>CM035121.1:128044350-129473817 GCA_020205555.1 Panax stipuleanatus
CCGTCGAACACCTGGCGTGCTATGCTTCATCAAACTTCCTACCCTTCTCTCTTTGGTCTTAATGGTCACGACAGTTTGTCGGCCGAGAACACACAGGTTCTCATACACCTCTATCCAGGTATGCACAAACATATCATCTCCAGATCCACCCGATAGGGAATAGAACAGAAAAGAACAGTCCAAACTAGGTGATAATCCTACACATGTCTATGCGAATTAACCTAACAAGGATTTAAGCATAAGTTCTCAATTAGGTCACACGTGGCACACAGATATATGTCTATTCTACGCACAACTTATGCAGTCGAAACTCATAATCACATGCCAATATATTTAGGTGTAAATCTATAATCCTTCTTTCGATATCATATAGATTACCAAAATCATCACTAATGTCTGAGAGAGAATCATTAAGCATGAATATATTAAACCAAACCGTATGGTGCCAACCAAAGAGATAAGACAGTCAATTTAACTAACAAAGGGATCCTAATCTACCTAATCTATATTTACAAACATTACCTAATAACTAGAGAGAGAAAGTACAAAAGAGATCTAATCTATCCTAAGCTAATCTAATCAATTCTATCCCAGTCTTCTCTTTCTCTTTCCTCTCACTCCTTTTTTTTAGGTCAAAAGCAAACCTTCTCTGCCTGGGCATCGGAGGTCGCGCTGCGACGCGAGCAATAGGCTTATAAGTGGCGCTGCGGCGCCTCATTAAAATCAAAAGATCGGAGGTTGCGCTGCAGCGCGAGTCCATAAAGGAACTGTGACGCTGCAGCTCCTGGATGACATCAGCAAGGACCAGGGGCGGCGTGAGATTAAGACTAGGCATTGGCGCTGCGGCGCCAGTGTATGAAAATTGTCCGTTTTGTCCCCTGAAAGCTAGAAAAGTCCTGTAAAGCCTGCAATACATCGGTTAAGCATAATAATACTATAAACATATAAAACTATATAAAAACTACGAAGATCAGGCAACTATTTAAGCCATAAAGTATCCGATTTGCGGGTATAAATCCCACTCATCACCATCCTGTAAGTATAATAAGTTATATAAGTCGTATAAATTTCCTTCAATAGCAAAGCTTTTGGCAGCTCATCCAACATAAAATAGCAGTATTGATTTGATATTTGATCGGATGAAATTTTAGATAAATATTTAAGGAATCAGAGTGCTATTAGGTCTTTTTAATTTATACATTGTAAGGTCACCCTTTATCCCAACTTAATCACAACTTAATCAATGGTTTGAGGAATTTAATTGAATTGAAATGTTGAAGTGCTATGATCAAATTCTCTCACGCATACCCTCTTGTGAAATTCATATGTAAACTATTATAATATCCCTTTTGACAAATTGCAACAAAAGTCGTCTCATTTTTTTCTTTGGATAGTTGTTTCAATCTTCAGTACCAGTTACTTGAATCAAATGACTGCTCATCAGATGACTTTCTTATCTATTTTACTGAACAAAACATAACTCTATAAATACACTACCAACTCTTATTTAAGGATATGCTGGATAAGACACTCTTATGAACAGTTAAAATATCTGACTGAAAAACAGATAAGAATTTAGTTTGAGCTCCAAATTTTAACATACTTTGCTAACGAATTTGTTTTGCATTAACTAAATGAAGTTAGTTCTATGCAGCTTGATGTTAGTATCTCCTTAACTCTATTGTTGGTTTCTTGCTAAAATGACAAATTGTGTGCTAATGTGCAAAGTTGAGGTTGAGCTACTCTATATCGGATATTATTGTAGGAGGTTAGACATTTTGTATTGGATATGATCCTATAAATTATTTATTTATTTGTAGAAAGTTAGAATATATAGGATTATCTTGTTACATATTAGCTTATTAGGGGTAATATATTGAATGTTCTCTTGGTAATTTTTAATATCTCTTAGTGTGGTGGCTATCCCTGTATCCCATTTTGTAAATCAACTCTATCTCTTGAGCTTTAAATAACCTTAACAAAAGTTATTTAATTTATCCCGTTATCAGTTGGGATTCTTTGTATCAGAATGTGTTGGCTCCCTTCTGAAACAATCTCCATATGACAAAACTACAAATGGTTAATATAAATGGTTAATCCTTATGTTGTTGGTTAATATAGCAATCTTTGTAATATAATATTAAATGGTTAATACAAATGGTTAATATAAATGGTTAATATAGCAATCTTTGCAATATAATATTAAATGGTTAATATAATATTAAAATCAAGTTTAAGCTATATTAAAACTCTGGTCATTCACATGGTGACATTGTTGCCTATTTTTGGGGTGGTTGAAATGAAGAATTGATATCGATAGTATGTTACAGTACTCCATTTGGAACAAATAATGGTTTCCTTATGTAGTTGGCAATCAATTAAAAATCTAGTACTGCTTATTGTACCCATTTATTACTTAAGTTGTCTTTTAAACATGGTGTATAGTTGATTTATCAGTTCTGTGTATTATTTACATGTGTACGAGCAAACATCTGGTCATTTGGAATAGCAGTACTGGAACCTTAGATGGTATGTTGTGTAAACAGAGCAGTCATCTGGTCATTTGGAATAACAGTACTGGAACTTGCTCATGGCCATGCACCATTCTCCAAGTATCCTCCAATGAAGGTTAATCATAGAATCATCATTGTGAACTATCTAATTTATTATAGAAGTAAACATAATATTGCTTTTTGCACAAGATTATTCAACTATTTTCCCTTTTGTATTACTTTTGTAGGTGCTGCTGATGGCCCTACAAAATGCACCCCATGACTTGATTATGAGATGGACGAGATTTTCCAAGGTCTGTAAATTCCTTAATTATATCTTTAAATTCCTTAATTAACCTCTTTATTGGTGTAGTGGCTGATGCTGTTTCAATATTGGCAAAATACCTGGAGGGATGACTTATGGTTGAAACTCTTGTGTACCAATCTTAAGTATTGTTTCCCATTATAAACATTTCTTTCTTGATTTTTTTTTCATATATCACTGGTGTTAACCTCTTGATGGCAGATAGTGTCAACTAAGACGGATTTTGTAGTTTTCAGTCATACAAAGTTGATAGTTGATTGTAAAGATGATGAATGATCATGTACCAGATGATTTTATTTAATTAATAATATTTGATTTTTTTTTGTATTTTTGTCATAATTTGTTATGGAGTTATTAAGCCACAATTTATTTTGTTTGTAAAATAATTTTGACATTCGTTACATAACAAAAGAAAATGCAACATTTATATCGTTGCAAATCATAACTTTCGTTGCATAGAAAAAGCAAACCACAACGTATAGTGTCGTTGCTAATTGACAATAACTTTTGTTGCTCTCTAAAAACAATCACCTTCGAATAATATCATTGTTAATTGATCATAATTATTCATAACAAAATCAACGACAACGTAAAATTTCGTTGCAAATTAATATATAACCGGTTTATTTTGTACATTTAGCAACAAACATTGTTACCAAAAAGTACATAATTAGCAACGAAAATCAATTAATGCAACAATTTATATATTGTTGAGCAACGACAAACATTGTTGGCAAATGTGTATCAAATGCAACGAATTTCATCTTCGTTGAGAAAAAAAAAGATTCTTTTCGTTGCCAATTACACGAATTTTGCAACGAAAGTTGCTTTTCAGTAACAATTTCTTAATAAATTTGCTACAAAATATTTCGTTGCTAAATGATCTATGATTGTACATGAAAATAAAATTTCGTTGCGAAATATCTTACTTTCGGCAACGAAAAAAATATTTCGTTGCTAGACAATTAGCAACGCTCATTGCGCAACGAAAGGTCCAACGATCAAAAAATCATTGCAAAAGCCCTTTGGCAACGAAATTTCACACATTTAGCAACGAAAACTATTTGTTGTCAAATCACCATTTTTTTGTAGTGCTTAGGTTTTAGTCTAATCTTAGTCACTACTATCAGTTTATTGAATTTTCGTCATTACAACCCAATTTCTGTTCAAGACGACAATTATGTGACTATTTGAACTAAGTTGACTAAATTATTGTCTATCGTGCTAACCGGTGCAAAAGTGTCAAACAGGCAATGACTCATGTAAAGGTCTGAATACACCTCAACGTTCTAGTTATCATCAAGTTTATGTTCTTATGTAAGTCCAGTCTCATCAATGGCTAAGGTTATTTCTTACCACTGACATACTGACTCATACAATCCTAATTAACAACTCTATTTGGTCATTTATGATTTTTCATTTTTTTATAAGCATAAAAACTTAACTAAAGCTACTAAAAAAAACTATTCTACTATTCAAATTATCACTAACCTATACTATTCATGCAACAAACTAACAAGATTATGATGATTAATAACAAACACAAATACCCCCAAACTTAAACTGAACAATGTCCTCATTGTGAAAAAATAAAGAAATTAAGTTCGAGGACTTCCCTGTTAAGTCAAGCATCCGGTCCACCACCCTCTTCCGTGTCAGAATTGGACGGTGGATACGCTGGGAGAGGTTGTGGAGCATGGAACTGCAATGGATAGGAGGCGGTGGTGATTCGGGCGAAGGCCTCAGCGACAACGGCTTGAAATTGGACCTGGTTGTTGAATATATGACTCTGTCTGGCCTCCACTCTATCAGTCCTCTTTCGTTGTTGATTCAATTACCGTTGAATGTTGCTGAGCATGGCAGTCGTTGAGCTAGCAGGTTCATCCGCTACCAATTCATCCTCGGGCATCACGTAATCCGCGTCCCCGGCCTCATCCGAGTCCGAAAAATTAAAACCCAGGCCACGAGGATTCGAAGGTGCCCCTTTCCATGGTTCAAATCGGTTCATTAGATTAGCGTCGAGAAGCATTAATGGTGGCTGAACCGGCTCATTCTCTGCCCATATGAACCTTGCTTGCAAACATAGCCCAGTGATTAGCGATGGGAGTGGTAAACCTCCCGTTAGTCCACCTTGCAAACACCGGTGAATAAAGAAGCTTATGATCGTCCCTATATTGATGTGGAGATCTTTGATGATTACATATAATAAAGAGATCTTTTCCTGAGTGATTTCACTCGTGTGTTTTGAAGGTAATAGTTTGGCACAAAGGAAAGAGTACCACACTTTCCCATATTTGTTCAAGCTGGAGCTCTGAATGATTGTGCCTCTTCAACTGTCTTTCACCCATACTGTATCAGGCTTGCATATTTCCTTAAGGATATGATCATAATCAATCCCTTCATCTTGCAATTCAGTGTACTGACAACCCTCAGGCAGTGTGATATTGTAGAAGGCGTTTATGGCCTCGACACTGAAGTCTACCAGCTTGCCTCTTACAAATGCTTTAAATAGAGGGGGCGTTCTCCTCATTGGAGTAGAACTCCTTGACTACGGCTACCAACGCCGCTTCAGGTTGTTGTGTGAAATATTCCCAATGCCGTTCATGAATTTGCATATGCATTTTTCCATCCAACACATCGGGTCTAAGTTCACGTTCTTGGATGAGAGCCTTTCCCGCCACATAATCAAATTGTTCGGTTGCAGTCGCGCTCCAAAATTTCTTTTTGTCGAACTGTGGAACGGCGGCGGAGGACCCTTCCCCCTTTTGCCTTTTCTGTGGACGTGGTGGCATGACGGTTGCTAGGCCGAAATTAAAATTTTTTCTAAAAAATTGTGGTTGAGAACTTTCGTCGAACACTTGGTGGGCGTTGTCAAGATGGCTTAAGTTTGAGTGAGGTTGATGACTATGTTTTCCCCAAAATTTCGTACTTAACCAAGCAATCAATAGCAATATAACACAATTGTCCAACTATTCACTAGCAATTTCCAAAACAAACAAGAACAACCCCAATTTTTTTCAAAAAGTTCTACCCAATTGAAATCAATTACCTTGATTGATGGTTGATGTTCTAATGATGAAGAGCGAAAAACTATTGTTGTTTCCTCTTCTTGTTGAATTTTCGTTTCTTAGCGTTGGGCTTTGTGTAAGACCCCAACTTATTATGAATAAAATTGAATTTCCTCTATATATTATTTTGGAATAATTTGATAAATGTGGGAAGTTATGGATAAAATGTGCAAATATTTCAAAATAAGCAAGTGGTTATAAAATATTCATTGTTGTCGGGGAATATTCATTTGGTCATGGAATATCCTTGTTGTCGGGGAATAGTCGTACGACGGCGCAGCCATTTGTGGGCCCCATAACGGAAAACTGTCGGATGAAGAAAACAACAAGAATAAGTTTTCTATAAATAACGGTGTAACGATTACCGTTAACATTGTTGAAATACTTGGTGGTTAAGATAAAATAATACGCGTTGTTGCATAGTAGCACACGGTATTACACAGTATTTTATATTATTGTTGTTTCAATAATTGTCACTGAACAATATTTTATATTATCAAATCAATAATTTATATTATTTGAATAATATTATTAGGCAGCATTATTGGCAATGTCTAGGAAGTTCTGTCTAGAAAAGGGGTTAGTTAATTTAATTGCGCGTTAGTAAGGAGAAATCCTTATCGGAAAGCCCCCTCTTTCTTGGGAACAACCTGGTTTTCATTATTGTGATTCTGTAATATTATTTGTGAATAATTAATTATTGATAAAAATGATAAGAAAATATTTATTTAATGGAGGAATTTTTAAAGAGACAATTATTGAGAGTTGATAATTTATCTTCTTTGATAAAATATTTTGTTCAAATATATAATTGTAATATTAACATTATAAGTGTATGATGTAATAATATAATAATATAATAATGGTGATATTTTACAATGAATGCATGATATGTGAATAAAATGAGGAGAAAGAGCAAATTGGGTCCGAAAAATTTTTGTTACAAAAAACATGTTAAATATGTTGGTGGCCCCGTTTTTTTACTGAAGTTTGATTATAGCCTGCAAATTCATCCGTATATAAATTTGGATTATCTTTCGTTCGGAATTTGAAAAAACTTTCTTTTACAAATTGTAGAGAATTAAATTTCCTATGAAATGGACATAAGATTCGTATTTTTTTTGATAATAGGGCTATTTTTTATGAATTATAGAAGTTCTAAAATATTGGGTTTGAATTGATTTTTGGGGTTATAAATATTTTTTTTTAAAAAAAACTTTTTTTAAATGTTGGTGGGCCTTACTGGTGTGCTGATGAATTTAGTCAAGGGGTGGGCGTGAATTTTTTTTTTATAAAATATTATTTTATTAATTTTTTTGCTTTTTCGTTCTAAGCATTTTTCTATAAATAGGGTGCTTAGTTAGAATTTGAAAATCACACCAGAATCAGAAGTTTTATCTCTCTATAATATCGAGCGTATTTTTGTGAGTATTTCGATACTTTGAGTGTTGCTATACAATACAAGTTTCCTTCAGTATTATATTCGATATTTCAGTCAGAAGTACTGTTTTTTTGAGGTATGAGATGTTATTTTTTTCAAAAATGATGTTATTTCTTTCAATATCATGACACCGAAATATTGGTATAAATTTTATTGTGAAAATTTTACCTTTTTATATTAGGATTACTATTCACGTATACGACACTATTCACGTATACGGCACTATTCATGAATACGGTACTATTCACAAAAATATTAAATTTTCTTTTCTTTGTCCAAGTTGGCTATTATGGTTCCTATCTTTGATTGGATCCAGGTTTTAATCTTCATTTTAAATTTTGCTCCACAATTGATTATTATGGAGTATTCTTGAACTTGGATAAACTAAATTACGAATCCCTAATTTTTGTCCTTTATCTCACTGGATTCGTTCTTTAAAATATTTTTCATCATCTTCAGTCTTAAATGGTGATACAAAAGAATATCTTTGGCCTGTAGTGCAAAGATGGATGATTATTTGATGAATATCTTTGGCCTGTAGTGCAAAGATGAATGATTAGCTGATGAATATCTTTGGCCCGTAGTGCAAAGATGGACATGTGTTGAGATGAACATGACCAACTGGTGATACAAATGAATATCTTTAGCCTGTAGTGCAAAGATGAATATTTGATTCAAGATATATACTGATTAATGTTACAGGGATAAAATATTAATTATGGACTTTTAAATCATAGAAGATAGTATACATCATTTTCTGCTTAACTCTTCTAATGAATTGTTATTTCCGCTGCAGTTGTTGATCTAAAACTTATTGTGCATAATATTTTATCTAATTTGTTGAAGACTAATGATAAATTATTCTGCATTATCTTAGTCATAATATTCTTTTTTGGGCTAGTTGAGCTCACTCTTTTCATCTATTGTCCTCTTCAGGAAATGAGAATCTTGTAGGGACTAGTCGGGGAACAGAGTGATGGGCAGAGTTAAGAGAAGTAGTAGTCCTCACTATTTTTGTATAATAATGTGAAAATAATTGTAACTATTGAGGACTGAATTTGAGTGTTTATATTTCGTATTATATACGATTTGTATTGACACTCACAGCTTGTATGGTCGACCTGCTCACGATCTTTTGATATAAAAGTTTGTCTTTGGATTCTGTACCATATGTTTGGCGACTCAGAATGGGTTGGGTTGATTAGACCTATTCTACGGGCGTCACAGTTTGTATTAGAGCTTAGGGATATGGTCTTTGGCGGAGATCGATGAATAGAACTAGGAGGGGAGAGACGAGTAAATCCTTCACTAGTATGTCCTACCTAAGCTTATGTGGTATTTAATTGGTCGGTCGGAGTATATGGCTAATATGTGATATGTTAATTTGTTTAATTAATCCTTGTTTTATAGCAGTATTTGAGAATGGAAGCTAAGAATGTTAACAATGGAGTGAATGAGACCGTTGAGACACCTTTAATCACGAACTAGGAGAACGTGCAACAAGAAGGCAATATTCCTACTGTAAACAACCTCACCGATCAAACGATGAAAGATGGGATGTTTAGAAGCTTTTTGCAGTTCATGCAAAACCAGATGAGGGAGACTCGGGTGCAAAATACAGGTGGAGATAATAGCAACTCGCGGCATGTCACTGCCAAGCAGTTCAAAGAGTTGAGACCACCATAGTTTTTAGGAAAGCTAGAGCCACTCAAGGAGAAAACTTGGGTTAAGCAAATTACCAAGATATTTGATGTCTTGGGATGCACGGAGGAGTAGAAGGTTCCATTCGCCACCTTTATGTTCTGTGGAGAGGCAGAGTACTGGTGGAAATCTGTGAAGCGTACTCAGCCTGCCGCACTCTAGATGTCTTGGGAGGCTTTCCAGAAACTGTTCAATGACAAGTACTTTCGAAAAAGTATTCGTCATATGAAAGAGGTAAAGTTTATCAGACTAGAATAGAACAACATGACTGTGTCCCAGTACGAGGCTAAGTTCGCGGAGTTATCCCGGTTTGCATCTCATTTGGTGGAAAATGAGGAACGTATGACGCGGATGTTTCTGAGAGGTTTGAAACCCGAAATTTGTTAATACATCATTTCTCACAATTTTCTCTATATTCCGATGTTGTGAACAGGGCTCAATTATTAGAGCGGGATATTGAGTTTGTTCAACCAAGGGACCACAACCAAGGTCGTACCGGTGGCAGCAGTCATCGGAGCAATGACAATCAACGGGGAGGAAAATATTATGACAGAAGCGGTAACAACTCTGGTGGTAATTGTGACCATGATAATAGAAGAAGTGAGTCGGGGGGAGATTTCAAAAAGAGAAGGTACAACAATGACAATGTGAAGACGTCAACACCAGTATCAACTCTTTCTAGGGGAGGAGAACGACCACAATTCATATGTTATAAATGCGAGAAAGTGGGACACATCAGCTCAAACTGCCGACAACAATTCAACTGGTGCTATAACTTTGGAAAGGAAGGTCATATAGCTCAAGAGTGTCCTGTAGCGAAACCAAGTCCAGCGGGGATGGTGCCTCCAAAGGCTGTTCCGGACAAGACGAAGTCGGTGGTTCCTAGAAGAGCGTTTGTCGTGACTGCCTAAAACGCGAGCAAAGCTCAATCCACGATTTATTGGTCCATTTGAGATTCTTGACCGAGTAGGAAATGTGACCTATAGACTCGCTTTAAGTCGAAGCATGTCTCGTGTTCATAACGTGTTTCACATATCCGTGTTACGTAAATATGTGAAAGATCCAACCCACATTATTGAGTTATACCAGACGAGATAGCCAAAGATTTAACGTATGAGGAGGTACCTGTCAAGATCTTGGATAGGAAGGAGCATGTCCTACGCACAAAGGTTATACCACAGGTCAAAGTTTTGTGGAGGAACCATGCTATTGAGGAAATGACCTGGGAGTTAGAATCGGAAATGAAAGCGAGGTATCCTCACCTTTTCGAAACATCAGGTACGTACGTCAATTTCGAGGACAGAATTTTATAAGGAGGGGAGTTTGTAAGACCCCAACTTATAATGACTAAAATTGGATTTTCTTTATATATTATTTTGGAATAATTTGATAAATGTGGGAAGTTATGGGTAAAATGCACAAATATTTCAAAATAAGCAAGTGGCTTATAAAATATTCATTGTTGTCGAGGAATATTTGTTTGGCCGTGGAATATTCTTGTTGTCGGGGAATATTTGTACGACGACGCAACCATTTGTGGGCCCCAAAATGGAAAACTGTCGGATGAAAAAAACGACAAGAATAAGTTTTCTATAAATAACGGCGTAACGGTTACCGTTAACACTGTTGAAATATCTGGTGGTTAAGATAAAGTAATACGCGTTGTTGAACAGTAGCACACAGTATTACACAGTATTTTATATTATTATTGTTTCAATAATTGTCACTGCACAATATTTTATATTATCAAATCAATAATTTATATTATTTGAATAATTTTATTAGACAACGTTATTGGTAATGTCTAGGAAGTTCTGTCTAGGAAAGGGGTTAGTTAATCTAATTGCGCGCCAGTAAGGAGAAATATTTATCGGAAAGCTCCCTCTTTCCTAGTAACGATCTGATTGTCATTATTGTGATTCTGTAATATTATTTGTGAATAATTAATTATTGATAAAAATGATAAGGAAATATTTATTTAATGGAGGAATTTTTAAAGAGACAATTATTGAGAGTTGATATTATATCTTCTTCGATAAAATAATTCATTCAAATATATTATTGTACTATTACATTATAAGTGTATGATGTAATAATATAATAATATAATAATGGTGATATTTTACAATGAACGCACGATATGTGAATAAAATGAGGTGAAAGAGAGCAAATTGGGTCCGGAGTATTTTTGTTACAAAAAACATGTTAAATATGTTGGTGGGCCCCATTTTTTTTTTTTTTACTGAAGTTTGATTATAGCTTGCAAATTCATCCGTTTGTAAATATGGGCCATTTTTTGTTCGAAATTTGAAAAAACTTTCTTCTACAAAGTTGTAGATAATTAAATTTTCTATAAAATGGACATAAGATTCATATTTTTCTGATAAAAGGGCTATTTTTATGAATTATAGAAGTTCCAGAATATTGGGTTTGAATTGATTTTTGGGGTTATAAATATTTTTTAAAAGAAAAATGTTTTTTAAATGTTGGTGGGCCCCACTAGTGTGCTGATGAATTTGGTTAATGGGTGGGGGTGAATTTTTTTTTTATAAAATATTATTTTATTAAATTTTCTGCTTTGGCGTTCTAAGCATTTTTCTATAAATAAAGTGCTTAGTTAGAATATGAAAATCATACCAGAATCAGAAGTTTTATCTCTCTATAATATTGAGCGTTTTTTTGTAAATATTTCGATACATTGAGTGTTGCTATACAATACAAATTTCCTTCAGCATTATATCCGATATTTTAATCAGAAGTACAGTTCTTGTGAGGTAAGGGATGTTATTTTTTTCAAAAATGATGTTATTTCTTTTAATATAATGACACCGAAATATTGGTATGAATTTTATTGTGAAATTTTTACCTTTTCATATTAGGGTTACTATTCACGTATACGACACTATTCACGTATACGGCACTATTCATGAATACGGTACTATTCACAGAAAAATTAAATTTTCTTTTCCTTGTCCAAGTTGGCTATTATGGTTCCTATCTTTGATTGGATCCAAGTTTTGATCTTCATTTTTGAATTTTGCTCCACAATTGATTATTATGGAGTATTCTTGAACTTGGATAAACTAAATTACGAATCCCTAATTTTTGTCCTTTATCTCATTGGATTCGTTCTTTAAAACATTTTTCATCATCTTCAGTCTTAAATGGTGATACAAAAGAATATCTTTGGCCTGTAGTGCAAAGATGAATGATTATTTGATGAATATCTTTGGTCTGTAGTGCAAAGATGAATGATTACCTGATGAATATCTTTGGCCCGTAGTGCAAAGATGGACAGGTGTTGAGATGAACATGACCAACTGGTGATACAAATGAATATCTTTGGCTCGTAATGCAAAGGTGAATATTTGATTCAAGATATATATTGATTGATGTTATATGGATAAAATATTAATTATGGACTTTTAAATCATAGAAGATAGTAGACATCATTTTGTGCTTAACTCTTCTAATGAATTGTTATTTCCGCTGCATTTGTTAATCTAAAACTTGTTGTCCATAATATTTTATCTGATTTGTTGAAGACTAACGATAAATTATTCTGTATTATCTTAGTCATAATATTCTTTATTGGGCTAGTTGAGCTCACCCTTTTCATCTATTGTCCTCTTCAGAAAATGAGAATGTTGCAGGGACTAGTCGGGGAACAGAGTGATGGGCAGAGTTTAGAGCAGTAGTAGTCCTCACTATTTTTGTATAATAGTGTAAAAATAATTGTAACTATTGAGGACTGAATTTGAGTGTTTATATTTCGTATTATATACAATTTGTATTGACACTTACAGCTTGTATGGTCGACCTGCTCACGATCTTTTGATATAAAAATTTGTATTTGGATTCTGTACCATGTGTTTGGCGACTCAGAATGGGTTGGGTTGATTGGAGCTATTCTGGGGGCGTCACAGTTGGTATCAGAGCTTAGGAATATGGTCTCTGGCGGAGATCGGGGAATAGAATTAGGAGGGGAGAGATGAGTAAATCTTTCACTAGTATGTTCTACCTAAGCTTATGTGGTATTTAATTGGTCGGTAGGAGTATAAGGTTAATATGTGATATGTTAATTTGTTTAATTAACCCTTGTTTTATGGAAGTATTTGAGAATGACAGCTGAGAATGTTAACAATGGAGTGAATGAGACCGTTGAGACACCTTTAATCATGAACTAGGAGAACGTGCAACAAGAAGGCAATATTCCTACTGTAAACAACCCCACCGATCAAACGATGAATGATGGGATGTTTAGAAGCTTTTGGCAGTTCATGCAAAACTAGACGAGGTTGATTCGGGTGCAAAATATAGGTGGAGATAATAGCAAGTCGCAGGCTTGTCACTGCCAAGCAGTTCAAAGAGTTGGGACCACCAGAGTTTTTAGGAAAGCTAGAGCCACTCAAGGCGGAAACTTGGGTTAAGCAAATTACCAAGATATTTGATGTCTTGGGATGCACAGAGGAACAGAAGGTTCCATTCGACACCTTTATGTTCCGTGGAGAGGTAAGTTACTGGTGGGAATCTGTGAAGCGTACTCAACCTGCAGCACTCAAGATGTCTTGGGAGGCATTCCAAAAACTGTTCAATGACAAGTACTTTCCAAAAAGTATTCGTCATATGAAGGAGGTAGAGTTTATCAGACTAGAACAGAACAACATGACTGTGTCCCAGTACGAGGCTAAGTTCGCGGAGTTATCCCGGTTTGCATCTCATTTGGTAGAAAATGAGGAACGTATGACGCGTATGTTTCTGAGAGGTTTGAAACCTGAAATTCGTCAATACGTCATTTCTCACAAATTTTCTCTATATTCCGATGTTGTCAACAGGGCTCAATTATTAGAGCGGGATACTGAGTCTGTTCAACCAAGGGACCACATCCAGGGTAGTACCGATGGCGGCAGTCATCGGAGCAATGATAACCAACGGGGAGGAAAATATCATGACAGAAGCTAGTAACCACTCTGGTGGTAATCGTGGTCATGATAATAGAAGAAGTGAGTCGGGGGTAGATTTCAAAAAGAGAAGGTACAACAATGACAATGTGAAGACGTCAGCACCAACATCAACTGTTTCTAGGGGAGAAGAACGACCACCGGTCGTATGTTATAAATGCTGGAAAGAGGGACACATCAGCCCAAACTGCCCATAACAATTCAACGTGTGCTATAACTGTGGAAAGGAAGGTCATATAGCTCGAGAGTGTCCTGTAGAGAAACAGAGACTAGCGGGGATGGTGCCTCCAAAGGCTGTTCCGGACAAGTCGAAGTCGGTGGTTCCTGGAAGGGCGTTTGTCGTGACTGCCCAAAACGTGAGCAAAGTTCAACCCACAATTTATTGGTCCATTTGAGATTCTTGACCGAGTAGGAAATGTGGCCTATAGACTCGCTTTACCTCCAAGCATGTGTCGTGTTCATAACGTGTTTCACATATCGGTACTTTGTAAATATGTGAAAGACCCAAACACATTATTGAGTTAGAACCAGACGAGATAGCCGAAGATTTAACATATGAGGAGGTACCTGTCAACATCTTGGATAGGAAGGAGCATATCCTACGCACAAAGGTTATACCACAAGTCAAAGTTTTGTGGAGGAACCATGCTATTGAGAAAATGACCTAGGAGTTAGAATCAAAAATGAAAGCGAGGTATCCTCACATTTTCAAAATACCAGGTACGTACGTCAATTTTGAGGACGAAATTTCATAAGGAGAGGAGTTTGTATGACCCCAACTTATTATGAATAAAATTGAATTTCCTCTATATATTATTTTGGAATAATTTGATAAATGTGGAAAGTTATGGATAAAATGCACAAATATTTCAAAATAAGCAAGTGGTTATAAAATATTCATTATTGTCGAGGAATATTCGTTTAGTCGTGGGATATTTTTGTTGTCGAGGAATATTCGTACGACTACGCAGCCATTTGTGGGCCCCAAAATCGAAAACTGTCGGATGAAGAAAACGACAAGAATAAGTTTTCTATAAATAACGGCGTAACGGTTACCGTTAACACTGTTGAAATACCCGGTGGTTAAGATAAAGTAATACGCGTTGTTGAACAGTAGCACACGGTATTTGTGACACCCCCGAATCCGGGTCCTCTGACCCCGGTCCTGTCTCCACGAAACAATACTAACATCCACCTTTAAGTAACATACGATAACTAAAATGCGGAATATAATAAATGTACGTCGTTCATTCAAAAGGTGTTACTAGTCCCAAGATTCGATAACCTTAATACATCAATACAAATATACCCTAGAATAAACATTAGGGTTCATATTACATTAACAGTAATTAAACAAATCACAAAGGCAAAGTCTGCTCCTTGCAAACCATCCTAAATCTTTCCTTTACCCTTGACCTTCCTTGAGGGCTCGGGCTTAACTATAATATAAGTCATGATATAGCAAGAATGAGCAACAAGTTTGCTCAGCAAGTTTAAATACAACAATAAAGGATATATCATGATGAATGGAAAAATGTCTGACAATGAATTCAACAAAATGAATATCTTAAAGATTCAACAATATGAATGTTAGAATGATTCAACAATCTGAATGATTCAATACTATGAATATTTGTGTGATTCAACAATATGAATATTAGAACGATTCAATAATATGAATATCTGAACGATTCAATAATATGAATATCTGAACAATTCAATAATATGAATATCTGATAGATTCAACGATATGAACATCTGAACAATTCAACAATATGAATATTAAAAGCAAAGATAATAATTGCCTTTATAATGACTGATAGTCGAGTAGACTCTGAACTATAACTTTCCAATGGGTTCAATAGCTAATTGACCCTGTTTAGAATTACTGGCTTTTGGATACAGAAACTAAGTACCTCGAGGAGATCAGCCTCGAGCACAACGTGAATATGCATAACACTTATATCTGCTTACTCGTATCATATATATTAGATACCTGTGCACACTCCTACATATGAGGGGTGTTCTGTTCCGTCTAAGAATCCTTACCATCAATTGGTTTGGATAGCTTCAAAGAAAACTTCATACACTAGTCTGACCGAGCAAAGGTTCAGACTCTTACTGACATAGTTCAAGAAATTTAGAACCTTGAATAATGTACAAGTGCAAGACTGTACGAGCTCAAATGTAGTAGGTGCGGACATCAATAATATCAATGTGGAATAATTGATAAGAAATTAAACCACTAAATAACATGCTTGGAAATAAAGTTCAAGCAATTAAGTAAACAACTTTCGATTCAACAATAACCTACTCAATACAATATGAGAAGGATAGAGAACTTGTACAAAGTGAAGTTTAGAATTTGCACAATATATGAATTTGTGTAAGTTCGGGGAACTTGCACAATACTCAACGTGTGAAGTTCGGGGAACTTGTATAATACTCAACGTGTGAAGTTCGGGGAACTTGCACAATAATAGATTCCTTGCATAAAATAAATGCATAGGCTTAGACACTTACAATATCAAAGAGTGAAATTGGGGGAATTTCACCATAATAGATCCCTTGCATAAAGTAAATGCATAGGTTAGGACATTTGCGTACAACGTTCTTTGAGTAAAGTAAACACAAAGATAAGATACTTGCACAATATACGAGTTTGTATAAGTTTAGAGAACTTGCATAATAAAGAAATGAAGTTCGGGAACGTGCAAAATAACCAAAGTGTGAAGTTCGGGGAACTTTCACAATACTCAAAATGTGAAGTTCGGGAAACTTACACAATAACCAAAGTGTGAAGTTCGGAAAACTTTCACAATAACCAAAGTGTGAAGTTCGGGGAACTTTCACAATACAATAATAAGCTGCTTAATACAATATGAGATGGATAGGAAACTTTCACCAAAAACAAGTGAAGTTTAGAAACTCGCTTACACGGTTCATTGAATAAGGTAGTACAAGAATTTAGAATACTTGCACAATAAAAGTAGGGTTCAAAAGAACTTACAATACAATAATAACTTGCTCAATACAATATGAGAAGGATAGGAACTTGCACAATAAAGGTGAAGTTTAGAATCTCGCTTACTCGAGTCATTGAATAAAGTAATACAAAGGTCTAGGATACTTGCATTCAATATAACAATCAACTGAAGTTAGGAAACTTGCTTACAATATATGTTGAATAAAGTAATGCAAGGGTCTAGGAAACTTGCTCAAATATAACTTGAGGAAGATAGGGAACTTGCACTATAAATGAGTGTAAGTCAGGAAACTTGCCTATTTGCTCAGCTACAAATAATTTCTAGCTTTAATAAAACTGCGTTGGAACGACCTAGCATTATCAAGTCGGCCTTTCAATTAGCATGTATAAACTAATATAAGTCTACACTTAACAAACATCTAATCATTATATAATTCTATCATATAAGATCACGTTCAATATCAAACATACCATTTATAGCATCATAATATGTTAACTGTTAAAATCCGACTTAAGCAAATTGTTCGGGTCTGAAAGTGTCCCGACGTAACTCTAGCATGCAGCTACTAATATCAAACTAATACACATACTTATCATGTTGTAATTTCTCATTCGAAACTAGCATGCTCATCCTAATCAAATTTCAGAGTCATATGTTTTCATGCCGGTAAACCTCAAGTTAAACAAGTTCATACTTCAAAGGTTTACTACTCCGGTTATACTATCTCATAACAAGGCTAAACAATACCTAATATGTATGCTTGAGTATACTACACAAATATACTTCAAATCACATAGTTCATATTTGATATTCATTTTCTATGAATACGTGCATATGTGAAATCCATGCTTTAACTAAAGGATGCTCATATCAATATGTCTATAGGCATAATGACATCCTAATAAACGTGTTTGCATGATCATAATATAATTCACATAGTAATCATTGCTAGTTAGCTTCCACATTCTAAGTTTCCATTTGCAAAGTACACTAAGTCAAAAAGACAACACGGTACATGTAAAGCATCTCGTAACCATTATTCATATGTATTAGAACGCATACATAAATCACATACATGTATTTAAGTGGTCCCAATGTAAAAGACACAAGTCTTGGTTATGATTACTTTGAAAGTCCTTAAGTTTCGCTTGAAAAACCTCTTGAAGCTTTCAATCAAGTTTGCTACTATGTTCTACCACATTAGACTTAGTGCTCATGTCCATTTGGATCATACTAACATGCTTGCCTAATTAGAATGCATTTACAATACTTTCATAGTAACGTTCACTTTTGAAACTCATATGTTTCGTTAGAAATGTTCACTATTAAGGTCAACATGTTCAAGTTATATTATGATACCTATATACACAAGGTAATACATCTTTCATGCATCTCAACATTATATTATCATGCTTGAAAAATCAGAATGTAGATATGACACACACATGTCAAAGTTTACTTTAAAAGTTCTAAGTTCCTTTTCCAATTCTAAGTTCACTTAGCAAGGGATTTTAATGAAGTTAAAACATCCCATGATATCTCAATAAACACATATATAAGTATCCTTCATGCTAGCATGCTCATTTTAAACTAGTACTATAAGTCAGTATGGACAGATTGCAAAAGAAACTAAAAGTCTGCAGACAGGCACTAGCGCAGCTGCGCCGCTGGCCAGTGCAACACCGGCGCAGCTGCGCAGGCTGGCGGCCAGGCCTGAGGCAGTGCAGTTATCGGCAGACTCTTCAGCCCATTTCAGAAAACGATTCAGTCATGCTACAACGTACTCCTAACATGCTTATGATCTTTATACAACACTTAATAATCATATTCCAAATCAAATATCAACTAATACATGCTTAATTCAAATAATCAAGAACTTAGCAATTTATCAAAAAATGAAGAATCATGAAAATGAAGTTATACCTCTAAAATTCTGCAATTGGTTTGCTGCTACAACAAATTATATAATGCTGATATACTACTCTCCCTTAACTTAATTGAAACTCTCAGCAATTCAAAATGATAAGGAGAAGAGCTCTTATATAGGCAATTGAAATACCAAAAAACTCAATTACCTTCCATATTAAATCAAAGGATTGCAAGAATGTTCAATGGATAAGAGAGAGTTGGTGCAATCCATCATTACCTCCACTCCCCCGTAATCATTCACTCTATGTTGCTGAAAATGAGAGAAGGAGGTAGAGTGTAGCTAGCATGTGGGAGTTCACGTGAGAGGAGAAGTGGGGAGCAATTTGGCACATAATATGGGACAAACAAAGCAATCTCAACATTCTTGCAATGTGTGGATAATATATGGCCATACTTAGGCTATATAATATAATACACTTAGGTTATATGATATATATACACATAGTATATACTTAAGCTACATGTTTCTATTCCATATATATTTAAATAGGAGCTACAATGTTATTTCTAATGAACAAATAATGATATAATGTATCAAGTAAGGTATATACATATAATCCATGTACATTATATAAACACCGAATATCAAGCACTTGGGTATTATTACTCATTATCCCATAACCTTTATCATTTCAATTAAAAACTTATTGAAATCATTTACCAACTAACAATTGTTTATTACTATATGTCACTAGGGCATGCATTAATGTCTACCACCCATATTATGTTATATAAGTCATAATATAATGTAACTCACATAAAGTAATTAAATTTATTATATAGTCTATATACATATTATATAGCCATATCAAATATATTACCCTGCACCTTATACAATATATAAAGGTAACTACTATATATTAAAGATTTAACATAACATATACTTGCATATAACAATTAATCAATTAACCAGGTAAATATAATATTATATATTTATTAATCTCTTACTCATTAATTATTATTTATTCATAACAATAATTAATCATCACGTTATCAATTAATTACTCCCAATTCATTAACTATTATTTATTCATAATAATTATAAATCAACAACAATAATAATTTTATACGTTATCGATTAATTACACCAATATCAATTAAGCAATCACGATTAACTCTCTACAATATATTCAAGTAAATTTGAATATATAATTACTAACACTTTTATCAATACTCTGATATAAAAGTCTCAAGGTTAATCTACTAATTTATAAATAACCATTAGTGATTCCTTTAAAAAAAATCCTAGCATTTATTCGCATAGGTTAAATTCACATAAGCACATAACCACATAAGGTTTAAATAAGTTTGAATAATTAACTCCTAAAAATTTTAAATCACATATAAAATTAATAAGGAGCTTAAAATTCCTGGTCGTTACATCCCTCCCCCCTTATAAAAATTCCGTCCTCGTAATTGTAAAAATAAGGTTACTCCAATAAAAATAGATAATTCGCTCTTATCACCTTAGATAATCTCTATCGTTTACTGTACCACTTCTGGTCCCAACAGTCGACGTTCACCTACCTCGTCTCAACACAACGGTGTTTGACACTATCCTTCCATAAAATGCTTCTAGCAAAATCTCTTCTCTTAGTTCTTGTACTAACGGTACCCAAATTCATCCTTCAAATCTTAGCAATCCAGTGCTATCAATCTTAAATTTCAACTCATCACCTTCGGCTAATCGCTTCTTGATGTTATCACAAACTTCGTCCTTCCCTTGTGCCTCTTTAACCTTATCTAATAAAGTAGGGCTTACTGACACTGTAATTAATCTCTCTTTGGTCTCCATCGGATACTTAACCTCTAAGTCTAGTCTTTCGAAAATCTTTCACTAATTTCTCCTGAATGGTCAACCTCGATAACTTCCCTCTGCCTTTCCTACTCAAGGCATCTGTCACTACATTTGCCTTGTCGGGATGGTACAGAATTTCACAATCATAATCTTTAATCAATTCTAGCCATCGGCTCTGCCTCATGTTTAGTTCCTTTTGCGTGAAGATATACTTCAAACTGTGTATATCTCACACTTCTTGCTATACAAATAATGCTTCCAAAACTCCAAGGCAAAAACTATTGTTGCTAAATCTCATTTGGGAAGACATCCATGAATTCCTTTCAAATCAGTATAACAGTTCCTATGAATGTATTCTACGGGGATAACTTCCTTGTTTGCTACTTCTACGCTCATAGGGTGTTCTAATTCCTCACGGGGTAAGTCTAACTGTTTAGTAAATTTTCAAAAACAAAAGAGCAGGTGGCACCCGAATCGAATAACACATATGCATCTAAACAATTGATCGGGATGATACCTGACACTACGTCCTTGTTGTTGCGGTTGCCGCTAGCTGCAACGCCCTTTCTCTTCGGGCAGTCCTTGATTTGATGGTCTGTGG
This sequence comes from Panax stipuleanatus, assembly GCA_020205555.1. Lineage (NCBI taxonomy): Eukaryota > Viridiplantae > Streptophyta > Magnoliopsida > Apiales > Araliaceae > Panax > Panax stipuleanatus. The sequence goes on from CM035121.1 coordinate 128,065,654, forward strand.
CTCTACACGCGAAACATCCTCCTTTTGGCTTATTCGGACATTGAGGAGCCATGTGCCCCGGGTTGTCCACAATGATAACATGCGTTCTTCCCCTTCAAGCATTCCCCCGAGTGGTTCCTTCCACAGTTACTGCACTTTAAACTTTTCTTAGCCTTTCCCTCGGATTTTCCACCTCCGGATGATTGGCTCTCCATCCATTTATGCTTATTGGAGTTGCTGCCTCCGCCGCTTCCCCCCTTCTGTCCTTCATAACTGGTCTTCTTAACTTGCTTAAATTGTGCTATGGCTTCATTACTTCCTTCGGCAATGATAGCCCTTTCCAAAAGATCAGAAAAAGTCTTAATCTTTAATACATATATTGCCTTCTGCACCCATGGTTTCAATCCTAATTCAAATCTCTCTGCTTTCTTGGCCTCTGTATCCACCAGATGCGAGGTGAATCGAGCCCACTCTTTAAATCTTGCCGCGTTCTCTGCGACTGACATACCTCCTTGTCTCAGCTCTAGAAACTTAACTTCCATATCTTGTTGCGTATTCTCCGAAAAGAAAATCTTAAATCTGTCCCACATAATAACTTCTTCGCCTGCTAGTCCTTTATTGGGTTCCCACCAATTATTAGCTTCGCCCTTCATCATGAATGTGGCAAAACTCATTTTCTGTGCCTCGGCCACCCGTGCGACCTGAAACACCTTCTCAATATCTTCTACCCATGTCTGGGCTTCAATTGGGTCCAAGGTTACCCGAAATTCCGGTGGTCCTACCAATTTCAAGTCCTTAAAGCTAGCCAAGTAATGTCCTGGCTGCTCAGCTGCTGGCGGGGTTATGTTTTGCATTGCTTCTGTTAATAGGTTAACGAAGCTCTGCATTGGGTCGATATTTCCCCCTCCACCATTGCTAATAGATCCTTCCTTCCTCTGGTTCCCCGAAAATCCCCTAGGCGATATGATCCTAAGGACAGGAAGAAAACATTAGGCTTAATATGATATGCTATTCATGTTAGCATTAAGAAGTTAGGACGTCTATTAATCATAGCTGATTTAAATAAACAACTTCAGTATCACAATAAGACTCGATGGATATCCTCAATCCATCACCTACAAACTCTACTTGAGTTTCCTACTAAGGTTATAACTTAGGTCTTGCATTCCTATCGTTTATAACCTAAAGCTCTGATACCAACCTGTGACACCCCCGAATCCGGGTCCTCTGACCCCTGTCCGGTCGCCACGAAACAATACTAACATCCACCTTTAAGTAACATACGATAACTTAAATGCGAAATATAATAAACGTACGTCGTTTATTCAAAAGGTGTTACTAGTCCCAAGATTCGATAACCTTAATACATCAATATAAATTTATCCTAGAATAAACATTAGGGTTCATATTACAATAACAGTAATTAAATAAATCACAAAGACAAAGTCTGCTCCTTGCAAACCATCCTAAATCTTTCCTTTACCCTTGACCTTCCTTGAGGGCTCGAGGTTAACTGCAATATAAGTCATGATATAGCAAGAATGAGCAACAAGTTTGCTCAGCAAGTTTAAATACAACAATAAAGGATATATCATGATGAATGGAAAAATGTCTGACAATGAATTCAACAAAATGAATATCTTAAAGATTCAACAATATGAATGTTAGAATGATTCAACAATCTGAATGATTCAATACTATGAGTATCTGTGTGATTCAACAATATGAATATTAGAACGATTCAATAATATGAATATCTGAACGATTCAATAATTTGAATATCTGAACAATTCAATAATATGAATATCTGATAGATTCAACGATATGAACATCTAAACAATTCAACAATATGAATATTAAAAGCAAAGATAATAATTGCCTTTATAATGACTGATAGTCGAGTAGAATATGAACTATAACTTTCCAATGGGTTCAATAGCTAATTGACCCTTTTTAGAATTACTGGCTTCTGGCTATAGAAACTAAGTACCTCGAGGAGATCAGCCTCGGGCACAACGTGAATATGCATAACACTTATATCTGCTTACTCGTATCATATATATTAGATACCTGGGCACACTCCTACATATGAGGGGTGTTCTGTTCCGTCTAAGAATCCTTACCATTAATTGGTTTGGATAATTTCAAATAAAACTTCATACACTAGTCTGACCGAGCAAAGGTTCAGACTCTTACTGACATAGTTCAAGAAATTTAGAACCTTGAATAATGTACAAGTCCAAGACTGTACGAGCTCAAATGCACTAGGTGCGGACATCAATAATATCAATGTGGAATAATTGATAAGAAATTAAACCACTAAATAACATGCTTAGAAATAAAGTTCAAGCAATTAAGTAAACAACTTTCGATTCAACAATAACCTACTCAATACAATATGAGAAGGATAGAGAACTTGCACAAAGTGAAGTTTAGAATTTGCACAATATATGAATTTGTGTAAGTTTGGAGAACTTGCACAATACTCAACGTGAGAAGTTCGGGGAACTTACACAATACTCAACGTGTGAAGTTCGGGGAACTTGCACAATAATAAATTCCTTGCATAAAATAAATGCATAGGCTTAGACACTTACAATATCAAAGAGTTAAATTCGGGGAATTTTACCATAATAGATCCCTTCCATAAAGTAAATGCATAGGTTAGGACATTTGCGTACAATGTTCTTTGAGTAAAGTAAACACAAAGATAAGATACTTGCACAATATACGAGTTTGTATAAGTTTAGAGGAACTTGCATAATAAAGAAATGAAGTTCGGGAACTTGCAAAATAACCAAAGTGTGAAGTTCGGGGAACTTTCACAATACTCAAAATGTGAAGTTTGGGAAACTTTTACAATGCTCAAAATGTGAAGTTCGGGAAACTTTCACAATAACCAAAGTGTGAAGTTCGGGGAACTTTCACAATACAATAATAACCTGCTCAAAATAATATGAGATGGATAGGAAACTTTCACCAAAAACAAGTGAAGTTTAGAAACTCGCTTACACGGTTCATTGAATAAGGTAGTACAAGAATTTAGAATACTTGCATAATAAAAGTAGGGTTCAAAAGAACTTACAATACAATAATAACCTACTCAATACAGTATGAGAAGGATAGGAACTTGCACAATAAAGGTGAAGTTTAGAATCTCGCTTACTCGAGTCATTGAATAAAGTAATACAAGGGTCTAGGATACTTGCATTCAATATAACAATCAACTGAAGTTAGGAAACTTGCTTATAATATATGTTGAATAAAGTAATGCAAGGGTCTAGGAAACTTGCTCAAATATAACTTGGGGAAAATAGGGAACTTGCACTATAAATGAGTGTAAGTCAGGAAACTTGCCTATTTGCTCAGCTACAAATAATTTCTAGCTTTAATAAAACTGCGTTGGAACGACCTAGCATTATCAAGTTGGACTTTTAATTAGCATGTATAAACTAATATGAGTCTACACTTAACAAACATCTACTTATTATATAATTCTATCATATAAGATCACGTTCAATATCAAATATACCATTTATAGCATCATAATATGTTAACTGTTAAAATTCGACTAAAGCAAATTGTTCAGGTCTGAAAGTGTCCCGACGTAACTCTAGCATGCAACTACTAATGTTAAACTAATACACATACTTATCATGTTGTAATTTCTCATTAGAAACTAGCATGCTCATCCTAATCAAATTTCAGAGTCATATGTTTTCATGCCGGTAAACCTCAAGTTAAACAAGTTCATACTTCAAAGGTTTACTACTCCGGTCATACTATCTCATAACAAGGCTAAACAATACCTAATATGTATGCTTGAGTATACTACACAAATATACTTCAAATCACATAGTTCATATTTGAGATTCATTTTCTATGAATACGTGCATATGTGAAATCCATGCTTTAACCAAAGGATGCTCATGTCAATATGTCTATAGGCATAATGACATCTTAATAAACATGCTTGCATGATCATAATATAATTCACATGGTAATCATTGCTAGTTAGCTTCCACATTCTAAGTTTCCATTTGCAAAGTACACTAAGTTAAAAAGACAACACGGTACATATAAAGCATCTCGTAACCGTTATTCATATGTATTAGAACGCATACATAAATCACATACATGTATTTAAGTGGTCCCAATGTAAAAAACACAAGTCTTGGTTATGATTACTTTGAAAGTCCTTAAGTTTCGCTTGAAAAACCTCTTGAAGCTTTCAATCAAGTTTGCTAGTATGTTCTACCACATAAGACTTAGTGCTCATGTCCATTTGGATCATACTAACATGATTGCCTAATTAGAATGCATTTACAATACTTTCATACTAACGTTCACTTTTGAAACTCATATGTTTCGTTAGAAATGTTCACTATTAAGGTCCACATGTTCAAGTTATATTATGATACCTATATACACAAGGTAATACATCTTTCATGCATCTCAACATTATATTACCATGCCTGAAAAATCAGAATGTAGATATGACACACACATGTCAAAGTTTACTTTAAAAGTTCTAAGTTCCTTTTCCAATTCTAAGTTCACTTAGTAAGGGATTTTAATGAAGTTAAAACAACCCATACTATCTGAATAAACACATATATAAGTATCCTTTATGCTAGCATGCTCATTTTAAACTAGTACTATAAGTCAGTATGGACAGATTGCAAAAGAAACTAAAAGTCTGCAGACAGGCACTGGCGCAGCTGCGCCGCTGGCCAGTGCAACACTGGCGCAGCTGCGCAGGCTGGCGGCCAGGCCTGAGGCAGTGCAGTTATCGGCAGACTCTTCAGCCCATTTCAGAAAACGATTCAATCATGCTACAACGTACTCCTAACATGCTTATGATCTTTATACAACACTTAATAATCATATTCCAAATCAAATATCAACTAATACATGCCTAATTCAAATAATCAATAACTTAGCAATTTATCATAAAATGAAGAATCATGAAAATGAAGTTATACCTCTGAAATTCTGCAATTGGTTTGCTGCTACAACAAATTATATAATGTTGCTATATTACTCTCCCTTAACTTAATTGAAACTCTCAGCAATTCAAAATGATAAGGAGAAGAGCTCTTATATAGGCAATTGAAATACCAGACAACTCAATTACCTTCCATATTAAATCAAAGGATTGCAAGAATGTTCAATGGATAAGAGAAAGTTGGTGCAATCCATCATTACCTCCACTCCCCCATAATCATTCACTCTATGTTGCTGAAAATAAGAGAAGGAGGTAGAGTGTAGCTAGTATGTTGGAGTTCACGTGAGAGGAGAAGTGGGGAGCAATTGGGCACATAATATGGGACAAACAAAGCAAGCTCAGCATTCTTGCAATGTGTGGATAATACATGGCCATACTTAGGCTATATAATATAATACACTTAGGTTATATGATATATATACACATAGTATATACTTAAGCTACATGTATCCATTTCATAGATATTTAAATGGGAGCTACAATGTTATTTCTAATGAACAAATAATGATATAATGTATCAAGTAAGGTATATACATATAATCCATGTATATTATATAAACACCGAATATCAAGCACTTGGGTATTATTACTCATTATCCCATAATGTTTATCATTTCAATTAAAAACTTATTGAAATCATTTACCAACTAGCAATTGTTTATTACTATATGTCACTAGGGCATACATTAATGTCTACCACCCATATTATGTTACATAAGTCATAATATAATGTAACTCACATAAAGTAATTAAATTTATTATATAGTCTAGATACATATTATATAGCCCTATCAAATATGTTACCCTGCACCTTATACAATATATAAAGGTAACTACTATATATTAAAGGTTTAATATAACATATACTTGCATATAACAATTAATCAATTAACCACGTAAATATAATATTATATATTTATTAATCTCTTACTCATTAATTATTATTTATTCATAATAATAATTAATCATCACATTATCAATTAATTACTCCCAATCCATTAACTATTATTTATTCATAATAATTATAAATCAACAACAATAATAATTTCATACGTTATCGATTAATTACACCAATATCAATTAATCAGTCACGATTAACTCTCTACACTATATTCAAGTAAATTTGAATATATAATTACTAACACTTTTATCAATACTCTGATATAAAAGTCTCAAGGTTACTCTACTAATTTATAAATAGCCATTAGTGATTCCTTTAAAAAAAATCCTAGCATTTATTCGCATAAGTTAAATTCACATAAGCACATAACCACATAAGGTTTAAATAAGATTGAAAAATTAACTCTTAAAAATTTTAAATCACATATAAAATTAATAAGGAGCTTAAAATTCCTGGTTGTTACAGTATTACACAGTATTTTATATTATTGTTGTTTCAATAATTATCAGTGTATAATATTGTACATTATCAACTCAATAATTCATATTATTTGAATAATATTATTAGACAGCATTATTGGCAATGTCTAGGAAGTTCTGTCTAGGAAAGGGAATAGTTAATCTAATTGCGCGCCAGTAATGAGAAATCCTTATCGGAAAGCCCTCTCTTTCCTGGGAACGACCTGGTTGTCATTATTGTGATTCTGCAATATTATTTGTGAATAATTAATTATTGATAAAAATGATAAGGAAATATTTATTTAATGGATGAATTTTTAAAGAGACAATTATTAAGAGTTGATATTTTATCTTCTTCGATAAAATAATTCATTCAAATATGTTATTGTAATATTACATTATAAGTGTATGATGTAATAATATAATAATATAATAATGGTGATATTTTACAATGAATGCACGATATGTGAATAAAATGAGGGGAAACAGAGCAAATTGGGTCTGAAGTATTTTTGTTACAAAAAACATGTTAAATATGTTGGTTGGCCCTTTTTTTTGTTTTTTGTTTTTTTTTTTACTGAATTTTGATTATAGCCTGCAAATTCATCAGTATATAATTTTGGGTCATTTTTTGTTCGAAATTTAAAAAAACTTTCTTCTACAAAGTTGTAGAGAATTAAATTTCCTATAGAAGGACATAAAATTTGTATTTTTCTGATAAAAGGGCTATTTTTTATGAATTATAGAAGTTCCGGAATATTGGGTTTGAATTGATTTTTGGGGTTATAAATATTTTTTAAAAGACAAATATTTTTTAAATGTTGGTGGGCCCCACTAGTGTGCTGATGAATTTGGTCAAGGGGTGGGCGTGATTTTTTTTTACAAAATATTATTTTATTAATTTTTTTGCTTTTTCGTTCTAAGCATTTTTCTATAAATAGGGTGCTTAGTTAGAATTTGAAAATCACACCAGAATCAAAAGTTTTATCTCTCTATAATATCGAGCGTATTTTTATGAGTATTTCGATACTTTGAGTGTTGCTATACAATACAAGTTTTCTTCAGCATTATATCCGATATTTCAGTTAGAAGTACTGTTCTTTTGAGGTATGAGATGTTATTTTTTTCAAAAATGATGTTATTTCTTTCAATATTATGACACCGAAATATTGGTATGAATTTTATTATAAAAATTTTATCTTTTCATATTAGGGTTACTATTCATGTATACGGCACTATTCACGTATACGGCACTATTCATGAATACAATACTATTTACAAAAAATTAAATTTTCTTTTCTTTGTCCAAGTTGGCTATTATGGTTCCTATCTTTGATTGGATCCAAGTTTTAATCTTCATTCTTAAATTTTGCTCCACAATTGATTATTATGGAGTATTCTTGAACTTGGATAAACTAAATTACGAATCCCTAATTTTTGTCCTTTATCTCACTGGATTCGTTCTTTAAAATATTTTTCATCATCTTTAGTCTTAAATGGTGATACAAAAAAATATCTTTGGCCTGTAGTGCAACGATGGATGATTATTTGATGATTATCTTTAGCCTGTAGTGCAAAGATGAATGATTACCTGATGAATATCTTTGGCCCATAGTGCAAAGATGGACAGGTGTTGAGATGAACATGACCAACTGGTGATACAAATGAATATCTTTGGCTTGTAGTGCAAAGATGAATATTTGATTCAAGATATATATTGATTGATGTTACAGGGATAAAATATTGATTATGGACTTTTAAATCATAGAAGATAGTAGACATCATTTTCTGTTTAACTCTTCTAATGAATTGTTATTTCCGCTGCAGTTGTTGATCTAAAACTTGTTGTGCATAATATTTATCTAATTTGTTGAAGACTAACGATAAATTATTCTGCATTATCTTAGTCATAATATTCTTTACTGGGCTAGTTGAGCTCACCCTTTTCATCTATTGTACTCTTCAAGAAATGAGAATATTGCAGGGACTAGTCGGAGAATAGAGTGATGGGCAGAGTTAAGAGCAGTAGTAGTCCTCACTATTTTTGTATAATAGTATGAAAATAATTGTAACTATTGAGGACTGAATTTGAGTGTTTGTATTTCGTATTATATACGATTTGTATTGACACTCACAGCTTGTATGGTCGACCTGCTCACGATCTTTTGATATAAAAGCTTGTATTTCGATTCTGTACCATGTGTTTGGCGACTCAGAATGGGTTGGGTTGATTGGACCTATTATGGGGGAGTCACATTTATGTTTGTGGTGGATTTCAATTTGGAGAATTATTGGTAGCACTTTCGCGTGAGGGAGGTTTTTGGGCGGAAGTTGAAGATTGAGGTTAGTATTGGGGAAAGTGGGAGACAATGGATGTTGGTATGGATTTGAGGGAAGAAGAAATTGGTAGTGTTTAGGTTAGGATTTTGGGGGAAGAATAATTCAAAAGTTGTATTATGATGGGAGTGAAAAATACATGCTTTCCGTTTTAACAAACCAGGTTTTGCCGATTTCCGATTCCCCTCCCCAGCGTGGAAATAAACTTTCAGTGACCCGCCCTAGCGGGGGATCATACTGTCCGGGGGTCTCCCTCCCCGCCCCGACGGGGATTTCCTTAGTTAGACACCCGCCTTATCGGGTTGGTCCATGATTTTGAGCTAACCGTTTGCTTAGCTTTATTAAATCCCTTTTCTTCTCCTTCTAAAGCTTAAGCATACCAAAAACTTAGGTGCATTGGTGAGTAAATGGCCTTTGAGTCCCCTTATGTGATTATGAGCCCTCACCTTAATGTTATGTTTGATTGATATTGCAAGTGTCCTGTATCAACACACACCATAAAATATGTTAGACATATTTTATGAAGAAAATTTACTAAATATTATGCATTATTACAACTAAATGATATTAATGTAAATAAAAATAAAAATAAAAATAAAAATGTACGTAAAGGATGGGTGGCCTCCCATCAAGCGCTTGAATTTTAAGTCATTCAGCCTGACTACTTTCTGTTCTAGAGTGGCTCGGCCAGGTCGACCGCGGTTGCCTGGAGATCGATGTCTCCACCCCAATAATGCTTTAACCATTGACCGTTGACTATGAATGATTTGGTGGACTCCCTGCTGTATATTTCAACGACGCCATGTGGAAACACTGTCTTGATGGTAAACGACCCTGACCACCTGGATTTCAACTTTTCGGGGAAAAGTTTCAACTTAGAGTTGAATAGCAGTACTGATTGTCCCGGTTCAAAGCTCTTCTCCATAATTTTCCGATCATGCCATTTCTTTACTTTCTCTTTGTATAGCTTCGAATTTTCGTATGCCTGCAGGCGGAACTCGTCTAGCTCGCTGATTTGCAACATTCTCTTCTTGCCTGCTGCTGATAAATCAAAATTCAATTTTGTGATGGCCCAATACGCCTTGTGCTCGAGTTCCACTAGAATGTGACACGCCTTCCCGTAAACCAACTGATATAGGGACATACCAATCGGAGTCTTGTAGGCGGTCCGATATGCCCACAAAGCATCGTCTAGCTTCATCGACCAATCCTTCTTGTTTGGGTTGACGACCTTTTTCAGAATTCTTTTCACCTCACGGTTAGACACTTCGACTTGGCCACTCGTCTGAGGGTGATAAGCTGTGGCAATCCGGTGTTTGACCCCATACTTCGTCAAGAGAGCGGTGAAGTATTTGTTGCAGAAGTGGCTCCCTTCATCATTGATTATTCCCCTTGGGGTGCCAAAACGGGTGAATATATTCTTCTGTAAAAACTTCAAAACCACCTTCGCATCATTTATCAATAATGCGACTGCCTCTACCCATTTTGATACGTAGTTCACGGCTAACATGATGTACAGATTACTGAACGAGGACGGGAAGGGTCCCATGAAGTCGATCCCCCATACATCAAAAATCTCTACTTCCAGAATCATGTTTAGGGGAATTTCGTTCCGTTTTGAAATATTACCCACTTTTTGACATCTGTTGCAGTTTTTCGCGCATTGATGTGCATCTTTGAACAAAGTGGGCCAGAAGAAACCTGATTGAAGGACTTTTACGGCTGTCCGCTTACTCCTATAGTGTCCTCCGTATATTGAAGCGTGACATGCCTGTAGGATAATCTCAACTTCACTTTCCGGTATACATCGCCGGATCATTTTGTCAGCACACTGGCGGAACAAATATGGTTCGTCCCACATATACCACTTTACATCATGTAGAAATTTCCTCTTTTGGTGGCGAGTCAAGTCTGGTGGGAGGATGTTGCTGACCAAATAATTAGAGAAATTCGCGTACCATGGAAACTCTTCGTGAATCAAAAATAATTGTTCATCTGGAAACGAATCATTGATCACTACTTTGTCGGACTCATTCAGATTCGAGTTTTCCAGTAGTGAAAGATGATCAGCTACCTGATTTTCTGATCCCTTCCTATCCTTAATCTCTAAGTCAAATTTTTGAAGGAGAAGAACCAAGCGAATAAGTCTCGGCTTTGCATCCTTCTTTTCCACTAGATACCGGATGGCCGAGTGATCTGTGTACACCACCACCTTTTATCCTACCAAGTACGAACAAAATTTATCAAATGCATACACAACTGCAAGTAATTCCTTTTTAGTGGTGTGTAATTCAATTGTGCATCTGTCAATGTCTTGCTTGTATAATAGATGGCGTGAAAGATTTTCTCCCGTCACTGCCCAAGCACTGCTCCAACCACATAATCACTGGCATCACACATGAGTTCGAACGACTTGGTCTAATCTGGTGCTATGATTACTGGGGCAGTGGTTAACTTCTTCTTTAATTGCTCAAACGCCACTCGACAGTCTTCATCAAACTTGAATGGGACATCCTTTTCTAATAGACTGCAGAGTGGCTTTGTAATTTTTGAAAAGTCCTTGATAAACCATCTATAAAATTTGGCGTGTCCGAGAAAACTCCGAATCCCCTTTACTGAAGTCGGTGGTGGCATATTTTCAATTATTTCCAGTTTTTCTCGGTCGACTTCCAAACCTTTCCCAAAAACTTGATGTCCAAGTATAATCCCTTCTTGGACCATAAAATGGCATTTTTCCCAGTTGAGCACTAGGTTCGTCTCCACACACCTTTTCAATACCAATACTAAGTTCACAAGGAACCTATCAAACGATTCCCCAAACACTAAGAAATCATCATAAATACCTTGATGCTACGCTCCACCATGTCCGAGAAGATTGCCATCATACACCGCTGAAATGTTGCCGGTGCGTTACACAGTCCGAATGACATCCTTCTGAAGGCAAAGATGCCATAGGGGCATGTGAACGTCGTCTTCTCTTGATCCTCTGGTGCGATGACAATCTGGTTGTACCTGAAATACCCATCCAGCAGGCAGTAGTACTCGTGTTCAGCTAGTCTGTCCAACATCTGATCAATGAAAGGCAAGGGAAAATGATCCTTTTTAGTTGCCTTATTCAACCTTCTGTAGTCCATGCAGACCCTCCAACTTGTTACTGTCCTTATCGGTATCAGTTCATTGTTCTCGTTCTTTACTATTGTCATCCCACATTTCTTTGTGAAACATTGGACTAGGCTCACCCATGCACTGTCTAAAATAGGGTAGATAATTCCAGCATCCAGCCATTTCAGAATCTCCTTCTTTACTACCTCTTTTATTATTGGGTTGAGCCTCCTTTGTTGTTCCACTGTTGGCTTGCTATCCTCCTCCATCATAATCTTGTGCATACAGAATGATGGGCTGATTCCTTTGATTTCAGCGATTGTCCATCCAATAGCAGATTTGTATTCCCTCAGCACTCTTAACAGCTTAGTTTCCTATAATTCGTTAAGCGCAGATGCAATAATCACAAGGTAAAGTAGATGAATTTCCTAAATACGCATACCTGAGGTGATTGGGTAAGGGTTTTAGTTCAAGTTTAGGTGGTTCCTCAAGAGATGGCTTCATCTTTTTTGGTGAAGTTCCTGCTGCTTCCAAAGGCTCAAATGGTAGTTTGAACCTATTCACTCTCGAATGAGCCTCTAACAGTTGCAGATACTCTTTTATTTTTGAATCCTTGTCATCAAAATCTCCCATCAATGCTGATTTTAGTGGATCGGTAGTAAGAACCAAAAGTTGCTCATCACTCACCACTGTGTCAATAATATCCACCCGGTAACACTCTTCATCCTCCTTGGGAAAATTTATGGCCTTGAATACGTTGAAGGTGACCTCTTGATCTTGCACTCTCATGGTCAACTCTCCTTTCGGAACTTCAATGAGAGTCCTGCTAGTAGCCAAGAATGGTCGCCCAAGGATTATTGGAATATCCTTATCTTCTTCATAGTCGAGGATGATGAAGTCCACTGGGAAGATGAATTTATCCACTTTAACCAACACATCCTCAACAATCCCCTGTGGATAGGTTACTGATCTGTCTGCCAACTGTAGGGAGATGTTGGTTGGTTTAGGTGCTGGTAACCCTAACTGAGTATAGACTGACAATGGCATGAGGTTTATACTAGCACCTAAATCACATAAGCATTTGTTGAATGCCAAGCTCCCTATAGTGCATGGAATGGTGAAACTACCCGGATCCTTCAGCTTTGGTGGAAGCTTCTTTTGCAGAATCGCATTACCCGGATCCTTCAGCTTTGGTGGAAGCTTCTTTAGCAGAATCGCACTACATTCCTCTATTAGTGCCATAGTTTTGAAGTCTTCTAATTTCTTTTTCTTAGACAAAATATCCTTCATAAACTTGGCATAGCTCGACATCTGCTCTAATGCCTCTACAAACGGAATGTTTATGTGCAGCTCGACAACTGTAGGGAGATGTTGGTTGGTTTAGGTGCTGGTAACCCTAACTGAGTATAGACTGACAATGGCATGAGGTTTATACTAGCACCTAAATCACATAAGCATTTGTTGAATGCCAAGCTCCCTATAGTGCATGGAATGGTGAAACTACCCGGATCCTTCAGCTTTGGTGGAAGCTTCTTTTGCAGAATCGCACTACCCGGATCCTTCAGCTTTGGTGGAAGCTTCTTTTGCAGAATCGCACTACCCGGATCCTTCAGCTTTGGTGGAAGCTTCTTTTGCAGAATCGCACTACATTCCTCTGTTAGTGCCATAGTTTTGAAGTCTTCTAATATCTTTTTCTTAGACAAAATATCCTTCATAAACTTGGCATAGCTCGACATCTGCTCTAATGCCTCTACAAACGGAATGTTTATGTGCAGCTTCTTGAATACTTTCAAAAATTTAGTGAATTGTTGCTCTAATTTCTGCTTACGGATCCGTTGTTGGAATGGCGGTGGAGGGTAAACTACTGGTGTAACCATTTGTTCTTTTTCTACAGATTTCTCACCTACCTTTCCTTCCACTGTCTGTTCCATACTGGTCTCAACTTTCTCTTCGGTTGCTGGCTTCTCCGAATCCTGCTCTACTAGCTATTCCCACTTTGAAGTGTAATAGCTTGACATTGCTCGTGTCCTCCCTTCGAATTCTTTTCTGTGTCATATGGCAAAGCTCCTTGTGGTCGATTATTTAGTGCACTCTCAATCTGTCCAATTTGATTTTCAAGATTCTTAATCGCATCCAGATAAGTTTTTATAGCTGCTTCATTGTCTGTTATGTATTTTGCTAAAAACCTCTTCCAAATTCAGCTTTTGTTCCTGTTGTGGAGCTGCCTGTTGATTTTGATTTTGAAAGCCCGGCGGGTATGCTTGTCTTGGAGCCTGCTGCTGATTCTGGTTCGTGTTATTGCTACAAGAAAAGTTTGGATGGTTCCTATTCCTCTAATTGTATTGATAAGTATTGGGTGGTCTATTGTAATTAGCCACATACTGAACCGAAGTTGGGTTGATTGCACACTGTTCTGTCGGATGTTCACCTGCACAAAGTTCACATACGTATGCTATTTGTTGCACGTTTCCCATTGTTATGGTGTCCATCTTTTTTGATAATGCTTCTAGGTGTGCCGATATAGCTGTCATATTATCCACTTCTAGAATCCCTATAGCTGTGGGTTGAGTCATTCTCTTAGTCGGCCACTGATAGCCATTTGAAGCCATTGTGTCTATCAATGCCCATGCCTCCTCAAATTTCTTCGTCATAAAAGCTCCACCTGAGGCTGCATCGATGCTAGTCCATATTTGACTCGATACCCCATTGTAAAAGTTACTCAGCTGCATCCAGTGTGGAAATCCGTGAAGTGGAGACTTCCTCAACAGTTCCTTGTATCGTTCCCATGCTTCATAAAGTGGCTCCCCTTGCATCTGTGCAAATAAGGATATCTCCATTCTCATCTTATGTGTCTTCGATGGCGGGAAGAACTTGGCCAAAAATTTCTGCGCCAGATCATTCCATGTAGTGATTGACCCCGATGGTTGGGAATGGAGCTAATCCTTCGCTTTGTCTCTGAGTGTGAACGGGAATAACCTCAATCTGATTGCATCGTCTGACAACCCGTTGCGCTTGAAGGTGTCGCAGATGTCTATAAAGCTGAAGATGTGTTCGTTCTGGTCGTTATTTGGAAGACCCCCAAACTGGCAATTATTCTGCACCATCTGTATTGTCCCAGGCTTGATCTCAAAATTGTTCGCATTGATTGTCGACTTGGCTATGCTCGAGTGAATTTTGGAGATCTTTGGTGTAGCATAATCTCTTAGTGGTTTGTCTTCCTGTTCAGCCATGTTTGTTCTGGGTGTTTCAAATTCTACTCGATTCTTTGCAATCCACTTAGTTAGCTTCTAAAACCGTTTGTCAATGTCATCCTCGAACGGCAACTAACTCTGGCTTCTTCGATCTCGTTTGCATGCACTGCTTGGATATACCTGAAATAACCAAACAAACAAAAATAAGAATAAAAATATATATATGTTTAACTAAAAGTGACCTAATTAAACTTATATTGTAAGTAATAACGCAATTACTGTCCCCGGCAACGGCGCCAAAAATTTGTTGAGTATTTTCTATACGCTCTACACGCAAGTGTACGTGGTCAACAAGTAATATACTGATAAGTCAGATATCGTACCCACAGAGATAATAATTCCTATTTAATCTAACAAGTACAAATTTTATACTATCTCAGCTTTATTAAACTAATGATTAAAAGATGATTATTTAACTAAATTACTACTTAAACTAATTATAGCACTAACTCAAGATTTTCACAAGTTTTAGAGAATTAAGCCTACAACTTCACTAAATATTACACTTCAGATAATATCCTTTTCTCCAGTTTATGTCAATTACTCTAGATTATTAATCAAAAACACTAAATCAGATATAACCATCTCTCAATGCATTATACCCATACTCACTCGCATCCACAGATGATAGAATTAAACAAGACACCCTAAATAACTAATTCACTATATCTCTATGTGAATTACAATTAAATAAGGTTTAAATTCAAGTTCTTATCAGATTACATATGATGCATAGATATCTCTATCCTATACATGAATTATGAATTCCAACTGCGCAGAAATCACAAAAATATGTCACTATGGCTAGTTCCAATCCCATATGTCATCTGTCGAATTCATATGGGATAATAAATAATTGTTGATCAGGCAATTATATAGATTAAGCACAACACATAGCAAATAATCTGGCCATAACATTCATAAGCTGAATTTAAGTTTATTTAATCATCCATTACATAATAAGATCCATCATAGGCTTAAATAGAAAATTAGTTCATCATAGATAAAATAACATCCATAATCCACTTAACAAAAATCATTCTGAATACAAGATGTAAACAAAGAGAAGATAAACTATGATGAATATCACTGCTCTCCGCTCCACAACCTCGCGTTCGTCTTGATTCTAGAAAGCTTCAAATCTCTGCTCCAAGTTGCAATCCAAAGTTAGGGATCGAAAGTGTCTCCCCCTCTCATATGCTACTCTCAATTCCTTATATATCACCATAACCGTAGTCCTCATCCTCTCCCTTGTTGCACCAAAATCCAAAACAAGAAAGGAAATCAGCAGCTGAGTTAGCGCGTCCCCGCCCCAGCGGGAGGTTCCTTCACAAAAGCCCCTCCCCAACAGGGCAAGCTACTGTCCAGCCGCTTGAAATATCTTCATGACCCGCTCCAGCGAGTGTGCAAGCTTTATGGGCCCCGCCCCAGCGGGTTGAGTTATCCAAGTGCTGAAAACATGTATCTTTTATGCTACTTTCCAAATATTACGTTTCCTGCACACCATAGCATAAATCCGAGTAAAATGATAATAAAAATACTTTAAAACACCACGACTCAAGCTATAATAAGTACCGATTCGTAGGTTCTAAACTTACTCATCAGATTTACTATCAAGTTTTATTTTATTTAATTATTCGTATTCTGATCCTAAATGCACAAACTCCGATAATGAAAATTAGAATCTACTTTCTAATTTCATTCTTTCTTGGCTGAGTTGTCATTTATCGAATCACATAGGACATTCACTTCTTTTACTAGAAGTGGTAGATCCTTTATTGATCATTCATTATCTTCATGTATAATTAATTATACTTAAGCATACCATTTGATATACCCTCATGGTCTTAAGGGAGATGTCAAAGTGTAACTCATCATACATAAGATACTATGATGATCTCAAGTCTAAAGATTACTTGTACTACTATCACTAAAACATTCCTATTGATAGGCTAGTAAAACTCCATTAGGTATTCCTTAGCGAGCCATGTTCAGTATACTTATTCTTCAATAAGCACCTACATACTTGCTTTAGTGTCTCCACACAAATAATCATGAGATCGATCATCCTCTCTCAAAGGGCGAGCAACGTATGTACCAATCTATCTGGATTCACAAATTCCCTATTTTGTAATCCATCTGTAGACACTCAAAATTTGGCATTCCTATTACTAACCCGGCATGACTGCAAAACAGTCTTTTACCTTCCAGAGATAACCCTGGAAGTCCAAATCATCAAAACCAACCCCGGCGACAACACCGAGAGACCAAAGCCATCCCTGGTGACAACAACGGGAGATGAAGTCCAACCCCGGCGACAATACCGGGAGACCAAAGCCAGCCCCGAAGACAACACCGGGAGATCAAGTCAAATCTCGACGACAACACCGAGAGACCAAAGCCAACCTAGGCGACAACATCGGGAGAACAAAGCCAGCCCCCGGTGAAAACACCGGGAGACCAAAGCCAACCCCGGTGACAACACCGGGAGATCAAGTCCAGCCCTGGTGACAACACCGAGAGATTAAGTCCAGCCCTGGAGACAACAACAGGATATTAAGTCAAGCCCCGGCAACAACACCGGGAGATCAAGCCAAACCCCAGCTACGACCAGGGGAGGTACAGTCAACCTCGACGATAACCCCGGGAAATCCAGAATTATCAAAATCATCCCCAAAGACAACCCTAGGATTCCAAGACAACCTTGGAGACAACCTTGAGTAAGAAAAGAGTCGGATGGGATCAAACCTCGGAGACAACCCGAGAAACAATTAAAAACCCTGTCAATCCAGGAAACAACCCCCGGAAGGGCAAAATGGTCATTTTATCAACTTGACATCAAATCAAGGAAAAATTAAGCCAAATCAATGCCATGAAGATCATGAAGAACCATAAAGTTAATCCCGAGTGAAAATAGCACAAGACAGCTTAATAGGCGGACTACGAAGACTCAAAGATCTGGTCATGGACCCATCTTTCCTGATTTAGAGAAGGTCAAATCCCATGTCATTATGTAGCTCTCGAAAAGGGCTTTTCGGAAAGGTATAGCACGCCTCAATTGGACTTTCAGATTGAAAGTAACGAAGCTTCGAAGCAGACAGCGCATTGGTCGAAGTACACGTACTTCGAGACAACAAGACCCATGGGATCGGGGCCCACTTGGGTAGCTACAGGTAGACCCCCGGCTGTCGCGAGTAGACCCGCGGCCATCTGGTCTATAAATAAAACTCCCCACCAAGAGAAAAAAAGAAGAAAAAAAGAAGAAAAGAAAGAAAAATCTACCCATTTTGACCCTTAGCCTTACCTATAGTACTCGAAACCTCGATTTTATTCTTCCAATACATTTGTATACGTATATATAGCAACATATCAAATTTTAATTGATGGAAACGAAGTTTTGAAGCCCTCTGAGTGGTTTAAAGCCCGTAGCGCTATACACTGTAAGATTTTTTACGATATGAAGCTTTTTACTGCTTTAACATATATATATATGAGCCTATATATATTTATAGCTTCTGATTTTGGCAGGATTTCAAATCCGTGGCCTTTCTAGCTTACTTTTATGTATATATAAGTATATATATATATGCGTTTTTAATTGCTTTTGCAGCCTGGATTTCTAATTCGTGATTTTTTATTGCTTTAATATATATATATATATATATATATATATATATATATATATATATATATTTATACTAATTTGTTTGGCCTGGATTGCTAATCCGTGACCTTTTTAGCTTTATTATATATATAACTAACTATATAGATACTAACATTCAATTTAGTCATTCCTGGATTGTAAATCTGTGGCCTTTTACTACTTCATATATATATATATATATAAAAGCGATAAAAAGCCACGGATTAGAAATCTAGGCCAACGAAGTGGCCTTTTCAGGCTAATCAGTGGCCTTTTCAGCTTCAATATATATATATATATATATATATATATATATATATATTTACATTTCACAGTCACGCCTGGATTGAAAATCCGTGGCTCTTTACAACTTTAATATATATATATATATAAGTATATATATTCTTTATTCAATGTGATTAAATATCTGTTTTAATTGTTCATTTGATATGAATATATTCTAATATGAATATTGTGGACTAGATTCATCTAAATCTAGCCATTTCTAACTTTCAACCGGTTCGAAAGCTGTCAAACTGGAACCGTTGAGCTAGAATAACTAAGATTTATTTAAATCTAGCTTTCTTTCTAGTTTTGTAAATGTTAAAGCGACTACGCGACCCTAGATCCACATCTAGAGGAAACAGAAGCTTTGGCTACGCGCATGCAAGGATTTAACTAATGAATCCCTTGTCCTGCGACGTTCAGATTTAAATTTTCTTTTTATGCCAATACCTTTGCTGCGCAGGCTTTTTGATAATATTTTGTGAGCCTAAGAATCATGGGATCTATGATTAACCACATGGATATAGACCCGATTCCCACGATGGACAACTTTGCACTATAAATACAGCATGCCTGTCCTTTTAAAATGTAAATAAGAGGGACCTTAAAACGGTTATCCGAATTTAAGGTCGCAACCTAGTAAATTATAGTTTGTAGTGCTCGGGTCACTTCGACTACTTTTATGCCCATAAGGACCCCGACACTTGTATATACATTCTTTGGCTGAGGATGCCGCGCATCCCAATAATAAAATCAAAATCAGCCGAAGGTAGAATAACATAGAAGTATCAAAAGACTTCAATTTCTATGCGAGTAAAAGAGTTTGAAAACCATCTTTCAAAACATCATTTTTCATATATTGTCTAAAAATGGATTTTTCACTAAATCAGATCCTTCGTATATAGGTCCAACGAAGCACATCACTACTTCCAAATGAAGCACGTATGCCCAATTACTGCAAGCGCACACACACTGCAAATAAAAGAGGGAAATTAAAAAGACGCGATAACCTTGTTTCACGGAAGTTGGGGGGTGCCTAACACCTTCCCCCCGCTTAATCAAGCCCCTGAACTCTATGAATCTCGATTTCCAAGGCCAAGTTAACAGATTCCAGTAATTGGGCCTACTTGCAAAACTTTTCAAACAAAAATCGATTGAGTTGTTACAACCATTTTAAACATACAACTTGGCGACTCTGTAAAATCAAACTTTCAAATCGTTAACATTATATGTCGGCCTTTTCCTAAAAAATTCACCCTTTAGATCAAACAGATAAAACAAACAAGGGTAGAAACACATTAAGGAAATGAAGATTTGCCAAAGATTTTTCACGACGTCGACAGGTGGCGACTCCGCTGGGGACGGTAGAGGGCTTAAGTCGCACTTCAATCTTTTCAAAAAATTCCCTTTTTATCTGCATGTGTGTGGATGATGTGTTTACATTGAATGGATGTAAATAAATGTTTTAATGCACTTTATATTAGTGCTTCGTACAATGTCATCATTGCATACGGTGAGACGCGATGTATGCGAATGTATGTTGTGTGATTCCTCCACCAAGAGGCGAACCCGTCGGTGATTGATTACTGGACTTAAAGGAGACTAATCCTGCGAGGCTCAGGAAAGACGCCACTCAGATCAGTTCCAATTGAAAGAACAGATTAATTTCCCCTCTAGTAAATTGAGATGATCTGGGGACCTCCATGCCGAAAAGCCACGAGAGTAGCCTAAGATAGGTTAGCCTCTGATAAACCAAATTCGAAGGGGAGTCTCTTCATTCCTTCCTCTGACAATTCAATGTAAATTTACAATTTCATGTAAATATCAAATAAATGTAATATACATTCCATTCCCTGTTAAATTTTTAATCCTGTCATCAAAACAACTGACCTTTGTTTTATAGGAAAAGATTAAAAAAAATTTAAAAATCATAACACATTGCATAGCATGCATCCTGTTAATATATACATCAAAATTAACATACCTACTTTTATTGTAGGAAAAAATTGGTCCCATTACCAGATCAAAGTCTAAAAAGGCACTATTCCCATCTCCAGACATGACTTTAAATGCCTAACTTGAATCCATTCCTGTTTCTAGGGAAGAGTTCGAAGGACTAAAGAACCAGATAACTGAATTGGCTATTTTCCTTAAAGAACAAAGAAAAAGTCTGCAGGGTAAACAAATACCGGTTCAAACAGAATCGTCCACATAAGGTGGCAGTCAGGATACCGACAAAAAGAAAGATACTCAGATACCTAAGCCAAAAAACAAGGATCTGACCAACAAAACCCCTAAAATCACCAATGATCAAGAAGCTGGTGATAATCAAAAAAAGGTCCAACAAATTGAAGAAATAATCTGGTCCATCAAAGGAACTGGGGCATTTGGAAGCTTAAACTACTCGAATCTGTGTATATTTCCAGGGGCTCGATATCCAGACAAATTTCAAGTCCCAGATTTTGACAAGTATGACGGATTAGGAGATCCTTACACATTTAAAAGTATTCATTGGAGAACTCGGATCCTATGCAGAGGATGAAAAATATAAAATGCAGTTATTCCAAAAGAGTCTGACTGGGGAAGCCCGTGCTTGGTATGCCCGACTTGACAATTCCAAAATACACAGCTGGGAAGGGCTAGCACATGCCTTCCTAAATCAATACAGCTTCTAGTCTCAGATGGCTCCAGATCGATATCAAGTAACCAAGGTCAAAAAGTAAAGTAATGAGTCTTTCCGTGAGTATGCCCAAAGGTGGAGACGGATGGCCGCACAAGTTACCCCACCTATGACAGAGACCAAGATAGTCATGACTTTCATAGACATCCAGGAAGCTCCATATTATGAGAGGGTCCTAGCAGGTATAGGAAAACCATTCTTAGAAATGATTAAACATGGAGAATTGGCTGAAATGAGACTAAAGTCTGAAAAGATCAAAGACCTTACCGCTTTGGTGACAGTGACCGAGCATATTCAATTTGGAAGAAATGGGAGTAATCCTCGGAGAGTCCATAAGAAGAAGGATGAGGATGTGTCTATGATACTTCGGGGATAGAATCAGAGAGGCAATCCAAGCTTGCCTATTCAAAGGAGAAATTATTCCCCTTTTCTAACTACTGCACAATCTTCGAATCCTCCCTTTCAAAAGACCGGAGAAGTTAAACGTCGAAGAACGTTCACACCTTGGGGGACTCACTGGAGAATGTGCTGAAACTTCTGACAGCACAAAAGAAGATTATCCAGCTCCTTCCGCCGGTCAGTTCAAGCGGATGAAATTTTGACTTGAGTAAGAAGTGTGCTTATCATTCTGGAGCACCGGGCCACGACACTCAAGATTGTTGGTCTCTCAAACATAAAATCCAAGACCTAATAGATAATGGGGAGATTGTGATAATAACACAAGAACAACCACATGTTCAAGATAATCCTCTGCCTCAACACAATGAGGAGAGCGTCAACATGATCAGTTTGGGAAATGGAGAAGGATCCAAATACCTTCCAGTATATCGGAGAGTCATCCCAAGCCAACAAAGATAGGCTGGACAATTGGGAACATTAAGAAAGGTAGTTTCTAATAGAACAAGAAATCAAATCTATCAAAGAGCAGGTTGGTTAATTGGCAGAACTGGTAGTTTATCAACATCAGATAGCGAGGCAATTGATAAATCAGACCAACCAACAGGAAGCAAATCTTCCTACTCCTGAAATTAGTCCCATTGTTAGGAGGGATCATTAGCGATTTCATTAGCATGAACCCAAGGTCGACAAGGTTGCTAAGGAAGAGAAGTTTTGAGCTAACAGGGAGTTTGCCTTCAAAAGGAATTTCACTCATTTGAATCAACCTATGAAAGAAATTCTCCAAATGTTGATCAACGAGGGGAAAGTCACAGAATTGTTACCCCAGTAGACCCTCGATCCAGGAAGTTTAAATCTGATAAGATCTGTCAATATCATTCCAACAAGCTTGGTCATGGTATAGAGGATTGTTGGGGACTTCGTCATTTAATTCAAAATCTAATTGAAAGCGTTAAGCTGTTGCAGGCAAACCAAGATTTTGGCTATCCTGGTGAGGAAGCAATCTTTCTGCCCATGGCATGAAATCTGAAAGAAGTAGTGGCTGCCATTTCTTGTGAAAAGGATCTAGCCATAACGCCCTTGATACTTCAGGGAAAAGGGGCCCAAAAAGGAAAGAATCCTATGAAGTTGGCTATGCTCGAGGCTCTAATATTTCCATTCAGACCTCAATATCCTGTGGTCAGCCTGAAGAAAGTCCCATGGAACTATGGGAAAGATGAAGGACCAACATCAAACCACATTGCTATTATACCAAAGGAAAATCGATTGTACCTGCCTCAGCGAGTAATCAACTCAGTCATTAAAGCTAAGGGAAGAGTGTCTGAGGAGAAAATTAAAGAATTCCCCAATAAGATGGAGCATAATGAGGTCAAAGTGGTGCAAAGCTTAAAAAAGGCACCCAAACATATATCCATTTTGGATTTGGTCTTATCTTCGGAGGATCATCACAAGATTCTAGTGAAAGTACTGGAAGAAGCACATCTGCCGAAGACAGTAGATATTGAGAAGTTTCATCACGTGATAGAGCACATTTTCAACAGTAATGTGATATCATTCACTGATGATGATATACCCACAGAAGGGACGGGTTATTGCAAGTCATTGCATATAGCAGTGATGTCCTTAGGATATGTGGAAGGAGGTGTGCTGATAGACGGAGGATCATCCCTGAACATCTGCCCCTACGACACATCAGAGAGAATGAAGATTAACCCAAACCGAATTCGGACTAGTAATGTAGTCATTCGGGCTTTTGATGGATCTCGCAGAGAGGCTGTCGGAGAGATCGAGCTTCCATTGGAGATTGGTCCCCATACTTTCTATATATCCTTCCAGGTACTAAACATTACCACATGATATAATTTACTATTGGGAAGACCGTGGATACATATGGCAGGATCAGTTCCGTCCACCCTTCATTAACAACTTAAAAACATCATTAATGGGCAATCTGATAACTGTAAATGCAGAGCCAAAATATCTTGTCTACATATAAATTGATATATCAGTAATCAGTCTCGATGAAGGGGTTGAGCCTGTCAGTTTTTAAGCTCTGGAAGTGCGCAACACTCAATACTTACCTATAGGGGCACCAACCTTAAAACCAAAAGTGTCCACCGAAGTGATGACGGTGGATCAGGAAATGGTATCCTTGGGTTTCTGCCCTAGAAAAGGGTTAGGGAAAAGTCAGTAAGGAATCAAAAGTTCGGTGCAAATCCCTAGTCAGACAGGGAATGCTGGATTAGGCTATTCCTCCGGATCAAACCATCGGAACCCGCACAAGAATCCACCCGTGCCTACATCCACCATCCTGTTACATAACCTCACTGATGCAGGGTTTGTGAAACCGATGCACAAGATTCCTGCTGCTGTGTCAGGTATGCTGATTCCTCAGGTCAAGCAAGAGAATGAAAGAGAAGTTCCGAAGCCTGATGGGGAAAGAAAAAATAGGAAAGAAAAGTTTCTGTATAGAGGACGAGACCCGTTTGCAAACATGTATTTTCTGGTGCACACTGAGGGTATGAATGACAATATCCCAGATGATGACTATCCAGAAGATAAAGTCCTAATCCCTCACATCAACAGAGGTAAAGGGAGCAGTTCAAAGAAAAGCATTGACCCTGATATGAATGATGTCTTAATCATCATCAAAGAGGAGACAGACAATAGCAACTCCTTTATCCTCCCTATTCTTGAGGAATTGACTCTAAACAATTGGAGCAACACTTCATGTCTCTGTCGAAAAGGGTAAAAGGGCAAAAAGTCCATCTTCCCTGAAGCGTGGTTTTATTTACTGCTTATTTTTGTTGCATAACAATAGTAGTTACTTTTGTCATGCTTTTTGCTTTGTATGATCAAACAGTTTCATATATTAAAGTGAAAGCATTTTGTTTTCAGGACTCTAGAGTTGGATTTGTTTGGCCCTGCTGATGAGATGCCAAGTTTTTACAGTGAGTACAACTTTGATGTAGAACTGGACTTCGACTTGATGGGGATTGATCAGGAGGAGATAGATGACTATGCGGTGCCCGAGGAGATCAAAGAATGGGTAAAAGACCAACCCAACCCAAACCTCGGCCAAACCACCACCGTTAATATCAGAACCTCAGAAAACCCTAAAGAAATCTAGATAGGCATGGACCTTACCCAAAACCAAAGAGTAGACCTGATTGAACTCTTAACACAGTTCCAGGATGTGTTTGCATGGTCACATGAAGATATGATTTGTTTGTCTACTGACATTGTCATTCATGGACTACCCATTAAAGATGGATTCAAGCCAGTCAAGCAAAAGATCAGGAGATTGAAACCTGAGTAGAGTCTGAAAGTTAAAGAAGAAATTGTCAAGAAATTCAAAGCAGGCATCATCATAGTGTCAACTTACCCTGAGTGGTTATCCAACATAGTTCCCGTGCCTAAGCCAGGAGGGAAAGTGCGAGTATACTTGGATTACCGTGATTTGAACAAGGCTTGTACCAAGGATAACTTCCCAGGACCTTTTATCCACATACTGATAGACAACACGGCACTGTATGGCATGTATTCTTTTGTTGATTGTTTTACCAGGTATCATCAAATAATGGTTTCTAAAGAGGACAGGGAGAAAACATCCTTCATTACTCCCTGGGGAACATATTGTTATAGACATTTGTCTTTCGGCCTTATCAATGCTGGTGCCACATATTAGCGAGCCATGATGGCCCTTTTTTATGACATGATGCACAAAGAAATAGAGGTCTATGTGGGTGACATCATCATCAAATCCCGGAAGGAGGATGACCATATCAGCCATCTTAAAAAGCTTTTCAACAGGTTGCGCAAGTATAACTTAAAGCTAAATTCGGCCAAATGTGCTTTTGGTGTCAAATTAGGCAAGTTGTTGTGATTTCTAATGAGCAGCAAAGGCATTGAAATGGATCCCGCCAAAATTAAAGCAATCACCGAGATGCCCGTGCCCCGAACAGAAAAGGAAATACGGGGATTTCTGGGGAGAATCAATTTCATAAGCAGATTCATCTCTCAACTTACGGCAACTTGTGAACCCATCTTTAAGCTGCTAAGGAAGAACTCCTCCGTGAAATAGAATGAAGATTGTCAAAAAGCCTTCCTTTCCATCAAGAAGTAGTTGATTGAAGCACTTGTCTTAGTACCCCCAAGGGATGAGGTTCCCTTGTTTATGTACCTACCAGTCAATGCGAATGCAATGGGCTGTATGCTAGGGCAGAAGGATGATAGAAGCAAGGAAAGAGCTATCTATTACCTCAGCAAAAGATTCAATAGCGGCGAGCAGAAGTACACTTTGATTGAAAAGACCTGCTGTGTGTTAGTGTGGGCTGCCATTAGGTTACAACATTATCTGTATGGGCACACAACCTATCTCATATCCCGCATGGATCCAATGAAGTACGTATTCATCAAATTGTCAATTTTCAAAATGGCAATTGATCTTACAACAGTTTGACATTATCTACGTGACTCAGAAGTCTGTTAAAGGTCAAGGAATTGAGAATCAATTGGCCGAAGCACCGTCAGGGGATTTTGAACCGTTGGAAACTTATTTCCTGGATGATGGGATAATGACAATTTGATAAAACCCTCAAGAAAGTACAGTCTAATATTGGAAAATGTATTTTGATGGAGCCGTGAGCATGGAAGGTGCCAGAGCTGGGGCAGCTCTTGTCTCTTTTACAGGAGAACAGTATCTTGTGGCCATGAAGTTGCAGTTTGTCAACACTAACAACACAGCTGAGTCTGAGGGCTGTATAATGGGGTTGAAACTAGCCCAGTCCATGGGTATCAAATGTTTACTAGTCTTTGGGTATTCTGAGTTGGTTATCAAACAAACCACCGGGGCATATCATACCAAAGAATTGCATTTACTGCCCTATCATATGCAAGTTATCAAGATATCCATAGAGTTTAAAGAAATAACCTTCATCCACATCCCTCGAGGTAGAAATGACTTTGCTGATGTATTGGCAACGTTGGCTTCCTTGATCCACATATCTGATAGGATGGGAATTCTTGACATCAAATTTTCAAACCAAAAGGCCCCTTCATATGGGAATTAAATTGGAGAAATATTAGATGAAATAACTCCTATCAAACCGCCTTGGTACCAAGATATAAAAGAATATCTTCGAGATGGATCTACGCCTGCCAGGGCAAGTCAAGCTGAAAGAAAGTGGATTCATAAGATAGCTATGAAATTCTATCAGAGCGGAGACGCACTCTATAAAAGGGATGCTGGAGTAGGCTTTTTAAGATGCCTGGATAAGGATCAAGCCAAAAGACTGATGGATAAAGTCCACGGCGGAGTCTGTGGTCCACACATGAGCAGTCCTTTGCTTGCCAGGAAAATATTGAAAATAGGGCATAACTAGATCTCTCTCAAAGCTGACTGTGATGATCATATCAGAAGATGCTATCAATGTCAAGTCCATGGAAATGTCATCCACGCTCCTCCAAACGAACTGCACAACATGATTTTGCCATGGCCATTTTCTATGTGGGGAATGGATATGATTGGGCCAATAGAACCCAAAGCCAGCAATTATCATCGATTCATCTTCACCATGATCGATTACTTCACTAAATGGGTTGAAGCTGCATCCTGTCCCAAAGTCACCAAAGAGGTAATCATTGGTTTCATCCGAAATAATGTAATATATCGATATGGACAACTGGAGGTGATCATATCAGACAATGCCAAGAATCTAAGCAACCAGATGATAAAAGAATTATGCAGTAAGTTTCAAATCAAGCATCTCAATTTCGTCATCTATCGTCCTAAGATAAATGGTGATATCGAAGCGGCCAACAAAAATATCAAGAAGATCATGCAAAAAATGTCCGCCAATCACAAAGGATGGCCTGACCTATTGCCTCTTTCTCTGCTAGCATATAGAACGTCATTACGTACTTCTACTAGGGCTGCCCCTTACTCATTATTCTATGGCATGGAAGCAGTACTCCTCATATAAGTAGAAATGGAGTTATTGAGGGTGTTAATAGATGCTCAGATGGAAGAAGACCAGTGGTTGCAAGAGCAATACCACCAGTTATCCATGATAGATGAAAGAAAGGCTACAACCATATTTCACGGGAAGTTATATCAGCAAAGGATTGCTAGGTCATACAACAAGAAAGTTTCACTCCGACAATTCAAAGAAAATAACTTGGTACTAAAGAAAGTCCTTGCCAATCAAGATGAAGCCAAAGGAAATTTTACCCGGATTTGGGAAGGCCCTTTCATTGTCAAAGAAATGTTGACAGGAGGAGCAATCAGATTGCAAGAAATGGATGGGAAAGAATTTTCCCAGCTCATCAATCCAGACACCGTGAAGAAGTACTATGTCTGAAGCACCTGCAAGCTATCATCTTGGTCCTGTTAAAAAATCAAATCAATTCAGGTTTTCACTAGAAGCCTGAAATACTAATGACCTGATCTCCATCAACCCAGAAGTACGTAGGCAGCCATTTACGGTGCGGTCAAACCAAACAAAAAAAAAACCCCTAAAACCAAGCTGAAACCCAAATAAACACTTCTCAAACCGTTCAGGCCAAGTCTGAACTACGAATGACCTGATCTCCCTCAACCCGGGAGTAAATAGGCAGCTATTTATGGTGCGGTCCAACCTTCAAGAAAAAACTTAAAACCCAATTAAAAACCAGTCCCAAGACACTGAAACCCATATAAAACCCAAATACTATCATGCCTTCCTGATCAACAGGCCTTTCTGAGGTACTCTCCGACATCTCAATGTCAATCCTTCAAGGAAAAGGTCACGACACATCAAGACAGCAAGTCATGAAAAAAGTGGTAATCACTCAGCAATGACAATAAATATCCAAAAGGGAAATGAATCAAAATATATTTCTCTGCCATATAATACAGTTTAATATATACAATGTATCATGTACATGACAAAAATGGCTAATCTAGTCTATGCAGGAAAATAAAAGTTAGTCTATAAACCCGGTGATAAACGGGATAGCAAGTCCAATATGACATCCCTCTCAGAAGATAGATGTGCATCTGTAAGCTCATGTCCTAAGGTCTCCATGTGAGCTAGAAGATTCACAGCCATCTGTATAGTGCTGCTATGATCATCTATGAAGGCATTCATATCTATAATAATGCTATGGGTATATGACCTGAGTGCAGTACTATTAGCGATGTAAACATCTCAGGTAGCTAGAGCCTCGTCCTGCTCAATGAAAGCAGCCTCCCAGGGAAACTAGAGCCTCCTTAATCTTAACAAAAGCTGCGTTCCATGTAGCTCGCGCATCGTCCCTATCGATAATAGCTGCATCCCTGCCAAAAAGGGCTGTCAACATCAGCACTTTAGCCTGATCCCTCACAAAGGTCATCCAAGCTAACGAATCTATAAGAGATGGATATGTCCCAGTAAGAATGTTAGGGGGGTCACTGACCAAAGCTGTTGTAAATCTAGCAAATAGCTCATCCTTGGTGGGAGAATCAGGGTCCTCCGTAGGCTCTTCCTCATCAGAATCAGTACTCGGCTCTGAGTGAACAACTGCAGCTGATGCAATATCTGCCTCTAGCCATGCAAAATACTCTAGAGAACGACCTTGTTGACTAGTCAAAAAGTTAGCCCTCTCGCGATGAGTCCAACAATCATAAATCTTGGTCAAGTCAGCTGATGATAAAGAAGAAGCTGATAGTCACTGATCTAAAGCCCCCTCAAAGTGGGGAATATCCCAAAACTGATCAAACTGTCACAGGATGGCCAATGGATGATATGTGGTCACCCCTCTCAAACCCGCCAGGGGTAGATAATCCATGCCAACTGCATGAGTAATGAAGCTATAAGGGGAGCTGAGGATCACAAATGGATGCTCGATCGCAGTCAAAAATGCCAACCATGATGCCGCATCTATACACTCTGCTGACTGAAAGTTGTAAGACATGGCTATCTAATGAGAAAAATAGTACCCATGATATCTAAAAGTGCCAATGGGTCTTAAGTGTGTCATGAACCACACGTACAGTAAGACGATCCTACCCCTAAAAAACCATGTAGGATGGATATGGCAGAATGTAGCCGACCTCAAAGTCTCTGCCAATATCATGGGCAGGATAGTACAACCCTGTCTAAAAGCATGAACCACTATGATCAGGCCGATATTCAAGTGATCCATATACAGTGGCATATACAGGTAAGCTGTGACACACATCAACAGAACGTTCACACGTGTATTCTGTCACTCACCTGCAGTGATGATAAAGTCTCCTGAATATTGCGCATAGCTGTCCAGTTGTCCAAAATGATCAATCAAGAAGTTTAGTGACCCATATGCCCCGCAGTAATCTCATCTGTGACGACTCTGCACCTTAAACCAGTCATGAACTGTCATCTCATATCACTAAAAGCCATTGATAAGTGGCTTTTATGACCACTTATTCGGATAGTAACCAACTCATTCTGTTGCTTAAACTCAAGTATCGTTGTGCGTTTTATGTGTTTTTGCTTTGTTTTGTGATTTTCAGGTTTAGAAACTCTCCGGGTGAAAATTGAGCTTAGATGGGGCAAGGCATTGAAATGGGCTTAAAGCATGAAGATAGGCATGGGTGAGGAAGCAATGAAGGTGATGCCACGAGTTTAGAGGACAAAAGGACCAAGAATGGCCTTTGAAGCAAAAATGAGAAGGAAATGCAATCCGGACATCATTTGGGGGGTTTTTGTTTATTTCATGTTCTTGGATTGGAGCTTAGTTCAAATTGTATAGCGTCTTCTAAGCTTTCCGAAACATCTTGAATCATCCCAATCGGAGTTCGGAGGCGAGAATTATGCCCCGTATACCAACGGACGTTAAACTCCACGGTTTTGGGTTTCTATTGCACAGCTGTCACTTGGAGCTCAATTTAAGCCTTCATCCATCCATTATTTCTTAATGCTCAAAAAATAAAAGTTATAGAGCTCTTCGATAGCTTCGATTTGACAGGTGGTAGGCCTTGTAACTCCTCCCGAATCGAACGTTATGGCTATTTTACCAGAGAACTCTGCAGCAGAAAAGCCTTGGCGCAGGCGCGAGGATTCTAGTGCATTTTTGGGCACGGCTGCGCCAGTCCCCAGCTGTGCCAGACTTGATTTTTCAATTGGACGGGACTTGGCTTTTGAGTGGGATATAAGGGGGCTCATGTTGGGCAAGAAAGGGGATCAGATATATATGTATTGGCCTTAAGCCCTAGTTTTTCCTCTTCCTTCTCTTTCAATTCCCTGTCTAGGAGTAGATTAGGTTAGAGATTAGTGTTAGATTAGTTTACAGTAGTTAGATTCTAGGGTTTGATTTGTATTAAAGATTGAAGCAAGGGGATTGACATCAGCCATCCTAGCACAAGGCCGGTCCAATGGCAAATCGGTGATGGGCTCATACGCTTCCAACGTAGGAGTCAGCTCATGGATACCAAATCTGAAAATATGTCGCTCAGGTATCCATCAAGATATCATGCTGTCCACAAGGCCTAGTGGAACTTGGAAAATCAAGATGGCTATAGAATGCCGCAGCATCTGATCAACTGTCACCCTGTCTATGGGAGGCAAACTGTTATACTAGGATCTCAAAGAAGATGCTATCAATAAAGGTGGCAGGTGCGCAATACGACTAACGGTAGATGAAGACATCTGTAGAACCGTATCATGAGACCATCCAGGGGTCAATGCTAAAATCACTTGTCTAAATGCATATCCATGACATAATGTATGCATCATGATAGATGATATTAATAAATGACAATAGGATGCAATAGATAGGAAATATCATGTATTTATAAATACACTGTCTACTGAAATCATCATCTCTGTCTGCCACTAAAATGCAAAATAAAAAGTACAGGAAAATGGGGCACAACAACCCAATGGCTAAAAGAGGCCTATCAAAAGAGATAACGAGAAATGGGGCACAGTTGCCCAATATCTAACAGAGGCCTATCAAAAGATATAGCGAGAAGCATATCAGAAGAAGTTTATGATATCTTCATTTAGACGATCAACCTGCTATAACTCCTCTTGAGTCATTGAATCTCTGCCAGAAGACATGTCTGGTCGATAAAGAAGAGGATCTGCACCTGCATAACTACCAGCATATGGACCTCCTGATGGGCCAGCTTCAGAGCTGGAAGGATCAAACGAATCTGCTTCTGAAGGATCTCTGCCAAGGTGCCTGATAAAAAACTGTGCCCGCTCCAACCGTTGGGTGAAACCTGAAATCTGCTCCAAATGATTAGGCTCTCTAAGGCAAGCTATCCAGTCTGTCATCATAACAGACCCAGGCACCATATCTACCACAAACTGGGTAGCACGTGTCTGAGCCCCAATAGTGCGAGGACTCCACTAGCGATAAAATGCCTCCTGACTGTGAGAACCCTCTAATATGGTAAAGCCATCTAAGCCCACCAAGGGAATATCTGTGACTGGCTGAGATAAGGGCTAATGATACCAAGCAAGAAGATGGAATGGAATACAGATCTCTCTTGTGATGCTCTTGATAGTGCGCTCTCCCAAATAATGCTCCCAACCTCCATTGGTCAAAAGAGGAATCCGACGAGTGGCCAATGTAAACTCTAGTCCGGTCGAAAAGCCATCCTCGAACCCAACTGTCAGATAATTCGGAGTGTATGGAACCCACGTGATGGAGTCGACAGTCAACAGCTCTAGCTGCAAGCGGGAATGGGTGAACCCCTCTGCTACAGGGACCTCTGTCAAAGTGGAATAATGCCAATGTCGTCCCCGCGGATATGTCTCCAAGCCCAAAGTAGTGGTTGGGCGTAAGCAAGGGAGCCTCTCATATGCCCAAAACTGGCAGTGTAAAAGTTCAAATATCCTTAGTGATAAATATTGATAAACATATAATGTGGGAGATTGAAGGGTGAAAGAGAAATTACTCACCAGCAGGAAGGGATAAAAACCCAGCCAAGCCTCCGTCACGCCCTCAGAGCGTAGGTACAATCCACAAAGAAAATAGGCGAAGGTGAAGGTGCCCCAGTTAAAATCCCTAAGGCGCTCCACATATTGAGAAGCGCTAACCAGAGCGAAAGAGACCGTCGAGGAGTTATCTGCTATGAAACAACCCTTGATGATCACTAAGAACAGTCGCTGCAGAATGTGATCTCTAAACCTCTGATCATCAGGTTTAGAGATCATCAGGTAGAGGCTCAGTCAAAGCCCTGTCCTGGGCATCAACACTCAAGGGCCCTGAACGGACAGTCCGACCCTTGATGGCCATCGCAGGAACTCCCAGAAGAGATCAAACGGCAACAGGTGAAATATCAGCCACCAAAGGCACTGGCTCCCCTGTAAACTCTATCCCTGTGATGAACTGCCAATTCATCGGTGTCATCATCACCTCACAGTCCAGCAGATAGAGTGACTGAGTCTGGTGGAACCAGCGCTCAGATAAAGTCCGCAGATAACCCCAAGTGCAACGACGGGGAGGAATAGAGAAGAAGGCCTAGAAACCCCAAGTGTTGGCGATTGCCTGGTACTCCGGATGCAGAGTATGATATAAAGAATGGACGCTAAACCAGTTCTCTTTGGGCTGAGTAAAGCCAAGAACCTGCATTAAATTGCAAATCTAGATTAAACCTTTGTCTTGAAATGGCAAAAGAAAGAAAAGTCCAGAAAGAAACTCCAGTCACCTCATTAGCATGAAGGTATATCAAAGGATGGCGTCTCAAATAGTCCAAAAGCTCCGAAATTGGCATAACAATGTCTGGAAGCTCCCTAAGCGGAGCAGGATCCACAAAAGGGACATCCTCCTCATCGTCCACATCATCCGACTTGTCAGCCTGGATCGAACGAATCATAGACTCAGCCAACCGGTGAGGCGACCTGGCTGGACGAGGCTGGGGAACATCAGAAGCTCTCCTCTATCTCACACCTACAGAGACCCTGCTAGAACTGTCTGGTCTATCTGAATCCACAACCTGGACAAAATCTCTAAATCACCTTAGAAAGGGTGAGGTAAGCCTTAAACTTGCGGCATATTAAAATTAAATCATTGCTTCATGCATATTTTTAAGTCCTAAAGCATGCATTAGTTAACATACATCTCCAGTAGAGTTAAAATTGCATGTTTATTAAATGCTCAGGCTTTTGAAAAAATTTCGCCAAAGTCTCCTTTGTAAAATTGACTATTCGCATGCACATAGGCTTGACTAGGTGGCCATTTAGTAGCACACCTACCCAAAATCATAAACATTTCATATATATGAAAAACATCAAAATCAAACTTCCTATGGCAGCTAAATTACCATGTGTATTTTTAGTTGAAAATCTAGGCTCATTTGTCCTCAATTAGGATGAGTAAACTGGCTAAAAAGGGCGCCAAATGACTGTCTCAGAAATAAATTTTTTTCACATCAAAACGTTCAGCATAGTAAAACATACGCATTTACTAAGTCTAAATTTTTTTATCAACTCATATAAGCATGCATATTCACTATATTGTGTTTAGAAGCATTTTATAAGAAATCTAACGTTCTAACGGTCAAAACTTGAAAAGAAAGGATGTAAACGTTACCAGGGTTGTGCAGAACGATTATACGGTGACGGATTTTGAAAAAAGCAGCCCAAACTTAGTAGATCTGAAGAGGAATTTTTAGATTTTTATATAGTTCAAACTTGAAAATGATTTGTGAAAGCCACAGGGGACAAAATTATACCCATAGGGAGCCGCAACTCTACTTGTGACAGCCACAGGTAGACCTGCAGCATCCTAAGGTGGGTCCCACCCCCTCTGGTTCTGTCCAATTAAAGTTAAAGCGGAGTTCTATGAAGCTGAAAAGTTAAATCAGGGAAAAAAGTGCTACGCGATTGAGCAGAAATGGCCTGAAACCCTGATTTCGAGCGTCAAACTCCTAAAAAAAATCTTCATGTAAGCTATTGGTGTGAACCCTGATGTGGTATTTGGAATGTCGATGATGAAAATTGCTAAAAAAACTACCTCTGTCAAAGCATTGGAAGGTACGACGTTATGAATAGTAGGTTTTGAATGTGTCCAAGTATCCAGATTTGTCTGAGGGTATGACTTATCAAAAAGATGTCCCATATAGAGATCAGATCGGTCTGACGTTGATAATCATTGGCGATAACTCCAACATAGCATCGGGAGAGAATCGGTGATGAAAGCCGTTGAGAACTGCTTCAACGAAGATCAAAGTATCTGATATTGCAAACCGTTGGCGACAACTCCACTGTAACATTGGGAAAGAGCCAGTGATGAAAGTCGTTGAGAACTGCTTCAATGAAGATCAGAGTATCTGATATTGCAAATTGTTGGTGAAAACTCCAGCGTAGCATCGGGAAAGATCCGATGATGAAAAACATGGAGAAATTTTTCCCCAGAGAGGACCGATGATGGAATCTATTATATAAATCCTCAACTGAGGCACCGAGAAGGTTCGGTGATTTCCTGACCGTTGTAAACTATCATTCGAGTAGGCATTGAGCAGGTTCGGTGATGGTCAAACACTGTAAATTATCGTTTGAGTAGGAATCAAATCTGTTCAACTGAGCGTTGTAAACTACCGTTCGAGTAGGCACCGAGGAGGTTCGGTGATGGTCAAACTCTGCAAACTACCGTTCGAGTAGGAGTCAAATCATTTCAATTAACCGTTGTAAACTACCATTTGAGTGGGAACCGAGGAGGTTCGATGATGGTTAAACTCTGCAAAAATTCCATTCTAGTAGGAATCAAATCAATTCAATCGATCGTTATAAACTACCATTCGAGTAGGCACCGAGGAGGTTTGGTGATGGTCAAACTTTGCAAATTACCATTGAGTAGGCATCAAAAGAGTTCAGTGAAAGCCATCATTGACAACGTCATCCCCAGCAGGAGTGGCGGGAATAGTCAGTGATAGAATACCGTGGCAGCTAACACCACAAGAGCATATAACATTCATAACATAGCATATTGTGCATTGCATTACATTTGCATGTGTCATATTTCTAGTGTCTAGTAGTCTTTATCCTATTCAGTCCATTGCATTACATAAACATGACCTGTTACTAACCCTGCAGCAGGGAAAAACTGTCTTTTACCTTCTAGAGACAACCCTAGAAGTCCAAATCATCAAACCCAACCCCGGCGATAACACTGGGAGACCAAAGCCAGCCCCGACGACAACACCGGGAGACCAAAGCCAGCCCAGATGACAACACTGGGAGATCAAGTCAAACCCCAGCGATAACACCGAAAGACCACAGCCAGCCTCGATGACAACACCAGGAGATCAAGTCAAACCCTAGAGACAACAACGAGAAACTAAAGCTAACCCTGGCGATAACACCGGAAGACTAAAGCCATCCCCGGCGACAACACCAGGAGATCAAGTCAAACCCCGGTGATAACACCATGAGACCAAAGCCAACCCCGATGACAACATCGTGAGATCAAGTCCAGCCCCGATAAAAACACCGGGAGATCAAGTCCAACCCCAGTGATAACACCGGGATATCAAGTCAAGCCCCGGCAACAACAGGAGATCAAGCCAAACCCCGGAGATGACCCCGGGAAGTCCAAAAGCATCAAAATTATCCCCAGAGACAACCCTGGGATACCAAGACAACTTCGGAGATAACCTGAGGAAGAACAGAGTCGGCTGGGATCAAACCATAAAGACTACCCCGAGAAACAATTAAAAACCATGTCAATCCAGGAAACAACCCCCGAATGGGAAAAATGGTCATTTTACTTACTAGACATCAAATCAAGCTAAACTAAAGCCAAAATCAATGCTATGAAGGTCATGAAGAAGCATAACGTCAATCCCGAGTGAAAACAGCACAAGACAGCTCAACGGATGGATTGTGAAGAGTCAAAGATCTGGTCATGGACCCATCTTCCCTGATTCAAAAAAGGTCAAATCCCATGTCATTGTGTAGCTCTCTAAAAGGGCTTTTCGGAAAGGTATAGCACGGCTCAATCGGACTCCCGGATTGAAAGTTATGAAGCTTCAAAGTAGACAGCGCGTTGGTCGGAGTGCACGTACTTCGAGACAACGAGTCCCATGGGACCGAGGCCCACTCGGGTAGCAGCAGGTAGACCCCCGACTACCGCAAGTAGACCCGCGTCCATCTGGTCTATAAATAAGACTCCCGACCAAGAGAAAAAAAGAAAAAAAGAAAAAAAAAAGAAGAAAACTCTGCCCATTTCGACCGTTAGCCCTACCTATAGTGCTCCAAACCTCGATTTTATTCTTCCAATATGTTTGTATATGTATATATAGCAACATATCAAAATTTAACCGGTAGAAACGGAGTTTTGAAGCCCTCCGAGTGGTTTAAAGCTCGTAGCGCTATACACTGTAAGATTTTTTACGATCTGAAGCTTTTTTACTGTTTTATCATATTTATATATATGAGCGTATATATATATTTATAGCTTCTAATTTCACCTGGATTTTAAATCTGTGGCCTTTTTAGCTTACTTTTATGTATATAGAAGTATATATATATATATACGTTTTTAATTGCTTTTGTAGCCTGGATTGCTAATCCATTGCTTTTTATCTCTTTAATATATATATAACTGTATATATGTTTATACTAATTTGTTTATCCTAAATTGCTAATCCGTGGCCTTTTCAGCTTTATTATATATATAACTAACTATATATATACTAACATTAAATTCAGTCATGCCTAGATTGTAAATCTGTGGCTTTTTACTGCTTTCATATATATATATATATATATATATATATATATATATATATATTTATATATATACTAACTCGTTTGACCTGGATTGCTAATCCGTGACCTTTTCAGCTTCAATATATATAAATTATATTTCTCAGTCATGCCTAGATTGGAAATTCGTGGCTCTTTATAGCTTTAATATATATATATATATATATATATATATTCTTTATTCAATGTGATTAAATATCTATTTTAACTGTTTATTTGATATGAATCTATTTTAATGTGAATTTTGTGGACTAGATTCATCTTAATCTAGCCATTTTTAACTTTCCACCGCATCGAAAGCTGTTAAAATAGAACCGTTGAGCTAGAATGGCTAAGATTTATTTAAATCTAGCTTTCTTTCTAGTTTTGTAAATATTAAAGCGACTACGCGACCCTAGATCCATATCTAGAGGAAACGGGAAGCTTTGGCTACGCGCATGCAAGGATTTAACTGATGAATCCCTTGTCCTGTGACGTTTAGATTTCAATTTACTTTTTATACCAATACCTTTGCTGCGCAGGCTTTTTGATAATATTCTGTGATCCTAGGAATCATGGGATCTATGATTAACCACATGGATCTTGTGACACCCCTAAATCCGTGTAACTCAATTCCACAGGATTTGGTGTGCACTGTCCAATAATATCACATCTATCTACCCATAATAACTGAAACTCATAAATAAATAGAAATCCTCCCCTTAAGTGGTTACAACATCATAAATGAATCAATCCCAGGTCAACTAACCTTAAATATCAATGCAGAAACATAACTGAATAATTAAGTCTTAACATAACATCATAAGTCTTAAAACAAAATATTCTCAATTAAATAAACAAGTCTTCATCACTTGTTTGCTTTGCCCTTTCCCTTACTAGTGGATGGCTCGTCAGTTCTTTCGATCTTAGCTGTAATTTTATTATGCAAGAGTGAGCAATGATTGCCCACAAGTATAATATAATAATAATAATAACATGCGAGAAATCAATGAGTTCTGAATAATAGAAAGCTCAGCTTTTGAATCAAGATTAGAAACAAGAATCAAAAGTATATCTAAGGGGTCACAAAACCAAGAACTATATCCCAGGTTATCAAGTATTTCTACATTAAACCTTTAATAGTCGTAAGACTATATGGACTCTACTTCTCGTACTTAGGGGGATCAGCCCTTAGTACCATGTTTGTGCACATCATCTCAACGCTAACGCGTAAATAATCCCCTATAAAGGGTTGTTCATCTCAGTTTGACATCAGAGTCCGCACCAAAGTAAGTTTGGTTTAGATAAGCTCAATAACAGTTCTAGAATTTAGAACGCTCATCAACTATGGACTAGTTGAATCAATAAAGGTTCGCTAGTCTTTCAAGGTTCAACAATAAATGATGCTTAAATCAAACAATGAATCTCAAAGGTATACAATTGAATAAGTATTGTATAACTGAAGTATTGCTTTTAAAAGAATTATAATATCTCATTCGGAATCATAATTTGAATAAGCAAGAATATGAACTTGATCGATATAGAAGCATAATTCAAGGACTTGCTCAATGAATAATTTAGAATTAAGGAACTTGCTCGATATAATAATAGAGTTAAAGAACTTGCTCAATTAAAGATTTGAGTTTAGAAACTTGCCTCGTGCGTAGTTTAAACAAATACTATTCACATCCTTCAATTAATCCTACATACCATTATATTCACAATACCAATTAATTCTAAGTCTGATTATACGCATCTGTTAGAGTTTATGCCCTAGAGGCCAATTCTTTGATGTAATTGCTTAACATTTTTGATATTATATTTGATTAAATAAATGAATTATTTTATTATGATTTTATTTACTGCGTTATAAAAATGTTAACATAATAAAAGTCCTTAGAATAGTGATACAAATTATATGGCTTCAAGTGTGTGACTTGAACGTGAGATCATATAATTATAATTAGTATCATTACTCTTAAATGTCCCTAGTCGAGTGTCATTGTTAATGGGATAACAATGATACATTGAGACTAGTATGTGGATTGACTGATGGCCAAATCTCATTGTCATAAATATATGAGATATTGAGTCAATGCAGAGGTACTTGTTAGAGAACAATGTACTGGACAGACCCACCATGAGAATTCTACGTGGAGCATTATGCAAAGTGTCATAAGCAATTCTCATAGTGACAATGATGTAATGATCCTCCGACCTGAAATCACTATATTACTACACAAGAATTTCTGTACTTTGATATCATCAAAAGTCACCTTTAATAGGGTGAACAATAAAGGTGATTATTGGGTACATCATGAATCGTGTGAGGAATATGAGTGATCTAGATGGAATTTAACCCTCCTATATATTAGGGGTGATATCAATAGGCCTCTTGATTGAGTAGCACTATGAAATGCATGGCCATGCTCAAATAGTGATTTGTTTCATATAGTCTACTCATCGATCAAGAAAACTCAGATTAAATTATAAAGAGGATGACACATTCCATGCCTCGAGTTTAATCTAGGATGTCAAGGTTAAAAGGATTAAATTACATTGAAACATTGGTCACGAAAAGGTTGTATCGAATCACAGATCTTATTACTATTTGGGTAGCAGTGATGCATTACTAAATGCCGCTCACTGTTTATAATTTTATAATATGATTTTAAAATTATTGCCAACTTAATAATAACCTATAGGGTCACACACTTAGAACATAATTAAAAGGAAATTAATTTAAATTGTAAGGATTTAAATAAATCAATATGATTGATAGTATTTAAATTACGAATTTAAATTAATAGGAAAATTTGTATATATATGTATATTAATTAAGTAAGACTTACTTAAGATATAATATATATATATATATATATATATATATATATTCGGATTTTATTTTTCTAATTGGATTAGGTTTTGGTTAATACATTTAACTGCTATATATATATATGATATATCAGTCGTTTTAGGGTATTGATTACAAACCTAAACCCTAGTCGCTCTTAGAGAGAGACTAGAGAGAAAAACTTCTAAAGTCCAGATCCTTGGCGTCTAGTACCTCGTGAATAGTAACTCGTGAATAGTAATTCGACATGAAAAAGATAAAAATTTCACAAAAAAGTTCAGGACAATATTCCAGTGAAATGATATTAGATGAAGCAAAAAACTCAAGAAATTTCTGATCATTTCAGGAATTATAGATGCAATACTTACCGTAGTAAGTTTAGGGTTAGGAATCTGAAATGAAATAATATACGAAACTGCAATTGGATTTTCACCCGTCAGGCGGTAGTCCGCTTAGACAGATTATTTTCACAATTTAATAACAATGAATACGAAGGGTTATTCATCAGGCATGCGGTAGTCCGCGTAGACAGGTTATTCCCACAGAATAATAAAGAATGGAATAACAACAGAATTTCACCATGCATGCGGTAGTCTGCGTAGACAGGTTATTCCAACAGAATAATTAAGAATGGAATAACAACCCTTACGAGTATTGAAAGAAAATAACTCTCTTCATGAATACGAAAGAAATAATAACCTTTACCTTAAAATTTTGGAGACTGCACTAGTGTAATAGCAGAATACTCTTCTTATTTCTCTCTTATTCTCTCTATACTTTCTCTCTCTATAGCTTTAGTGAATTGGTGAGAAATAATTAAGAAATGAGCTTCAATTTATAGGCTCGGTAGAGTAAGGGTAAAATAGTCTTTTTGCCATAATTTATGACATCTTCGCTTACATCATCGATCCTACGACATCATTGCTTACCTCATCACTCCGATGACATCCTTACTTACCTCATCGCTCCGATGACATCAGTTGTTTGCATCATAAGAGTTCAAATTCAATTTGCACTCTTCTACCTCGTTTAACTTTTATACCATAAATTTACTATAATAATGTTACCATTCTAACTATAAAAATCATACTATTATATAATCACATCATACTACTATAATGTAATATTATAATAATATATTTGAATGAATTATTTTATCAGAAAAGATAAAATACCAACTTTCAACAAATGTCACATGTTAAAAATTCCTCCTTTTAAATCCACATTGAATAAATATTTTCTTATCATATATATCAAAAATTAATTATTCATAAATAATATTACAGAACTACAATATTGACAACCAGGTCGTTCCCAGGAAAGAGGGGGCCTTCCAATAAGGATTTCTCCTTACTGGCGCGCAATTAATCAACCCCTTTTCTAGACAGAACATACTTAGACATTGCCAATAATGCTATCTAATAATATTATTCAAATAATATGAATTATTAATTTGATAATTTGAAATACTGTGTAATGACAATTATTGAATCACTAATATAAAATAGCAAAGTAGCACTTGTTGATATAAAATATCAACGTAGCAAATATTGAACCAATAAAATATTATGCAATTATTGAATAAATAATATAAAATATTAAACAGTAATTATTGTAACAATAATTGAGTAAGTGCCTTCCTACGTAAGAATCAATAATTTGAAATACTGTGCAATACCATGTGCTACTGTGCAACACCACATATTACTGTATTTTAACCACCGGGTATTTCAACAGTACTAACGGTAACAGTTTTGCCGTTATTTTTATAAAAAGGTTACTTCTGTCGCTTTCTATATCCGACATTCATTCTGTTGTGGGGTCTACAAATGACTGCGCCTTCGTACGAATATTCTTTGACAAAAAGAATATTCCTCGACCAAACGAATATTCCTCGACACAACGAATATTTTATAAACACTTGCTTACTTTGTAAACTTTGCACATCTCACCCATAACTTATCACATTTATCAAATCAACACCTTACTATTTCAAAATAATATATAAAAAAAATTAAATCTTATTAATAAAATTTGGGGTCTTACAACCTCCCCTCCTTATAAAATTTCATCCTCGAAATTGAAGTACGTACCTGGTATGTCGAAAAGGTGAGGATACCTCGCTTTCATTTCCGATTCTAACTCCCAGGTCATTTCCTCGATATCATGGTTCCTACACAAAACTTTAACTTGAGGTATAACCTTTGAGCGTAGGACATGTTCCTTCCTATCCAAGATCTTGACAAGTACCTCCTCGTATGTTAAATCTTCGGCTATCTCGTCTGGTTCTAACTCAATAATGTGGTTTGGGTCTTTTGCATATTTACGAAGCACATATATGTGAAAAACGTTATGAACACGAGACATGCTTGGAGGTAGGGCGAGTCTATAAGCCACATTTCCTACTCGGTCAAGAATTTCAAATGGACCAATGAATCGTGGGTTGAGCTTTCCTCTCTTTTCGAATCTCGTAACTCCTTTCCATGGAGCAACACATAACAATACATGATCTCCGACATTAAACTCCACGTCCCTTCGATGAAGATCAGCATAACTCTTTTATCGATCTTGTGCAGTTTGTATACGTTGCCGAATCATTTGATTCTTTTCCGTAGTCATACGTACTAACTCCGATCCCAACAATGTTGCTTCACCCACCTCGTCCCAGCATACTAGAGAACGACATTTTCGTCCATACAATGCCTCGAATGGAGCCATGCCTATACTTGCCTGATAACTGTTGTTGTAGGAGAATTCCACCAATGGTAGGTACTTATCCCAACTCCCTTTGAAGTCTAGAACACAAAGTCTCAATAGATCTTCAAGAGTTTGGATAGTCCTTTCCGATTGCCCATTCGTTTGTGGATGATATGCCGAACTGAATCGTAAATCCGTGCCCATAGCTTTCTGCAAGCTGACCCAAAATCATGAAGTGAATCTTGGGTCACAATCTGAAACTATGGATACTGGCATGCCATGCAATCTCACAATCTCATTCACATACATACGAGCAAGACGTTTAAGGGAATAAGTCTCTCGTATCGGTAAGAAATGAGCAGACTTGGTTAATCTATCAACAATAAACCAAATCGCATCTATGCCTTGAGAAACCTTGGGAAGACCCGTAACGAAATCCATGGTAATGTGTTCCCACTTCCACTTTGGAATCTCAAGTGGTTGTAATGGACCCTTTGGCACTTGATGCTCCGTCTTGACACGCTGACACGTTAAACACCTCGAGATGAACTCCGTGATTTCTCTCTTCATATTGCTCCACCAAAATGTATGTTTTAGATCACAATACATTTTGGTACTTCCAGGATGGATTGCAAATGGTGTGTTGTGTGCCTCCATCATGATTCTATACTTCAAATCAGAATCTTCAGGAACACAAAGTCTGGAGTTGACTCGAAGTATTCCTTCTTCATCAATCCTTGCTTCTGGAATAGCACCTTCTTCCTCATATTCATCAGCTTCGGGTCTGTAATTTGAGCAACTTTAACTTTATCAATCAAAGTTGGTTCTACGCGTATACTTGACATCATCGCATGGGTCCCCGGAGTCTTGAACTCTATCTCCATCTTTTGTGAATCACACAAAATAGGCCATGAAAGCATCGCATTCGTTCCCGCATATGATCTTCTACTCAACGCGTCAGCTGCCACGTTCGCTTTTCCAGGATGGTATTGGATGGTATGATCGTAATCTTTCAATAGCTCAAGCCAACATCGTTGCCGCATGTTGAGTTCCTTCTGGGTGAAGAAATACTTGAGGCTCTTATGGTCCGTATAGATCTCCACTTTCTCCCCATACAGGTAGTGTCTCCAGATCTTCAACGTGAAAATGACTGCTGTTAACTCTAGATCATGAGTAGGATAATTCCTCTTATATTCCTTGAGTTATCGCGAGGCATAGGCTATGACTTTCTCATGTTGCATGAGAACACATCCTAACCCTTTGCCCGAAGCATCGCTGTAAATGACAAATCCATCCGAACCAGATGGTATCGTCAGAACAGGTGCCGAAATGAATCTCCTCTTGAGCTCTTGAAAGCTCTTCTCGCATACCTCGTTCCATACAAAGTTTGTATCTTTTCGAGTCAGCTGAGTTAATGGAGTAGCGATTCGAGAAAATCCTTCCACGAATCTCCGATAATAACTAGTTAAGCCCAGAAAGCTACGTACTTCGGTCACCTACTTCGGTTGCCCCTAATTTTGTATTGCTTCAATCTTCGTCGGGTCAACAGATACTCCACATTTTGATACCACGTGCCCAAGGAATGCTACCTCCTCAAGCCAGAACTCGTATTTCTTCAGCTTGGCATATATCTT
Organism: Panax stipuleanatus; assembly: GCA_020205555.1. Classification (NCBI taxonomy): domain Eukaryota; kingdom Viridiplantae; phylum Streptophyta; class Magnoliopsida; order Apiales; family Araliaceae; genus Panax; species Panax stipuleanatus. The sequence goes on from CM035121.1 coordinate 128,110,580, forward strand.
GTTTTCACGAAGCCTTTGAAGTACCAACTTCAAGTGGTGCTCATGATCTTCACGACTTTTGGAATAGATGAGTATGTCATCAATAAAGACAACCACGAACTGATCTAAATATTCCTTGAATACACAGTTCATTATATCCATAAAAGCAGTAGGAGCATTAGTCAATCCAAAACACATGACTAAGAATTCATAATGCCCGTATTGAGTTCTGAAAATAGTCTTCGGAATATCCTCAATTTTAATCTTCAGCTGATGATATCCAGAACGAAGATCGATCTTTTAAAAGAATTGTGCACCGTGCAACTGGTCAAACAGGTCATCAATACGAGGTAACGGATACCTATTCTTGATGGTGACATGGTTCAACTCCCGATAGTCAATACAAAGTCGCATACTCCCGTCTTTCTTCTTTACGAATAAAACAGGAGCACCCCCAAGGAGATGTACTAGGACGTATAAAACTGATGTCTAACAACTCTTGTAGTTGGACCTTTAACTCCTGAAGTTCAATAGGAGCCATTCGATATGGGGTTTTAGAAAAGGGTTTTGTACCGGGTTCAAGGTCAATAAAGAATTCAACTTCACGTTCCGGAGATAGACCGGGAAGTTCTTCGGGAAATACATCAGGAAACTCATTAACAATAGAAATATCATTCAAACCTGACGTATTCTGGTTTTAGATCAGTGACATGGGCTAAGAAAGCTTGACATCCATTTTTCAATAAACGAATAGCTTTATGACTTGAAATAACATTGATTGATTTTAGTGGTTTGGTTGTTTGAATTCACACAATAGGTTGGTTAGGAATATGAAAACTAACAACCTTACGAAAATAATTAATTTTGGCATGATAAGTGGTCAACCAGTCAATTCCTAAAATCACATCAAATGCAAGTATTTTCAAAGATATAAGATCAACAGGTAGGGTGAGGGTACCAATTTGAATCGAGCAAGATTTGTAAACTGTAGATGTAACGAAGGTTTCTCCCAACGGAGTTTCAACAGATAAGTCAAAGTCTAATTTCTTAGGTGTCAAGTTCAAACGTTGAGCACAAGCAGGTGAAATAAAACAATGGGTAGCACCGGTATCTAATAAAGTGTAAACTTCGCAAGAGTTTATTATCAGCTTACCCGTAATAAACTCGTTCGGGTTCCTTGCTTGCTGGGCAGTCACAACAAAAGCTCTTTCAAGAACCACTGACTTTGACTTGTCAAGGATAGCCTTTGGAGACACCATCCCTGCTGGACTTGGTTTCTACAGGACACACTTGAGCTATGTGCCCTTCCTTTCCATAGTTATAACACACCTTGGATTGTTGTGTGTAGTTGGGGCTGATGTGTCCCTCTTGCCCGCATTTATATCATACGACCAGTGGTCGTTCTCCTCCCCTAGAAACAGTTAATGTTGGTGCTGCTGTCGATGCTTTCACGTTCTCATTGTTGTACCTTCTCTTCTTGAAATCTCCCCCCGACTCACTTCTTCTATTATCAATGCCACGATTGCCACCAGAGTGGTTACCTCTTCTTGCATGATACTTTCCTCCCTACTGGTTGTCATTGTTCCGATGACTGCTGCCACCGGTACGACCTTGGTTGTTGTCCCTTAGTTGAACATAATCATTATCTCGTTCTAATAACAGGGCCCTGTTCACTACATCCAAATATAGAGAAAATTTGTGAGAAATGAGGTATTGACGAATCTCAGGTTTCAAACCTCTCAGAAACATCCGCGTCATACGTTCCTCATTCTCCACCAAATGAGGTGCAACCCGGGATACCTCCGCGAACTTAGCCTCGTACTGGGACACAGTCATGTTGTTCTGTTCAAGTCTGATAAAATCTACCTCTTTCATGTGACGAATACTTTCTGGAAAGTACTTGTCATTGAACAGTTTTTGGAACGCCCCCCAAGACATCTTGAGTGCGGCAGGCTGGGTGGGCTTCATAGATTCTCACCAATAATCTGCCTCTCCACAGAACATAAAGGTGGCAAATGGAACCTTTTGTTCCTCCATGCATCCTAAGATATCAAATATCTTGGTAATTTGCTTAATCTAATTTTTTACCTTGATTGGATCTGGCTTTCCCTGAAACTCTGGTGGTCCCAACTCTTTAAATTGCTTGGCAGTGATAAGCCGCGAGTTGTTATTTCCACCTGTATTATGAACACAAGTCTCCCTCGTCTGGTTTTGCATGAACTGCAAAAAGCTTTTAAACATCCCGTCATTTATCATTTCTTCGGTAGGGTTATTTACAGGAGGAATATAGCCTTCCTGTTCGTTTTCCTGGTTGGTGATTAAAGGTGTCTCAACGATCTCATTCACTCCATTGTTTATATTTTCAGTTGCCATTCTCAAATACTGCCACAAAACAAAGGTTAATCAAACAAATTAACATATCACATATTAACCCTATATTCCAACCGACCAATTAAATAACAATTAAGCTTATGTAGGACACACTAGCGAAGATTTTACTCGTCTCTCCCCTCCTAGTTCCATTCCTAGATCTCCGCCAGAGATCATATCCCTAAGCTTTGATACCAACTATGATGCCCCCAAAATAGGTTCAATACTCAACCCATTTTGAGTCGCCAAATACACTCAACAAAATCCAAATACAATCTTTCATATCAAACGGTCATGCAAAATACGACCACACAACTGTGAGTGTCAATACAGACATGTAAAAAATATAAACATTCAAACTAAGTCCTCATTACATTTATTATCACACTATTTTTTTAAAAAAAATAGTGAGGACTTCTACAGCTCTAACTCGGACCATCACTCCAGTCCCCGACTAGTACCCTCGATATTCTCATTTCCTGAAGAGAACAATGGAAGAAAAGGGTGAGCTCAACTAGGCTAGTAAAGAATATTATGACTAAGATAATGAAAAATAAATTATCGTTAGCCTTCAATAAATCAGATAAAATATTATGGACAACACGTTTTAGATCAATATTCACAGCGAAAATAACATTTCATTAGAAGAGTTAAGTAGAGAATGATGTCTACTATCTTCATTGATTTAAAAGTTCATCGTCAATATTTTATCCCTGTAACATCAATCAATATACATCTCAAATCAAATATTCATCTTTTGCATTACGGGCCAAAGATATTCATTTGTATCACCAGTTGGTCATGTTCATCTCAACACATGTCCATCTTTGCACTACGGGCCAAAGATATTCATCAGGTAATCATTCATTTTTGCACTACAAGCCAAAGATATTCATCAAGTAAGCATTCATCTTTGCACTACAGGCCAAAGATATTCAGTTATATCACCATTTAGGACTGAAGATGATGAAAAACAATACAAATAACGAATTCAGTGAGATGAAGGACAAATATTAGAGAATTTATCCAGAGTTCAAGAATGAAGATCAAAACCTCGATCCAATCAAATATGATTTGGAAGAAAAAAAATATTTTTTTATCGTGAATAGTACCCTATGAATAGTAACTCATGAATAGTAACTCGACGTGAAAAAGATAAAAATTTCACAAGAAAGTTCAGACCAATATTCCAGTGAAATGATATTAGATGAAGCAAAAAACTCAAGAAATTTCTGATCATTTCAGGAATTATAGAAGCAATACTTACCGTAGTAAGTTTAGGGTTAGGAATCTGAAATGAAACAATATACGAAACTGCAATTGGATTTTCACCCATCAGGCGGTAGTCCGCTCAGACAGATTATTTTCACAATTTAATAACAACTGAATACGAAGGGTTATTCACCAGGCATGCGGTAGTCCGCGTAGACAGGTTATTTCCACATAATAATAAAGAATGGAATAACAACAGGATTTCACCATGCATGAGGTAGTCCGCGTAGACAGGTTATTTTAACAGAATAATAAAGAATGGAATAACAACCCTTACGAGTATTGAAAGAAAATAACTCTCTTCATGAATACGAAAGAAATAATACCCTTTACCTTAAAATTTTGGAGATTGCACTAGTGTAATAGCAGAATACTCTTCTTCTTTCTCTCTTATTCTCTCTATACTTTCTCTCTCTATATCTTTAGTGAATTGGTGAAAAATAATGAAGAAATGAGCTTCTATTTATAGGCTCGGCAGAGTAAGGGTAAAATAGTTTTTTCGCCATAATTTATGACATCATCGCTTACATCATCGATCCTATGACATCATTGCTTATCTCATCGCTTCGATGACATCCTTGCTTACCTCATCGCTCCAATGACATCATTGTTTGCATCATAAGAGTTAAAATTCAATTTGCACTCTTCCACCTCGTTTAACTTTTATACCATGAATTTACTATAATAATGTTACCATTATAATTATAAAAATCATACTATTATATAATCACATCATACTACTATAATGTAATATTATAACAATATATTTGAATGAATTATTTTATCGAAAAAGATAAAATACCAACTTTCAACAAATGTCACATGTTAAAAATTCCTCCGTTTAAATTCACATTGAATAAATATTTCCTTATCATATATATCAAAAATTAATTATTCACAAATAATATTACAGAACTACCATATTGACAACCAGGTCGTTCTCAAGAAAGAGGGGGCCTTCCGATAAGGATTTCTCCTTACTGGCGTGCAATTAATCAACCCATTTCCTAAACAGAACTTCCTTAGTCATTGCCAATAATGCTATCTAATAATATTATTCAAATAATATTAATTATTAATTTGATAATTTGAAATACTGTGCAATGACAATTATTGAATCACTAATATAAAATAGCAAAGTAGCACTTATTGATATAAAATATTAACGTAGCAATATATTGAACCAATAAAATATTATGCAATTATTGAATCAGTAATATAAAATATTGAACAGTAATTACTATAACAATAATTGAGTAAGTGTCTTCCTACGTAAGAATCAATAATTTAAAATACTGTGCAATACCGTGTGCTACTGTGCAACACCTACGTATTACTGTATTTTAACCACCGGGTATTTCAACAGTACTAACGGTAACAGTTTTGTCATTATTTTTATAAAAAGGTTACTTCTGTCGCTTTTTATATCCGACATTCATTCCGTTGTGGGGTCCACTAATGACTGCGTCGTCGTACGAATATTCTCTGACAAAAAGAATATTCCTCGACCAAACGATTATTCCTTGACACAACGAATATTTTATAAACACTTGTTTACTTTGTAAACTTTGCACATCTCACCCATAACTTATCACATTTATCAAATCAACACTTACTATTTCAAAATAATATATAAAGAAAATTAAATCTTATTCATAAAATTTGGAGTCTTACACTAGCACTCCATATTTTAGAAAAGAAAAACAATTTCAGTGTGTGTGCACAACAAAACAAAATTGTTCAGTTCTTTTAATAAACATCAAATGTGATAAAAACAACATCTCATAAAATTAAAATAAGCCTTGTGATGAGTGGGTTTTATACCCACGATTCGGTATTCATTTTAGTTTGAGTTTTGGGAAGTATTTATCTTAGCATTTTACTCAGATTTATACGTTTATGTGCAAGGAATGAAATGAGGGTGAGAGTAGCTTTAAAGCACAAAATTGCGTGTTATATGCCTATTCTTTAATGTTTACTCTTTTTAGTGGGTGCCTGAATGTACTCATTATGCTTATATTCTTATTTGTAGGTACAATTGAAGAGTTCCGTGATGTTGGAAAGAAAATTGGAGCAGCTTATGGAATCAACAAGAGCAAGTCACTGGGTTAATAGCTTAATATAAGATATCAAGTGGGTTAGCAACAAGTGATACAGTGGATATATTATACAGGAGTAGCCAATCCATGCAAGTGTAATCAAAGTGTATCAAGTACGCAAGGAATTTATGGGTTAATAGGGGCAATAGTTAGCAGCCATGCATCATGCGAAATTGAGTAAGTGCAAAATTTAAAGGAGCTGGGCAGGAGATTTACCCGCCGGGGCGGGTCAGTAATACAAGAACTCCCCGCTGGGGCGGGGAGGCGCGAAACTGGCTGTTCCTTTGCCATGTTGGGTTTGGACGAGAGAGAGAGAGCATGAGTGTTGGCTAAGTCATAGACAAAAACTGGTGGGCCATGCAAGAAGATAAATTGGACTTGACCGGATACAACCAAGCAGCTGTTGACTCCTATTCCACTTAGGACTTGGACAGATTAAAGAAAAAAAGGAAAGGCATATTAGACTTAGTGGGCCCACGGCCGGCAAGGGAATGGAAAAAGGACTTAGCATGCAGGTCATGAATTATCAATCAAGTCAAAGTGGAATAAACGAAAAGCAGTGGCTAGGCAGAAGGATCACCCGCCGGGGCGGGTGATTTACAAGGTGCCAACTCGCTGGAGCGGGGAGGCGGTAAACAAGATGGGTTTTTGTTGTTTTACACGGAATGCATGAAGGAAGGATATTGGTGTTAGTCTCCTTTTCCAACTTGGACCGAACCTGGAGGAAATTAAAAAAATAATATATTAGGGGACTTATAAGAGAGAGGAGGAGAGACACTTTGAAAGGGAGACGAATTTGGTGGATCTAATTGGAAGAAGAGAACTGAAGCGGAGCATGATCGTATGAACACGGAGCAATTTGGAGACATTAACGACAGGAGTTTTATATTCTTATCTTTCTTAATTCATATTTTCTTTGTATTCGTTATGATTAATACTCTAAGGATTATGGATTTTATTTCATTCGTTATGAACTAATTATTTATTTAAGCCTATGACGGATCTTATTATGTAATCGAAGATTAATTGTTTTTAAATTCAGTTTATGGAAGTTATTCCCAGGTTATTCACTATGTGTGTGATTAATTTATATAATTGTCTGATCAACGATTATTCTGTTATTTCTTATGAACTTGTGAAGGAACATAGGAGATTAGAACTGGCCATAGTGACATATGTTCGTGAATTCTGCATAGATGGAATTCTTGATTCGTGTTTAGGATAGATGTATTGCTTTACGCCATATGTAATCTGAAAGAGAACTTGGTAATAAATTCTGGTTAATTGTAATTCACATAGAAATATAGTGAATTAGTTAATTGGGATGTCTTGTTTGAATCTATCATATGTGGATACAAATAAGTACGGATATTATGCATCGTGAGGTGGTTTTATCTACATTAGTGTTTTCGATTAATAACCTGGGGGGTAATTGAACTAAACTGGGGACAAAGATATTATCTGAAGTACAATAATAAGTGAAGTTGTAGGCTTAATTCTCTCAATTCTGTTAAAGATTTTGATTAAGTGTGTGGTTATTTTCATTATTGATTTAGTTATAGAAGAATATATATTTTTGCTATTAGTTTGATAAAGTTGAAATACTCTAAAATTGGTACTTGTTAGATTAAATAGAAATTATTGTCTCTGTGGGTACGATCTTTGATTTATCACTGTATTACTTGTTGACCACAGTACACTTGAGTGTTGCGCGTAGAAAATACATAACACCTTGTGTGAGCACAACAAACTTATAATGATTAATTGATACTCTATCGTTTTTATCATGCTAGAAGGCTACGTTCGATATTCCAAATATCTTTGAACGTTTAAGACTTAATATAAAATCTTTGAGGGGTTTGTTATTATTTGTCTCATCTTGTTCAGCACACATGCACATATATATATATATATATATATATATATATATATATATATATATATATATATATATATATAAAATACGTGTCATATTAATTAACATGCGAAGCATGTTTTATAATATATAATATATATAATAGCATGCACATATAGAATACTATATTCTACCCGGATTGATTATGAACTTTTATTCTACTTTGGTTCACTAGAGCCACCAAGTGAACCAAAAAGGTCAAACCTAGGGTGCAAGAATTAAATTTAAATATAACTATTACATTTAAATTTCGGGCTCCATTACAAACGGGTATTCACGTGCTCCTTGCTCCTTGGTCTTCAATTCTTCCAAGTTTAATTCTAACTATTCCTATTACAAAAACTATTTACTATAAATAGAAACCTTGATCAGCAGTCAATGAGAAGTACATAGGAGGGAGATAGAATTTACATTAAGAAAAATTAGAGAAGACGAGGTACGCAGACCCCATTTATAAATCCCATACATTCAAGCATCCAACTAAAATTAAATCCAATCACATTGTTTAATATTTCATAATCAACCTATTTATTATCATACACATCAACATATGTATCAATAAATAAAACATTCATCTCATGAATAATAAACATTCAATATATTTATTGATATCGATTTAATGGGCAATTTTAGTTAGCATAAAATTCAATTTTGAATTAAAATAAACTCTTTTATTTTAATTCAAATTTAAATCAAAATAAACTTTTTATTTTAATTTATCCATTTTTGAATAAAAATAAACCCCTTTATTTTTAATCAAATTATTTAATCAAAATAAACTCCTTTATTTTATTTAATATGGAATCCAATTCCAAGTCAGAATAAACTCCTTTATTTTAACTTTTAAAAATATTTTTGGGAGGAACAAAATATGTGGAATCCAATTCCTTATCAAAATAAACTCCTTTATTTTGATTAGTATGAAATCCTATTTCATATCTAAATAAACTCATTTATTTAAGGAAATATGAAATCCCTTTTCCTAATTCAGAAATAAACTCCTTTATTTTTAGGAAACATGGAATTCCTTTTTCTAATTCACAAATAAACTCCTTTATTTTTAGGAAACAAGGAATTTAATTTCATCTCCAATTTAGTTATCATGAAATCCAATTCTAACTCTAATTAGTTAGCATAAAATTAAATTCTAATTAAAATAAACATATTTATTTTAATCCAATTCTAAATAAAAATAAACTACTTTATTTAAATTTAGAATTAATGGAAAAATACGGAATTTAATTGTTACTTTAAATAAACCTTTTATTTTAATTAGAAATCAAAGTATTAAAAAATTAATTTTCTTTTTCTGGAGAGAAGCGCTGCAGCGCCACTAGTGAACTAGCATCAGGCGCTGCGGCGCCACGTCATCAGTGTCAAAAACACGGAGCTGGCGCTGCGACGCCAGTCTTCAGAAACTGTTTTTCCAATTCACGAATTATGTAGTTTTCTCCAAAAAATATAATTTTATGCCAATAATTATGCCAAAAAAAAATTATTCTAAACAAATATCAATATACATATCAAATTTGAATAATTAATAACTTGCATAAAGGTTTGGCTCGGATACCACTGTTAGGTTTTTAAGATTCATGGATACAATCAAATTGCAAAAATAACGGAAGCATGGTAAAATCAGAGTTTAAAATTTCTCTACAAACCAATAACCCGGATCATCCTTTATGCACAGTTATTAATTAAAACAAAATAAAAGGAAGATTAGATTCATACCCTTGTAGAACTAAGCTTCCACAGGTACGAGTTCAACTCCTTGTTCTTCGCGATCTCCTTGAATCTCAGGGATTGATTCCTTCCTTTGATCAACGTTTGCCACCCAAGTGTTTGGCCTCTAGAGGTGATCCACAAAAGAAGAGGAATTGTTCAAGAAGAAGGGTGTTTGGCTAAACCCTAGTTTCCTTCTCTCTAGAAAAGGAGTGCTCTCCCAACTCTTGAAATAAAATGTCTAACCTTGTTTCATAATAAGACTTTCTTATTTATAGATGTAGGTAACCCTCCTAAATAATTTAGGATTAGGATTTTATATTAATTAATTAAAGTCCTTTAATTAATTAAGCTTCTCAATCCTATTGGGAATAATGAAACTCTTTTAATTAATTAGTCTCCTAATCTTATTAGGAATATATATGAGAGAGAGAGATAATCTTATTAATTAACTCCCAAACTTCTTTAGGAATTAAATAATAATAATAATATTAATAGTAATAATAATAATAAGACTCCTCTTATTAATTTATATTTAATATTTTCAAAATATTAAATAATAAATATTAAGCTATTTAATTTATTCTATCATCATAGATTAAATTAAACATACTTAACTTATTATTAAGATTATGCCATTTGCTTCTTTAATAAATATTCTTCCTTTTATGGTGTGACCCTTTAGGTTCTCCATATTAAACCGGTTGTGAATAAATCAATTAGAACAACTCTAATCTTATTTAAATAAATAAATTAAACTAATAATTCATTTAAATAAATAACATTTATTCTACTATAATGATAAGTCTCCTTAGCGATCAACGACTTTTTAGATAATATAGATTTCAACATTAATCATAAAAGAACCTGTGAGTAAATAGTTACCGTACAATTCAATCCTTCCACCATACAATGTCCCAATTAAATATAAGACATGGAATTACTGTCAACTCTTATTTTATTTAATTATATGTACTTCGATTCCAAAATGTACAACTCCAAATAATGCAAATTAGAAACACCTTTCTAATTTTATTCCACCTTGGGCAAAGATTCATGGGTTGTCATTTATCGAATCACATATGACATATCTCTTTTTTTATTAAAAGTGGTAGATTCTTTATTGATCATTCATTATCTCCATATAAAACTTATTACACCCATTCATACCCTTTGATATACCCTAAGGGTCTTAAGGGACATGTCAAAATATAATTCATCATACACAAGATACTATGATGATCTCAATTCTAAGGATCACTTGTACTACTATCACATTATGAATTCCTATTGGCAGGCAAGTAAAACTCTATTAGGTATTCTTTAGCGAGTCACGTTCAGTGAACTTATTCTCTAACAAGCACCTACATACTTGCTTTAGTGTCTCCACACAAATGATCATGAGATCAATCATCCTCATCCAATGAGCAAACAACATATGTATCAATCTATCCGGATTCACTAATTCCCTTTTTAGTAATCCAACGATTGGGAACTATTTTAGTTTTAAGCTATCTAAGAATTTAGATCTCATTAACATGATCATCATCATAATTCTAAAAGCATTGCTTAAAACTATGAGTTTATCACATATTATAAAAACAGCAGCGTGTAGATAAATAAATGCCTTTAATTAAATAATACTTTTATTAATAAATGAATAAGATTGTTACAAAGTATATGATTTATCATCAAACATGATTGGCTTGTGTACATACTACTTTCACCTTTCTGCTTAAGGCGTCGGCAACCACATTTGCTTTACCTGGATGGTATAAGATCTCACAGTCGTAGTCTTTTATTAATTCCAACCATCTCCTCTGGCTTATGTTCAGATCCTTCTGTGTAAAAATATATTTCAGACTCTTATGGTCTGTATATATTTCACATTTCTCCCTATAGAGATAGTGTCTCCATATCTTCAAAGCAAATACTTCAGCAGCCAATTCTAAATCATGGGTCGGATACCCCTTCTCATAATCCTTCAGTTATCGTGACGCATACGCAATGACCTTGTCGTTTTGTATAAGCACACAACCTAGTCCTTTATACGACGCATCACTATACACCACAAAATTTCCTATGCTATCCGGATGAGATAACACAGGTGCCGTACTCAACCTCTTCTTCAGCTCTTAGAAGATTTCCTCACACTTCTCCGTCAAAATGAATTTCACCGATTTCCTAGTCAAATTCGTTAGCGGAGTCGCGATTTTGGAAAAGTCCTAAATCAACCTTCTGTAATATCTTGCCAATCCGAGAAAACTTCTCACTTTCGGCGGTGTCTTCGGCTGATCCCAGTTCATCACCGCTTCAACCTTTGAGGGATCTACCAAAATTTCGTCCCTATTAATTACATGTCCAAGAAATTTCACCCGCTCAATCCAAAATTCACATTTCAAAAATTTGGCATACAATTTCTCTCTTCTAAATGCCTCCAACGTCACCTTAAGATGCTCTACGTGTTCCTCCTTGGTCTTTGAATACACCAAAATGTCGTCGATAAACACCACTGCAAATTTATCCAAAAACAATTTGAACACCCTGTTTATTAGGTTCATAAATGCTGCAGGAGCATTCGTTAGACCATATGACATTACCAGAAACTTGTAGTGACCATATCGAGTCCTGAACGTCGTCTTCGGAACATCTTCTTTCCTCACCTTCAACTGATGATACCCACTTCTTAAGTCTAACTTCTTGAAGTATCTCGTTCCCTTCAACGGGTCAAACAAGTCGTCGATCCTTGGTAATGGGTACTTATTCTTTAGCGTGATCTTGTTTAATTCTCTATAATCAATGTAGAGCCGCATTTTTTTCCATCCTTCTTCTTTATGAACAATACTGGCGCTCCCCACGATGATACACTCGGTTGAATATACTTCTTATCTAATAGCTCTTGCAGCTGCACCATTAATTCCTTCATCTCCACCGGAGCCATACGGTACGGGGCCTTCGATATTGGGGCAGTTTCTTGCGCCAAATTGATCACGAATTCTACTTCCCTATCTGGCAAAAGTCCTGGAAAATTATCTGGAAATACATCTACAAAGTCTCTCACGACATGTATCTCCTCTAATTTTGGACTCTCTTTGAGACTATCGACTATGCAGGCTAAATACGCTACACAACCTTGTCTCAACAACTTCTTGGCCTGCATCATCGTCAGACAACTCGCTTGTCTAGGCGACTTGCTGCCATAAAACACAACATTTGACGGAGTCATAAGGTTAATATATTTCTTTTGGCAATCAATTATCGCCCCAGAATTGAATAACCAGTCCATCCCCAAAATAACGTCAAACTCCCCAAGTTTAATCGGAATAAGATCTACGATCATCATATTTCCCTTAATGTCCACCCTACAGTTATTGTGTACAAACTTCACAGAAATCACTTCCCTATTCGTAATCTCTACGTTCATAGGGTATTTTTATTCGTCCATAGGCAATTATAAGTTCTTAGCAAAGTCATCGGATATAAATGAGAAAGTACCACCCGAATCAAACACATATGCGTTAATATTATTAATCGAAATGATACTTGACACCACATCACGTGACTGCACAGCATCCTGCACGGTCATGTTAAAAGTTCTGGCGGTAGGTCAGTTGGTTGGCATCGATCCCGTGATAGTTAGAGTGTTGCCACTGTTGCCTCTATTTCCACCTGCTCCTGCCCCTTATGATGCCTTCATGGGGAAATCCCTGGCCAGATGGTTCTTTGACCCACACGTGAAGCAAGTGCCCTTCTTAGGGTTAGGGCAATTTGGTGCTATGTGGCCTTCATGACCACAATTGGAGCAGACCCTCTTTCCCTTCATGCAGACCCCCAGGGGATTTTTCCCACAGGTCGAACAAGCCTCCACCCTTTTTTTCTGATTCCCTTGATGGTTCCCAGTCGACGCATTGTCATTCCACCTTCTTTTCTGACTACTGCCCCACCAGTATTATTGCCACTAGCTCTGTTATTTTCACCATCATTCTTCTTCTTCTTAAGTTCTTGATTGTACTTGATCAGAGCATCTCTTCCCCCTTTTGCAATAATTGCCTTCTCTAACACTCCCGTAAAAGTGTTCAACTAAAATATTGACACTTTTATGTACAACCAGGGCTTCAATTTCTGTTCAAACCTCCTAGCCTTTCTTTAATCTGTGTTCACCTGATAAGTTGCAAACCTATCCAAGTTATTAAACTTCGCAGCATAATCCAGCAAAAACATGTTACCTTATTTCAGTTCCAGAAACTGAACCTCCATCTGGTTCTATGAGCTCGTCGGGAAGTACATCTCAAAGAACATCTCTTTAAACCATTACCAGGTGATCACGCCCTGTCCTCCTCGGACCTTATTTGCCTGCCACCAGTAGCTGGCCTCTGCTTTCAGCCTAAACATTGCAAAGGCAGTCTTCTGATCGTCGTTGACCCTTGCGACATCAAATACCTTCTCCATCTCCATTACCCACGTTTGAGCTTCGATTGGGTTCATGGATCCCTTGAACTCTGGCGGTCCCACCGCCTTGAAATCCTTAAACGACGTGTTCTGTGGAGCTTGCTTCTGATTAGCAAGTGCCCCCATTAAGAGATTGGCCAATTGCTGAACAAGATTAGAGTTGGCATTGGCATCGTTGTTATTGGTTAACGCTTCATGGGCTGGTTGACGATTTAGGCGTCTTCTTGGTGGCATATTTCTGTTTAAGATATACGCTTATTAGATCATTACTCATTTTCTTAAATATTTAGGACTTAACTTAAACATTTTATGATAATCACATAACACATATCATCTCAAATAAACTCTTATATTTATTCATTCAAAAGTTTTAAACAAAATAAGATAGCATCACTGCTATTTACATCAACTATCCCTAGATAAAGAATCTTCAGGATTTAAATCATCATCATATTCCGTTGTTTATAATCGCATTGGAATTTACATTATTTACTACCATAAAATATTCGCATAACTCATACTGTTCCTACCACGGCCTACTAAGACGTCGAACAGATTTTCTGCGATCTTCTTTCATGATGCAGAACATCGTCCTACGATCCAGCATGTACCAAGGTAAGTCCTCGAACTGGACTGGATAGTAGACAACTCAATCTTGGGCCCTATAAATCGCTGTCTGAAACGTGTAGTCCGTATCCTCAATCTTAGCCTTCCTCCCCCGATCGTCGTCTTCGGCAAGATCTGCACGTCGAGAATGTAATACCCGAGAATTTTATAAATAATTTTAGAATTTAAAGCAAATGTTATTGCAATTATTTGTGTGCATATATATATATATATATGTGTGTGTGTGTGTGTGTGTGTGTGTTATATGATTAATAATTGAATCAAGTATGAAATGATTAAGAAATATGTTGATGATAATGATAAGCTTAATTAAGCTTAAGTGTTAAGCCATGTGTGGCATAATTAATTTTCTAATTGGACTAATTGGGTCATTGATTTAATAATGTATTGGACATAGGTTATATCCAAGCACAGCAACATTAATGTGACATATTTATAAGAGTTAGGAGATATGGCCCAATCAATATATGTGTTAGATTAAATGTTAGAGTCCACGTGCTTTAGTATATGCCTAGCCTAATTGATTTAGCTTGATATGGCCCAATGAGTATTATATGATGATGGATATATATATATAGGTATATATGTATATGGGTGTATAATAGAGGTATTTATATATATGTGTGTATAAGAGACTTGTATGCTAGCATTATGTACAATGTGGAAATTAATAATGTGACATGGTGCAATAGACCCCCTCCCATGACCAATAGAATGCTGATTTTTATAGCTAGAAAGGCTCATAAGTTAGCCCATGTGATGACAATGATGATTAGCCCAATGGTTAAGGGTACATGAATAGTAGTAGTTGGTGAAGTTGGTCACCAACTCCCTTCTTTTTCCTTTGTGTAATGACCATAGAAGGGTAATAGCATGTCTATAAATAGAGGCCTTGTATTAGTGTTAGAAGGTTGCCAATTCATTTGCTAAGTGTAGAAATATAGAGAGCTAGAGAGAGTTGAGAAAAAAAGGAAGAAACCTAGAATAGTTCGTGCAAGTTGGTGGTTCAGGGAACAAGGTGGAGACATACTCTAAGTTCCTAGCTAAGAGAAAGGGAGCCATCAAGAGGTAAGATCATTAACTAAGTTCATTTTATACTTGTCTTAGTTGAGTTAGTTGAGTAGAAATGCATGTTAAGCTTGAAACCTAGTTATAACACTTGTAAGCATGAGATATGTTGTTAAGAGTCCTAAAATGTATAAGCCTTACATATGATCAAATAATGTTATGTTGAACATCTATGAAATACGGACCTAACCCAAATGGAATCATAGTAATCGAACATAAAACGAACACGTAGCGGATCTTTTCGTAAAATATATCGTTTTGCAAACCCTAGCTTGGAAAAGCACTATACTAAATTAAATAAACATTTTTGAAAATTGTGCAAGATATCATATATTGTAGATATACAAGTTATGAGATATTGAAAGTAGTTTCAACTCATTTGGATGTAAAATGACTAAGTTATGTAAGTTTGAAACAAAAGCGGTAAATTGACATTTTGAGAAATCACTTGGCCAAGCATTCTGCAGGGCTGGCGCTGCCGCGTAGCCCAGGAAGCCAAAACTGGCGCTGCAGCGCCAAGGACTTTTCAAATCTGCAGGATCGGCGTTGCAGCGCCGTCCTTAGCACATATCCCAGCGCCGCAGAGCCACTGCCGAGTTCGGGTTCTACAAGGCCGGCGCTGTCGCGCCAGTTGCATTACTAAACCTGGCACTGCAACGCCAGGCCTAATTCACAGTTGACCCGGATTCGGGTCACACCTGGTCGGGTCAGACCCGATCAAAAACCTAATTTTCCACAAATAAAATAATAATTAATAAATAATAATAATACTTAAATCGATTAATATTAATAGATTATATTAATCAAAGGTAATTAAAAAATTAAAGTAAATTGTGAGTTAATAAAATACCATTTGAAATTTAAAAGTTTAAGACTTATTTGACTTAAAGAATATTAAACAATTAATATAATTTTAATTGTAATTCAATAAGTGATAATTAATCTAATATTCTTAAGAAACAAATAATTAAAACTAAATAAGGTTTTAATTGTGAAACGAATAAACAATTAAGATAATACTTAATTGTAAATCAACAAGACTTAAACCAATATATAATAGTGAAGACTATTGTGTAATTAATCAAGTGTAAACAATTAAAGTGACATTAATAAATATTTTAATTGTGAATAATAATTAAATACTTTCAAAGATTATTTAATTGTGAACCAATGAGATATTAATATGAATATCCCTAATTAAGATTAAGGGAATTGCTCAGATAATAATAAAGTTCCATATTAATGATAGAGTGATGGAGATAATGATTAGAGAAATAATATATAATTGTTTTGAGAAGTCTTAGATACCTAAGGCTAGTGTGATTAGACCGATTTAGATTTATATGTTTATGTGTTGATAGAGATTAACCGTTAAGATAACAATAGGTTAATCAAGGATAAGAAGTCAAGGTCGAAATTAATCAACGACTCAGGAAAGTTTCCTAACCTATGCATTTACTTTATGCAAGTTCCCTATCTTACACAACTTTGGATATTGTGCAAGTATTCGAACCTTACTCTTGATTGAGAGTTTGTACTATTATTGATCGTACGAGTAAATAATTTATAGTATGATTCTTGTCTTACAAATTAATACTTCATAGCTTGATTCAAAACTTGTTTATATTCTTCGAACTATGTTGCGGGTATTAAACTTTTAAATTGTTCTTATATACATTGAAAGAGCTGTCTATGGCATTTGATTCGGCTAGACCAATATCAGAAATTAGAAAGTGATCCAAAACAATTACTTTGGTGAGGAATCTTATAAATTGTTTGAGATGAACAACCCTCATTGAAGGGGGGACTATATATCTAGAGGAGTTAGTCAATAACGAGAGAGAGCAAGTAGACCCTATGACTAGTCGACTTGTTAGGAGAAGCCCTTTGGGGAAGGAACAACGAACCCGTTCACCCAAATCCCCAAGCGATACCTATAACTAACTTCAAAGACTTTAGGAGCGTAGGATCCCCAGAGTTTATGGGTATTACCGACCTTATTAAGGCTCATACGTGGATCAAAGAGATAGAGAAAGCCTTCGCCATTGCTCGTGTGGGTGAAGATCATAAGACTGTGTTCGCTACCTACATGATGAGGGGTGAAGCAAATTATTGGTGGGAGGCCAATCAATAGAGAGTGGGAGAAGGAATCATAGCCTGGGATAGGTTTAAGACCTTGTTCTTCGAGAATTACTTCCCGAAGAGCATGAAGAATAGGATGGAGGTGAAGTTCCCAGAACTTAAACAAGGCGAGATGATGGTGGCGCATTATGCGGCTAAGTTTAATGAGCTCGCCCGATTTGCAACACACCAGGTAAAGGATGAAAGTATTATCCCAATCAATAATATAAATGTCTATGTATTATTTGATTCGGGTGCTACCTATTCATTTGTGTCTGAAGAATTTGCTAGTCGATTAAACTTACCCCAAGAACGATTAGGAAATCCTTTTAACATAGAAGTTGCGAATAAGGAAGTAATCCCTGTTGAATTATACCGAAATTATTGCGCAAACATTAGAGATCACGAACTAAGCATAGACTTAATTCCGATTAGATTGGGAGAATTTGACGTGATACTGGGAATGGATTGGTTGTATAACCATGCAGAGATAATTGACTGTCAAAACAAAAGTGTGAACCTTCAGACTCCGAATCGGTCTAAGGTGGTGTTTTATGGTAGCTCATCGCTTAAGCAATCATGTTGTCTTACGATGATGCAGACCAAGAAATTATTAAGAAAAGGATGTGTAGGTTACTTAGCTTACATTATAGATACTCAGATAAAGGGAGCAGAAATAAAGAATATATCCGTAGTGAGAGAATTTCAAGATGTATTTTCTGATGATCTGCCTGGTCTTCCGCTCGACAGAGAAATAGAATTCGTAATAGACTTAGCATCGGGAACTGCACTAATTTCGAAAGCTCCATATAGCGCTAGTAGAAATGAAGGAATTGATGATACAATTACAAGAATTGCTAGATAAGGGTTACATACGGCCGAGTGTGTCTCCTTGGGGAGCACCAGCGTTGTTTGTTAAAAAGAAGGATGGATTGATGAGGATCTGTATCGATTATCTAGAATTGAACAGAGTAACGATCAAGAATAGATATCTGTTACCAAAGATAGACGACCTTTTTGACCAATTGAAGGGAGCGAAGTGTTTCTCAAAAATAGATCTGCGAACAGGTTATCATCAGTTGAAAGTATGGAAGGAGGACATACCAAAGACGGCGTTTCGAACCCGTTATGGGCACTACGATTTTTTGGTAATGTTATTCGGATTGACTAATGCTCCGACAGCATTCATGGAATTGCTGAATCGAGTTTTCAAGTCATACTTGGATAAATTTGTAGTAGTTTTCATCGACGACATCTTGATTTACTCAAAGACCAAGGAAGAGAACGCCGAACATCTAAAGATAGTTTTGGAAGCGCTAAAGAGAGAGAAGATGTATGAAAAATTTTCAAAGTGTGAGTTTTGGATAGAGACAGTCCAGTTTCTAGGACACGTGATCGACAAGGATGGAATTTCAGTAGACCTTGTGAAGGTGGAGGCAGTGAGTAATTGGGAACAGTCGAAGGCACCAACGGAGGTAAAAAGTTTCTTAGGGTTAGCTGGGTACTATCGAAGATTTATATAAGATTTTTCTAAGATAGCAACCTCGTTGGCCAATCTTGTGACGCCCCCCAGAATAGGTCCAGTCAACCCAACCCATTCTGAGTCGCCAAATACATGGTACAGAATTCAAATACAAACTTTATATCATACGGCCATGCAAAATACGATCACACAACTGTCAGTGTCAATACAAATATGTAGAAAATATTAACATTCAAACTAAGTCCTCATTACAATTATTCTCACACTATTTATTAGAAATAGTGAGGACTACTACTACTCTAACTCGGACCATCACTCTGTCCCCCGACTAGTTCCTGCGACATTCTCATTTTCTGAAGAGGACAATAGATGAAAAGGGTGAGCTCAACTAGCCTAATAAAGAATATTATGACTAAGATAATGGAAAATAAATTATCGTTAGTCTTCAATAATTCAGATAAAATATTATGGACAACAAGTTTTAGATCAATATTCGCAGCGAAAATAACAATTCATTAGAAGAGTTAAGTAGAGAATGAAGTCTACTATCTTCTATGATTTAAAAGTCCATCATCAATATTTTATCCCTGTAACATCAATCAATATACATCTCAAATCAAATATTCATCTTTGCACTACGGGCCAAAGATATTTATTTGTATCACCAGTGGTCATGTTCATCTCAACACCTGTCCATCTTTGCACTACGGCCAAAGATATTCATCAGGTAATCATTCATCTTTGCTCTACAGGCCAAAGATATTCAGTTATATCACCTTTTAGGACTGAGGATGATGAAAAATAATATAAATAACGAATCTAGTGAAATAAAGGACAAGATTAAGGATTCGTATTTTAGTTTATTCAAGTTCAAGAATATTCCATAATAATACTTTGTGGAGAAAAATTCAAGAATAAAGCTCAAAACTTAGATTCAATAAAAGATAGTAACCATAACAGACAATTTGGACAAATAGAAGAAAATTTAGTTTTTTCGTGAATAGTGCCGTATACGTGAATAGTAACCCCGACAAAAAAAGTAAGAATTTCATAATAAAATCCATGCCAATATTTTGGTATAATGATATTGAAAAGAATAACATCATTTACGAAAGAAAATAACATCTCTTACCTCAAAAGAATAATACTTCTGACTGGAATATCGGATATAAGGCTGAAGAAAACTTGCACTGAATAGCAACACTCAAAGTATCTAAATACTCACAAAAATACGCTCGATATTATAGAGAGAGAAAACTTCTGATTCTGGTGTGATTTTCAATTCTAACCTAAGCACCCTATTTATAGAAAAAGCTTAGGATGCCAAAGTAGACTTTTTAATAAAATAATATTTTTAAAAAAAAATTCTAGCCGCCTAAAAACCCATCAGCCACCAGTGGGGCCCACCTCCCATTAAAAAAATATTTATTTTCTGAAACTTCAATAATTCATAATAAATAGCCCCTTTGTCAGAAAAATACAAATTCTATGTCCTTTCCATAGGAAATTTAATTCTCTACAACTTTGTAGAAGGAAGTTTTTCCAAATTCCAAACATAAATTATCCGAATTTCTTAAACGGATGATTTTTCACACCAAAATACTCATAAAAATACATCAGCACTAATTCCTTCTTTTATATCCACAAAATAAATATTTTCTTATCATATAAATAAATAATTAATTATTCACAAATAATATTACAGGACTACAATATTGACAAACAGGTCGTTCCCAGGAAAGAGGGGGCCTTCCGATAAGGACTTCTCCTTACTAGCGCGCAATTAATTAACCCCTTCTAGACAGAACTTCCTTAGACATTGTCAATAATGCTATCTAATTATATTATTCAAATAATATGAATTATTGAGTTGATAATGTGAAATACTGTGCAGTGATAATTATTGAATCAATAATACAAAATATCAACGGTAGCAATTATTGAATCAATCATATAAAATAGCAATGTAGCAATTATTGATATAAAATATCAACGTAGCAATTATTGAATCAATAAAATATCATGCAATTATTGAATCAATAATATAAAATATTGAATAGTAATTACTGTAACAATAATTGAGTAAGTGCCTTCTTACGTAAGAATCAATAATTCAAAATACTGTGCAATACCTTGTGCTACTGTGCAACACCGCGTATTACTGTATTTTAACCACCGGGTATTTCAACAGTACTAACGGTAATAACTACGATGTTATTTTATAAAAAGGTTATTTATGTCGTTTTCTATATCCGACAGTTATTCTGTTGTGGGACCCACAAATAGCTACGTCGTCGTACGAATATTCCCCGACAACAAGAATATTCCACGACCAAACGAATATTCCCCGACAACAATGAATATTTTATAACACTTGCTTGTTTGAAATATTTGCACATTTCACCCATAATTTTTCATATTTATCAAATCAACACCTTACCATTTTGAAATAATATATAAAAAAAATAAATCTTTATTTATAAAATTCGGGGTCTTACATCCTCCCCTCCTTATAAAATTTTATCCTCGAAATTGACGTACGTACTTGGTATGTCGAAAAGGTGAGGATACCTCGCTTTCATTTCTGATTCTAACTCCCAGGTCATTTCCTCAATTTCATGATTTCTCCACAAAACTTTAACTTGAGGTATAATTTTTGAACGTAGGACATGCTCCTTCCTATCCAAGATCTTGACAGGTACCTCCTCGTACGTTAAATCTTCGGCTATCTCGTCTAGTTCTAACTCAATAATGTGGTTTGGATCTTTCACATATTTACACAACATGGATATGTGAAAAATATTATGAACACGAGACATGCTTGGAGGTAAACTGAGTCTATAGGCCACATTTCCTACTCGGTCAAGGATCTCAAATGGACCAATGAATCGTGGATTGAGCTTTCCTCTCTTGCCAAACCTCGTAACTCCCTTTCACGGAATAACACGTAATAACACATAGTCCCCAGCATTAAATTCCACGTCCTTTTGATGAAGATCCGCATAACTCTTTTGTCGATCTTGTGCAGTTTATATACGTTCCCGGATCATTTGAATCTTTTCTGTAGTCATATGTACTAACTCCGTTCCCAACAATGTTGCTTCACCCACCTCATTCCAGCATACTGGAGAGCGACACTTTCTTCCATACAACGCTTCGAATGGAGCCACGCCTATACTTGCCTGATAACTATTGTTGTAGGAGAATTCCACCAATGGTAAGTACTTATCCCAACTCCCTTTGAAGTCTAGAACACAGAGTCTCGATAGATCTTCAAGAGTTTGAATAGTTCTTTCTGATTATCCGTCTGTTTGAGGATGATAAGCCGAACTGAATCGTAAATCCGTGCGCATAGCTTTCTGTAAACTGATCCAAAATTATGAAGTAAATCTGGGGTCACGATCCAAAACTATGGATACTGGCATGCCATGCAATCTCACAATCTCATTCACGTACATATGAGCAAGACGTTAAGGGAATAAGTCTATCGTATCGGCAAGAAATGAGCAGACTTGGTTAATCTATCAACAATAACCCAAATCGCATCTATGCCTTGAGAAACCTTGGGAAGACCCGTAACGAAATCCATCGTAATGTGTTCCCACTTCCATTTCAGAATTTCCTTCGGCACTTAATGCTCCGCCTTTACACGTTGACAAGTTAAACATCTCGAAATAAACTCTGCGATCTCTCTTTTCATATTGCTCCACCAAAATGTATGTCGAAGATCACGATACATTTTAGTACTCCCAGGATGGATTGCAAACGGTGTGTTGTGTGCCTCCATCATGATTCTATGCTTCAAGTCGGAATCGTTAGGAACACAAAGTCTGGAGTTAACTCGAAGTATTCCCTCTTCATCGATTCTTGCTTCTGGAATGGCACCTTCTTGCACTTTCTTCTTCATCTTCATCAGCTCCGGATGCGTAGCTTGAGCAGCTTTAACTTTATCAATTAAAGCTAGTTCTACGCGTATACTTGACATCATCGCACTTATTCCCGTGTAACAATAATTGAGTAAGTGCCTTCTTACGTAAGAATCAATAATTCAAAATACTATGCAATACCGTCTGCTACTGTGCAACGCCGCGTATTACTGTATTTTAACCACCGGGTATTTCAACAGTACTAACGGTAACAACTACGCCGTTATTTTATAAAAAGGTTATTTCTGTCGCTTTCTATATCTGACAGTTATTCCGTTGTGGGGCCCATAAATAGCTGTGCCGTCGTACGAATATTCCCCGACAACAAGAATATTCCACGACCAAACGAATATTCTCCGACAACAATGAATATTTTATTACCACTTGCTTATTTTGAAATATTTGCACATTTCACCCATAATTTTTCACATTTATCAAATCAACACCTTACCATTTTGAAATAATATATAAAGAAAATTAAATCTTTATTTATAAAATTCAGGGGTCTTACAACTCTAACGAGGAAGAATTACGAAAAATGCAAATGCAACATGGTAAGGGTGGCGTATGCATCACGGCAATTGAAGAATTACGAAAAATGATACATACTCATGACTTAGAGTTAAAGGCAGTAGTTTTTGGTTCAAAGATTTGGAGATATTATCTATACGGAGAAAAATGTGAGATATACACGGCCCACAAGAGTCTGAAATATATCTTCACACAAAAGGAGTTGAACATGCGACAGAGGAGGTGGTTAGAATTGATCAAGGATTATGACTATGAAATTCTTTATCACCCGGGAAAGGCAAACGTAGTTGCCGACACACTGAGTAAAAAGGGAAGGGAAAAATTTTTCAAGTTAACAACTCAAGAGAATTAATAAGAGAAATGGAGAAATTAGAAATAGAAGTGGAGGGACCTGGAAGGTCTGAAGAAAAAGTATTTGTAATGGAAGCTCGTCCAACATTATTGGATAGAGTAAAGAAATCATAAGAGAAGGATGAAGAATGTAAAAAGATAAGAAAGAGAATAATAGAAAATGAAGAAGAGAAGTTCAAAATTAATAAGGATGGTATATTGAGATTTGAGGGACGAGTATGGGTACTAGCGATAACCGAGCTGAGAGAGGAAATCTTGAACGAAGCACACAATACGACGTATTCTGTTCATCTAGGAGGCACAAAAATGTACCGAGATCTTAGACAATATTTTTGGTGGCCCAATCTGAAATGATAGGTTCCAGAGTGCGTTAGTAGATGTCTTACTTGTCAACGAGTCAAAGCAGAACACCAGAGGCAGAGCTGTTTACTTCAACCCTTAGGAATACCAGAGTGGAAATGGGAGCACATTACGATGGACTTCGTGGTAGGACTTTTAGTCACACAGAAGAGTTATGATGCCATCTGGATTATCGTGGATCGACTAACGAAGACAGCTTATTTTTTACAGATCAAGATTCGATTTAGCTTAAATTAGTTAGCAAGTTTATATGTAAAGGAAATCATTTCATGACATGGAGTGACGGTGTCAATTGTCTCCGATCGAGATCCGCGCTTCACATCGAATTTCTAGAAGAGCTTGTAAGAAAGGATGGGAACACAGTTAAGGTTGAGTACTACTTATCATCCTCAGACAGACGAACAGAGTGAGCGGACTATACAAACACTAGAGGACATGCTTAGAGCTTTCGTGATGGACTTCAAAGGGAATTGGGACCACCATCTACCCTTAGTAGAATTTGCTTACAATAATAGTTATCATGCGAGTATCGGTATGCCACCATATGAAGCTTTTTACAAGAGAAAGTGCAGAACACCGTTGTGTTGGGACGAAGTCAGTGAACGACGAATTTTGGGACCAGAATTAGTTCAACAAACAGCCGATGTAGTAACAACGATAAGAGCCAGATTGGTAGCAGCTCAAGATCGCCAGAAGAAGTACGCAGATCTGCATCGTCAGAACCGAGACTTTGAAGTCGGTAGTTTCGTATTTTTGAAAGTATCACCCTAAAATGAAAAATATAATTCGGCAAAAAATGGAAATTGAGTCCGAGGTTCATAGGAACATTCGAGATATTAAAGCGAATGGGAGAAGTGGTGTAAAAATTAGTTTTACCACCCGAACTGGAACATATCCACAACGTGTTTCACATTTTTGTGTTACGTATGTAGACACTCAAAATTTTCTTTGCCCCAATACTAACCCGATAGAAGGGCAAAATCGTCAATCAATCCAAATTCGGCCACCAACACCGGTCCGTCAACCTAAATATGATTCTCCATATCGATAATCAAGTTCCGACAGTCAATTAGAATATCAATCAAGCTCTGACAGTCAATTGGACCTTAAATCAAGCTTCGACAGTCAATTAAAATATCAATCAAGCTCCGACAGTCAATCAGACCTTCAATCAAGCTTTGACAGTCAATTGGAATATTAATCAAGTTTTGACAGTTAATTGAACCATCAATCAAGTTCTGATAGTTAATCGGACCATCAATCAAGTTCCGAAAGTCAATCGGACCATAAATCAAGTTTCGACAGTAAATAGGAACATCAATCAAGTTCTAACAGTCAATCAGACCATCAGTAAAGCTCCGACAGTCAATCGGACCATCAATCAAGCTCTGACAGTCAATCGAACCATCAATCAAGTTCTGACAATCAATCAAATCATCAAGCTCGACCTCGGTCTCAACCTGGGAAGTCAAAATAAACCCCGGTCTCAACCCCGGAAGTCAATTTAACCCCGACAGCAACCCGGGAGGTACCAATCAACCCCGACCTCAATATTGGGCCTTAAAGTCAACCCTGGTCTTAATCCGGGAAGTCAAGGAAACCTCGACATCAACCGAGGATATATCAAGCCATCTATGGTCTCAATTCGGGAAACATAATTCATCCCCGGTAGCAACCTGGGAAGTCAAACCTAACCCTGGTCTTAACCCGGGAAGTGCAGGTCATCCCCGGTCTTAACCCGGGACGTCAGGTCAACTTCAGACATCAAACTAAAGCATCACAATAACTCCAAAGCAAAACCTGGAATGACCATGTCAGCCTCAGAGACAACCCTGAGGTCAAAAGACTCGACTGGGATCCAAGTTTTGGAATTAGCTCTCGAAAGTCGACCAGCTACCATGCCGACATTATAGGAAGCCCCGAGAGGGGTACAATGGTCATTTCATCAACTCTCAACCGACTTGGTCAAACTCAAGCCAAATCGATGCTGCCAAAGTCAGAATGAACCCTAACGACGATCCCGAGTGACAACTACGCAAGATAGCTCAACGGATAAACTGCGGGGAATCGAAGACCTAGTTATGAACCCGTCTTCCTAGACCCAGAATTTTTTTCCCATGTCATTGCGACACTCTCGGCGAGAGCTTTCTGGAAAGGTATCGCACGCCTCAAACGGACGCTCCGATCAAAAGTTAAAAAGATTCTGGCCGGACATCGCATTGCTCGGAGTGCACGTACTTCGAGACGACCAAGCCGGGCACGTGGGCCCCACCTAGGGGAGCCCCAGCTCTTTCTGCGGATTTCGCAGGTAGAGTGGAGGCTCCCTGGCCTATAAATAAATGTGCCCCCCGTTCATTTGAAAAAATTCAAAAACGCAGCGACGCCCTTGCCAGTTTGATTTTTCGACTTTTACACCTCTTCCAAACCCAAATATTTTCACTCCAACACGTAGATATACCCATATACTACCACATATCAAAAAACCAACAGTAAATTTGGACGTTTAAAGCCTACTATTTGGCAAAAAAACCCGTATTGCGGTCCATTATAAGTATTTTTACGATCAGAAAGTCAATACTACTACTTTGCACTGCGTTTCACTTGCACACAAAGTTTCATTTTCTAAATATGCCCGGAACTTAGTTTCGTGGTCGTTTTCGTCAAAATTTAGTACATTTCTGTACATAAACGAAGTTTTTTGCATTTCTACAACTCGGATTGACGATCCGTCAGCTCCAGCAGCTTCAATGCACTAGCACACACATTCTGGCAACTTCGCCAGACTGGGTTATCTTCCTAGTCTGGGTTTGGCCCATTTTTGTATATATTTAACTAAAAATGTACTAACATTTCAATTCTGTCAAGCCTAGATTTCAAATCCGAGTTAGTTTATCGATTTTTTTATATATTTACACATATATAAGCGACTTTCACCATCACTGGTACTCCTATCAGTCCTGGTTGACTATATTTTTGTCAATATATATATATATATATATATATATATATATATATTTTCAGTCCGGCCTGAATTACTTCGTGCCCATTTTACTGCTTTTGCACACTTCCCCATACTAGGTGCTCTCCCCAGTCACTGGGTGACTATTTTTTTGTCAATTTCAATTCCAATACGGGCACAGGCGTGAAAACCCATCGCCCTTTTTACTGTTTATATATATATATATATATATATATATATATATATATATATTTTATTTCTGGCACAGCCTGGATTATTTCATGGCTATTTACAGTTTTTTTTATATATATATTTCAATTCTAGTCCGGGCTTGCGAGTGAAAATCCATCGCCCTTTACAGCTTTTATATATATTTAACTATATATGTAGCTTTACTCAATTTATTCAACTGCTGCATTTAATATTCATTTTTTATATGAATCTGCATTGACATATCTGCGGGCGGACTAGATTTATCCAAATCTCGCCAATTCTAGATTTCAACGGTTCAAACAGGTCCCGACAGAACCCGGAAGCTATATTGGCTAAGATTTCTTTAAATCTAGTTATTTTTATAGTTTCAGCTTCAAAAGTAACCTCGCGTCCCTTAGATCGCTATCTAGTGGGAACGAGACGCTTCGGCCGTGCAGACCGGGATTTACTGAATGAATCCCTAGTTCTGGGTATCTTGGGATATTTATCTGCTTCTGTACAAATTTGAACTGTGCAGGTTTTCTAGCCACTCATATGTGAGCCTAGGAATCGTGGGGTTCATGATCAAACTGATCAGAATCTGATTCCCATGATGGACAAACTCTGATTTACAGATGTACCCTGCCATTTTTTCTGTAAAATGTACATGCACAGACCTTAAAACGGTTATCCGCATTTAAGGTCTTAACATAGTAAAAATATGGATTGTCGTGTCAGCGTCCCTCTGATGGTTTTCATACCCATGAGAAGACCGACACTTTATATTGCTGTGGCCGAGGATGCTTCGCAGCCCGACAAATCACCATTTGCATGAAGCCTTAAGGCTATACAGATAAAATTGAGAGTAGCGATATGCTTCAATTCCTATGTCAGCGTAATGGTTTGATAAAACCAGCTTTCAAAATATCATTGTCAATTCAAAAGCTTTTGCAAAAAATCAAATTAAATGCTTTTGCAAATGAAATCAAAGACTGATTTTCAAATCAAATCAAACCCTTCGTATATAGGCTCAACGAAGCCTGTCAAAGCTTGCAATCAATCCAAAGGCCCAATTTTCAAACAACATTCACTCACGCATTCCAGTTTTAAGGGAAATATTGAAAAGATTAGTGGTACCGTGTTTACACGGGAGTCGTGGGGTGCCTAACACCTTCCTCACACTTAACTAAGCCCACGAACTCAAAACTCCGATTTTAAAGATCAAGTTTCGACAGTGTCCAGTAATTGGACCTCTTTTCAAATCAAATTCAGTTGAGTTGGTACAACCATTTTCGAAACTACTAAATGGAGACTCTGTTTAAATCAAATCGTTGACATAAAGAAATGTTGGCCTCTTTCCTAAAAAACCCTTCAAAACTTTTTTTGCAATAAAAAGAATAAGGGTAGAGATAACTTAGGAAGATCGATTTGAGAAAACTCGGGTTACAAATAGACCCGCGGCATTCCTTAAATTTTCCAACTTCGACAGGTGGCGACTCTGCTGGGGACAGTAGTGGGCTTAGGCCGCTTTCAATCTTTTCAAATATTTCCTTTTCAAAACTATTGAATGCGTGAAATCCTGCGTCTTCACAGTCCATAGATGAGTGAATGCTGCGTCTTTCTTTGAATGTATGAATGCTATGCCTTTACATTGAATGAATGAGAATGAATGCTTTAGTACTTCGTACCCATATTAGTATTTCGCACGAACTGTCATTACATGCATAAGCGGTAAGGCTGATGTATGTGAATATATGCTGTGAGTCCCTCTGCCAGGAGGCTAACCAGGTCGGTGATAAGTAAGGACTCTGGGGACGACTAAGTCTTCGGGGTTGCCTCCTGAAAATGCACCACCTAGATTCGCTCCAGTTGAACAATTGGACTAACTTCCCTTCTAGTAGATTGCGATGATCTGGGAACCTTCATGCTGAAACAAAAGTCGGGAGAGTAACCTAGGATAGGTCAGCTTTTGATCAACCAAATCCGACGGGATGTTTCTTCATGCCTTCCTCTTTCAATTCCATGTCAAGTCTCCAATTACTGAGGAGCACAATGTAAATAACAATAATGAATGATTTACTTTCCTATCAAATATCCTGTTATCCTGCCATCAAAACAACTAACCTCGATTTTGCAAGATAAACTTAAAAAACACACATTATAAATGCATCCAGTCATTACCTACCACAGGGAACTGACACTCTTATGTTTTGGTGTATGTAGGGAAAAATTGGTCCCATCACCAGATCAAAGGCCAGAAAAGCACACGGTCCATCTACGGACATGGCTTCAAGTGCTTCACCAGAATCCACCCCTATGTGAGTTCGAAGGATTGAAAAATCAGATAACTTAGCTAGCCGGTTTCCTTCGAGAGCAAAGCAAGGCCTTTAAAGAGAAACAATCTCAAACTCATCCAGAACCAGGAGCATCTGGTAGTGGTGCTCGCGGTCAAGATACATAAAAGGCCAAAACTTAGATCCCTAGACCACAAAACCAGGATACAATCAACAAAACTTTGGAAATCACCATCCTATGCAAAGAATAGGAAGCTGGTGACCTTCTCAAAAAAATGCAACAAATGGAAGAAACTCTCCGGTCTATTAAAGGGACTGGGGAATTTGGCAGTGTGAATTATTCCGACCTCTGTATATTCGCTGGGGCTCGTTATCCTGAGAAATTCAGAATCCCCGAGTTTGAGAAATATGATGGGTTGGGAGATCTATACATACATCTGAAAGTTTTCATCGGAGAACTCGGATCCTATACTGAGGATGAGAAACTTCGAATGCAGCTATTTCAGAAGAGTTTAACTGGGGAAGCCAGAGCCTGGTATGCCCGCCTGGACAACTCCAAAATCCACAGTTGGGAAGAATTGGCCCATGCCTTCCTCAGCCAGTACAATTTTCAATCTCAGTTAGCTCCAGATCGGTATCAACTTACCAAAATCAATAAGAACAACACTGAATTATTTAGAGAATATGCCCAGCAATGGAGACGGGTCGCAGCACAAGTCACCCCCGCCATGACAGAATCGAAAATAGTCATGACTTTCATCGATATTCAAGAAGCTCCTTATTATGAAATGGTCCTAGCAGGCATAGGAAAACCTTTCTCTGAAATGATCAAACACGACGAAATGGCCGAAAGGGGACTCAAGTCCTGGAAAATAAAAGACCTAACGGCACTCGAAGCTGTTGCTGAGCAGATCCAATCATAAAATTATGGGAGTAATCCCCGGAGGGTCTACAAAAAGAAAGATGAAGAAGTTTCCTTGGTGTTACAAGGACAAAATTCAAGCGGTAATTCAAACAATATACCCATTCAAAGGAGGAACTATACCCCTTTCCAAGCTGCAACATAGCCGTCAAATCCTTCATTCCAGAAAAACATAGAGGTCAGACGCAGAAGGACTTTCACCCCCCCTAGGGGATTCACTCGAGAACGTCTTCAAACTTCTAACAGCTCAGAAGAAGATTGGCCAACTCCTTCCGCCAACTAACACTAATGCAAGGAACTTCGACCCTAGCAAGAAATGTGCTTATCATTCTGGATCACCGGGACATGACACCCAAGATTGTTGGTCCCTCAAGCACAAAATCCAAGATTTGATTGATAATGGAGAAATTGTGGTCACAAAGCCGGATCAACCGCATGTCCAAGATAACCTTCTCCCGCAGCACAAGGAGGAGAGTGTCAGCATGATTAACACTTCAAGTGGAGAAGGATCCAAATACCTCCTCTATGTTCAAGAATCAACTCAATCTAACAACATCAGCCCAATGAGTTGGGAAGCTTTTGAAAAATAATTTCTGATAGAGCAAGAAATAAAGTCTATCAAGGAACAAATCAAGCAGTTGATAGTAGTGTGCATACAAGCCAATCATGTATGATGATAAAGCACATACTTTGTAAACAATCTTATTTATTTATTAATAAAATATTTATTTATTAAAGGCATTTAATTATCTACATGGTGCTGTTTTTATAATATGTAAATAACCCATAGTTTTAAGCAATGCTTTTAGAATCATGATGTTGATCATGCTAATGAGATCTAAATTCTTAGAAAGCTTTAAAACTAAAATAGTTCCCAATCGTGGGATTACTAAAAAGGGGATTAGTAAATCCGGATAGATTGGTACATATGTTGCTTGCTCATTGGATGAGGATGACTGATCTCATGGTTATTTGTGTGGAGACACTAAAGAAAGTATATAGGTGCTTATTGGAGAATAAGTTCACTGAACGTGACTCGCTATGGAATACCTAATGGAGTTTTACTCGCCTGTCAATAGGAATTCCTAATGTGATAGTATTACATGTGATCCTTGGACTTGAGATCATCATAGTATCTTGTATGTAACAAATTATACTTTGACTAATTCCTTAAGGCCTTTTAAGGCATATATAGGGTATGCTTGGGTGTAATGAGTTACATATGGAGATAATGAATGATCAATAAAGAATCTACCACCTCTAGTAAAAGAGGAGATATGTCCTATGTGATTCGTTAAATGACAACCCAGGAATCCTTGGCCAAGGTAGAATGAAATTAGAAAGAGGTTTCTAATTTGCATTATTTGGAGTTGTGCATTTTCTAATCGAAATACATATGATTAAATAAATTAAGACTTGACAGTAAATCCATGTCTTATATTTAATTGGGACATTGTATGGTGGAAGGATTGAATTGTACGGTAACTATTAACTCACAGGTTCTTTTATGATTAATGTTGAAATCTATATTATCTGGAAAGTCGTTGATCGCTAGGGAGGCTTATCCCTATTGTAGAATAAATGTTATTTATTTAAATAGATTATTAGTTTAATTTGTTTATTTAAATAAGATTAGAATTGTTCTAATTGATTTATTCACAACCGGTTTAATATGGAGAACCTAAAGGGTCACACCATAAAAGGAAGAAGAATTATTTAAGAAGAAAATAGCATGATAGTAATAATGCATTAAGTATAATTAATTTAATCTATGATGATAGAATAAATTAAATAGCTTAATGTTTATTATTTAATATTTTAGAAATATTAAATATAAATTAACAAGAGGAGTCTTATTAATATTATTATTATTATTATTATTTTAATTCTAAAGGAGTTTAGGAATTAATATAATATCAGTACTCTCTCTCAATCCTAATAAAGATTAGGATATAAATTAATTAAAAGTATTTAATTAATTAATTAAATAAAACCCTATTCTAATTGGATTAGGAGGGTTAACCTAATATCTATATAAGAGAGTCTTATATCAGAAATAAGGGATGTGAAATTTTCCAAGAGTTGGGAGTACACATATTCTATAGAGATAGAAACAAGGGTTAAGCCAATAACCCATCTTCTTGAGTTCTTCATCTTCCTTGGTGGATCATCGTTAGAGGCCAAACATTTGGGTGGCTGACATTATTCAAGGGAAGGAGCCACTATCAGAGGAATCAAAGGAATCAAAGGAGTAGAACTTGTACCTAAGGAAGCTTAGATCTTCAAAGGTATAATTCCATGTTCTCTCTTTTCTGTTATTGATAACAAGCACAAAGCATGATCATGGTTATGGGTTTGTATAAATTTTGAAAACCTAGTTTTTACGCTTCCGCCCTATTTATGTGATTTGATTGCATGATTGCGTTACATACAAACCCAACAGTGGTATCAGAGCCTAACTTTGTGCTAATTATCAATTTTATAATTCCATGTATGAATTGATGTGAGAATTGGATCGTTTTTCTGGACAAAAATCATTTTCTGCAAGTTTCTGCGACGAACGGCGCAGCTGCGCAGCTGCCCAGTTCATTACTGGCGCAGCTGCGCCGGTCTGCAAAAACTGCTGCTTCCGTCTACCTGCGCAGCTGCGCAGCTGCCCAGTTCATTACTGGCGCAGCTGCGCCGGTACCTGGACAGACCCTGAAAATTGATTTTAATTAATTAAGTAAACTGTTTATTTAATTGATAAAGTTTTAAAATAAAGAAGTTTATTTTATCTGAAATATGATTTCAGAATGCTAAAATTAAAGGAGTTTAATTTGGATTTATTTTTGATTAAAATAAAAGAGTTTATTTTGTTTTAAAAATAAAATTTAGCAAAACTTTTTTCCATTAAATAAACATCGATCCATATATGGAATAGCATTGTTATTCATGAGATGAATGGATATTTATTGATGCATATGTTGATGTGTATGATAATAAATGGGGTTGATTATGGACTATGACCAATGTGATTGGATTTTATTTTGGATGAATGCTTGAATGTATGGGTTTTATAAAATGGGGTCTGCGTACCTCGTCTTCTCTAGTTTTATTCTCGATGTAAATTCTATCTCCTTTCTATGTACTTCCCCTTGACTGCTGATCAAGGTTTCTATTTAATTTTAAATAGTTAATGTAATAGAGATAGTTAGAATTATTTTGAAGAAATTGGAGACCAAGGAGTGAGGAGCGCGTGAAGACCCGTTTGTATGGAGCCCGGGTTTAAATGTAATAGTTACATTTAAAATTTAAATTCTTGCACTCCTAGGTTTGACCTTTTAGTTCACTTGGTGGCTCTAGTGAACCAAACTAGAATAAAAGTCCATAATCAATCCGGGTAGAATATAGTAATCTATATTGCATGCTAAATATTATATATATTATATTTTATACAAACATGCTTCGCATGTTTAATAAAATGACGCGTATTTTATATATATATGTGCATGCGCGCTTAAAAAGATGAGACAAATAATAACAAACCCCTCAAAGAAATAATATTAAGTCTGAAGCGTTCAAATGATATTTGGAATATCGAACGTCGCCTTCTAGCATGATTAGTTAATAGAGTATTAAATATTTAATATGAGTTTGTTGTGCTATCCACAAGGCGAGTATTGAATATTTAAGATGTTAATTAATCACATTTGATGCTTATCAAGAAAATTGAACGATCTAGTCTTGTTGTGCTATCCACAAGGACGAAAATTTTTCTTTTTTGAATTTATGGAAGTGCTAGGCTGGACTTAACTTAAATCATTTTAGTTCGGATGTGCACACACATGACCATTATGATTTAAGAGGCAAAATAAAAGGAGTTACATGGTGATGTAATTGACAAGAGTTGTCTACCTATTTATTTGTATATCGCTTGTTGTGCTATCCACAAGGTTATATACATTTGAAATGGGATCCTTAATCTCACTAGCAAATCTTTAATTAGATGTTGCCGAACTATATGAGTGAGGGTAATATAGTTTGATGAAAATAGTGGGAGATACCAATTTAAAATAAAGACCTAAATTTATTTTGGTATGCAAAGTTAATAAAATGAATGTTTGCTAAAATGTTGTCTTTTCACATGCAGAATTTTAAAAATGTCAAAATCACTAATCTCACTACGAAGCATACTTGATGCAAATAAGCTTACCGGCCCGAATTATGAGGACTGGCTAAGAAATCTGAGAATTTTTCTCACTGCTGAAAAGATTTCTTATGTCCTAAATTCCACTATCCCTGAATCTGTTTCAGAAACAGCCTCTGAGGAAGAGATTGCCACTTTCAATAAGTGGCAAGATGATGCATCTGTGGCTCAATGCATCATGCTCGCATCCATGAATAACGAGCTTCAGCGTCAGCACGAAAAAATGGATGCTCCTGCTATGCTGCTTCACCTCAAGGAGTTGTATGGTGAACAGAGTAGGACTGCTAGATATGAGATATCTAAGGAGCTCTTCCGATCTCGGATGACCGAGGGCACTGCCGTCGAGACTCATGTTCTGAAGGTAATCAATTTGATTGAACGCCTTGGACAACTTGGGTTCGTCATGGATGGGGAGTTGAGTCAAGACTTGGTCTTGCAGTCACTCCCTGAGACCTTCTCGCAGTTTGTGGTTAATTTTCACATGAATAAACTAGATGTCAGCTTACCTGAGCTGCTTAACATGCTGAAAACTGCAGAAGGTCATTTCTCATCCAAGAAGAACCATGTCTTGATGGTGGATTCTTCCAATAAAAGGAAGAGGCCCAAGGTGTCTTCTGAAAAGAAGAAATCTAAGAAGGCTAAGGGAAAAGGGAAAGAAAAGGAGCAAAAGAAACCTGAACCAGCTAAAGGAATGTGCTTTCATTGCAATGAGCCGGGACATTGGAAGAGGAACTGCAAGAAGTTTCTAGCAGAGAAGAAGCTTGGAGAAGGCTTCGACTTCCAATCAAGGTTTGTTTATGATTGAAATTAATTTTTCTGAAAGTCATAATTCTACTTGGGTATTGGATACCGGCTGTGGTTCTCACATATGTAATACTGTACAGGGACTGGTCAGAAGTAGAAAGCTGAACAAAGATGAGGTGATCCTACGAGTGGGAAATGGAGCAAAAGTTGCTGCATTAGCTGTAGGAACTTATTGTTTAGCAATGCCTTCGGGCAAATTCATTTATCTTAATAATTGTTATTATGTTCCGAATATTATTAAAAATATTATTTCAATTTTTGTATTGGATATGGAAGGTTTTGACGTTATTATAAAGAACAATGGTTGTTCTATTTATAAAGACGATGTTTTATATGGTATTGGAAATTTGCGAAATGGACTTTATACACTTGACTTGCAAGAAAATATATTTCAAATTGAACAAATTAAGAAAAGGAAAAGAGATGATATTAATTATACCTATATGTGGCACTGTAGTACTCGGTCATATCAATGAAACAAGATTATCCAAGTTGCATAAAGATGGGCTCCTCGAGCTATCTGATTATGAATCATATCCAACTTGTGAATCTTGTCTCATGGGTAAAATGACTAAATCTCCTTTTAGTGGAAAAGGGGAGAGAGTTACAGAGTTGTTGGCATTGATTCACACAGACGTTTGTGGACCTATGACAATAAGTGCACGGGGTGGGTATTCTTATTTTATTACTTTCACTGATGATCACTCAAGATTTGGATATGTGTATTTAATGAAATACAAATCA
Source organism: Panax stipuleanatus (assembly GCA_020205555.1). Lineage (NCBI taxonomy): Eukaryota > Viridiplantae > Streptophyta > Magnoliopsida > Apiales > Araliaceae > Panax > Panax stipuleanatus. The sequence continues at coordinate 128,146,957 of CM035121.1, forward strand.
AAATCATTTGAAAAGTTCAAAGAGTTCAGAAGTGAAGTAGAGAAACAAACGGGCAAGAGTATTAAGATACTTCGATCAGATCGAGGTGGAGAATACTTAAGCAGTGAGTTTCTCAATTGTCTCAGAGAAAATGGTATAATCTCACAATGGACTCCTCCAGGTACACCACAATTAAATGGAGTATCTAAAAGGAGAAATCGAACACTGTTGGACATGGTTCGATCCATGATGAGTTTTACCGACCTTCCAATTTCCTTCTGGGGATATGCCCTAGAAACGGCTGCATACCTACTTAACAAGGTACCTACCAAATCCGCCCCAAAGACTCCATATGAGATGTGGAAAGGGAGGAAACCAAATCTTAAGCAGGTTAAGACTTGGGGTTGTCCAGCTTATGTCAAAAAGTTTGAAAATGATAAGCTACAGACTAAATCCGATAAGTGTAGATTTGTGGGATACCCTAAAGAAACCGTAGGGTATTATTTCTATCATCCAACTGATCAAAAGGTGTTTGTTGCGAAACATGCTACCTTCTTGGAGAAAGAGTTTATCCATGAAGGGGTCAGTGGGAGTAAGATATATCTTGAAGAAGTTCAAGAACCACAAGTTACCACGGATCAAAGTCAGGTACCTAACCAAGTAGAAGAACCTACTGTACCACACCATGTTCGTAAATCTGGAAGAGTACCGAAGATACCTGAGAGGTATGGATTCGTTATAGAGGATGACGATGAGGTACACATCATGAATGATGATGATCCATTAAATTACGAACAGGCTATGAGTAATAAAGACTCAGGGAAATAGCTTGAAGCCATGAAATCTGAAATGGACTCCATGTATGAAAACAAAGTATGGTCTTTGGTTTCACCACCTGAAGGTATTAAACCTATTGGGTGTAAATGGGTTTTTAAGAAAAAGATTGGAGCAGACGGAAAGGTAGAGACCTATAAGGCCCGACTGGTTGCAAAAGGTTTCAAACAAAGACAAGGAGTTGACTATGATGAAACCTTCTCACCAGTAGCCATGCTCAAGTCCATTCGGATTTTGCTTGCGATTGCAGCTTACAACGACTATGAGAACTGGCAGATGGACGTGAAAACGGCCTTCCTCAATGGGAAACTTGAGGAGGATGTGTATATGACACAGCCAGAGGGATTTATTTCAAAAGTTGGAACAAATCAAGTCTGTAAGCTACAACGATCCATTTATGGGTTGAAGCAAGCTTCTCGTAGATGGAACATTCGTTTTGATGAGACAATCAAAGAGTTTGATTTTATCAAAAACGAGGATGAACCATGTGTATACAAGAAGGTTAGTGGGAGCGCAGTATCATTCCTTGTATTATATGTTGATGATATATTACTGATAGGGAATGACATTCCTATGTTACAATCCATTAAAATCTGGTTATCTAAAAACTTCTCTATGAAGGACTTGGGTGAAGCATCCTATATTTTGGGGATAAAGATCTATAGAGATAGATCTAAAAGGATGCTCGGCTTATCCCAAGGAACGTACATTGATACAATGCTAAAGAGGTTTAGCATGGAAGATTCCAAAAGAGGTCTCATGCCGATGAGCCATGGAATACATCTCTTCAAGAAACAGGCCCCAAAGACACCTGAGGAGAGAGACCGTATGAGTAAGATCCCTTATGCTTCTGCAATAGGATCTATCATATACGGTATGATATGTACTAGACCGGATGTTGCTCACGCACTTAGTGTAACAAGCAGATACCAGTCGAATCTAGGAGAAGAGCACTGGAAGGTAGTGAAAAATATCCTAAAGTACTTGAGAAGGACTAAAGATATTTTTCTTGTCTACGGTGGGTCTGAATTAAAACTCGAGGGATTCACAGACTCAAGTTTTCAAACAGACCAAGATGACAGTAAATCTATTTCAGGGTATGTGTTTACCTTGAACGGAGGTGCAGTGAGTTGGAAGAGTTCCAAGCAGCAAACGGTTGCTGATTCAGTGACAGAGGCAGAGTATATAGCTGCAAGTGAAGCTGCAAAGGAAGCTGTTTGGATGAAGAAGTTCATAACTGAACTTGGTGTGGTTCCTAGCATTGGAGAAGCAGTTCCCGTATACTGTGACAACACCGGAGCGGTTGCACAGGCTAAGGAACCCAGGTCTCATCAGAAATCTAAACACGTGTTGCAGCGATTTCACTTGATCAGGGAGATCATTGAAAGAGGAGACGTCACCTTGGAGCGTGTAGACTCTCAAGACAACATTGCAGATCCATTTACTAAAGCTTTAACACAACAGCAGTTTGATCGTCACTTAGAGAAGATGGGTATGAGATACCATGGCGATTGGCTTTAGTGCAAGTGGGAGATTGATAGTAGTGTGCATACAAGCCAATCATGTATGATGATAAAGCACATACTTTGTAAACAATCTTATTTATTTATTAATAAAATATTTATTTATTAAAGGCATTTAATTATCTACATGGTGCTGTTTTTATAATATGTAAATAACCCATAGTTTTAAGCAATGCTTTTAGAATCATGATGTTGATCATGCTAATGAGATCTAAATTCTTAGAAAGCTTTAAAACTAAAATAGTTCCCAATCGTGGGATTACTAAAAAGGGGATTAGTAAATCCGGATAGATTGGTACATATGTTGCTTGCTCATTGGATGAGGATGACTGATCTCATGGTCATTTGTGTGGAGACACTAAAGAAAGTATGTAGGTGCTTATTGGAGAATAAGTTCACTGAACGTGACTCGCTATGGAATACCTAATGGAGTTTTACTCGCCTGTCAATAGGAATTCCTAATGTGATAGTATTACATGTGATCCTTGGACTTGAGATCATCATAGTATCTTGTATGTAACAAATTATACTTTGACTAATTCCTTAAGGCCTTTTAAGGCATATATAGGGTATGCTTGGGTGTAATGAGTTACATATAGGAGATAATGAATGATCAATAAAGAATCTACCACCTCTAGTAAAAGAGGAGATATGTCCTATGTGATTCGTTAAATGACAACCCAGGAATCCTTGGCCAAGGTAGAATGAAATTAGAAAGAGGTTTCTAATTTGCATTATTTGGAGTTGTGCATTTTCTAATCGAAAAATACATATGATTAAATAAATTAAGACTTGACAGTAAATCCATGTCTTATATTTAATTGGGACATTGTATGGTGGAAGGATTGAATTGTACGGTAACTATTAACTCACAGGTTCTTTTATGATTAATGTTGAAATCTATATTATCTGGAAAGTCGTTGATCGCTAGGGAGGCTTATCCCTATTGTAGAATAAATGTTATTTATTTAAATAGATTATTAGTTTAATTTGTTTATTTAAATAAGATTAGAATTGTTCTAATTGATTTATTCACAACCGGTTTAATATGGAGAACCTAAAGGGTCACACCATAAAAGGAAGAAGAATTATTTAAGAAGAAAATAGCATGATAGTAATAATGCATTAAGTATAATTAATTTAATCTATGATGATAGAATAAATTAAATAGCTTAATGTTTATTATTTAATATTTTAGAAATATTAAATATAAATTAACAAGAGGAGTCTTATTAATATTATTATTATTATTATTATTTTAATTCTAAAGGAGTTTAGGAATTAATATAATATCAGTACTCTCTCTCAATCCTAATAAAGATTAGGATATAAATTAATTAAAAGTATTTAATTAATTAATTAAATAAAACCCTATTCTAATTGGATTAGGAGGGTTAACCTAATATCTATATAAGAGAGTCTTATATCAGAAATAAGGGATGTGAAATTTTCCAAGAGTTGGGAGTACACATATTCTATAGAGATAGAAACAAGGGTTAAGCCAATAACCCATCTTCTTGAGTTCTTCATCTTCCTTGGTGGATCACCGTTAGAGCCAAACATTTGGGTGGATGACATTATTCAAGGGAAGGAGCCACTATCAGAGGAATCAAAGGAATCAAGGGAGTAGAACTTGTACCTGAGGAAGCTTAGATCCTCAAAGGTATAATTCCATGTTCTCTCTTTTCTGTTATTGATAACAAGCACAAAGCATGATCATGGTTATGGGTTTGTATAAATTTTGAAAACCTAGTTTTTACGCTTCCGCCCTATTTATGTGATTTGATTGCATGATTGCGTTACATACAAACCCAACAGCAGTTGGTTGAACTGGTCATCTACCAACATCAACTCATAAGAAAGATGTTGAAGCAAGTCCATCAATCTATTGGCAGTCGCTCTCCTCCAGCGGAAGTCAATTCCAATCAATATCATAGCCGGATTTGTGAGCTTACACCCTGGACTGATAAGGGGATTCAAGAACCAAGTGTCGAAGCAGGTAGGAAGTTCCTATTTCAAAGGAATTTCACCAATTTGAACCAATCAATGGAAGAAATCCTGCAAATGATGATCAACGAGGGAATGGTTGAAAACTTGCTACCTCCGCTGAACCCTCAATCCAGAAAATTCAAACCTGACCAAATATGTCAGTACCATTCCAACTCTCCCGGCCATGATACAGAAGAATGCTGGGCACTTCGTAACCTAATTCAAGACCTGATTGAGAAAGGTGACCTAATCAGAGGAGATCAAATCCTCGACATGACAGATAAAGATAGCCTCTGGATCCCCGATGCATGGTATCAGGACATAGTGGCTGTCATATCCTGTGATAAAGAATCAATCATCACACCCAAAAACAAAATCCTGTGAAGGTGGCTGCACCTCAGCCTTTAATTTTGCTCTTCAGGCCTTAGTATCCAATCCTCAGTCTGAAGAAGGTCCCATGGAATTACGGGGATATTAAAAGCTCTACTTCAAACAACATTTCCATCCTGTCAAAGGATAATCCATTGTACCTGCCTCAGCGGATGATTAAACTAGTTACCAAAGTAAAAGAAAGGGTGGCTGAAGAAAAGATAAAAGAGTTCCCCAAAAAGATGGGATACAATGAAATCAAGATAGTGCAAAGCTTGAAAGACGCACCCAAATAAATATCCATCCTAGACTTGGTCCTATCATCAGAGGATCACCGTAACATCCTAGTGAAGGTACTAGAAGAAGCTCGTATGCCACACACGGTAGGCACAGAGAAATTTCGTCACGTGATAGAACACATTTTCAACAACAATGCGATTTCCTTCACAGACGATGATATCCCTACTGAGGGAAGAGGCCACCACAAGTCCCTGCATATAGCCGTTATGTCCTCCGGATACGTGATCGGAGGAGTGCTTATTGATGGAGGATCTTCCCTCAACATTTATCCATATGACACATTGGAAAGGATGAAGATCAATCCAAATCGGATCAAAGCCAGTCACATGGTTATCCAGGCTTTCGATGGATCTCGTCGCCAGGCTATGGGGGAAATCGAGCTTCCTCTAGAAATTGGTCCACACACCTTCTACGTATCTTTCTAGGTGTTCAACATAGCCACCAGATATAACTTGTTGTTGGGCAGGTCATGGATCCATATGGCCAGGGCTGTTCCATCCACCCTCCATCAGCAACTCAAGTACATTATCAACGGCAAGTCTCATCACAGTGAATGCTGAATCGGAATACCCTACCCACATATATGGGGACATGCCAATGATTAGCCTGGATGCCGGGATTGATCCTGCAAATTTTCAAGCTCTCGAGGTAAGCGATATTCAATATCTACTGATTGGGGCACCAGCCCTGAAGCCTAAAATCTCCACTGAAGTAATAACAGTGGGCCAGGAAATGGTAGCTGCGGGTTTCCAGCCTGGAGAAGGGTTAGGAAAGAACAAGCATGACATTAAGACGCCTAATTCAAATCCCAAGTCAGATAGGAAGAGCAAGATTGGGATACTTATTCAGATCCAATCACCTGAACCCACACAAACATCTCAAGGCTCATGCCTCCATAATTCTTTTCCCAAACCTCACGAGTGCCGGATGGATGAAACCTGTGAGAAAAATTTTGACTGCCATATCATCCATGCTATTTCCTTCAATCATACCTGTCCATGGAAGGAAAGCCCTCAAGCCTGAGGCAGATAGCGAAAAGGAAAAAGAAAAGATCCTGTACGGTGGACGAGACCCAATTGCTAACATGAAAGTTATTATTAATTACGAAGGAATGAATGATGAACTCCCAGATAGTGACGACGAAGATCATGCTCACTTTCCTCGCTGCAAATAGAAGAACAATCCCCAGAAAAGCCGCAACCATATCCTAAAGGATGTCTTAGTTGTCATTCAAGACGAGACGGACGAGCACACTTCCAACATCATCCCTATCCATGAGGATCTAACACTGGATAATTAGAGCAGTGTTCCTTGCCTCAGTCAAAAAGGGTAAAGGGGTAGACAGTTAATCTTCCCTTAATCATACTTTCATTTACTGCTTACTTTTGATTGCACAGCTGGAGCAGTTACTTTTGTCATGCTTTACAAATGCTATGTGTATTTAAGCAGTTGTGTATATTAATGAAAGCATTTTTGTTTTCAGGACCCAAGCATTGGATATGTGTGTCTCTGCTGATGAGATGCCAACCTGTCAATATAACTCCAACCATGATGCAAGATTGAGCTTCGACTTGACAGATCTTGACTAAGAGGAGGAAGATGACTATGGGGTGCCAGAGGAGATAAAGGAATGGGTCGAAGATAAACCAAAACCAAACCTCGACCAAACCTCCACCATCAACATAGGAACCTCCGAAACCATCAAAGAAATCCAAATAGGTTTAGACCTCACCTCAGATCAAAAATTCGACCTAATCGAACACCTAACATAGTACCAGGATGTGATTGCATGGTCGCATGAAGACATAATCGGTCTATCCACAGACATTGTCATCCATCAGATGCCCATCAAAAAAGGGTTCAAACCAGTCAAACAAAAGCTCAGATGATTGAAACCTGAGTGGAGTCTTAAAGTCAAAGAAGAAATCGTTAAGTAATTCAAAGCCGGGATCATCATGGTATCAAAATATCCCGAATGGCTATCAAACATAGTCCCCGTGCCTAAACCAGGAGGGAAGGTACGAGTTTACGTGGATTACCAGGATCTAAACAAAGCCTGTCTCAAGGATAATTTCTCGGTACCTTTTATCTATAGCCTGATTGACAATACTGCGTAGTACGGCATGTATTCCTTCATGGACTGCTTTGCTGGTTACCATAAAATCATGGTTGCTGAAGAAGATCGGGAGAAAATAGCTTTTATCACTCTCTGGGGAACTTTTTGCTACCGACGACTCTCCTTCGACCTCATCAATGCCGGAGCAACGCATCAGCAAGCCATGATGGCCCTTTTTCATGATATGATGCATAAAGAAATAGAAGTCTATGTTGATGACATCATCATCAAATCCCGGAGGGAGGATGATCACATAGACCATCTCAGGAAGTTGTTCAACAAGTTGCGCAAGGACAACCTCAAGCTAAATCTCGCTAAATGCATTTTTGGCGTCAAGGCAGGTAAACTGCTAGGATTCCTGTGAGCAATCGGGGCATTGAGTTAGACCCTGCCAAGATCAAAGCCATTTTTGAAATGCCCGTGCCTCGTACAGAGAAGGAAATACGAGGATTCCTAGGAAGGATCAATTTCATAAGTCGATTCATTTTCCAACTCACAGCAACCTGTGAGCCCATCATCAAGCTGTTAAGGAAGAATTCCTCCATCAAATGGAATGAGGATTGTCAACAAGCCTTCTTTGCCATTAAAAAGTAGCTTGTTGAAGCACCTGTTTTGGTACCTCCAAGGGATGGAGTCCCCTTATTCATATACCTGTCCGTCAATGCCAATGCCATAGGCTGTATGCTATGACATAAGGATGATAGTAGCAAAGAGAGAGCTATCTACTACATCAGCAAAAGATTCAATAGCGGGGAACAAAAATACACCCTAATCGAGAAGACATACTGTGCATTAGCATGGGCCGCCATGAGGTTGCAACACTACTTGCATGGGCATACGACGTATCTCATATCTCGTATGGATCCACTCAAATATATCTTCAACAAACTAATGTTAAATTACCGACTGTCCAAATGGCAGTTGATTCTACAGCAGTTCGACATTGTCTACGTGACTCAGAAGTCTATCAAAGGCCAATGCATTGCAGATCAATTAGCAGAAGCACCTTCAGGAGGGTCCGAGCCCCTGGAGACATATTTCCCAGATGATGGGATTATGACAATTCAATAACTCCAGTCAGAGAATACAGTCCAACCATGGAAAATGTATTTCAACGGAGCGGTAAACATGGAAGGTTTTGGAGCTGGGGTAGTCCTTATCTCTGGTACAGGTGATCAATATCCTGTGGCTACCAAACTTCAATTTGGCAACACCAACAACACGGTCGAGTACGAAGGCTGTATACTGGGGTTGAAACTAGCCCAATCCATGGGTATCAAACACTTATTGGTCTTTAGAGATTTCGAGTTGGTCATCAGACAAACCATCGGCAAGTATCTCACAAAAGAATTGCATCTGCTGCCCTATCATCGGCAAGTCCTCAAAATGTCCCAGGAGGTCAAAGCAATAACCTTCGTCCACATTCCTCGGGGTCAAAATGACTTTGCCGATGCACTGGCAATGTTGGCTTCATTAATCCACATATCCAACAGGAGCGGGTTTCCCAACATCCAGTTCACAAATCAAAAAGCCCTAACGTATGGGAATTACATTGGAGAATTATTAGACGAAATACCTCCTGTCAAGCAACCTTAGTTTCAAGACATCAAGGAATATCTCTGTGATGGATCTACACTCGCCGGTGCAAGCCAATCAGAGCGAAAATGGATTCTCAGAATGGCCATGAAGTTCTATCTGAGCGGAGATGCACTTTATAAAAGGGATGCTTGAATAGGCCTGTTAAGATGCCTCGACAAGGAGCAAGCCCAAAGACTAATGGATGAAGTCCATGGCGGGGTCTGTGGTCCACACATGAGCGGACATCTGCTGGCCAAAAAGATAATCAGAACAGGACATTACTGGATCTCTATTGGTCGGTCTACCAATCAATATATTCGTGCAAGTATACACGGTCAACAAGTAATAAAGTGAAAGTACAGATATCGTTCCCATGAGGAATTAATAGATAAACAGTCGCCAAATGGGAGCTGTCGTTTACACTCCTAAATTAACCTCACTTTCACTTCACGAATTTAAATAATTAGCACAGTAGTAAGCAAGGATCGATCCCACAGAGAGTGAGTTTGTTTTAGATTTATTCTACTATTTTAACAGAAAATAAAGATGGGGGATTTTTGAAATTGTTTTAAACTAAGAAAAACAGAATTTAAATAAAGAGATTAACCAAATATGTAAACACTTCAGTTCTGTAGTTCAGTTTCACCAAGCACAGCAATCAATTAATCAAGTTATTATTCTTTACCCTTCAATGAAACTATTAACCCTAGATAACAATAAGCTCTGCTATCCGAAATTCTCCTTAGATATTCACTGTATGAAACAAGCTCTTCACCAGATTCAACTAGCATATAACCTAGAACAAGCTCTCTAGATTTAATATGATAGAAGCATTAAGAAATAGAGAATTAGGCTAATCCAAGCAACAAACACATAAGCTCGATTTGTTTAACTTGTTTTCTGATAATCTTAGCAATACCCAAAAGCTTGTCCACAATTAGTATCACTAATTTACTACTTGTGATGAAGACAGATATCAATTACACGTAATACCAATCTTAATCTAGCATATGATAATGATTAAATTAACTCAATTGGCCATATCAAATTAATTAGATCAATTAGCATGCAATCAATGAAAACAGATTATCAGAAGAAATTTCATACAAGAAGGAATAAATAATAATACTCAATTAATTAATTACTTGTAACAAGGTTCCACCTCCCTTTAGAACTGAATACAGAAACTAGCCTGACATGCTCTAAGTCTGCACTTCAATGAGGTATGATAGTTGGTAGAAGATTGAATGAATAAAACATTGACTATCATCCTCTATTTATAGTGCTAGACAAGGACTTAAATCCTATAAGAACTAGGAATCCAAATCCTAATAGGAAAAGAATCAGCAGCTGACCCGCATCCCCAAGACAACTGCCCCGCCCCAGTGGGGGTTCATACTGCCCGGCTTATTTTCATGTTGCCTCTTTGCTAGTCTTCTCGTTCCAAGTATACAATCCTTTGCATGTAACTGTGGCCCATGTGGCGTCCAGCAATTCGTGACCCATTAAGAATTGCTAGCTGGTGACGTGGCTTCCACTAAATAAAATCCCTCCTTTTATTGCTTATTGCTTTCTAGGATAACCCACATGTAATTCCCTCTTTTGCCATCTGCTCAATTGCCGAATTTTGGATTGTACTTTGCCTTTCCCTTTCTTTCTTTCGTGGCCCACTAATACCCATATGCTTGCTAGAATCCTTGAGCTGCTCCTTTAGTCAAGATGGTAAATAACGTGGCCCACTTGCTCATAAGAAATCCTTTCAAGCTACTGCACCACGTGGGTCACTTATGATGATGATTGAAATCCTTTGCATGTTGCTTTAGAATTCCAATCAAGTTGCTAGCAAATTCGTGAGGTGCTAATATATATTATATACTCTCATTTTGCCAAACTGCTTTCATTCGTGGGCCCCCTCCAACTTGCTTGTAAAACCTTCTTCAATTTGTACGTGGCCCGCATGGAATAGGAATGCATGATGATGCCCACTAAGATTACACTTTGCAAGTTGCTTGCCACCTTGGATAATAGAATCCCTCCAATTTGTAATCAAATCCGTGGCCAGCTTGGAAAGGAAATCTGCTACCATAATTCGTGACCCACTATATGATTATTTTATTTGTATTGAATCCTTAATGCATTCGGAAAAGGCTCGAATCTGGCGGAACCTTTCTCTTGCAAGCCTTAGAAACCGTGGGCCTCCACTTTGCTTCCTTTGAATTGCATGAAGTTTCTAGGAAATATTAACCAATCAATAATTGCATTGCCCAAGCTAAATCCTTGTTAAATTCGGAATTTGCCCATTCCTTTGCAAGTTGGTGAAATAACGTGAGCTGCTCATGTCTTGGCCCATGTAACATTTATTCAACCTAGCTGCTGAAATCCACTTGGGTTAAAAAACCAACAAACTTATTCCTTTTTCATCACCTCAGCCCTTTAGCTCAAATTCCACCTGAAATCAATAAATATCTTAATAAGTCCATATACGCTATAAAACATATAATAAACTAAATATAAAGGAATAGAAATAAATGAATAATATGCACTTATCAAATTCCCCCACACTTAGCTTTTACACGTCCTCGTGTAAATCAAAAGTTTGATTTCCAAAAATAATTCTATTCAACCAGTATGTCAAAAAGATTTAAGATCAAATCATGATTATCAATACTAAACCCACAAAAACATAATTAACGTTCATCAATTAACTCATGATAACCACCTCGTCACTTCACCAATGAATTTCATTAAATCAAATAGTATCCACATAAACACTCTTCTATAATCCACACACTTACTCAACATAGTTATCATGGAGCAAAAACCGTGCACACCACTCGAAAACTCAAAACATATTTTTTTCTGCTTTAATTTTTTCTCCAGGACCCTTTCATTTTTTTCTCTTTGTTTCCGGTGAATGCATTTTATGCTCCGTTTCACCTTCTTCAATCATTCTTTTGTAAGTGAGTGCATTTTATGCTCCATCTCACTTATTCGCACGTGTTTATGAGAGAGAGTGCGTTTTACGCTCCATCTCATCCCACCACATAACTTCTCTTGTGTTTCTTTTTCAACAATTTATTTGATTTTCAAACTTTTCTGATTTTTTTTTTCACATGGTCCTGCAAAAAGCATAAGCAGTTCAATAGTTCTAGAGCATGAGATTAGTGCACATAGACAACTCCACAGATAACTTAGCCAACTAAGCATATATCACATGTTCAAGTGCTCATGAGACACAAATTCAATTTAAATCAATTACTATGGATCATGACTTAGTTTTTCTCAATCATTAACCAATTAAGCATTAAACAGATTTTGAATTTTTAGCATTGATTCTTATTTGTTGATCTTAACCTTCGAACACATAGGCAAATAGAATCATGGAATCCAATTTTTTTCAAAAATTTTCAAAGGCATCAAGATGGTCCTATTTTCTATCAAAATCAGCAGATCAATATCACTAAAGAAAATAAAAAACCTAAATCTCTCCCCCCACACTCAAACCTTACATTGTCCCCAATGTAAGAAAATCATGCAAATAAGAAAGAACTACATGCAATTAAAAAAATAAAGAACTAAATAGTAAAAGGATAGAAAAATCAAATCTGATTTCTTGGGTTGCCTCGCAAGCAGCTGCCCTTGTTTATTGTCATTGGCTTGACATCATGTCTCCATTCTCATTCTTCATAGACCGGATCATCTAGCTCCACCATCTCAATATTTTCCACCTGATGTCCCTCATAGAACGGTTTCAATCTATGTCCATTCACTTTAAAAATCTTTCCTGTACTTGGACTATGAATCTCGACTGCACCATGAGAAAACACATTAGTGATAACAAAAGGACCAACCCATCTAGATCTCAATTTACCTGGAAATAACTTAAGCCGAGAATGATATAACAAAACTTTCTGTCCCACGACAAAGGTTTTTCGCAAAATTTGTTTATCATGAAAGGCCTTGGTCTTTTCCTTGTAAATCTTTGAACTTTCATAGGCCTCATTCCTTAATTCTTCCAATTCTTGTAACTGCAACTTCCTGTGTACTCCAGCTACTTCCAAACTCATGTTGCATTGCTTGATTGCCCAAAAAGCCCTATGCTCTAACTCAACTGGTAAGTGGCAGGGTTTCCCAAACACAATCCGATATGGTGACATCCCAATAGGAGTTTTGAATGTCGTTCGATAGGCCCAAAGTGCATCATCTAGTCTCAAACTCCAATCCTTCCTGCTTGGGTTGACTACCTTCTCCAAAATGGATTTGATCTCCCGGTTGGACACCTCAGCTTGGCCATTACTTTGCGGATGGTAGGATGTAGAAACCTTGTGCAAAACATTGTACTTCTTGAACAAAGCCGCTAATACCCTATTGCAAAAGTGAGTTCCGCGATCGCTAATGATGGCCCGTGGTGCTCCAAACCTGACAAATATGTTAGTCCTGACAAAATCTGCAACAACTTTAGAATCGTCAGTCCTAGTGGCTTTAGCTTCCACCCATTTTGAGACATAATCAACAGCTAAAAGAATATATACATTCCCAAAGGATGAAGGAAAAGGTCCCATAAAATCTATACCCCAAACATCAAAAATCTCAACAACTAAAATAGGAGTTTGGGGCATTTGATTTCTTTGAGAGATATTCCCCGTCCTTTGGCAATTATCACATGTTTTACAAAACAGATATGAATCTTTAAAAAGTGACGGCCAATAAAAACCACTTTCCAAAACTTTGTTAGCAGTTCTTTTTGGACCAAAATGTCCTCCACAAGCCTGAGAATGGCAAAAAACTAGAATAGATTGGAATTCATTATTTGGCACACATCTTCTAATTATCTGGTCAGCACAAAATTTCCATAAGTATGGATCATCCCAAACATAGTGTCTAGCATCACTCTTTAGCTTTTCTTTCTGGGATTTGGAAAATTCCTTAGGAAAATATGCACTTACCAAATAGTTCACCAAATTTGCATACCATGGAGTGTCAGCATGGATGGAGAGTAACTGCTCATCTGGGAAGGAATCACGCAAAGGTAGTTCATCCTCTTCTCTCAGCAACCTACTCAGGTGATCCGCTACCAAGTTGTCCGCACCCTTCTTATCTTTAATCTCCAAGTCAAATTCTTGCAAAAGGAGTATCCATCTAATAATCCTAGGTTTAGAGTCTTTCTTAGTTAGCAAATACCTGAGAGCAGCATGGTCAGAATAAACTATAACTTTAGTGCCAAGCAAATATGATCGAAATTTATCTAAAGCAAAAACCACAGATAAAAGTTCCTTTTCAGTTGTGGAATAGTTTATCTGAGCTCCATTCAAAGTTCTAGAAGCATAGTAGATAGCATGAACAACTTTGTCAATTCTTTGTCCCAAAACAGCCCCCACTGCATAGTTGCTTGCGTCACACATGATTTCAAATGGAAACTTCCAATTCGGTGGTTGGATCACAGGGGCAGAGGTCAGCAATTTCTTTAAATTATCAAAAGCCTCCTTGCACTCATCATTAAACTGAAAGTCCACATCCTTTTGTAGCAACTTACACAAGGGCAATGCAATCTTCGAGAACTCCTTGATAAACCTTCGATAGAATCCTGCATGACCAAGAAAAGAACGAATCTCCCGTACACTGACGGGGTAAGGCAAAGCAGAAATAATATCTATCTTAGCTTTATCAACTTCGAGACCCTTAGATGATACAACATGACCAAGTACTATTCCTTGTTCTACCATAAAATGACATTTTTCCCAATTTAGAACAAGATTAGTTTCCATGCATCTATCCAAAACACGACTCAAATTATCTAAGCATGCATCCAAAGAATCGCCATGTATTGTGAAGTCATCCATAAAGACCTCAATGCAGTTTTCTAAAAGATCTGAAAAAATGCTTACCATGCATCTCTGAAAAGTACCAGGAGCGTTACAGAGTCCAAATGACATACGTCGGTATGCAAATGTGCCGAAGGGACATGTGAATGTGGTCTTTTCTTGGTCCTCGGGTGCAATCACAATCTGGTTATATCCTGAAAAAACCATCTAGAAAACAGTAATAAGTGTGCCCAGCTAATCTTTCCAACATTTGATCAATAAAAGGAAGAGGAAAGTGATCTTTTCTTGTTACAGCATTTAATTTCCTGTAGTCAATACACACTCTCCATCCTGTTTGTATCCGTGTGGGCACCAATTCATTATTATCGTTCTTGACAACGGTGATTCCGGATTTCTTTGGGACTACCTGCACTGGACTCACCCATTGACTATCGGAAATGGGATAGATTATGCCGGCATCAAGCAGTTTGAGCACCTCTTTTTTCACCACCTCCATCATGGGTGGATTCAATCTTCTTTGTGCGTCCCTCGTGGGCTTAGCTCCATCCTCTAACAATATCCGATGCATGCACATCGCAGGACTAATACCTTTGATATCCGCTATCGTCCAACCAAAAACTGTGACATGGTCCCTTAGGACTCTCAACAATTTATCTTCCTGCATTTTAGTTAGATTGCTCGCAATAATAATAGGCAAAGTATCATTAGTCCCCAAATATGCATATTTTAAATGTACAGGTAATTGTTTCAATTCTAGGGTTGGAGCTTGCACAACAGATGGTAGTAACTTTTGATGAGAAATAGGTAATTGAATAGAATGTACTGCTGACTTATCTGAGAATTTCGGCAATGAGTGTAGTGCAGCCACAATCTCATTCAATTCCTGAGTTCGCTCAACTTTATCTTCCTTGTCCATATCCATACTGTTGGTGATGACAACCTCCAAACTATCCCTATGTATTCTTTCCAAAGCTCTATGTACTAAGGAATCTCTCACATCAATAGCAAAAACCTGCCCTATATCACTAGGGTACCTCATGGCATCATAGATGTTAAATTGAATCTTTTCTCCATCGAATTCCATTGTCAAGGTCCCATTATGCACATCAATCATGGTTTTTGCTGTTTTTAGGAATGGCCTTCCTAACAAGATATGGGAAGGGTTTGGTGATATATCATCTTCCATGTCCACAATGTAAAAATCTGCAGGAAAGATTAGTTCGTTCACCTGCACTAAGACATCTTCAATTACCCCTCGGGGGTAAGTGTTAGTACGATCTGCCAATTGAATAATCACACCAGTATTTTTCAAAGGACCTAGATTTAAAGAGGCATAAATAGATAAAGGCATAACATTAATTGACGCTCCTAAATCTAGCATGGCCTTTTCAAATCTGGTGTTTCCTATTTTGCATGGGATTGTGAACATTCCTGGATCTTTACATTTAGGAGGCATTTTTCTTTGAAGGACAGCAGATATATTTTCTCCAACAGTAACTCTTTCATCATTTTGCAATTTTCTTTTATTAGTGCATAATTCTTTTAAAAATTTTGCATACCTTGGCACTTGTTTGATTGCATCAAGGAGAGGGATGTTTACTTCTACTTTCCTAAAAGTTTCCAGAATTTCTTTTTCTTTTTCATCTTTCTTTGTGGTTTTAGAATTTCTGGGAGGAAATGGAAGAGGAATGTTTTTAAGCTGATTAGGAGGGTTAGGTTGTACCTTGGATTTTTCTGTTTCCTCCTTAGCTGCTTCCTCCTCAAACTCTATGGGGGTAGGTGGTGTATGTAACTGTGTTCCACTCCGCAAAGTTATGGCACTTGCATTCTCCCTTGGGTTGACTACTGTTTGAGATGGTAATTTTCCTGAGTCTTTGGATTCCAATATCCCCACAGTTGTAGCCAGCTGTCCTACTTGGTTTCTCAAATCTTGAACCGAAGCTTTTGTCTCCTGCTGGAACTGCTGTGTCTGATTCATGAATGCTTTGAACATATCCTCCAATGTGGTTCCAGTAGGTGCAGGTGCTGCTTGCTTAGGTTGATATTGAGGTTGGGCTGGTTGGAAGCCCTGCTGCCTCGGTGGGAACATTCCTTGTGTTTGTGGCCTGTTCCCTCCATAACTGAGGTTCGGATGATCTCTCCAGCCTGGATTGTAAGTGTTTGAGTAGGGATCATATTTCCTTGGTTGTGTTTGGTAGTTACCTACTACATTGGCTTGCTGTGCATTCTCATCCTCTTGCAATGTTGGGCACGCGTCAGTAGCATGCCCTGCCATTAAGCATAATCCGCACGCCTTCGCAACCGACACGTTTCCTGTTGTTAATTGTTGCACCACAGCAGTTAAGTTAGAAATCTGTTGTACCAATTCACTCGTGCTTACCTCATTTACCTTTTTCGGAGTATGATCATTCCTTGTTCCGTATTGTTGTGAGTTAGCAGCCATATTTGCAATCAGATTTCTTGCAGCCTCTGGTGTCTTGTCCACTAATGCTCCTCCACTAGCCGCATCGATCATACTTCTTTCCATTGGTATCAATCCCTCGTAGAAGTACTGAATCAAGTGTTGCTCGTCGATTTGGTGGGGAGGGCAGCTGGAGCACAATTTCTTGAATCTCTCCCAGTACTCGTACAGTGTTTCTCCACTAAATTGTCGGATCCCGCAAATCTCCTTCCTTATGTTGGCCACTCTTGAAGCAGGAAAATATTTCTCTAAGAATAGCCTTTCATGTCGCACCATGAATTTATTGATCCGGATGGGAGATAGTACAGCCAATCCTTTGCTAAATCTGCTAGGGAGAATGGGAAGGCTCTTAATTTGATTTGTTCCTCTGAAATTCCGTGTGGTTTCATGGTAGAGCACACCACATGAAATTCCTTTAAATGCTTGTATGGATCTTCACCTGTAAGACCACGAAAAGTAGGCAAAAGATGAATTAGTCCGGATTTAAGTTCAAATGCAGCATTTAAAGCAGGATATTCAATGCACAAAGGTTGATGAGTAAGATTAGGAGTAGCCAATTGTTTCAATGTCCGATTGTTGTTGAGCTCCGCCATCTTTTCTTCTTCGTCTGATTCGGTGAATGATTTGTCAGAAAGTAATTCCAAAGCTAAGTTGAGGCCCGGTGATGATGCAGAAGCCTCGTCTAAATCTACAGTAGACTGTTGTACTTTTTGCTTTCTTAGCCTCCTTGCAGTTTTCTCAATTTCTGGATCAAAATCTAATATAGTAGCCTGAGAAGATCGAGTCATAAAAAAAAAAAGAAAAAAAAGAAATAATAGAATAAAAACAAAACGCACAATTACTCCCCGGCAACGGCGCCAAAATTTGGGAGCTGTCGTTTACACTCCTAAATTAACCTCACTTTCACTTCACGAATTTAAATAATTAGCACAGTAGTAAGCAAGGATCGATCCCACAGAGAGTGAGTTTGTTTTAGATTTATTCTACTATTTTAACAGAAAATAAAGATGGGGGATTTTTGAAATTGTTTTAAACTAAGAAAAACAGAATTTAAATAAAGAGATTAACCAAATATGTAAACACTTCAGTTCTGTAGTTCAGTTTCACCAAGCACAACAATCAATTAATCAAGTTATTATTCTTTACCCTTCAATGAAACTATTAACCCTAGATAACAATAAGCTCTGCTATCCGAAATTCTCCTTAGATATTCACTGTATGAAACAAGCTCTTCACCAGATTCAACTAGCATATAACCTAGAACAAGCTCTCTAGATTTAATATGATAGAAGCATTAAGAAATAGAGAATTAGGCTAATCCAAGCAACAAACACATAAGCTCGATTTGTTTAACTTGTTTTCTGATAATCTTAGCAATACCCAAAAGCTTGTCCACAATTAGTATCACTAATTTACTACTTGTGATGAAGACAGATATCAATTACACGTAATACCAATCTTAATCTAGCATATGATAATGATTAAATTAACTCAATTGGCCATATCAAATTAATTAGATCAATTAGCATGCAATCAATGAAAACAGATTATCAGAAGAAATTTCATACAAGAAGGAATAAATAATAATACTCAATTAATTAATTACTTGTAACAAGGTTCCACCTCCCTTTAGAACTGAATAAAGAAACTAGCCTGACATGCTCTAAGTCTGCACTTCAATGAGGTATGATAGTTGGTAGAAGATTGAATGAATAAAACATTGACTATCATCCTCTATTTATAGTGCTAGACAAGGACTTAAATCCTATAAGAACTAGGAATCCAAATCCTAATAGGAAAAGAATCAGCAGCTGACCCGCATCCCCAAGACAACTGCCCCGCCCCAGTGGGGGTTCATACTGCCCGGCTTATTTTCATGTTGCCTCTTTGCTAGTCTTCTCGTTCCAAGTATACAATCCTTTGCATGTAACTGTGGCCCATGTGGCGTCCAGCAATTCGTGACCCATTAAGAATTGCTAGCTGGTGACGTGGCTTCCACTAAATAAAATCCCTCCTTTTATTGCTTATTGCTTTCTAGGATAACCCACATGTAATTCCCTCTTTTGCCATCTGCTCAATTGCCGAATTTTGGATTGTACTTTGCCTTTCCCTTTCTTTCTTTCGTGGCCCACTAATACCCATATGCTTGCTAGAATCCTTGAGCTGCTCCTTTAGTCAAGATGGTAAATAACGTGGCCCACTTGCTCATAAGAAATCCTTTCAAGCTACTGCACCACGTGGGTCACTTATGATGATGATTGAAATCCTTTGCATGTTGCTTTAGAATTCCAATCAAGTTGCTAGCAAATTCGTGAGGTGCTAATATATATTATATACTCTCATTTTGCCAAACTGCTTTCATTCGTGGGCCCCCTCAAACTTGCTTGTAAAACCTTACACTTCAGTTCTGTAGTTCAGTTTCACCAAGCACAGCAATCAATTAATCAAGTTATTATTCTTTACCCTTCAATGAAACTATTAACCCTAGATAACAATAAGCTCTGCTATCCGAAATTCTCCTTAGATATTCACTGTATGAAACAAGCTCTTCACCAGATTCAACTAGCATATAACCTAGAACAAGCTCTCTAGATTTAATATGATAGAAGCATTAAGAAATAGAGAATTAGGCTAATCCAAGCAACAAACACATAAGCTCGATTTGTTTAACTTGTTTTCTGATAATCTTAGCAATACCCAAAAGCTTGTCCACAATTAGTATCACTAATTTACTACTTGTGATGAAGACAGATATCAATTACACGTAATACCAATCTTAATCTAGCATATGATAATGATTAAATTAACTCAATTGGCCATATCAAATTAATTAGATCAATTAGCATGCAATCAATGAAAACAGATTATCAGAAGAAATTTCATACAAGAAGGAATAAATAATAATACTCAATTAATTAATTACTTGTAACAAGGTTCCACCTCCCTTTAGAACTGAATAAAGAAACTAGCCTGACATGCTCTAAGTCTGCACTTCAATGAGGTATGATAGTTGGTAGAAGATTGAATGAATAAAACATTGACTATCATCCTCTATTTATAGTGCTAGACAAGGACTTAAATCCTATAAGAACTAGGAATCCAAATCCTAATAGGAAAAGAATCAGCAGCTGACCCGCATCCCCAAGACAACTGCCCCGCCCCAGTGGGGGTTCATACTGCCCGGCTTATTTTCATGTTGCCTCTTTGCTAGTCTTCTCGTTCCAAGTATACAATCCTTTGCATGTAACTGTGGCCCATGTGGCGTCCAGCAATTCGTGACCCATTAAGAATTGCTAGCTGGTGACGTGGCTTCCACTAAATAAAATCCCTCCTTTTATTGCTTATTGCTTTCTAGGATAACCCACATGTAATTCCCTCTTTTGCCATCTGCTCAATTGCCGAATTTTGGATTGTACTTTGCCTTTCCCTTTCTTTCTTTCGTGGCCCACTAATACCCATATGCTTGCTAGAATCCTTGAGCTGCTCCTTTAGTCAAGATGGTAAATAACGTGGCCCACTTGCTCATAAGAAATCCTTTCAAGCTACTGCACCACGTGGGTCACTTATGATGATGATTGAAATCCTTTGCATGTTGCTTTAGAATTCCAATCAAGTTGCTAGCAAATTCGTGAGGTGCTAATATATATTATATACTCTCATTTTGCCAAACTGCTTTCATTCGTGGGCCCCCTCCAACTTGCTTGTAAAACCTTCTTCAATTTGTACGTGGCCCACATGGAATAGGAATGCATGATGATGCCCACTAAGATTACACTTTGCAAGTTGCTTGCCACCTTGGATAATAGAATCCCTCCAATTTGTAATCAAATCCGTGGCCAGCTTGGAAAGGAAATCTGCTACCATAATTCGTGACCCACTATATGATTATTTTATTTGTATTGAATCCTTAATGCATTCGGAAAAGGCTCGAATCTGGCGGAACCTTTCTCTTGCAAGCCTTAGAAACCGTGGGCCTCCACTTTGCTTCCTTTGAATTGCATGAAGTTTCTAGGAAATATTAACCAATCAATAATTGCATTGCCCAAGCTAAATCCTTGTTAAATTCGGAATTTGCCCATTCCTTTGCAAGTTGGTGAAATAACGTGAGCTGCTCATGTCTTGGCCCATGTAACATTTATTCAACCTAGCTGCTGAAATCCACTTGGGTTAAAAAACCAACAAACTTATTCCTTTTTCATCACCTCAGCCCTTTAGCTCAAATTCCACCTGAAATCAATAAATATCTTAATAAGTCCATATACGCTATAAAACATATAATAAACTAAATATAAAGGAATAGAAATAAATGAATAATATGCACTTATCACCAAACCAATAGCACGTAATCATTTTAGTCTTATTTAAACGAGCGGTAACGAGATTAAATTTAAACTAAGTTAACTAGACAAGGAATTAAGCTTAAACTAATTAATCCTAGGGCAAAATCAGATAATGAAGGCATGAGATTCCAATTTCCCCTAATGATTCATCTAAGTCATTTTACTGTCAATTAGGTCAAATTAATCGTTAAGTGTGCTAGCTGAGAACACGAAAGTGACAGAAGGCCATCTCTCGATGCACCTAATCCATATCACGTGCAATCCACCGATGATAGAACTCACGTGAACACCCACATTATGTAAACCCCTATATGTCTATGGTGTTTACAAATAAATAGGGTTTAAGGTCAATTTTTCATTTGACAACGGGCGGCGCTTCGATATATGTCTATCCTAAGCACAAATCATACGTCCAATGCCATGTGAACGTACAATCGCCCGCTACTACGATTAGATCTAAACCCACATTTTGTCTTTCAATGCCATGTGGGTTATCACAGTAATTGGTCATGACTCAATTAAGTAATAAAAGCATAAATCGCAGTAGACAATCACATAGCAATCAATAAGAATCAACCATGGAAGGAAATCAATATAGACTACTCATTAGGTTCCATTGGAACCTCAAAATAAGCTTAAGCCATAAATAACTCAAGTATATTATCCACAAGATTCAATAACATCATCTAAATATACAATATTATAGAAAAGAGATATTAAGGATAGAGATTTCAAATCTTTCTCCAAGCTTGGACCCTTGATGTCAATCCTTTTGCTTCAATCTTCAATACAAATCAAACCCTAGAATCTAACTACTTTAAACTAATCTCTAACCTAATCTACTCCTAGACAAGTAATTGAAAGAGAAGGAAGAGAAAAAACTAGGGCTTAAGGCCAATACATGTATATTTCATCCTCTTTCTTGCCCAAAACAAGCCCCCTTATATCCCACTCAAAAGCTAAGTCCCATTCAATTGAAAAGTCAAGTCTGGCACAGCTGGGGACTGGCACGGCCGCACCCAAAAAAGCACTAGAATCCGCGAGCCCGCGCCAAGGTTTTTCCGCTACAGAGTCCTCTGGTAAAACGGCTATAACTTTTGATTCGGGAGGAGTTACGAGGCCTGCCACCTCTCAAATCGAAGCTATCGAAGAGCTCTACAACTTTCATTCTTTGAGTATTAAGAAATAATGAATGGATGAAGACTGAAATTGAGCTCCAATTAACAGCTGTGCTATAGAAACCCAAAATCGTGGAGTTTAACGTCCGTTGGTATACGGGGCATAACTCTCGCCTCCGAACTCCAATTGGGATGATTCAAGATGTTCTGGAAAGCTTAGAAGACGCTATAAATTATGAACTAAGCTCCAATCCAAGAACATGAAATGAACATAAACCCCCCAAACGATGTCCGGATTGCATTTCCTTCCCATTTTTGCTTCAAATGCCATTCTTGCTCCTTTTGGCCTTTAGACTTGCGGCATCACCTTCATTGCTTCCTCAGCCCTGCTATCTTCATGCTTTAAGCCCATTTCAGTGCTTTGCCCCATTTAAGCGTTCTTTTGTCCTTTTAAGCTTAATTTGCACCCGGAGAGTTTCTAAACCTGAAAATCACAAAACAAAGCAAAAACACATAAAACACACAACGATACTTGAGTTTAAGTAATAGAATGAGTTGGTTACTATCCGAATAAGTGGTCATAAAAGCTAGTTATCAAATACCCCCAGACTTAAACGTTGCTTGCTCTCAAGCAACCAAAACAAAACTAAATAAAAGATGCAATGCAGTATCTACAATGTATGCAACCTACGCTATCATGAATGCGAATCAAAGTTCCCAGCCAGTATTGAACTTTCAAAACAATGCCTCAGAAAACCATGAGATAGTCGAACAGATAAGCTACCCAAAACAAGAGCATAAGGCATATTCTGCAAATCCAAAACTGTCAGCACTGATGTATTGTGCGTTGTGTGCTTAGCAACCATTAGATATGCATTCATATAAATAACTCACCTACTATGCTTCTTAGGGGAAAAATAAGCTTTACCTTAAGAAAAACAGTAAATCATATAAGTTCTAACTAAGACCGTGCATTACTAGAGTTAAGAGTCAACAGGGGGTTTTCATTAAGTTTTTATTACTCATGAGGGCGTATTCGCACTTTTTTGTGTACACATTCGACTGTGCAATGCCTAGTTCTCTTAGGCTTTTCAAAAATATTCATGTAGCAAGCTTTCGACCAACGACTCCTAAACAAGACGGCCTTAGGGCACTGGGTGTAGAGACACCCCTAGGGCTTACTTGCTTGAATACCAAAGGCCACAGAACTCGATGTAGCCGAAGTGTTTATTCTATTTTTTTCTTTTTCTTAATCTTTTTTTTTGTTTTCTTTTTCTTTTTCTTTTTCTGCAAGGGAGTGCGTCTTACGCTCCATCTCCCCGCATAAATCATGCATGTCCCCTGTTTCCCCCAAACTTAAGCTTTTAACAGTCTAGTTATTATTATATAAGAACTGAAACTCTTTTATAAAACATAGTTTTTCCACCAGAAGACAAGTATGTAAACATTTAAACTTAGCATTTCATGGTGTTTACTCTATCGTGCTTACTAGTTACACAGTATCTAACAAGTAAGGATTTACATATATGACCATGAAATCAGGCTTAAGTCTCAAATCAGTTCAACAATTAAGTGATTTCAGTTTCTTCACAGACAACATACATAATTAACCAACTAAAAACTGGATTCATGCAGTATGCTCTAACACAAAATGCAAAAATAAAAGAAAATTTTTAAAATTTTCACAAATTTTAACTATTTACAACCTACATGCACTAAATAAACAAACACAATATTCAATATGAATGCAACAACCCTATATGCAAAATACAACCAATACCCCTAAACTTAAACTATTCAATGTCCTCATTGAAGGTAAAGGTAAAAAGAAAGGAACTCCCCTATTCTGCTCCGATGCTGCATGAAATGAAGTGGCGCCCTCTCAGAAGTTTCCCCGTCTCTCTCTGCTCTTGGTAAAATAAACCCTCTCAACACTATACTCAATGAACCAACCCAACTCCATATCAATCTGGCTCTGCTAGAGATCCCATACTCAATATCTCAATTGATCAGGTTGAAAGGATGAGGTGGATGAGAATTGGTACTTTGGATTGAGGAGTTAGGAGGTTTTCAAAACTAAGGCTTGTAGTGGAGGGATTGAATGAGAGGGAAGAGATGGGAGATTGCATGAAGGAACTTGAGGGTTTGGGATTAGAGGGGCTGAGGCTTGGGTGCTGTTGACAATTGATATGAATTTGTGCCCCCCAAAATTTGCAAGATTTTTCCAAGTCAGGCTCAGTCTGCATGTGGCGAGGTCGCGTGTGTATGCAGGCCTAAATGGGCTCGGCCGCGCGGGCCATCAGATTTTGTTGCTGTAGATTTTTGGCATGAACTAAGGTTGGCTTTTGCTTTTCATTCATTCTGAGCATCCTTTGACCTAAAATACGCAGACAATACTTATTAAGCCCTCCTAGACTAACAAAAGTATATAAAATCTATTTACATCAAGAGAATCCAACATGAAATGATATATGCATTTGATTCCCAAAAATTCTCTAAGTGCACATATGCAATGTGCTCGTGCATCAAAAAATGTGTTCAATAGCGTTTAAGTCCCAAAAAGATATGCACTAATGCCTATGCTCCAAAAATGTAGGCATGAGCTCCTAAATCCTAAAGTATGTAGAAATTTAAACTAATACTTAAACTAATAAGAATTAAATAAGGGGGAGGGAAGTGTGATGGAAAGTAGGAAATGGAGAATTAAACAAAGAGATAGAGGGAGAATTGATGGGGTGCCTCCCATCGAAGCGCTTGATTTATAGTCCTCTAGCTGGACTGCGTCTGACCACTGCTATCCGACTCCCCGACGATATTGGAGAACCCCTCCATCCATTAGAATTGCTATATGCTTTTGGAGGCTTCCCAATAGGGGAGGACTCGGATTTAAACTACCTATCGTCGGATATGACTGAGAATTCCCTGTGCTGAAGGTCGGGGAGCTAGGCAAGGGTTCCGTTGTGTATGTGAAATGATCAGGGCATGGAGGCATAGACCACACAATGGACTCTTCTTCTATTCTCTTCTCTTCTGACCACCATGGTTTGAAGCTGGCGGACTCTCTCATATCATCGAGATCCGGCTCTGTAATGTGGCTTCCAAGGGGGCAAGGGTGTGCAAACTTGACTGGCTTGTTCCACGAAGGCTGAGAAGGCTCTTGAGGGATTTTCACTGTTGGTTCACATTCATACTCCACATCCCCAATTGGCTCCTCTATTTCCATTGCTTTCGGCTCGTCCAGTTGTAATTGCAGTTCGGATTCTCTATCAGTTTCTGCACCCATGTCATAGCACCGATCTTTATGAGGGTTATAACTCATGGCATCATTCATTGGAGGTACAGGATCTTGCATTGTTGTCTCTTGTTCATATACCTCGTCTTTATTTAATGCCGTGCTAATCTGCTCCACCCAAATCTGAAGATCCTCATTTGAATACTCTTGCTCAATCAACATCTCCTCTTCTGCTTCATCCTCAGAATCCATGTACTGAAACTCACTGGAGTTCTGAGGTCCTTTGCTCATGGCTTCTACTACTTGAGAGAGCTGATTCTGAAGATTCTGAGTCTGTATCCCTTGCTCAATCAACTCCTCTTTCATCAAGGCCATGTTATTCTGATTTACCCAATTCTGGAGATTCTCGCTTGACTGCATCTTGCTCAACTGAGGTCTCCTGTGTTGATGCTTTGGAATTTCCCCATAAATTTTCAAATCCTTCCTTTTCAGTTTCAGTCTCAGGATCCTTGTATTGAGGCTCATTTGTTGAAGGATTGTTGATTAGGGCCATCTAGTTTAGAAAGTTTTGGTTCGATTCTTCTTGGCACCTAATCATCTCCTCTTGCTTCGCTAAGGCTCTATCTAGGATGTCCATAGTAGACTGTTCTCCTTGTAAACATAGGGATGGATAAGTGGGTTCGGGTGTAAAAATTGGACTCGGCTCATAGTATTGGTCTTGATAGTAGTTTTCGGAAGGGCTCGGGTGATACCCCCAATCTTGCTGATAATTGGTGTACGGCTCACTGTGGAAGTACTCACCCCCATACTGCTTCTGTCCATAACTGATAGGCTCCTAATGGCTCATATAAGCTCCAGCACCATAGTCATATGAAGTCACTGGCTCTCAACTCTGTTGGGCTGAAAGAGTATCCAACTTTCTCGAGAGCTCCTCTAACTGTGCTGAGAATGTGGCAACTGGGTCGAGTCCATCAGTGCTTGCTTCCCTTGGTTACTCTTGTCTTGTACAGTTCCATGGATAGAAATTTAAGTCCATTGTACTTGAGAAGAGAATATAGGAGGAATTAAAACAAAAATAAAAAGTTTAAATTAAGACTAATTTGATTGAAACTAATGTTGGCAAACAGTTATCCAAATAATTCCCCGGCAACGCCGCCAAAAACTTGTTGGTCGGTTTACCGATCAATAGATTCGTGCAAGTATACACGGTCAACAAGTAATAAAGTGAAAGTACAGATATCGTTCCCACGAGGAATTAATAGATAAACAGTCGCCAAACCACTAGCACGTAATCATTTCAGTCTTATTTAAACGAGCGGTAAAGAGATTAAATTTAAACTAAGTTAACTAGACAAGGAATTAAGCTTAAACTAATTAATCCTAGGGCAAAATCAGATAAAGAAGGCATGAGATTTCAATTTCCCCTAATGATTCATCTAAGTCGTGTCACTGTCAATTAGGTTAAATTAATCGTTAAGTGTGCTAGCCGAAAACACGAAAGTGAGAGAAGACCATCTCTCAATGCACCTAATCCATATCACGTGAAATCTACAGATAATAGAACGCACGTGAACACCCACATTATCTAAACCCCTATATGTCTATGGTGTTTACAATTAAATAGAGTTTAAGGTCAAGTTCTCATTTGACCAGGGGCGGCGCTTCGGTATATGTCTATCCTAAGCACAAATCATACGTCCAACGCCATGTGAACGTACAATCGCCCGCTACTATGATTAGATCTAAACCCATATTTCGTTTTTCAATCCCATGTGGGTTATCATAGTAATTGGTCATGACTCAATTAAGCAATGAAAGCATAAATTGCAGTAGACAATCACATAGCAATTATTAAGAACTAACCATGGAAGGAAATCAATATAGACTACTCATTAGGTTCCACTGGAACCTCAAAATAAGCTTAAGCCATAAATAACTCAAGTATATTATCCACAAGATTCAATAACATCATCTAAATATACAACGTAATAGCAAAGAGAGATTAAGGATAGAGATTTTAAATCTTTCTCCAAGCTTGGACCCTTGATGTCAATCCTCTTGCTTCAATCTTCAATACAAATCAAACCCTAGAATCTAACTACTTTAAACTAATCTCTAACCTAATCTACTCCTAGACAAGGAATTAAAAGAGAAAGAAGAGGAAAAACTAGGGCTTAAGGCCAATACATGTATATTTCATCCTCTTTCTTGCCCAAAACGATCCCCCTTATTTCCCACTCAAAAGCCAAGTCCTTTTCAATTGAAAAGTCAAGTCTGGCACAGCTAGGGACTGGCGCGGCCGCTCCCAAAAAAGCAATAGAATCCGCCCACCCGCGCCAAGGCTTTTCTGCTGCAGAGCCCTCTGGTAAAACAGCCATAACTTTTGATTCGGGAGGAGTTACGAGGCCTGGCACCTGTCAAATCAAAGCTATTGAAGAGCTCTACAACTTTTATTCTTTGAGCATTGAGAAATAATGAATGAATGATGGCTGAAATTGAGCTCCAACTGACAGCTGTGCAATAGAAAGCCAAAACCATGGAGTTTAACGTCTGTTGGTATACGGGGCATAACTCTCGCCTTCGAACTCCGATTGGGATGATTCAAGATGTTCCAGAAAGCTTAGAAGACACTCTACAATATGAACTAAGCACAAATCCAAGAACATAAAATGAACATAAACCCCCCAAACGATGTCCGGATTGCATTTCCTTCCCATTTTTGCTTCAAATGCCATTCTTGCTCCTTTTGGCCTCTAGACTCGCGGCATCACCTTCATTGCTTCCTCACCCATGCTATCTTCATGCTTTAAGCCCATTTCAGTGCCTTGCCCCATTTAAGCGTTCTTTTGCTTTTTTAAGCTCAATTTGCACCTAGAGAGTTTATAAACCTGAAAATCATAAAACAAAGCAAAAACACATAAAATGCACAACGATACTTTAGTTTAAGCAACAGAATGAGTTGGTTACTATCCGAATAAGTGGTCATAAAAGCCACTTATCAATCTCGCTCAAAGCTGATTGCGATGATCACGTCAAGAGATGCTTTCAATGCTAAACACATGGAAATGCCATCCACACTCCTCCAAATGAGCTGCACAACATGAGTGTACCATGGCCTTTTTCTATGTGGGGAATGGACGTGATAGGTCCAGTCGAACCCAAAGCCAGCAACGGTCATCAGTTCATCTTTACCATGATTGACTGCTTCACCAAATGGGTTGAAGCAGCCTCTTTTCCTAAAGTCACAAAAGAGGTCATCATCAGTTTCATCAGAAATAATGTCGTTTGTCGATATGGACAACCGGAGGTGATCGTATCAGATAACGCCAAAAACCTGAACAATCAAATAATGGTAGAACTGTGTGCCAAGTTTCACATCAAGCATCTCAACTCCGTCATCTATCGGGCCAAGATGAACGGTGCTGTCGAAGCGGCCAACAAAAACATCCAGAAGATCATGCAAAAAATGTCTACCAATCACAAAGACTGGCCTGGCCTGCTGCCTCTAATCCTGTTAACCTACAGGATGTCAATGCGCACCTCTACTGGGGCTACCTCCTATTCACTGGTCTATGGCATGGAAGCAGTCCTCCCCATAGAAGTAGAGATGGAGTCTTTACGAGTATTAATAGATGCTCAAATGGACGAAGATCAATGGTTGCAAGACTAATACCATTAACTGTCCCTGATAGACAAAAAAAGGGCCACAAACATTTTCCACAGACGGTTATACTAGCAAAGGATTACCAGGTCCTACAACAAGAATGTTTGAATCCGGCAATTTAAAGAAAATGATTTGGTGCTAAAGAAAATCCTGGCCAATCAGGATGAAGCCAAAGGAAAATTTATCCCAAACTGGGAAGGCTTTTTCATTGTCAAGGAAGTGCTGACAGGGGGAGCCATCAGGCTATAAGAAATGGACGGGAATGAATTTCCCCAACTCATCAATTCAGGCACTGTGAAAAAGTACTATGTCTGAAGCATATGCATACCCGCATCTGGGTCCTATAAATCAAATTAGGTTCGGCTTTTCACTAGAGCAGCCGGAACTACGAATGACCTGATCTCCCTCAGCCCGAGAGTACGTAGGCAACCATCTATAGTGCGGTCAAATCAAGCAAAAATCCAAAAAACTTGCAAATCCCAGCATCAAATTCCAAAGCTCATCGAACCAAATTCAAACCCCAAATAAACTCTTTTCAAGACTCTTCATTTGAACAACCAGAACTACGAATGACCTAATCTCCCTCAACCCGGGAGTACGTAGGCAGCCCTCTACAGCGAGGTTTGACCCTCAGGAAAAAACAAAAAAATGGAAGACCAGTTCCAAGACACCGAAGATAAATAAATGCTAAATGCTGTCAAGCTGTCTGGTTACCAGACCCATTTGAGGAACTCTCTTCACACCTCAACTGTCAGTCCATCAAGGAGAAGCTCAAAATGCATCAACAACTGCGAGTCATGACGGAAGTGGTAATCATTCAGCGATGACAATACATATCTAAGCAGGGAAGTATCTCAAAAATATATTTCTCTGATATATAAACTGCTTTATATACATAGTGCCTTGTACATAATAAAAATAGCTGATCTAGTCTGTGCAGGAAAAATAAAGCTAGTTTATAGACCCAAGGACAAGCGAGTCAGCAATGCCAGCATGGCATCTCTCTTTGAAGATGGAGGAGCATCTATAAGAGTAGTCTACTCAGCCTCCATACGGCTAAAAACATCCACAGTCATCTGCAAGGTGGCACTGTGGTCATCAGTGTAAGCACTTATCTCGGTAACCAAACCGTGGGTGTAAGATCAGAGAACAGTACTATCAGCAATGTGGAAATCATGGGAAGCAATAGCCTCATCCCTCTCTGCAAAAGCTTGCATCCTGAAAAATTAAAGTCTCCTCAATCTCAACATATGCTGCATCTCTGGCTGAGCGAACCTCGTATCGCTCCACAATGGCAGTATCTAAAGCAGAGCGAAGCTCCTCCTGCTCAATTAATCTAGTATCCAAGGCGGTTCTGAGACCATCCCTCTCAGCAAAAGCTAAATCCTTGCCAGACAGGGCAGCCAACAGCTACTCTCGAGCTGAATCTCTCTCAAAGGTCATCCTGAATAGAGAATCTGACAAAGCTGGATCTGTCCCTGTGGGAATAACTGGGGGATCACTAATCAAAGCTACTGCCAAATCTGCGAACAGCTCATCCTCAGTAGGAGAATATAGAACCTCCATAGGATCCTCCTCGTCAGAATCCGCAAGTGGAGGTAAATGAAGCTCTGCTACTGCGAGTGCGGTCTCTGCCTCTAACCATGCAGAATATTTCGGAGAATGACCCGAATGTCTACTGGAGAACTCAGCGCTCTCCCTGTGAGTCCAACACTCATAGACTCTAACCAAGTCGGCCGGTAATATAGATGAAGCCGACATCCTCTGATCAGCAGAATCCTTAAAATGGTGCATACACTGCCACTATTTAAACTGCTCCATAACTACAAAGGGATGATAAGTAGTCATACCCCTCAATCCTGCCAAAGGCAAATAACCCATGCCAGATGCATGAGTAATGAAGCTGAACGGGGTTGCCATCCCTGAGCATAACAAAATTGTGAATGGATGCTCAATATCCGACAAAATGCTAACCTAGACTCTGAGTCGATGCAATCAGGCGGACGAAAGGAGTAAACTGAGGATATCTCGTGGCTAAAATAATAGGCATGAGGTCTAAATGATCTAATCGGTCGTATGTGTGACATCAACCACATATACAGCACGACCGAGCCACCCCGAAAAAACCCCGCTGGATGGGTACTGCAATAAGTGAGCGACCTCAGTGTCTCCACCAAGATCATAGGGATAATGGTACTACCCTGCCTAAGGGCTCTGACTACGACAACCAATCCCACATCAAGGTGATCTAAACGCAATGGCATGTAAACATATGCCACAATGCACATCAGCAACATGTCTATCCTAGCTGTCTGCCACTCCTTTGTAAAAATGATGAAATCTCCGACGTGACGGTCGTAGCTGTTAACTCACCATAACGCTCTATCAAGAAGTCAAGGGAGATCACATGCCCTAAAATGATCTCATCCATGACTATGCTCTGCCGAAGACCGGACAGCCGAGTAAACGGTCTTCGTATATCACTGATAGCCGTTCGAGCACACGATGCCTCTAAATCCAAGCCAATAAATCTCTGGTACTGCTCCAGAGTAGGCGAAAGCTCACACCGCCCAATGCAGAATACCTGTCTCTCCGGTACCCATAAGGGTAAGACGCCATCAATAAAGCCGTCTGGAACCCTGAAATCTACAAGGGCCATCGAATGCCCCAGCATCTGGTCAACTGTCCCCCTAGCTAGAAAGGGCAGACTATCATACCATGACCGCAATGATGCAGCCACCTCTGACCATGGCAAATGCTCATTATAGCTAACTACAGACGTCGTCATCTGTAGCATCGTATCACAAGACCGTCCAGAGGTCAAGTCAAATCGTAACTATCTGAATGCATACACATGATACATGCATGATGACAATGATATAAACATGATATAGCAGATAAATATGACAAAAACATCTACAAAAAGCTATCTACTGCATACATCATCCCTATATCCTAGTACAAAGTGAAAGGAAGAATACAGGGAAATGGGGCACCACCACCCAGCTAATACAGTGGTCTATCGAAATGATGGCATAGACGTCGAATAGCCAAAATAGTGGCTGACCAAAAATATAGCTGCCATAACTATCACAGGAAGTCAAAGACCTCGGTATCAAACCGATCGACCTGCTCCAGATCCTCTGTCTGGACAAAGCTACTAGGATCAGGCATATCTG
Source organism: Panax stipuleanatus (assembly GCA_020205555.1). Taxonomy (NCBI): domain Eukaryota; kingdom Viridiplantae; phylum Streptophyta; class Magnoliopsida; order Apiales; family Araliaceae; genus Panax; species Panax stipuleanatus. The sequence goes on from CM035121.1 coordinate 128,179,461, forward strand.
GGTGGTATAAGGGAGGATCTGCCCCTGTATAACTGCTACTGACTGGACCTGAAGAGGGGCCTGCTCCAAAGCTGGATGGGTCAAATGAAGATACCTCTGATGGATCTCGGCCAAGGTGCCTGATAAATAAACGAGCCTGGTCCAACTCCCTAGTCAGATGTGCTATCTGGTCTGCATGAGTCTGCTCTCTAATACAAGCTATCCAATCCGTCATCATCACGGACCCCGGCACCATGTCTGCCATAAAATGGATGGCACGAGTCTGAGCCCCAATAGTGCGAGGACTCCACCAACTGTAGAAGGCTGCCAGGATGTATGGGCCCTCTGATAGATCAAAGCCGTTTATACCCTCCAAAGGGATGTCTATCAAAGACACAGACAATGGCCAATGATGCCAAGTAGGAGGAGCAATGAGAATGCGGATCTCCCCTGTAACGCTCCGAATGGTACGCTCTCCAATATAGAGCTCCCAGCCTCCCTCCGTCAATATAAGGACTCTGAAGGTCGATAAATCAAACTCCCAACCAATGAGGAAACCTCCATAAAATCTGACGGTCAAGATCTCGGATGTATACGGCATCCAGGTGATTGAGCAAGCCGTCAAAAGCTCCCATGGCAGACGGGCATAAGTGAATCCCTCAGCAACAGGGACCTCCGTCAAAATGGAGTGGTGCTATCTCCGTTCACGTGGATAGGTTTCCAGACCTAATGCTAAAATGGGCCGTAGGCAAGGAAGCCTCTCAAATGCCCAAAGCTATCCATGCAAATATCAAAAGTCCTCAGTGACCAAGACTGCCAAAAATAAGTGCAGAAATCAAAATGGTACAAAGAGATGTACTCACCAGCAAAAACTGATGGAATCCTAACCAAGCCCTCGTCACACCATCCGAAAGTAGGCGCATGCCCCGGAGAAAATAGGCAAAGGTATAAGAGCCCCAATCAAAGTCACTGAGGCACTCTACATGCTGAGTGGCGCTGATTAAAGCAAAGGACACCGTCGATGAATTATCCACCACAAAACAACCCTTGATGATTGACAAAAATAATCGCCTCAGAATGCGATCTCTAGCCCTCCGATCATCAGGCGGAGGCAACTGTAAAGTTCTGTCTTGGGGATCTATACTCAAGGGACCAGATCTGACAGCCTGACCCTTGAATGCCGACTGAGGGACTCCCAACAGGGATCTAACTGCGGTGGGCAAAATGTTAGAGACGACAGGCACTGTCTCGCCCTCAAACTCAATGTATGTGATAAATCTCCAATCTATAGGAGTTATCATCACCTCACAATTAAGCAGATGAAGGGACTGAGTCTGGTGGAACCAGCGCTCAGACAAAGCCCTCATATACCCCCAATGGCAATGGCGGGGCAGGATCAAGAAGAAGGCTTGAAATCCCCAGCCATCCATGATCTCCCTGTAACCCTCGTGCAGAGTCTGATAGAGGGAGTGCACACCAAACCAGTTCCCTCATGGCTGTGTCAAGCTAGGGACCTGCATCAAAAACCAACCCATGCCAAAAACATGTGCCTCGAGAATAGCCAGAAGATGGGAAAAAAGTTCAGAGAGAAAAAAGGCTTCAAGTCACCTCATTGGCCTGAAGATATCTCAAAGGATGGCGACTCAAGTCGTCCAACAACTCCTATGTCTGCACAGCAACGCCCGGGACCTCCGCACGTGGAACCTGAGCTGGAACAGGAGCAAAAAAAGCAGCCTCCTCAACATCAATATCAATGGGCTACTCGTCCAGTGCTGGACATAGCCTGCTCTCTACCAATCTGCGACGCGTCCTAGCTGGACGGGCCTGTTGGACGGCAGAAGCCCTCCTCCGTCTAATGCCTGATGAAACCCCGGTAGAGCTGCCGGGTCTATCGCAATCCATCGCATACACCAGTACTTGAAATCACCTCAGACAGGGTGTGGTAAGCCTAAGACCTATGGCTTATTAATCAATCAATCCAGCATACATATCTAAGTCCTAAAACATGCATGGGTCCATCAAAAATACCCTGTATAGTCAAAACTGTATGTTTTCAAAATCCTAGAAGCTCAAAACTTGCATTGGGTCAGTAAAAAACTCCCCACAGAGTCAAAAATGCATGCTTTTCAAAACCTAAGATTTTGAAAAAATTTCGTCAGTCTTCTTTGTAAAATGGACTGTCCGCATTCACATAGTCATTCCTAGGTGGCCATTTAGTAGCACACCTACCCAAAAAATAGAAATAGTTTATATATATCCAAAAAAAATCAAAAACCCAGCCTCACATGGTCTCCAAAATATAATTGGCATTTTTAGTTTAAATTCCAGGCTCACTAGGCCTCAAAAAGGATGACTAAACTGATCAAAAAGTGGAAAATTGACTGTCTCAGAACCTGAATTTTCTTACATTCAAACGTGCATTATAGTAAGATATGCATACATATGTAGACAGAAAATTTTTTAAAGGTCATATAGACATACATTTTTCATACATAGCATTTGAAAGCACCGTAGGTGGTTCGCATGCTTTTAAAGTTCAAAAACTACGAAACAAGGATAGAAAACGTTACCTGCGCCGCGCTGAACGCGTAGGAACTGACGGATTTAGAATCTGACTGCCAGAACTCCGTAGATCTGAAAAAGAAGATCGAAAATCCTTTCGCTGCTCAAATGGGAAATTTGCAAAATGAAAATCCCGCAGCACATTAAGTAGCCCAGGTGGTAGCGCCTCCACCTGCGGTAGCCCAGGTGGGTCCCACCTGCCCCAGATCAAATCTAACTGCGGTTGAAAAGGAGTTTAAACGGGCCGCCGAATCAAATCTGAATAGAAATCGCTACACAATTGAGCGGGTTGTCCTGAAATCCTGCGTTCAAGCAGTGCAATCCTGACAAAAAGGGAAAATCCATAGAGACCCTTGACATTCATTTCGGAGCCATGTTCGGGGGTCAACAAATCAAACTACGAAAGAGTTGCGCAAAAAATGTGTAAAACTGCCAAAAACTACCATTTTTGAAGAAGTTTTAGTCGTTGTCTCAGCCATAGCGAAGTTCGGGTTCTGACCGAAGCCGTTTCAGCCGTTAGCTCAGCCCCAGTGAAGTTCGGGTTCCGACCGAAGTAGTTTCAGCCGTTGGCTCAGCCGCAGCGAAGTTTGGGTTCTGACCGAAGCAGTTTCAGCCGTTGGCTCAACCCCAGTGAAGTTCGGGTTCCGACCGAAGTAGTTTCAGCCGTTGGCTCAGCCCCAATGAAGTTCGGGTTTCGACCGAAGCAGTTTCAGCCGTTGGCTAAACCCCAGCAAAGTTCAGGTTTCGACCGAAGAAGTTTCAGCTGCTGGTTCTAGTCCAGCTAAGCATCGGGTACTGACCGGTGACAATTTAGCCGTTGGTTCCAGTCCAGCAAAGCATCGGGTACTGACCGGTGATAACTCAGCCGTTGGTTCTACTCTATCCAAGCATCGGGTACTGACCGGTGATAACTCAGCCGTTGGTTCCAGTCCAGCGAAGCATCGGGTACTGATCGGTGATAACTCAGCCGTTGGTTCCAGTCCAGTGAAGCATCGGGTACTGACCGATGACAACTCAGCCGTTGGTGCAACCCCAGCGAAGTTTAGTTACCGATCGAAGTCAATTTCAACCTTCAGACTAGTCCTATGAGATGTCGGGAGACGATCTATGGTTGAGAGTCATATAATAATCCATCTTCACATAGGAAAAATGATGGAATCTTTTATACACATCCTCAAAGAAGATCATTGAGGTAGTATCAATTCTGGCCACTTCCTCAATACCTACAAAGCTATCGTAGAGGACTTCATCCCCAGCAGATCAAGACGGGAAAATCTGTGATAGCTCACCCCCTCAAAATCTACAAAGCTATTGCAGATGATGTCATCCCCAGAAGGTCAAGACGGGAAAATCTGTGATAAATCATCTTCAACAAACTCATCAGAGTCAAATAAATTATCATGAATGATGTCATCCACCGCCGATAATGACAAAACTGGCTTGCGATAACTTCAAATACCATCAATGGCCTATACCGAATAGCGTCATCCCCAGCAAAGTGATAACGCACACAGAACAAAGTAGCCCCATTCTACTCCAAGACGCCCAACTTCAAAATGGCTCTGGCACTCTTTATTTCCAGTGTCTACTAATCTTTATCTTGTCCATTCCACCACGTTGTATGGACATGATAAAGAGGGGCATCTGTAGACACTCTAAATTTTTCTTGACCCAATACTAACCCGATAGGACGGCAAAATCATTAATTAATCCAAATCCGGCCACCAACGTCGGTCCGTCAACCTAAATTTGATTCCCCATATCGGTAATCAAGTTTCGACAGTTAATCGGAATATCAATCAAGCTCCGACAGTCAATTGGACCATCAATCAAGCTACGACAGTCAATCAAAATATCAATCAAGCTTCGACAGTCAATCGGACCTTCAATCAACCTCCGACAATCAATCGGAATATCAATCAAGTTTCGACAGTCAATCGGACCATCAATCAAGTTTTGACAGTCAATCGGACCATCAATCAAGTTTTGACAGTCAATCGAACCATCAATCAAGTTTCGATAGTCAATAGGAACTTCAATCAAGTTTCGATAGTCAATCGGACCATCAATCAAGCTTCGACAGTCAATCGGACCATTAATAAAGCTCCGACAGTCAATCAGATCATCAATCAAGCTTCGACAATCAATCAATATTTAAGTATTTTTACGATCAGAAAGTCAATACTACTACTTTGCACTGCTTTACACTTGCACACAAAGTTTCATTTTCTAAGTATGCCCGGAACTTAGTTTCGTGGCCATTTTCGTCAAGATTTGGTACATTTCTGTCAAGATTTGGTACATTTCTATACATAAACGCAGTTTTTTGCATTTTTACAACTCGGATTGACAATCCGTTAGCTCCAGCAGCTTCAATGCACTAGCACACATATTCTGGCAACTTTGTCGGATTGGGTTATCTTCCCAGTCAGGGTTTGGCCCTTTTTTGTATATATTTAACTGAAAATGTACTAACATTTTAATTCTGTCAAAGCCCGAATTTCAAATTCGAGGTAGTTTATCGGTTTTATATATATTTACGCATATATAAGCGACTTTCACCATCACTGGTACTCCTATCAGTCCCGGTTGACTACATTTCTGTCAATATATATATATATATTTATATTTATATATTTTCAGTCCGGCCTGGATTACTTCGTGGCCATTTTACTGCTTTTGCACATTTTCCCATACTGGGTGCTCTCCCAAGTCACTGGGTGAGTATTTTTCTATCAATTTTAATTCCAATACGAGCACAGGACTGAAAATCCATCGCCCTTTTTACTGTTTATATATATATATATATATATATATATATATATATATATATATATATATATATATATATTTTATTTTTGTCACAGCCTGAATTATTTCATGGCTATTTAAAGTTTTTTATATATATATATATATATATTTCAATTCCAGTCCGGGCTTGCGAGTGAAAACCCATCGCCCTTTATAACTTTTATATATATTTAACTAGATATATTGCTTTACTCAATTTATTCAACTGCCGCATTTAATATTTATTTTTTATATAAATCTGCATTGACATATGTGCGGGCGGACTAGATTTATCCAAATCTCGTCAATTCTAGCTTTAAACGGTTCAAACAGGTGACGACAGAACCTGGAAGCTATAATGGCAGAGATTTCTTTAACTCTAGTTATTTTTATAGTTTTAGCTTCAAAAGCAACCTCGCGTCCCTTAGATCGCTATCTAGTGGGAACGAGACGCTTCGGCCATGCGGACCGGGATTTAGTGAATGAATCCCTGGTTCTGGCTATCTTGGGATATTTATCTGCTTCTGTACAAATTTGTACTGTGCAGGTTTTCTAGCCACTCATATGTGAGCCTAGGAATCATGGAATTCATGATCAAGCTGATCAGAATCTGATTCCCACGATGGACAAACTTTGATTTACAGATGTACCCTGCCAGTTTTTCTGTAAAATGTACATCTATTTGTGTAACCTTGTCTCAATTCCGAGAATAGAATTTTTATAAGGGGGGAGGATGTAATACCTGAGAATTTTATAAATAATTTTAGAATTTAAAGCAAAGGTTATTGCAATTATTTGTGTGCATGTATGTATATATATATATATATATATATATATATATGTGTGTGTGTGTGTGTGTGTGTGTGTGTATGTGTGTGTGTTATATGATTAATAATTGAATCAAGTATGAAATGATTAAGAAGTATATTGATGATAAAGATAAGCTTAATTAAGCTTAAGTGTTAAGTCTTGTGTGACATAATTAATTTCCTAATTGGACTAGTTGGGTCATTGATTTAATAATGTATTGGACTTAGGTTATATCTAAGCCCAACAACATTAATGTGATATATTTATAAGAGTTAGGAGATATGACCCAATCAATATATATGTTAGATTAAATGTTAGAGTCCATGTGCTTTAGTATGTGCTTAACCCAATTGATTTAGCTTGATATGGCCCAATGAGTATTATATGATGATGGATATATGTATACATATATATATAGGTATATATGTATATGGGTGTATAATAGAGGTATTTATATATATATATATATATATATATGTGTGTGTGTGTGTGTGTGTGTATAAGAGACTTATATGCTAGCATTATATACAATGTGGGAATTAATAATGTGACATGGTGCAATAGACCCCCTCCCATGACAATTAGAATGCTAATTTTTATAGCTAGAAAGGTCACAAGTTAGCCCATGTGATGGCAATGATGATTAGCCCAATGGCTAAGGGTACATGAATAGTAGTAGTTGGTGAAGTTGGTCACCAACTCCCTTCTTTGCCCTTTGTGTAATGACCATAGGAGGGTAATAGATTGTCTATAAATAGAGGCCGTGTATTAGTGTTAGAAATTACCCAATTTATTTGCTAAGTGTAGAAATATAGAGAGCTATAGAGAGTTAAGAAACAAAAGGAAGAAACCTAGAATAGTTCTTGCAAGTTGGTGGTTCAAGGAACAAGGTGGAGACATACTCTAAGCTCCTAACTAAGAGAAAGAGAGCCATCAAGAGGTAAGATCATTAACTAAGTTTATTTTATACTTGTCTTAGTTGAGTTAGTTGAGTAAAAATGCATGTTAAGCTTGAAACTTAGTTATAACACTTGTAAGCATGAGATATGTTGTTAAGAGTCCTAAAATGTGTAAGCCTTACATATGATCCAATAATGTTATGTTGAACATCTTTGAAATACGGACCTAACCCAAGTGGAATCATAGTAATTGGACATAAAACGAATCCGTAGCGGAACTTTTCGTAGAACATGTCGTTATGCAAACCCTAGCTTGGAAAAGCACTATACTAAATTAAATAAACATTTTTGAAAATTTTCCAAGATATCATATATTGTAGATATACAAGTTTATGAGATATTAAAAGTAGTTTCAACTCATTTGGATGTAAAATGACTAAGTTATGTAAGTTTGAACCAAAAAGGGTAAATGAACATTTTGAGAAATCACTTGGCCAAGCATTCTGCAAGGCTGGCGCTGCCGCGCAGCCCAGAAAGCCAAAACTGGCGTTGCAGCGCCAAGGACTTTACAAATCTGCAGGACCGGCGCTGCAGCGCCGTCCTCAGCACATATCCCAGCCCGCAGCGCCACTGCCGGGTTCGGGTTCTGCAGAGCCGACGCTGTCACGCCAGCTGCAGTACTAAACCTGGCGCTGCAGTGCCAGGCCTAGTTCACAGTTGACCCGGATTCGGGTTACACTAGGTCGGGTCAAGGTTGGTCGGGTCGGGTCGGGTTAGACCCGATTAGAAACCTAATGTTTCAAAAATAAAATAATAATTACTTAATTAATAATAATACTTAAATCGATTAATATTAAGAGCTTTTATTAATTAAAGGTTAAGTCAATTTTATACCTACTTATTCTGTATCTACTACTTGAATTAGTTGCTTAAACCTATGTTTCTTAGTTACTTTTCATGCATTTTGTGTTCATTTTGTGGATCTTATGCTTAGGAACCGTGTAAGCAACTATTGGTAAAAAATGGCAAGGAAATGTAATTCAGGCATCGTTTGGACTTTTATGATTCATTTCATGTTATTGGCTTGCAAATTAGGTTTTATTGTAGAGCTTCTTCTATACTTTTCGAAACATCTTGAATCATCCCAATCGGAGTCCGGAGATAAGACTTATGACCTTTGTAATAACGGACGTTGAACTTCAATATATTGGGTTGCCATTGCACAAGATGTCATTTCAAGCCAAATTTAAGCCTTCATCTGTCCATTATTTCTCAATTCCCAAAGAATAAAAGTTGTAGATCTCGTCGATATCTTCGATTTGATAGGTGGCAGGCCCCGTAACAACTCCCGGATCAAAAGTTATGGTTGTTCTACCAGAGGACAATGCAGCAAATTTTCTGGAGCGCGACCGCGCCATTTTATAGTGTATTTGGAGCCTGGCCGCGCCACTTCTGAAGCTGACCAGAGTTGACTTTTTCACTAAATAGTGCAATTGAAGCGTAACTTGAAGAGAGGGTTAGGTCTTAAAAATAGAGATATATCAGTATGTAAAGAGGGGATTACATCCTAAGGGATCATCATCTTGTATATATCATCATTAGATAGTCTACTCTTCCGTTAGATTAGATTAGATTAGATTAGAACCCTAGACTAGATTAGATTTGGGGATTGAAGCAATTGAAGATCCTTGGAAGTTCAGATTTGAAGCAAGAGAAGAAACTCAGATTTGCATTTCTTAATTCCTAACTTCTCTTTACTTCTATTTGTACTATTCTAATGTGTAATCAATTGTGGATTGTGGGATTTGATTCAAGTATGAGTTGGACCCTATTTTGAGATTACAATGGATCTTGTTGTGTAGTTTATTTTGATATACTTTCTTGTTAGTCTTATTAATTGTTATTGGATTATCTATTATGATTCATACTTATTTGCTTACTTGATTGGCCATCAATTATCGTGATAATCCATATAAAATTGAGAAATAGAATATGGGTTTAGATCTGATCATAATAGCATGGGTTTGTATGTTATACATGGCGTTGGAATGTATGATTTGTGCTTCGGATAGACATATACCGAAGCACCGCTTGTAGCCAATTGAGAACGTGCCCTTAAATCCTTATTAATGTTAAGTCACATAAACATATAGTGATTTATGCAATTTGGGTGTTCATATACATTTTATCATTTGTGGATTATATGTGATATGGAATTTGTACATCGAGAGATGACTATGTTTCACTTTCGTGTTCTCTACTAACAATCTGGTGATAATTAATTTGGCTTAACGAGAAGTGTGTTGATTTAGATGAAACAATAGGTGATATTGTGGTCTTATGTCTTCATTATCTATTTTAATTCTAGGGATAATTAGTATTTGTTTATTTACACATTATTATTCTAGATATTAAATCATTCGTTTAAATAAGATTGAAATGGTTATGGGTTAGTGCTTGCTGAATTTTATTTAGTAATTTCTCGTGGGAACGATACTCTACTTACTCGTTATTACTTGTTGACCGTGTATACTTGCACGCATATATTGATCGGGAAAATGACCAACAGATAATTAATCTAATATTCTTAAGATATAAAAAATTAAAACTAAATAAGGTTTTAATTGTGAAACGAATAAACAATTAAGATAATACTTATTGTAAATCAACAAGACTTAAACCAATAGATAATAGTGAAGACTATTGTGTAATTAATCAAGTGTAAACAATTAAAGTGACATTAATAAATATTTTAATTGTGAATAATAATTAAATACTTTCAAATATTATTTAATTGTGAACCAATGAGACATTAATATGAATATCCATAATTAAGATTAAGGGAATTACTCAGATAATAATAAAGTTCCATATTAATGATAGAGTGATAGAGATACCGATTAGAGAAATAATATATAACTGTTTTGAGAAGTCTTAGATACCTAGGGCTAGTGTGATTAGACTGATTTGGGTTTATATGTTTATGTGTTGATAAAGATTAACCGTTACGATAACAATAGGTTAATCAAGGATAAGAAGTCGAGGTCAGAATTAATCAACGACTAAGGCAAGTATCCCAACCTATGCATTTACTTTATGCAAGTTCCCTATCTTACACAACTTTGGATATTGTGCAAGTATTCGAACCTTACTCTTGATTGAGCACTACTTAAGCTTGTACTATTATTGATCGTACGAGTAAATAATTGATAGTATGATTCTTGTATTACAAATTAATACTTCATAGCTTGATTCAAAGCCTGTTTATATTCTTCAAACTATGTTGCGAGTATTGAACTTTTAAATTGTTCTTATATACATTGAAAGAGCTGTTTATGCCATTTGATTTGGATAGACTAATATCATGAATTAGAAAGCGATCCAAACTAATTACTTCGGTGAGGAATCTTATAAATTGATTGAGATGAACAACCCTCATTCAAGGAGAAACTATATATCCGTAAGGAGACCGACGTGCGCAAAAATAGCATGTGAATATTATGCATAATGTAGGGTACTTGAGGCTGATCACCTGTTGTACTTGTTTATATCGAATTGTCAGTTAAACACTGTTAATTCTAGCAAGAGTTCTTAGTCTTTAGTGACTGCTCCGTATAAAACTTATCTTTTGAAAAACGTTGAAACCTTTGAATTCTTTTGATAATGATTCGGTCTTTAATGACCTTCTGTTTACAATTCAAAGGACAGTTTTGGAACTATTGATATATCTTCATTTACAACATTATTCCTTAAACTCTTGAATTATCCTTTGACATTATACCTTAGATATTGTTAAGCTTTATAATTATGGTTACCCTTATTGCTATATTACTTGTTGAGAAAACTTGTTGCTCATTCTTGCTTTCCTTAAAATATTTCATTTAAGGCAGAGCAGTGCGGACCCTCTGGCACGGACAAGGGCAAGGGCAAGGCTACGACGTAGCTTTGTTCTCTTTTAGATTATTATGATATTGTAATAAGACTTATTTCATGTTATGTATTAGTTATGTTATGGTTTAAGAAATGTTTAAGTTACGAGGCCGTGGGACACAAATATTTATATTAAATCAATGTAAATTATTCTATTATTCCGTTGCATGAGATTTTAGTATATTATTAGAGTTAGCACGTGGTGCACCGAATTCAAGGTACATGTATTTGAATTTGGGGGCGTCACAGAGAAGCCTTCATCCAAGCGTCCTCTGCTCTAGCACGCTTCGCTGACTCCTCTCACAAGTCATTCTTCAGTTTCTCTATCTCAGCTGACTTCTCTTCATTTTGGCTCTCTGTATGAACCAACTTACACTCCACGTCTCCAAGATATATATCCAGATTCTCGATCTCGCCATCTTTCTACTCTATAGTCGTCCGTTATACAAATGTCTGCTCCTTCAATTCTCGAACAGTATCCTGTAACTCTATGTTACGGTCATACAGCTCGTCATACATCTCGGCACTAATAGAGTTTGGTGGAAACTCATCAGGTTCCTCATCCTCCTTAGCCTCAGCCTCAATCTCTATCTCCTCAGAGTCCTCCTCTGAATCTAATTTTGGCTCATACTCCTGACCAACAACAGTGATCAATGGAGATGGCTCTCTCTGAACCAACCGCTCCCAGACTGTATGAATGTCTCGGGGCTCATCCGCTCAAGCTACTCGGGCTCAACCTATAACGAATGAGATTTTATATATTTAATTGTAAATATTTATTTAATTAAATATTTTAATTGATTTATTTATTGAGTTAAATAAATAATTTATATGATTGTTGTGGAGTAATTTAATTAAGTGCAATATGATTAATTAAATTGAAGTGTAAGTAATTGTGTAGTATAATTCTAATTTAATTGAGAATAATTAATTTAGATGAATATTATGTGATAATTGTTTATAAAGATTTACTAAATTATTACATGAGATTATGATTAGCAAGTAATTATAATTGTATGACAATTTAGTATTATGTGGGAGCCATAATTAATTTATGAATGTTAGCTTGTATTTAATTAAATTAGAATATTAAGATTTAATTAAATAGAGTGTAACATTTAAACTATGTGTTAAAATGATTTATCAAAAATAACGAAAAGGGTTTTAAAGAGTTTTTGCCAAACAAGGCCCTTACACCTATTTTAAAGAGTTTTTACCAAACATAGCCTTAACTATTAAAAAGCTATTTTAAAGTTAATTGGTTTAGCCAAGCAAAGCCTTATGGCTTTTGATTTTCAAAATAAACATAACTGGCATATTATTAATGTTGTGTAATAAGTATTTGTCAGTTATATAATATATGTAATTATATGTATATTAGATATATGTATATTACATTATACGTTAGAGTTAGAAAAATATTAGTTAAAACAAAACAGAGTTAGAAAAATATTCAGAGAGAAGAGAGAAGAAAAAGAAGAAGAAGAAGAAGAAGAGGAAGGAGATAGCTTGAGAAATCAAGAGCAAAGCAAAGCACCATTTTCATCTTCTTCTCCTAATCAACAAGGGTATAATCCTAATTCTATTATTACTTTATGTTCTTCCATGTCTTCAATAATAAGAACTTCTATATAAAAATATTTTCCATGAAAATTATGTGCTTATGATTTATATATGTTATGTGTATATATATATATACGCTTATATATGATTTGTATGATAAATTAAGTGATTAAAATCATTTAAACATGATGAACATGAAGAAATCATGTTCATCAAAAGTTACAATGAATTAGTTTTGAAAAAAATAGTTCTTTGATTGTCAAAATTGTGTTTGATGATACTCTATTATATAAATTGAGTTTAGATTTTTATAGCATGCTTGGAAACAAAATTAATATGCTTTGAATTGTGTGAATTGGATTAAAAACCAACTCACAGTGTTAATTTCTTCAAAAACCGCTTAACAATGGTGTTTTCTTCAAAAATTATGAAATTAAGAGTTTTGATTATGTGTTATGATGATCATATATGTTAAAACATGTTAGAAGCTTTAAATTTTGTTTTCTATAAAGTTTTATATGCAATATGTTAGTAAAAATTAGAATTTGGTGCGAAGAAATAAGCCAAATTGGCTTTTTCTCTGTACAGTTCGCGAACCAAATTTTCACCGCTGCAGGGTGCCTGCTTCAGCGGGCCTGTCAAGGCCAAAACACCTGCCCCGGAGGGGGGGGTGCAGAAGAGAAAATTTTGTTTGATTGTTATGTGGTTTTTGGTTCGTATTATGAAAAGCTAACATAATGTGATGTACTTGATGACATGTTAGTCATACATTAAGATGCTAAAGTGATTCATTAATGTATTTCAAATGATTAATTTGTAAATAGGAAATGTATAAGATAAATTATAATTTGATTAATTTAAATAATGTGAAAGTATGACTTAATCTTATAAGTTGATTATGACTTGATTAAACAAATAGTTTGATTGATTTTTTTAGAGTGTATGATTTGATTGTTATATGATAATTGTTAATTAAACCTAAGAATAATGAGTTAGTTTTTATGGGTTAACTAGTTATGTGAATTAGTTATATAGTAACTAATTTATGTTACTATTGTAATTACGTGTATGTAGGATTAATTAAGGAACGTGATAGTAATTGTTAGCTTACGCTCGAGGCAAGTGTTCTAATCTCAAACCTTACTTTTACGTTTATGCAAATTTCATTATCTTTACTTTACTTGAGCAAGTTATTGTATTCTCTATAATTTTTCATATTGAGCAACCCACTTATCGAAGTTCATTATTGAATTGATGTAACCTTGACTTAATTGTTCAAGTAAGGTTGATTGTATCTTTCAATTTCTTTAGCATGACTATTTAAGACAGTGTATTGTTATGACTCATACTTGGTTCATAATTCTTTTATTATTAAACTCTTAATTATTGTGAGTCTATTCAACTACTCCATAGTTAATTGTTGGGTATTTTCTAGTTACGCACAACACGCAAGTATACGTGGTCAACAAGTAATAAAGTGAAAGTAGAGTATCGTTCCCACGAGGAATTATTTAATAAAAATCACCAAGTACTAACCCGTAACCAACTCAATCGTATTTAAACGAATGAATTTCAAATTGAATTAAACTATTTATCTACACTAATACTAATCACCACTAGTTAAAATAAGATCACGGAGATTTAAGATTACAATCTCACTTATTGCTTCATTTAAGTTAACACACTTCTCATCAATTATTCTCACTATTCCGAATTGTTAATCAAGAACACTGAAGCAGATATAACCATCTTCCGATGCATTATACCCAAACACACTCGCATCCATAGATGATAGAATTAAACAAGACACCCTAATTAACTAATCCACTATATCTCTATGTGAATTACAATTAAAAAGGATTTAAAGCACAAGTTCTCTATTAGATTACATATGGCGTAAAGGTATATTCATATCCTAAACACGAACCATGAATTCCATCTATGCAAAAATCACAAATACATGTTATTATAATCAGATCTAAACCCACATGTCATCTTCCAAATTCATATAGATTATCACGGTAATTGTTAGCTAGGCAATTAAGCAATTAATTCCAAATCACAATAGACAATTCTCACGATGTCATAACAATTGATAGAGAAATAAATTAAAATAAACTCCACAATAAGATCCATTGTAATCTTAAACAAAAGATTTAAATCATTGTTATTGAATTAAAACTAAGAATCCACAATTGAATTAACATTAAAAGATAAGAAAAAGAATAGAGAAGAGAATTGAATCTGTCGTCAGTCAACAAATCACATGCTCCTTCTTGCTCCTGCTCTTGCTCTTCAATGGCTCCAAGTGCTTCAATCTCCCATCCCCTCTAAACTAGGGTTTATTATTTTCTTTTTAAAACTAAATTAAACTAATCTAATTATATAACTAAGCTATGCTATCTAATATATTTAATAATATGCCTAAGCTAATGGACTATCCCCCCAAGCTGCTCTCGTGGCTCCCCATTTTTATCAGGTTCAAGTCTCCTTTATATAATAGAATTCCTAGCCCACAATTCATCTCCACTTGATCCATTCCGTGTGAGAAAAGGAAAAGGAGTCAACCCCAGTTTATATCATGCTTTTAAGTCCAATCCCCTTCAATACTCGTGGCCCACATATATAATATAAAGTGTAGCCTTTTTTGTACCAATTTCCGCCCCTTTTTAATCCCTCTCTCATCAGCCTTTATCATGACCAATCTTGCTTCCAAGTCCAACTCGGCAAAGGAAGAATAGCTGCTGTCTGCTCAAGGCCCCGCCCCAGCGGGGTCCACTACTGTCCAGCCAGCTTAACATTTGCATGTTCGTGTATTACATTAAAGAATTCTATTTTGCATGTTGCTTGCTAATTTCGTGAGCTGCAATCTCTTGCCCACATATATGTCGTATCCTTTTGAGTCCATGAGCTTCTTGGGCTTTGCCATATATATATATATATATATATATATATATATATATATATATATATATATATATATATATATATATATATATATTGCTAGGAAACATGGGCCCATTCTCCATTTAACTTGCTATTCCTTTCTAGTTGCTCCTTTTAAATTAGGAATGCATGAAAAGTTTTTGCATGCAAACCAAACCGTGGCCCCCATTAAATGAGCTGGACTTTTATTTACTCCTTCCTTGCATGCTTCTCCTATACTTTAGTTTTTTTTCAAATTGTATGATATTTATAGGGAATTGATATTTTTATATGTATTTTTGATATATTCACATGATATTATCTCAGATGAGCATAAAGTTAGTCCTACTTTCTTATGAAGAGAAATCATTTGAAAATATCAAAAATACATGTGAAAATAGTCCATCGATATTGTAGACACTCGAAATTTTACTTGCCCCAATACTAACACTGTAGGAGGGCAAAACCGTCAATCAAGCCAACCCCGGTTCCGACACCAGATATACAATCTAAATGCCGGTCCTTCAGCCTAAATTCGATCCCCAATAACGGTAAACTAAATTCGATACCCAATGTCGGTCAACTCTAGTCAAATCTAATCACCAATATCGGTACTCCAGCCAACTCCGAAAGTCAATCGGACTGTCAAATCAGCTCCGATAGTCAATCGGACCGTCTATCCAGCTCTGATAGTCAATCGGACCGTCAATCCAGCTTCGATAGTCAATCGGACCGTCTATCCAGCTCCGATCGTCAGTCGGACTGTTCATCCAATTTCAATCATCAATCGGACCGTCAGATCATCCCCGATCTCAATATCAGGACATCAACTCAAACCCGGTCACCAATATCGGGACAACCACAACACCGATCAACCATATCAGGATGTCAACTCAGCCCCGACGGCAACCCGGGAAGTACAGATCAGCCCCGACATCAGTCCGGGAAGTCAGGTCGACTTCAGACATAAAACTAAAGTGTCACAACACTTCCAAAAGAAACCCTGGAATGACCACGTCAGCCACAGAGGCAACACTGAGAACAAACAGACTCGAAATGGGATCCAAGTCTTGAAAACAGCTTCCGAAAGTCAACCAGAGGCCATGCCGACACCGAGGGCAATCCCGAGAGGGGCAAAATGGTCATTTCACCAGCTCTCATCCGATTCAGTCAAACTCAAGCCGAATTGATGCCGCCAAGGTTAGAAAGAATCACAACGGTGATCTCGGGTGAAAACAGCACCAGACGGCTCGGTGGACAAACTACGGGAAAACGTAGATCCGGTCATGAACCCACCTTTTGGGACTTAAAAGGGGTTAAATCCTATGTCATTGTGACACTCTCAGCGAGGGCTTTCCGAAAAGCTATAGCACGCCCCAAACGGACGCTCCGATCAAAAGTTATGAAGTTTCGAACCTGACATCGCGTCGCCCGGCATGCACCCACCTCGAGACGACCAAACCGATCACGTAGACCCCACTTAGGGGAGCCGCACCTCTACCTGCGGCTGCCCTAGGTAGAGCTGCGGCTCTCTGGCCTATATATAGAGGTGCACCCCCCTTCATTTTCAACATTTCTAAAACGCAGCGAAGCTCTAGCAGTTCGATTTTTTGACTTTTACACCTCTTCCAAACTCAAATATTTTCACTACAACACGTACATATACCCATATACTTCCACATACCAGAAAATAACCGGTAGATTTGGACGTATAAAGCCTACGATTTGGCAAAAAGCTCGTATTGTAGTCTATTGTAAGTATTTCTACGATCAGAAAAGTCAATACTACTACTTTGCACTGTTTTCCACTTACACATAAAGTTTCATCTTCTAAATATGCCCGGAACTTAGTTCCGTGACCGTTTTCGTCAAAATTTGGTACATTTCTGTACATAAACTCAAATTATTGCATTTCTACAACTCGGATTGACGATCCGTCAGCTCCAGCAGCTTCAATGCACTAGCACACACATTTTTGGCAACTCCGCCGGACTGGGTTATCTCCCAAGTCCGGGTTTGGCCCTTTTTTATATATATTTAATTGTATATATACTAACATTTTAATTCTGTCAAGCTCGGATGTCAAATCCGAGGTAGTTTACCGCTTTTATATATATTTATGCATATATGAACGATTTTCACCATCACTGGTCCTCGTATCAGTCTTGATTGACTACATTTCTGTTAATATATATATATATATATATATATTTCAATTCAGTCCGGGCACCGGCGTGAAAATCCACCGCCCTTTTTACTACTTTTGCACTCTTCACCATACTGGGTGCTCTCCCCAGTCACTAGTTGACTACTTTTCTGCAATTTACATTTCAATCCGCCCTGGATTACTTCATGGCCATTTTACTGTTTTTGCACACTTCGCCATACTGGGTGCTCTCTCCAGTCACTGGTTGACTACTTTTTTGTCAATTTCAATTCTAGTACGGGCACCGGCGTGAAAACCCATCGCCCTTATTACTGTTTTTCTATATATATATATATATATTATTTCTGTCACAGCCTGAATTATTTCGTGGCTATTTGCAGTTTTTATATATATTTCAATTTCAGTCCAGGCTTGCGAGTGAAAACCCATCGCCCTTTTACAGTTTTGTATATATATAACTATATATATATTTCTTTACTCCATCTATTCAACTGCTGCATTTAATATTCATTTTTATGAATCTGCACTGACATATCTGCGGGCGAACTAGATTTATCCAAATCTCGCCAATTCTAGTTTTCAACAGTTCAAACAGGTCCCGACATAACCTGAAAGCTATAATGGCTGAGATTTCTTTAAATCTAGTTATGTTTATAGTTTCAGCCTCGAAAGCAATCTCGCGTTCCTTAGATCGCTATCTAGTGGGAATGAGACGCTTTGGCCACGCGCAGCCAGGATTTACTGATGAGTCCTTGGTTCCATTGCGACGTGAGGATGTATATATATCTGTTTCTGTACAAATTTAAACTATGCAGATTTATGAGCTACTCATATGTGAGCCTAGGAATCGTGGGATTCAAGATTCAAACCGATCGGGATCTGATTCCCATGATGGACAAACTCCATGTTACAGATGTATCATGCCAGTTTTTTTGTAAAATGTACATGCACAGATCTTAAAACGGTTATCCGAATTTAAGGTCTCAATATAATGAAAAATGTCAATTGTCATGTCAGCGTCCCTCCGATGGTTTTCATACCCATGAGGAGATCGACACTTGTATATTCTTATAGTCGAGAATGCTTCGCAGCCCGACAAAACAACATTCACATGTAGCTTTAAGGCTATAAAGATAAATTTGAAAGTGGCGATGTGTTTTAATTCCTATGCTAGCGTAAAGGTTTGATAAACAGCTTTCAAAACATCATTTTCAATTCAATCAAAAAAAAAGCTTTTGCAAATCAAATTACATGCTTTTGCAAATCAAATCAAAGATGGATTTTCAAATCAAATCAAACCCTTCGTATATAGGTTCAACGAAGCCTGTCCAAACTTTCAATCAATCAAAAGACCCAATTTTCAAACAACATTCACTCACGCATTCACAGTTTTAAGGAAAATATTGAAAAGATGTGGTACCGTGTTTACACGGGAGTCGTGGGGTGCCTAACACCTTCCCCACACTTATCCAAGCCCCCGAACTCAAAACTCCGATTTCAAAGATCAACAGTGTCCAACAATTGGGCCTCTTTTCAAATCAAACTCGGTTGAGTTGGTACAACCATTTTCAAATCTACCAACTGGCGACTCTGTTAAAACGTTCAAATCGTCGACATAAACACATGTTGGTCTCTTTTCTAAAAAGTCCTTCAAAACTTTTTTTCTAAATAAAAAGAATGAGGGTAGAGAGAACTTAGGAAGATCGATTTGAGGAAACCCGGGTTACGAATCAACCCGCAGGGTTTTTAAATTTTTCAACGTCGACAGATATTTATAATGGTCATTTTCTACAAAAAAAAAAAAATTGGATGGAATATAGGTGGTAAAAGAGTGAGAAGCGGATGCACCTGATATGCGTCGTATTATGTCGCACATCACGTGACGTTTAACGGTTACCTTTGTGCTTTGTAGCCACCATGAAGTAAATTTTATTTTATTTTTTAGGAATTTCTTAACATGTGCTATAAGCACACACTTCAAGAATATATTCTCTTGAATTGTGTGCATATTCTCTTGAATTTAGTACAAATGCAGAAATCAAAGAAATATGCACACAGTGCAAGGAAATATTCTCTTGAACTGTGTGCTTAGCATGTGCCCTTAAGGCACATGTTAAGAGGGCCCTACTTTTTATTACATAGTTTTATGCATATTACTAGTAATGCTCTATATTTAAATTCTCATTTAATTGTATAGTTTTTTACACATTATTAGTGATGCTCCATAAATATATATATATATATATATAGAATAGAAATATAACAATTAATAATAAGGGTATTATAGATAAATTATTGTAAAAAATAGATCATTTAAGATAAATAAATATTTAATTTAAAATTACCTGAAATAGTAATAAAGACTTTTATCCTGAGACGGAGGGAATATTTTTTACTACGTCTAATCCTTTTGTGTTTTTGCTGTGCCTGAGTGGGTAATTGAAGGGTAATCCATGTTGTCGGCACAAACGGACGAGTTGATGACTCGGCTGGTGACATATCTTTATGCAGCTACATTTGGCTATCACTAGGCTTTAAGGTTTCATGATTGGGTGGTGAGGCCTGCTAGATAAAGGATTTCAAAAGCGAGGCAAAATAATATTAATAATAAAATTATATAAAGACTATTTATAAAATTATTATTTTATACTCCATCCGTCCTTTAATATATGAGATTTTAGATAAGTATTTTTGTCCCTTAATATAAGGCGTTTTACAATTTTAAGTAAACATTAATTGCTTAGTTTACAATATTATCCCAAGTAATAAATATAACTTTGGTTCTCTTACTATTTTTGGCCTAATAAATAATGGGTTAAATACACTTTTCATCACTCTACTAGGGGTCGGTTTACAAATGCATCATTAAACTGATTTTTTTTTTCATTTGACTCATTGAACTATAATTTTTTTATAAACCGTTACAAATTCTATTAAATCATTTGATTTTTAAAGGATTGACAAATAGACTTTGTACATATCATATATATATATATATATATATATGTCCACGTGTCATGTCATGGTGAAAAAAATAAATAAAATACCCAAAAACCAACAGTTAAAATAAGTTAACCAAATAAAATAATAGAAAAAAAGCAACCAAATAAAAGCTTCTAACTTCACAATTATAAAATAGAAAAAATTAAAAACTTAAATGTGATGTTATATATATATTGGTAAAAAAATTTAAATTAAAAGGTTAATAATAATAATAATAATAATAATAATTTTATATTTTAAAATATTTGATTATATTTTAAAAGTGAACCTAATATATTTGAAACTTATAAAAAACATGAATTCATTAATTTTATATAAATACATTTGTAAAAATTATACATTAATATATTTTATTATACATTAATACATTTTATTATTAATTAATATATTTTATTATTAATTAATAATTTGTATACAATAATTTTCCTTAAAATCACCGTTTTTATTAATTAAAAAAAATCAAAAGGTAAAATTATAATTTTTAGGGTCTTCTTAACATGTGCCCTTTGGACACATGCTAAGCACACAATTCCAGATAATATTCTCTTGAACTGTGTGCATATTCTTTTGGTTTTTACATTTACACCAAGTTCAAGAGAATATGCACACAATTCAAGACAATATTCTTTTGAACTATGTGCTTAGCATGTGCCCTAAGGACACATACCCTAAGGACACATGTTAAAAAATTCCTAATTTTTATAGTATTAAGTTTCCTAAAATTATCTCTAATTTTGAGAAATCAATGTTATACCCGTCCGGAAATTGATATTGTAATATTTTAATTATTAAAATACCAATCCAGCATAATCAGAACACCAAGGAATCATAATGAAAACAATATTAATTAATTTGTTGAAGAAAACATCCACATAAACTATTAAATTAATAAAAAAGAATCAAACAAATGAAATTCCCCCAAACAAATCTATCTGAATCTCTCATCTTCTCCCCCAAACAATACCTTCCTCCAGCAATACCTTATTAATCCGGCGACAATACCGGCGTCAATCCGACAGCTACCTTCCTCCGGCAAAGACTACCCAGCTACCTTGTCTTTCTTAATACAAAGTATCTATCCCCAACATAATTTCCCAAAAACATGACAGAGTATTTGCCAGAAAGTTGTCATACGCTTATGTCAAGAGTCACATAGTAACAGAATGGAAAATCTACAAGAGAAGAAACTACGGTAATTGTGCACTACGAGCAATAAGAATAGTCCTGCAACATCAGAAAGATTCAAATAATTCACAAACTTTTCAATAGATTAATAATTTCAACATGAAAACAACTATCCGGAAAAAAACAACTTCATCTAGACCCCCAATTTCCAATAAATCTTGTTCAGATGTCTCCCAAGCTTTAACTATCCAGCTAGGTGAAGGAACAAGTCTGTCAAAGGAACAAGTTCTCTGGAGTTCCGATCTATTTGTTTGGTGGATTCCATAAATAATACTAGGCAGCCACCAAACTTCAGATCATAACTTCGAGTCCAATCAAAGCCCCATACTAATCATCACCAAGAAAGCCTCACTAAAGAACTTCCCGAACTTTGCAAACATAGATCGAAAAAGAAGGAATGGTGGGTCGAATATGAGGAGGGAAGGGGAGGGTTAGGAGAAAGAAGGGGAGGCGGGGAACTACTACCTATCTCTACGAAGCAAAACCAAAAAAACTCAAACCCAACCAGATCATATCCGTGAGAAACGAGTGGGCCGCAGGAAGGTGGGGAGATCTGGGTGCTCGGAAGAGAAAAAGGACAGTAGAAAGGAGGGAGAGGAGGGGAGAGATTGACACAGATTAAATTATTCAGCTTACCTTCTCTCCTTATCAGCATTTTTCGAATTTGGATTTGGGTTGTGGTGAAAAAGAAGATGATGAATTAGATTTGAATTTGGATTTGTGATGAAGAAGATGATGAACTCATATTTGGATTTGTAGGGGAGAAGATGATGATTCTATTCGATAGAATTTAATATCTTTAAAGTTAATTTAAAATATTTAAAAATTAAAAAAATAATATAAATTTATTAATGTTATATAAATATATTTATAAAAATTATATATTAATATATTTTTTATTAATTTATATATTTGTTTATTAATTTAATTATTTGTTATTTAAAAAAGAGAGAATTCAAGTTTGAAAATCAAAAAATTTAAATTAAAGTTATTTTGTTATTATTATTAAAAAAATCCACATTGGGTCTTATATGCCACGTAAGCGTTGCCATGTGGTGCCATGTAGACTTTCCATTAACTTTTAACATTTTTAGACGAAAATTTTAATTTTTGTAAAAAAGTTATAGTTCAAGGAATTGATCGTAAAAAAAAATCAATTCGATAATGCATTTGTAAACCGATCTCTAGTAGAATGGAAAAAAGTGTATTTAACCAAATAAATAACACTCTTTTTTCAATACAAGGGCAATATAGACAATTGATATTATATTTAATGCTATACAATCATTTTCTTAACATTTGTGCACAACTCTAAAACGACTTATATTAAGGGACATATGGAGTATTATTTAATAGTAATATGTCGCATGAATAAATTAAAAAAAAATTATTCTTTTCATTCTAAAATTATAGATACATTTTGAATTTTATAAATTAATTTGCAAAATTCTAAAATTCATAATTAATATGAAATTGTATAGTTTTCACACCAAACATTACAAAAATTATAAATTAACTACAACATACTACTAATAATCGTCTTTACTATTTTTCAAATTTAAACTAAATCATATTAATTTTGAAAAAATTGATTTTAAAAACTTGAAACGCGCCTCTAGATAGAGTGTAAAGCTTATTGTAAATTCCGGCTTTTAAAAGTATAATACCTTTACTATATAATTCTATACTGATATTTGTAGACTTGACAAATGTGTTGGGTTGGTTTAAACTGGTCGGGCTATCGTCGGGTCAGGTCATTGACGGGTCAGGTCAAAACGACCCAGGTTTTGATGGGCTGAAAAAGTATAGTTCAAAGTCCATTTTTTGACGGGCAGGTTAGCCTGGCCCGCGGAATTGGACTGATTTCTGACCACATTTTTTACACATTTCTGGGCCTGGCCGGACCAAAACGGGCCAGGTTTTGATGTGTTGAAAAAGTGAAGCCCACAGCCCGTTTTTTGACAGGCGGGCTAGCCCGATCTGCGGGCCTGGACCGATTTTGCCAGGTCTAGAATATTTGTAATCAATTTGTAAGATGAAAATTTTGCAAAATGATAATGAGTTATTCAATTTAGAGAATATTACAAAAATATCTACTTTTTAAAACTTTTTTTTTATCAAACAGTCTAATTGACTGTAATATATTGAAACAGTAAATTGTTACAATCGATGAAAAAATTACAATACAAGAAATTGAAATGGGCAATCCTTTGAAACATAATAACATATAATCAAAAAAATGGTCAATCGTAGAAACAACTAGTGGACACCAAAAATACTCTTGAAAAACAGTCATAATCCAAAAGTAATAACATAATATGCAGATACGAGTAATTCTTCAATATGAGCAATGGAAGAACCGGTCTTCATGATAACGTCGCACCAAAATCTGAACAATTTATCTTCAACCATTCATACACTAGAAAAATTCTCACAAATGAAAAAAATTATCTCCCAATTGGAAAAAATAAACTCCCAATCGATGAATCACACTATTTTTTTTATAATTTTTTTAAATGAATCACACTTATTTTAAATTTAAAAGAATTTCAAAGCAATTAAAAAAAATCCAAAATATATCATAATCACGGGATTACTATATATATAGGGGTCATATGTTAATAATTGGTGTCTTTTAAAATGTTATTTATGAAAAGTATAGCTATCTAACACCAATTGCTTTGGTATTGATACTAAGGTAAGCTTGAATATGAACAAACAAATGTATTTAGTCAGATTTTTGACTAACACGTAAGGTGTCAAAACTAAATGTAAATACGTTTAATGGATGAATGTTGATCAACATAGAGTAATATTGGTTGATCTCCTAGACATGCTCGTAAGATATATTGGATTTCCAGTTTTATTACCGTGAAATCCATACAAATGAACGAAAAAGGAAAATTTCTCGGTCTTCTGACTAACCCAGTTTCAATATTTAATGTGTGGTTTCGAAAATGTTTTTAAATAAAGGAAAAGTATCGATTTTGGTTATTCTTATTTATTCACAACTATTTGTGCAGTTGTTGAATAATAATCATATGATTCTTGATTTTTTTTTTGTTAAAAAATGTTATACTTGTTGAGCGATTAAATGCTAATTCTTGCTTGAACTATATGATTTTCAGCTAAGGTCGAAAGGGTTGAAGGGTCCGGTAAGGACAATGGAAAAGCGAAGATGGAGAATTAGAATACGATGTTGTAATAATAGTAGTAATTTTTGTAATAAACTATATTATGACACATTAAACATGTTATGGTTATAAAAACCTGGGAGACTGAACGGATGTGATGTAATAATATAGTAATTACATTCATGTCAATAAGATATATAGTTTTATATTGTGAATGTTGTAGCACCTTATCTAGTTGAAGAAGTCGGGTTGACGACTTCTTCAACTATGTTGAAGGTACTCGAATTTGGGGGCGTCACATAGTTGAAGAAGTCGGGTTGACGACTCTAAACCAAGCGTTTATTGGGAGGCAACCCAAGTTTAATTTTTAGTTTTTGCAGTTTAGTTCTTTAGTTTATTTAATTGCATTTTAATTAGTTGTTTCAATTGTTTTCAGGTATCGAGTATGAAACAAAATGGATTAAACTTCTGACTTAGCAGACGAGGAGGACGCTAACATGGCAAATCATCGGCTTTCTCAGGGAAATCCTCTGCTTTTACTTGTTATATTTTTGACATTAAGGACAATGTCTAGTTTAAGTTTGGGGGAGTTTAACCTTATTTTTGTTTATTTATTTGGTATGTGATTTGTTAGAATTGCATTTTAGATAGTATGTTTAGAATAACTTGAGCAATGAATTGATTGTATTTGTTGATGGCTAATGAAAAATAATGAAGATTCTGGTTAACTCAAAGGAATTGATAAGCAATGTGTAGTTGTAGTTTTAAGTTATGAGTTGGTTTTGTCTTGCCTGATATTCATGTTAGTTTAATAAGCACGTAGTCAACTGTTTTGGCTAGTTACAATTTTAGAAAAATTTAAAATTTTAACCACTTTTGAAAATTTTGTTGAAATATAATAAAACTTGTTTGCATGTCTTTGAAAGTGAAATTTAAACAAGATTCTATGTTTGGGGGAATCCTTGGGTTGTTTCCTTTTAAATTTTTTAAAAATAATTTAAAAAAATTAAAAAGAAATGGAAAAAAAAGAAATAAAAAAATTTATGTATAAATGTATCTTGACTAGTCTGGTTTTGTGGCCTATGTTACTCGAGTTAATAAATCCTTAGGGGTGTCTTTACACCTAGTGCCCTAAAGCCAACTGGTTTGGGAGTCATTGGTCAAACGCTCGTTGCATGGGTAACTTTGAAAAGCCTAAGAAAATTAGACATTGCAAAAGTCAAGAGTGAAGTTTAAGAATGAGATGGAGCGTAAAGCACACTCGTTAAATAAAAGAAAAAAATAATAATAAAAATATTTGGGAACCCTAGGTTTGGTGTTTTGTTTGGATTATCTGAATTTGATATGTTTAACATTTTTGTAGGGTCGAGATTGAAATTTTCTGTTATGTAGTTGATTATGTAGATTGATTTAGAGTTGGGACTGGTTAAGATAGTTGATATACACACACGCACACAACATGGTCAAGGGTTTGTGCAAAACTGATGAACAAGTTAGAATTATAACATGATATTATTTTAACATTGATTTTAGGTATTATTATTGATTTTTGAGGCCATTGTTCGAACTCTTATTAATTTATTGCTCGAGTTGAGTTATTTCTAGTAAGGTTTTAATGTTCTTAGTGTTTTGCTTGAGTACAAACAAATATTCAATTTTAGGAGTATTTGATGAGTGGTTTTTATACCTATAAATTGAGTACTTTTGACTTAATGATATGTGAGTTTTTGAATATTTTCTATTCTTTTTTATGTAGGAAATGAAGTTGGAAGCTATTTGGTTGCATTCTAGTTAAATATGAGCTTTATGGATGCATTTTGAGTCAAATGGGAGTATATTGCGATATTCAGCTTTTTGGCGATATGACATCCAGAGCATTAAATGAGTTTTGGATGGTGTTAGAATTTTATAATGAGAAAGTGATCTTCTTGAAGTTTGTAGAGGACTTCTCAAGCTTTCTAGAAAGGTTTGGTGGGTAAAAATCCGAGTTTGTTCGGACCTCCAAACAGTGTGTCAAAGTAAGCTGATCCGAACCTTGCTTGGATTCGATTCTTTTTTGTATTAGTTCACTTCAAATGGGCATAACATGAATTTCCAAACTCCAAATGAGGTTATTCAATAGCCTAAATTCATCTTTATTTCTAGGGCTACAACTTTTAAGAAGAGTCCAAGTCGAGATTCGGTTGTTAGCTAATAGAAAAATAGCTCACAAGTTCCAGCGCGACATCAAATTTTCCAGGGCCAGGAAGTTGAGCGTCGCGGCGTCCATTCCTAGAGCCAAAGCGCTAGGGAGACTATCGTGTCGCTGCTTTATAGAGTCAGGGCACTTGTGGTTCAGCTGGGACGTTAATATTGGCGATTTTGACACGCTTTTGACTTGGAATTGTATTAGGATGCCTACTTTTGATAGGTTTTAACATGAGATCTATAAATACCAATCAAGAGACATAATTTGGGGAGAATAACACCCTAGAGGGGAGACTAACATCTAATCAAACACACATCAAAGCTAGGTGTCGACGTCGAGAAAAATTCTTGATTTCCTTTTCCTATGTGTTCCTACCCTTTATTTTTTCTATTTTTGATTTGTTTTGATCTGAGGGTGAGATTTTCAGGAAAAGACCGACATACAATGTCAACAATTTGAAAAGATTTGATTTTATTAGTCCGAATTAGACAGAGTCGCCAGTTGGTATAAGTGAAATGGTTGTACCAACTCAACCGAGTTTTGAAAGATTTTGCAATAGGGCCCAATTAATGGACTCTATTTAATTGGTCTTGGAAATCGAGATTCATAGAGTTCGGAGGCTTGATTAAGCGGGGGGAAGGTGTTAGGCACCTCTCGACTTCAATGAAAACACGGTTACCGCGTCTTTTTAATTTCCCTAATCATTATGTGTGTGTGTGTGTGTGTGTGTGTGAATTTCAATAATTGGGCATAAGTGCTTTATTTTAAAGTAGTGTTGTGCTTCGTTGGACCTATATACGAAGGGTTTGATTTAATGAAAAGTCTTTTTTTAGACAAGATATGAAAGTGATGTTTTGAAAAGTGGCTTTCAAACCCTTTCCCTCGCATAGGAATTGGAGCCTTTTGATACTTCCATTTTTATTCTATATTCGTCTTGATTTAGATTTTATGGGAGATGCAAAGCATAAATAAATATCTACAAAAGTGTCGAACCTCTTGTGGGCATGAAAGCCATCACAGTGATCCGAGCATCACAAACCACAATTTAATTATGTCAGGGCCTTAAATTCGTATCCCCACTTTAAGGCCTATGATTACATTTACAAAGGCTTGCAAGCTGTATATACAGTAAAAATTTATCCATTATGGAAATTGGATCTAGATCCATGTGACTAATCGTGGATCCCATGACTCCTAGGCTCACATAATATCATCAAAAAGCTTGCACGACAGATATTTTCTAATAAAAGGCGAATGGTAATCTAGACGTCGCAAAACAAAGGTTTCATCGGTTAAATCCTTACATGCGCGTAGCTAAGCTTCCCGTTCCCTCTAGATACAGATCTAGGGTCGCGTAGTTGCTTAATATTTACAAAATTAGAAAGAAAACTATATTTAAATAAATCTTAGACATTCTAGCTCAACGGTTCCAGTTTTACAACTTTTGAACAGGTTAAAAGTTAGATATGACTAGATTTAGATAAATCTAGTCCACAAACTTTACATTAGTACAGATTTATATCAAATGAACAGTTAAAGTTGATATTTAATCAAATTAAATAACTAATATATATATATATATATATATATATTACTTATATACATATTAAAGCAGGAAAAAATCATGGATTCAGAATCCAGACGTGACTGATCAATATAAATATATATATGCTTATATATATATTAAAGCTGAAAAGACCACGGATTAGCAATCCAATCCAAATTAATTAATATATATATATATATATTAAAGCAGTAAAAAGCCATATATTTACAATTCAGGCATAATGAACACTTCCATAGATTAACAATCAAGGCCAAACGAGTTAATATAAATATATATATATATATATAAGATTATATATGTATATATATTAAAGTAGTAAAAAGTCATAAATTTATAATTCAGGCATAATGAACACTTATATATATATATGTATATACTTATATATATATACATATATATATTAAAGCGATAAAAGCCACAGATTTACAATCTAGGCTGAAATAGTACTTATAAATACATATATATACTTATATATAGATATATTAAAAGCCAGAAAAGCCACGGATTTGCGATCCAAGAAAAACTAAAAGTTATACATATCTATATATATATATATATGCTTATATATATATATATTAAAGTAGTAAAAAAACTTCAGATATGAAGAAATCTCACAGTGTACAGCGAGACGGGTCTTTAACCGCTTTTGTAGCTTGAAAACTCTGTTTACACATGTTAAAACTTGATATGTTAGTATATATATGTATAAAAGTGTTTAGAAAGAACAATATTGAAGTTTAGAACACTGATGGTAGTGTTAAGAGCTGAAACGGGTGAGATTTCTTATTTTTTAATCTTTTTATTCTTCTTTTCTTTGGCTGGTGGGGGGTTTTAATTATAGACCAGGGAGCCGCGGTTCCACCTGCAGAAGCCGCGGGTCTACCTGTGGCTGACCCGGGTTGCCCTGATCCCGTGGGTCCTGTTGTCTCAAAGTACGTGCACTCCGATCAACACGTTGTCCGCTTAGACCTTTAAAACTTTCAATCCAGGAATTCGATGGAGGCGTACTATACCTTTTCGGAAAGATTTTTCCAAGAGTTACACAATGACATGGGATTTAACCTTTTTTAAAGCCGAGAAGATTGGTCCATGACCAGATCTTCGAGTCATCGCAGGCCATCCGTTGAGCTGTCTTGTGCTGTTTTCACTCGGGATTGACGTTATGGTTATGCATGACCTTCATGGCAGTTATTTGACTTGATTTGATGTTAAGTTGGCAAAATAACCATTTTGCCCTTCCGGGGGTTGTCTCCATGATTGATAGGGCTTTCAACTTTTTCTCGGGGTTGTCTCCGAGGTTTGATACCAGCCGACTCTATTCTTCCTCAGGGTTATGTTCGGGGTTGATTTGATATCCCAGGGTTATCTCTGGGGATTGATTTGATCCTTCGGGGTCATCTCCGAAGGTTTACTGGATCTCCCGGGGTTGTCACCGGGGTTTGATTGGATCTCCCGGGGTTGTTGTCAGGTTTAACTTGATTTCCCGGGGTTGTCACCGATGTTTGACTTGATTTCCCTGGGTTGTCACTGAGGTTTGACTTGATTTATCGGGGTTGTCGCCGAGGTTTGACTTGATCTGGACTTCTAGGATTGTCTTTGGAAGGAAAAAGACGGTTTTGCCCTCCTGCAGGGTTAGTAACAGGAATGCAAAATTTTGAGTGTCTACAGATGCCCCTCTTTATCATGTTTATGCAATGCAATGGAATGAACAGGATAAATATTGCTAGACACTAGAAATATGATACATGCAAATATAATGCAATGTATGATATGCTATGTTATGAATGCTATATACTCTTATGGGGTTAGTTGCCTCGGTATTCTATCACTGACTGCTCCTACCACTTCTGCTGGGGATGGCATTGTCAATGATGTCTTCCACTGAACTCTCTTGATGCCTACTCGAACGGTAGTTTGCAAGGCTTTCACCATTGAACTTTCTCGATGCATACTCGAATGGTAGTTTGCAAAGCTTTCATCACTGAACTTTCTTGATGCCTACTCGAATGGTAGTTTACTAGAGCTTTTATCATCGAGTTTTCTCGATGCTACATTGGGTTGAAGCCAATGGTTTTAAAATGTTCGTCGGTGCTACCACAACTGATTCTATGAAATGTTGTAGAGATATTTTTAGGATCCCTACTGGGTAGATTTTTCTATGGCTGATATCACTGGACCTTTCTGAATTCGACGTTGGGGTTGTCACCAATATTCTTTGTCTTCAGATATGCTTTCTGCCTTTACCTCCATTGGGGATGTTCCCCTTCTGACTAGTGACCTCTTTGTGGATTTCTGATGCCTATCCTGATGATAGTTTATACCGATTTACATCATCCAATCTTTCCTGACGTTACGTTGGGGCTGTCACCAATGGTTTGGATTGTTGTCCGGTTGATACTGACGTTTTTGATGGGGATAGAATTCTTACTATCGACTTGAACAATAGTTGACAATGATTGGACCATCACCGAACCTCCTCGATGCCTACCCGAACGGTAGTTTACAACGGTCGACTGAATTGATTTGATTTGATACCTACTCAAACGATAGTTTATAGGGTTTGACCATCACCGAACCTCCTCGATGCTTACTCGAACGGTAGTTTACAACGGTCGGTCTGAACAGACTTAATTTGATACCTCGGCTAGAGATTTATATAACAGATTCCATAATTGATCATCCCAGGGAAGATGTTTTTCTACGATTTTCATCATCGGATCTTTCCCGATGCTATGCTAGAGTTGTCGCTAACGGTTTGTAATATTAGACAATCTGACCTTCGTTGAAGCAGTTCTCAACGGCTTTCGTCATCGGCTCTTTCCCGATGCTACGCTGGAGTTGTCGCCAATGGTTTGCAATATCAGAAACTCTGATCTTCGTTCAAGCAGTTCTCAACTGCTTTCATCACTGGATCTTTCCCGATGCTATGCTAAAGTTATCGCCAACGGTTTACAATATCTGACGTGTCTGATATCTCTACTGGGGTTATCTTTCTGATAAGTTATACCCTCGAACAAATCTGGATACTTTGACGCATTCCAAACTGACGGTTCACGACACCGGACCTTCCCGATACTTTGATAGAGGCAGTTTTCCATAATTTCCATCATTGGCCTTCTAAATACCACATTAGGGCTTATACCAATGGCTTACATGAATATCTTCTTTCAATTAGAAGTTTGATACCTGAATTCAGGGTTTTAGGCCTTTTCTGCTCAATTGCATAGCATCTTTTTCCCTGATTTGACTTTTCAGCTTCCTAGAACTCAGCTTTAATCTTAATTGCACCAAACCGAAGGGGGTGGGGCCCACCCTGTGTGGTAGCATGTCTACCTGCGACAGCCGCAGGTAGGCCCATGGCTCCTCGCGGGTCCATTTTAGTCCCCCCGTAGCTTTCACAAGTCATTTTCAAGTTGAATCATTTAGAAAATCCAAAAATTCCTCTTCAGATTTACTGAGTTCGGGATGCTTTTTGCAAAATCCATCACCGTACAATCGTTATGCACAACTCTAGTAACGTTTATATTATTTCTTTTCATGTTTTGACCGTCAGAATGCTAGATTTCATATAGAATGCTTCAAAACACAATATAGCAAATAGGCATGCTCATATGACTTGATAAAAATTATTAGACTTAGTAAATGCTTATATTTTACCATGTTGAACGTATTGATGTGAAAAAAATTGATTTCTGAAAAAGCATTTGGCGCCCTTTTCGCCAGTTTATTCATCCTATTTGAGGACAAATGAGCCTGGATTTTCAAATAAAAATACACATGGTAATTTAACTTCCATGGGGAGTTTGATTTTGATGTTTTTCATATATATGAAATGCTCATAATTTTGGGTTAGTGTGCTACTGAATGGCCACCTAGTCATGCATATGTGCATGCGGATAGTTTATTTTACATAAGAGACTCTGGCGAAATTTTTTCACAAGCCTGAGCATTTAATGAACATGCAATTATAACTCTACTGGGGATATATGTTAAACTAATGCATGCTTTAGGACTTAGATTATGCATAAAATAATGATTTAATTTTAATAAGTTGTACGTTTAAAACTTACCTCACCCTTTCTGAGGTGATTTGGAGATTTTGTTCAGGTTATGGATTCAGATATATCGAGCAGCTCTCGCAAGGTCTCTGTAGGTGTGAGGAAGAAGAGAGCTTCCGATGTCCCTCAGCCTAGTCCAGCACAGCAGCGTCATCGGTTGACCGAGTCAATGATTCGTCCTATCTGAGTTGAGAGTCCGGATGTCGAGGACGAGGAGGAGGATGTCCCTATCGTGGATCCCGCTCTGGTTTCGACTACGCCACGTCGGGAGCTTCCAGCTATCATCGTGATGATTCCAGATCTTTTGGAGGATTTGAGACGCCATCCTTCGATCTATCTCCACGCAAATGAGGTAACTAAAATTTTCATTCTGAAATTTCTTCCCTTTCCATTTTCGGGCTATTGGCTTAATGTTGATTTGCAATTTGATGTAGGTTCCCGGCTTTACTTAGCCTAGAGAGAACTATTTTAGCATTCATTCCTTATACCTGACTCTCCATCCGGAGTACCAGGCCATCGTCAACTCATGGAGTTTAGAGGCCTTCTTCTCTATTCCTCCCCGTCGTTGCCCTTGGGGTTATCTGCGGGCTTTATCTGAGTGCTGGTTCCACCAAACCCATGAAAGTAGTATGCATACAAGCTAATCATGTATGATGATAAAGCATATACTTTGAGACAATCTTATTTATTTATTAATAAAAGTGTTATTTAATTAAAGGCATTTAATTTATCTACATGGTGTTGTTTTTATAATATGTGATAAACCCATAGTTTGAAGCAATGCTTTTGGAGTCATGATGATGATCATGCTAATGAGATCTAAATTCTTAGACAACTTAAAACTAAAATAGTTCCTAATCGTTGGATTACTAAAAAAGGGATTAATGAATCCGAATTTATTGGTACATAAGTTGACTTACTCATTGGATGAGGATGATTGATCTTATAATCATTTGTGTGGAGACACTAAAGCAAGTATGTAGGTGCTTATTGGAGAATAAGTTCACTAAACGTGGCTCGCTAAGGAATACCTAATGGAGTTTTACTTGCCTATCAATAGGAATTTCTTAAGTGATATTAGTACAAATAATCCTTAGACTTGAGATCATCATATTATCTTGTGTATGATGAGTTATGCTTTGACATGTCCCTTAAGACCTTAAGGGTATATCAAAGGGTATGAGTGGGTATAATAATTTATGCATGGAGATAATAAATGATCAATAAAGGATCTACCACTTCTAGTAAAAGAAGAGAATGTCCTATGTGATTCGATAAATGACAACCCAGTAGTCATTGGCCAAGACAGAATGAAATTATTAAGTAGTTTCTAATTTGCATTATTTGGTATTGTGCATTTTAGAATCGAAATACATATAATTAAAAAAAATAAGACTTGATAGTAAATTCATATCTTATATTTAATTGGGACATTGTATAGTGTAATGAATGAATTGTACGATAACTATTTACTCACAGGTTTTTTATGATTAATGTTGAAATCTATATTATCTGAAAAGTCGTTGATCGCTAAGAGGGCTTACCCTTATTGTAGAATAAATGTTATTTATTTAATGAATTATTAGTTTAATTTATTTATTTAAATAAGATTAGAATTTTTCTAATTGATTTATTCACAACCGATTTAATATGGAGAACCTGGTCACACCATAAAAGGAAGAATATTTATTAAAGAAGCTAATGACATAATCGTAATGATAAGTTAAGTATGTTTAATTTAATCTATGGTGATAGAATAAATTAAATAGCTTAATTTGTAATTAGGAATTAGCATTCACCAAAGTATCACAAATTATAGTAGGTGAGGGAGACATGTTTGAATATAATTATTCATGTTATTGTTGAATTAGCATTAACCAATTAAGAGTCTTTTTAGGGGGACATTGTTGTAGTGATATTCTAGCGACTTTTTTTTAGTAATTCACAAAAAATGTATAGTATTTATTCCAACTGTTTTTTTTTATACAGAAAGCAGTGTTTTAGGTGTAATTTGGATACATACAAGAAACAGGTGTACAGACCCTGTTACTTGTATGTATCCAAATTACACCTAAAACACTGTTTTCTGTAAAAAAAAATCTAGTTGAAATAAATTCTATACATATTTTGTGAGTTACTAAAAAAATTAAAAAAAAGTCGCTAGAATGTCATTACAACAATGTTCCTTTATACTTATTGACCAATTAATTATTAGATTAATTCAGTTTCCACTAGAATATAACTTCCACATATAAGACAAACAAACAAATAAGATACAAGTTCAATATTAATAATGAGTAAACTTCCGCATAAGATAAACAAACAAATATAATACAATAGGTAAATTACGCAGAGCCGATGAAATCTTAGTTTAGTGGTTAAAATTAAAATATTATGACCTTTAGGTCTTAGATTCAATTTTCAGTTAGGTGTGTTTAATTTTTTTTCTTCTTTATATGAGTTTTGGAATAAAATTTAAATTTAAAAATATATATTATATTGGGCAATATGGCCATTGTGACAACCCCAAAATCGGGTATATTTCTCTCCCCTGATTTTGTGCGTTAGTACTATCTTTTTTTAGATTTAAAACAATATTTAATGTTAAAATAGCTAAAAATGTGGAATAAATTTTTTTTTCTACAAAATCGGGTCTGTTTCTCTCCCCGATCTTGTGCGTTAGTACTATCTTTTTCTAGCTTTAAAACAATATTTAATGTTAAAATAGCTAAAAAAGTGGAATAATTTTTTTTTCTTTTATTCCATTCATTCGTTCCCTGAATCTCAACCTTTACGATTCTCTTTTCTAATGAAATCATATTCATTTAATGATTTCTCTTATCATAGTTATATTAATATATATAACTCAATATTAATTCTTTCTTATATAGTAATGTCACTATATCACTTTACTTTTATAAAGTATTCATTACAATATCCAGAGTAAATATTCTTTATTGAATATTTTAAACTACACTTAGCTGCAAGTTACATATATCAAAATCATCAAGCATAGCTTTTTATCATTTCTAATGTAAGGAAATGTATCCATTTCGCACATTGATTAATCTTCATCATCTGTACAGTAAGTAATATTGCATAACATCGTTAACCTACAAAATGTTTATGTTTGCAAGATTGAGCTCGACTGTGATGCCCCCAAATCCGGGTCCCTTCGATTACCTCGGATCCGGTGCAGTCACGGTACAACTATCGTCAAACTATTACATCTTTTATTCATAACTTAATGAATATAACTTCGCTTTATTACAATATAGAACATAATTTTTTTCATTATCAGGATCTCGTATAATGACCCTAAACTTTTATAAGTTACAATCTTGGTCATTTACCATTCCTGTCTTATATCATATTCGATATTATAAAAATGCGAAATAACTTAAACTTTTTCAATCTTCTTTGAATAAAATCTTTTATTAATTTTCATAACTTGAATCGATTACAAATCCTTGAATCAACTATATGATATGATTCATTCTATTTGAGTTATTGTATAAACACTTACATCTTAATACTATGTCTTCTATGTATCACATAGTACAACTTTTCAACACGACAAGTGTTATACATCATAAGCAACTATCAAGTACATCGTATAAAACTTAAAAATTGTTCAAGATCGTATCATTAGATAACTAAGTCGATCTCCTTACGAAACTACAGAACTCTATCAATCATGTGGCATAATACTTTAATCGTAAGTCCTTAACTTGCAAATATGGTTATTTGCAAGAGTGAGCTCGACAGCTCAGCAATTTTAACAGTTTTCATGCATCACATAGCATATAATATCATACTTAGTTCATGCATTCATAATCAATTAATATTTCCTATGCATGTTACTTCTCACATAACAGGCATAAAGATTCACTTCACAAGTATATCATCAAAGATCAACCTTCAATCTCATACATATCTCATATACATTTCATATATATTCATCAACATTTTCGTAACATAATATAATTCAATTAACAGTTATAGAATTTATTTATCAAATAGGAACTGAAAAACTTACCTGATTCGTAGTTTAACAACTACGACTTAACTGCTTAAAGATATCTGCACTTCGTGTAATCCTACTCAGTTATATAATCATAGATTCACACTTATCAGTTATACACATCTATACATTTTCAATATAATGCTATTATATCGCTTCCTAACTAGGTTTGTAAAACCTACATTCCACTTTCTCATCATACTCTTATAATAGTTAGGTATGTATAGGTATACCTTAACTATACTTAATATCATCATTCATAAACCTTTATCACACACTTAACTATTTATGTGTTCGACACACATTTTAAAAAATATAGATACACAATTCACATTATATTTGTGTTTCTCAAACCTTAGGAAAATTTATCAATTCCGGGTTTCCTATCATTACATCAATGAACACTCAACACATCATTCAGACTCTGTTTCATAACTTGTGATACTAATGTAAACATACTTCTATGATCAGATTATATTTAAAATAATCTGGCAAAAATTGCCCTGCACATTTAGACCTGGGAGGGGCGCAGCTCCCTGTCCAGACCAAATTTAGCCGTTTTGATTTCTGGTTTCGTTTTAGTTTTTCTAGCATGCATAGGTACTGAAACATCACATGTTAAACATCCTTCAATACACATGCTCACATACATTCTATCTATTTACATATAGTTAGTATAGTTTATCTTCAAAATTTACTTTAAAACATGCTTGAATGACTTCTATTTTGTCAAAATAGGTGAGTGCACTTACCAATCATGCCTAGAGGCACATGCTTACATAAAGTCAGAATACAAATGACTTAATGTTCGTCCATCTTAGTTTCAAAACTTCTAAATTTTATTCTCAAAATCCATGTCATGCCAAAGTAATCATGCAAGGCAACTTCGAATCATATGTCATACTCATTTGTACATATTTCTACACATGCTTACAAGGTCAAAAATGTAGGCGACACCATGCTCATGAATATTAGTTTTCAAAACATGAATTTCTCTTTGAAAACACGTATTATCCAAGCTATGCAAGTTATCTTATGCGAGGTAACTTAAAATCACATTTCATGCTCGCACGACTCAATCATATACACATACTACAAAGCCAGAACTTAAATGACTTAAAGTTCGCCAAGGTTTGTTTTTCAAAATCTTCAAGTTTTCCTTAAAACCACACACTAACGTGACTAAGAGGTTTATGGTATTCAAAGGGGTTTGAAACCACATGGCATACTTATTTCCATGCATAACTAGGTCATACAATCATGCTCAAGAGATCAGAACATACACGTCATACGTATATATCAAGGTTCATTTTTAAAACTATAAGTTCACTTTAAAACTATAAGTTCTTCATCAATAATGTATACTATCATAGTCAAACATGCTCATGCTATGTCAATATACTTATATATATATGTTAATCATGTTCTCATGCTTGTATAAGTTATATCAACTAATTAACACTTAACAGTTTGTAGCAGAAACAGAAAACTGTCACAGGGGCCTGGCGCAGCTGCGCTGCGCCCTAGTACAATACTGGCGCAGCTGCGCCGGGTCTCGGCCAACAACAGATATGTTTCTCCTTCTACAGTTTCCAAAGCCAATTACCAATTCTTTCTACGAATTTAATTATAGGTTGACTACATTGTTGTTCTATCATGTTTGTAAGCTTCCATAACAACTAACTTCCACGCTCCAATCCAATTAGCATGAATTTAAACATAATCAAGCATATAAGAAATTTACAGAAAATGGGAATTATACCTCTGTCACTATGAATGGAGCTTGCTGCTATATCAAGCCTCCTTCAATCTCAGAATCCTAACACTAATATATAAACTCACTCTCTATTCTCACTTTCTAAAATTTCCAGCAAAAGAAATGAGAAGAGAAAAGCTTATACTTATAGGCAATAGAATATACAGGCAAAGCTATCATCCACTAAATCAAACCAAGGGATTGAAGAATTGTTTAATGGTTAAGGGAGGGTAGTTGAGTAGTCGGTAATGTGACGCCCCCAAATTCCAGGACCGTCACGGGGTCTCTCGAATTCGGTTCATCACGTGCTCATGGTAATACATCCCAATAATAATAACTAAATATCACACAATCACAGCGGAAAATCTATTCTAGAATAATTTACAATGATTTATTATAATTATTCCCCCAAGTCTCGCAACCTACAGTACTTAATAGATTACATAATAATATCAATTAACGACTTATTACATAATCTAACTTAAGCTTAAACATAATTAAATCTAGTCTTACTACATCATCTTAATACAACATTAAAATATTTAAAACATAAAAGAGACAAGCTAGTTGGTAGCCTTGCCCTTGCCCTTATCAATGCCCGAAGGTTTACCATGCTCTGCCTTAACTGAAATATTTTAGGGAAAGCAATAATGAGCACAAATTGCCCAGCAAGTAATATACAATAAGGGTAAGTGATATAATTCTCAATTCTCGAAAGGGTATAACAAGGTTTGATAGTTCAAGGATAACAAGAATATCAACAACTTTCAATAACAGTCGCTAAGGACAGAATAATATCAATGTGATTCAATAATAAATCAATTCAAGATTTCAAGATAACTGAATACTGAGCAGTCGCTAAGGACTATGAACTTCTACTAGAATTAACAGTAATAAACTGAAAATCCAACAAAAACAGGTACAACAGGTGATCAGCCTAAAGTACCATCGTTATGCATAACAATCAATCATACTCAAGTGTGCACGTCGGTTCTCCGACAGTTATATATTCCCTTCAAAGAAGGTTGTTCTTCTCAGTCAAATACAAGATCCCGCACCAATCAATTAGTTTGGGTCGCTTTTCAATAATATAAGTCTAGCCGAATCAAATGACATAGACACTTTCACAATATTCAAGAACAATACTAAGTTCAACATGAATAATAACTTTAATGAAATAAGAGTTCAAGTATGCTAATTCAATTCAAACGATTAAGTAGGAAACTAGTTCGCAATATACAAAGATAGAATACTTGCATCCAAAGAGATAAGGTTTAGATACTTGCTTACGATATCCGTTGAATAAAGTAATGCAAGGATTTAGGATACTTGCCTTTAGCATAGTTTATCCACATTAAGTAAATCAACACTTTTGAATCCTATTTATAGTGTATTATAAGTATAGGATGTTCATTAGCTAACTCATTCGGTACATAAGCTTGTTACTCAAATATACACACATTGTATTTCCTAGTCACACGTCATTACATACTTATACGCATTCGGTATGAAATCAAATTATAAGTTACCATGAATTCAAATAACATTTGTATAGCATTATGTTATTTTTAATCGAGTAGGCTTTCTTTAGCTATGGAATTACTTTTCTTAAGTTAATCATCTTCATACATCATTACTATCATGTGAGACTACCACAAATAGAAAACATATTCAAATTAGCGAGTTATAGCATTACTTATAAGTTAACCGTCAAAAATTGGATTCAATCATTAACATGTGATATCACCTTAGCTATCATGTTTATTTTAAACATATGAGGCGATTATATAACTCATTCCAGGCATGCTTATGAGTATTCATGTAACTATCGTAGTTATTAGTTTGAAAACATGTTTCGTTTACGCTAAACTTGGTTTCACGACATGTAACATAGTAGGCAATCATGAATGAGACTTTAACAAGTCTAAAAGTATTATCAAGTATGATCACAACTTTCAGAATACGAATCCTGTAATAACATGTTAAGGTTCACCATCAAAGCTCCTATTTTTATCAGTAAGTCTTACTAACATGTTCGTGTTACATCATAAAATCCGTATACATAAGTCAATAGGTCTGACATGCATTTCAAGGTTATATAAACATGCCCGAAAAATCAGAATATATATATGGTCTTTACATGTCAATATCAACCTTTAAAACTTGTATTTTCATTAGTAAAGCTCACTAATAAGGCATAACATGCTCATGCTATTCATATGTTAACATGTTTGACACGCATTTCAAGGCCATATAACATGCTCGAAAAATTAGAACCTAGAATCCTAATATAACATGTTAGAGTCCATGTAAACGTTTGTGTTTTCAAAATCATGGGTTCTCTTTTTATGTTAAGTAAACTATGGAAACATATATTGCATAAGAGGGACTCCATAAATCATGTTACATTTACTTAGTATGAATTATAATTTCACTGCTCTAGGACTGGACAAACAGATAGTCAAGATAGTCATTTCTGGCTTGCCTGCACAGCGGCGCTGCAGCGCGACAACAACAGCAGCAAGCTGGAGCTGCGGCGCTGGTGGCGCTGTGGCGCGGCAACAACAGCATCAAGCTGACGCTGCGGCGCTGGTGGAGCTGCGGCGCGGACAATGGCGCTGCGGCGTGGGGACAGTTTCTGCAGTTCACACTGCAGCCAAAACCGACCCAAAACCTCCCATTTCATCGATTTCAACATACCCAGATGCTATTAGACTTCTTTAACTTACTAAAACATATATATATATATATATAGATGCTTATATAACAGTCAATCGCCATTTATCAATTCCCAATTTCATGAACTCCAACCAAATTCACGAATTTGATGTTTTACAAAAATTGCAGAGCAAAAATGGAAATGAAAGTCAAGAGAGCTATATAGTGGTTCCATCATGTATGTATGTTCATATAACAACAATATAAGGGTCCTACAAACCAATTATGAACCAATTTGGCATAATCAAGAATTTGAAGGAAACTTCAGAAACAGAAAACGAAGATGAAG
The DNA here is from genome assembly GCA_020205555.1 of Panax stipuleanatus. NCBI lineage: Eukaryota > Viridiplantae > Streptophyta > Magnoliopsida > Apiales > Araliaceae > Panax > Panax stipuleanatus. Next base: position 128,221,008 of record CM035121.1, read on the forward strand.
AACAAAGGAAGAGGGATTATACCTCTGCTAACAATCTGAGCTTGCTGCTACTTTCCACTCACAATGCTACTATACTAATATATGTATTACTCTCAATTCAATACTCAAGCAAAATCTCAGCAATGAACAATCTGAAGAAAAGGGCCATATATATAGTAAAACTAGTATCCAGGCAAAGCCTTTTTCTTCCAAATCAAAACAACGGATTGAAGGATTGCATGCTAGATAAGAGGGAGTTGGTAATTAGTTGGTGATCTCCACTATTCTGCCCACTCCCTTCATGATGGTTAGAATACTGAGTTTGAGAGAAGAGAGTAGGCTAGCTTCATGATGCATTTCACGTGTACAAGGTTTGTGACTAATTATATGGGACAAGCCAATTAAAAGCTCAGCATTCTAGCAACATGCATATATCATACAGTTAGGTTATTACATATATATTCATACTATATATTTAGATTATAATTAACATTATAATGTAAGTCACATGCTTAATATTTCAAGGTAGTAGATGTGATATAGCAATGTAACATACATATCATCCATGTACATTTATTAATACCGGATATAATTTACTCGGATATAATCACGTCACATTATCTCATTTATTAAATTTTATTATTCCATTATATATATAAATAATCATCAATTATTATTTATATTCATAATACATTATTTTAATGTATACTTACATACATATTGTCACATAGGCTATTATCATGTAACTCCCATAATTCAATAAGCCTTACCATATAATAGTGTCATATTACACTTCACATAATACATAGTTAGCTAATATATGTTACACATTTAATTCGCATGCTTGCACATAGAATTACTCATCTTTTTAATTAAATATTAATTAATAATATACACACATCCTTCATCAATCAATATAATTGTTAATCTCCAGAACAATTTAATTAACCCTTATATGATTAATTATCACTTTAATATAAATCTTATTATATTTATAAACACGTTGCTCATTATTATTATATTTCTTGCAATAATAATAATCACATATTATTAATCAATCACAGTTAATATTCCAAAACAATTAATTAATATTCTATAATTAATATAGATTAACTGTTTGCTTAAATTAATATAATCATTCTCATATTACGTCACTGTGCCACACAAGGCTATCAATGAGTTTATCGCAAACTCCATCAATTTCTCAATTATTATAATTAGTCAATTTAATAGAATTGAATTAATCCTTCTCATAACACAAAATTATTTATATTAAATAAATTCTCATTTTCATTAATATTTTTATTTAATAATAGATGAAAATTCTCGGGTATTACAAATAAACTCTATCATGATGCCCACTCCCTTATAATCATTAGCTATACATTGCTGAATTTTAGAAGGAAGAGTAGAGTAGCTAGCCTTCATGAGTTATACACGTGAGGAAGAATTGGATCACTCATTATGGGACAAGCAATAACTCAGCAACTAGCAAACATGGGTGCAAGTATACTTGGGTAATATTCCTTTTGGGCTTATAAGTTACACTTTAATAACTTAATGTTGCTACATCAATTTTAGTTATGGGCACATATACACTCCTCTTTACAAATGTACACCCACATATAAATATGTACACTTATAATTTAGGTATACACCAATACATATTATAATGTAACTCATATACATTGTTTTAATCTAATTAACATTTTAATTGGGTTAATTATAATTTAGTTGGGTATTCTCACCCATTATTTTTCCATAAAATTCTTATCTCAAATATACCCAATTATTATAACGATAATTAATATCAATTATTTATTAATTTAGCAACAATTTAGCAATTGAACTAACAACTCTGCACACCAATGCATGACCTTAATTATAGCCAAGCTATTACCCTCCTATGGACATTACCCAAAGGTCAAAGAAGAGTTGGTGGCTAACTCCCACCAACTACTACTATTCATTGTACTAGCCATTTAGTTAACCATCATTGCTCTCGCATGGACTAACTTGCAAGCTTATCTCTAATAACTTAATGTTATTACCATATGATATGATACGGTCACACATACACCCAATCATATAATCATATAATCCATGTACACTTGACAATACCAAATATAGTTCGATTAAGTATGTCACACCTCATTATTATAAACTTTATTATTTCAATTATACTTAATCATTAACAATAATTATTTATTTAGTTTAATTTAATATCCTTCCTAAAGTACACATTAATGTATCACACATAACACATTGTCACATAGGTCCATTTATATAACTCATGTGACTCATTTCACTTTATCATATAGTTTCCTATATTATATAGTTTCCTATATTATATAGTTTCTTATACTATGTAATTACCTTGAAGTGTCACACTTCATTTCATGCCATATAGAGGTAGCTACTATACAACATATAATTGCATATCATTGCAATTAGAAATTAATTAACAGAATAATTCTAATTAATTTCTTTTAGTTATTCATTCATTAAATTACTTAATGAATGCTCATTCTACTACTTTGCCACACTAGACATATCTCACAAGCTTACATTAAGCTTATTCTCATTCTCAACACTTATTCATTTCCAGCACATTACTTACCCACCACATGTTCAATTTACTTAGAACTATTAAATCACAAGGTTCACATATATAAATATATCGTGAATAGAAATATTCAAATATTCTTTATAACCTTTACCGTAATACAATAACTCAAGCTATTTAGTAAATTAAAATAACTTAGTTTTCTTTTATAATTTCAACCTTTTTGGAATTACATTACTATAGTAAAAATTATGTATTTCGTCATAACAAAAGACGTTTTTATCACGTTCTCTCCAAATATAGGCATTAGTCATAATAAAATGATTTAACTATTTTCTCAAGAAAATATTTTAATATAATATCTATGTCTCGTTAAAATAATTATAGGTACGGCACATGTACACATTATATATAGAAAATAAGTTTATTTCCTATTATGACAAATTGTTTCCGTATAGCAAATATGTTTTAACATATTTACCATATTACTAAATCATACATATTACCTCATACAAAGCTATATAAGGTAATAAAATAATATTCTCCTTTATATTAAAATAATTCAATGTTAGAACTTATTTTAATATCTCCTATTAGAAATATAATTTAATTATTTCTCTTTCTATAAATTGTCCCCAAAATAATTTCTTTAATCTATTCATTTAACCATATCTCAAATATTAATTAATTCTCTAATCAATATTTATTTAAAGATATATATATATATATATATATATATATATTTTATTCACGCCGTTCGCACATTCATATATTACCATGCCAAGTAATATATAAAGGCACTTACTATAATCATATACTCCACATATGTATTAAATCACTATTTACTTAAGTGGTTTTAAATCCCTTACTATATCACCATAGTTAATTAAGGCTTTAATATTCAAATTATATTATTTCATAATATATCTTCCAATTTAAAATTAACCATTATTTATTCTCGTTAGTTAATTTTTGTAATTAACTAATTCATGCTTTACTATCTCAATCTATCCATGGATAGTTTAAGCACTAAGTAAAACTCATATTACCTCATACTAGTTACTAGTATATATATTCAAGAAAATTGTAATTATTCATCAAATATATTTAATGTCACCAACTTACTATGATAAAATAATTTTATAAATTATTTAATGTCGATAGATTAATCTTATCCATCTTCTTACTAATTCATCTTTACCATTTATAACAAATATATATAATAATGATATATATTTATTAAATACAAAATCACTTATTGCATAGCTCATATTACCCTATGTAACACAATACTGCATACCTCGTATCACACACACACACACACACACACACACACACACATATATATATATATATATATATATATATTATTATTCGAACCCATCTCATGCTTTAAGAATTTTATTTATTAAATTTTTATTTTATAATTTTTAAAAATTTGGGTTCTTACATCGACGGCTGTAACGATTGTGATTTTATATTTAATTTTAAATATTTATTGAATTAAATAAATATTTTATGTGATTTATTTATTGAGTTAAATAAATAAATTATGTGATTTATGGAGTGATTTAATTAAGTGTATATATTAATTAATTGAATGTGTAATGCTTATTTAATTAATGTATATTAATTTTATATTATAATTCTAATTTAATTGAGATAATTAAATTAGATGAATTATGTGATGAAGTGTTACATGAATTATAATTAGCGAGTAATTATAATTATGTGGCAATTTTATGTGATTTATTGATGTTAGATTTTAATTGATTAAATTAGATGATTAATATTTAATTAATTAAAATGTGACATTAAAGTATGCGTTAAATGATTTATTAAAATAAAAAGAAAATGATTTTTTTTAAAATAATTTTTACCAAACAAAGCCCTTGCTTTTGTTTTAAAAGACTGTTGCCAAACAGGGTCCTTACACTAGCTAAACCTAAATTACCTAAACCATGTTTGGAGTTAATAAAAACTAGTTTCTAATTTTTCTTGTAGCCAAACAAGCCAAGTTGGCTTTTGAATTTTGTAACTTACGTTATAATTAGTAGTTAGTGCATATACTTATTATATGGGAGTTACGTATATTATATATTACTTGTGTTATATATTATATGTATATACTATCAGTACGTTAGTTTTTCTAAAAGTTAGTCTAAAGCTAAGAAAAAAGAGCAGAGAAAATAACAGAGAAGAAGATAGAGAGAAGAGGAAGAGAAAGAAAAGGTATAGCTTGAGAAGCTTGAAGGGAATCACTATCATCTTCTTCTTCAATCATCTAAGCAAAAAGGGTATTATTTCAATTAAATTATATTTCTATGTGTTTTCTTTATAATATTCATGAATATGAGTTCTCTGTGTTTATGATTTAGCATGAAAGTTATACAAATATGATGTACATATATAAATTGTGTTTATAATGGTTATTATATGAATTGTATGTCATGATCAAGGATTTTCAGAAATCAAAATTTTGTCAGAACATGTTTTAATGGAGAAATTGATGTTCTTATGATTTTGTATGTTATTGGCCAATTTTAGAGTAAAATTTATGATTTGATTGTGTGTTAATATGCCTATTTAGAATTGTTGTGATAATATCTTCCATTTCAAACATAATGCATGTTTTATAAGTGGAATTGGTAAGAAAATTTTATTACAGAGAATTATTTTATGAAAATATGAGTTTTCATAAAAATGGCCAAAATAGATTTTCAAAACTTATGATTATCATTGTTTAAATGATTTTGTATTTTGGAAGCATGCTTTATATATGTGTAATAGCGTATATATGTTTTACAGAGTCTATAGTACTGTATTTTTGGCGTTGTTGGCTTGTATGGGTTAATCGGTGAAGCAGAGTAACGTGGCTGTCTGCGTCTGGCCGAGTTGCTGCGCAGCTGCGCCGCTTGTCCTTCCCAGATTCCTTCCCTGTGCAGCTGCGCCGGGCACAGTGCTTGGGCAGTGAGTTTTGTTTGCTTGTACAGTTTATTTTAAAGACCTTAGTTTAATTTTTCATGGATAAGGGGATATATATTTTGAATGATATAACATGTTGTTATATGATTATGATAATTTCATGTTTGGAAAATAAAAGAAATTTTGAAAACCTAATATGGTATTTAAAACTATAATTGTTTAATAAGTTACTTAATTATAATTTTATTAATTATAATTAAGAGTAAATGTGTAATTTAAATTATAAATTTTATGAAATTATAAGGTATAGAAGTTTAATTATTTTAATTTAAATTATAATTTATGTAATTATAATTTAATAAATGCATGTTTAATTGTGAATTTTTAATTGATAATTACATAATTAATTATAAATTGTGTAATTATAATGCATGTTATAGTTTAATTAATTATTGATTATAATTGATAAATACATGATTAATTATAAATTGTGTAATTATAAATGCATGAATGTGGTTTAATTGATTTTAAATTATAAATTGTTTATAATTTAAAAGGTAATGATAATTTAAGTAATTATAATTTGATTAAGTGTTTGAATTATAATTGTTTAATTATAATTGAGTTAAATACATAATTAATTTAATTATGTGAATATGTAGGTGATGTAATTAACTATGTGATGGTTGATTATTATTACTATTTAATCGGAATGTGAGTTAACCATGAGGGTTAACCACTTATGTGAATTAGTTACGTGTTAACTAATTTAGGTTATTGTGATTGAATATATATGTGTAGGAAGTATTAAAGTACGTGAATTGTGTTAAGTAACTTGCGCTTGAGGCAAGTCTTCTAAACCCTAAACTCGTTAATTTTACGCAAGTCTTCTAAACCCTAATCTTGTATTGATTTTATATGATCTCTTGAATTCATATATTCATAGTTGAGAATGTCCTTTCCATTTCAGTATTGGACAATTGTTTATTTAATTGAAATGGTCTTAACGTATTGTTCAAGTAAGATCCAATTATTATTTTAAATGCTTTAGGTTTACTTCTAAAGCATATGTTAATTCATAATTCTTTTATTTTGAATTATTGGAAGTTGATTCAACTAATCCTTAGTTGATGAACGTGAATTCTAAATTACCCTTGTAAGCTTATCCAAACCAAACTTTCTTTGGTGCGGACTTGAATTCAAATTACTGAGTTGAACAACCCTATTTACTAGGGGAGGTTACTACGCATAGCGTTAAGATGGTTGTGCACAATACATGGTACGAAGGGCTGATCCCCCTAAGTACGAGTTAAGGTCCATAGTCTTATTGACTGTTAAAGGTTTAAATAGAAATATTTATAACCTAGGACAAGAGTTCAAAGGTCTTATGACCCTCAGATAAATTCTATATCCAAATTTTAATATTGATAGAGAATTATTATTCAATTCTTTATTATTGAAGCAAGCTAAGTTGTTCAGATATTCTTTCATGTCTATATTATTGTTAAACTCCAGTGAGCTGTGGTTTGCTCACTCTTGCATTAAATAACAATTTCAGTTAAGGTTGATAATGCTGATGCTCCGTCTACAAGTAAGGGCAAGGAAAAGCAAAGCAAGTGAAGACTTATTTTTTTTTTTTGAGAATGATTGTAATAATTGAATGTTTTATTTTATTTCCGCACTTTATTATATTCATGTCAAGATTAGAGTAACCCTGAGATTGATTTTGAGAAGGTTGTAACCCTTGTTTTAAGGGAGATTTAGTTATTTTAATTTAAGTTGTAGTTTATTTTGCATTATTCATTGGGTAGATATATGTTATATTAGAAAGTGAACACCAAATCACGTGGAAACGAAGTACCCGGATTTGGGGGTGTCACAACGGCCCATCAAATTTAATAGTCTATCATGTTTCACATAGTGCACAACTCTATATTCACCATATATGCAACATACTTCCTTTACTATGCATATTCTACATGCATCAATAATTCTTTGTAATGCATATATATATATTCATGCATCAATAATTCTTCTACTATGCATATCATTTATGCAATACATTTATACATGTCTTTTATATTTCACATTCTCATACAACATATGCTATCATAGATCATATATAGCAATTGAGTTCCATAACCCAATTGACTTAGTCATATTTTGACTTTAACAATTCAATAAATATGGTATATAACTCACCATATAATCATATACAATCCACAAACATAACAGAACTGAAAAACTTGACTTGATTGAAGATTACCGCTAACATTTAACTTAAAGTTTCTCCACAATTCTTACATAATCATATTTACATGCACACACATATTAGATAATTAAATGTCATAAAAAATGCATGTTTACTCACTGATAATAATTATTAGTTTGTATATTATTAGTTTTATACAAACTAATATTATTTATTCTTACTCAAAACGAATATTAGTTTATTTAAAAACTTAATTCGTTTTAATCTTTTTATGTCAAATAAAGGTCCCTCATATTTTAATATGTAAATATTTTACATATTGAAGCTTAAATAATTTATATTTCACTTTAGGAATATCTTTTGCCTTTATTTGCAAATTCAGGTTCTAAACAGATATTATATATCTTTTATAGTAAAATTCAGTTTACTATATTATTTTATTTTTAAAAAATAATTTTTATAACTTTTTATCCACTCACGAGTCAACTCAAACCATTACCTCATATATAAATATTTTATCCCGCTAGCACATTCGCTTCATTTTTCGTTTTACGAATATTCGCATTGTCGCTATATATATATATATATATATATATATTAAATATATATATACTTCGTTACATAAATCTCAGCTCAAAATCTCATTTTGAACCATGAAAACCTCAAAATATCATTTTTATGATTAATATAACTTTTTAAAAGTTTCTCACTCTTCGTTGCACCACAAAATAATTTTATAGGCAACCATGGCTTTTATTTCGCTTAAATATGTAAATTTATATTTATTACATATTTTTACTACTTTATTTATGCTCGAAAGGAAGTTTCTTGGCATAAAATATTATTTATAGTCAAATCTTGTTCCGTAGGACATTCTTAGATTTATTATAACTTATTATTTCATCGAAATGCTATTCGGAACGTCGAACGTCAAAATCGCTCGATGCGTCGATGCTCGGCATCGCCCAAATTTTAGTTCTGACATGCCTATTCGCCTATTTTTAATTCTTAAACCATGAGTCCAATAACAATAAAATTTTTGGAATGTTATAGACCTCATGTTATAGTATTTTAGAAAAATTTCAAACTACGAAAATAAGTTACGAACATTGATCAAAACAACACTCAAAAAGCCCGCCAAGCAATTGCACCAGCAGCACGGCTCGGCGTGCACGCGCAGCCGCGCGGCTGGCACAGCGCTGGATGCTGCGGTGCTGCTGCCTTGCATAACGAATGAGCCACTTTTGTGATTTTCTCACAAGTTGCTCGTTAATCGGATTAATTCCAATTTTGGATATGTTTTAGGTACCATAGTAGGCTATTTTTAAAAAAAATATAAACCATCAATTTCGGACCTCATAGGCAGCCTAAAACAAGCCCCAAAAATGTCCATTCGTAATAGTTTTTAATTTCGTTTCAACTTTACCCTATCTCGCTAAAATAGTTATAACTTTTTCGTTTCAAAACATTTTTGAGCGATTCTTAAGCCCACGCGAAGCTAACTTCCGGAGTTACAACTTTCGTTCTTTAACCATTTTCAAATTCTAGACACAAAATTTCAGAAAATCTATGCAAGGGGACTGACCCGAATTCGATTTCCAGTTTTGGACAGATGCGACATGCCTCCTTTGAAATACCATAACTTCTTGCTCGGAAGTCGGAATTAGTCCGTTCTGGAGTCTATAGAAAGCTTATTCAGTGTACTATACTTCCTTAAAAGCCCAAAATTTCCTGAAAAATCTAGCTATCATCGAATTTTCCCTTTAGGGACAGCAGTCCACTAGTTTTCAAATTTTTTTGTTTTCTTGTTTTGACATCCAAAACTCGCCCCGACTCGTTTCAATCCAAGTTGCGTTACAAATAAGTCTTATTACATATATTAAGACTCGTCCAAGGTCTTGAATCTATTAAATTCTAAGTGTTTTGTCATTTTTACTCTTTATGGAATTTATACGAACATAAAGCGAGCAACACTTTCTTGGACTGATTTCATAGCTTTTTAGTTACGTTCTTCCCAACATTTTTCCTCCTTATAACACCGCACAACACATACTAACTCCATATGTCTAATTCAATCATTATCATTCAAGTTCATAGATAAAAAAAGATAAATAGACTAATTTCCAAATAGTTAGCTTACTAACTAATTTCATATTTCCATTCCTTGATTCTAATATTACCCACATGAGTTAATACCATTTTTATTGTCAAGCCATGACATTTCCAACAAAACCCAGTCAAGACCAAGTCGTGAATCAACAAATCTCACTTTTAAATTACTAACTCATTATGCTCAATACTCAAATTCCATATCTGCAAACATATATAGAATAAGTTGTATACCTTGTATGCTTGGTTCTTGGATTATAATTGATCAATTGGAATTTGAATGTTGGAAGAAATGGCGCGGCTGAGACTTATTTTTGGGACAGGGGATCTCGGCACAGGGAGAGGAGAAATAAGGGAGAATTCGGCTAGCAGAGTAAAAAGAAGGCTGGGATGCCAAATTCTATAATCCCAATTTGCTTGTTCCCCAATCTTTGAACAGTGTTTGGCTTGGATTTTTATTTTATTTACTCTCATTTAATTAATATAGCTTTCTTTTGGAATAGAATATATAATTGCTATTATATATATTATGTATTACCCACTACATATAAAAACATATTTATAAATAAATATGTTTTTACCTTGTATTCACAAAAATGTATGTGTTACATATTACTCACATATAAATGGAAATTTACTCAATTAACTACGATATTATAGTTAATATAATATCTTTGTTTTAATAGAATAATTTCAAGTTAGAATTTATTTAATTACTTAACCCTCTCTTTAATAACTTAAGTTTATTTAGTAAGTTGTTATTTAAACAATTTATCCTTCTCTTATTATTCTATTCTTCTTGGCAATACATAAATTATATATCAATTATGTATTCCACCATAAAACATAATACAATTTATTAATATTATGATTCTACTTTGTATACGCAAAATAAATGCTTTACATAATTTTCTATGCAAATATAATTATTTGCCTACTCAAGATATTATCCTAGTCTTATTAGCACAAATTCAATTAAGAATTTATTTACTTTCTTAAGATATTATAATAATTATAATATCCATCCTTTAATAAAATAATGATTATACACTAAGTGTATTTAATGCCACCAATTACCACATTAAAATAATTCAATATTATAAATTATTTTAATTTACCCATCTCATTTTCTTTAATAAATTACTCCTACAATTGTTTACATATAATAAATATATAATATTAATATATTTATTATGCACAAAATCACATATTGCATAACACATATTCATTTATGCAATATAATATCACTCAAGATATCATTTAATAAGAATTTTATTTATTTAATTCTTATTTTAATACTTCTCAAAAATCTGGATTCTTACATTCTTCCCCCCTTATAAGGATTCCGTCCTTGGAATCATAATATCGAATCCATCTTAATCGGTTTAAATCTTATTCTTTCTCATAACTTTATCGTTGAATCATTTCAACGTACCATTAACTTAGGTTTTATATCACCTATCTTTTTTCTTTCCTTAATAAATTCTTATAGATTCAATAATCTTACTCGATTATGTTACGAGTATTAAATACTCCTCATTGTCATTCCTCTAAGAGATTTCATTCTTTCTATACCCAACCTTCAAAAAATAGAAATTCCCCACAATTGATCAATAATTGTGAAGCAATATGAATAATTCAAGAATCCAAAAGATTCGCTTTAAAAAAAACTTTCTGTATCATAATAAAGTCATAAAGACCATAAACTTGTTTCTGAAAAAGTTTCAACAGACATTTATCTGCAAACCGACATATCTTACGGGCATATAGGTGATCATCCTATTTATGCCCTGTGTTGACCCATAATACTTTTGCCGCTATTTTGCGCAAACAGAATTTCCAATTTTGGATGTTCTGTGTTGGTCAACACTATCTATGCAGAACAATTATTTCAGTTCCTCTTTGCAGTCCCCAGGATGCAGTATAAAATAATCCCGTTATAGAAAAGTTCTTACTCAATCTAGAGTCCATACTCAATCAATTTAGTTAGACAGTTCAAAACGCTTAACATAAACAATATCTGAATTTGTGTCTAGCCGACTCAAATGGCATTTAACACCTCTTTCATTACTAATATACTAAAAATCATTTTATGACGCATAGTACCGCACTGTTTTCAACAGCTCGTTGAGAATGTCATCATTTGTCATATCTACATCATATTAATGATGGATTAATGACTATATTAAATTCTTTTGATATTTTTTTTCAAATCATTTGTCTAGCCGAAATAATTAGTGTGTACATAAGAAACCACCGAACTTTTTAAAACTTATTGGTTCAACAATTTGACCCAATATATTTTTCAAAAATACAATAGTGCTATTGTCAGCACAATTCCCATAAATTTTAAAATCTAGCATAGCAAGTAGATTTGAGAATATCCATTTCTTCTTCATCCACTTTAACTATTTTCAAAAACTTCACCATACAATTCTGTTCATCTCTAACACCATTAACTCCCACTATATTAAACTAAACCCATACCCTGGAATAGTTCATTAAACTTACCACACATTATGTGTTTAGGAACTTGCCACAAAAATATGAGTTTAAGAACTTGTCCTAGCAATACGTAGTGCAAGAACTAATCAGGGACTGCGCATATGCTTAGGGGTTCAAAACATACCATATGATTATGAGTGACAAACTCAACATAAGTATGAGTTTTAAGAACTCGCACCTATTCTTACTTTTCTCTAACTATCAAATATAAATATGAGAAAAGAATCACATTCCCACCATATGTATATCGATAGCACGACACCAACATTTCAATGATTATCAATGTGATAAACTAAATGCAAGCACAAAACCCCCGCCCATACAAAGGATTGTACAACTCCACTACCACATGAGTCCTCAATTGAAAACTCACTTAATCCCATCAAATCTTATCTGGTTCTTTGCTCAATACAAATTTTATTTACTTTGTATTTCATCCTTCATAACTCTTTCTGAGTTTTATTCTTGTACTATTTCATAGTACCATTTCCATATAGTTATTCCGCTATAAATTTTCAATCACTGAATTGATTATCTGTCCTTCTTTGACTTGACCAGATCACGTTGTGATCTTATCTTATAATCGTGTTATATTACGATTCTTTCTCATTATATGATCGTTTAATTTCTACGATCTTCTTTCTTTCTTCACTAATCATATTATTTATGATTATTTGAATCAGGTGTCCCCTGATCCTTTACTTCTTACCTTTTAAGATTATTCTTTGAATCTTCTTGGTTATTTATCAATTCTTCTTGTAAGAATTTCTAACTTCATTCATATTACTCAATATTTTATTCGAGTTTACTCCTCGTCATTCTCATCTTCTCCTTATAATATTTCTAGGACTTAACTCATCCTATACATCTACGTATGTGAAAAGAATCACCTTTTCATCATACGTATTCATAACTCTATACTCGGTACACATCGAGTCTCTAACAGCGTTCAATATAGCAAGCTTAATGGTTTCCCACAAACAATCAACAAACTAGTTTTTCGTCTCGTCTACACTGTATTTCATAGCGAGTTAGATCGGTGACTAGTTCGTATATACCTCCGCTCCCTGAAAGAGTCGTTTAGCCCAGATACTATACATCAACCATTAAAGAGTACGACTATACCACTACTTAAACTTAACTTCCCTTTTTTTTCTTTTCATCTACCTTGCTTACGATTATAGCCTAAGGTTCACTTACCTAAGGTTTATAATCCTTAGCTTTGATACCACTTGTGATGACCCCAAAATCGGGTCTATTTCTCTCCCCGATCTTGTGCGTTAGTATTATCTTTTTCTAGCTTTAAAATAATATTTAATGTTAAAATAGCTAAAAATGTGGAATAATTTTTTTTTCTTTTATTCCATTCATTCGTTCCCTGAATCTCAACCTTTATGATTCTCTTTTATAATGAAATTATATTCATTTAATGATTTCTCTTATCATAGTTATATTAATATATATAACTCAATATTAATTCTTTCTTATATAGTAATGTCACTATATCACTTTACTTTTATAAAGTATTCATTACAATATCTAGAGTAAATATTCTTTATTGAATATTTTAAACTACGCTTAGCTGCTAGTTACATATATCAAAATAAACAAGCATAGCTTTCTACCATTTCTAATGTAAGAAAATGTATCCATTTCGCACATTGATTAATCTTCATCATCTGTACAGCAAGTAATATTGCATAACATCGTTAACCTGCAAAATATTTGTGTTTGCAAGATTGAGTTCGACGGCCCAGCAAATTTAACAGTCTATCATGTTTCACATAGCACACAACTCTATATTCACCATATATGCAACATACTTCATTTACTATGCATATTCTACATGCATAAATAATTCTTTGCAATGCATATATATTTATGCATCAATAATTCTCTACTAGGCATATTATTTATGCAATATAATTTCATGCAATACATTTATACATGTCTTTTATATTTCACATTCTCATACAACACATGCTATCATAGATCACATATAGCAATTGAGTTTCCTAACCCAATTGACTTAGTCATATTTTGACTTTAACAATTCAATAAACATGGTATATAACTCACCATATAATCACATACAATCTACAAACATAACAGAACTGAAAAACTTGACTTGATTGGAGATTAACTGCTAACATTTAACTTAAAGTTTCTCCACAATTCCTACATAATCATATTTACATGCACACACATATTAGATAATTAAATATGTCACAAAAAATGCATGTTTACTCATTAATAATAATTATTAGTTTTATACAAACTAATATTATTTATTCTTACTCAAAATGAATATTAGTTTATTTAAAAACTTAATTCGTTTTAATCTTTTTATGTCAAATAAAGGTCTCTCATATTTTAATATGTAAATATTTTATATATTGAAGCTTAAATCATTTATATTCCACTTTAGGAATATCTTTTGCCTTTATTGTGAATTCAGGTTCTAAACAGATATTATATATCTTTTATCGTAAAAATTCAGTTTACTATATTATTTTATTTTTAAAAAATAATTTTTATAACTTTTTATCCACTCATGAGTCAACTCAGACCATTACCTCATATATAAACATTTTATCCCGCTAGCACATTCGCTTATTTTTTCGTTTTATGAATATTCGCATTTTCGCTATATATATATATATAGTAAATATATATATATATATACTTCGTTACATAAATCTCAGCTCAAAATCTCATTTTGAACCATGAAAACCTTAAAATATCATTTTTATGATTAATATAACTTTTTAAAGGTTTCTCGCTCTTCGTTGCACCACAAAATAATTTTATAGGCAACCTTGGCTTTTATTTCGCTTAAATATGTAAATTTATATTTATTCCAATTTTTAGCTATTTTAACATTAAATGTTGTTTTAAAGCTAGGAAAAGATAGTACTAACGCACAAGATCGGGGAGAGAAATAGATCCGATTTTGGGGTCGTCACAGCCATGCACAGCTGTGTATGTTTTATTTGTACGCAGTTTGCCAAAACTTAGGTTGTTTTGACAGATTTGTTTAAAAAAAATAGTTTCTTTCCTCCCAAATCAGAAATCAAACACAAATCTGCCAAAACGACGTAGTTTTAACAGACTGTGTATGTTTTATTTGTACACAGCTGTGTATGTTGAGTAATATGACCATACACAGCTGTTTATGTTCTATTTGTACACAGTTTGCCAAAACTTAGGTCGTTTTGACAGATTTGTTTTTTTAAAAAAAGTTTCTCTCCTCCCAAATCAGAAATCAAACACAAATATGCCAAAACGACGTAGTTTTAACAGATTGTGCACAAATAAAATATACACAGCTGTGTATGACCATTATTCCTTATTATATTTTATCCTTATGAAATTACATTTAATATATAACTATCATAAAGATAATTTTGATATTTGGTATGTCATCTAACCGTTTAATAAATTTCTTCCAATTCATGAAAACTACTCCTCCATTCAAAAGAGAGAATTTCTTTTTCGAAAAAATACTAAACCGTGACATAATTTTTTTTGATATATTTTTAATAAACACTTGGTAGTTAAAATAATTAATGGAGTCGAGAGAGACAACAAACCCAAAAGTCCTAACCTAATGTTAGTATCGCTACTTTGTAAGTTGTATTTTATGTTTATATTCTTTTATGTTTTATGCAATTAATCTGTGGCGGTTGATCTTTTTCTCTAAAATAATTGAGCATTCATTTTCTCATAAATAATGATGTTATACAAAGTTTCGCGTCACACATTATTTTAGAAAAACTTTGTCAAAAAATAACAATTCCATAACATTTTATTCAAAATCTTCAATTCAAGTTTTAGACCGACCATGATTCAAATTAACCATATGAAATGTTGGGGCTGTGGCCTGCGGCCGTGGGATTACATTTCCCATCCATCTTCGGTTTTATAAAAAAATTTAATATCTGTCTCATTCTTCGCGAGGTTTAAAACTAAATAATCGCCCTTATTTTTACAAAGAATTTATATTATCGCGATAATTAATATTTTGTGAATTTTGAAATTAAAAATTAATTTTAATTATTTATAATAATACATCCATGAAAATTAATCATATTTTAACGCATACATGATATTTTAGAATAATATATATATATATATATACACATACATACATACAATGACATATATTTTAATTATGTAATATATAATAATATACATATTAGTTTAATTAATATATAATTATTTGAGGGTTGGTAGGAGGGGGGTGGGGGGGATTGGGGCGAAGGAGCAAATATCATATTCTCCCCATTCTCATATATAATTATTCGGTGATTCTCCATCTCATATCCGACTCCATAACTGATCAGAGTCAAAATTTTCGCCCTATTTAAAACATGGCATAAATATCAATGTGGAGCCAGGTGTAGACGGAGCAAATTGTCATCAAAAACCACAAAAACCTCAATAAATGGTGAAAATAGACAACTGGTTTATGGCGAACTTGTCAATTTTAACCAATTTTTGTTTTTTTTCCAGCAGAAATTTGAAGGGCAATAATTAATGGTTCATGTTTACTATGCAACATAACAAACATGTATCAAGAAAAAGATTGGACAGACCCCACATACATGGGTTGGCAGTTGCACCTGAAACATACGTTAAAATTTAGACCGGGACTAACCGTCCATTAAGCTTAGGTCTAAATTTCAAAATTTTTACACCTGACCCCTCTATTTAGTGGCTGTTTTCGCTAAATGTTTATTTAACTAAATCTTAAACAAAAATAATACTCCCTCTGTTCCTAAAAGATTATCGTTTAAAGTTAATGCACATAGATTAAAGAATATAATTAATATCTACAGAAAATACTATACTACCTGTTGAGGCCCGAATATTTGAAGACCAAGATCTGGATTGGGCTTGACCTCGGTTGAGCCATGGTTTGGCCATGGTTGGGTCCGGTTGGCCCATATTGGGATATAATTCCTAGTTATATGGAGATTCTATTTATGGAAAGAGGAATTAGTTATTGATTGGACTTCCTATATCTTGGGAGATTTGATATTATCCTATTATGAAAAGGATACACGGGGGAACCCTAATCCAATATGAAAGTGGATTCAAGCAAAGATGTGAGGTACTATAAATATGTGGCTTGACTATTCACAAGGTACACTTGCACAATATTATTATTTTCAGTAATAGAGTATTTTACCACCATTGTTAACCTTGTCAGCCTGTACTTACTCTCACACCGGAGCTATCCCTCGATGGCCGAAGCCGTCAAGCTTTGGTGTTTACCCGTTTTGTGCAGGATTGGACGTGCTTTGGTGATTGGAGCGCGTGGGCGAATCTTGGCGTTAACATTAGCGCTAGAAGGAGGGCTTTTCAATCACAACTAGCAGATCACCACGTCGGAAAACATGGTGAACAGCAGGACAATTTCTGGCAATGGACAGCCGTCGGCAGTAGCATCCACATAGCCGAAGGGGTCAGTGAAAGATAGGTTGGGGCCATCCAGCATCCACACGCGGCTTGGCCCTCAAACCAATTCTACCAGTTCCCCAGTAGGGGGCCAGCCCGGAGCCCAACTGAAGCTGTTCCACACAACCAGCCAGGAAAGGAAAGACCAGAAGATGATGGAAGGCACACCACCTCGAAACTAACTCCGGGAGGACCGTGAAGCGGCTGTGGCCAGAAAGATGAAAGAGATAGAGGACACGGAGCAGGCTTTGAAGGTCCTTATAATGCAGAAAGAAGAGCTCACCAAACAGGTGGTGCGCATGGTCGAAGACGAGGCCTCCAGCCTCCCTCACCACACTGAACGGGGGAGGACTCCACACAGAGAATCTAGAGAAAAGCATGACGACGACACAAGGAGAACTGAGAGTAGGCTTCGGAGCCGTTCTCGTGAAAGAAGCAGATCTGGAGGTCGCCGAACCGAGGGGCGTTCAAGGGCACACCGCTCTAACAGCCCCCGACCCGATGAAAAAGGGTCACAAGTGGATCGTTCAGGAGTCCACGGTCACAAAGACCGAAGACAAGATAGCCCCCATGGGAAGCGGTCTCATCAAGAGGCCCAACCATCATTCCAAAAGCTGAAGGGCAATCGTCAGGATAGCCCTCGGCGTAATCGAGACAGAGATTAAGAACCCCCCGGACCTGCCGGGAGGACGGGAGAGACTGCAGGAACCATTAGGATCGAAGGATCAAAGGGAGAGAGTATCTCCCAGGAAGAATTCTGACCCAGCTTTTGCCAGAATTGAGATGCTGACAAAGAAGTTAGAAGATATGCAAAAGCAGTTGATAGAGGCTCAGCAGGGGAAAGTGAGTTCGGGGAAGAAGGCCTCACCGTTCTCGGAAGAGATTCTCCGGGAAAAGGTAGACCTCGCCAAAAAGCTGTCGTATATGGAGAGTTATAATGGGTCGGGCGACCCATACGAGCACAGTCAGACGTATGACAGGTTGATGGACTATTATGACTACACTGATGCGGCTAAGTGCAATACCTTCATCACGACCTTGAGGAAAGATGCCCGACATTGGATGAACACACTGGCTCCGAACACTGTCTCATCATGGGAAGTGCTATGTGACAAGTTCTATGCCCAGTTCGTGAGCAACAGAAGAAGAGGAAAACCCACTGGATCATTGGCCCAGGTCAGGTAGCATTCTAATGAGACGCTGGGCTAGTACGTGAAAAGATTCAGAGAGGCAGTCGGCCAGGTGATCGACCTCAATGACTTACAGGCAGTAGGGCTCTTCCAGAATGGGCTGGACCTTGTGAAATCTGAGAAGCTGATGAAGAAATTGATGTTCAACCATCCGAGGAGCCTGGCCGAAGCCTTCGAGAAGGCAGAAGGCTTCATAGTGATGGAAGAAGCCATGGAAAGTCTGAAATGAGGATCTACAGAGAAGCCCAAAGATAAAGATAAAGACAAAGGCAGGTCCGATGGGAATTCAAAGCGGAATGGGAATGATAAATTGGGCAACTTCTAGAAGCGGTACGACAACAGAGGTTCTGGAGGAAGTCGCCTTTACCCTTCAAAAGACAAGGACAACAAAGTCTACACTCTGCTTAACACCAACCGACCCACCATCCTAGAGCATTTGAAAAAGCAGCCTGGCTATCAAAAGCCAGATAATGGCTTTAGTCCCGATATGGGAAACCCCCACAAATACTGTGACTACCATGAATGTATGGGGCACTATACCGAAGACTGTTAGGGTCTGAAGGAACTGATTGAGAAGAATATACAACATGGGGGTCTAATCCAATTTGTGTCCGGGAGAGAGACCCCGAAAGCACAGCAGACGACTAATGCTCTGACCTAGGTAGATCGCTACCTTAGCAGAACCTGAATCAAGGGGCTCGCCATATGGTGGATGTCATCACGGGTGGTATGATGCGGAAACTCTCCGATAAGAAGCGGCGTGGCTATCTGGACTCGGTAATGTCAGTAGCCGACCAACCTGTGAGACGCGAAAGACCTTACCCGGGTTCGGTCATATTATTCACGGACGAAGACTTCCCCTCAGAGCCGATCGAGCCGCATGAAGGAGCACTAGTGATCACAACACAGGTGTGGTCGGTTGACATGAAAAGAATAATGATAGACAACGGGTACTCAGTAGAAATCTTGTACGCTCATGCCTAGTAGTGGATGAGCTTGGATGGAAGAAAGATGGAGATCGAACAGGAGTCTCCACTATACGGCTTCAGCAACGAGCCGGTCAAAGTTGCTGGGACCATCGAATTACCAATGGTCTTCGAGACAGCTCCCCAGCAAGTGGAAATCATGTGCCGGTTCTATGTGGTGCATGTGGATTCGGCTTACAACGCCGTCCTGGGAAGACCTACACTGACGGCTCTCCAAGTGGTGACCTCCATACCCCACTTCAAGATCAAGTTTCCTACTCGACATGGGGTCGGAGAAGTAGTAGGGGACCTCGATCTGGCAAAGAGGTGCTACCAAAACTCGCTGATTACCTCTGGAGTAGGGGTCAGTAAGCAGAAGTAGACCATGGAGATAGAGATCAAGCCCTTCACAGAGAGCAGTCAGGAGCCATCGATCATGCCTGCAGGGGAGACAGAAGAGATAGAGCTGGTACCAGGGAAGCTGCACAAGACAAAGAAGATCGGAACAGGGTTACCAGAACTCTTTCGGACCAACCTGGTGGAGTTACTGCAGAGCTATATAGACATCTTCGCGTGGGTCCCCAGTGACATGCTAGGGGTAGATCTAAAGGTTGTCGAGCACAGACTACATGTGGATCCGAAAAAGAAACCAGTTCGACAGAAGAGGAGGATCTTCGCCCCAGAAAGACAGAGGATAATTGATGAAGAGATAGCAAAGCTGTTGGCGGCAGACTTCATCTTCGAGATAGACTACCCAGAATGGATAGCAATCGTGGTACTGGTTCAGAAGTATAATGGACAAGTGGCGTGTCTGCATCGACTACACTAATCTGAACAAGGCATGCCCGAAGGATTTCTACCCTCTGTCACACATCGACCAGCTCATCGATGCAACTTCGGGGTATGCACTGTCTAGTTTTATGGATGCGTTCTCTGGATAACATCAGATCTCGATGTGTAAAGAGGATATACCAAAGACTGAGTTCATCACACATCGTTTGGTATATGCCTACAAGAAGATGACCTTCGGACTGCTGAATGCGGGAGCCACTTACCAGATGATGATGAACTACGTATTCAGAAACCAATTGGGCAGGAGTATGGAAGTATATGTGGACGACATGATCGTCAAAAGTA
This sequence comes from Panax stipuleanatus, assembly GCA_020205555.1. Classification (NCBI taxonomy): domain Eukaryota; kingdom Viridiplantae; phylum Streptophyta; class Magnoliopsida; order Apiales; family Araliaceae; genus Panax; species Panax stipuleanatus. The sequence goes on from CM035121.1 coordinate 128,242,059, forward strand.
TGTCAGTTCGGGGCCATTTGGATGATATGGAGAACTGCTTTCAAACAGTTCGGCATTACAACTTGAGGCTGAACCCTACAAAGCGTACCTTCGGATTGGGAGCAGAGAAATTCTTAGGGGTACATGATCAGCCAGAGAGGGATAGAGGCGAACCCAGAAAAGATCAAGGCTATATTGAACATGAAGTCTCCCTAATTGTATAAGGATGTTCAGCGTCTGACGGGTCGAATAGCAGCCATGAAGAGGTTCATATCCAAATCGGCAGAGTGGTGTGTGCCGTTTTTTGATACTTTAAAAGAGCCAAAGAATGTGAAGAGCTTCCAGTGGACAACAGAATGCGAAGATGCATTTCAAGAAATAAAGAGGCACTTGTCTTCGACGCCTTTACTGGTGAAACCCGTTCCTATAGAGCCATTGTACTTGTATTTGGCGGCAAGTTTGTTGGCAGTAGGAGCTGTATTGGTGCGAGAGATCGAGAGATCGGGGGTAAGCAGCACCCGGTTTATTACATAAACCACTCCCTTAGGGATGCAGAAACAAGGTATCCAAACCTAGGAAAAATTTGCTTATGCCTTAGTGATAGCCAGCAGGAAACTTCGACAGTATTTCCAGGGTCGGGTGATAGTGGTATATACGGATCAGCCGTTGAAGAAGGTCCTGGGCCGGTCAGAGGTCTCAGTAAGGTTAGTAGTATGGACCATGGATCTGTCCCAATTTATATTGGAGTATCATCCTTGGACAGCTATTAAAGGTCAGGCCTTAGCAGATTTTATGGTGGAGTGTTCTTTCTCCAAAGCAGATGACAGCGTGGAATCAACCGAGGGGACAGAACGGGCATTAGCAGTTGTTCAGTCGGGACAAAGCTCGTGGACACTATAGACAGATGGGTCAACTACTTCGGATGTTAGTGTTGGGTTTGTACGAAATCGTGACGCAATCAAATTACAAAAATTAGCAGAAGCATGGTATATCAGAGTTTAAAAAATTTCTACAAAACCATTACCCGGATCATCCTTTATGCAAATTATTAATTTAAAACGATAAATAAGAAGTTATGGAATCATACCCTTGTAGAACAAAGCTTCCACAGGTACTAGTTCAACTCCTTGTTCTTCGTGATCTCCTTGAATTTCTGGATTAGATTCCTTCCTTTGATCAACGTTAGCCACCCAAGTGTTTGGCCACTAGAGGTGATCCACCAAAGAAGAGGAATTATCAAGAAGGAGGGTGTTTGGCTAAACCTTAGTTTTCTATCCTCTATAGAAAAGGAGTACTCTCCAACAATTGGAATTGCCTTAACTGATATCTATTATAAGACTCCTCTTATATAGATATTGGTCAACCCTTCTAATCCTATTAGACATGGGATTTCATTTAATTAATTAAACTCCTTTAATTAATTTAGGCTTCCCACCACATTGGAAATAATTAATTAAATTCATTTAATTAATTTATCTCCTAATCTTATTAGAAATAAATGAGAGTACTAATATTAAATTAATTACTAAACTCTTTTAGAAATTAAAATAATAATAATTGTAATAATATTAATAAGGCATCTCTTATTAATTTATATTTAATATTTTCAAAATATTAAATATTAAACATTAAGCTATGTAATTTATTCTATCACCATAGATTAAATTAATTATACTTAATGCATTATTACGATTATGCCATTACCTTCTTAAATAATTATTCTTTCTTTTATGGTGTGACCCTTTAGGTTCTCTATATTAAACCGGTTGTGAATAAATCAATTAGAACAATTCTAATCTTATTTAAATAAATAAATTAAACTAATAATCTATTTAAATAAATAATATTTATTCTACAATAAAGATAAGCCTCCCTAGCGATCAACGACTTTCAAGATAATATAGATTTCAACATTAATCATAAAAGAACTTGTGAGTAAATAGTTACCATACAATTCAATCCTTCCACCATATAATGTCCCAATTAAATATAAGACATGAATTTACTGTCAAGTCTTATTTTATTTAATTATATGTATTTCGATTAGAAAATGCACAACTTCGATTAATGCAAATTAGAAACCTCTTTCTAATTTCATTCCACCTTGGCCAAGGATTCCTGGGTTGTCATTTAACGAATCACATAGGACATATCTCCTCTTTTACTAGAGGTGGTAGATTCTTTATTGATCATTCATTATCTCCATATGTAACTCATTATATCCAAGCATACCCTATATATACCTTAAAAGGTCTTAAGGAATAAGTCAAAGTATAATTTGTTATATACAAGATACTATGATGATCTCAAGTCCAAGGATCACTTGTACTACTATCACATTAGGAATTCCTATTGACAAGCGAGTAAAACTCCATTAGGTATTCCATAGCGAGTCACGTTCAGTGAACTTATTCTCCAATAAGCACCTACATACTTACTTTAGTGTCTCCACACAAATGATCATGAGATCAATCATCCTCATCCAATGAGCAAGCAACATATGTACCAATCTATCCGGATTTAGTAATCTCCTTTTTAGTAATCCCACGATTGTGAACTATTTTAGTTTTAGAGCTTTCTAAGAATTTAGATCTCATTGGCATGATCATCATCATGATTCTAAAAGCATTGCTTAAAACTATGGGTTATTTATATATTATAAAAACAGCACCATGTAGATAATTAAATGCCTTTAATAAATGAATATTTTATTAATAAATAAATAAGATTGTTTACAAAGTATGTGCTTTATCATCATACATGATTGGCTTGTATGCACACTACTATCAATCTCCCACTTGCACTAAAGCCAATCGCCATAGTATCTCATACCCATCTTCTCTAAGTGACGATCAAACTGCTGTTGTGTTAAAGCTTTAATAAATGGATCTGCAATGTTGTCTTGAGAGTATACACTCTCCTCTTTCAATGATTTCTTTAATCAAAGTGCCGCAACACATGTTTAGATTCTAGATGAGACTTAGAAACTATTCCTAGTTCAGTAATGAACTTTTCATCCGAAACATCAACTTGCAGCTTCACTTACAGTTATATACTCTGCCTCTGTCACTGAATCAGCAACTGTTTGCTGCTTGGAACTCTTCCAACTCACTGCGTCTTAGTTCAAGGTAAAAACATACCCCGAAAAGGATTTACTGTCACCTTGGTTCGTTTGAAAACTTGAGTCTGTGAAGCCCTCGAGTTTTAATTCAGACCCATCGTAGACAAGAAAAATATCCTTAGTCCTTCTCAAGTATTTTAGGATATTCTTCACTGCCTTTCAGTGCTCTTTTCCTGGATTCGACTGGTATCTGCTAGTTACACTAAGTGCATGAGCAACATCCGGTCTAGTACATATCATACCGTACATGATAGATCCTATTGCAGAAGCATAAGGGATCTTACTCATATGGGCTCTCTCCTCAGGTGTCTTTGGGGCCTGTTTCTTGGAGAGATGTATTCCATGGCTCATCGGCATGAGACCTCTTTTGGAATCTTCCATGCTAAATCTCTTTAGCATTGCATCAATGTACGTTCCTTGGGATAAACCAAGCATCCTTTTAGATCTATCTCTATAGATCTTTATCCCCAAAATATAGGATGCTTCTCCCAAGTCCTTCATGGAGAAGTGTTTAGATAACCAGATTTTAATCGATTGTAGTATAGGAATGTCATTCCCTATCAGTAATATATCATCAACATATAATACAAGGAATGAAACTGCTCTCCCACTAACCTTCTTGTACACACATGGTTCATCGTCGTTTTTGATAAAATCAAACTCTTTGATTGTCTCATCAAAATGAATGTTCCATCTACGAGAAGCATGCTTCAATCCATAAATGGATCGTTGCAGCTTACAGACTTGATTTGTTCCAACCTTTGAAATAAATCCCTCTGGCTGTGTCATAAACACATCCTCCTCAAGTTTCCCATTGAGGAAGGCTGTTTTCACGTCCATCTGCCAGATCTCATAGTCGTTATAAGCTGCAATCGCAAGCAAAATTCGAATGGACTTGAGCATAGCTACTGGTGAAAAGGTTTCATCATAGTCAACTCCTTGTCTTTGTTTGAAACCTTTTTGCAACCAGTCGGGCCTTATAGGTCTCTACCTTGCCGTCCGCTCCAGTCTTTCTTTTAAAGACCCATTTACACCCAATAGGCTTAATGCCTTCAGGTGGTGAAACCAAAGTCCATACTTTGTTTTCATACATGGAGTCCATTTCGGATTTCATAGCTTCAAGCCATTTTCCTGAGTCTTTATTACTCATAGCCTATTCGTAATTCAATGGATCATCATCATTCATAAAATGTACCTCATCGTCATCCTCTATAACGAATCCATACCTCTCAGGTATCTTCGGTACTCTTCCAGATTTACGAACAGGGTGTGGTATAGTAGGTTCTTCTACTTGGTCAGGTACCTGACTTTGATCCGTGGTAATTTGTGGTTCTTGAACTTCTTCAAGATATATCTTACTCCCACTGACCCCTTCATGGATAAAATCCTTTTCTAAGAAGGCAGCATGTTTCGCAACAAACACCTTTTGATCAGTTAGATGATAGAAATAATAACCTAAAGTTTCTTTAGGGTATCCCACAAATCTACACTTATCGGATTTAGTCTGTAGCTTATCATTTTCAAACTTTTTGACATAAGCTAGGCAATCCCAAGTCTTAACATGCTTAAGATTTGGTTTCCTCCCCTTCCACATCTCATATGGAGTCTTTGGGGCGGATTTGGTAGGTACCTTGTTAAGTAGGTATGCAGCCGTTTCTAGGGCATATCCCCAAAAAGAAATTGGAAGGTCGGTAAAACTCATCATGGATCGAACCATGTCCAACAGTGTTCGATTTCTCCTTTCAGATACTCCATTTAACTGTGGTGTACCTGGAGGAGTCCATTGTGAGATTATACTATTTTCTTTGAGACAATTGAGAAACTCACCGCTTAAGTATTCTCCACCTCGATCTGATCGAAGTATCTTTATACTCTTGCCCATTTGTTTCTCTATTTCACTTCTGAACTCTTTGAACTTTTCAAATGATTCTGACTTGTATTTCATTAAATACACATATCCAAATCTTGAGTGATCATCAGTGAAAGTCATAAAATAAGAATACCCACCCCGTGCACTTGCTGTCATAGGTCCACAAACGTCTGTGTGAATCAATGCCAACAACTCTGTAACTCTTTCTCCTTTTCCACTAAAAGGATATTTAGTCATTTTACCCATGAGACAAGATTCACAAGTTGGATATGATTCATAATCAGATAACTCAAGGAGCCCATCTTTATGCAACTTGGATAATCTTGTTTCATTGATATGACCGAGTTTACAGTGCCACATGTAGGTATAATTAATATCATCTCTTTTCCTTTTCTTAGTTTTTTCAATTTGAAATATATTTTCTTGTAAGTTAAGTGTATAAAGTCCATTTCGCAAATTTCCAACACCATATAAAACATCGTCTTTATAAATAGAACAACTATTGTTCTTTATAACAACGTTAAATCCTTCCATATCCAATACAGAAATTGAAATAATATTTTTAATAATATTCGGAACATAATAACAATTATTAAGATAAATGGACTTGCCCGAAGGCATTGCTAAATAATAAGTTCCTACAGCTAATGCAGCAACCTTTGCTCCATTCCCCACACGTAGGATCACCTCATCATTGTTCAGCTTTCTACTTCTGACCAGTCCCTTCACATTATTACATATGTGAGAACCACAGCCGGTATCCAATACCCAAGTAGAATTATGACTTTCAGAAAAATTAATTTCAATCATAAACAAACCTTGATTGGAAGTCGAAGCTTCTCCAAACTTCTTGTCTGTCAGAAACTTCTTGCAGTTCCTCTTCCAATGACCTGACTTGTTGCAATGGAGGCACATTCCTTTGCTAGCTGAATCAGATTTCTTTTGTTCCTTTATGTTCACTTTGCCCTTGGTCATCCGAGATCGGAAGAGCTCCTTAGATATCTCATATCTAGCATTCCTATTTTGTTCACCATACAACTCCTTGAGGTGAATCAACATAGTAGGAGCATCCATATTTTCGTGCTGACGCTGAAGCTCGTTATTCATGGATGCGAGCATGATGCATTGAGCCACAGATGCATCATCTTGCCACTTTACAATGGTGGCAATCTCTTCCTCAGAGGTTGTTTCTGGAACAGTTCTAGGGACAGATGAGTTTAAGATATAAGAAATCTTTTCAGCAGTGAGAACTATTCTCAAATTTTTTAACCATTCCGTATAATTTGGTCTGGTTAGTTTATTAGCATCAAGTATGCTTCGCAGTGAAATTAGTGATTTTGACATTTTTAAAATTCTGCATGTGAAAAATAACATTTTAGTAAACATTCATTTTATTAATTTTGCATACCAAAATAAATTTAGGTCTTTATTTTAAATTGGTATATCCCACTATTTTCATCAAACTATATTACCCTCACTTATATAGTTCGTCAACATCTAATTAAAGATTTGCTAGTGAGAATAAGGATCCCATTTCAAATGTATATAATCTTGTAGATAGCACAACAAGTGATATACAAATAAATAGGTAGACAACTCTTGTCAATTACATCACTATATAACTCCTTTTATTTTGCCTCTTAAATCATAATGGTCAAGTGTGTGCACATTCAAACTAAAATGATTTAAGTTAAGTCCAGCCTAGCACTTCCATAAATTCAAAAAAGAAAAATGTTCGTCCTTGTGGATAGTACAACAAGACTAGATCGTTCAATTTTCTTGATAAGCATCAAATGTGATTAATTAACATCTTAAATATTCAATACTCGCCTTGTGGATAGCACAACAAGCTCATATTAAATATTTAATACTCTATTAATTTATCATGCTAGAAGGCGACGTTCGATATTTCAAATATCATTTGAACGCTTCGGACTTAATATTATTTCTTTGAGGGGTTTGTTATTATTTGTCTCATCTTGTTTAGCGCGCATGCACATATATGTATATATATATATATATATATATATAATACGCGTCATTTTATTAAACATGCGAAGCATGTTTGCATAAAATATAATATATATAATATTTAGCATGCAATATAGAATATTATATTCTATCCGGATTGATTATGGACTTTTATTCTAGTTTGGTTCACTAGAGCCACCAAGTGAACCAAAAGGTCAAACCTAGGAGTGCAAGAATTTAAATTTAAATATAACTATTACATTTAAACCCGGGCTCCATACAAACGGGTCTTCACGCGCTCCTTGCTCCTTGGTCTCTAATTTTTTCAAGATAATTCTAACTATTTCTATTACATTAAACTATTTAATTTAAATAGAAACCTTGATCAGCAGTCAAGGAGAAGTACATAGGAGGGAGATAGAATTTTACATCAAGAAAAAAAAAGTTAGAGAAGACGAGGTACACAGACCCCATTTAATAAAACCAATTCATTCAAGCATTCAACTAAAATAAAATCCAATCACATTGGTCTAATAGTCCATAATCAATCCCCATTTATTATCATACATATCACCATATATAAATAAATAAATATTCATCTCATGAATTAAAACATTCCATATATATATGATTATCATTTAATGGACAATTTTAAATTGTATGAAATCCAATTTCAAGATTAAAATAAACTCTTTATTTTAATTATAAAATTATTTAGAATATAATATATAAATATATCATATTTTTTTTTTAATAAGAAGTCACATTCTTTTATTAAAAGAGTCTTCCAGGTTTATTAAAAGAGTCCTTTCCTGATGGGTCACCTTTTTTTTGGAGTAAGAAAGAGACAACACATTTTCTTTGCAGAATTCAAGATTAGCACCCAAAAAAAAATTGTGATTCGTCCCAAAAATAAAAATCATTTTTTTTCTTAAAAAAAAATAATTTTATACAATAAAATTATGCCCAATAAATTATTTTAAATATATACCCATATGTATATGAAATCAAAAATAAATTAATAATTGCATAAAGGTTTGACTCTGATGCCACTGTAGGGTTTGTACGAAATCGTGACGCAATCAAATTGCAAAAATTAGCGGAAGCATGGTATATCAGAGTTTAAAAAATTTCTACAAAACCATTACCCGGATCATCCTTTATGCAAATTATTAATTTAAAACGATAAATAAGAAGTTATGGAATCATACCCTTGTAGAACAAAGCTTCCACAGGTACTAGTTCAACTCCTTGTTCTTCGTGATCTCCTTGAATTTCTGGATTAGATTCCTTCATTTGATCAACGTTAGCCACCCAAGTGTTTGGCCCCTAGAGGTGATCCACCAAGGAAGAGGAATTATCAAGAAGGAGGGTGTTTGGCTAAACCTTAGTTTTCTATCCTCTATAGAAAAGGAGTACTCTCCAACAATTGGAATTGCCTTAACTGATATCTATTATAAGACTCCTCTTATATAGATATTGGTCAACCCTTCTAATCCTATTAGACATGGGATTTCATTTAATTAATTAAACTCCTTTAATTAATTTAGGCTTCCCACCACATTGGGAATAATTAATTAAATTTATTTAATTAATTTGTCTCCTAATCTTATTAGGAATAAATGAGAGTACTAATATTAAATTAATTACTAAACTCTTTTAGAAATTAAAATAATAATAATTATAATAATATTAATAAGGCATCTCTTATTAATTTATATTTAATATTTTCAAAATATTAAATATTAAACATTAAGCTATTTAATTTATTCTATCACCATAGATTAAATTAATTATACTTAATGCATTATTACGATTATGCCATTACCTTCTTAAATAATTATTCTTTCTTTTATGGTGTGACCCTTTAGGTTCTCTATATTAAACCGGTTGTGAATAAATCAATTAGAACAATTCTAATCTTATTTAAATAAATAAATTAAACTAATAATCTATTTAAATAAATAATATTTATTCTACAATAAAGATAAGCCTCTCTAGCGATCAATGACTTTCAAGATAATATAGATTTCAACATTAATCATAAAAGAACATGTGAGTAAATAGTTACCATACAATTCAATCCTTCCACCATACAATGTCCCAATTAAATATAAGACATGAATTTACTGTCAAGTCTTATTTTATTTAATTATATGTATTTCGATTAGAAAATGCACAACTTCGATTAATGCAAATTAGAAACCTCTTTCTAATTTCATTCCACCTTGGCCAAGGATTCCTGGGTTGTCATTTAACGAATCACATAGGACATATCTCATCTTTTACTAGAGGTGGTAGATTCTTTATTGATCATTCATTATCTCCATATGTAACTCATTATACCCAAGCATACCCTATATATGCCTTAAAAGGTCTTAAGGAATAAGTCAAAGTATAATTTGTTACATACAAGATACTATGATGATCTCAAGTCCAAGGATCACTTGTACTACTATCACATTAGGAATTCCTATTGACAAGCGAGTAAAACTCCATTAGGTATTCCATAGCGAGTCACGTTCAGTGAACTTATTCTCCAATAAGCACCTACATACTTACTTTAGTGTCTCCACACAAATGATCATGAGATCAATCATCCTCATCCAATGAGCAAGCAACATATGTACCAATCTATCCGGATTTAGTAATCTCCTTTTTAGTAATCCCACGATTGTGAACTATTTTAGTTTTAGAGCTTTCTAAGAATTTAGATCTCATTAGCATGATCATCATCATGATTCTAAAAGCATTGCTTAAAACTATAGGTTATTTACATATTATAAAAACAGCACCATGTAGATAATTAAATGCCTTTAATAAATAAATATTTTATTAATAAATAAATAAGATTGTTTACAAAGTATGTGCTTTATCATCATACATGATTGGCTTGTATGCACACTACTATCAGTTAGTGGGGCTGGTGTCATTCTGACCAGTCCCGAAGGGTTCAAGGTGCAGCAGTCAATCCGATTTGGATTTAAGGCCACAAATAACGAGGTCGAGTATGAAGCAGTCCTGGCAGGGCTTCGATTAGCGAAGAGTCTTGAAGTGCAGAGGTTGGTTATCTTCAGCGACTCACAGCTAGTAGTTAAGCAGATCTCAGGAGACTACGAAGCTCAGGGAACCAGGATGGTAAAGTACTTGGCAGAAACGAAAGATCGGCTTCAGATGTTTGAGGCTTTTGAGTTCGAAGGGGTAGATCGATCCAACAACATGATAGCCGATGCCCTGGCGAGGTTGGCTACGACCGAAGCAAGCACATTCAACGGATTGGTCTACTTGGAAATTTTAAATAAGCTAAGTGTTCAGCATACGGAGGTAATGTGTCTGGAATGGCCAACAAGCTGGATGGCTCCATATTTGGACTATCTAGCAGATGGAATACTGCCTTCAGATCGACTGCTAGCGAGAAAAATAAAGCATAGAAGTGCAAACTTTATGTTGATAAATGGGGATCTCTATCGAAGGGCGTACTCTTCTCCACTGTTGAAATGCTTGATTCCGTCTGAAGCTGAGTACGCACTTCAGGAAGTTCATGAGGGGATATGTGGAGATCACATGGCGGCGAAGTCATTGGCTTATGAGGTGCTTCGGCAAGGATATTACTGGCCTATGATCTTCAAGGAAGCAACAGATTATGTGAAGAAGTGTCCGAAGTGCCAGTTGAACAACCCTATCACCCATTAGCCGCCAGAGGAGTTGTACTCAGTTTTGTCACCTATCCCATTCGCAGTATGGGGGGTGGATATTTTGGGACCATTACCGAAAGCTAAGGGGCAAGTCAGCTTCGTCATCGTTGCTATTGATTATATGACTAAGTGGGTGGAGGCTAAGCCACTTAAACTGATTACAGAACAGGAGTGCCTCAAGTTTTTGAAGGAGTGTGTTGTGTTTCGGTTTGGTATACCAATGGCGGTGATTTCGGATAATGGCCGACAGTTCATGGGGTCAAAGTTCGAAGCATTCTTGACAGAACTCGGCATACAGCATAGAAAGACCTCGGTAGTGCATCCTCAGTCAAATGGAAAAGTCGAGCTTACCAACAGAACTCTGCTGAATGGAATCAAATGAAGACTCAATGAAGCAAAGAGAAGATGGCTCGAAGAACTGCTTAGTGTCCTATGGGCCTATCGAACCACACCTTCCCCATTTCGGTTGGCTTACGGTACAGATGCTTTAGTACCAGTGGAAATTGGCTCCACCTCACTTCGGGTCAGCCAGTATAAGAAGGTGTTCAATGAAGACGGACTTCGGGCCAATTTAGATCTACTAGATGAAGTCAGAGAAGCCGCCCTGGTGAGGCTCACCGCTTATCAGCGAAGGGTGGCTAATCATTATAGTAAAGGAGTAAAACTCAGAAGGTTTGAGGTTGGGGATTTTGTTATTTGGGAAGTAGAAGCTTCTATGCCTCAGAATAAGGGGAAGCTGAGCTGGGAAGGACCGTATGAGATCATTGAGGTACCGAAGCCTGGCACCTATAGACTTCGAGCAATGGACGGGTCAGACATCCAGAATACTTGGTATGCCGGCAGACTCAGGAAATACTTCCAATAGGGAGGTGTTTTCGGTAGGGCAGAACCTTCAGTAGAGTAGGATTATCAGTAAAACAAAAGTCAGAGTCAAGGGTCTATAATAGCGCCAGGGATTTATCAATAAAAGAAGCATATTTTCTCCAACAAAGTTACTGTGTGTTTGTTCTATATCTGGCCGATCAGCGGACCAGATGGTGCCTGTTTGACCAGCGAATTAGGTTTTTGGGTGGTATGGTGGGATTCCTTCGTCTCTTTGTAGCGAAGTGAATATTCCTGGATGAACTTCAGCTCTCGAAGAGAGGTTCTTCAGAGTGTTTTAAGGTGGGATTCCTTCGTCTCTTTGTAGCGAAGTGAATATTCCTGGATGAACTTCGGTTCTCGGAGAGAGGTTCTCCAGAGTGTTTTAAGGTGGGATTCCTTCGTCTCTACGAAGTAAATATTCCTGGTGCACCTTCAGCTCTCGAAGAGAAGGTCATCAGAGGACTATGGTGGGATTCCTTTGTCTCTTTGTAGCGAAGTGAATATTCCTGGATGAACTTCGGCTCTCGGAGAGAGGTTCTCCAGAGTATTTTAAGGTGGAATTCCTTCGTTTCTACGAAGTAAATATTCTTAGTGCACTTTCGGCTCTCGGAGAGAAGGTCATCAGAGGACTAAGGATGGGTTCCTTCGCCTCTTCGGAGCGTTTTGTGAATATTTCGGGTGTATCTTCGGCTCTCGGAGAGAGGGTCACCGGAGGACTAAGGTCGAATTTATTTAGCCCTGGGGGGCATAAAGTATTTTCATGCTTTAAATACTTGTGATTATTTCATGGATTGAATGTTATATATGCTTGACATAATTGCAGTCGGTAAACGAACTCAAAAGATAGATATTTTTCATTGATGTTTTGAAAAGTTACAGGAAATTTTAGACTTTTACATAAAGAACTCCTATTCTGAAGCAGAAGGAGCATCATTTGTGTCTCTAGTAGTGTCATCTTCAGAGTCCGTATCGAACAAAGTCGGGTTGTCGCAGTGCTCGTGTATCTTAGCCTTGCCCTTGGTTCGACAAGCCTCATATCCTTCAAAAAACATCTTGGTTATTTCAGCGTTTAGCTCGACCGACTCCCTATATTCTTTGATAACCTAAAGCCGAAGCTCTTCGGTGATGGTCGGCTCAAAGGCCCTAAGGTCAGACAATTGTTTCTCCAGAATAATGCATGACTGACGGGCATCTTCTTCCTGCTTCGTCAAGACAAAGATCTGGAGTTTGAGGTCGGTGTTGTCCTGCTTTAGTTAATAGATCTCAAGCTTTATCAGCTGCAGTTTTCTCCAAGAGCGCTTGGCATTTGAGTCTGTCCGGTCGGCGTACTCCTTCAAGCTAGTGTTCTCGTTCCGAAGACTGGAGAGTTCGGTCTGGAGGTGCTTGGTGGCTTGGTCAGACTCGACACGAGCGGTTTGTTCGGTAGGCAAGGCGGCTCAGAGAGTTTCTATCTCTTGTTTAAGCTGAGCCCCTTCAGCCTCTCGTTCATCCCATCTCTGGGTTACCCGACTCTAGGTAGCATTGTCCTGGAAAAATCATTGAGGGTTAAAATAGAAAGGCATTGATAGCATCTTCAACAAATAGGAGCAGAGGAAGGTTACCTTGCATTGTTGCATGAGGCCGGTCAGTACAAGGGCGTCATATGACATGCCTTTGTAAACGTGGTCGTCGGCGGGAAGGTGGAAGCTGTTAAGGGCATCAATCGGGTAGGATTGGGCATCGTATGAGTAGAAGGACCTTTGGGTGGGCACTTCTTCTGATGAATTGAGGGGTGTTTGTTGTGAAGAAGAAGGCTTCTCAGAATGGGATTTTTTGATTGCCGGTTCGAATGTGGAATCCTCTGCGGTCTTGTGTTTCTGGCTTTGGATTGTTGCAAGGTTTGTGTTGACTTCGGTAGTAGGGATCTGGGCTTCGGAGGAGGGGACTCGCAAGTCATCCGCAGTCAGAGGCTTGATTTTGGCGCGTCTTTGCTTAACTCGAAGAATTTGGGGTAGCTCGCTCGCCGGCAGATCAATGATGTTCTTAGGAATGGTTGGAGGAAGAGTGGCTTTGCTTTGGGTTTCTTTGGAAGCCCTTCTTTTGTGCCTAAATCTTAGAGAAACCTCTGGTACGTCGTCGTCGGCAGGTTTGTTGATTTATATGGTAGTTAGGCTTCGGTATGGGGGTCAGAAATGATTGGCGCTTCGGCAGCTTCGGCGGATTGCTTGCCCGAGAGATGTTTTTCCAAATTGCATTTTTCATGGTTGTCGGTCTGATGAGGGATACTGCAGAATCAAGGAAAGGGTTAGAGGGTTAGTCAAAGTTATGTAATGTTTGGTAATTAAGGTAAAAGAAATTCAGGAACTTACGTTGGTGGTTGAAGAGCCAAGCTTGCTTGGTCAGAAGGGCGTAGTTCCATTCTGTCTGGGGCAGATTCGGGATAATTTTTGTGATTTCCCTTAGTCTTTCGGAAGGGATGTTGCCTAGGGAGACGTTAGCTCGTTTGTGGAAAGCCTAGTTCGGGAGACGAAGTGTCTCTGGTCCTCGGACGAAGAATAAGTCCTTGTACCAGTTTTTGTTGCTGGAGGGGGCGTTCATCAGGGGGCGTCTTTGTCTTTTTGGCTTGGTAGTTGGTTTGTTTGGGATTTTGCTAAAGACTTTGAGGCCCGGTTCGAGGGTCCCTGCTAAGCTGAAGCGGTTGAAGAAAAAGTTAAGTGAAGGATGCACTTCGGCTTCACTGCAGAAGGCTATGAAGGCAATGATATGGATATAGAAGTTCGGCACCAGCTGGCTGAAGCCGATGCCAATGAACCCAAGGAGGGATATGATGAATAGGTGGAGGGGAAACATAACTCCTTTCTCCATCAAAGTAAGTGGGACGATAGTCCAGCCGTCGGTAGTATGGTACATCCGGTCGGTGGCCGTCGGGGCTCTTAGGGTGTGGGTGGCCGGAATCTGGTAGCTCATGCTAATGACGTCCATATTGTCATCCATGAGTCGAGAGGGGGTGTTGATTTGTGGGAATTGGGCCACATCGGAGTACTCTCGTTGGGCCTTTTCATGATCAATTTTTGATGGGTCGGTGGCCATGGTGGTGGTATCAGTGATGACAGCTGTAGGGATGGTGGTTTGAGCATTGGAGGAGGTAGTGACAGGTACGGTGGGGGCTAGAATGGAGGAAAGAGGAATGACAGTGATAGGGATGGTGTTGATGGGGTCAGAGCCAGGGGGGTTGGAAGGAAACGCCATTGCTGGAGCTTCAAAGATTGGATAGAGATGGGTAGCTGTTTTGCCAGGAGAAGGAGAGTTGAGAGAGAGAAATGCAATATTTTGAAATTCGGCAAGGAAAATGATTGAAAGGGGGGGGGGTTTGTTGCGTGTATTTTCAAGTCTGCACTGGAGTCTAGGAATGACACATTAATGGGGGAAATGATGGAACATGTGGGAAGGCCGAGGGTTTCGGCCATAAGGGGCTGTTTGGTTGCTCCAATTTCTTGTGTATGCTGATTACAGATTGTTGGGCCATGTGGGGTGGGCCAGTGCTAAGTGGTTTATTCCTTGGGCTGGGCTCGGGCAGAGAGTCTTAGTTCTTGGTCTTGTTGGGCTCGGTCAGAAAGTGCCAATTCTTAACAGGTGGGCTGGACAGATTTGAATGGTTGGGCTATGGTCTTTATACTCTTTCATCAAATGTTCCATTTAATGGAAGACTGGGGGGCAATGTTGGGGCCCGAATATTTGAGGACCAAGACCTGGATTGGGCTTGACCTCGGTTGGGCCATGGTTAGGCTATGGTTGGGTCCGGTTGGCCCATATTGGGATATAATTCCTAGTTATATGGAGATTCTATTTATGGGAAGAGGAATTAGTTATTGATTGGACTTCCTATATCTTAGGAGATTTGATATTATCCTATTATGAAAAAGATACACGGGGGAACCCTAATGCAATATGAAAGTGGATTCTAGCAAGGATGTGAGGTACTATAAATATGTGGCTTGACTATTCACAAGGTACACTTACACAATATTATTATTTCCAGCAATAGAGTATTTTACCTCCATTGTTAACCTTGTCAGCCTGTACTTACTCTCACACCGGAGCTATCCCCAGCCGGCCCAAGCCGTCAAGCTTTGATGTTTACTCGTTTTGTGCAGGATTGGATGCGCTTTGGTGATTGGAGAGCGTGGGCGAATATTGGCGTTAACACTATCTTTATTAATTGTCTCAACCAATTTAAGCTTTGTAGATTCCAAAAAGGAGTACTATTTTTTTTTCGCCAAAAACTTAACTATACTCCCTCCGTCCCTTAATATAAGGCGTTTTAAAGAAGTATTTTTATCTTAATATAAGACGTTTTACAATTTCAAGTAAATATTAATTGCTTAGTTTTCAATATTACCCCAAGTAATAAATATAACTTTGGTTCTCTCACTATTTTTGGCCCAATAAACAACACTCTCTTTTTTCAATACAAGGATAATATAGACAATTGATATTATATTTAATGTTATACAATCATTTCCGTAACGCTTGTGCACAACTCTGAAACGACTTATATTAAGGGACAGATGGAATATTACTTTGATTATAGCATTGAATTGAATAAGAAGCATTGGGATGGGAAGAAAGCTTTAAATAGGAGAAAACTTTAAATAAGGGTAAAGTAGAGAAAAAATAGTTACTCTGTATTGATAAAGTCAAAACGACAATCTTTTAGGAACACAAATTATTTCCTAAAACGATAATCTTTTAAGAATGGAGGGAGTATATATTACGAATGTTTATATCGATTTTTTTATTGTTAATTATGTAAATAAATATTAGTAATAATATTTTTTTAAATGTGTAATAAATAAGATCTTTTTATAATTACTATCAATCTCACATATTAATAACCTTTACAATTATAATTCAGCGTAAATTTATCACAATATACAACACGACTTAATCTTAAATCTTGAAAAAAAAAGTAACACAAACTAATTAGTAGTAGTAAAGTTAAATCAAATATTTGCATTCAACTAAATGTTTGCATACTTCTTATTAGGTTGACAATTAATTTATTTGTTTGATTAATTTTGTTTAATTAATCATACAAAGATTCTCACTACTAATTTATAAAGTTGTGAGAAAAGTATTGAAACGTTTAACCCATTTAATACATAGATTATTTTAAACAAATTACATGATATGGCAAATTTCGTTAATTTATTAATTAATAATTCAATTTATTTAATATAATTCAAGATAACATATTTAAAGAAATTATTTAAAAAATGGAATCTTGACTACATGACATTAGATAGACCCTTTGGCTGCCTACCTGCCTACCAGCCTACCTGCCTACCTTCTATTAATTAAACATGTATCCAAAGTTCCAAACCAAAAAAATAGAAAAAAATTAGTTAACCATAGCATATCTAGAATTCTTACTCCATTTTGAATCAAAAGTATTTTTCTGACAGTGGTATAAATTATAAGCCTGCCTACCTTAGCATGATAGGTACAGCTAAGCCATAAACAACCAACCATCAAATAGTGAGATATGTCCAAAAATAAAAACAAGAAAAGCATAGTGGGAGATTGCAGCCTCTTTTGGTCATGTATGCAAACATGCACTGGAAATGCCGGACAAAATATAGTTATAAATTAATTTTAATTTATAAAATTTAATTATTGTTTCATTTAAAAATTAAAATCAAATTATTTACTTTTAATATCAGTTGTTTGAGTTAGAATCATATAATTATAAGTTAAATATAGGTCAATGCTGAGATTCATCTCCTAAACTAAGTTTTGCCGGGAAGTTTATTTCGGGGAAGCATTAGTATGTGGACTAGCTAGGTTGAACCATGGTTTGAATACACACACCTACCTTGAATACACACCTACCTTATCCAAAATTTTAACTCTCTAAATAAAAATAGTGGTTCATTTTAAACCCTGATGTTATTTATGGTATCTAGAACTCTTATTTTGATAATAATTCTGCTTTTATTCAAAAATCTTTTAAAATTTTAATATATGTTAACTTATCCATGAAAATATCTTCTTAATCAAATTGAAAAAATTAAATATATGATAAAAACTTCAATTCATTAGTACGAAGTACAGTAACTATTTTTCTTAGTTATAAATTCAAAAATCATAACTAAGAAAAGTAGTTACGTGTGGGCTACTTTTATAATATGTTAGAGATCTATGTAGAAATAATAATTGCTTTGACTTTTTTATGGTTCAACTCGTGAATCCTTAAAATCTAAATTAATATGAATTTATTTTTAACTTAAAAACAAAAAAGAAATTGTGATTACTATACTTTTTTAAATAATTTATAATACTTTATTGACTAACACTAAATTAAATCATAATAATTTTAAAGTTCAGAATTTCATAAAATGATTTCAAAAGGTCAAAATGAGTTTTTTTTGGTTTTTAAGTGGAGGGAGTATATATTTTTAGAGAAAAGGGAGAGTGTATTTTAGACACAAGATTATGTGTGTCCTATTATTTTAAAAGATTTTATTAATAGTATTTTTGATATTTCACCATTTTTATTAATGATTGTTTTGATATTTCATCAATTTATCAATTAAAATTAGGTCGTATTAAGTGCAGGACACACACAAACTTGAAGTCACATACTCCATTTCCTCATATATTTATCCCTTTTCTGATATATTTATATGGTATGAAACTTAAAAGTAAATATGCTAAAAACAACCAAGTGAAGTGAAGGAGACGAACAATTTTTGGTTTTGGAGCATTGCGAAACAGTTGTTGATAAATGGGAAAGTGAACGCTGTTTGATGAATGGGTAGGAATCATTCCCAAGAATTGAGATCGTGAAAATTGGGCCAATTGGGAATAATGTTGGAAACTCTGATTTAGCTAAAGCTTGTGAGAATCATTGGATTTGGAATAAAAAATCTGGGTCCAAAAGAGATTAATTGGTTTGGGCCAACGTAAAAAAATAAATAAATAATACTACCTCCGTCCCATAATAAGTATTTTTTAGCTTTGATATTTTTTTTCCAAAATAAGTGATGTGTTAGGACTCCAATATAATTTTTATAATATTTTTCATATATGCCCTTGTGCAACCAATGGTATTTATTGCGTATTTATTAGGAAGTTGAAAGATTGAAGAAAGAGAAAGAGAGACCAAAAGGCAATAAAAAAAGTTTCAAACAAAACAAAGAAAGTATATTAAGGATATTTTTGTCATTTTAGCTTGTGTATTGGTATGTGTGATTTAAGCTAAAAAAGCACTTATTATGGGACGGAGGTAGTATGAATTTATTTATTTACCCAACTTAATTAATTAATTGTTTTTATTTATTTATCCAACTTAAATAAATAAAAACAGTTAACCAATTCAATTGGTTCCAATTAATATAAATTGACCCAACAATTAATTAACTAGATTGTCAGGCCTACTATGTGACACCCCCACATTCGAGTCTATACCACCTAATTTGAGTTGTCAAAATACATACTACAAAATATAAATATTCTTATTTAAAATTATTACAATATCGTATATAGTACAATAGTATTTACACACAAAATCTCACTACGAAAATTCCAATAATACAATTCATATAAGTACAGTCAATAATTGATTTAGGAATTAAAATCTTTGAAAAATGATCAAGGAAACCCTCGTACATTGGAGGCTATGTTTCTAAGTTATAATATAATAATAAATATCATAGGAATGAAAAATTAACCTTGGTTGACCTATTAGATCCCAAATAAACATGAAAAGATTATTGTCTCATTCATTCCAATGGTGTATCTTCTTGCATATAATTATCTTCATCTCGTCAAATTGAGGATTATATTTTAATCATACTCTAAGATTATATAGATAGTGCTCAAAAATATAGTCAGAAAGCAGATACACACAACCATATCATATGGACATCTTGCATGATTGAATATTTACTTACTGATGAAGAAACATAAAATAACTAGAGATATATACTATATTAAATTTGTTAACGATGAATTTTGTCTGCTCGCCAAATCACCAAATAGCGAACCTAAACTGTAAGTTCTCAGCATAATTATTATCACATTATTTACGATGTATTGAGAACTATTACACCTACTAACTCGGACCATCACTCTATTCCCCTGCTCTTTCTACTTGACCCAACTATTTTCTTATTTCCTATAAGAAATTGTGAAGCAAAAGGGTGAGCACAAATAGTCCAATAAAAAATATCATGACTAAGATAAATAAATTATCAATAACATTCAACAGTAATAAATCAGATATTTAGAACATATGGTAGATGATATATGTTTTCAACGGAATAAACAATCCATTAAAATAGTCAAATAAATCATAATGTCTACTATATTATCCATTTGAAAAATTCAACATTACTATTTATCCATGTAACACCAATCAACAGTTTCTCTTTGCACTTAGGCCAAAGAATACTTTCACAACCTGTCTTTGTCTGTAACACCAAAGATCATGATTCACAGTTCCTGTTTATAATCATGTCAATCAATAATTTTTGGTCATAATTGTAGCGCCCCCAAATCCGGGTCCCTTGAACCTCAGACCTAATGTGTCACGGTACATCATCTCTATACACATTCTCTAACTAACGCAAAAAATATAAACATAAATTGTTTATTTCACATGATTCTATAACATTTTCGAAGATCTATTAACCTTAACTGAATACATATCTTAAGTAACTTAAAAGGTTCACATATATGATTTACATCAGATAACTTAATGATTATAACTGCATAATAATATATTCTTGGAATTTATCCTTGTCCCTGCCTTTCTTCGAACCTTCATCTTAATCTGAAAATGTTATCATGATATAGCAAGAGAATAACAACTACTTTACTCAGCAAGTTTAAATACAATAAAGATATACATGATTGAAAAGGAATAAACTTTCAAGTTTTTAACAATGTATAATAATTGTGAAAGAGCATGAGTCAAAATTTTAATAATTGAATAACTGAGTCAATAAGCTGAGTGGTCAACAATGACCATGAACATATTTAACTGAACCTTCTGGTAATCAAGGTGATCAGCCTTTCATACCCGATGAACATATGCAACATGCACTAAGTGCGAATAACAATAATCATAGATGTGGAATAATTGTCAACAATTAAACCACTAGCATGCTTGAAACATAATAACTCGAGTTTGAGTTAGGAAACTTGCCTTGTACGTCGATCACTGCTATGAAATCTAATTTAAGCTCATATGAAAGACCTATCATTTAAAGATTGATCGTTCAATTAGCATATCATAACATACCTTATAATTTAACTTTTCTTAAAATTAATTATCTAGCTTTAAGCCACATAATCAAACATTAGATAAATTCTTAACTTATTAGTAATATTATCATCTTCTGATAATATTTTATTCACGTAATAATTATCTTAAAACTTCTGTCTAATATTATTAATCACTTAATAATATTTTATTCACTTCTTAATAATCACTTCATAATATTTTAATCATTTACAAATATTATTAACACTTTAATAATATTTTAATGACTTACTAATATCTTAATCATTTCCAAATATTATTAATCCTTTAATAATATTTTAATTACTTACTAATATTATTAATCATTTAATAATGTTTTAATTACTTATAAATATTATTAATCATTTAATAATATTTGAATCACTTATTATCATTTACTAATATTATTAATTATTTAATAATATTTGAATCACTTACTAATATTATTAATCATTTAATAATATTTTATTCATTTATAAATAATTTAATTTAATTATTTATCTCTTATTATTTAATTCATTTAACAAACATACCAAGCCATTCTTATAACATTTTAGTAAAAATGACAAAATTACTCTTATATAGTCTTAATACATCATTCTCATGATCATTAGTCAAGTATTAACCCTAAATATTCATTTACTTTAGCTTATCTTAGCTTATTTCATAATTTACGATGTTCGGATTTTATAATTTGACACAACGTACTTAACTTTATATACCACGGTATATTTCTCTTTTAACTTCGTTCATAATTTAGACTTCAATTCTAAAGTCCCATGATGCTCATGTCTCATAATTCAAGACATCTTAAATCATTCTCTAATTAATCTTTATTACGCTTGTCTTATATAGTTCGAAACAACGTAGCATTATGTTGCCCGACTATTCGACGTTTGGAAACCAACACACTTTGTTTCCTTCCCGTTTAGCCTAAATCATAATTTAAACTTACGTATTAAAGTCCCTTCATGCATTTATTAATTCCATTTCATATCCTATGTTTCGCGTTTTATGATTTAATCAATTCACCCAACTTTTATTTTTTTCATTTGTTTTTATTTTTTTGTTACAGGTATAAAGCAGACAGCTTAACCTGTCTGTTTTAACTTTAACTCCCTATATGTCAATCCAGAAAGCACAAACCTGTCTGTTTTAGTTTTAAACTCCATGTTTGTCAATCTAGACAGCACAAACCCGTCTGTTTTAGTTTTAAACTCCCTGGTCCTGAAGCAGTAACAAGAAGTTTTTTCGTGCTCGTCGCACCTACTTCACGAATTTCGTACGCGCCGCTCGTTAATCGGATTGATTCTATTTTTGGATATGTTATACATGGCATACCAAAGTATTTTTAAGGTCTTTTGTATGTATATTTTTATAGAAAAATTGGCAGAATACATTTGTAAAGTGGAGTTTGTCCATCGTGGAAATCAGATTCTGATCAGTTTGATCATGAACCCCACGATTTCTAGGCTCACATATGGAGGCCAATAAACCTGCACAACTCAAATTTGTACAGAAATATATCCAAATGTCGCCAGAACTAAGGATTCATTCAGTAAATCCTGGTTTGCACATGCCCGAAGCGTCTTGTTCCCACTAGATAGCGATCTAAGGGTCGCGAGGTTGCTTTTACAACTGAAACTATAAAAGTGCTAGATTTAAATAAATCTCAGCCATTCTAGCTTTCCAGGTTCTGTCTGAACCTATTTTGAACCGTTTGAAAGCTAGAGTTGACGAGATTTAAATAAATCTAGTTCACCCGCAGATATGTTAGTGCCGATTCATATAAAATGAATATTTAAAGCAATAATTTAATAAAATCTAGTAAAGCAGTATATATTTATATATATATATAATTATATATACGGAAGCTGTAAAGGACGATGGATTTTCACACCGGTGCCCGGACTGGAATTGAAATATATATATATATATATATATATATATATATTTATATATATAGAAGCTGTATAAAAGCCACGAAATGATCCAGGATGGACAGAATTGAAATATATATATAGAAAAACAGTAAAAAGGGCGATGGATTGTCACACATGTGCCCGGACTGAAATATAAATATATACAGAAACGTAGTCAACCAAGATTGGGAAGATAACCCAGTAATGGTGAATGATGCCAAAAACAGTAAATAGGCCACAGAATAATCCAGGCTGAACTGGAATGTAAATGTACAGAAAAGTAGTCAACCAAGACTGGGAAGATAACCCAGTGTGGTGAAGGCTGCTTATATATGCATATTAATATATAAAAGCAGTAAGAAGGCCACAGAAGGATCTAGGCCGAACTGAAATATAGACAGAAAAGTAGTCAACCAAGACTGGGAAGATAGCCCAGTGTGGTGAAGGCTTCTTATATATACATATTTATATATAAATGCAGTAAACTACCGCGGATTAGACATCCGGGCTTTGATAGAATTGAAAAGTTAGTATATATACAGTTAAATATATACAAAAAAAGCCAAACCCGGACTGGAAAGATAACCCAATCCGGCGAAGTTGCTAATAACGAAGATGCAAGTATATAAAAGCTGCCGAAAGTGACGGATCATCAATCCGAGTTGTAGAAATGCCAGAAAATGAGTTTATGTACAAAAATATATCAAAAGTTGACAAAACGGCCACGGAACTGAGTTCCGGGCATATTTAAAAAATGAAACTTGATATGCAAGTATATAACAGTGCAAAGAAGTAGTATTAACTTACTGATCGTAAAAATACTCACAATGGACTGCTACACGGTCTTTTTGCCAAATCGTAGGCCTTAAACTTCAGAATCTACCAGGTTACTATCTGATATGTGGTAGTTTGTGGGTATATCTACGTGTTAAAGTGAAATTTTTTTGATTTGAAAGATAAAAAAATAGCTGGAAAATCAAACGGGCAGGGGTTCAGAGCGTTTCTGAATTCTTGAAATGAGAGGGGGGTGCACCTCTATATATAGGCTAGGGAGCCTCCACTCTACCTGCTGCTGCCACAAGTAGAGGTGCGGCTCCACATGGCATGGCCCACGTAGCGGGTCCTGTCGTCTTGAAGTACGTGCACTCCAAGCAACGCGAGGTCTGATTCGAAACTTTCTAACTTTTTATCGGAGCGTCCGTTTGAGGCGTGCTATACCTTTCCAGAAAGCCCTCGTCAAGAGTGTCACAATGACATGGGATAAAACATTTTTCGGGTCTAAGAAGACGGGTTCATAACCAGATCTTCGATTCCCCGCATTTTATTCGTTGAGCTGTCTTGCGCTGTTTGCACTCGGGATCATCGTTATGGTTTGTTCTGCCTTTGGTGGCATCAATTCAACTTGAGTTTGATCAAATTGGCTTAGAGTTGGTAAAATAACCGTTTTGCCCCTTTCGGGGTTGCCTTTAGTGCCGGCATGGCCTTCGGTTGACTTCCTGGGGCTGTTTCCAAGATTTAGATCCCACTCGAGTTTGTTTGTCATCAGGGTTGTCTTTGACGCTGACTTGGTCACTCCAGGTCTTACTCTGGAGATGTTATGATGCTTCAGGATTAGTTCTGAAGTTGACCTGACTTCCCGGGTTGAGACCGGGGCTGACCTGCACTTCCCGGGTTGAGACAGAAGCTGATCGGTACCTCCCGTGTTGAGACCATGGCTGACCTGTACCTCCTGAGTTGAGACTGGGGCTGACTTGTACCTCCTGGGTTGCGATCGGGGCTGACCTCTACTTCTCAGGTTGAGACCGGGGCTGACCTGTACCTCCCGGGTTGAGACCGGGGCTGACCTGTACCTCCCGGGTTAAGACTGGGGTTGACCTGTACCTCTTGGGTTGCGACCAGGGCTGACCTGTACCTCCTGGGTTGAGACCGGGGCTGACCTGTACCTCTTGGGTTGAGACCAGGGCTGACCTGTACCTCCGGAGTTCAGATCGGGGCTGACTTGTACCTCCTTGGTGGAGATTGGGGTTGACCGATACCTCCCGGGTTGAGACCGGGGCTGACCTGTACTTCTCAGATTGAGACCGGGGCTGACCTGTACCTCTCAGGTTAAGATCGGGGCTGATTTGATGACCCGATATTGAGACTGGGGTTGATTTGATGACCCGGTATTAAGACCGGGGTTGAGTTAATGGCCCGGTATTGAGATCGGGGTTGATTTGATGACCCGATATTAAGACCGGGGTTGAGTTGATGGCTCGATATTGAGACCGGGGTTGAGTTGATGGCCCGGTATTGAGATCGGGGTTGAGTTAATGGCCCGATATTGAGATCAGGGTTAATTTGATGACCCGGTATTGAGACCGGGGTTGAGTTGATGACCCAGTATTGAGACCGGGGTTGAGTTGATGGCCCGGTATTGAGATTGGGATTGATTTGATGACCCGATATTGAGACCGGGGTTGATTTGATGACCTGATATTGAGACCGGGGTTGAGTTAATGGCTCGGTATTGAGACCGGGGTTGAGTTGTCGGCCCGGAATTGAGATCGGGGTTGAGTTGATGGCCCGGTATTGAGACCAGGGTTGATTTGATGACTCGATATTGAGACCGAGGTTGATTTGATGACCCGATATTGAGATCGGGGTTGAGTTGATGACCCGGTATTGAGATCGGGGTTGAGTTGATGACCCAGTATTGAGACCAGGGTTGATTTAATAGAAAGTTTTGCCCTCCTACATTGTTTGTAATAGGGAAACGAAATTTCGAGTGTCTACAACGGGTTTATAACTAGGTCTTCGTTTCCCCGCAGTTCGTCCGTTGAGCTGTCTTGCACTGTTTTCACTCGGGATCAATGTTATGGTTCTTTCTAACCTTAATGGCATCAATTCGGCTTGATTCTGACCGAAACAGCTTCAAGTTCGCAAAATGACCATTTTGCCACTCTAGCGGTTGTCTTCTGTACCGGCGTGGCCTTTGGCTGATTTCCTGGGGTTGTCTCCGAGGTTTGCATCCAGCCAACTCTGTTTGTCCTTAGGGTATTCTGCGAGGCTGACTTGATTTCTCCAGGGTTATTTTTGGGGATGATGTGATGCTTCGGGGTTGTCTCCGAAGTGGATTTGGCCTCCCAGGTTGTGACCGGGGCTTGACCTGAGCTTCCGTGTTGTGATCGGAGCTGACCTGTACCTTTCGGGTTGTGACCGGGGCTTGACCTGAGCTTCCGTGTTGTGATCGGAGCTGACCTGTACCTTTCGTGTTGAGACCGGGGTTGACCTGTACCTCCCGGGTTGATACTGGGGTTGACCTGTACCTCCCGGGTTGAGACCGTGGTTGACCTGTACCTCCTGGGTTGAGACTGAGGTTGAGGTGTGCCTCCCAGGTTGAGACCGGGGTTGACCTGTACCTCCTGGGTTGAGACAGTGGTTGACCTGTACTTTCCGGGTTGAGATCGGGGTTGACCTGTACCTCTCGGGTTGAGACCAGGGTTGAGCTGTACCTCCCGGGTTGAGATTGGAGTTGACTTGTACCTCCCGGGTTGAGACCGGGGTTGACCTGGCATCCCGGTATTGAGACCGGGGTTGAGTTAACATCCCGGTATTGAGATCGGGGATAAGTTGACATCCCGGTATTGAGATCGGGGTTGAGTTGACATCCCGATATTGAGATCGGGGTTGAGTTGACATCCCGATATTGAGACCGGAGCTGAGTTGACATCCCGGTATTGAGATCGGGACTGAGTTGACATCCCGGTATTGAGACCGGGGCTGAGTTGACATCCCGATATTGAGACCGAGGCTGAGTTGACATCCCGATATTGAGACAGGGGCAGAGTTGACATCCCGATATTGAGACCGGGGCTGAGTTGACATCCCGGTATTGAGACTGGGGCTGATCTGACTGTTTTGCCCTCCTGCAGAGTTAGTAACAGGAACGCAAAATTTTCGAGTGCCTATGACAGGAATGCAAAATTTCGAGTGTCTACATTAATATACTAGTATAAAATTTAAATACTAGCATTTTACACTTGCTATAACCTTTAGGTTATTTAATTCTCATTCCTAATATATAATATTAGGTTATATAGCTTTCTTATTCATTCTATTTTTATATTAAATAAATATACATATTTACAATATATATTTATTTAATTACTCACATACTTCACAAAAGTCATAAAAATATTTACCATCATTGGTAAATAATTAATATATTCTCATATATTAGGATATACATTTAATTTAATGTCTATTAAATCTCTTAATATGATTTGCTACATTCAATAAACATTCTTCATATGGCTTGCCATATAGATTATTCTGACTTGCCACATTCTTAATTAAGTTTATAATACTTGACTACTAGGTTAATGTTAACTTTAATTGTCACTATCATACTAAGCTTATCTTTTCCCAATTTAATATTTTTGGGTTCTATTAAATTACCATTCAAGGCAAAATTTTCACAAGCTTCTATAGTTAAGCTTTTCATTTATTCTTGTATGATTAATTTTAAATAATTAATTTTCCTATTTTGCTAAAAATATAATTAGCTCATTCTTTAGTATATATGTAACTATACATATACACATTAAATTTAATCTTGTAATATCTTTTCCTTGAAAATTTATTTCCTTAATAAAATTTCACATATACCATTACATAATAATAATTATTTTTTCTTCAAAATTTCTACCATTCTTAATTAATTTCTTTATATTGCTTAAAAATCCAAATGAAACCATATAGGTTTTTTAAAAAATTTAATTAATCCTCTATTTCGATTATAGGTTTTAAATTTTAAACCTTAATTTAATCATTCAAGATCTTCTAAATTTTTGGGCTGTCACAATAATCATGCCGATCAATTCATATTTGCACCCAGACCAAAGATATTCAATTGTAACACCAATGATTATGATCATACCAATCAATAATTTATCTTTGCACTCAGACCAAAGATATTCAACTATGACATCAATGACCATAATCATGCCAATCAACAATTTCTCTTTGCACCCAGGCCAAAGAGAATTTTTACCACGTGTCTTTGCCACACATGAAAAAGACACTCAACAATAATAATGTATTTACACCCAGATCAAAGACATTTAAAACAACTTAGTCTTGATGATTATTACAAATCAATAATATGATGAGTGAACAAAAATAATCAGAATAATTAGATAAAGAATAAAAATTTGAGATTTGTAATTTAATTTATTCAGAGTCCAATAATGTCCAAATTGTCAACACGATATTCAGAGTATTGATTCGAGTTCAAGAATAATATATAAGGTTCACAATTCAAAAATAATGGTTGAAATTCAAGAGGAAGATTCAGGTCAAAAAATATTAGATGAAATACAAACTATTAAAGTTATTCGAATCAATTTAGGAAATTTCACCGTTTAATGATAAGGTTGTAGAAACGAATAATAATTTCTTGCCATAATATAGGAGTATGAAAGAAAATGATATCCCTTACCTCAATACATGATTAGATGTTGCTTTCTATAAAATTCTTGAACTCTAACGGATATTCACTAATACTTAAGGTAACCTTAGCACACTCAGAGAGATACTTACTCTAAGAATTTTTCAAACGTTGGAAGGAAATATAGGCAAGAAAGTTATGAAATTTCTTATGCTAAACCCCCTATTTATAACAAAATTTAACTAACATCTACCACACATCAATTATCACACTTTATCTTTAGCCAACACATTTTCAATAATTTATTCATCAATTATTCACACATTTTCAATCTTTCAATAATTATTCACAATTATTTACGCCTTTTTAATATTACATTTATCAATTATTCACATGTTTTCAATCTTTCAACAATTACTCACACCTTTTCAATATTTTATTCATCAATTATTCACACATTTATTAATTATTCACACTTTTTTTAATCATACTTTTTCTTTAATCTAGATTATCCATCCATTATTCACAGTTTTTCTTTAATCTATATCATTCATTCATTATTCACACCCAGGCTTTCCTTTAAAGGTGAAACTTTAATGGCATGCAATTAGACAACCCCGGTTCTCGTCAGAACTTTCTATATTATTAATACTCTCACTCAAATGAATAGATTTTCTCAAATAATGTAACATAGATCAATAACCTTAACATCTACTAACTTAAATGTGACTTAAAGTCATAACACAATAATAGTACGATAATTTAATGTATTACTATCATAGGTATTAGTGTTCTTCAAATAATGAGTCTATCTAATTACTTAATACGTATGTCAAAATTTTCAAGTACTACCCTTACTACGATGAAAATTATTGGTTCAATAATATGAAATGTTGAGACAATTATTGGTAAAATACTGTGCAATTGCTACTATGACATACAAAATACTATGCAAATATTACTATAACAATTATTGATTTAAAATACTATGTAATTGCTACTGTAACAATTATTGAATCAATAATATGAAAGACTGTGCAATTGAATCAATAATATGAAATACTGTGCAATACCGTATGCTACTATGGAATAACGCATGTTGCTGTTCTTTTATCACCAAATATTTCAATAGTTAAAAGTATTAGTACTGTCGACATTTTTAAAAAAAAGGTTATTTCTGTCGTTTTTGATTTTCAACAATTATGTCATTGTGGGGCCCACCAATGATTGTTTATTTCGGCGCCGTTATACTTTAACGAATATTCCCCGACAGAACAAATATTCTGCCACATACTTTTTATTTTATAATTTACACATATCACACTTAACTTTATCCTTTTATTAATTGAACACCTTACTATTTAGAATAATAATTATAAGAAAATTTTAATTCTATTTATTAAAATTCGGGGTCTTACATACTAGATTGGACTAGAGTTCAAACTTAGGAAAGTAATGGACCCATTTTAGGAAGTTAAATTGACAACTCTATATATGTATAGTAATCCATCCCTTAGCTTCACTTATAAGCTCTCCATAAGTATAATTGTCGTAAGGTATATTTAAACTACCATTTGTATTTCTTAGCCTGATACAAACTTTTTCCGCAAATAAGGCTGGAAGACTAGTGATAAATTTCTCTTTCTAGAACGTGGAATTACCATCATTTCTCATAACAATTTTAGATAAGAAAACATCTATAACAATTTTGGATAAGAAAACATCCTTATACCAACGAAAATGTGTAAGAGTGGGGCACTTAAAGTTTGTGGGAAGTGTTGGTATAAGAATGTTTTCTTATCCAAATGTTCTTCAAGATTACTATAAGCAAGTTTCGAAGCGTTTTTAACATTATCTTTTTTTTTATCTTTCCTAGTACTAGAGGTATTAGGGCCAATGCCTACAGATATAGAAATTGGTTGAATCATATTAAGAAACGGTGTACCCAAGATGACAAATTGAGTTAAGTTTTTAACTGAAAAAGTACTTTTTAAACACATTCCCTGATTATATATATGAACATTAGTTAATTTATAACTGATGTTCATATTAGAACTATCAACAGTGCTTACTTTTTCTTTTTCTTTTTTTAAATATTGAGTAGGCACTAAGCCTTCTTTTATACAATTCATGTCAGCGCCACTATCAACTAAGGCAAGAGCTTTAACAATATAGTTTTTATTAATGACTAAAGTAATGTTTATATACCATTTTTGAAATGTGATTTTTTCCATTATCCTTTACTTCCTTATCCTTATAGGAAAGGTACAGGAAGAAAAATTAATAGAAATTATTCTAAAAAATATAGGAGAAAGAAGCGTCCAAATTTTGAATTTAAATATATAAAAGAACTAATTAAACACATTTTAAAAAGGAAAAAAAGAGAGAAAAACCTTAAGGACACAAAATGTCCTAAATGTGGTAAACTAGTCATTATGTTAATATTGAGGTTTGAGAGACTTTTTGACTGGATATCATTGACAGGCTCTTCTACTGGAACTTGGAGATTGCATTGGAGGACACTCACGATAGAGATTGAAGCTTGGACATTGAAGATTCCTTGACAGAGTTTTTCTTCTTCTCTTAATTTTAATATCTGAATTTGAGATTCTATTTAATCTTAATCTTTTGGTTTATATTATGATGATGAACTAATTTCCCAATTAGAAATACAATGGAACTTTTTGCGAAGCTACAATTCAATTATCTTTATTTATACTTGATGATCCTTTTGAATTGATTATTATATTCTGTGCTTAACGTAATAATTATTTGGCCAACAATTACTCTTATATCTTTGATTGAATTGAAAGAGGAGATCTTAGATTAGATATGAATATAATAACGCATGAACTTGTTGATTCTTTCTAAAATAACATAACAGTGTATGAGACGAAACTACTTGTATGCCATGTGTAGCTGTGTTAGGAGTTGGAGCTTAATGAACTTGTTTTAAGTGTCTTGCCTGAAAATAGCAAAACAACTGGAATATATCTTTTTATTAATCATTGAAAGCTGTTAGTAAATTGATAGAAAATCCTAGTTATCAATTCATTGGATAAATCAAATGGGAATACGGTAAAGGAATTATTGCAAAACAATTGGAAAAATTATATTCTTATGTCTTAATCATCTGGTAATCAATATTTGTTAGTTTAATTAGTTCTTAATTACTTTATTTTAATCAATTTTCACAAATCAACTGGAGTGGCTGTTTAAGTGGGTTAAATTAATACATACATGATAATTATGATTATAGAAAACGATAATTGTTAGTAACTGTTCTCTGTGGATTCGATAACCTTTCTTATCACTTTATTACTTGATTGACTATGTGCACTTGCGCATATTTGTCATTATATAAAACGGACAATAAGTTTTTGGCGCCTTTGCAAGGGAACGTGTTGGGAATTGCATATTAAAATTTGATGTTGA
Source organism: Panax stipuleanatus (assembly GCA_020205555.1). Taxonomy (NCBI): domain Eukaryota; kingdom Viridiplantae; phylum Streptophyta; class Magnoliopsida; order Apiales; family Araliaceae; genus Panax; species Panax stipuleanatus. The sequence continues at coordinate 128,273,633 of CM035121.1, forward strand.
AATTAAATAAATATGCTTATGTGTAAAGTCCTTATGAGAGCACATGTACAAGGACTTAGATGATAGATCAAAATTGTTAAGTTGATATGAGCTAAATGTTTATCATTCTGTAAATGAATGTATAGAAGAAAGATTAAGTCTGTTAGGTTGATCTCTTGCAATGTAATAGATAGGCATTAACATATTCGTAGTCCGTCGAGCCAACCAAGAGTTTGCAGAAGCCAAGGCAGATTCTTGGAGTGTCGATAAAATCACTTTCAGAATCGTATTCTGTCAAGAAAGCCACATTCAGAATCGTGGAGACAGTTCGAGCGCCCACCGAGCCAAATCAAGAATCGCAGTCAGCTCTCGGAAACGTGGAGTCTTCTATATGAGCAATAAGAGATCATAGTTTATCAAAGCTTAAGCAAAATCGTAGTGTTCTCTACGATTAAGACTGAATCAATATCGAGCACACTAACACATAAAGATCGTGGTAAGAAGACAACGATCGTGGTGCTTCTTCAGTTAGCATCAGAGTATCAAGATTCGCCTATATGATGAGAGAAGATGTCTAACAAATGAAGAATGACTTATGGACGTTGACATTTTGGGAGTCCCAATGATCCAACACTCATTCTTAGTTTGAATCGAAGAAAAGTATGGAAAAAGCTAAGGAGAGTACTTTCGAACTTATGCTTAATAGCAACTGAGTAGCACAACCAAGAACTCATATCTCATTACAAGTGTATTCTAAGTCTGCTGGACTTTAAGAGTTCTCAGTGAACTAAGAAGTTCCAAGACTGCTGGTCTTGAAGGAATCTATGTGATTCGAAGATTGTAAAGATATCCCTAGTGGATTTCCTACTCGTGGAGTAGAAGAGTGGACTAGGAGTCTTGAGTGCTCTGAACCACTTAAAATCACTGTGTCTTCTATATCTGCCATAACTACTATATCTGTCATAATTGCTGTAACTGCTTATCACACTATAACCTTGCTTTATCTTAAGGGGAACAAATAAATCATATATTTCGATGTATTTAATTAATTTACTTAATTAACAAATCTGATAAGGTTTTTGAAAAGGAAAAAGTTTTAAAATATCTATTCAAACCCCCCTTCTAGATAACTTTTGGGCCTCCGAGAACTAACAATTGGTATCAGAGCAGGTTCTCTCAACTAGCCTTCAAAGCTTGAGTAGATCTGATGGCACACATGATAAGCGAGTCCAGGATCGGTGGAGGTAGCAAGCCACCAATGTGCAACAAAGACAAATTTGCCAACTGTAAAGTTTGTATGCAAGCTTACATGGATTCAATAGATGACGATCTATTCGAAATCGTTATGAGAGGGCCCTATATTCCAACAAAGCTTGTACCAACTCCAGAAGATCCAAACAGAGTTCAGATCAAGATTAAATCAGAATGGACTAATAACGATAAGAAAGCTGTCCAGCTAGACAAAAAGGCCAAGAGCATTTTGTTCCAGTCTTTAGAGGATGATCTGCTCGAAAATATGGTCCAACAGCAAAACCGCCTAAGGAAGTTTGGGAAGCATTGCATACACGGAGGAACAGAAGAAATCAGAGAAAACAAGCAATCTCTTCTGACTCAACAGTATGAGATGTTCGCCCATGTACCAGGAGAGAATGTCACTTCCACTTATGAGAGATTCAATGTACTGCTCAACTCTCTTCGAGCTTTTGGAAAGATCTATCCAAACAAAGATCTTATCATCAAGTTCATGAGGTCCTTACCAAGAAAGTGGGATGCTAAAACAACTGCTATCAGAGAATCAAAGAATCTCCATGAAATGACGGTACAACAGCTTTTTGGCAACCTTCTTACCTACAAGCTGGAGCTAACTCAATGAGCAAAAACTTTATCTGAAGGAAGAAAAAAGGACAAAGGAGTTGCTCTCAAGGAAACAAAAGCCACTTCCAAAGCTCGTGCTGAATATGAATCTGACTCTGAAAAAGATGATGATGGAGATAATGCAATGCTGGTCAGAAGTCTTAAAACGTTCATGCACAAAGGTAGAAGCAGCAGACCTAAGAGATTCAATAATAATAGCAGTCAGGAGCAGAGTAACGACCTATGCTACAACTGCAAGAAGCCTGACCACTTCATTGCAAACTGCAACAAACCTCTTAGAGAAGAACTGAAGAGGAAAACAAATCCAAAGAAGGAGTTCAAAGGCTATAAAAAGCTTCAGAAGAAAGACAAAGGTCTTTTAGCTGGAGGATCGTGGAGTGACTCAGACAACGACACAAACCCTGAGTCAGGAGATGATGAAGAACCTCCAGTGGCCAATCTGTGTCTAATGGCCAAAGATGCAAAAGACAAGAAGAGCACTGACTATCACGAAGTAAGTATCGATGAGGTATTCGACTTTAACTCTCCTGATGTAGACATTGATGATCTAAGAACTGCACTACATGGCATAACATTTGATTTACATCAATAAATGAAGTGGTTCAGATTTATGTCTAAAGATTATTCTCTTCTTCAAAAAGAGAAAGAAAAAGTTCATGTAGAACTAGAGACAACTCTACTCAGTACTACCTCTCTCTCTAAACTTGAGGCTGAGAATAAAATCTTAAGACAGACCAATGAACTCATCACACAAAGAGAGTTAAATCTAACCTCTAAGATTGTGGAGTTAGAAAAGACAATCTTAATGTGGAATAGGTCTTCTTCATCCTATGGACTCCCTGATCTCCACTCAGAGAATCTGATAGAACAGGTTTAGGTTTTGGGGAATCTACCTCAGAACCATGTGTGGAAAGGCTCAAGGAAACCAACATTAGTAGTGCTTCGAATTTCAATAGAAGCATTACATTTGTGAAATCCACATAGAAGGAAGAACCAATGCATCCTTGCTCTTCTGATCTAAGTCATGTCCCGAAACATAACGAATCCCATACTGACCTGGGATTCAGAAAAGTGAAGAGTAACACAGTCTCTACACTACAACCTCGAAGGATCATGGAGTCAAAGACACCTGAGGAGAGAGACCGTATGAGTAAGATCCCTTATGCTTCTGCAATAGGATCTATCATATACGGTATGATATGTACTAGACCGGATGTTGCTCACGCACTTAGTGTAACAAGCAGATACCAGTCGAATCCAGGAGAAGAGCACTGGAAGGCAGTGAAAAATATCCTAAAGTACTTGAGAAGGACTAAAGATATTTTTCTTGTCTACGGTGGGTCTGAATTAAAACTCGAGGGATTCACGGACTCAAGTTTTTAAACAGACCAAGATGACAGTAAATCTATTTCAGGGTATGTGTTTACCTTGAACGGAGGTGCAGTGAGTTGGAAGAGTTCCAAGCAGCAAACGGTTGCTGATTCAGTGACAGAGGCAGATTATATAGCTGCAAGTGAAGCTGCAAAGGAAGCTGTTTGGATGAAGAAGTTCATAACTGAACTTGGTGTGGTTCCTAGCATTGGAGAAGCAGTTCCCGTATACTGTGACAACACCGGAGCGGTTGCACAGGCTAAGGAACTCAGGTCTCATCAGAAATCTAAACACGTGTTGCGGCGATTTCACTTGATCAGGGAGATCATTGAAAGAGGAGACGTCACCTTGGAGCGTGTAGACTCTCAAGACAACATTGCAGATCCATTTACTAAAGCTTTAACACAACAGCAGTTTGATCGTCACTTAGAGAAGATGGGTATGAGATACCATGTCGATTGGCTTTAGTGCAAGTGGGAAATTGATAGTAGTGTGCATACAAGCCAATCATGTATGATGACAAAGCACATACTTTGTAAGTAATCTTATTTATTTATTAATAAAATATTCATTTAAGGCATATAATTATCTACATGGTGCTGTTTTTATAATATGTAAATAACCCATAGTTTTAAGCAATGCTTTTAGAATCATGATGAGATCATGATAATGAGATCTAAATTCTTAGAAAGCTTAAAAACTAAAATAGTTCCCAATTGTGGGATTACTAAAATGGGGATTAGTAAATCCAGATAGATTGGTACATATGTTGCTTGCTCATTGGATGAGGATGACTGATCTCATGGTCATTTATGTGGAGACACTAAAGAAAGTATGTAGGTGCTTATTGGAGAATAAGTTCACTGAACGTGACTCGCTATGGAATACCTAATGGAGTTTTACTCGCCTGTCAATAGGAATTCCTAATGTGATAGTAATACATGTGATCCTTGGACTTGAGATCATCATAGTATCTTGTATGTAACAAATTATACTTTGACTAATTCCTTAAGGCCTTTTAAGGCATATATAGGGTATGCTTGGGTGTAATGAGTTACATATGGAGATAATGAATGATCAATAAAGAATCTACCACCTCTAGTAAAAGAGGATACATGTCCTATGTGATTCGTTAAATGACAACCCAGGAATCCTTGGCCAAGGTAGAATGAAATTAGAAAGAGGTTTCTAATTTGCATTATTTGGAGTTGTGCATTTTATAATCGAAATACATATAATTAAATAAATTAAGATTTGACAGTAAATCCATGTCTTATATTTAATTGGGACATTGTATGGTGGAAGGACTGAATTGTACGGTAACTATTAACTCACAGGTTCTTTTATGATTAATGTTGAAATCTATATTATCTGGAAAGTCGTTGATCGCTAGGGAGGCTTATCCCTATTGTAGAATAAATGTTATTTATTTAAATAGATTATTAGTTTAATTTATTTATTTAAATAAGATTAGAATTGTTCTAATTGATTTATTCACAACCGGTTTAATATGGAGAACCTAAAGGGTCACACCATAAAAGGAAGAAGAATTATTTAAGAAGAAAATGGCATGATAGTAATAATGCATTAAGTATAATTAATTTAATCTATGATGATAGAATAAATTAAATAGCTTAATGTTTATTATTTAATATTTTAGAAATATTAAATATAAATTAATAAGAGGAGTCTTATTAATATTATTATTATTATTATTATTATTTTAATTCTAAAGGAGTTTAGGAATTAATATAATATCATTACTCTCTCTCAATCCTAATAAAGATTAGGATATAAATTAATTAAAAGTAATTAATTAATTAATTAAATAAAACCCTATTCTAATTGGATTAGGAGGGTTAACCTAATATCTATATAAGAGAGTCTTATATCAGAAATAAGGTACGTGAATTTTTCAAGAGTTGGGAGTACACATAATCTATAGAGATAGAAACAAGGGTTAAGCCAATAACCCATCTTACTGAGTTCTTCATCTTCCTTGGTGGATCACCGTTAGAGGCCAAACATTTGGGTGGCTGACATTGATCAAGGGATGGAGCCACTACAGAGGAATCAAAGGAATCAAAGGAGTAGAACTTGTACCTGAGGAAGCTTGGATCTTCAAAGGTATAATTCTATTTTTCTCCTTCCTCATTCACTGATAATTGATGCATAAGAATAATCATGGTAATGGGTTTGTATAAATTTTTGAAAACCTAGTTTTTTACGCTTCTGCCCTATTTATGTGATTTGATTGCATGATTGCGTTACGTACAAACCCAACCGTGGTATCAGAGCCAATCTTGTGCTAATTATCAGTCTATGTGATTCCATACATGTATGATATGCGATTGGATCGAGTTCTAGGCAACAAATTTTTTTTCAGATTCTGCGAAGCTGCGCAGCTGCGCCGGTACAAGGCAATATTGCTGCGCAGCTGCGCCGGGTGCTGTTCCTGGTTTTCATGCTGCGCAGCTGCGCCGGTTCCCTTTACATTATTGGCGCAGCTGCGCCACTAGACAGGAACTGAAATTTTTTTTATTTTATTTAATTAAATGAATGGTTTATTTAATTAATAAAGGTTTAAAATAAAGATGTTTATTTTATATGAAATGAGATTTCAGAATTGCTAAAATTAAAGAGTTTAATTTGAAATTGTTTTTGAATGAAATAAAGGAGTTTATTTTTCCAAAAAACAAAGTTTAGCAAACTTTTGCCCATTAACTGATATTAATACATATATGGAATGAATTTATTTTCATGAGATGAATAAGTTTTATTGATACGTATGATGATATGTATGGTAATAAAAGGGATTGATTATGGACTATGACCAATGTGATTGGATTTTATTTTGGTTGAATGCTTTGATGAATGGATTTTATAAAATGGGGTCTGCGTACCTCGTCTTCTCTAGTTTTATTCTCGATGTAAATTCTATCTCCTTTCTATGTACTTCCCCTTGACTGCTGATCAAGGTTTCTATTTAATTTTAAATAGTTAATGTAATAGAGATAGTTAGAATTATTTTGAAGAAATTGGAGACCAAGGAGCAAGGAACGCGTGAAGACTCATTTGTATGGGGCCAGGGTTTAAATGTAATAGTTATATTTAAATTTAAATTCTTGCACTCCTAGGTTTGACCTTTTGGTTCACTTGGTGGCTCTAGTGAACCAAATTAGAATAAAAATCCATAATCAATCCGGGTAGAATATAGTATTCTATATTGCATGCTAAATATTATATATATTATATTTTATACAAACATGCTTCGCATGTTTAATAAAATGACGCGTATTTTATATATATATGTGCATGCGCGCTTAAAAAGATGAGACAAATAATAACAAACCCCTCAAAGAAATATTATTAAGTCTGAAGCGTTCAAATGATATTTGGAATATCGAATGTCGCCTTCTAGCATGATTAGTTAATAGAGTATTAAATATTTAATATGAGTTTGTTGTGCTATCTACAAGGCGAGTATTGAATATTTAAGATGTTAATTAATCACATTTGATGCTTATCAAGAAAATTGAACGATCTAGTCTTGTTGTACTATCCACAAGGACGAAAATTTTTCTTTTTTGAATTTATGGAAGTGCTAGGCTGGACTTAACTTAAATCATTTTAGTTTGGATGCGCACACACAGGACCATTATGATTTAAGAGGCAAAATAAAAGGAATTACATGGTGATGTAATTGACAAGAGTTGTCTACCTATTTATTTGTATATCGCTTGTTGTGCTATCCACAAGGTTATATACATTTGAAATGGGATCCTTAATCTCACTAGCAAATCTTTAATTAGATGTTGCCGAACTATATGAGTGAGGGTAATATAGTTTGATGAAAATAGTGGGAGATACCAATTTAAAATAAAGACCTAATTTTGGTATGCAAAGTTAATAAAATGAATGTTTGCTAAAATGTTGTCTTTTCACATGCAGAATTTTAAAAATGTCAAAATCACTAATCTCACTACGAAGCATACTTGATGCAAATAAGCTTATCGGCCCGAATTATGAGGACTGGCTAAGAAATCTGAGAATTGTTCTCACTGCTGAAATGATTTCTTATGTCCTAAATTCCACTATCCCTGAATCTGTTTCAGAAATAGCCTCTGAGGAAGAGATTGCCACTTTCAAAAAGTGGCAAGATGATGCATTTGTGGCTCAATGCATCATGCTCGCATCCATGAATAACGAGCTTCAGCGTCAGCACGAAAAAATGGATGCTCCTACTATGCTGCTTCACCTCAAGGAGTTGTATAGCGAACAGAGTAGGACTGCTAGATATGAGATATCTAAGGAGCTCTTCCGATCTCGGATGACCGAGGGCACTGCCGTCGAGACTCATGTTCTGAAGGTAATCAATTTGATTGAACGCCTTGGACAGCTTGGGTTCGTCATGGATGGGGAGTTGAGTCAAGACTTGGTCTTGCAGTCACTCCCTGAGACCTTCTCGCAGTTTATGGTTAATTTTCACATGAATAAGCTAGATGTCAGCTTACCTGAGCTGCTTAACATGCTGAAAACTGCAGAAGGTCACTTCTCATCCAAGAAGAACCATGTCTTGATGGTGGATTCTTCCAATAAAAGGAAGAGGCCCAAGGTGTCTTCTGAAAAGAAGAAATCTAAGAAGGCTAAGGGAAAAGGAAAAGAAAAGGAGCAAAAGAAACCTGAACCAGCTAAAGGAATGTGCTTTCATTGCAATGAGCCGGGACATTGGAAGAGGAACTTCTAGAAGTTTCTAGCAGAGAAGAAGCTTGGAGAAGCTTCGACTTCCAATCAAAGTTTGTTTATGATTGAAATTAATTTTTCTGAAAGTCATAATTCTACTTGGGTATTGGATACCGGCTGTGGTTCTCACATATGTAATACTGTGCAGGAATTGGTCATAAGTAGAAAGCTAAACAAAGCTGAGGTGATCCTAAGAGTGGGAAATGGAGCAAAAGTTGCTGCATTAGCTGTAGGAACTTATTGTTTAGCAATGCCTTCGGGCAAATCCATTTATCTTAATAATTGTTATTATGTTCCGAATATTATTAAAAATATTATTTCAAGTTCTGTATTGGATATGGAACGTTTTGACGTTATTATAAAGAACAATGGTTGTTCTATTTATAAAGACGATGTTTTATATGGTATTGGAAATTTGCGAAATGGACTTTATACACTTGACTTACAAGAAAATATATTTTAAATTGAACAAATTAAGAAAAGGAAAAGAGATGATATTAATTATACCTATATGTGGCACTGTAGACTCGGTCATATCAATGAAACAAGATTATCCAAGTTGCATAAAGATAGGCTCCTCGAGCTATCTGATTATGAATCATATCCAACTTGTGAATCTTGTCTCATGGGTAAAATGACTAAATCTCCTTTTAGTGAAAAAGGAGAGAGAGTTACAGAGTTGTTGGCATTGATTCACACAGACGTTTGTGGACCTATGACAACAAGTGCACGGGGTGGGTATTCTTATTTTATTACTTTTACTAATGATCACTCAAGATTTGGATATGTGTATTTAATGAAATACAAATCAGAATTATTTAAAAAGTTCAAAGTGTTCAGAAGTGAAGTAGAGAAATAAACGGGCAAGAGTATTAAGATACTTCGATCAGATCGAGGTGGAGAATACTTAAGCAGTGAGTTTCTCAATTGTCTCAGAGAAAATGGTATAATCTCACAATGGACTCCTCCAGGTACACCACAGTTAAATGGAGTATCTGAAAGGAGAAATCGAACACTATTGGACATGGTTCGATCCATGATGGGTTTTACCGACCTTCCAATTTCCTTCTGGGGATATGCCCTAGAAACGGCTGCATACCTACTTAACAAGGTACCTACCAAATCCGCCCCAAAGACTCCATATGAGATGTGGAAAGGGAGGAAACCAAATCTTAAGCATGTTAAGACTTGGGGTTGTCCAGCTTATGTCAAAAAGTTTGAAAATGATAAGCTACAGACTAAATCCGATAAGTGTAGATTTGTGGGCTACCCTAAAGAAACCGTAGGGTATTATTTCTATCATCCAACTGATCAAAAGGTGTTTGTTGCGAAACATGCTACCTTCTTGGAGAAAGAGTTTATCCATGAAGGGGTCAGTGGGAGCAAAATATATCTTGAAGAAGTTCAAGAACCACAAGTTACCACGGACCAAAGTCAGGTACCTAACCAAGTAGAAGAACCTACTGTACCACACCCTGTTCGTAAATCTGGAAGAGTACCGACCATACCTGAGAGGTATGGATTTGTTATAGAGGATAACGATGAGGTACACATCATGAATGATGATGATCCATTGAATTACGAACAGGCTATGAGTAATAAAGACTCAGGGAAATGGCTTGAAGCCATGAAATCCGAAATGGACTCTATGTATGAAAACAAAGTATGGTCTTTGGTTTCACCACCTGAAGGTATTAAACCTATTGGGTGTAAATGGGTTTTTAAGAAAAAGACTGGAGCAGACGGAAAGGTAGAGACCTATAAGGCCCGACTGGTTGCAAAAGATTTCAAACAAAGACAAGGAGTTGACTATGATGAAACCTTCTCACCAGTAGCCATGCTCAAGTCCATTCGGATTTTGCTTGCGATTGCAGCTTACAACGACTATGAGATCTGGCAGATGGACGTGAAAACGGCCTTCCTCAATGGGAAACTTGAGGAGGATGTGTATATGACACAGCCAGAGGGATTTATTTCAAAAGTTGGAACAAATCAAGTCTACAAGATACAACGATCCATTTATGGGTTGAAGCAAGCTTCTCGTAGATGGAACCTTCGTTTTGATGAGACAATCAAAGAGTTTGATTTTATCAAAAACGAGGATGAACCATGTGTATACAAGAAGGTTAGTGGGAGCGCAGTATCATTCCTTGTATTATATGTTGATGATATATTATTGATAGGGAATGACATTCCTATGCTACAATCCATTAAAATCTGGTTATCTAAAAACTTCTCCATGAAGGACTTGGGTGAAGCATCCTATATTTTGGGGATAAAGATCTATAGAGATAGATCTAAAAGGATGCTCGGCTTATCCCAAGGAATGTACATTGATACGATGCTAAAGAGGTTTAGCATGGAAGATTCCAAAAGAGGTCTCATGCCGATGAGCCATGGAATAAATCTCTCCAAGAAACAGGCCCCAAAGACACCTAAGGAGAGAGACCGTATGAGTAAGATCCCTTATGCTTCTGCAATAGGATCTATCATGTACGGTATGATATGTACTAGACCCGATGTTGCTCACGCACTTAGTGTAACAAGCAGATACCAGTCGAATCCAGGAGAAGAGCACTGGAAGGCAGTGAAAAATATCCTAAAGTACTTGAGAAGGACTAAAGATATTTTTCTTGTCTACGGTGGGTCTGAATTAAAACTCGAGGGATTCACGGACTCAAGTTTTTAAACAGACCAAGATGACAGTAAATCTATTTCAGGGTATGTGTTTACCTTGAACGGAGGTGCAGTGAGTTGGAAGAGTTCCAAGCAGCAAACGGTTGCTGATTCAGTGACAGAGGCAGATTATATAGCTGCAAGTGAAGCTGCAAAGGAAGCTGTTTGGATGAAGAAGTTCATAACTGAACTTGGTGTGGTTCCTAGCATTGGAGAAGCAGTTCCCGTATACTGTGACAACACTGGAGCGGTTGCACAGGCTAAGGAACTCAGGTCTCATCAGAAATCTAAACACGTGTTGCGGCGATTTCACTTGATCAGGGAGATCATTGAAAGAGGAGACGTCACCTTGGAGCGTGTAGACTCTCAAGACAACATTGCAGATCCATTTACTAAAGCTTTAACACAACAGCAGTTTGATCGTCACTTAGAGAAGATGTGTATGAGATACCATGGCGATTGGCTTTAGTGCAAGTGGGAAATTGATAGTAGTGTGCATACAAGCCAATCATGTATGATGACAAAGCACATACTTTGTAAGTAATCTTATTTATTTATTAATAAAATATTCATTTAAGGCATATAATTATCTACATGGTGCTGTTTTTATAATATGTAAATAACCCATAGTTTTAAGCAATGCTTTTAGAATCATGATGAGATCATGATAATGAGATCTAAATTCTTAGAAAGCTTAAAAACTAAAATAGTTCCCAATTGTGGGATTACTAAAATGGGGATTAGTAAATCCAGATAGATTGGTACATATGTTGCTTGCTCATTGGATGAGGATGACTGATCTCATGGTCATTTGTGTGGAGACACTAAAGCAAGTATGTAGGTGCTTATTGGAGAATAAGTTCACTGAACGTGACTCGCTATGGAATACCTAATGGAGTTTTACTCGCTTGTCAATAGGAATTCCTAATGTGATAGTAATACATGTGATCCTTGAACTTGAGATCATCATAGTATCTTGTATGTAACAAATTATACTTTGACTAATTCCTTAAGGCCTTTTAAGGCATATATAGGGTATGCTTGAGTGTAATGAGTTACATATGGAGATAATGAATGATCAATAAAGAATCTACCACCTCTAGTAAAAGAGGAGATATGTCCTATGTGATTCGTTAAATGACAACCCAGGAATCCTTGGCCAAGGTAGAATGAAATTAGAAAGAGGTTTCTAATTTGCTTTATTTGGAGTTGTGCATTTTATAATCGAAATACATATAATTAAATAAATTAAGATTTGACAGTAAATCCATGTCTTATATTTAATTGGGACATTGTATGGTGGAAGGATTGAATTGTACGGTAACTATTAACTCACAGGTTCTTTTATGATTAATGTTGAAATCTATATTATCTGGAAAGTCGTTAATCGCTAGGGAGGCTTATCCCTATTGTAAATAAATGTTATTTATTTAAATAGATTATTAGTTTAATTTGTTTATTTAAATAAGATTAGAATTGTTCTAATTGATTTATTCACAACCGGTTTAATATGGAGAACCTAAAGGGTCACACCATAAAAGGAAGAAGAATTATTTAAGAAGAAAATGGCATGATAGTAATAATGCATTAAGAATAATTAATTTAATCTATAATGATAGAATAAATTAAATAGCTTAATGTTTATTATTTAATATTTTAGAAATATTAAATATAAATTAATAAGAGGAGTCTTATTAATATTATTATTATTATTATTATTTTAATTCTAAAGGAGTTTAGGAATTAATATAATATCAGTACTCTCTCTCAATCCTAATAAAGATTAGGATATAAATTAATTAAAAGTAATTAATTAATTAATTAAATAAAACCCTATTCTAATTGGATTAGGAGGGTTAACCTAATATCTATATAAGAGAGTCTTATATCAGAAATAAGGTACGTGAATTTTTCAAGAGTTGGGAGTACACATAATCTATAGAGATAGAAACAAGGGTTAAGCCAATAACCCATCTTACTGAGTTCTTCATCTTCCTTGGTGGATCACCGTTAGAGGCCAAACATTTGGGTGGCTGACATTGATCAAGGGAAGGAGCCACTACAGAGGAATCAAAGGAATCAAAGGAGTAGAACTTGTACCTGAGGAAGCTTGGATCTTCAAAGGTATAATTCTATTTTTCTCCTTCCTCATTCACTGATAATTGATGCATAAGAATGATCATGGTAATGGGTTTGTATAAATTTTTGAAAACCTAGTTTTTTACGCTTCCGTCCCTATTTATGTGATTTGATTGCATGATTGCGTTACGTACAAACCCAACATGGCCCTCTTGGCTTCAGCTTCACCTTCAGCTCGATCGGCTCGTTGATTAGCTCTCAAGCTTGACTCCTCAGCTCTGGCACGCTTCCTCGACTCCTCCTGGATGTCTTGCTTCAGCTTCGCCAGTTCAAATCGAGCAGCATCTCTCTCAACCTCCATATGTATCAGGTTCCACTGTGCATCTCCTAGGTCACTTGCCATTTCCTCGATCGTCTCGTCTCGCTGCTGGATAGTCTCCTCGAGATCTCCTACTCGTCCATGAAGCTCCACATTGCTATCGTAGACTGCCTCGTACATCTCGGCACTAGTAGAGTGAGGTGGGAATTCCTCTACGGGATCCTCTTCCTCCTCTTCAGACTCATCCTCGTCCTCATCCTCTGGAATAGATGTCAGCTCACGCTCCCGACCAGCTACGGTGATCACTGGAGATGGTTCTCTCCTAACCATCTTCTCCCAGACAACATGTATGTCACGGGGCTCTTCCTCTCTAGGCACATGAGGTACATCCTCTCTAGCCTGACTAGGTTCTCCAACGTTTGACATCCTAACAAAAGAATTTTAAAGTTCATTATTACATGATATCGAGTCGTCACTCTTCGAATACTATAATGTAAACACATAGCACATAAGGTAGTTTATTATCTTTTACCTATCACATCTATCTTTTCGATCTTACCATAAGGCTACTACCTAAGGTTTTTCCCCACCTAAGGTTTCATAACCTATAGCTTTGATACCAACCTGTGACACCCCCAAATCCGGGTACTTCGTTTCCACATGATTTGGTGTTCACTTTCTAATATAACATACATCTACCCAATGAATAATACAAATTAACCTACAATTTAAATTAAAATAAATAAATCTCCCTTACAACAAGGGTTACAACCTTTTTAAAATAATCCCGGGTTACTCTAACCCTGACATGAATATAATAAGTACGGAAATAAAAACATAACAGTCAAGTCTTAGTACAATCATTCTCAGTTAAATAAAAACAAGTCTTCACTTGCTTTGCTTTCCCTTGCCCTTACTTGTAGACGGAGTATCAATGTTATCAACCTTAACTGAAATTGATATTTAATGCAAGAGTGAGCAAACCACAGCTCACTAGAGTTTAACAATAATATATACATGAAAGGATATCTTTCAAAGAATCTGAATAATATGATTCGCTTCAACAATAAAGAATTGAATAATAATTCTTTCATCGCAATTACAATTCAAAAATAGAATTTATCTGAGTGTCATAAGACCTTTGAACTCTTGTCCTAGGTTATAAATATTTCTATTTAAACCTTTAACAATCAATAAGACTATGGACCTTAACTCGTACTTATGGGGATCGGCCCTTTGTACCATGTATTGTGCACAAACATCTTAACGCTATACGTAGTAACCTCCCCTAGTACATAGGGTTGTTCAACTCAGCAATTTGAATTCAAGTCCGCACCAAAGAAAGTTTGGTTTGGATAAGCTTACAAGGGTAATTTAGAGTTCACGTTCATCAACTTAGGATTAGTTGAATCGACAATCAATAATTCGTAAATAACAGAATAATGAACTAACATATGCTTTAGAATCAACTTAAAGCATTTAAAATAATAACTGGATCTTACTTGAACAATAAGTTATGATCATTTAAATTAAATAAACAATTGTCCAATACAGAAATTGAAAGAACATTCTCAACAATGAATATATGAATTCAAGAAATTATATAGAATTAATACAAGATTAGGGTTTAGAAAACTTGCATAGAATTAACGAGTTTAGGGTTTAGAAGACTTGCCTTACGCGCAAGCTACTTAACTCAACCACGTACTTTAACACTTCCTACATACATACATATTCAATCACAATAACCTAAATTAGTTAACACATAACTAATTCACATAAGTGGTTAACCCTCATGGTTATCTCACTCTAATTAAATAAATAATAATAATTAACTATCACATAGTTCATTACATCACATTCGTAGTCACATAATTAAATTATGTATTTAGCTAAATTATAATTAAACAATTATAATTTAAACACTTAATCAAATTATAATTACTTAAATTATAATTACCATTTAAATTATAAATAATTATAATTTAAAATCAATTAAACTACATCATGCATTTATAATTACACAATTTATAATTAATTATGTATTTATCCATTTATAATCCATAATTAAACATGCATTTATTAAATTATAATTACATAAATTATAATTTAAATTAACATCTAATAAATCAACTTCTATACATTATAATTTCACAAAATTATAATTTAAATTAAATATTTACTCTTAATTATAATTAATCAAATTATAATTAAGTAACTCATTTTACTAATAAACAATTATAATTTAATTAAGGTTTTCAAAACTCTTTTATCTAATTATGAAATTGTCCAACTCATACTAGCAACATGTTATAGCCACTAAATTCATGCTCATTATTATAACCAATTATCATAAGCTATCAAATAAAACTGCACAAGTAAGCAAAACTCACTGCCCAAGCACTGTGCCCGGCGGAGCTGCGCAGCCATCTGCCTTCAAACCGGCGCAGCTGCGCAGCCAGCTGCCTTCAAACCGGCGCAGCTGCGCAGGGAAGGAATCTGGGATATGCCAGTGGCGCAGCTGCTCTGCTCTTGGCCTGGCTGCCGGCGCAGCAGCTCGGCCAGACGCAGACAGCCACGGTCCTCTGTTTAACCGATCAACCCAAACAATCCAACAACGCCAAAAATACAGTACTATAGACTCTATAAAAATATATATACGCTATTACACATATATAAAGCATGCTTCCAAACACAAAATCATTTAAACAATGATAATCACAAGTTTTGAAAATCCATTTTGGCAATTTTCATGAAAACTCATATTTTCTCAAAAATAATCTACTGTAACTATTTTTCTCCATCAATTCGAACTTATATACATGCATTACGTACGAAGTTGAAGATAGTATCAAGTAATTACTTAATAAGCATATTAACATATACCAATTGCATGAATTTCTCAATTAAATTTAACCAAACTCATGAAATTCCATATGAACTCATATAAATATAAATTCTCTGTTAAAATATATTTCTACAGTAATTTGATTTTTGAAAATCCTTTCATACAATTACTACCAATAACACATGAACACAATCATATATATAAAATTCATGACTACAACTTTCATGAAAACTAAATTTTTGACAGAGAATAAAATATAAAGAATATAGAATTCTAACCTTTCTAGCTATGAGTGTAAAGAAAAGATTATTATGAGCTTGAGTTCTACCAATTCTTTCTCCTTCTTTTCTTCTCTGATATTCTCTTCTCTTTCTCTCTTTCTCTTTTCTTTGTTTAGACTTAGGATTATAACACTAACGTATATACAATATACATATAATAGAATAGGTAACTCCCATATCATAATTATACACTAACTACTACTAATTACGTAAGTTACAAAATTCAAAAGCCAACTTGGCTTGTTTGGCTACAAAAATTTAGAAACTAGTTTTACTAACTTAGGCATGGTTTAGATAAATTAGGTTTAAGCTAGTGTAAGGGCCCTGCTTGGCAAGAGTCTTTTAAAACAAAAGCAAGGGCCTTGTTTGGTAAAAATCATTTAAAAATCCTTTTCTTTATTTTAATAAATTATTTAACACATACTTTAATGTCACATTTTAATTAATTAAATATCAATCATCTAATTTAATCAATTAAAATCTAACATCAATTAATCACATAAAATTGCCACATAATTATAATTACTCGCTAATTATAATCCATGCAACACCTCATCACATATCTCATCTAATTTAATTATCTCAATTAAATTAGAACTATAGTATAAAATTAATATACATTAATTAAATAAATATTACACATTCATTTAACTAATATATAACACTTAATTAAATCACTCCATAAATCACATAATTTATTTATTTAACTCAATAAATAATTCACATAAATATTTATTTAATTCAATAAATATTTAAAATTAAATAGAAAATCTCAATCGTTAGAGGAGGTAGCAAACTGATAATCAGCGGACCGATATAATTCAACCTGCCCAACCGCTAGGAGCTTTAACATGACAGTCCAGGATGCAGTAGTTGCGAAGGACGTGGTGTCAGGTATAATCCTAATAAATGATATAAATACATATGTATTATTTGATTCGGGTGCCACCTGTTATTTTGTATCTGAAGAATTTGCTAGTCAACTTAATTCACCCGAGAACGATTAGGGAATCTTTTAGACATAGAAGTTGCGAACAAAGAAGAAATCCCTGTAGAATACGTTTACCGAAATTATCGCGTAAACATTAGAGATCATGAACTGAGTGTAGACTTGATTCCAATTAGATTGGGAGAATTTAACGTAATACTGGGAATGGATTGGTTGTATAACCATGCTGCAATAATTGACTGTCAGAATAAAAGTGTAAACCTTCAGACTCTGAGTAAGTCTAAGGTAATGTTTCATGGTAGCTCATCACTTAAGCAATCGTGTTGCCTTACGATGATGCAGGCCAAGAAATTGTTAAGGAAAAGATGTTTAGGTTATTTTGCTTACATTGTAGATACTCAAAAAACGGGAGTAGAAATTAAGGATATGTCCATAGTAAAAGAATTCCAAGATGTATTTTCGGACGATCTGCCTGGTCTTCTGCCTGGTCTATTAGAAATCGAATTCCTAATAGACTTAGCACCGGGAACTGCACCAATTTTGAAAACTCGATATCGTATGGCACCAGTAGAAATAAAGGAGTTGATGATACAACTACAAGAGTTATTAGATAAGGGTTGCGTATGACTGAGTGTGTCTCCTTGAGGAGCACCAGTGTTGTTTGTTAAAAAGAAAGACGGATCGATGAGGCTTTGTATTGATTACCAAGAATTGAACAGAGTAACAATCAAGAACAGATATCCGTTACCAAGGATAGACGACCTTTTTGATCAACTAAAGGGAGCAAAGTGTTTCTCGAAGATAGACCTACGGACAGGCTATCACGAAATGAAAGTACGGGAGGAAGACATACCAAAGTCTGCGTTTCGAACCCGTTATGGACACTACGAGTTTTTGGTAATGTCATTCGAATTGACTAATACTCCGGCAGCATTCATGCACTTGATGAACCAAGTTTTCAAGCCATACCTGGACAAGTTCGTAGTAGTTTTCATCGACGAAATCTTGATCTACTCGAAGACAGAGGAAGAGCACGCCGGACATCTAAAGATAGTTTTGGAGGCGTTAAGGAAGGAGAAAATGTACGCGAAATTTTCTAAGTGTGAATTTTGGATGAAGAAGGTTCAATTCTTAGGACACGTGGTGGATAAGAATGGAATCTCAGTAGACCCTGCAAAGGTTGAAGCAGTAAATAATTGGGAGAAGTCCGAAAACACGAACACAGATAAGAAGTTTCCTAGGGTTAGCTGGGTACTATCGAAGATTTATCCAGGATTTTTCTAAGATAGGGACCCCATTGACCAATCTGAAGAGGAAGATGGTGAAGTTCGTGTGGATGAAAAAATACGAAGAAAGTTTTCAAGGGTTGAAGAAGAGATTAAGTGAGGCGCTTGTGTTGTCACTACCAGACAATGCGGGAGGATTTGTGGTGTATAGTGATGCATCGCACAAGGGACTTGGCTGTGTGCTCATGCAACATGGCAAGGTCATTGCGTATGCATCACGACAATTAAAGGACTACGAAAAACGATACCCTACTCACGACTTAGAGTTAGCAGCAGTAGTTTTTGCGTTGAAGATATGGAGGCATTATTTGTACGAAGAGAAATGTGAGATATACACGGACCCCAAAAGTCTGAAATATATCTTCACACAGAAGGAGTTGAACATGCGTCAAAGGAGGTGGTTGGAATTGATCAAGGATTACGACTGTGATATTCTTTATCACCCTGGAAAGGCAGACGTAGTTGCCGACGTTCTGAGCAGGAAATGAAGGGAGAAACTGTTTCACTTGACGACTCAGGAAGAATTAATAAGAGAAATGGAGAAGTTGGAATTAGAGGTAAAGGGACCGAAAAGGTCTGAGGAAAGATTATTTGAAATGGAAGCTCGTCCAACCTTGTTGGATAGAGTGAAGGAATCACAAGAGAAAGATGAGGAGTGCGAGAAGATCAAAAAAAGGATCGCAGAAAATGAAGAAGAAAGATTCAGAATGGATAAAGATGGTATCTTGAGATTCGAAAGGAGAGTGTGGGTACCAGCGGTAACCGAATTGAGAGAAGAAATTTTGCATGAGGCACACAATACGATGTATTTCGTTCATCCGGGAGGCACAAAGATGTACAGAGATTTGAGGCAACATTTTTGGTGGCCCAATCTGAAGCGGGAAGTCGTAGAGTGCGTTAGTAGATGTCTTACTTGCCAATGCGTTAAAGCAGAGCACCAGCGACCGAGTGGTTTGGTACAACTATTGGAAATACCAAAGTGGAAATGGGAGCACATCACGATGGACTTCATGGTGGGACTTCCAGTCACGCAGAAAGGGTTTGATGCCATTTGGGTTACCGTGGATTGACTAACGAAGACCGCACACTTTCTACCAATCAAGATCCGATATAGTTTGAATCAGTTAGCGAATCTGTACGTAAAGGAGATTGTTTCACGACATGGAGTGCTGGTGTCAATCGTCTCTGATCGAGATTCGCACTTCATGTCAAACTTCTGGAAAAGCTTACAAGAGAGGATGGGAACATAGTTGAGGTTAAGTATCGCTTATCATCCTCAGATAGACAGAGTAAGCGAATAATACAAACACTAGCAAACATGCTTAGGACTTGCGTGATGGATTTTAAGGGAAATTGGGACGACCATCTACCCTTAGTAGAATTTGCATATAACAATAGTTACCATGCGAGTATTGGCATGCCACCGTACAAAGCTCTTTACGGAAGAAAGTACAGAACGCTGTTATATTGGGACGAAGTCGGAGAACGTCGAATTCTAGGACCAGAGTTAGTACAATAAATCGCAAACGTGGTGACAATGATAAGAGCCAGACTGGTAGCAGCTCAAGATCGCTAAAAAAAGTACGCAGATCTACATCGACAGGACCGAGACTTCAAAGTCGGTAGTTTCATTTTCTTGAAAGTATCTCCCTAGAAAGGAAAGATACGATTTGGTAAGAAGGGAAAGTTGAGTCTGAGATTCATAGGGCCGTTCAAGATTTTTAAGCGAGTGGGTGAAGTGGCATACAAAGTTGCATTACCACCTGAGTTGGAGCACATTCACAACATGTTTAATATCTCCGTGTTGCGTCCGTACAAGGCCGACTACAAGAACGTGATTTCTTACGAGCCCATTCAAGTGGAGAAAAACCTGGCAGTTTTAAACTCTCACAACACTCTCAATAGCTTCTCCTCTTGTGATTCATTAAGTTATGCTAAGATGATAACTGGCAGAGTAAACGAATCTCCTAAGTAAGAATACTTGAGATGACTCGGTAATTGTTTCAATTCCAACACCGGTGGTTCCTCGATAGATGTCTTTTCTCTAGAATTTGGTTTCTCAGTTCTATCCAATGCCTCGAATCGCTTCCATATGGCACAAATGAGGGAGATGTGTTCAACATGTTAAAATACTCCAATGAAGTAAAAAAATCTACTACTTGCAAACTAACCAAAGTTGTCTCAAGTGGATCCTCTTTTACATTATCGCAGAAACCTTTTCCACTACGACATCAACCCAGTCTATTCTGAAACAACCTTCAACTTCTTTCAAAAACTGCATTGCCTTAAACACATTAAAGGTCACCTCCTGATCTTGAACCCTCATCGTGAGTTCCCCTTTTTGCACATCAATAAATGTTCTCCCCGTAGATAAGAATGGACACCCAAGTATGAGTGGAATTTCTTTGTCTTCCTCAAATTCGAGTACTATAAAATCAACTGGGAAAATAAACTTGTCAACTTTTACCAATATACCCTCCAATATCCACCAGTGGGTAAGTTAGAGATCGATCTGCTAACTGAAGAGTTACATTGGTAGGCTTCACTTCTGGTAGACTCAACTGAGAGCAAATGGATAAAGGCATCAAGTTGATACTAGCCCCCAAATCGCACAGTGCTTTCCCAAAAAACTTATCTCCAATGGTGCAAGAAATAGTGAAACTTTGACGCCCCCAAATTAGGTTCAATACCAACCCATTCTGAGTTGCCAAATATATGGTACAGATTCCAAATACAATCTTTTATAACATACGGTCGTGGAAAATACGACCACGCAAACTGTGAGTTTCTGTACAAATCGTATATAATACGAAATATAAACACTCAAACTCAGTCCTCACTAATTACAATCATTATCACACTATTCTACAAAATAATGAGGACTGTTACTGCTCTAACTCTGACCATCACCCCCCCAACTAGTCCCTGCGACATTCTCAGTTCCTGAAGAGAACAATGGAAGAAAAGGGTGAGCTCAACTAGCCCAGTAAAGAATATTATGACTAAGATAATGAAGAATAAATTATCGTTAGCCTTTCAATAAATTAGATAAAATTTTATGGACAACAAGTTTTAGATCAACAACTGCAGCGAAAATAACAATTCATTAGAAGAGTTAAGTAGAGAATGAAGTCTATTATCTTCTATAATTTAAAAGTCCATCATCAATATTTATCCCTATAACATCAATTAATATACATCTCAAACCAAATATTTATCTTTTTACTACGGGCCAAAGATATTCATTTGTATAACCAGTTAGTCATGTTCATCTCAACACCTGTCCATCTTTGCACTACGGGCCAAAGATATTCATCAGGTAATCATTCATCTTTGTACTACAGGCCAAAGATATTCATCAAGTAATCATTCATCTTTGCACTACAGGCCAAAGATATTCAGTTATATCACCATTTAGGACTGAGGATGATGAAAAACAATACGAATAACGAATCCAGTGAGATAAATGACAAATATTAGAGAATTTATCCAGAGTTCAAGAATGAAGATCAAAACCTGGATCCAATCAAATATATAAAAAAAAATTATCGTGAATAGTACCCTGTGAATAGTAACTCGACATGAAAAGATAAAAATTTCACGAGAAAGTTCAGAAAATTATTTCGGTGAAATAATACTAGATGAAATGCAAAACTGAAAGAATTTCTGATCATTTCATGAATTATAGAAGCAATACTTACCGTAGTAAGTTTAGTGTTAGGAATCTGAAATGAAACAACATACGAAACTGCAAATGGATTTTCACCCGTCAAGCGGTAGTCGGTGCAGACAGACCATTTCCACAATTTAATAACAAATGAATATGAAGGATTTTTCACCAGGCATGCGGTAGTCCGCGTAGACAGGTTATTCCCACAAAATAATAAAGAATGGAATAACAAAAGGATTTCACCATGCATGCGGTAGTCCGCGTAGACAGGTTATTCTAATAGAATGATAAAGAATGGAATAACAACCCCTACGAGTATTGAAAGAAAATAACTCTCTTCATGAATACGAAAGAAATAATACCCATTACCTTAATAAAAATTTGGAGACTGCACTAGTGTAATAGCAGAATACTCTTCTTCTTTCTCTCTTACTCTTTCTATACTTTCTCTCTCTATAGCTTTAGTGAATTGGTGAGAAATAATGAAGAAATGAGCTTCTATTTATAGGCTTGGCAGAGGAAGGGTAAAATAGTCTTTTTGCCATAATTTATAACATCATCGCTTACATCATCGATCCTATGACGTCATTGCTTACCTCATCGTTCCGATGACATCATTGCTTTCCTCATCGTTCCGATGACATCATTGCTTACATAATAAGAATTCAAATTCAATTTGTTCTCTTCCACTTCATTTTACTTTTATACCATGAATTTACTATAATAATGTTACCATTCAAATTATAAAATTTATACTATTATATAATCACATCATACTACTATAATGTAACATTATAATAATATATTTGAATGAATTATTTTATCAAAAAAGATAAAATACCAACTTTCAACAAATGTTACATGCTAAAAATTCCTCCATGTAAATTCACATTGAATAAATATTTTCTTATCATATATATCAACAATTAATTATTCACAAATAATATTACAGAACTACAATATTGATAATTAGGTCGTTTCCAAGAAAGGGGGAGCTTTCCGATAAGGATTTCTCCTCATTGGCGCGCAATTATATAACCTAACCCCTTTTCTCGACAGAACTTTCTAGACATTGTCAATAATGCTAGCTAATAATATTATTCAAATAATATGAATTATTGATTTGATAATTTGAAATATTGTGCAATGACAATTATTGAATCACTACTATAAAATATCAATGTAGCAAATTATTGGATCAATAATATAAAATATTGAACAGTAATTACTGTAACAATTATTGAATAGTGACTTCTTACGTAAGAATCAATAATTAGAATTACTGTGCAATACCGTGTGCTACTGTGCAACACCGCGTATTACTGTATTTTAACAACCGGATATTTTAACAGTTTAACGGTAACAGTTTTACCGTTATTTTTGTAAAAAGGTTATTTCTGTCGCTTTCTATATCCAACATTCATTTCGTTGTGGGGTCCACCAATGACTGTGCCGTCGTACAAATATTTTACGACAAAAAGAATATTCCTCGACTAAACGAATATTTTCCCACACAACGAATATTTTATAACCACTTGCTTACTTTGTAAAATTTGCACATCTCACCCATAACTTATATCATTTATCAAATCAACACCTTACTATTTCAAAAGAATATATAAAAAAAATTAAATCTTTATTTTTAAAATTTTGGGGTCTTACAGAAACTACCTTGGTCCTGAAGCTTTGGTGGTAATTTTTTCTGCAAGATAGCACTACATTCCTCAGTGAGTGCAACAGTCTCAAAATCTTCCAAAATTCTTTTTCTCGACAAGATCTCCTTCATGAATTTTGCGTAACTTGGCATTTATTCTATAGCCTCTGCAAACGGGATATTGACGTGTAACTTCTTGAACACCTCTAGAAATTTTTAAAACTACTTGTCGTTCTTAGCCTTGCTGATTCTTTGAGGGAAGGGGACCGGTGGCACATAGGAGTCTTGTTTTTCTATTTCTTATTTTTTAACTAATTTGTCCTTATTTGCTAGTTTACCCGATTCCAACTCCTATTGCACTATTTGTTCACCCTTATTTTCGTCATTTAGCAGCTGCAGCGAGTTGTCTTTGGTTGGATCCTCCAATTCTTTCACATTCCTTAGAGTAATTACCTTACAGTGTTCTTTTCCATCCCTTGGGTTAGTTTCTGTGTCGCTTGGCAATGTAACTTGAGCACGAGTGTTCACAGCTGATGCCAACTGTCAGATCTTGTTCTCAATGTTTCTCAAAGTTACCTCGTGAGTGCTTTTCCATGTCTTATTATCCTTGATGTATTTGATCAACAACTCCTCAAGTTTTGGTTTCTTCTCTTGTATGGGGCTTGCTGTTGTCTAGCTTGAAATCCAAGGGGTGCTACTTGTCGGGATGTCTGTGGTTGAGCTTGGGGTTGATTTTGATTGTTACTCCATGAAAAATTTGGGTGATTTCTCCACCCTGGATTGTAACTATTGGAAGTCATCCCAAACTACTGCTGTCTATTGAAGTTTCCCACAAATTGTACTGATTCTGTATTAATGGCACATTGTTCCGATGGATGATTTCCTGCACATAACTCGCATAGCACTTCCACTTTCTGAACATTCTGAATACCCAATGCATCAATTTTCTTTCTCAAAGACAAAATCTGAGCTGTTACATGTGCCGACAAAGCTGTTACTACTGTAATACCCGAGAATTTCTGAATATTATTAATGAATAAATTAATAAATGTCGGATATTTATTTGAATATAAATATTTATGTGTTATGAGATGAGTTAACTCAATTACTTCAAATTGAATATATAATAATTGAGAAAAATATGGAGTTTATGATAAGCTCGTTGAATGCCTTATGTGGCACGAGAATGGAAACGATGATGAGTTAATTAATTAGAGGATGAAGGAATTATTAAGTGAACAATTAATCAATATTAATTGTTAATTAATTATTATTATGAGAAATAGAATATTAATGGGAGATTAATTAATAGTATGTTGATTTATTATTATTGCGAGTAATAGAATAATAATAAGTAAATTATTTATAAATATAATAAGATTTATATTTATTTAATTGTTGTGTGCGTGGAATGTGATAGTTAATCGTATAATAATGTTAATAATTGTTGTTATGGATAATAACCGGCTAATAGAGTAAATGAATAATTAATATAATGATTACTCAATTAATTTCTAAGTGTCATATTATATAATAGGTGATTGTATATTAAAGTGCCTACATCTAGTGTATGAAGAGATGTGACACTAACATGATATTTCATATAATATATAAGAACTATATATTAAGATTGATTAAATGGTGTGAGTTACATAATAATAATGCTTATGTGACATTAAGTGATGTGTGAGAACCATAATATGTACCTTATTAATATTATAATAAACTGTGTAAACAATTGTGACTTAATAATGATTTCAATAATTTAATTGAAATAATATAGTAATGATAATACCCAATTAAATTATATTCGGTTTTAATGAAATGTAAATGGATTATATGTTGATGTATATATGTACCCCTACTTACTACATTGTAATATTATTTATTTATTGAATTACATTGTGACTCTAATTAAATTTATAACCTAAGTATATATAATGTATATGTATATAACTTAAGTGTTGTGTGTTGCAAATGCTGAGCTTTCTTATCTTGTCGCTAATTGAGTGACCCATTCCTTCTCACGTGGATAACTCATGAAGCCTAAGCTTATTGCTCTCAAACTCAGCAACCTTAGCTTCATAGCAAATGATTCAATGGGGAGTGGGCATAATAGTGATCCTCAACAACTAACCAACTACTCCTTCTTAACCATCATACAATCCTTCATTCCCGTTGGTTTGATTTGGAAGATAAATGCATTGTCTGTATAATATTTTCTCTATAAATATAACTCCCTCCTTCTTCATTTATTTTGCTGAGATTTCCAAGTGAAGCTAATATAAGTATACTGAGATATATAGAGAGAGTGAGATATCAATTGAAGGAGGTTCATATAGCAACATTGTAGAAAGCTTTATAGCAACAAGCTCATATCACAATTAGCAGAGGTAGCATTTTGTTCTTCACTCTTAAAATTCTAACTTCTTAATTATGCATGACTATATGATAATTGGATTAGAATATGAGTGTTAAGTGTTATATAAGCTAATGAGCATGATAGAATTGTAATGTAGCTTGTTTAGAGTCGATTCGTGAAGGAATTTTTGTAATTGGGTTTGGAAGCTGCCGAACAGAAGCCATTTCAGTTCTGGCCGAGCAATAGCGCAGATGCCCCTATTTGTACTAGTGTTCAGCGCAGCTGCGCCATGCACTGATTTTTTTTGTTTTCTATTTCTGCTACAATATGTTAAATGTTAACGAGTCGATATTGTTTAGATAAGCATGATAACAGGTTTAGCATGTGTTATAGTGTACCTAGACCTAGCATGAACATGTTAGACTATGTTAGTATACATTATTGATGGAAAACTTATAGTTCTTGAAGTGAACTTTGACATGTAGGTATCCTATTTACATTCTGACATTTGAGCATGATCTATGGTTTAGAAATGCATGTAATGTGAGTCCAAGGTGTTGAAAATACATTAGCATACATGGTTTGAGTTTAAAACGATTTCAAAAGAAAAGTTCTGACTTTTTGCAAACTAAGTTGCATGATCATAGTGTAATAGTACTCTGATGTTTTAAACATACATGAGAGTGTTTTAACATCACTTAGATGGCCTACATATAGGCATACTATGTTAGATACCATGGAAGTTAGTTAAGCATGAATAAGACATGATTTAAAGAAATATTGATGCTAGTTATACGTATATGATGTAGATACTTGTGAGCATGCCTAGCACAGATTATGTGATCAACTTATGTGTATAAATGACAAGCATGATAGTCTATATGAATTCATGACCTTGTATGGCCTTAAGTCATTTGAAAACCGTAATCTAGAACTATAACATGAAAGGTTGGACTTAGATTGACTTGATAAACATGCAAGACCCTTTAAGATGTATATATACTATGTGGCAATGTATGTTGATGAATTGGATAGAAGCAGAAGGCAAAAGCCCAACTCTGGTCTGGCCAGGGGACAGCATAGCTGCGCCGTTCTTAGGCTTAACCAGGGCGCAGCTGCGCCAGTCTATTTTCAGGCCTGTTGCATTTTGCTTATTTTTTGATTTTGCAAGTTGACTGATATTGATGCCTAAACGACTAAACATGGTCTGAACGCTACTGATATATGTTATAAATGTTGATAGTATACCATGATGATGTTTAACTTATAAATAGAACTCCAAAGAAAATAATGGCATAATCAACTAAGTGTTATGATTTACTACAATGACATACGTGATATAACTATTGTAGACACTCAAAATTTTCCTTGCCGCAATACTAACACTGTAGGAGGGCAAAACTGTCAATCAACTCAAACCCGACCACCAATGCCGGTCCTTCAACTCAAATCCGGCCACCAATACCGGTCCTTCAATTTAAAATCGGCCGTCAATGCCTGTCCTTAAACCTAAATCTGATCCCCAATATCGATAACCTAAATCCGATCGCCAATATCGGTACTCCAGCCAAATTTGATCTCTAATATCGGTACTTCAGTCAAACCCGATCACCAATGTCGGTAATTTATCCATCTTCGATCTCCAATCGGACCATCAATCCATCTTCGATCTCCAATTAGATCATCAATCCATCTCCGATCTCCAATCGGACCGTCAATCCAGCTCCGATCTCCAACCAGACCGTCTATCCTGCTCCGATAGTCAATCAGACAGACAGATCAATCCCGATCTCAATATCGGGCCATCAGATCAATCCCGATCTCCAATCGGGTCGTCAGGTCAAACCCCGATCTCAATATCGGGCCTTTAAATCAACCTCGGTAGCAACCCAAGAGATTTAAATCAACCCCGACAGCAACCCGGGAGATACCAATCAACCCTGGTCTTCACATCGGGCCGTCAAGTCAGTCCCGATCTCAACACGGAAAGTCAAGTCAACCTCAACATCAACTCAAGACATGTCAAATCATCCCCGGTCTCAGCTCGAGAAGTACAGATCAACCTCGGCGTCAAGTCGGGAAGTGCAGTTCAGCCCCAGAGACAATCCTGGGAAGCCAGTTCCATTAAAGGTTGTGCCGACACCACATGCAACCCCAGGAGGGGAAAAACGGTCATTTTATCCAACTCTTAATAGATTTGGCCAAACTCAAGCCGAATTGATGCCATCAAAGTCAGAATACACCACAACAACGATCCCGAGTGCTAATAGCATAAGACAGCTCAACGGATAAACTGCGGGGAATCGAAGACCTGGTTATGAACCCATCTTCTTGGACTCAAAAATTATTTTATCCCATGTCATTGCGACACTCTCAGTGAGGGCTTTTTGAAAAGGTATCGCACGCCTCAAACGGATGCTTCGATCAAAAGTTTAAAAGTTTCAACTTTAACTACGCGTTGTCCGGAGTACACGTACTTCGAGACGATGAAACCAGGTATCGCAGGCCCTACCTAGGGAGCAGCACCTCTACCTACGGCAGCCGTAGATAGAGCTAAGGGGTGGCCTATAAATATATGTGCACCCCCCTTCATTTTTAAGTTTCGAAACGCAACGAAGCTCTGCCCGTCTGATTTTCTGACTTTTACACCTCTTCCAAACCCAAATATTTTCACTCCAACATGTAGATATACCAATATACTACCACATATCAAAAAATAACTAGTAAATTTGGACGTATAAAGCCTACGATTTGGCAAAAAGCCCATATTGCAGTCCATTGTAAGTATTTTTATGATCATAAAGTCAATACTACTACTTTGCACTGTTTTCCACTTGCACACGAAGTTTCATCTTCTAAATATGCCCGGAACTTAGTTCCGTGGCCGTTTTCATCAAAATTTGGTATATTTCTGTATATAAAAACAAATTTTTGCATTTCCACAACTCAGATTGACGATCCGTCAGCTTCAGCAGCTTCAATGCACTAGCACACACATTTTTGGCAACTCCGCCGGACTGGGTTGTTTTCCCAGTCCGGGTTTGGCCCTTTTTGTGCTTATTTAACTATAAATCGACTAACATTTCAATTCTGTCAAGCCCGGATGTCAAATCCGTGGTAGTTTATCGCTTTATATATATCTACGCATATGTAAGCGACTTTCAGCATCATTGGTACTCATATCAGTCCTAGTTGACTACATTTATGTCAATATATATATATATATATATATATATATAT
Organism: Panax stipuleanatus; assembly: GCA_020205555.1. Classification (NCBI taxonomy): domain Eukaryota; kingdom Viridiplantae; phylum Streptophyta; class Magnoliopsida; order Apiales; family Araliaceae; genus Panax; species Panax stipuleanatus. Next base: position 128,302,965 of record CM035121.1, read on the forward strand.
ATATATTTTCAGTCCGACCTGGATTACTTTGTGGCCATTTTACTACTTTTGCACACTTCGCCATACTGAGTGCTCTCCCCAGTCACTGGTTGCCTACTTTTCTGTCAATTTCAATTCCAGTACGGGCACTGGCGTGAAAACCCATCGCCCTTATTACTGTTTTTCTATATATATATATATAAATATTTTATTTTTGTCACAGCCTAGATTATTTTGTGGCTATTTACAATTTTTTTTTAAATGTATATATTTCAATTCTAGTCCAGGCTTGTGAGAGCAAATTCATCGCCCTTTTTACAGTTTTGTATATATATAACTATATATATATTGCTTTACTCCATCTATTCAACTGCTGCCTGTAATATTCATTTTTATAAATCTGCACTAACATATCTGCAGGCGGACTAGATTTATCCAAATCCCGCCAATTCTAGCTTTCAACTGTCCAAACAGGTCCCGACAGAACCTGGAAGCTATAATGGCTGAGATTTCTTTAAATCTAGTTATTTTTATATAGTTTTAGCTTTAAAAGCAAAGTCGTGTCCCTTAGATCGCTATCTAGTGGGAGCGAGACGCTTTATCCACTCGTAGCCAAGATTTATTGATGAATCCTTGGTTCCATTACGACGTGATGATGTATATATATATCCATTTCTATGCAAATTTAATTTGTGCAGGTTTTGGCTACTCATATGTGAGCCTAGGAATCGTCGGATTCATGATCAAACTGATCAGAATCTGATTTTCACGATAGATAAACTCTGATTTACAGATGTACCCTGCCAGTTTTTTATGTAAAATGTACATACACAGACCTTAAAACGGTTATCCGAATTTAAGGCCTCATCATAATGAAATATCAATTATCATGTCAGCGTCCCTCCGATGGTTTTCATACCCATGAGGAGACCAACACTTATCTATTTCTGTGGTCGAGGATGCTTCGCAACCCGGCAAATCACCATTCACATGCAGCCTTAAGGCTATAAAGATAAAAAAATTTAAAAGTAGCGATACGCTTCAATTCCTATGGCAGCGTAAGGGTTTCATAAACCAGCTTTCAAAACATCATTTTCAATCAAAAGAAAAGCTTTTGTAAATCAAATTAAATGCTTCTGCAAATTAAATCAAAGACTGATTTTCAAATCAAATCAAACCCTTCGTATATAGGCTCAACGAAGTCTATCAAAGCTTTCAATCAATCAAATCAATAGGCCCAATTTTCAAACAGCATTCACTCACGCATTCACAGTTTTATGAAAAATATTGAAAAGATGTGGTACCGTGTTTACACGGGAGTCGTGGGGTGCCTAACACCTTCTCCACACTTAACCAAGCCCCCGAACTTAAAACTCTGATTTCAAAGATCAAGTTTCGACAGTGTCCAGCAATTGGGCCTCTTTTCAAATCAAACTCGATTGAGTTGGTACAACCATTTTCCAATCTACCAACTGGCGACTCTAAACGTTCAAATCGTCGACATAAAAATATGTTGGTCGCTTTCCTAAAAAACCCTTCAAAACCTTTTTCCTAAATAAAAAGAGTAGGGGAGAACTTAGGAAGACCGATTTGAGAAAACTCGGGTTACGAACCAACCCGCGGGATTTTTAAATTTTCTATCGTCGACAGGTGGCGACTATGCTGGGGACAGTAGAGGGCTTAGGCCGCTTTCTAATCTTTTCAAATATTTCCCTTTCAAAACTATGGAATGCGTGAAATCCTGCGTCTCCATAGTCAATGGATGAATAAATGCTGCGTCTTTACATTAAATGAATGTGAATGAATGATTTCCTGCGTTAGTGCTTCGCACCCAACTATCATTGTATGCATAAATGGTAAGGCACGATGTATGAGAATGTATGTGGTGTGTCCCTCTCACAAGGAGGATAACCCGGTCAGTGTTAAGTAATGACTCTGGGGACGATTAAGTCTCTGGGGCTGTCTCATGAAAATACACCACTCAGATTCGCTCTAGTTGAATGATCGGATTAACTTCCCTTCTAGTAGATTGCGATAATCTTGGAGCCTTCATGCAGAAACAAAAGCCGCGAGAGTAAACCTAGGATAGGTTAGGCTCTGATTAACCAAATTCGACGGAAAGCTTCTTCATACCTTCCTCTTTCAATTCCATGTCAAGTCTCCAATTTTTGAGGAGCATAACGTAAATATCAATAATGAAAGATTTACTTTCCCTGTCAAATACATGTCAATCTGCCATCAAAACAACTAACCTTGATTTTGCAGGATAAACACTAAAAAAACACATCATGCATCCAACCCTTACCTACCTCAGGAAATTAACACGCCTACATTTTGTTGTAGGTGTAAAAATTGGTCCTGTCCCCAAATCTAAATTCAAGAAAGCACTCAGTCCCTCCGCGGACTTGGCTTCAAGTGCTCCACCTGAATCCACCCCTGCCTCCAGGGGAGAATTCAAAGGACTGAAAAATCAGATAGCCGAGCTAGTCGGTTTTCTGCGAGAACAAAGTAAGGCCTTTAAAGGGAAATAATCTCAAGCTCATACAGAACCAGGAACATCTGGTAGTGGTGCTGGCGGTCAAGATGTAGAAAAGGTCGAAACTCAGATTCTTGGACCACAAAACTAGGACACCACCAACAAGACTCCTGAGATCACCCCCCTCATCAAAGAGTAGGAAGCTGGTGACATTCTCAAGAAAATACAATAGATGGAAGAAACCCTCTGGTCTATCAAAGGGACTAGGGCGTTTAGCAGTGTTACTTACTCTGACCTCTGCAATATTCCCCGGGGCTCATTATCCCAAAAAAAATTTAAGTCACTGATTTCAAGAAATATGACGGAATGGGGGATCCCTTACACACACCTGAAAGTCTTCATCGGAGAACTCGGATCCTATGCTGAGGACGAGAAACTTCGAATGCAACTATTCCAGAAGAGTCTAACCGGAGAAGCTAGAGCATGGTTTGCCCGCTTGGACAACTCCAAAATTCATAGTTGGAAGAGCTGGCCCATGCCTTCCTCAACCAATACAGTTTCCAATCACAGCTGGCTCCAGACAGATATCAAATATCCAAAATCAAGAAAAAGAACACTGAATCATTCAGAGAATATGCCCAGCGATGGAGACGGGTCGCAGCATAAGTTACCCCTGCCATGACTGAATCTGAAATAGACATGACCTTTGTCGATATCCAAGAAGCGCCTTATTATGAGAGGTCCTAGCAGGAATAGGAAAACCATTCTCTGAAATGATCAAGCATGGCGAGATGGCAGAAATGGGGCTCAAATTCGGGAAGATAAAAGATCTAATCGCCCTCGAAGCTGTCGCCGAACATATCCAATCTAAAAATTACAGGAGTAATCCCCGGAGGGCCCATAAAAAGAAAGACAAAGAGTCTCCTTGGTCTTACAAGGACACTGAAAGTCCAATAATAATCTAGAAGGGGAGTTGAATAGATTATTACAGATTAAAAAATTATCTTAGGCCTTTTTGAATTTTTAGATAATTAATTTGCAGTGTTAGAAATTAATATGCACGATAGTAAAAATTCAATCACACAATGCACAGAGATTTATCTGGTTCACAACATACATGGGTATGCTGCTACGTCCAGTCTCAAGCTTCTCTCCAGGACTTGAGATCCTATTACTATCAGTAATAAATACTCCTTCAACAGGCGGAGAAGCCTTTACAAAGTTTTATAGACAAACTTCCAACTATTCCCAACTAATCTATCTTGGACAACAAGCTCTCAGCTCCCTCCTCAAGTTTAGTTGTACTTCTTTTGAGTTCAATTCTATTCTATGATCTGGTCTTCAAACAAAAGCCTCTTCCCCACCTCATAAGTTCACTAGAGACCCAACTTCCAGCTGACCTCTCTAAGACTCTGGTCTTGGTCGAAGAATTACTCGTCTTTCTCACAAGTACACAAAATAAATTAACCCTAACCTTTTCCCTTTTTACAAAGTGTTTAATATAATTTACAACAAAGAGCTTCTCAAATAAGCAGATAAGATTTAGTACAAATTGATGCTTCTCAAATAAGCAAATAGCAAGTTAAAGATCATATATATATTTATAAAAGGTCAAAGACTTTTATACTTAAGAAAATATGCTTCTTTATAAGCAGATATATTCACTTAAGTTTGTGATATAAAAGTTTAAATAACTTTTATATTTTGCAACAAGTATTTTATGAATAAATAAATTTATGATCAAATACTTGTGATGACAGAGATCAAGTATAATAAATAAATCAGTTAAGCAATACTTGATATAACAAATATGTTTGTTTAACTCAGATATTTTCTGACAAGTATAATATGAATGACTTTGTGTTCAAATATTTGTATTTAAGAGAATAAATCAATTTAAGCAATAATTATCAAGTATAACAATTTAATTAGTTAAACACAACTTGATATAACAAATATGTTTGTTTAACTCAGATAATATATATTAATATTTTATCTATTATGTGTCAGATTATAAACAAAGTCACTTAGTACTATAAGGAATCGTACGGTGTGAATCCCTCATTAAGAGGAATGTTTCCTTTAGCCTTGCGACGTCTAAGTACGATAATATTTATAATTTTTCACAATTGATATTTATATAAATATTTTTCAATAGACCACTTATATTTTTCAAATACAGTTCGGATGATTCACTCTTTAGAAGAATTATCTTAGTGTCATTTTTAAACAATCAAGTGTATATTTATTTTATAATATTTATATAAGTAATATCAAATATAAAGTTATTTTAGTACTATAAGGAATCGTACGGTGTGAATCCCTCATTAAGATGAATATCTCTTGTAGCCTTGCGACGTCTAAATATAACTTTCTATTTGATAAATATATGAAATATAGATATATAAAATTGTGTATAACAATTTATATTCGTATATCTATAAATATAAATAAGCAAGAGATAATTTAAATAAAGTAAATTAAACAACTTATCTCAAATGCTTAGACCAATTTTTCCTTCTCAAATGATTAGAACTTTGATAAGAAGAGAGAAAGCTTCTTAGAGAGAGAGAGTATTTGGAGGAGTATATGTGACACCCCCAAATCCGGGTACTTCGTTTTCACATGATTTGGTATTCACTTTCTAGCTATAACAACATCTACCCAAATATCTCAAAATAAATTTCAACCTTTATTCAAAATAATAAAATCTCCCTTAAAACAAGGATAACAACCTTCTCAAAAATCAATCCCAGGGTTACTCTAACCTTGACATAAACAATAAAGTGCGGAATAAAAATATGACATAAAAGTCTTATTATAATCATTTCAAAATAATTAAACAAGTCTTCACTTGTTCATCTTTCCCTTGCCTTTACTCGTAGACGGGGCATCAACGTTATCAACCTTAACTACAATTGTTATTTAATGCAAGAGTGAGCAAACAACAGCTCACTGGAGTTTAACAATAATATAGATATGAAAGGATATATCTTTAAAAGAATCTGAACAACTTAGCTTGCTTCAAAAATAAAGAATTGAATAATAATTCTCTATCAACATTAAAATTCGAATATGGAATTGGTCTGAGGGTCATAAGACCTTTGAACTCTTGTCCTAGGTTATAAATATTTCTATTTAAACCTTTAACAGTCAATAAGACTATGGACCTTAACTCGTACTTAGGGGGATCAGCCCTTCGTACCATGTATTGTGCATAAACATCTTAACGCTATGCATATTAACCTCCCCTAATAATTAGGGTTGTTTAACTTAGTAATTTGAATTCAAGTCCGCGCCAAAGAAAGTTTGGTTTGGATAAGCTTACAAGGGTAATTTAGAATTCACGTTCATCAACTAAGGATTAGTTGAATCGACTTTCAGTAATTCATAAATAAAAAAATTATAAATTAACATATGCTTTAGAAGTAAACTTAAAGCATTTAAAACTAGTAACTGGATCTTACTTGAACAATAAGTCAAGATCATTTCAATTAAATAAACAATTGTGCAATACAGAAATAGAAAGAACATTCTCAACAATGAATATATGAACTCGAGAAATTGTATAGAATTAACAAGTTTAGGGTTAGAAGACTTGCCTCAAACGCAAGCTACTTAACACAATTCACGTACTTTAATACTTCCTATACACATTCAATTATAATAATTTAAATCAGTTAACACATAACTAATTCACATAAGTGGTTAACCCTCATGGTTAACTCACTCTAATTAAATAAATAATAAACTATCACATAGTTAATTACATCACACACATACTCACATAATTAAATTAATTATGTATTTAGCTAAATTATAATTAAACAATTATAATTTAAACACTTAATCTAATTATAATTACTCAATTATAATTACCTCTTAAATTATCACCAATTCATAATTAATAATTAATTAAACTATATCATGCATTATAATTACTCAAATTATAATTAATCATGCAATTATAAACTTAAAATCCATAACTAAACATGCATTTATTAAATTACAATTACTTAAATTATAATTTAAATTAACATCTAATTGACTAAAATAAATCAATTTCTATACATTATAATTTAACCATATTATAATTTAAATTAAATATTTACTCTTAATTATAATTAATCAAATTATAATTACGTAACTCATTTACAATAAAACATTTATAATCTAATTAAAGTTTTCAAAATCTCTTTTATTTTCCAAATATGAATTTGTCATAATCATATAACAACATGTTATATCATTTAAACATATGTCCACTATCAAGGAATAATTAAACTAAGACTTTAAAATAAACTGCACAAAAAACTAAAGTCACTTGCCCAAGCACTGTGCACGGCGCAGTTGCGCAGCCAGCAGCCTGGGCACCGGCGCAGCTGCGAAGGGAAAAGATTTGGGAAGGGCAAGCGGCGCAGCTGCGCTGCTCCTGGCCTTGCTGCCGGCGCAGCTGCGCAGCAACTAGGCCAGACGCAGACAGCCACAGCTCTCTGCTTTACCGAACAACCCATACAAGCCAACAAACGAAAAATTACAGTAACATAGCCACTGTAACTCCATACACATGCAATAATACATAACATAACATGTTTCTACAACATAATAACAATTTAAATAATGATAATCATAAGTTTTAAAAATCTAATTTGGCCATGTTCATGAAAACTCATATTTTTCATAAAATAATCTACTGTAATAAAATTTCTCAATCAATTCAACTTTATATACATGTATTATATATAAAATTGAAGATAACATCAAACAAATTCCTAATAAGCATGTTAACATATACTAATTCATCAATTTTACTCTAAAATTAACCAAATACATGAAATTCCATATGAACTCATACTATTCATTTAAAACATATTTTAACAACAATTCGGTTTTTGAAAATCCTTTATAGTATACATAAAATGGATTACAACATTTATCAATTCATATAACATGTAATTAACCAATTTGTCAATTACAAATTCCAATTATCTATGAAACTCAAGAATAAAAGAGAACTAGGAATATAAACTAAGTGACACACCTTAATTCCTTGTTAAAAGCTTGACAATCCTTTACTTCGTTCTTGTTGTCTCAATTTCAAACTCACAGAGAATCTCTTCTCTGCTTTTCTTACTTTTTTCACTGTTTCTCTAAACTCTCTCTCTCTCTCTCTTTTGTTCTTTCTTCTTCTTTTAGTCTTAGGCTTAGAATACTAACGTAGTAGATATATTATAACTGATATAATATTCGTATACTAATGATATATATGTAACTTCTAATTAATTAAGATATATAATAAATACATATTACTATATAAGTTACAACTATTTGAATTTGAAAAACCTTAAGGCTTGTTTGGCCAAAACAACATTATTTTTAAAAACAGATTATTATTACTAAGGCCATGTTTGGTAAAACAATTTAAAATCCTTTTCTTTTATTTTAACAAATTATTTTAACACATACTTTAACGTCATATTTTAATCAATTAAATATTAAACAACTAATTTAATCAATTAAAATCTAACATCAATAAATCACATATTATTTGCCACAAAATTATAATTACTCGCTAATTATAATTCATGTAACACTTCATCACATAATTCATCTAATTCAATTATCTCAATTAAATTAGAACTATAATATAAAATTAATATACATAAATTAAATAAATATTAAACATTCATTTAATTAATATATAACACTTAATTAAATCACTCCATAAATCACATAATTTATTTATTTAACTCAATAAATAATTCACATAAAATTCACATAAAATATTTATTTAACTCAATAAATATTTAAAATTATTATATAAAATCACAACCGTTACAGTATAAGCTTTTCTTGGATAGTACATTGGCAAAAATAGAATGAATGAAAACACCTTCTATTTATAAATTTTTGAGGTTGGGGGTAAAATGGTAATTTTCATTTGTTTTTGAAATCAATGGATGAGGTTGTTTGATTTAATTTCAATGGTTTGGATGAAGAAAGAAATCACACGGATTGCTATATAACTTACTGATGAAGTATTTTGTGTTTGCTCAAAATGTATTAAATGCTAAGCATTTAATTTGGTCACCACAATCTTTCACAAAATCTTAGTATCTTCAAATTTGATATATCCGATCCATAAAGATCATATATGGTAAAAACTAATGATAACATCCATCTATGCTTTTATGTAACATGCCTCATCATACATGTATATGCCTCATCTGAAATTGTAGTATAAAAGCATGAATGTATGATATTGCCAACACAAAATTCGGTCAAATATAAAAATATATAAAATCTCATCATGCATCTCTCCAAATCATAACATCTTCTCTCCAAATCTCACCATTTCTCCTTTTCGGCCAAGGTAGAAATTCTATGTATCATTAATGTTTTCAAGGCATTAAATTTAAGTCCAAAAAGAGTGTCACATATTTTATAAACAAATGTTTTGCTAAAACAATTCATCCGAAAATATATAAAATATTTTTGCCCTTTTTGTGTAAAAATTTATTTTTAATAGGATCTCCAAATATTGATATCATTAATTATGCTCCATATGTAGTGTAAACAAGTATATATGTAAATGCCCCATTTGATTCACAAAGCAAAATTCGGTCAAAGCAATATATTTAGCCCATGTGAAATCTCTTCCAAATATTATCATCCCTCTAAATTGGTAGCATTTATTATGTAGTGTAATAAGATGTATGTATGTAAAATTTCATAATGCTCCATCCAAAAAAGTCATATGCTCATGCAAAATCTAGCAAATGCAAGTAATTATTACATATATATATATACACACTCACACACGGTTTTTAGATATATATGTATATATAGGTATAGATATATAAATATATATATATATATATATATATATATATATATATATATATAGCATATTTATTACAAGTAATCATTACATATAAAGCATATCATGATTACTTGTCTTTTATCATTTCAATACCTAAAACTTTCAAGCATATAACATATGAATTGTCCCAAAATGTGTGTTATTTCCTTTGGTCAAATATTATAAATAATGCAATACACAAATATTTTAATGCTCCAAGCATTAATTCGGTCAAGGCTCTTTTGTAAAAATAATTTTGAAAATTTGAATAATTGAAAATATTTTGGTTAAAATAAATAAGATAAATAAAATAATTATAATAAAAATCCTATGGAGATGATTCTAACCTTTTAATTAATTTATTTACTAATTATTGTTATCATCAAAATAAACCTAAAAGTTGGAGACCCAACAATCTCTCCCTTTTTGATCATGACAATCAACTAAAAATAATTTCTATAAAAGCTCCCCCTCAATTTATGCAATCAAAAAAATTTAAATTTTTGAAAAACTAACATGCAACAATATATAACAGTTCATGTATATAGCATGTGATAACATAAAAAATAATACTATTTTTCTTCTCCCAATAATATATTTATTCTCCCCCTTTGTCATCATAAAAAATGGGGGAAAGAATATCCTGCAGAAAGAGATGTTAGAATCTGACAAATATTCTTTTAAAGTTTCAGTTGCCTATTTATCTTTTGATCGAACAGTAGGAAGCTTGCATGATTTGAATTTGTGTGGTTGCTTCTGATTAACCCAAATTAATATACATGAATGGAGATTATTTACCGTTAGATGTATAGAAATTTAAATGAATGTTCCACATTAAATCTATTATATATATATATATATAGATTTAAATATTAAATATAAATAATGAATATTAAAATATATTTATAATAATATATTTTTTTAAAAAGTATAAATATTTTTAAAATTCTACACATTTAAATATTTATATTATATTAAAATATCAAATTTAATAAAAAAAAATTTGTTTAAAAATATATTTTAATGCATAAATAATTATGAGAAAATTGTATCTTTTTCTTTTAATAATCATGATGACTTTCGTAGCCAGAATCTTTTTCACCTAGTTTGATTTGCAATCCTATGAAGAAGTTTAATTATCCCTTTATGCTCATTTCAAAATCATTACTCATCATTTCATAAAGTAATACCAATAGACCCAACAATGATGTCGTCAGTTATTTTTACTAGAGTTAGCTCCAAGATGTACCTGCAACATTTATCAATTTCACGAACCGGTACCCTTTAATAAGAAGGGTCCTTTGGGTTAGTTTTCTATTTTGTATAAGGAATATTTGTGTTTTCCTTTACAAAAATGGGTACATGATAATCAATCTTAGTAGATACGAGCATTTTATGAGTAACAGGTCTAAAAGATGCATGATTTACTCTATTTTTATATCCTGAAAAACTTTGATGAAAAGTTTTATAAGATTTTTCACTGTGATAATTATAAAACTCTTTCCTTGTATTTTTAATGATTGGTGCAATGTATGTTCCTTTTGGTACCCAAATTATTTTTCCTTTATAATTTCCATTTCGAGCATTACACATGTGAAAAGAATGATCATTTCTGTTACAGTAAGAACATTTAGTAAAAGGAGATACATAACTTTCTTTTTCTTTACTTTTAACATGATAAAGTCCTTTATCTTTTCTTTTACTAAATTCTCCAATATATCCTAATCCTTCTTTGTTAAATCCACATCTTTGTTGATTAAGCATAACATCAAGGTTTTCTTTCCCTTTTGTGAATTTAATAACAATGGTGCTTAAATCATCACGTTCTTTAGTTAAAATTTTAATTTGATCAATTAAGGAAGAATCTTCACTTTGTTTTTCTAATTCCATCTTTAGAGATGAATTTTCAAGCTTAAGATTTTTAACATCTTCACTTAAAACTTGATTTTGTATTTGAGTATTTTCATTAATTACAGCAAGTTTTGAATTTTCTATCTCCAGAACTTTATTTATCTTTCTTAAATTTTCTAATTCTTCCTTTAGTAATAAATTTTCTGAAAAATCATTTTCTAATTCTTCTTTTTCTTTATCTAAACTTTCATTTTCTATTTCAATATTTTTGTTAATTTTAATTAATTTTTAATTTCATAAACTCTTCTTTAATAATTTCATTCTCTTCATATAAACAATTATAAGCTTCTTGTAGTTCATGATGTTCTTTACTTATATTATCTAAACTATGTGTGACAAATGAAGTACTAGGTAATTGATATTCAGAATTTATCTCAGATCTTGGTGATGACTCATTGTTTGCCATTAAACATAGATTTGCAATTTCCTTAGCTTCTTCATCATATCTTTCTTGATCTACAAGTAAAGCTTTAAAAGCAATTCCTTTCTTCATGCGATCTGTATCCGCTCATGATTTTTTGACTAACATGTCGACTTCGTGGGCACAAAGATTTCCAATAAGGCTATCAAGAGGATAAGTAGTTAGGTCTTGCCTTTCCTTAATTACAATAACCTTCACTTTTCAGATGGATGGAAGGGATTTGAGAATTCTTCTATTTTTCTCATTAGTAGTATATGCCTTCCCTAGATGTTCCAGTTCATCAATGATTCTGGAAAAATGTGTTTCCATATCAATGATCTTTTCACCTTCTTCCATTTTAAAATTTTCATACTCCTGGATTAGAGCATCTTTTCTGGTTACTTTAATATGATTGGTTCCTTCATAGGTCAGAATCAACTTTTCCCAAATTTCTTTTGCATTCTTGCAATTGCTAACTCTTTTGTACTCTTTTTCAATGAGAGCACTAGTCAGCACTTGTTCAGCTATGGATGCTATGTTCATAGCCTTTTCATCATCAGTAGTGAACTCATCAACATCTTTTTCAACTATCGTTTCTCCGATAATTTTTGTAAGAACTTTTACTCCTTGTTCTATTGCAATGCAAGCCAAACTTTGATTCCTTGTGATTTGGCATAGATTCTGAATCTGCTCTTCCAAGTGACAAAGTTTGTGCCATCAAATAGTGGAGGTCTGGTCATTGATAGTTCTTCTCCGCAACCAATAGCATTGTAGGCCATAGATGGATCTACTCTTATGTATGCCTATAATTACTCAACAAACAAGTTAAAGAGCACCGCTTTGATACCAATTGAAAGTCCAATAATAATCTAGAAGGGGGGTTGAATAGATTATTACAGATTAAAAAATTATCTTAGGCCTTTTTGAATTTTTAGATAATTAATTTGCAGTGTTAGAAATTAATATGCAAGATAGTAAAAATTCAATCACACAATGCACAGAGATTTGTCTGATTCACAACATACATGGGTATGCTGCTACGTCCAGTCTCAAGCTTCTCTCCAGGACTTGAGATCCTATTACTATCAGTAATAAATACTCCTTCAACTGGCGGAGAAGCCTTTACAAAGTTTTATAGACAAACTTCTAACTATTCCCAACTAATCTATCTTGGACAGCAAGCTCCCAGCTCCCTCCTCAAGCTTAGTTGTACTTCTTTTGAGTTCAGTTCTATCCTATGATCTGGTCTTCAAACAACATCCTCTTCCCCACCACACAAGTTCACTAGAGACCCAACTTCCAACTGACCTCTCTAAGACTCTGGTCTTGGTCGAAGAATTACTCGTCTTTCTCACAGGTACACAAAATAAACTAACTCTAACCTTTTTCCTTTTTACAAAGTGTTTAATAGAATTTACAACAAAGAGCTTCTCAAATAAGCAGATAATATTTAGTACAAATTGATGCTTCTAAATAAGCAAATAGCAAGTTAAAGATCATATATATATTTATAAAAGGTCAAAGACTTTTATACTTAAGAAAATATGCTTCTTTATAAGCAGATATATTCACTTAAGTTTGTGATATAAAAGTTTAAATAACTTTTATATTTTGCAACAAGTATTTTATGAATAAATGAATTTATGATCAAATACTTGTGGTGACAGATATCAAGTATAATAAATAAATCAGTTAAGCAATACTTGATATAACAAATATGTTTGTTTAACTCAGATATTTTCTGACAAGTATTATATGAATGACTTTGTGTTCAAATATTTGTATTTAAAAGAATAAATCAATTTAAGCAATAATTATCAAGTATAACAATTTAATTAGTTAAACACAACTTGATATAACAAATATGTTTGTTTAACTCAGATAATATATATTAATATTTTATCTATTATGTGTCAGATTATAAACAAAGTCACTTAGTACTATAAGGAATCGTACGGTGTGAATCCCTCATTAAGAGGAATGCCTCCTGTAGCCTTGCAACGTCTAAGTATGACAATATTTATAATTTTTCACAATTGATATTTATATAAATATTTTTCAATAGACCACTTATATTTTTCAAATACAGTTCGGATGATTCACTCTTTAGAGGAATTATCTTAGTGTCATTTTTGAACAATCAAGCGTATATCTATTTTATAATATTTATATAAGTAATATCAAATATAAAGTTATTTAGCACTATAAGGAATCGTTCGGTGTGAATCCCTCATTATGAGGAATATCTCCTGTAGCCTTGCGACGTCTAAATATAACTTTCTATTTGATAAATAGATGAAATATAGATATATAAAATTATGTATAACAATTTATATATGTATATCTATAAATATAAATAAGCAAGAGATAATTTAAATAAAGTAAATCAAACAACTTATCTCAAATGCTTAGACCAATTTTCCCTTCTCAAATGATTAGAACTTTGATAAGAAGAGAGAAAGCTTCTTAGAGAGAGAGAGAGTATGTAGGAGGAGTATAAGCTTTTCTTGGATAGTAAATTGGCAAAAATAGAATGAATGAAAACACCTTCTATTTATAAATTTTTGAGGTTGGGGGTAAAATGGTAATTTTCATTTGTTTTTGAAATCAATGGATGAGATTGTTTGATTTAATTTCAATGGTTTGGATGAAGAAAGAAATCACACGGATTGCTATATAACTTACTGATGAAGTATTTTGTGTTTGCTCAAAATGTATTAAATGCTAAGCATTTAATTTGGTCACCACAATCTTTCACAAAATCTTAGTATCTTCAAATTTGATATATCCGATCCATAAAGATCATATATGGTAAAAACTAATGATAACATCCATCTATGCTTTTATGTAACATGCCTCATCATACATGTATATGCCTCATCTGAAATTGTAGTATAAAAGCATGAATGTATGATATTGCCCAACACAAAATTCGGTCAAATATAACAATATATAAAATCTCATCATGCATCTCTCCAAATCATAACATCTTCTCTCCAAATCTCACCATTTCTCCTTTTCGTCCAAGGTAGAAATTCTATGTATCATTAATGTTTTCAAGGCATTAAATTTAAGTCCAAAAAGAGTGTCACATATTTTATAAACAAATGTTTTGCTAAAACAATTCATCCGAAAATATGTAAAATATTTTTGCCCTTTTTGTGTAGAAATTTATTTTTAATAGGATCTCCAAATATTGATATCATTAATTATGCTCCATATGTAGTGTAAACAAGTATATATGCAAATGTCCCATTTGATTCACAAAGCAAAATTTGGTCAAAGCAATATATTTAGCCCATGTGAAATCTCTTCCAAATATTAGCATCTCTCTAAATTGGTAGCATTTATTATGTAGTGTAATAAGATGTATGTTTGTAAAATTTCATAATGCTCCATCCAAAAAAGTCATATGCTCATGCAAAATCTAGCAAATGCAAGTAATTATTACATATATATATATACACACTCACACACGATTTTTAGATATATATATATATATATATATGTATATATTGGTATAGATATATAAACATATATATATATATAGCATATTTAATACAAATAATCATTACATATATATATATATATATATATATATATACATATATAGCATATCACGATTACTTGTCTTTTATCATTTCAATACCTAAAACTTTCAAGCATATAACATATGAATTGTCCCAAAATGTGTGTTATTTCCTTTGGTCAAATATTATAAATAATGCAATACACAAATATTTTAATGCTCCAAGCATTAATTCGGTCAAGGCTCTTTTGTAAAAATAATTTTGAAAATTTGAATATAATTGAAAATATTTTGGTTAAAATAAATAAGATAAATAAAACAATTATAATAAAAATCCTATGGAGAGGATTGTACCCTTTTAATTAATTTATTTACTAATTATTGCTATCATCAAAATAAACCTAAAAGTTGGAGACCCAACAATCTCCCCCTTTTTGATCATGACAATCAACTAAAAATATTTTCTATAAAAGCTCCCCCTCAATTTATGCAATCAAAAAAATTTAAATTTTTGAAAAACTAACATGCAACAATATATAACAGTTCATGTATATAGCATGTGATAACATCTTCTCCCCGTTTGTCATCATAAAAAATGGGGGGAAATAATATCCTGCAGAAAGAGATGTTAGAATCTGACAAATATTCTTTTATAGTTTCAGTTGCCTATTTATCTTTTGATTGAACAGTAGGAAGCTTGCATGATTTGAATTTGTGTGGTTGCTTCTGATTAACCCAACCAACACTAACGGAAGGAACTTCGATCCTAACAAGAATATTGTTCAACTTCTTCCACCAACCAACACTAACGGAAGGAACTTCGATCCTAACAAGAAATGTGCTTATCATTCTGGATCTCCAGGCCATGATACTCAAGACTGTTGGTCTCTCAAGCACAAAATTCAAGACTTGATTGACAGCGGGGAAATTGTGGTAACAAAGCCTGACCAACCCCATGTCCAAGACAATCTTCTCCCACAGCACAAAGAGAAAAATGTCAACATGATCAACGCCTTAAATGGAGAAGGATCTAAGTACCTCCGCTACGTTGGAGAACCAAGTCAATCCAATCTCAGTAGCCCAGAGAGTTGGGAAACTTTTGAGAAGAGATTCCTGATGGAGCAAGAAGTTAAGTCTCTTAAGGAACAGATTGAGCAGTTGGCTGAACTGGTCATCTACCAGCATCAACTTACCAGGAAGGTGCTGAAGTAAATCTATCAATCTATTAGCAGTCATTCTCCTCCAACAGAAGTCAATTCCATCCCCAGTAGAGATCATTGCCAGTTGCACGAACAGCTAATGGTAAAAAATGAGTATACCCAAGAAGGTAGAAAATTCCTGTTTCAAAGGAATTTCACCAATCTGAACCATTAAATGGAAGAAATCCTCCAAATAATGATCAACGAGGGGATGGTTGCAGATCTATTACCCCCATTAAACCCTCAATCTAGAAAATTCAAACCTGACCAAATATGTCAGTACCATTCCAACTCTCCCGGCCATGATACGGAAGAATGTTGGGCACTTCGTAACCTAATTCAAGACCTGATTGAGAAAGGTGACCTAATCAGAGGAGATCAAATCGTCGACTTGGCAGATAAAGATAGCCTCTGGATCCCCAATACATGGTACCAGGACACAGTGGCTGTCGTATCCTGCGATAAGGAATCAATCCTCACACCCCTGGTACTGACAGAGAAAGGGGTCCAAGAAGTCCAAAATCCTGTGAAGGTGGCTCCACCTCAGCCTCTAATCTTGCCCTTCAGACCTCAATATCCAATCATCAGTCTGAAGAAGGTCCCACGGAACTACGGGGACATTAAAAGTTCTACTTCAAACAACATTTCCATCCTATCAAAGGATAATCCATTATACCTGCCTCAGCGGGTAATTAAACCAGTTACCAAAGCAAAAGAAAAGGTGGCTGAAGAAAAGATCTAAAAGTTCCTCAACAAAATGGGACACAATGAAATCAAGGTAGTGCAAAACTTGAAAGACGCACCCAAGCAAGTGTCTATCCTCGATCTGGTCTTATCATCAGACGACCATCGCAACATTCTAGTGAAGGTACTAGAGGAAGCCCATCTGCCACACACGGTAGACACAGAGAAATTCCATCACGTGATATAACACATTTTCAACAACAATGTGATATCCTTTACAGATGATGATATCCCGACTGAAGGAAGGGGCCACCATAAATCCCTTCATATAGCTGTAGTGTCCTCCGGATACGTGATCGTAGGAGTACTTCTTGACGGAGGATCTTCCCTCTCAACATTTGTCCATACGACACGTTGGAAAGAATGAAGATCAATCCGAACCAGATCAAAAGCAGTCATATGGTCATCCGGGCTTTCGATGGATCTCGCCGCCAGGCTTTGGGGAAATCGAGCTTCCCCTAGAAATTGGTCCACACACCTTCTACGTATCCTTCAAAGTGCTCAATATTGCCACTGGATACAATTTGCTGTTGGGCAGACCATGGATCCACTTGGCAGGAGCAGTGCCATCCACCCTCCATTAACAACTCAAGTACATCATTAACGGTAGCCTCATCACGATTAATGCCGAGCCAGAATACCCTACCTACATACATGGGGACATGCTAGTGATTAGCCTGGACGCCGAGATTGAGCCTGTAAGTTTTCAAGCTTTTGAGGTGAGCGATATTCAATATCTACCAATCGGGGGCACCAACCCTAAAACCTAAAGTGTCCACTGAAGTAATGACCGTAGGCCAAGAGATGGTATCTTCAGGTTTCCAACCTGGAGAAGGGTTGGGAAAGGATAAGCAAGGTATCAGGATGCCAGTCCAAATCCCAAGTCAGATGGGAAGAGTAGGATTGGGATATTCATCAGGGTCAAGCCACCGGAATCCACACAAACATCCCAAGGCTCATGCCTCTATAATTCTGCTCACAAACCTCGCAAATGCCGGATGGGTGAAACCTATGAGGAAGATCCCTACGGTGGTATCATACATACTATTTCCTCCAATCATACCTGTCCATAAAAGAAACACCCTCAAGCCTGAGGCAAACAGCCAAAAGGGGAATGAAAAGATCATGTACGAAGGACGAGACCCATTCTCTAACATGAGAGTCATTCTCAGCTACGAGGGTATGAATGACGAACTCCCTGACAGTAACGACGACTATGTCCAAATTCCTCACATCAAGAAGAGGAATGATCTATAGAAAAGCCTTGGCCCTATTCTCAAGGATGTCTCAGTCATCATCCAGGATGAGGCGGACGAGCACAATTCCTTGATTCTCCCAATTCATGAGAATCTGACACTAGACAACTGGAGCAGTGTTCCTTGCCTAAGTCAAGAAGGGTAAAGGGGCAGAGAGTACATCTGCCCTTAATCATGTTTTCATTTACTACTTACTTTTGATTGCACAGCTGGAGAAGTAACTTTTGTCATGCTTTGCAAATGCCATGTGTATTTAATCAGTTGCATATATTAATGAAAGTATTTTTGTTTTCAGGACCCAAGCATTGGATGTGTGTGTCTCTGCTGATGAGAAGTCAACTTGTCAAGATGACTCTAACTTGGATGTAGAATTGAACTTCGACTTGATGGATATTGATCAATAGGAGGAAGATAACTATGAGGTGCCATAGGAGATCAAGGAATGGGTCGAAGATAAACCCTAAACCAAACTTCGACCAAACCTCCACCATCAACATAGGAACCTTCAAAAACATCAAAGAAATCCAAATAGGTTCAGACCTCACACCAAATCAAAAAGCTGACCTGATCGAACTCCTAACACAGTACCAGGATGTGTTTGTATGGTCACATGAAGACATGATCGGTCTATCCACAGATATTATCATCCATCGAATGCCCATCAAAGAAGGGTTCAAACCATTCAAACAAAAACTCAGGCGATTGAAACCTTAGTGGAGTCTCAAAGTCAAAGAAGAAGTCGTTAAGCAATTCAAAGCCGAGATCAGTATGGTATCAACCTACCCCGAATGGCTATCAAACATAGTCCCCGTACCTAAACAGGGAGGGAAGGTACGAGTATTCGTGGATTACCAGAATTTGAACAAAGCCTGCCTTAAGGACAACTTCCCAGTGCCTTTCATCCACATTCTAATCGACAATACTACGTAGTATGGCATGTATTCCTTCGTGGATTGCTTTGCTGGTTACCATCAAATTATGGTTGTTGAAGAAGACCTAGAGAAGACAGCCTTTATCACTCCCTGGGGAACTTTCTGCTACCGACGACTATCCTTCGGCCTCATCAATGCCGGAGCAACGTATCAGCGAGCCATGATGGCCCTCTTTCATGATATGATGCACAAAGAAATAGAAGTTTATGTGGACGACATCATCATCAAATTTCAGAGGGAGGATGATCACATAGACCATCTCAGAAAGCTGTTCAACAGGGTATGTAAATACAACCTCAAGCTAAATCCCTACAAATGTGCTTTTGGCATCAAAGCAAACAAACTGTTAGGATTCCTGGTAAGCAATCAGGGCATTGAACTCGACCCCATCAAAATCAAAGCCATTACTGAAATGACCGTACCTCGTACAGAGAAGGAGATACTTGAATTTCTGGGAAGGATCAACTTCAGAAGTAGATTCATTTCCCAGCTCACTGCAACCTGTGAGCCCATTTTCAAGCTGTTAAGGAAAAATTCCTCTACCTACGTGGAATAAGGATTGTCAACAAGCCTTCCTTGCCATCAAGAAATAGCTAACTGAAGCTCCTGTTCTGATACCCCCAAGGGAGGGAGTCCCTTTGTTCATGTACCTGTCCGTCAATGCCAATGCAATGGGCTGCATGTTAGGACAGAAGGATGATAGTAGCAAGGAAAGAGCCATCTACTACATCAGTAAAAGATTTAGCAGTGGGGAATAGAAATACACCCTGATCGAAAAGACATGTTGTGCATTAGCATGGGCCGCCATGAGGTTGCAACACTATTTGCATGGGCACACGACCTACCTCATATCCCGTATGGATCCGCTCAAATATGTATTCAATAAACCAATGCTAAATTGTCGACTTTCTAAATGGCAGTTGATCCTACAGCAATTCGACATTATCTACGTGACTCAGAAGTTAATCAAGGGTCTAGGCATTGTAGATCAATTAGCAGAAGCACCTTCAGGAGGGTTCGAGCCCTTGGAGACCTATTTCCCGGATGATGGGATTATGACAATTCAACAACTCTAGTCTGAGAATACAGTCCAACCATGGAAAATGTATTTCGACGGAGCAGTAAACATGGAGGGTGCTGGAGCTGGGGTAGTCCTCATCTCTGGTACAAGTGATTAATATCTTGTGGCTACCAAACTTTAATTTAGCAACACCAACAACACGGTCGAGTATGAAGGATGTATCATGGGGTTGAAGCTAGCCCAATCCATGTCTATCAAACACCTACTCGTCTTTGAAGATTCCGAGCTGGTCATCAGACAAACTACCGGCGCGTATCTCACCAAAGAACTGCATTTGTTGCCCTACCATCAGCAAGACCTCAAAATATCTCGGGAATTCAAAGCAATAACCTTCGTTCACATTCCTCGGGGTCGGAATGACTTCGTTGATGCACTAGAAACATTAGCTTCATTAATCTGCATGTCCGATAGGAGTGGATTTCCCAACATTCAGTTCACGATTCATAAAGCCCCGACATATGGGAATTATATGGGAGACGTATCAGATGAAATACCTCCTGTATAGCAGCTTTGGTTTCAAGACATCAAGGAATATCTCCGTGATGGATCCACACCCGCTGGTGCAAACCAATCAGAGCGGAAACGGATTCTCAGAATGGCCATGAAGTTCTATCTGAGCGGAGATGCACTTTATAAAAGGGATGCTGGAATAGGCCTGTTAAGATGCCTCGACAATAAGCAAGCCCAAAGACTAATGGATGAAGTCCATGGCGGAGTCTGTGGTCCACAAATGAGCGGCCATCTGTTGTCCAAGAAGATAATCAGAATAGGACATTACTGGATCTCGTTTAAAACTTATTGCGATGATCACGTCAAGAGATACTTTCAATGCCAAATACATGGAAATGCTATTCACGGTCCTCCAAATGAGCTGCATAACATGAGTTCACCATGGCCTTTCTCTATGTGGGGAATGGACGTAATAGGTCCAGTGGAACCCAAAGCCAGCAATGGTCATCGATTCATCTTCACTATGATCGATTACTTCACCAAATGGGTCGAAAGAAGCCTCTTTTCCCAAAGTCACAAAAGAAGTCATCATCTGTTTCATCAAAAATAATGTCGTCTGTTGATATGGACAACCAGAGGTGATCGTATCAGACAACGCCAAAAACTTGAGCAATCAAATGATGATGGATCTGTGCAGTAAGTTTCACATCAAGCATCTCAATTTCGTCATCTATTAGCACAAGATGAACGGCGTTGTCGAAGCGGCCAACAAAAACATCAAGAAGATCATGCAGAAAATGTCCGCCAATCACAAAGACTAGCCTAACCTGCTGCCTCTAACTCTGTTAGCATACAGGACGTCAATGCGCACCTCTATTGGGGCTACCCCCTACTCGTTGGTCTATGGCATGGAAGCAGTCCTTCCCATAGAAGTAGAAATGGAATCTTAGCGAGTGTTGATCGACGCTCAATTAGATGAAGATCAATGGTTGCAAGATCAGTATCATCAGCTGTCTCTGATAGATGAAAAGAGAGCTACGGCCATTTTCCAGGGACAGTTATACCAGCAAAGGATCGCCAGATCCTACAATAAGAAGGTCCGAGTCTGGAAATTTAATGAAAATAACTTGGTGCTAAAGAAAATCCTGGCCAATCAGGATGAAGCTAAAGGAAAATTTGCCCCAAATTGGGAAGGCCCTTTCATTGTCAAAGAAGTGTTAACTGGGGGCACTATCAAACTGCAAGAGATGGATGGGACCGAATTTCCCCAAATAATCAATTCAAACACCGTGAAAAGGTATTACGTCTGAAGCACATTCATACCCGCATCCGAGTCCTACAAATCAAATCAGGTTCAGTTTTTCACTAGAAAGCCGAAACCATGAATGACCTGATCTCCCTCAACCCGGGAGTACGTAGGCAGATATTTCTGGTGCGGACAAACCAAATAAAAGCTCAAAAACTCGTCAAACCAAATTTAAAATCCAAGATAAATGTTTTTCAAACCTACATCCCGGCACTAGCCAGAACTGCGAATAACCTGATCTCCCTCAACCCGGGAGTACGTAGGCAGCCCCCTATGACGCGGTTTGACCTTCAAGAAAACAAAAAAAATAAAAATAAAAATATATAATAAAAGACCAGTTCCAAGACACCAAAGACAAATAGAAGCTAAATTCTATCAAACTGCCCTGGTCAACAGGCCCATCTGAGATACTCCCTGACATCTCAACTGTCAGTCCATCAAGGAGGAGCTCAAGATACATCAACAACTGCAAGTCATAAAAGAAGTGGTAATCATTCAGCAATGACAATACATCTCTAGTCAGGGAAGTGCATCAAAATTATATTTCTCTGATATATAAAACTTCTTTATATATATAATGCCCTGTACATGACAAAAATGGCTGATCTAGTCCGTGCAGGAAAAATAAAGCTAGTCTATGGACCCAGGGACAAGCGGGTCAGCAATGCCAGCATGACATCTCTCTCCAAAGATGGTGGAGAAGTCGTAAGTGCAGTCCACTTAGCCTCCATACGGCCCATAACATCCACAGTCATCTGCAAGGTGGCACTGTGGTCATCAATATAAGCACTCATCTCGGTGACCAAACCATGAGTGTAAGATCAAAGAGTAGTGCTATCAGCAATATGGAAATCACGGGAAGCTATAGCCTCATCCCTCTCCGCAAAAATTGCGTCTCGAGCAATCAAAGTCTCCTCGATCTCAGCATATATTGCATCCCTAGCCAAGCGAATCTCGTCTCGCTCTACAACTACAGTATCCAGAGCAGAGCGGAGCTCGTCCCGCTCAATCAATCCAGCTTCCAAAGCAGCCCTGAGACCATCCCTCTCAGCAAAAGCTAAATCTCTGCCAGACAAGGCAGCCAACATCTATGCTCTAGGTGAGTCTCGCTCAAAGGTCATCCTTAATAGTGAGTCTGATAAAGCCGAATCTATCCCCACAAGAATGGTTGGGGAATCACTAACCAAAGCAGCGGTCAAACTCGTGAACAGCTCATCCTCGGTAGGAGAATCTGGATCCTCCATGGGCTCCTCCTCGTACGAGTCCACACTAGGAGATGAAGAAGCCTCTGCTACCACTCCTATCTCTGCCTCCAACCATGCAGAATACTCCGAAGAACAGCCCGGATGGCTATTGGAGAAATTAGCCCTCTCCCAATGAGTTCAACACTCATATACTCTGACTAAGTCGGCGGATGACATGGAAGAAGCCGACATCCTCTGACCAGCAGACCCCTCGAAATGGTGCAAACTCTGCAGCTGATCAAACTGACATATGACTGCCAAAGAATGATAAGTAGTCACTCCTCTTAAACCCGCTAGGGGTAAATAATCCAAGCCAGTTGCATGAGTGATAAAGCTATATGGGGATGCTTGCCTTGAGCATGGAAAGATCACAAATGGATGCTCAATATTTGACAAAAATGCCAACCAAGACTCTGCATTAATGCACTCCGCAGCCTGAAAAGAGAAAGCTCTAGGATGTCTCATGAGTAAAGCAAAAACCCCTAGGCCTAAAGGAAGGATCCAATCGGTCATATATGGGACATCAGCCATATATACAATACATGGCGGATCTAAATTTCTCAGCCAATATCATCGGGATGATGGTGCTACCCTGTCTAAGGGCTCTAACCACTACTACCAATCCCACATCTAGATGATCCAATCGCAACGGCATGTAGACATATGCCACAACATACATCAGCAGGATGTCTATCATGGTCGCATGCCATACCTCTACTAAATAAACGAAATCTCCGACGTGGCCACTATAACTGTCAAGCTCGCTAAAGCGCTCAATCAAGAAGTCCATAGAGATCACATGCCCCGAAATGATCTCATCCATAACTACACTCTGACGGAGACCAGACAGCCTGATAAACGGCCTCCTCATATTACTAATCGTCGTCCGAGCACAGAAACTCTAAATCCAAGCCAGTAAATCTCTGGTACTCCTCCAGAGTCGGCATCAGCTCACGCCGCCAGAAGCGGAACACCTGCCTGTCGCTAATCATGTAGGGTAGAAGGCCCTCAACAAATCCGATCGGAACCCAAAAATCCGCAAGGGCCAATGAATGCCCCAACATCTGGTCTACAGTCCCCCTAGTAGGAAAGGGTAGACTATCATACCAGGACCTCAATGATGCTGCCACCGTAGATGGTGGTAAATGCTCAATACGGCTGATTACAGACGACGTCATCTGTAGCACCGTACCACAAAACCGTTCAGAGGTTAAGTCAAACCGCAGCTGTCTGAATGCATACACATGACATAATACATGCATGATGACAGTAATATAAACATGATGCAGAAGATAAGATATAGCAGAAATATCTACAACAAGCTATTTACTGCATACAACATCCCTGTATCCTAATACAAAGTGAAAAGAAAAATATAGGGAAAATTGGGAACCACCACCCTAATTACTACAGTGGTCTATCAAAATGATGGCACAAATGCCGAATAGCCAAAACAGTGGCTGACCAAAAAATATAGCTCCAATAGCTATCAGAGGAAGTCGTAGACATCAGTGTCGAATCGATCAACCTGCTCCATCTCCTCTGTTGGCACAAAGCTGCTAGAATCAGGCATATCTGGGCGATATAAGAAAGGATCTGCCCCTGTATAGCTGCTGCTAAATGGACCTAAAGAGGGACCTGCTCCTTAGCTGGATGGGTCAAAAGAAGATGCCTCTGATTGATCTCGGCCAAGGTGCCTGATAAAGAAACGAGCCTGCTCCAACTCACTGGTCAGATCTGCTATCTGGTCTGCATGAGTCGGCTCCCTAAGGCAAGCTATCTAATCCGTCATCATCACGGATCCTGGCACCATTTCTACCATAAATTGGGTAGCCCAAGTCTGAGCTCCAATAGTATGAGAGCTCCATCATCTTCCAAATGCCTCCTGGCTATACGGACCCTCTGATAGGGTGAAGACATCAATGCCCTCCAAAGGGATGTTTGTTAAAGGCACAGTCAATGGCCAATGATGCCAAGATGGAGGAATAATGGGATTGCGGATCTCCCCCATGATGCTCCTAATAGCACGCTCTCCAAGATAAAGCTCCCAGCCTCCCTCCGTCAATAATGGTACCCTGCGGGTCGATAAGTCAAACTCCCGGCCAGTAGGGACTCCTCCCTCGAATCCGACAGTCAAGTGCTCGGATGTGTACGGCGTCCAGGTGATCAAATCTACCGTCAAAAGCTCTAACTGTAGACGGGCATGAGTGAATCCCTCAGCAACAGGGACCTCCATCAAAGTGGAGTGATGCCATCTTCGTCCTCGAGGATAAGTCTCCAAACCTAAAGCAGTAGCGGGCCATAGGTAAGGAAGCCTCTCAAATGCCCAAAGCTGACCATGCAAATACTAAAAGTCCTTAGTGATCAGGATTGACAAAAATGCTAAAATTAAAAAGGTACAGAAAGATGTACTCACCAGCAGGAATGGGTAAAATCCTAACCAATCCTCCGTCGTACCCTCTGAAAGTATGCGCATGACCCAAAGAAAATAGGCAAAGGTATAGGAGCCCCAATTATAGTCACTGAGGTGCTCTACCTGACGAGTGGTGCTGATCAAAGCGAAGGATACAGTAGATGAGTTGTCCGCCACGAAACAACCCCTGATAATCAACAAAAATAATCACCTCAGAATGCGATCTCTAGCGCTTTGGTCATCAGGCGGAGGCAACTGCAAAGTCCCATCCTGGGCATCTAAACTTAAGGGACCAGATCGGACTGCCCAACCCTTGAATGCCGTCGTCGGGACTCCCAGCAGGGACCAAACGATAGCGAGCGAAATGTCAGTCATAACAGGCACTGACTCACCCATAAACTCAATGCCGGTGATAAATCTCCAATCCATAGGAGTCATCATCACCTCATGATCTAACAATTGAAAGGACTGAGTCTGGT
This sequence comes from Panax stipuleanatus, assembly GCA_020205555.1. Lineage (NCBI taxonomy): Eukaryota > Viridiplantae > Streptophyta > Magnoliopsida > Apiales > Araliaceae > Panax > Panax stipuleanatus. The sequence continues at coordinate 128,329,226 of CM035121.1, forward strand.
GGAACCTAGCGCTCAGATAAAGCCCTCATATACCCCAAGGGGCAACGGTGGGGAAGGATCGAGAAATAGGCCTGAAATCCCCAGCCATTTATAATCTCCCTATAATCCTCATGCAAAGTGTGATACAGTGAGTGCACGCTAAACCAGTTCCCTCAAGGCTGCGTAAAGCCAGGAACCTGCATAAAAAATTAACCCATGTTAAAAACCTGAGCCCCAAAAATGGCAAGAAGAAAGAAAAGAATCCAGAGAGAAGAAAGACTTCAAGTCACCTCATTGGCGTGAAGATATCTCGAAGGATGGCGAGTCAAGTCGGCCAGTAGCTCCTGAGTAGGCACAGCAATGCTTGGGACCTTCGCACGTGGAGCTTGAGCGATAACAGGAGCAACAAAAGGAGCCTCCTCATCGTCAATATCAAGTGGCTTTTCATCTTATGTGGGATGAATCCCGCCCTCTACCAGTCTACGTGGCGTCCTAGCCGAACGTGGCTGTGGCACATCAGAAGACCTCCTACGTCTAATACCCGAGGAGACCCTACTGGAACTGTCGGTCTATCACTATCCATCTACGGTAACAAGTCTCTAAATCACCTCAGAAAGGGTGCGGTAAGCCTAAAACCTGTGGCTTATCATTTTCAATCAGTCCAATATATATCTCTAGGTCCTAATACATGCACGGGTCAGTAAAAAATATCCAATAAAGTCAAAACTGCATGTTTTCAAAACCTAGAAACTCAAAACCTGCATGGGTCAGTTAAAAAATTCCCCACAGAGTTAAAAATGCATGTTTTTTCAAAGCCTAAGATTTTGGAAAAATTTCGCCAAAGTCTCCTTTGTAAAATGGACTGTCCACATGCACACATGCATGTCTAGGTGGCCATTCAGTAGCACACCTACCGAAAAATAGAAACAGTTCATATTTACTGAAAAAAATATCAAAAATCAAACTCACATGGTAACTAAATTACCATGGACATTTTTAGTTGAAAATCCAGGCTCACTAGGCCTCAAAAAGGATGATTAAACTGATCAAAAAGTATAAAAATTGACTGTATCAGAACCTAAATTTTCTTATATCCAAAAGTGCATTACAGCAAGATATGTATACAAATGTAGTCAAAAAAAATTTACAGGTCATATCGGCATACATTTTTCATACATTGCGTCTAAAAGCACTCTAGGCGGTTCGCATGCTTTTAACGGTCAAAAACTATGAAAAAAGCATGTAAAATGTTACCTACGCTGCGCTAAATGCGTAGGAACTGACGGATTCAAAAAATAGCTATCCAAGCTCCGTTGATCTGAAAAAGAAGATCGGAATCCTTTCGAAACTCAAAACGGGAAACTTGCAAAATGAAAATCCTGCTAGCATATTAAATAGGCCAGGTAGCCGCACCTCCACCTATGGAAGCCCAAGTGGGTCCCACTTCCCCAGGGCCCGATTTCGTTCGAGTTGAAACAGAATTTAAACGGGCTGTCAAGTCAAATTTAAAGAGAAATCGCTACGCGATTGAGAGGTTTGGCCAAAAATCCTACGTTTAAGCAACGTAATCCTGACGGAAAGGGAAACTCCATGAAGACCACTTGATATTCATCCCGGAGCCTTGTCCAGGGATAAACAAATCAAACTGTAGAAAAACTGCACAAGAATTGCATAAAACTACCGAAAACTGTCATTTTTCAATGTTCGGGTACTGACCGAAGAAGTTTTAGTCATTGGCTCAGCCCCAGCGAAGTTCGGGTACTGACCAAAGTAGTTTCAGCTGTTGGCTCAGCCCCAGTGAATTTTGGGTACTGACCAAAGCAGTTTTAGCCATTGGCTCACCCCTAGCGAAGTTCGGGTACTGACCGAAGCAGTTTCAGCCGTTGGCTCAGCCCCAGCGAAGTTCGGGTATTGACCGAAGCAGTTTCAGTCGTTGGCTCAGCCCCAGCGAAGTTCGGGTACTGACCAAAATAGTTCAGCCATTGGCTCAGCCCCAGTGAAGTTCGAGTACTGACCAAAATAATTCAGCCGTTGGCTCAGCCCCAGCGAAGTTCGGGTACTAACCGAAATAATTCAGCCGTTGGCATAACCCCAGCGAAGCATCGGGTATTGACCGATGATAGTTCAGTCGTTGGCACAACCCTAGCAAAGTTCGGGTACTTATCAAAGTCTAGTCCAACCATTGTCTCAACCCCAATGACGCTTCAATTGTCGGCTTAACCCTAGTCAAGCAATAGAAGGGATCCGGTGACGAAAGCAATTATAATAATCTATCACAAATGATGGAATCTATTATACACATCCTCAAAGGGATCATTGAGGTAGTATCAATCATATCAGCCTCAATCAGAATCTACAAAGCTATCGTGAATGATGTCATCCCCAACAGAAAATGGAAAAATTAGTTCGCGATAACTTCCCAACAACATCAATGGATGTACATGACAACGTTATCCACAGCAGAGTGATAACGTAAGCCGCTAGCAGAAGCCCCATTCTACTCAAAGACGCCCAGCTTTCGAAGCAGCGCTGGCACTTTTTATTTTAAGTGTCTACTAATCTTTATCATGTCCATTCCATTACATTGCATGGACATGATAAAGAGAGGCATCTGTAGACACTCAAAATTTTCCTTGACCCAATACTAACACTGTAGGAGGGCAAAACTGTCACTCAACTCAAATCCAGCCATTAATGCCAGTCCTTCAACTCAAATTCGGCAATCAATGCCGGTCCTTCAATTCAAAACCGACCGTCAATGCCGGTCTTTAAACTTAAATCTGATCCCAAATATCGATAACCTAAATCCGATCGCCAATATCGGTACTCCAGCCAAATCTGATCTCTAATATTGGTTCTTCAGTCAAACCCGATCACCAATGTCGGTAATCTATCCATCTCCGATCTCCAATCGGACCGTCAATCCATCTCCAATCTCCAATCGAACCGTCAATCCATCTTCGATCTCCAATCGAACCATCAATCCATCTCTGATCTCCAATTGGATCGTCAATCCAGCTTCGATCTCTAATCGAACCGTCTATCCTGCTCCGATAGTCAATCGGACCAACAGATCAATCCCGATCTCAATTTTGGGCGATAAGATCAATCCCGATCTCCAATCGGGTCATCAGGTCAAACCTCGATCTCAATATTGGGCCTTTAAATCAACCTTGGTAGCAACCCGAGAGATTCAAATCAGCCCCGGCAGCAACCCGGGAGAAACCAATCAACCCCGATCTTCACATCGGGCCGTCAAGTCAGCCCCGATCTCAACATGGGAAGTCAAGTCTACCTCGACATCAACTCAAGATATGTCAAATCATCCCCGATTTCAGCTTGGGAAGTACAAATCAGCCTCGACGTCAAGCCGGGAAGTGCAGTTCAGCCCCGAGATAATCCTTGGAAGCCAGTTCCATCAAAGGTCGTGCCGACACCACAGGCAACCCCGGGAAGGGCAAAATGGTTATTTTATACAACTTTCAATAGATTCGGTCAAACTCAAACCGAATTAATGCCATCAAAGTCAGAATAAACCACAACAACGATCCCGAGTGCCAATAACGTAAGACAGCTCAACGGACAAACTGCGGAGAATCAAAAACCTTGTTATGAACCCATCTTCTTGGACCCAGAAAATGTTTTATCCCATGTCATTACGACATGCTCGGCGAGGGCTTTCTGAAAAGGTATCGTACGCCTCAAACGGACGCTCCGATCAAAAGTTTGAAAGTTTCGACTTCGACTACGCGTTGTCCGGAGTGCACGTACTTTGAGACGATAGAACCCGGCACTGCGGGCCCCACCTAGTGATCCACACCTCTACCTATGGCAGCCGCAGGTAGAGCTAAGGCTCCCTAGCCTATAAATAAATGTGCACCCCCCTTCATTTTCAAGTTTCGAAACGCAGCGAAGCTCTTCCTGTCTGATTTTTTGATTTTTACACCTCTTTAAAACCCAAATATTTTCACTCCAACATGTAGATATACCCATATACTACCACATATCAAAAAATAACCAATAGATTTGGACGTATAGAGCCTACAATTTGGCAAAAAGCCCATATTACAGTCCATTGTAAGTGTTTTTACAATCAGAAAGTCAATACTACTATTTTTCACTGTTTTCCACTTGCACACGAAGTTTCATCCTCTTAATATGCCTAGAACTTAGTTCCGTGGCAGTTTTCATCAAAATTTGGTACATTTCTGTACATAAACACAAATTTTTGCATTTCTACAACTCGAATTGACGATCCGTCAGCTTCAGCAGCTTCAATGCACTAGCACACACATTTTTGGCAACTCCGCCAGACTAGGTTATTTTTCCAGTCTGGATTTGGCCCTTTTTTATGTTTATTTAACTGTAAATGGACTAACATTTCAATTCTGTCAAGCTCAGATGTCAAATCAGTGGTAGTTTATCGCTTTTATATATATCTACGTATATATAAGCGACTTTCACCATCATTGGTACTCATATCAGTCCTAGTTGACTACATTTCTGTCAATATATATATATATATATATATATATTTATATATTTTCAGTCCGGCTTGGATTACTTCGTGGCCATTTTACTGCTTTTGTACACTTCGCCATACTGGGTGCTCTCCCCAGTCACTTGTTGCCTACTTTTCTGTCAATTTCAATTCCAGTATGGGCACCGGCGTGAAAACCTATTGCCTTATTACTGTTTTCTTATATATATATATTTCAATTCTAGTCCGGGCTTGCGAGTGAAAACCCATCGCTCTTTTTACAGTTTTGTATATATATAACTATATATATATTGCTTTACTCTATCTATTCAACTGCTGCCTTTAATATTCATTTTTATAAATCTGCACTAACATATCTGCAGGCGGACTAGATTTATCCAAATCCCGCCAATTCTAGCTTTCAACAGTCCAAATAGGTCCCGACAGAACCTGGAAGCTATAATAGCTGAGATTTCTTTAAATCTAGTTATTTTTATATAGTTTCAGCTTTAGAAGCAAACTCGTGTCCCTTAGATCGCTATCTAGTGGGAACGAGACTCTTTATCCACTCGCAACCAGGATTTATTAATGAATCCTTGGTTCCATTGAGACATGATGATGTATATATATCCATTTCTGTGCAAATTTGATTTGTGCAGGTTTTGGCTACACATATGTGAGCCTAGGAATCGTGGGATTCATGATCAAACTGATCAGAATCATATTTTCACGATGGATAAACTCCGATTTATAGATGTACCCTGCCAATTTTTTCTATAAAATGTACATACACAAACCTTAAAACGGTTATCCGGATTTAAGGTCTCATCATAATGAAATATCAATTATCATGTCAGCGTCCCTCCAATGGTTTTCATACCCATGAGGAGACCAACACTTGTCTATTTCTGTGGTCGAGGATGCTTCGCAGCCCGGCAACTCACCATTCACATGCAGCCTTAAGGCTATAAAGAGGGAAGAAATTAAAAGTGGCGATACGCTTCAATTCCTATGGCAGCGTAAGGGTTTCATAAACCAGCTTTCAAAACATTATTTTCAATCAAAAGAAAAGCTTTTGTATATCAAATTAAATGCTTTTGCAAATCAAATCAAAGACTGATTTTCAAATCAAGTCAAACCCTTCGTATATAGGCTCAACAAAGTCTGTCAAAGCTTTCAATCAATCAAAATCAATAGGCCTAATTTTTGGTCAATCAAAGAGGAAAGGAAGGAAGGAATGAATGTAATTATTACATTTACCAACTCCTCACCAACTCCCTTATATGTCAAGCTCTCCTTTTAACACCTCCTTTCTCCAAGTGTGCAAGCAATTCTCTAATCATTAAGAGAGAGAAGGGGCAAGAGAATGTGGTGGATATGTATAGATATATACAATATATCTATACATTTCTTCTAACAAACAAAACTTTATTCTTATCTATCATTTCATTCTCTCCTATCTTTCATTTCATTTCTCTTTCCTTTCTTATTAGCTAAGCAAAAGAAAACTAAGAGAGAGAGAGAGAGGGAAAGGGGGAGTTCGGCAGCCATGAGAAAGAGAGAGAGAGAGAGAGAGATTTTGCAAAATTTCCAAGTCCCATAATCAAACTAGGAAGAAGAAGAAGGAAGATTTTGAACAAGGGTATAATATCTAACTATTATATGCATTTGTGTGGATTATTTTCAATTAAAACTTGGATCTATGATTTCAAAACTCTAAAATCATAGATCTACATATATATAAGTATGTTATGTGTAGATTTATTGCTTTTGATGATCAAAAATTAGATCAAAAGAAAGAAGAATGAAACTATGTTTTAAAAGTTTGAAAATCTTAATTTTCTTAGCATAAATTATGTTTTGTTTGTGTTTGTTGAAGTTTTGGTGAAATATATCATGGATCATGATAGATCCATGAGTATATGAGGTCTTAATAGGTATTATGACATTTAATGTTTGGCTAATCAAGAGATCTAGGAAGATTTCTTAGAAATCATAAAAACTGGAAAATCAGATTTTTAAAAAACGTAATATGAAATTCAAACGACCTTATCTCTCTTAATATTTTGATATTTTGATTGTGGTTAATTTCTGGAGTTAGATCTATGAGTCTTCTAACGGATTCAAGTGGAATCACTAAAACATTTCTTGCAGATTTCTGTCTGGAGAATTTTTAGCAAAGGATGCAAAAACTGAAAAGTCAAAAAAATACTCTGTCCAAAACTTTCAAGGGTAGTTTCGGCCACTTAATTGTTGTTATAAATTCCAATATTTTGGGACATTAAAATATATGTTATAAAGTAGCTTGTGTCCTAAAAGGAGCTCATTCTGACTTAAATTGAGCAAGTTATGACCATTTCAATATTTGCATTTTTTTCGACAAAAATTGCTATAACCGGAGTTGTATAACTCCGATGGACATGAAATTTAAACTGGAGACTCATGTCAACATGTGTAAGATCCCGCCAAGAGTTGGAAATTTTTGGAGTTAAGCGTGAGGTAGCAAATTTCTTAAGGAATTAACTAAAAATGGATTTTTGAAATATACTTAAGGAAGTTGAAAAATTCATGAAATATTATTTTTGTGTATGGAATATATGTATTTATGTGTGGACAAAACATAAAACAATAATAAGATGATTAGGTTAAAAAAGAAAATCCAGTTTGCTGGATTTTAATCTAGTTTGCTGGATTAGCCACCAGGATGCTGGATTGGTATGTTTGGATAATCCAGGATGCTGGATTAATCTATTTGGATAATCCAGGTTGCTGGATTGGTGGTCAGTTTGAATCCAGGCTTGCTGGATTAGAGGTCAGTTGAATCAAGTCTGCTGGATTGGAAAATAGTTTATTAAATTGAAACTCAGTCTGAATCCAGGTTGCTGAATTAGGTATTCAGCTTACTAATTTATAAATAAAATGAAAGACTAAGTGTTAATTCACAAGTTATATGACAAAGTAGTGTTAAGTTTAAGGTAGTACAGTCGTACTCTTTAATGATTGATGTATAGTAGCTGGGCTAAACTACTCCTTCATATGGGGAAGGTATCTACGAATTAGTAACCGATCTAAATCACTGTGAAAGCAGTGTAGACGAGACGAAAACTAATTTCTTAGTTGTTTGTGGGAAACCACTAAGTATACAATATTGAATATTATTAAAGACTCGATGTGTGCTAGGTTTAGACTTGTGTATATGTATAGTGTTAAGGATATCTACTATTTGACTATGTGTTTAAATGTTAGATAGTTTACTTATAAGGTATGTTATGCTAATTGAAAGTTTAATCTTATAACTAATAGGTCATTACAATAAAGCGAATTAAATTAAATTGCATAGCGGTAATCGACTATGCAGGCAAGTTTCCCTAACTCAAACTCGAGTTATATTTCAAAGCATGTTAGTGAATGATTATTGATGATTATTCACGTCTATACTGATTATTGATTCGCACTTAGTGCATGTTGCATATGTTCATCAGGTATGAAAGGCTGATCACCATCCTGTTGGGTTTGTACGAAATCGTGACGCAATCAAATTGTAAAAATTAGCGGAAGCATAGTATATCAGAGTTTAAAATTTTCTACAAAACCATTACCCGGATCATCATTTATGCAAATTATTAATTTAAAACGATAAATAAAAAGTTATGGAATCATACCCTTGTAGAACTAGGCTTCCACAGGTACGAGTTTAACTCATTGTTCTTCGTGATCTCCTTGAATTTTCGGGTTAAATTCCTTCCTTTGATCAACGTTAGCCACCCAAGTGTTTGGCCTCTAAAGGTGATCCACCACGGAAGATGAATTATCAAGAAAGAGGGTGGTTGGCTTAGTTTTCTATCCTCTATAGAAAAGGAGTACTCTCCAACAAATGGAATTTCATCAACTGATATCTATTATAAAACTCCTCTTATATAGATATTGGTCAACCCTTCTAATCCTATTAGACATGGGATTTCATTTAATTAATTAAACTCTTTTAATTAATTTAGGCTTCCCACCACATTGGGAATAATTAATTAAATAAATTTAATTAATTTGCCTCCTAATGTTATTAGGAATAAATGAGAGTACTAATATTAAATTAATTACTAAACTCCTTTAGAAATTAAAATAATAATAATTGTAATAATATTAATAAGTCTCCTCTTATTAATTTATATTTAATATTTCTAAAATATTAAATAATAAAATTTAAGCTATTTAATTTATTCTATCACCATAGATTAAATTAATTAAACTTAATGCATTATTACGATTATGCCATTACATTCTTAAATAATTATTCTTCTTTTTATGGTGTGACCCTTTAGGTTCTCCATATTAAACCGGTTGTGAATAAATCAATTAGAACAATTCTAATCTTATTTAAATAAATAAATTAAACTAATAATCTATTTAAATAAATAATATTTATTCTACAATAGGGATAAGCCTCCCTAGCGATCAACAACTTTTCAGATAATATAGATTTCAACATTAATCATAAAAGAACCTATGAGTAAATAGTTACTGTATAATTCAATCCTTCTACCATACAATGTCCCATTTAAATATAAGACATGGAATTGCTGTCAAGTCTTATTTTATTTAATTATATATATTTCGATTAGAAAATGCACAACTCTATTTAAAGCAAATTAGAAACTCCTTTCTAATTTCATTCCACCTTGGCCAAGGATTCCTGGGTTGTCATTTACCGAATCACATAGGACATATCTCCTCTTTTACTAGAGGTGATAGATTCTTTATTGATCATTCATTATCTCCATATGTAACTCATTATACCCAAGCAAACCCTTTATTTATACCCTAAAGGGCTTTAAGGAATAAGTCAAAGTATAATTCATTACATACAAGATACTATGATGATCTCAAGTCCAAGGATCGCTTGTACTACTATCACATTAGGAATTCCTATTGACAGGCGAGTAAAACTCCATTAGGTATTCCATAGCGAGTCACATTCAGTGAACTTATTCTCTAATAATCACCTACATACTTGCTTTAGTGTCTCCACACAAATGATCATGAGATCAATCATCCTCATCCAATGAGTAAGTAACATATGTACCAATCTATCCGGATTTACTAATCCCCTTTATAGTAATCCCACGATTGAAAGCTATTTTAGTTTTAAGCTTTCTAAGAATTTAAATCTCATTAGCATGATTAACTTCATGATTCTAAAAGCATTGCTTAAAACTATGGGTTATTTACATATTATAAAAACAACACCATGTAGATAATTAAATACCTTTAATAAATGAATATTTTTATTAATAAATGAATATTTTTATTAATAAATAAATAAGATTGTCTCCAAAGTATATGTTTTATCATCATACATGATTGGCTTGTATGCATACTACTTTCAATCTTCCACTTGCACTAAAGCCAATCGCCATGGTATCTCATACCCTTCTTCTCTAAGTGACGATCAAACTGCTGTTATGTTAAAGCTTTAGTAAATAGATCTGCAATGTTATCATGAGAGTCTATATGTTCTTCTTTCAATGATTTCGTTAATCAAAGTGCCGCAACACATGTTTAGATTCAAGATGAGACTTAGGAACTATTCCTAGTTCTGTAATGAACTTTTCATCCGAAACATCAACTTGCAGCTTCACTTACAGTTATATACTTTGTCTTTGTCACTAACCCAGTAACCTTTTGCTATTTGGAACCTTTCCAATTCACTGCACCACCTTTCAAGGTAATGACTTACCCTAAAATGGATTTGTTGTCGTCTTGGTCAGTCTGAAAACTTGAGTTTGTTTAGCACTCTAGTTTAATTCAGTCTCATCATGTGATATGATGACATCCTTAGTCAGTTAAGTACTTTAAGATGTTTATCACTGTCTCACAGTGATCTTCTCCAGAATATGGCTGATCAACATCAAGTCTCGTATATTTCATTACATACATGGTAGTAGCTCATGCGATCTCTCTTTTATTGAGGACAATTTTAGAGAGATTCACTCCATGGCTCATCATCATGAGACACCTTTTGGAGTTTGTCATACTAAATGCCTTTAGCATCTAATGAATATACGTTTCCTTGGGTTAAGCCGAACAACCTTTTTAAATCTTTTAGTACAGATTTATATCCCCAATGTGGGATGTTGTACCCAAATCATTCATGAAGGAATGTTTAGACAACTTTATTTTGATCGATTGTAGCATAGGAATTTCAGTCCCTATCAGTAATATATCATCAACATATAATACATGGAATGAGACAACGCTCCCACTAACCTTCTTGTACACACATGGTGCAATCTCATTTTTGATAAAATCAAACTCTTTGGTTGTCTCATCAAAATGAATGTTCCATCTATGAGAAGCTTGCTTCAATTCATAAATGGATTGTTATAGCTCATATACATGATTTGCTTCAACTATTGATACAAATCCATCTGGCTGTATTATACATACTTTCTCCTCTAATATTGTATATTTGAGGAAGGGCGTCTCCACGTCCATTTTGCCAGATTTAGTAATAATAAGCTGCAACCCCAAGTAAAATCCAAATGAACTTGAGCATTGCTTCTAAGATCTATTTTGATTTTATGGTCATCTACCATTTCCCTGAGTCTTTATTACTTATAGTCTGTTCGTAATTCAATGGATCATCATCATTTATGACGTGTACCTCATCGTCATCCTTTATGACGAATCCATAGCTCTTAGGTATCTTTGGTACCTTTCCATATTGACGAATAGGGTGTTGTACAGTAGGTGTCTCTACTTGGACAGGTTCATCCACTTGATTTGTAGTGGTTTATGGTTCTTGAATTTCTTCAAGATCTAATTTCCTCCCACTAGCCCCTTCAAGGATAAACTCATTTTCCAAGAAGGCAGCGTGTTTCACAACAAACACCTTTTGCTCAGTAGGATTGTAGAAATAGTATCCCAAACTTTCTTTAGGATATTCCACAAAACGTGCACTTATCTGATCTTGTCCCAAGCTTATCATATTGAAACTTTTTCACATAAGTTGGACATCGCCAAATCTTAACATGCTTAAGACCAAGTTCCTCCCTGTCCACATCTTATATGGAGTCTTAGGGATGGATTTCGAGGGGACCTTATTTAGTAGATATGCAGCCGCTTCTAGGGCATAACCCCAAAATGATATTGAAAGATTGGTAAAACTCATCATGGATCGAACCATGTCCAACAATAGTCGATTTCTCCATTCAGATACTCCATTTAACTGTGGTGTACCTGGTGGAGTCCAATGTGAGATTATACCATTTTCTTTGAGACAATCGAGAAACTCACCGCTTAAGTATTCACCACCTCGATCTGATCAAAGAATCTTAATACTCTTGTCCGTTTGTTTCTCTACTTCACTTCTGAACTCTTTGAACTTTTTAAATGATTCTGATTTGTATTTCATTAAATACACATATCCAAATCTTGAGTGATCATCAGTGAAAGTAATAAAATAAGAATACCCACCCCGTGCATTCGTTGTCATAGGTCCACAAACGTCTGTGTGAACCAACGCTAACAACTCTGTAACTTTTTCTCTTTTTCCACTGAAAGGAGATTTAGTCATTTTACCCATGAGACAAGATTCACAAGTTGGATATGATTCATAATCAGATAGCTCTAAGAGCCTATCCTTATGCAACTTGGATAATTTTGTTTCATTAATATGACCGAGTCTACAGTGCCACATATAGGTATAATTAACATCATCCCTTTTCCCTTTCTTAGTTTGTTCTATTTGAAGTATATTTTCATTCAAGTCAAATATATAAAGTCCATTTCGCAGACTTCAAATACCATATAAAACATTATTTTTTTAAATTGAACAACTGTTGTTCTTTATAATAACATCATATCCTTCCATATCCAATACAGAAATAGAAATAATGTTTTTAATAATATTCGAAACAAAATAACAATTATTTAAATAAATGGACTTTCCCGAAGGCATTGCTAAACAATAAGTGCCTACAGCTAATGCAGCAACCTTTGATCCATTTCCCACTCGTAGGACAACCTCATCCTTGTTCAGCTTTCTACTTCTGACGAGTCCCTTCACATTATTACGTATGTGAGAACCACAGCCGGTATCAATACCTAAGTAGAATTTTGACTTTCTGAAAAATTAATTTCAATCATGAACAAACCTTGATTTGAAGTCGAAGCTTCTCCAAACTTCTTCTCTGCCAGAAACTTCTTGCAGTTCCTCTTCCAATGATCCGGCTCATTGAAATAGAAGTACATTCCTTTGCTAGCTGGATTAGGTTTTTTTTGTTCCTTTATGTTCACCTTGCCCTTGGTCATCCGAGATTGAAGAGCTCCTTAGATATCTCATATTTAGCAGTTCTACTTTGTTCACCATACAACTCCTTGAGGTGAAGCAACATAGTAGGAGCATCTATGTTTTCATGCTGACGCTGAAGCTCGTTATTCATAGATGCGAGCATGATGCCTTGAGGCACAGATGAGTCATTTTGCCACTTTATAATGGTGGCAATTTCTTCCTCAGATGCTGATTCTGGAACAGTTCCAGAGACTGGTGAATTTAGGACATAAAAATTCTTTTCAGCAGTGAGAACTATTCTTAGATTCCTTAACCAGTCCGTATAATTTGGTCCGGTTAGTTTATTAGCATCAAGTATGCTTCACAGTGAAATTAGTAATTTCGACATTTTAAAATTCTGCATGTGAAAAATAACATTTTTAGCAAACATTCATTTTATTAATTTTGCATACCAAAATAAATTTAGGTCTTTATATTAAATTGGTATCTCTCACTATTTTTATCAAACTAAATTACCCTCACTTATATAGTTCGGCAACATCTGATTAAAGATTTGCTAGTGAGATTAAGGATCTCATTTCAAATGTATATAGCCTTGTGGATAGCACAACAAATGATATATAAATAAATAGGTAGACAACTCTTGTCAATTACATCAACATGTAACTCCTTTTATTTTGCCTCTTAAATCATAATGGTCAAGTGTGTGCACATCCGAACTAAAATGATTTAAGTTAAGTCCAGCCTAGCACTTCCATAAATTTAAAAAAGAAAAATGTTCGTCCTTGTGGATAGCACAGCAAGACTATATTGTTCAATTTTCTTGATAAGCATCAAATGTGATTAATTAATATCTTAAATACGCAATAATCGTCTTGTGGATAGCACAACAAGCTCATATTAAATAGTTAATACTCTATTAATTTATCATGCTAGAAGGCGACGTTCGATATTTCAAATATCATTGAACGCTTCAGACTTAATATTATTTCTTTGAGGGATTTCTTATTATTTGTCTCATCTTGTTTAGCACGCATGCACATATATATATAAAATGCACGTCATTTTATTAAACATACAAAGCATGTTTGCATAAAATATAATATATATAATATTTAGCATGCACATATAGAATACTATATTCTACCCGGATTGATTATGGACTTTTATTCTAGTTTGGTTCACTAGAGCCACAAAGTGAACCAAAAGGTCAAACCTAGGAGTGCAAGAATTTAAATTTAAACGTAACTATTACATTTAAATTCGGGCTCCATACAAACGGGTCTTCACACGCTTCTTGCTCCTTGGTCTCCAATTTCTTCAAGATAATTCTAACTATTTCTATTACATTAAACTATTTATTTTAAATAGAAACCTTGATCAGCAGTCAAGAGGAATTACATAGGAGAGAGGTAGAATTTTACATCAAGAAAAAACCAGAGAAGACGAGGTACGCAGACCCCATTTAATAAAACCCATTCATTCAAGCATTCAACTAAAATAAAGTCCAATCAAATTAGTCAAATAGTCCATAATCAATCCCTATTTATTATCATACATACCACCATATATATCAATAAATAAATATTTATCTCATAAATTAAAATATTCCATATATATATGAGTATCATTTAATGGACAATTTTAAATTGCATGAAATCCAATTTCAAGATTAAAATAAACTCTTTATTTTAATTATAAAATTATTTAGAATATAATATATATATATATATATATATATATATATATAATAAGTAATCAACTATCCTGGTTCACTTTGAATTGAATAAGTTACTTTATTAAAAGCAATCCGTTTTAGATATACTGTTAATGTTGGTTTTAAAAAACAATCAGGATTCACCAACTTTTTGAATCATCAAATTCGCGAGTCTTACCAGTATATATGAAAGGATTCTCACCAGTATATGAAACGTGATAATGATCCCTTGTAGAAAGAAAAAAACGTGACACAGCGTTTGAATCAGTTAGATCTACTGATCCGTCCAAAAAAAAATTATTTTGCCATTTTTTTCTTCACAGTTGCGAATTATCTTTTTTTCATAAAAATAATTTTATACAATAAAATTATGCCCAATAAATTATTCAAAATACATACCCATACATATATGAAATAAAAAATAATTAATAATTGCGTAAATGTTTGGCTTTGATACCACTGTTGGGTTTGTACGAAATCGTGACGCAATCAAATTGCAAAATTTATCGAAAGCATGGTATATCAGAGTTTAAAAATTTCTACAAAACCATTACCCGGATCATCCTTTATGTAAATTAATAATTTAAAACGATAAATAAGAAATTATGGAATCATACCCTTGTAGAACGAAGCTTGGACAGGTACGAGTTCAACTCCTTGTTCTTCGTGATCTCCTTGAATTTCTGGGTTAGATTCCTTTCTTTGATCAACGTTAGCCACCCAAATGTTTGGCCTCCAGAGGTGATCTACCAAGGAAGATGAATTATTAAGAAGGACGGTGGTTGGCTTAGTTCTCTGTCCTCTATAAAAAAGGAGTACTCTCCAATAATTAAAATTTCATCAACTGATATCTATTATAAAACTCCTCTTATATAGATATTGGTCAACCCTTCTAAAACTATTAGACATGAGATTTTATTTAATTAATTAAACTCTTTTAATTAATTTAGGCTTTCCACCACATTGGGAATAATTAATTAAATTCATTTAATTAATTTTTCTCATAATCTTATTAGGAATAAATGAGAGTACTAATATTAAATTAATTACTAAACTCTTTTAGAAATTAAAATAATAATAATTGTAATAATATTAATAAGTCACCTCTTATTAATTTATATTTAATATTTTCAAAATATTAAATAATAAATTTTAAGCTATTTAATTTAATCTATCACCATAGATTAAATTAATTAAACTTAATGCATTATTACGATTATGCCATTACCTTCTTAAATAATTATTCTTCCTTTTATGGTGTGACCCTTTAGGTTCTCCATATTAAACCGATTGTGAATAATCAATTAGAACAATTCTAATCTTATTTAAATAAATAAATTAAACTAATAATCTATTTAAATAAATAATATTTATTCTACAATAGGGATAAGCCTCTCTAGCGATCAACGACTTTTCAGATAAAATAGATTTCAACATTAATCATAAAAGAACCTGTGAGTAAATAGTTATCGTACAATTCAATCCTTCCACCATACAATGTCCCAATTAAATATAAGACATGGAATACTGTCAAGTCTTATTTTATTTAATTATATGTATTTCGATTAAAAAATGCACAACTCCATTTAATGTAAATTAGAAACTCCTTTCTAATTTCATTCCACCTTGGCCAAGGATTCCTGGGTTGTCATTTACCGAATCACATAGGACATATCTCCTCTTTTAGTAGAGGTGATAGATTCTTTATTGATCATTCATTATCTCCAAATGTAACTCATTATACCGAAGCATACCCTTTTATATACCCTAAAGGGCTTTAAGGAATAAGTTAAAGTATAATTCATTATATACAAGATAATATGATGATCTCAAATCCAAGGATCACTTGTACTACTATCACATTAGGAATTCCTATTGACAGACGAGTAAAACTCCATTAGGTATTCCATAGCAAGTCACGTTCAGTGAACTTATTCTCCAATAAGCACCAACATACTTGCTTTAGTGTCTCCACACAAATGATCATGAGATCAATCATCCTCATCCAATGAGCAAGCAACATATGTACCAATCTATTCGGATTTACTAATCCTCTTTTTAGTAATCCCATAATTGAGAACTATTTTAGTTTTAAGCTTTCTAAGAATTTAAATCTCATTAGCATGATCAACATCATGATTCTAAAAGCATTGCTTAAAACTATGGGTTATTTACATATTATAAAGATAGCACCATGTAGATAATTAAATACCTTTAATAAATAAATATTTTTATTAATAAATAAATAAGATTGTCTCCAAAGTATATGATTTATCATCATACATGATTGACTTGTATGCATACTACTTTCACTTCCTTACCATTTGGCTCAATTAAATTTGTTCATGTTTATTGTTGGCCATTCTTCATTATTGACTCGGTCATTCAGTTATGAAAATTGATTTATATTCTTTCATAATTATTTATATTGTTGAAAGTTTGTCAACTTATTATTCTTTTCAATCATGATATATCTTCATTTGAACTTAAACTTGCTGGACAAATTTGTCGCTCACCCTTGCTATATCATGATAAATATTTCAGATTAAGACGAAACTTCGAATATAGGCAAAGACAAAGACAAACTCCAGAATTGGATTTGGATGCAGGTTAAACTTGTAATAGTATTGAATGCAAATGACATGGTAAGTCGTATAGGATATTGAAGGCAGGTATTAAGTTAAGTTACAGACCTTGGGGATTATGTTGTAAAAAGTTATTGTATAAACAATTTATATTTATATCTTTCATAATAGTTATAGAAATAATGTATCGTAACGTACCAGGTCCGAAGTTCTGGGGACCCAGATTTGGGGGCGCTACATTTGGTATCAGAGCTGTAGGTTATAAAACTTAGGTAGTGTTACCTTAGGCTATAACCGCAGAGATGAGGAATAGAAATAAACCCAAATAGAGTTTAAGTTCTAAGCGATGAATTTGGGCAAGGTATTAATAAGTCAATAAGATTCAAAGAAGAATCATGACAAGTAATAAAGATCCAGAGTTACCTAACTCTGATAATAAAGATGAACAATAATAATGAATAAATAGAGTCTAAAAGACTAAAAGTATAAAGGGAAAGAAGATCGTAATACAAAACGATCATAAGATAGGAAAGAATTATAATATAATACAATTATAATATAAAATCACAACGTGATCTGATGTGGTCATAGGAGGACAAATGATCAATCAAATGATTAAAAACTTTATAGCATAATTTTTGTACGACTGTTATACTATAAAAATGTACTATTAAAACTCAAGAAAGAGTAGTGAATTGTAGATACAGATTAAATAAAATTCGTATTGAGCAAGAGGGAGCTAGGAATATGTGGGATTTCAGTTGAGAACTCATATGATAGCTGAGTTGTACAAACCTTTGTATGGGCAGGGGTTTTGTGCTTGGTCTAACGACTACTTAGTTTATAATTTTGATAATCATTGAAATGTCTGTGTCACGCTATTCGCTATATGTATGATGAGAATGTGATTCTTTTCTCATGTGTATAACGAATAAGTAGAGAATATAAGATTAGGTGCGAGTTCTTTAAACTCATACGTATGGTAAGTTCGTGACTCATAATCGTATGGTGGAACCCATCAGCGAATGGACGACTTTGGTTTGACTAGGATAAGTTCCTAAACCTATATGATTGTGGTAAGTTCCTGAACTCATAACGTGTGGTATGTTTGATGAACTATACGGGGGTATAGGAAAATTGTGAATGAAGGATTGAGGATAATAGAAATAGATAGAATTATTAAGCAATCGATCATTAGAAAAATTGATGTTGATGGTGGAAGCATAGGTATTCCAAATGTTCTAGCTGTGTTAGACTTCGAAATTTTTGACATCAAGCTAAATTCGCACAGATGTGCCTTTTTCAAAATAAAATGAATTTTTGTTATCTTCACAACATGGTGACAAGGGTGTGGAGATGGACTTTGAGCCATTATCACATCGTTACCTGTTGTAGCATGATAATTCCAAAAATTGATTTTTAATAGTTTTGAACGGTTTAAAGAATAGTCTACTACGCTAATTGTTTCGGCTAGACAAAAATTATTTAAAATATTAAAATATATTTTATATATCATCAATGCATCATGGAACCTGATGCAATGATGATAAAAATGATGGAGTCATTAATGCAGTATTGCCTAGTGTTGAATGTGATCTAAAGATTGTCAGCCCACTATAGTATATTGTTCTATGACAAAGTCACAAAAATGACAGAATCTTCAACGGACTGTAAATACAGTGCGGTATAATGACATCATAAAATTATTTTTAGAATTTTAAAGAAAAGTCAAGTGCCAATTAAATTTGGCCAGACACATGTTTCGATTGATGTTAGAATTATTGGTATATGTCTAAGCTAATTGATTCAGCTAGACAAATGTTTATGAAAATTCAAGTATCTCTTTGAAACTTATCCCGAACCATATTGTTTTTATTCGGACTTCTGGCTGAGTATGAACAACCCCGAAAAATGGGGATATATTGGTTGGATAACGTACATTCCAATCATTGAATGCATACAGTCGTTCAGATAATTAAGGCCAACATCTGCAGCTTACCTTTTTCGTGATTGTAAACATATCTATTATTTGATTATGGTGAATACCGTTAAACCCAAGAGTTCATGGTCTATATGACCGTCAGTATAATTTGAAAAGTTTTTAACTCCTTGTGGAGAAGTCTGGGTGGAATGTGATGATAGAATAATTCTTCATAGAAGGAAGCCGTGTGTACTCATTAAATGAGAATAAAATCAGATAAAGGTTAAGTTGAAAACCTAGTTTTGGTGAATAGAAAGATTAGGGATTAGTAGGATGTAATTTCGAGGACGAAATTCTTAGAAGAATGGATGAATGTGACAACCCGAGAATTTATAAGATTTTAAATGATTAAATAAAGGTTAAATAATAAGACCTAGACTGTAAATAGAGTATGGATTTAAAAATTTTGTGAAGGACTTATATGATTTTGTGTATTGTTTATATATTTATTTAACATATAAAGAGAAGTATGAATAAAGTCTTGTAACCTAATATATATATTAGGTATGGAAATTTAAGAACTTAAGGGTTATAATATGTAAGGATGTTAATATTTAAAAATTTTACTAACCCAAGAGATCAATTTTATTATCTCAATTTATTAATTTTATTAAAACCAATCTAACTGGGTTAAGTAATTAAATGTACATGAGTAAGAATTTGATTTACAAATTTAGTAAATAGAAATCCTAATTAAATAATTAGGGTAGGATAGAATTAAAATTTGTGCATTATGTTAATTTACATGGCCCAATTATTTTATTAGCAAGCCCAAATTATTTTAGTGGGAGCCCAAGACTTTAGCCCAATTATAAGGGATTTATTTGGATATTTAAGTGAGCAAGTATTGCAATAAAAGAAAACAAAGTTGGGGATAAAAGGGGAGGGGAATTTCGGTCAAGCAAAGAGGAAAGGAAGGAAGGAATGAATGTAATTATTACATTTACCAACTCCTCACCAACTCCCTTATGTGTCAAGCTCTCCTTTTAACACCTCCTTTCTCCAAGTGTGCAAGCAATTCTCTAATCATTAAGAGAGAGAAAGGGCAAGAGAATGTGGTGGATATGTATAGATATATACAATATATCTATACATTTCTTTTAACAAACAAAACTTTATTCTTATCTATCATTTCATTCTCTCCAATCTTTCATTTCATTTCTCTCTCCTTTCTTATTAGCTAAGCAAAAGAAAACTAAGAGAGAGATAGGGAAAGGGGGAGTTCGGCAGCCATGAGGAAGAGAGAGAGAGAGAGAGAGAGATTTTGCAAAATTTCCAAGTCCTATAATCAAACTAGGAAGAAGAAGAAGGAAGATTTTGAACAAGGGTATAATATCTAACTATTGTATGCATTTGTGTGGATTATTTTTAATTAAAACTTGGATCTAAGATTTTAAATTTTCAAAACCTTAGATCTACATATATATAAGTATGTTATGTGTAGATTTATTACTTTTGATGATCAAAAATTAGATCAAAAGCAAGAAGAATGAAACTATGTTTTAAAAGTTTGAAAATCTTAATTTTCTTAGCATAAATTATGTTTTATTTGTGTTTGTTGAAGTTTTGGTAAAATATATCATGGATCATGATAGATCCATGAGTATATGAGGTCTTAATAGGTATTATGACGTTTAATGTTTGGTTAATCAAGAGATTTAGAAAGATTTCTTAGAAATCATAAAAACTGGAAAATCAGATTTTTAAAAAACGTAACATGAAATTCAAATAACCATATCTCTCTTAATATTTTGAATTTTTGAGTGTGGTTAATTTTTGGAGTTAGATCTATGAGTCTTCTAACGGATCCAAATAGAATCACTGAAAAATTCCTTGTAGATTTTCGTCTGGACAGTTTTTAGCAAAGGACGCAAAAATTAAAAAGTCAAAAAAGCAATCTTTCCAGAAATTTCAAGGGCAGTTTCGGCCACTTAATTAATGTAATAAATTCCAATCTTTTGGGACATTAAAGTATATGTTATAAAGTAGCTTGTGTCCAAAAATAAGCTCTTTCTGACTTAAATTGAGCAAGTTATGACCATTTTAATATTTTGATTTTTTAACAAAAATCGCTATAACTGGAGTTGTATAACTCCGACGGCCATGAAATTTAAACTGGACGCTCACGTTAACATGTGTAAGATCCCGCCAAGAGTTGGGAATTTTTGGAGTTAAGCGTGAGGTAGCAAATTTCTTAAGGAATTAACTAGAAATAGATTTTTGAAAAATACTTAAGGAAATTGAAAAATTCCTGAAAAATTATTTTTGTGTATGGAATATATGTGTTTATGTGTGGACAAAAGATAAAAAAATAATAAGATGATTAGGTTAAAAAAGGGGAATCCAGATTGTTAGATTGGAATCCAGTTTGCTGGATTTTAATCTGGTTTACTGGATTGGCCACCAGGATGCTGGATTGGTATGTTTGGATAATCCAAGATGCTGGATTAATCTATTTGGATAATCCAGGTTACTGGATTAGTGGTCAGTTGAATCCAGGCTTGCTGGATTGGATGTCAGTTTGAATCCAGGCTTGCTGGATTGGAGGTCAGTTGAATCTAGTCTGCTGGATTGGAAAATAGTTTACTAAATTGAAACTCAGTCTGAATCCAGGTTGCTGAATTAGGTATTCGACTTACAAATTTATAAATAAAATGAAAGACTAAGTGTTAATTCACAAGTTATATGATAAAGTAGTGTTAAGTCTAAGGTAGTACAGTCGTACTCTTTAATGATTGATGTATAGTAGCTGGGCTAAACGACTCCTTCATATGGGGAAGGTATCTATGAATTAGTAACCGATCTAACTCACTGTGAAAATAGTGTAGACGAGACGAAAACTAATTTGTTAGTTGTTTGTGGGAAACCACTAAGTATACTATATTGAATATTATTAAAGACTCGATGTGTGCTAGGTTTAGACTTGTGTATATGTATAGTTTTAAGCATAGCTAATATTTGACTATATGTTTAAATGTTAGATAGTTTACTTACAAGGTATGTTATGCTAATTGAAAGATCAATCTTATAACTGATAGGTCTTTACAATAAAGCGATTAAATTAAATTGCGTAGCGGTAATCGACTATGAAGGCAAGTTTCCCTAACTCAAACTCAAGTTATATTTCAAAGCATGTTAGTGAATGATTATTGATGATTATTCACTTCTATACTTATTATTGATTCGCACTTAGTGCATGTTGCATATGTTCATCAGGTATGAAAAGTTGATCACCTTCCTTACCATTTGGCTCAGTTAAATTTGTTCATGTTTATTGTTGACCATTCTTCATTATTGACTCGGTCATTCAGCTATGAAAATTGATTTATATCCTTTCACAATTATTTATATTGTTGAAACATTGTCAACTTATTATTCTTTTCAATCATGATATATCTTATTTGAACTTAAACTTGCTGGGCAAACTTATTGCTCACCCTTGCTATATCATGATAAATATTTCAGATTAAGACGAAACTTTGGATACATGCAAAGACAAAGATAAACTCTAGAATTGGATTTGGATGCAGGTTAAACTTGTTATAGTATTGAACGCAAATGACATGGTATGTCGTATAGGATATTGAAGGCAAGTATTAAGTTATGGTTACAGACCTTGGGGATTATGTTATAAAAAGTTATTGTATAAACAATTTATATTTATATCTTCCGTAATAGTTATAGAAATGATGTATCGTAACGTACTAGGTCCGAGGTTCTGGGGACTCAAATTTGGGGGCGCTACATTTGGTATCAGAGCTGTAGGTTATAAACCTTAGGTAGTGTTACCTTAGGCTATAACCGCAGAGATGAGGAATAGGAATAAACTCAAATAGAGTTTAAGTTCTAAGCGATGAATTTGGGCAAGGTATTAATAAGTCAATAAGATTCAAAGAAGAATCATGACAAGCAATAAAGATCCAGAGTTACCTAACTCTGATAATAAAGATGAACAATAGTAATGAATAGATAGAGTCTAAAAGACTAAAAGTATAAAGGGAAAGAAGATCATAAAACAAAACGATCATAAGATAGGAAAGAATTATAATATAATACGATTATAATATGAGATCACAACGTGATTTGATGAGGTCATAGGAGGACAAATGATCAATCAAATGATTGAAAACTTTATTGCATAATTTTTGTACGATTGTTGTACTATGAAAATGTACTATTAAAACTCAAAAAATAGTTGTGAATTGTAGATACGGATTAAATGAAATTCGTATTGAGCAAGAGGGAGCTAGAAATATGTGGGATTTTAGTTGAGAACTCATGTGATAGCTAAGTTGTACAAACCTTTGTATGGGCAGGGGTTTTGTGCTTGGTCTAACAACTACTTAGTTTATCATTTTTATAATCACTGAAATGTCGGTGTCGCGTTATTCGCTATATGTATGATAAGAAGGTGATTCTTTTCTCATGTGTATAACGGATAGGTAGAGAATATAAGATTAGATGCGAGTTCTTTAAACTCATATGTATGGTAAGTTGGTGACTCATAATCGTATGGTGGAACCCCTCAGCGAATGGACGACTTTGTCCTTTTTTGTTGGTGGGAAGAATTAGGCAAGAATATTTTATGTTAAATCATTCCATGTTGTGATTGACCCCGGTGGCAACGAATGTAACCGGCTTCTAGCCTTATCCTTCAATGTAAATGGAAATAACCTCAATCGAATAGCATCTTCGGACACCCCATTATATCAGAAAGTATCACAAATATCTAAGAAGCTGACAAGATGATCGTTAGGGTCATCGTTCGATGATCCCCCAAACTAAACTGAGTTTTGGATCATATGAATTGTGCTTGATTTGATCTCAAAACTTGTGACTGTAATTATCGGACGTGAGATACTTGACTGAATTTTTATAACCTTCAGCATGGTATAATCTCGAAGCGATTTATGTTCTTCCTCAGCCATTATTTCCTTATTTTCAACCGTAGCCTGATTTGAATTTAGTCTCCTCCGAAAAGTACGTTCAATCTCGCTGTCGTAAGGAACTAAATCAAGACCCTTGGATCGTGTTTGCATAAACTAATAAATTTTCCCCGGTGCACACATAATTCTCGGATCAACACTTAAATAGACTTGAACAGAAGAAAGTCTGTAAAAGCAAATAGACAGAAAATAAAAATCTGTATAAATAAACTAAACTAATAAAAACTAATAATAAAATATAACTATTAGGATAGTTCTGTTAGTTCTCGGAGGAACAAAATTTATCTAGAAGGGGGGTGAATAGATATTTTAAAACTTTTTCCTTTTCAAAAACCTTATCAGATTTGTTAATTAAGTAAATTAATTAAAGGCAATGGAATATATGATTTGTTTGTTCCCCTTAAGATAAAGCAAGTTTATAGTATGATAAGCAGTTATAGTAGTTATGTCAGATATAGCAGTTATGGCAGATATAGAAGACACAGTGATTTTAAGTGGTTCAGAGCACTTAAGACTCCTAGTCCACTCTTCTACTCCATGAGTAGGAAATCCACTAAGAATATCTTTACAATCTTCGAATCACTTAGATTCCTTCAAGACCAGCAGTCTTGGAACTTCTTAGTTCACTGAGAACTCTTTAAGTCCAGCAGACTTGGAATACACTTGGAATGAGAGATGAGTTTTTAGTTGTGCTACTCAGTTGCTGTTAAGCATAAGTTCAAAAGAACTAAGTAGTGAAGCAAGCTTTCTTTTAGGATGGTGAAGTTTGACTTTGAGTGTTCTTCAGCTTTTTTCATTCTTGCTTGCTTGATTTGAATCTTCAATCTGATTTGCTTATGAAGGAGCCTTTGAAATCATTTCGTTGAAGGCTTCAATTGGTGCATTTAATGTTTCGGACATTTCTGAGCATTGATGTTGACTTCCTGGGAATATATAGTCCTGTTGTCTGACTCACCTAACACAGCAGACTGCTTTCCCACCTTACACCTGAAAATGTGCTTTTAGCAGACAGAAAGTACTCTCCTTAGCTTTTTCCATACGTTTCTTTGATTCAAACTAAGAATGAGTGTTGGATCATTGAGACTCCTGAAATATCAACGTCCATAAGATATTCTTCATTTGTTAGACATCTTCTTTCATCATATAGGCGAATCTTAATATTCTGATGTTAACTAAAGAAGCAACACGATCGTTGTCTTTTTACCACGATCGTTGTGTGTTGGTGTGCTCGATATTGATTCAGTCTTGATCGTAGAGAACACAACAATTTTTCTTAAGCTTTGATAAACTACAATCTCTTCTTGCTCATATAGCAGACTCCATTTTTTTGAGAGCTGACTGCGATTCTTGACTTGGCTCGACAGGAGCTCGGACTGTCTCCACGATTCTGAATGTGGCTTTCATGATAGACTACGATTCTGAGAGTGATTTTATCGACACTCCACGAATCTGCCTTGGCTTCTGCAAACTCTTGGCTGGCTCGACAGACTACGAATCTGTTAAGGCCTATCTATTACATTGCAAGAGATCAACTTAACAGACTTGATCTTTCTTCTATACATTCATTTACAGAATGATAAACATTTAGCTCAGATCAACCTAACAATTTTGATCTACTATCTAAGTTCTTGTACATGTGTTCTCATAAGGACTTTACACATAATCATATTTATTTAATTTGAACATCAAGTATATGCAATTCCCAACAATCTCCCCCTATTTGATGTTGACATAACCAAGGAGATTTGCATCATATCATCAAATTCTAATGCAGGATGCTAGAAAGTAAATATGACTTAGTGTTTCAGTGAGCAACTAAAATCTTTAGAGAATAAGCATGAATTTATTGATGTTGTGAAATAGATGTTACAGTTAAGCATAGGTACATCAATAAGAAACAAATTTAAACTTATCTCTATCTTCTTTGCCTCTTGCTCCTCGGAGGATTAGCAAACTCTTCAGCTCTCCTTCTTCTGCTAGCTTCATCTCGCCTTTCAATCTCTTCTAGCTCACTTGGACTGAGCATTTCTCCCTGAACATGTCTGCTCATAAAGGTAGGATCTCCAATGGGCATGCTCAAACCAGTGGTGGATACTCCTTGTGAGCTAAAGGATGGTCCTTGATGCTTCAATGGGGTCGCCATGATGATTGGTTGGCCCTGTTGTTCAATGCGTTGAGTTTGATAGCGAGGCTGTCTTGAAGGAGGTTGTTTCCATTTTCCTTTGCCTTTGCCTTTGCCTTTATCCCCTTCCTCTTTATTCTCCCCCTTTATGTCAGCATCCAGGGTTCGAATTTCTTCGGACAGACGATTTACTTCTTTCACCAGCTCGTGCATTTGAGAGCTCATTTGGGCAATATTATTATGATTCTCCTCAACCATAGCTTTAGTATTTGCTCTTTGTTGATGCAGCATGGCCAGGGCATTGTCTGTCTGCTTTACTTGAGTCAAAGAATACTCTTTGAACTCTCGTAGGGAGGTACTCAGCTTGTGAATCTGATCAGCAATAACATTATTCTGAGTTTCTTGAGTCTTCTGGAGGAGGAGGAGAACTGCTTCCTTGTGTTTGTTGGATGCCTGAAAGTGGATTGCATCCCTTTGGCTTAGACTGTCACTCATTTCCTTTATGATCTCCTTCAGTCTTTTTGAGAGTTCAGTTGCCAAATTATCAGGTAAAGTGTTGATAGATTTGATCATATGATTGAAGCGTTAATGAATTGCCAGGGAGTGAGCTTCAAGGTTCTCCTCTATTTCTAGGACCACCCTACTTGTGACATCGGCGAGCTTCTCGTTGGTGGGGAGAGGAGAGAGAGCTGATCAAAGACTTTTTAAAAATCATGAGGGGAGCTCGTAGTGTGTGCCCTTGACATACTTGAGAGAGCAAGTGCCATATCGAAATATTCATTGGTTGAGGAAGAGGGGATATCTAATTGTGTGAGTGGTGCTTGGGTTTGGTGTATGGGAGAGGAGGTTGGTTCAGTATATGGGATAGTTGGCTCGATAATTTGGTTTGGTGGCTTGATGGTCGTTGTGTCATGTTGTTGTTCCACGACCGTAGGTTGTTGTTCGACGAGCATAAATCGTTGCTCGACGATCATGGAGTCACTGACAGAAGATGGTATTATGATTGAAAGTTGGTCATTTGGTTCATCATTTACATGAGTTTTGGGACTCTATAACTGGAAACTGGTTCAGTAGGTTAGGAACCAGTTCAATCCACCTTGGCAGTTTATTAAATTGATAGAAGCTTGGTAGAGGACAGTGATTAACCTTGAAAGAGATAGGAATAAAATGTACCTCATGCTCCGTCTTTGAAGACGAGTGATTCGTGAACAATTTTTGAGCAAAGTTGAGTTTGCTTGGGAATCCCTGGGCTAACGCAGAAATTACTGGATAAGCTTTGTATGCCCAGAACATGTGATCCCAAGAGTTGAGAATCAGAGCTCTTTGATGGGGCATCATGGGCAGGTAGGAGAACAATTGATTGTAGTTAGCTCTCCTTTCTTCACTCCAGCCCTCTGCTATAATTTCAACTTCTTCCTCTTCTTCTTCTCTGTCTTCATCAACTTCTTCAGCACTTTTATTTGAAATTTCCACCACATCTATTGTCTCAACATCTCTTCTTTGTTCTTCAGCACTCTTCATCTCTACAGCATCTACACCTTCCATTTCTATAGCTTCAGAGACTACGATTTCTTGAGGGGCAGAGAGGGCTTCATGAGCAGCTTCTGATTGCTCCCCATTAGCTGTAGCACTCTCTGGTTTAGGGACTTCTAGAAACTCCCCCTCAACATGAGCTGTACTTTCCTCAATAGCTCCTGGCAGCTCCTCCTCAGTATGAACAATAGCTTGATCAGATACAGTAGGGGTTACTGCACTGTTGATGTTAGTTATCACTTCAGCAATGATCCTGGTCTCATCCAAGGACTCATTGTGAGAACCAGAAGCTTGAGACTTGGTTCTCTGTTCAGCTTGCTCAGCTGCAATTCTTTTTTTTTCTTCCTTTATCTTCAACAACGCTTCCTCATTGACAAGGATAAACTTCTTGACCAGCTTCCTCTTTTTCTCCTGGGCTCAGCCACAGCCTCAGCAGTTTCCTCAGCTTCAGCTATGATAATTTGTTCAGGCTGAGAAGCTGTTACATCATCTTCTTCTAGAAAGATGGTAAGTCTGGACTCCACGATTGGTGAGATTGAGGACTCCACGATCGTGGTGAGTGTAGACTTTTTTACTCGATGGATGCGCTTCTTTTTCTGAGGCTTAGAACTTCCTTCAGCCTTTTCCTCACTATGCTTCTTCTTCTTCTTCTCCTTCAGGACTTCTTCTGGTGATTTGGTCACTTCCAAGGTGAGTTCCCTTTGTGTGAAGAGACCTATAATCTCCATGCCAGAACCCCCTTGGGGGGCATCAGTGGTTGAGCCTTGAGGCTCTTCTGCCATCTGAACACTTTCTTTCAATTTCCTCTTCCCCTTACTCTTTCTGACTAGAGCAGAGGGTTCCTCTTGATTTACTTCATCTTCTTCCTCAGCTTCCCTCACTACAGATATGTTTCCCTGCTGAACAGATTTCTTCACTTCACTAGTCCTTTCACTGGACTCAGACATCATCATTTTCACTTTCTCAACAGGGTTCCTCTTCTAATTTTTAAAAAGTTGATGGGTTATTCTTCTGTTGGTGTTGATGAGTGCACCTTCCTTGTCTCCAATTGTTTCTCCCAGAGCAGATTGGAGAATAATGCTTATGAATCTCCCATATAGCATCTTACATATGCTCTTTGCCTTCTTGGAGTTGAGAATCCACTTCCCAATCCATCCCATGAGTAAAGCCCCATAGTTGAGTTCAACTTTGAAGCAGATTGCTATCATGAGCTTCAGTTGGTTCTCATTTATAGAGTCATGGCCAGAGCTTTTGCAGCATATGCACTTCCCAATAATGTCAGCCAGAAAATCGTACTTCTGGGGAAATTTCTTTCTTCTTTTAGCCCTTGATGTCTTGATTCTTCTTGTGGTGCATCCTCTTCAGTCCTTCATGGAAGTCGATGAAGCTCCGAGATGAAAGACCCTTTGATTTAAACCCTAGGGTCAATTTTATATCTTCAACTCCGAGCCGAATCTGCACACCCTTGACCTTTGTGGTGATGACGTCATTTTCAAAGACTCCATTACAGTAGAACTCTTTCACCAGCTTTGGGTAAATCTTTGTGCTAGTGCTTAGAGCTTCTTCGAGACCTGCTCTCCTCAGAAGGGACAGAATCTTGTGAAATTGTGGGTCGGCGGTCATAAACTAGTCGAAGCACAGTTGA
Source organism: Panax stipuleanatus (assembly GCA_020205555.1). Classification (NCBI taxonomy): domain Eukaryota; kingdom Viridiplantae; phylum Streptophyta; class Magnoliopsida; order Apiales; family Araliaceae; genus Panax; species Panax stipuleanatus. The sequence goes on from CM035121.1 coordinate 128,358,501, forward strand.
TAACCAGATACAACATTAGAAGCAGCCATTGATTTCTCTGATTTTTCCTGAGATGAACAAAATTAGCTGAGCGTACTTGTTTCAAGGGTTTCTTTGAGAGAGAGAGATAAACTTTTGAAGTTCATAGTTGAACTGACAAAAGATATTTCAAAATATATTTTTAACTTCCCTCTTTATGTTCTGCAGAGTGGGGCACGTGTTGTGTTCTACAGAGCTCTATGATTTTAAATCATATGAAAAATACTGATTTACCCTTAGCTCCCCCTGAGCTAGTGTATCCTTTGGGATGACTACGATCGTCTGGACTGCTCCACGATCATTGTCTCTACTCATGTTTCTGCACTGGTCCTTGTGATGCATTCTGAATCAGCACCTCTTCTGGGTTAAGGTTTCTCAGGAAGGGCCAACCTCTTAGTCTAAAACTAAAGGTCAGGTTTGTCCCTGAGGCGCTTATCAGAAGAGCTGCTTAGACTTTGTAGTAATGTTGTCATCACAGTGGGCTTCTCTGCCATATCGAGACTACTCCACGATCGTGGTTTCTCTTAGTCATCTCCACTATTTTGACATAGCCTTTTATCTGCATGGTTAGCACCACTTGAGCATAGAATTTATGGTTATAAATTTAACATTCCTAACTCACTTATTAGTTTGTTAAATCTGGATTCATCTAAGGGTTTTGTAAAGACATCAGCAAGTTGATTTTCAGTAGGGATATATTGTAAAGATATAGTTCCATTTTGAATATGATCCCTAATAAAATGATATCTTATTTCTGTATGCTTAGTCCTAGAATGCATGACAGGATTATGTGTAATTGGTATAGCACTTGTGTTATCACAGTGAACATGTATAGATTTAAAATCAAACCCATAATCTGCTAGCTGGTTTTTCATCCATAGAATTTGAGCACAGCAGCTGCCTGCAGCAATATATTCAACTTCTGCTGTTGAAGTTGATACTGAGTTTTACTTCTTGCTAAACCAAGACACAAGTCTATTTTCTAGCAGTTGACAAGTTCCACTGATACTTTTCTATCGATTTTGCAGCCAGCAAAATCAACATCTGAATATCCCATCAGTTCAAAGGAGGACTCCTTGGGATACCAAAGTCCCAAGTGAGGTGTACCTTTGAGATACCTGAAAATTCTTTTTACAGCAGCTAAGTGTGATTTCTTTGGATTAGCTTGAAATCTAGCACATATACATGTAGCAAACATAATATCTGGTCTACTAGCAGTTAAGTACAGAAGAGAGCCTATCATACCTCTGTATTGAGTAATGTCAATACATTTACCTTTCTCATCTTTGTCAAGCTTAGTTGCTAGAGCAATTGGTGTTTTCATGGGAGAGGCTGATTCTATGTCATACTTCTTAAGTAAGTCTTTGATGTACTTGTCTTGGTTAATGAAGATACCTTTATTAGTCTGCTTCACTTGCAGTCCAAGAAAGAAATTCAGCTCACCCATCATGCTCATTTCAAACTTACTCTAAATAAGCTTGGCAAACCTCTTGCACAGATTTTCATCAGTAGAACCAAAGATAATATCATCTACATATATTTGAACTAGTAAAACTTTATTTTTGTGCTTCCTAAGGAATAATGTGGTATCTACTCTACCTCTAGTGAATCCTTCTTCAATAAGAAAGTTTGTTAGTGTTTCATACCATGCTCTAGGTGCTTGTTTAAGTCCATATAAGGCTTTGTCTAATCTATAGACATAATTAAAGAGAGTTGGATTGATAAAAACTGGAGGTTACTCCACATATACTTCTTCTTGAAGTTCTCCATTCAGAAATGTACTCTTGACGTCCATCTAGAAGACTTTGAACTTCATGTGGGCAGCAAAGACAAGGAATATCCTGATAGCTTCTAGTCTGGCAACAGGTGCGAAGGTCTCGTCGTAGTTGATGCCTTCTTCTTAGGAATAACCTTTGGCCACTACTCTTGCCTTGTTCCTTGTGATCACCCCATCTTCATCCATCTTGTTTCTGAAGACCCATTTGGTGCCAATAACTGGGTGATTCTTTGGTCTAGGAACTAATCTCCAGACTTTGCTTCTTTCAAACTGATTCAGCTCCTCTTGCATGGCTTCTATCCAACTCGAATCTTCCATGGCATCTTCTATCTTCTTAGGTTCCATTTGGGACAGAAAGCTCATATAGAAACACTCATTCTATGTAGCAGATCTTATCTTGATTCTTGTATTTGGATCTCCAATAATCAAGTCTTGAGTGTAATCTCTTGCCCATTTTTTTCCTATTGGAACATCTGTTCTGGTGCCTTCTTGTCTGAATTCTTCAAGATTAACTTCTACTTCTTGTTGCAGAGGTTCGTCGTTCTGTGTAGCTCTCTCCACGATCTCTTCTTCAGGCTCGACAATTTCATCTTCTGGGACTGCGATCGTAGTGTTGGGATCGACCACCTCATTCATAGTGTCTGGATCGTCGATCGCAGTATTGAGTAGAACAGACTTATTTGAGTCTGTTTCATCAAAAATGATGTGAATCGAGACTTCAACACTTAGCGTCTTTTTGTTAAACACTCTATAGGCTTTGCTTTCTGTGGCATATCCAAGAAAGATCCTTTCATCTGACTTTTGTTGGAACTTAGTCAGATATTATTTTCCATTGTTGAGAATATAGCATGCACAGTCGAACACATGGAAATAGCTGACGTTGGGCTTTCTTCCTTTCCACAGCTCGTAGGGAGTCTTCTTTAGTGTAGAGTGAACAAGAGACCTGTTCTGAGTGTAGCAAGCAGTATTGATGGCTTCTGCCCAAAAGTATTCAGGCAGATGAGCTGCTGCTAGTAGAGTCCTTCCTGCTTTGATCAGGGTTCTGTTCTTCCTTTCAGCTACTCCATTTTGTTGTGGAGTTCGTGGAGTTGAGAAGTTGTGATTGATGCCATTGTCTGCATAGAACTAATCCATCTCAGAGAAGTCGAACTCTCTTCCATGATCACTCTTTATGGCCTTGATCTTCTCTCCTTTTTCGTTCATCACCAGCATTAACATCTTGATAAGTTGGGAGCTCATTTCATCTTTAGAATTTAGAAAGAATACCCATGTGAATCTGGTATAGTCATCCACTATGACCAGTGAGTATCTCTTCTCTCCAAGGCTTATAGTTGGAATTGGCCCAAAGAGATCCATGTGTAGTAACTGTAGGGGCTTATCAATTGAGTAGACTATTTTGCCTTTGAATGAGCTCCTTGTTTGCTTTCCAAGCTGACAGACCTTGCATGGCCTTTCTTTGACGAAGCTGAGTTTGGGTAAGTCTGCTACTAGATCTTTGGAGGCCAGTTTTAACTATACTCTTGAAGTTGAGATGAGATATCCTTCTATGTCATAGCCAGCTCATCTCTTCAGAGGCTTTAGCAAGAAAATAAATTGTCTCATCAGAACTCAGTTGAGCAAGATTAACAGTGTAGACTTTCAAGGCAGTAGGACCGCCTGAGTTCACAGGATCGACTAATCCTATTGAGGCTCAGACATGGGTTATGGAAATGGAGAAGGTGTTTGACGTGGCTAGGGTAGGGGAAGACCAAAAGACAGCATTTGCGGCTTTCATGTTGAAGTCGGATGCTAGCTTTTGGTGGCAGGCTAACAAGACCCGAGAGGGAGAGGGAGTCATCACGTGGGAACATTTCAAGGAAATGTTCTACAAAATATACTTCCCAGTGAGTTCCCAAGACCAGATGGAGGTCCAGTTCCTAGAGCTTAAGCAGGGAGGGATGACAGTGTTCGAGTATGCCGCCAAGTTTAACGAGTTGGCCAGGTTCGCTACATACCAGGTCAGCACTGACGCTAGGAAAGAGAGAAGGTTTGAGAGGGGACTAAAGCCCTGGCTCTACAGCAAGGTTTCTATGTTCCAGCTGAATACCTTTGCGGCTGTGCTAGAGAAGGATATACATGCTGAGGGAGGAAGCGAAGCGGTGACGAAGTTCAACCAAGATAAAAAGAAGAATAATGAGGTACAAACCAAGTCTGGGGGTAGCAGCACTGTGAACCAGAAGAGGAAATGGAATTATAACACCTCTGCTGGGAGTCAGCAAGGAAGCCAGCAGAAGAGGAAGTTCGAAGCATGTGCTACATGCGGTAAGAATCACACTGGCGTGTGTATGAAGGGGAAGCGGGTGTGCTTCAACTGTGGTCAGGAAGGCCACATCGCGCCTAATTGCCCAAACCCATAGAAGGGAGCTTGCTTTACATGTGGATCCAAGGATCACATAGCTCGCAACTGCCCGAAGAAGCTGACTGGCAGGGTCAACAGGGAACGGAGGGAATGGAAGCGGCAATTCCGTGACTATCGCTGCACCATTGCAAGCTGTTCGACCCACTGCAAGGAAATTCAATATGACAGTGCAGGATGCTATGCAATCAAAAGACGTGGTGTCAGGTATTATTCCGGTCAACAGTATAAATGCATACGTATTATTTGATTCGGGTGCTACTTGTTCATTCATATCTGATGATTTTGCTAAAACCCTAGACTTACTTATAGAAGAGTTAGTTTACCCTTTGAACATAGAGATTGCGAATAGGGAGGTTATTCCTGTTAGGAGCGTTTATAGGAACTGTAGATTGGACATTAAGGGACAGGAGCTTAGAGTAGATTTGATTCCGATAAAACTTGGGGAATTCGACGTCATACTAGGTATGGATTGGTTATTCAACCATGGGGCGGTAATCGACTGTCAGAAAAAGTCGGTGAACCTTACGACTCCGTCGAAATTGGTGTTATATGGTAGCAAATCGCCTAGACAAGTGAGTTGTCTAACGGTTATGCAATCCAAGAAACTTCTGACGCAAGGCTGTGTGGGATATCTAGCCTACATAGTAGATACGCGTAAGGAAAGCCCGAAGGTGGAGGAGATATCGGTAGTTAAAGAGTTTGTGGACGTTTTTCCGAGCGATTTGCCAGGACTTCTGCCAGATAGGGAGATAGAGTTCGTGATCGATCTAGCGCCGGGAACTGCTCTGATTTCGAAGGCTCCGTACAGAATGGCTCCAGTCGAGATGAAGGAACTGATGGTTCAACTGCAAGAATTACTAGACAAGAAGTATATCCAACCCAGCGTTTCGCCGTGGGGAGCGCCTGTTTTGTTTGTTAAGAAGAAAGATGGATCGATGCGTCTTTGCATTGATTATAGGGAGTTGAATAAAGTTACGATCAAGATTAGGTATCCTTTACCTAGGATCGATGACTTGTTTGATCAACTGAAGGGTGCGAGGTTCTTCTCAAAAATCGATTTGAGAAGCGGGTATCATCAATTGAAGGTGAGGAAGGAAGATATACCTAAAACGGCTTTTAGGACTCGATATGGTCATTACGAGTTCTTGGTGATGTCATTGGTCTCACGAATGCCCCAGCTGTATTTATGGATTTAATGAACAGGGTGTTCAAGCCATTTCTGGACAAGTTCGTGGTAGTGTTCATAGATGACATCCTGGTTTATTCCAAGACTGAGGAGGAACATGCTGAGCACTTATGACTAACCTTAGAAGCCCTGAGACGAGAGATGTTTTACGCTAAATTCTCGAAGTGTAAATTTTGGTTGGAACGTGTGCAATTTCTTGGCCACGTGATCGACAAAGATGGTATTTTCGGTGGATCCGTCGAAGGTTGAAGCTGTTATAAATTGGGATCAGCCGAAGACACCGTTTGAAGTGAGGAGTTTCTTGGGATTGACAGGTTATTACCAAAGATTTATCCAAGACTTTTCTAGAATCGCAACTCCGTTGACGAATTTGACTCGTAAAATGGTTAAATTTGTTTGGACGGAGAAATGTGAGAAAAGTTTTCAAGAGCTGAAGAAGAGGCTGAGTACTGCGCCTGTTTTGTCGTTACCGGATAATGCAGGAAATTTTGTAGTATATAGCGATGCCTCACATAAAGGATTAGGCTGTGTATTGATGCAGAACGGCAAAGTCATTGCCTATGCGTCACGTCAGCTAAAGGATTATGAGAAGGGGTATCCAACCCATGATCTAGAATTGGCGGCAGTAGTGTTTGCCCTAAAGATTTGGAGGCACTACTTATATGGAGAAAAGTGTGAAATATACACAGATCACAAGAGTCTGAAGTATATATTTACCCAGAAGGATTTGAACATGCGCCAAAGAAGATGATTGGAACTGATTAAAGACTACGATTGCGAGATACTTTACCATCCGGGTAAAGCTAACGTTGTCGCCGACGCTTTGAGCAGGAAAGGTTGGGAGAAGCTGAACGTGTTAACCGATCAGAATCGATTAATAGAACAGATGGCTAGATTGGAGTTGGAAGTGAAGTTTCCGAAGGAATCGGATGAGATGTTGTGTCAAGTAACCAATGGTTCTACTTTAGTAGACAAAGTGAAAGAAGCACAACTTCATGATGAAGAATGTGAAAAGATTCGGAAGAGGTTAACTGATGGCGAAGAGTTCAAGTTCAAGATCGATGGTGAAGGTCTGTTACGATTTGACGGTAGAATCTGGGTACCACCAGTACCAGAGGTTAAAGAGGAGATTCTGAGCGAAGCTCATAGTTGTAGATATTCTATTCACCCTGGGAGTACGAAGATGTACCAGGATCTCAGGCATCATTTCTGGTGGCAGAATATGAAGAGAGATGTGGCTGAATGTGTTGCGAAATGCTTAACGTGTCAGAAAGTTAAAGCAGAACATCAGAGACCAAGTGGACTGCTGCAACCGTTAGAAATTCCAGAGTTGAAGTGGGGGCATATCACGAAGGATTTCGTGGTAGGTCTTCCAACGACTTAGAAGGGATTTGATGCGATATGGGTTATAGTGGATCGACTGACGAAGTTAGCCCACTTTTTGCCGATCAGGGTTAAGTACAACCTGGATAAACTAGCGAAGCTCTACGTGAAGGAAATTATTTCTCGACATGGTGTTCCGGTGTCGATTGTGTCCGACAGAGATCCACGTTTCACGTCTAATTTCTGGAAGCGATTGCAAGAATTTATGGGCACGCAATTGCGAATGAGTACAGCGTACCATCCTCAAACTGATGGACAGAACGAGAGAACGATTCAAACGCTTGAGGATATGCTGAGAGCTTGTGTGATGGACTTCAAAGGAAGCTGAGAGGATCATCTACCGTTGGTGGAGTTCGCTTACAACAATTGTTATCATACGAGTATAGGCATGCCGCCTTACAAAGCATTATACGACAGAAAATGCAGAACTCCTTTGTGCTGGGATGAAGTCGGTGAACGTCAATTGTTGGGACCAGAAGTGGTACAACAAACCGCCGAAATTGTGAAGCTGATCAGAACGAGATTAGTTGCTGCTCAAGACAGACAGAAGAAGTATGCCAATTTACATCGACAGAACCGAGAATTCTTACCAGGAAGTTTCGTGTTCCTGAAAGTATCTCCCTGGAAAGGGAAGATTCAATTCGGAAAGAAAGGGAAGCTGAGTCCCAGATTTATTAGACCTTTTGAGGTACTACGAAAGGTGGGCGAGGTTGCTTACGAGATTGCATTACCTCCGGAGCTCGAGAATATACATAATGTCTTCCATATTTTTGTGTTAAGACCTTACAAGCATGATTATAAACATGTAATAGAATATGAACCTTTGTTATTTGATAAAGACTTAACATATGAAGAAGTGCCTGTTCAAATAGTTGATAGAAAGGAACAAGTACTTAGGAATAAAGTGATACCTTCTATTAAGGTAATCTGGAGGAACCACAGTGCTGAAGAAGCTACGTGGGAACTCGAAGATGTTATGATGAAATCTTATTCGCATTTATTTGCTTAGTTTTATATAACCCCTTATGTACTGATTCTGGGGACAGAATCCTTTTAAGGAGCGAAGAATGTAATAGACGAGAAAATTTTTTTGTGTGATTCTGGGGACAGAATCCTTTTAAGGAGGGAAGATTGTAACGATTGAGATTTTATATTTAATTTTAAATATTTATTGAATTAAATAAATATTTATGTGAATTATTTATTGAGTTAAATAAATAAATTATGTGATTTATAGAGTGACTTAATTAAGTGTTATATATTAGTTAAATGAATGTGTAATATTTATTTAATTAATGTATATTAATTTTATACTAGAGTTCTAATTTAATTGAGATAATTAAATTAGATGAGATATGTGATGAGGTGTTGCATGGATTATAATTAGCGAGTAATTATAATTATGTGGCAATTTTATGTGATTAATTGATGTTAGATTTTAATTGATTAAATTAGATGATTGATATTTAATTAATTAAAATGTGACATTAAAGTATGTGTTAAATAATTTGTTAAAATAAAGAAAAGGATTTTTAAATAATTTTTACCAAACAAGGCCCTTGCTTTTGTTTTAAAAGACTGTTGCCAAACAGGGCCCTTACACTAGCTTAAACCTATTTTACCTAAACCATGCCTAAGTTAGTAAAACTAGTTTCTAAATTTTTGTAGCCAAACAAGCCATGTTGGCTTTTGAATTTTATAACTTATGTAATTAGTAGTAGTTAGTGTATAATTATGATATCGGAGTTACCTATTCTATTATATGTATATTGTATATACGTTAGTGTTATAATCCTAAGTCTAAACAAAGAAAAGAGAAGGAGAGAAAGAGCAGAGAATATCAGAGAAGAAAAGAAGGAGAAAGAATTGGTAGAACTCAAGCTCATAATAATCTTTTCTTTACACTCATAGCTAGAAAGGTTAGAATTCTATATTCTTTATATTTTATTCTCTGTCAAAAATTTAGTTTTCATGAAAGTTGTAGTCATGAATTTTATATATATGATTGTGTTCATGTGTTATTGGTAGTAATTGTATGAAAGGATTTTCAGAAATCAAATTACTGTAGAAATATATTTTAACAGAGAATTTATATTTATATGAGTTCATATGGAATTTCATGAGTTTGGTTAAATTTAATTGAGAAATTCATGCAATTGGTATGTGTTAATATGCTTATTAAGTAATTACTTGATGCTAACTTCAACTTCGTACGTAATGCATATATATAAGTTCGAATTGATGGAGAAAAATAGTTACAGTAGATTATTTTTGAGAAAATATGAGTTTTCATGAAAATTGCCAAAATGGATTTTCAAAACTTGTGATTATCATTGTTTAAATGATTTTGTGTTTGGAAGCATGCTTTATATATGTGTAATAGCGTATATATGTTTTTACAGAGTCTATAGTACTGTATTTTTGGCGTTGTTGGATTGTTTGGGTTGATCGGTTAAATAGAGGACTGTGGCTGTCTGCGTCTGGCCGAGCTGCTGCGCAGCTGCGCCGGCAGCCAGGCCAAGAGCAGAGCAGCTGCGCCACTGGCATATCCCAGATTCCTTCCCTGCGCAGCTGCGCCGGTTTGAAGGCAGCTGGCTGCGCAGCTGCGCCGGGCACAGTGCTTGGGCAATGAGTTTTGCTTACTTGTGCAGTTTTATTTGATAGCTTATGATAATTGGTTATAATAATGAGCATGAATTCAATGGCTATAACATGTTGCTAGTATGAGTTGGACAATTTCATAATTAGAGAAAAGAGTTTTGAAAACCTTAATTAAATTATAATTGTTTATTAGTAAAATGAGTTACTTAATTATAATTTGATTAATTATAATTAAGAGTAAATATTTAATTTATATTATAATTTTGTGAAATTATAATGTATAGAAGTTGATTTATTAGATGTTAATTTAAATTATAATTTATGTAATTATAATTTAATAAATGCATGTTTAATTAAGGATTATAAATGGATAAATACATAATTAATTATAACTTGTGTAATTATAAATGCATGATGTAGTTTAATTAATTTTAAATTATAATTATTTATAATTTAAATGGTAATTATAATTTAAGTAATTATAATTTGATTAAGTGTTTAAATTATAATTGTTTAATTATAATTTAGCTAAATACATAATTTAATTATGTGACTACGAATGTGATGTAATTAACTATGTGATAGTTAATTATTATTATTTATTTAATTAGAGTGAGTTAACCATGAGGGTTAACCACTTATGTGAATTAGTTATGTGTTAACTAATTTAGGTTATTGTGATTGAATATGTATGTATGTAGGAAGTGTTAAAGTACGTGGTTGAGTTTAGTAGTTTGCGCGTAAGGCAAGCCTTCTAAACCTTAAACTCGTTAATTCTATGCAAGTTTTCTAAACCCTAATCTTGTATTAATTCTATAAAATTTCTTGAATTCATATATTCATTGTTGAGAATTTCCTTTCCATTTCTGTATTAGACAATTGTTTATTTAATTGAAATGATCTTAACTTATTGTTCAAGTAAGATCCAGTTATTATTTTAAATGCTTTAAGTTGATTCTAAAGCATATGTTAGTTCATAATTCTGTTATTTACGAATTATTGATAGTCGATTCAACTAATCCTAAGTTGATGAATGTGAACTCTAAATTACCCTTGTAAGCTTATCCAAACCAAACTTTCTTTGGTGCGGACTTGAATTCAAATTGCTGAGTTGAACAACCCTATGTACTAGGGGAGGTTACTACGCATAGCGTTAAGATGTTTGTGCACAATACATGGTACAAAGGGCTAATCCCCATAAGTACGAGTTAAGGTCCATAGTCTTATTGACTGTTAAAGGTTTAAATAGAAATATTTATAACCGAGGACAAGAGTTCAAAGGTCTTATGACACTCAGATAAATTCTATTTTTGAATTGTAATTGCGATGAAAGAATTATTATTCAATTCTTTATTGTTGAAGCGAATCATATTATTCAGATTCTTTGAAAGATATCCTTTCATGTATATATTATTGTTAAACTCTAGTGAGCTGTGGTTTGCTCACTTTTGCATTAAATAACAATTTCAGTTAAGGTTGATAACGCTGATGCTCCGTCTACAAGTAAGGGAAAGGGAAAGCAAAGTAAGTGAAGACTTGTTTTTATTTAACTGAGAATGATTGTACTAAGACTTGACTGTTATGTTTTTATTTTCGCACTTATTATATTCATGTCATGGTTAGAGTAACCCGGGATTATTTTAAAAAGGTTGTAACCCTTGTTGTAAGGGAGATTTATTTATTTTAATTTAAATTGTAGGTTATTTTGTATTATTCATTGGGTAGATGTATGTTATATTAGAAAGTGAACACCAAATCATATGGAAACGAAGTACCCGGATTTGGGGGTGTCACACCTCCCCCGGGCTGGCCACTTCCTCTGCCGCTTCCCTTCTTCGGCCAATCCTTGATCCGATGCTCCATTGAGCCACAAGCGAAACATCCTTGTATCTTCTTCGGCTTTGGGCAGTTGGGTGAAATGTGCCCCTCCTGACCCCAGTTGTAGCAAGTACTGCGCCCCTTCCAGCACTTGCCCTGGTGATTCTTTCCACACTTCGGGCATCCTTCTTCCCACTTATTGAAACCTCCACAAAAATTTCTTGACTGATTATTGTTGTTTTTGTTGTTGTTTTTATTGTTATTCTCCCACTTCCTTTTTCCCAAGTTACTTCCTCCACTGCTGCTTCCTCCTCCACAGTTTTCTCCTACCGTGTTCTTACCCTTCTTCTCCTTGTTATATAGACTTAAGGCTTCACTACCGCCTTTCGCAATGATCGCCTTCTCCAGCAATGTTGTAAAAGAATCAATCTGAAGAACTGATACCTTATTAAACAGCCAGGCTTCAGTCCTTGTTCAAAACATCTCGCTTTTCTCTCTTCGTCTCCTACTTGGTGTTCTGCAAATCGCGCTAGTTCATTGAACTTAGCCGCGTATTGCGCCACCGTCATTTCACCTTGCTTCAGTTCTAGAAACTTAACCTCCATCCTATTCTTCATGCTCTTTGGGAAATAGTTCTCAAAGAACAGAGTCTTGAATCTTTCCCAACCTATTATCCCTTCTCCCGCTCTTTGTTGATTAGCCTCCCACCAGTAGTTGGCTTCGCCCCTCATCATATACATAGAGAATACAATCTTTTGGTCTTCACCCACACGAGCGATATTGAAGGCCTTCTCGATATCCTTAACCCATGTCTGAGCTATGATCGGATCGGTAGTACCCTCAAACTCTGGGGGTCCTACACTCCTAAAGTCCTTAAAGTTTGTGACTAGAACTGCTTGAGGGTTGGGGCGAACGGGTTCGTTGTTCCTTCCCCTAAGAGCTTCTCCTAACAGTTCTACTAGCATTTGGATCGGGTCTACTTGTTCCCTCTCATTGTTCACTGATTCCTCAGGTGCGGTTAATCTACGTCTGGGCGGCATTTTCTGCAACACAAAATTTTCACTTTTATTATTCCATTACACTACTTAAGTATTTCTCAAATGCTAAAATAAAATAGAATTTATAACACGTTTCTGAAATATGATCATTTATATTCATATGCCAAATTGTTTCATTACATGATTATCCCTAGCATACTGCTATAAATGTCATCACATATATCTCCTAATATCACAAAAGATGGGGGAAATACCAACATACTACCCCTCTAACATAAGCCTACTCGAGGTTTACATCACTATCCAATATCTTACACAAAAGATTGGGATTACATCAATATATATATTACTAAAGAAAACCACTAAAGCTACTGCTAATCTAGCTAAGGGTTTCATCCCATCATCCCGTGCTCCACAACACTCTTGTACTCGATCTGCGCTATATACGCCATCAGTTCTCTGCTCATAGTATGTAGGGTGTGTCCCTGCTACGTCGGGTAGTGGTATACACCATTGATTACCCTCTTAATGGCTAAGCGAAATACGTAACCCATCTTGTTCACCTTCCTCTTCTTGCACCTGACCTTATACTCTAGGTCGTCTGCCCTCTCATTAGCTGCTTCCCACTTCTCCTCGAAGTGGATCCTGTCCATCACCTCTAACTCTAACTGAGTTCGGAGAGCTTCCTTCTCCATCTTCTCACTCAATTCTCTATGCTCTACTTCTTCCAGCTTTCCTGCTAGATCCACATTCCTAGCCACCGACCTATGAAACAAAGTCCCATCTAGATCCCTGCCTCCCTGCGGTAAGCAATCTCTACCTCTAACTCCTGCATTACTAGCTTCCTCTGATGGTCCTCATCCCTCAGCTTCTGGAATTTGGACTCCCTCTCCTGAGCTTTAGCCTCTAGCTCCTGAACTCTGCAGTCCAGCTCTAGGATCCGCTCCTCATACTCGCCTACCATCTGCTCCTCGACAGTAGCCTCGTCAGAGTCCTCTATGGGCTCATCCTCCATCGGCTCGTCCTCCATAGGCTCCTCCTATGGATTGGACTCTTACTCAATCTCGTCCTCATCGTCAAACTCGGACGATGGAACTGCCTGTACAGGCACAGCATCTAGAGGTGCCTTGTATACAACATGTATATCTCTGGGCTCCTCCTCTGCCACTCTACTAGGTACTCCTATGTCTGTCATCCTACAATCACAAACACAAGATAAACAAACAGCAACTCTATTAGAATGTTAAACAAATATAAGTTCATTATATAGAATGAAGTTACATTTCATAACACACTAAGTCTCTTTAGGAAAACTCTACGTGAGTTCTATCTCCTTTCTATCTTCTAAGTTTTCCTAAGTTATAATCTAAGGACTCTCGCTACTAAGGTTTATAACTACGGCTCTGATACCAACCTGTGACGCCCCCAAATTCGGACCGCCGCATCATCTCGAATTCGGTTCGTCACGTTCTACAATCTAATACAATAATAATATATCGCACAGCAGAATAACACAATACTACGAATAGATTACATTTATTTAATATAATCATTCACGTCCCAAGGTCTCGTAACTTAAACATCGATTACATAGCTTAAACATATCTTAAGCATATATAAACTTAACTAATACATAATATAATAAGATCTTATTACAATGTTATAGAGTTCTACATAATATAAAGCTACTCCGTAGCTTTACCTTTGCCCTTGTCGGTGCTCGAAGGTCCACCATTCTCTGTCTTAACTGAAATATTTTTAGGAAAAATCAAGAATGAGCAACAAGTTTGCTCAGCAAATAATATAGCAATAAGGGGATCAATATAGTTTTTAGTTCTCAAGGGTACAACAATAGATGATAGTTCAAGGATAACAAGAAGTATCAATAGTTTTCAACAATAGTCGCTAAAGACTCAAGATAACAATAAGATTCAAGGTTTAACCTTTTCACAGTTCAAGAATAATGAATATTGAGCAGTCACTAAGGACTATGAACTTTTACTAGAATTAACAGAAATATACTGATAATCCAATAAAACAAATGCAATAGGTGATCAGCTTAAAGTACCCTACATTATGCATAATATTTAATCGTACTCAAGTGCACACGTCGGTCTCCCAACAAATATAGCTTCCCCTTCAAAAGAGTTCATCTCAGTCAATATAAGAATCCGCACCAATCAATTGGTTTGGATCGCTTTTCAAATTCATAATATTGGTCTAGCCGAATCAACTGGCATAGACTGCTCTTTCAATGTATATAAGAACAATCATAAGTTCAAAGCTCAAGATTTAAAGTTCGAAGAATATAAAATCGACTTTATCTTATCCACAAAGTATTTAAGTCATAAAATATGAATTATAATTCCAATAGCTTACTTGTACTACAATAATAGCACAAGTTCAATAAATGTTCAATAAGAATAGAGTTCGAGTACTTGCTTACAATATTCGTTGAATAAAGTAATGCAAGGGTTAGGATACTTGCCTTAAGCGTAGATTACCACTTATTGCTTATCAACGCTTTGAATTCCTATCGTAATATATTTACAGGTATAGGATATTCATTAGCTAAGTACATTCGGTACACAAGCTCGATATGTAAGTTAAATATATACATATGATTCTACTTAGTCATATAACCTTATACGTACGTCACTACGTACTTATACATATGAAGTACGAAATCAGTATATAATACATTATGAAATCACATAACATAGTTATATCACATATGTCATTGTAGTAAATCAAAACACTAAGTTGATTATGCCATTATTATCTATGGAGTTTCGTTTATAAGTTAAACATCATCATGGTATACTATCAACATTTATAACATATATCAGTAGTGTTCAGACTATGTTTAGCAATTTAGGTATCAATATCAGTCAACTTGTAAAATCAGAAAATAAGCAGAATGCATCAAGCCTGAAAACAGACTGGCGCAGCTGCGCTGTCCCCTGGCCAGACCAGAGTTGGGCTTTTGCCGCTGCTTCTATCCAATTCATCAACATACATTGCCACATAGTATATATACATGTTAAAGGGTCTTGCATGCTTGTCAAGTCCATCTAAGTCCAACCTTTCATGTTATAGTTCTAGATTACAGTTTTCCAATAACTTAAGGCTATACAAGGTCATGAATTCAAATAGGCTATCATGCTTGTCATTTATACACATAAGTTAATCACATAATCTGTGCTAGGCATGCTCACAAGTATCTACATCATATACGCATAACTAGCATCGATATTTCTTTAAATCATGTCTTATTCATGCTTAACTAACTTCCATGGTATCTAACATAGTATGCGTATATGTAGGCCATCTAAGTGATGTTAAAACACTCTCATGTATATTCAAAATATCAGAGCACTATTACACTATGATCATGCAACTTAGTTTGCAAAAAGTCTGAACTTTTCTTTTGAAATCATTTTAAACTCAAACCATGTATGCTAATGTATTTTCAACACCTTGGACTCACATTACATGCATTTCTAAACCATAAATTATGCTCAAAAGTCAAAATGTAAACAGGATACCTACATGTCAAAGTTCACTTCAAGAACTAAAAGTTCATTTTCAAACTATAAGTTTTCCATCAATAATGTATACTAACATAGTCCAACATGTTTATGCTAGGTTTAGGTACACTACAACACATGCTAAACCTATTATCATGCTTGTCTAAACAATATCGACTCGTTAACATTTAACAGATTGTAGCAGAAATAGAAAACAAAAAAAATCAGTGCCTGGCGCAGCTGCGCTGTACCCTAGTACAAACAGGGCGCAGCTGTGTTGTTGCTCGGCCAGAACTAAAATTGCTTCTGTTCAGCACTTTCCAAACCCAATTACAAAAATTCCTTCACAAATCGACTCTAAACAAGCTACATTACAGTTCTATCATGCTTATTAGCTTATATAACACTTAACACTCATATTCCAATCCAATTATCATATAGTCATGCATAATTAAGAAGTTAGAATTTCAAAAGTGAAGAACAAAATGCTACCTCTCCTAATTGTGATATGAGCTTGTTGCTATAAAGCTTTCTATAATGCTGCTATATGAACCTCCTTCAACTGATATCTCGCTCTCTCTATATATCTCAGTATACTTATATTAGCTTCACTTGGAAATCTCAGCAAAAGAAATGAAGAAGGAGGGAGTTATATTTATAGAGAAAATATTTTACAAACAATGCATTTATCTTCCAAATCAAACCAGCAGGAATGAAGAATTGTATGATGGTTAAGGAAGAGTAGCTGGTTAGTTGTTGAGGATCAGTATTATGCCCACTCCCCATTGAATCATTTGCTATGAAGCTAAGGTTGCTGAGTTTGAGAGCAATAGGCTTAGGCTTCATGAGTTATCCACGTGAGAAGGAATGGGTCACTCAATTAGGGACAAGACAAGAAAGCTCAGCATTTGCAACACACAACACTTAAGTTATATACATATACATTATATATACTTAGGTTATAAATTTAATTAGAGTCACAATGTAATTCAATATGTAAATAATATTACAATGTAGTAAGTAGGGGTACATATATATACATCAATATATAATCCATGTACATTTCATTAATACCAAATATAATTCAATTGGGTATTATCATTACTATATTATTTCAATTAAATTATTGAAATCATTATTAAGTCACAATTATTTACACAGTTTATTATAATATTAATAAGGTACATATTAATGTTCTTACACATCACTTAATGTCACATAAGCATTATTATTATGTAACTCACACTATTTAATCAATCTTAATATATAGTTCTTATATATTATATGAAATCATATGTTAGTGTCACATCTCTTCCTACACTAGATGTAGGCACTTTAATATACAATCACCTATTACATAATATGACACTTAGAAATTAATTGAGTAATCATTATATTAATTATTCATTTACTCTATTAATCGATTTTTATCCATAACAACAATTATTAACATTATTATACGATTAACTATCACATTCCTCGCACACAACAATTAAATAAATATAAATCTTATTATATTTATAAATAATTTACTTATTATTATTCTATTACTCGCAATAATAATAAATCAACATACTATTAATTAACACTCATTAATATTCTATTTCTCATAATAATAATTAATTAACAATTAATATTGATTAATTTTTCACTTAATAATTCCTTCATTCTCTATTTAATTAACTCATCATCGTTTCCATTCTCGTACCACACAAGGCATTCAACGAGCTTATCATAAACTCCATCTTTTTCTCAATTATTATATATTCAATTTGAAGTAATTTAGTCAAGTCATCTCATAACACATAAATATTTATATTCAAATAAATATCCGACATTCATTAATTTATTCATTAATAATATTCAGAAATTCTCGGGTATTACAACAGTAACAGCTTTGTCGGCATATGTAACAGCTCAGATTTTGTCTTTGAGAAAGAAAATTGATGCATTGGGTATTCAGAATGTTCAGAAAGTGGAAGTGCTATGCGAGTTATGTGCAGGAAATCATCCATCGGAACAATGTGCCATTAATACAGAATCAGTACAGTTTGTGGGAAACTTCAATAGACAGCAGTAGTTTGGGACGACTTCCAATAGTTACAATCCAGGGTGGAGAAATCACCCAAATTTTTCATGGAGTAACAATCAAAATCAACCCCAAGCTCAACCACAGACATCCCGACAAGTAGCACCCCTTGGATTTCAGGCTAGACAACAGCAACCCCCATACAAGAGAAGAAACCAAAACTTGAGGAGTTGTTGATCAAATACATCAAGGATAATAAGACATGGAAAAGCACTCACGAGGTAACTTTGAGAAACATTGAGAACCAGATCTGACAGTTGGCATCAGCTGTGAACACTCGTCCTCAAGTTACATTGTCAAGCGACACAGAAACTAACCCAAGGGATGGGAAAGAACACTGTAAGGCAATTACTTTAAGGAATGTGAAAGAATTGGAGGATCCAACCAAAGACAACTCGCTGCAACTGCTAAATGATAAAAATAAGGGTGAACAAATAGTGCAAGAAGAGTTGGAATCGGGTAAACTAGCAAATAAGGGCAAATTAGTTAAAAATTAGAAATAGATAAACCATAGTCCTATGTGCCACCGGTCCCCTTCCCTCAAAGAATCCGCAAGGCTAAGGACGACAAGCAGTTTTCAAAATTTCTAGAGGTGTTCAAGAAGTTAAATGCCAATACCCGTTTGCAGAGGCTATAGAATAAATGCCAAGTTACGCAAAATTCATGAAGGAGATCTTGTCAAGAAAAAGAATTTTGGAAGATTTTGAGACTGTTGCACTCACTGAGGAATGTAGTGCTATCTTGCTGAAAAAATTACCACCAAAGCTTAAGGACCAAGGTAGTTTCACTATTTTTTGCACAATTGGAGATATGTTTTTTGGGAAAGCACTGTGCGATTTGGGGGTTAGTATCAACTTGATGCCTTTATCCATTTACTCTCAGTTGAGTCTGCCGAAAGTGAAGCCTACCAATGTAACTCTTCAGCTAGCAGATCGATCTCTAACTTGCCCACGGTGGATATTGGAGGGTATATTGGTAAAAGTTGACAAGTTTATTTTCCCAGTTGATTTCATAGTACTCGAATTTGAGGAAGACAAAGAAATTCCACTCATACTTGGGTGTCCATTCTTATCTACGGGGAGAACATTGATTGATGTGCACAAAGGGGAACTCACGATAAGGGTTCAAGATCAGGAGGTGACCTTTAATGTGTTTAAGGCAATGTAGTTTTTGAAAGAAGTTGAAGGTTGTTTCAGAATAGACTGGGTTGATGTCGTAGTGGAAGTGGTTTCTGCGATAAATGTAAAAGACGATCCACTCGAAACAACTTTGGTTAGTTCTCAAGCAGCAGATTTTTTGACTTCATTGGAGTATTTTAACATGTTGAACACATCTTCCTTATTTGTGCCATATGGAAAGTAATTCGAGGCATTGGATAGAACTGAGAAACCAAATTCTAGAGCAAATACATCTTTTGAGGAACCACCGGTGTTGGAATTGAAACAATTATCGAGGCATCTCAGGTATGCTTACTTAGAAGATTCTTCTACTCTGCCAGTTATCATCTTAGCATAACTTAATGAATCACAAGAGGAAAAGCTATTGAGAGTGTTGTGAGAGTTTAAAATTGCTATTGGGTGGTTGATAGCCGATATCAAGGGAATCAGTCCCTCGTTTTGTATGCACAAGATTTTATTAGAAGAATATGTTAGGCCACTTGTGGAATAACAGGGCAGATCGAATTCGATAATGAAGAAAGTTATCAAGAAGGAAATCATTAAATGTTTAGACGCTAGAATCATCTACTCCATATCTGATAGTTCTTGGGTTAGTCCAGTACAAGGTGTACCGAAGAAATGGGGTATGACAGTGGTAGCTAATGAGAACAACGAGCTGATCCCAACGAGAATTGTAACGGGATGGAGGGTGTGCATGAATTATAGAAATTTGAATAAAGCAACTCGCAAAGATTACTTCCCATTGTCTTTTATTGATCAAATGCTTGATAGGCTAGCAGGGCATCAATTTTACTGCTTGTTGGATGGTTACTCGAGGTACAACCAAATTGTTATAGCACCGGAAGATCAAGAGTATACAACCTTCACTTGCCCTTATAGAACGTTTGCGTTTCGGCGGATGTCTTTTGGATATGCAATGCACCAACTACCTTCCAACGCAGCATGATGACAATATTTTCTGACATATTGAAAATTGAGATAATTGAGCATCTACCTCCTCCAAAATCGGTAAAAGGGATCTATAGTTTCTTAGGCCATGTAGTGTTCTATCGACGTTTCATTAAGGATTTTTCAAAGATCACTAAGCCTTTGTATGCCTTACTTGAAAAAGATGTTCTGTACAAATTTGACTCTGAGTGTCTCAAAGCATTTGATTTGTGGAAAAAGAAGCTTGTCACCACACCATTCATCATTGCACCCGATTGGAATTTGCCGTTCAAACTCATGTGCGATACC
This sequence comes from Panax stipuleanatus, assembly GCA_020205555.1. Classification (NCBI taxonomy): domain Eukaryota; kingdom Viridiplantae; phylum Streptophyta; class Magnoliopsida; order Apiales; family Araliaceae; genus Panax; species Panax stipuleanatus. The sequence goes on from CM035121.1 coordinate 128,378,713, forward strand.
AGTGACTATGTAGTGGGAGCAGTTTTGGGTTAGAAAAAGGATAAGGTATTTCATATAATTTATTACGCAAACAGAACATTGACTGATGCACATATAAAATACACAACAACAGAGAAGGAGCCCCTTGCAGTAGTGTTTGCATTTGACAAATTTCGGGCCTACTTGATCTGAACAAAAGTGGTGGTATTCAAGGATCACTCAGAAATTAAATATCTCATCTCGAAGAAGGATGCCAAACCAAGGCTCATTCGTTGGGTCTTACTGCTGTAAGAATTCGACTTAGAGATTCGGGTTAAAAAAAGGAACTAAAAACCAAGTCGCCGATCCCTTGTAGAGGTTGGAGAATGAAAAACAGCAGATCAAAGATAAAACAACAATCAATGAGTCTTTCCTAGATGAACAACTCTTCTATATGGCAAAGGAAGTTCCCTGGTATGCAGATTACGTAAACTACATTGTGAGTGAAATTGTGCCATATGACTTCAGTTTTCAGTTGAAGAAGAGATTCTTATTTGAGGCAAAACAGTATATGTGGGATGAAACGTTCCTCTTCAAACAGTGTGTAGATCAGATGATACGAAGATGTGTGGCTGGAGAAGAAATCGAAGGAATTCTACAACATTGTCATTCTTCTTTGTATGGGGGGCACTATAGAGGAGATCATACAGCAGTGAAGGTACTTCAGTCCGAGTTCTTTTGGCTAACACTTTTCAAAGACTCTCACTGAGTTTTTTAAAAGATGCAAAAGGTGATAACGAGTTGGGAACATCATAAGTTGCCATAAAATGCAGCTCAACACATTGCTGGAAGTCGAGTTATTTGATGTATGGGGCATCAATTTCATGGGATCATTCCCGTCCTCTTACAACAATAAGTACATCCTAGTTGTTATGGATTACGTCTCCAAATGGGTTGACGTCATGGCATTGCCTACAAATGATGCCAAGTTAGTTCTGAACTTTCTCCGAAAGAACATCTTTACAAGATTTGGGATACAAAGAGCCATTATTAGCGACGAAGGGACGCATTTCTTTAACAAGTCATTCGCGGCTCTCTTGGCAAAATATGGAGTTTGACATAAGAACGCCACAGCCTACTATCCTCAAACCAACGATCAAGATGAGATATCCAATAGAGAAGTCAAAAAGATTCAAGAGAAGATAGTGAATCCATTACAGAAAGATTGGGCAAGCAAACTTGATGAAGCTCTGTGGGCATATCACACTTTATACAAAACTCCAATCGGCATGTCCCCGTATCGTTTGGTGTTTAGTAAAGATTTTCATCTATCGGTTGAACTAGAACACAAAGCTTATTGGGCAGTAAAGAAGCTCAATCTTGATTTAGAAGCAGCCGATGAAAAGTGGCTCTTGCAACTCAATGAATTGGATGAATTTCACGTACAAGCTTACGAAAATGCCAAACTTTACAAGGAGAAAACCAAGAAGTGGCACGATAAGAGAATTGTCCAATGATCCTTCGAGCCACGTCAATCAGTGTTACTATTTAATTCACGGCTTAAGCTATTTTTGAGCAAGTTAAAATCAAGGTGGTTCGGTCCATTCACAATTATCAAGGTCTTCCCATATGGAGCTATAGAAGTTCAGGATCTAAGCAGTCAACGGCAGTTTAAAGTCAAATAGACAAAGGCTGAAACAATATTTGGAGGAAAATTGGATAATCAAAAGACCTCGATCATTCACGAGGATCAAAACTGAGAAATAAAACAAAGTCGGGCTGTCGACTCTAAATCAAGAGCTCATTGGGAGGCAACCAAACCTCTAACCTCTTTTTTACTTTTATTTTAGTTCATTTAGTTAAGTTCTAGAATTTCTTTTAGTTGTTTTAGTTCTAAGCTAATGATAGTTTTGTTCTGAATAAGTAGGTAGGAGCCTCAGTGGAACAAAGGAGGCAAAGGAAGAAGCAAGACAATCAATAAGGCAGAGTGGCGCGGACCACGCTAGGGAACAAGATATCATAGCATGGGGCGCGCTACCCCAATAGAAAGTCCAAGTTAAGGGCCATCAGAATGGCGCGGGATGCGCTACCCAGGGCCCGGACTGCGCTAGTAGTCCAGACAATCTACATCTATAGCGTGCGGAGTGCTACAGCACACACGTGCAGATCGCGGACCGCGCCAAATGGCTGGACTCGATTTGAAGTAAGGGTTTTAACCCTTCCTCATTCACTTCTCATAATCCTACTCGAACCCACCTTTAACTTTCTTTTTCCCCACTACAAATCGAATTATTAAACCTATATCTCCCATTTCATCTCAATTCCACAACCTAAATTACCCCGAACCCATTCAAACTCCAATCCCCCAATCCTATTCCAACTACATCTCTATTCTTCTCACACCAATAACCATCATTATCCCAAATACATTGGAAATCAAAACCACGGGTACCACTCTACTCTACCCCTATTCACGATCCTAATTTATTGATAAACATCACCACTATGCCATCTTCAATCGTTCTAGCTGGGGCGCTCTAAGTGGATTAAGTGTGTGGCACAAACCAAATTTCACCACCATCTAGGCATTCATAGATCAAACTAAGGTATTCACAATGATTTTGAGTCTTATTTGAGCACTGTATTGGTTATATTCCTTCGTTGGTTTCATAAGTAGAATCTGTTGGTCATACTCTGGGTTTAGGTGGCTCAAGGCTGTGATTCCTTTGATTGGTAATTTTGAATTCTGCATTATTACATTACTGTGATTAGAAGTGTTTTAGAATTATTTTGGCCAAGATCTTAATTGCTATTGTCTGAATTGTTGATTTTGAATTGGTGTCCAACACAAGGAGTAAGTTTGGGGAAAAAAGGGGGTTGCTCGCCAACTGTTTGTTAAATTTCCTAGACCAAGTCAGGCTCTTATTTTGCAAGTCTAAGCACAGTTAAATTCACCATGTTGGTTAAAAGACAACGAGCTTCTACCTCTAGTGCTAGACAATAATTCGACAGCTCAAAGTTTGTCAGCGAGGCCGTAAAGACGTAATTTAAAATAGTGCTTGACAAGAAAACACTGGTGGTGGAACGGGGTGTGAAACCGGATGCTAAATTGGATGGAGATATGGCCTTAATGATCACCGAGCATAATTTGTTCCAGTTGGTTGAGAAACCAAAACCTGCTGTGATCTCAATTGTCAAAGAATTTTATGACAACGTCATCGAGAGGGTAGGGCATGTGGTGATGGTTTGGGGCAAATCGATATCTTTTGCAGCAACCACGATCAATGATTAATTTGGGCTGGAAACACCTACTGATGAAAGGTATGAAGACCACCTCCCTAATTTGGATGAGCTGATATCCCGGTTATGAAAACCGAGAACATAATAGATTACCAAGGCGGGTACAGATTTAAAAGTTTGTTTCCCACACTCCGCGCTCAGAAAATTTGACAAGGCATGGTATGGTTTCATATGTGCTCGACTAATGCCAACTCGTCATCAAAATGACGTTACAAAGTAAAGAGCTAGATTACTGTATGGCATCATTCATCATAACCTTGGTGTGCAAAATAAAGTTAAAATACTTGAAGTAGATGTGGGTTTATGTATTCAGGAATCTATTGAGCGGTTATTAAGAGGAGGTACTACAGGAGGATTATTACACAAATTTCTAATCAAAGACTTGGGCCGTAAGGCCAGGGTTCAATGGCATGCTTCGAAGCAAGTACATCAGCCAATGGCCATTATTGACCATCCTACCATCGAGAAGTATAGAGCATGAGATGGGGCAATATCACATCCGCGGGGTGAAGGCTACATCATGCATTCACCACTATCACCTCACGATATGGATGAGTCTGTGGTAGATGAGGTAGAGGCTGCGGCCGAGCCGGCTACCCATTTTTAAGACAAATTCAAAGGCAAAACTTGCGGCTCGCCCAATGCCAAGCTACAATGCATAATTACAACATTGGTGCATTCACGGCACTAGCGAATGCGTTCTCCCGGTTCAGCCCAAACATCGATCCGGTCCAGCTGCCCAGTCCACCTATTCTTCCTGCTCATCCCCCTTCAGACTATGAAGGCCATGTCGACGAGTTCTAACTCATCACTCAGGGAAGTCATTAGTCTGAATTTTTCATATTTAACTGTAATAAGAACATTACTTGTTTTAAGTTTGGGGGGATTTTGTGTTTATTTTTCTATGGTTAAGTTGCATAGTTAGATTGCATGAGTAATTGTTAACTGTTATGTGCATTGATATAACAAAACATTCAAATATTTTGCATTCATTCATCTAGGTTCTTGTATATTTTGCATTATAGACAAGCGTTAAGCTGTAGAATAGTAACAATTGCCTGTGATGAGATTGGTTACTTCTAAATTGTGGAAAACTGAGAATTATATGTTGATGAGACTCGAACATAGGAAATGAGTTATACTATTCTTGACATTTTCACATAAAAGCACTACATTTGAATTCCATTTCGGATTAGGAGAATAATGTGTGAAAATGCATGGATGTCTACCTTCTCATTAGTTGACGCTAAATAGAGGTTGATAGCTAAGTTTGGGGTAGTCCTGGTAGAATATTATAGCGAAAACAAAATATAGGTAATGAGTAAAAACTGGCTTAGTTCAACTTTGTGGCCTCTGTTACTCAGACGAGTACGCCCTAGGGGATGTCTCTATACCCAGCGCCCTAAAGCCATCTATTTTGGGAGTCGTTGGTTGAAAGCCCGTTACATGAGTAACTTTAAAAAGCCTAATAAGGTTAAAAATTACACAAGTCAGACGAGGAATAATTGGTGAGACAGAGCAGAAAATGCACCCGCTAAGCATGGGTTAATTGTGTGAAGTATGATCTATTTTCTTTAATAATCCAGGAACTTTAATCTTGCTTAAAAACCTTATTTAGTAGAGATGGATGAGAATGATATGTTGTACATGTTATTGAACACATTAGGACTATCCATTGGTATGATAAGAACACACACACACACACAGAAAACATCTTAAATAGTATTGTCTCAGGGAGTATGTAAGAGTTTGATTGCCAATGATTTGAAGTTAACCATGATCGATGTTTGTGATCTCTAAGGTGTATATGTTGATATTTACATGGCTCTTGCTCAATGATTGTTTAGGTTGCATCCATAATAGTCTTGTGTGGTTATGTTTATTAAGCATTCAGGTGTTAGATTGCTTGAGGACAAACAATTGCTTAAGTTTGGGGGTCTTTGATGAGTGGGTTAGAAACCTATGAATCTGGTATTTTCTTGCTTAGTATATTATTATTTCTTGAGTATTGCATGTTACTTTTAATAATTTTTGTGTTAATCTACAGGAAAGAAGCATGTATGGAATAAAGAGATGAAAATAAAGGAAAACAAGAGGAATAAGTCAAATTGTCAAAGCGGCGTGGGGCACGCTGCAAGAAGGCTAGAGACGGCGCGGGTCACGCCAGGCTGGGAGGAGGACACTTCAGGGGTATTGTGGGGTGCGCCACTTAACAAAGAGATCAGGCGCAGGGCCGCCACTCTAGCGAATTTTACAGATTTTGATTCCTAGAAGTTGACTCAGTTAAGGATTTTTACTTACCTTATGTAATAGGGTTTTATTAGGACTATAAAGACTAGTTTTTATTAAGGTTTGAGAGACTTTTTGACTGGATATCATTGAGAGCCACTTCTACTGGAACTTGGAGATTGCATTGGAGAACACTCAAGGCAGAGATTGAAGCTTGGAGATTGAAGATTCCTTAACAAAGTTTTTCTTCTTCTCTTAATTTTACTATCTGTATTTGAGATACTATTTAATCTTAATCTTTTGGTTTTTATTATGATGATGAACTAATTTCCCAATTAGGAATATAATGGAACTTTTTGCGAAGCTATAATTCAATTATCTTTATTTTTACTTGATGATCCTTTTGAATTGATTATTATATTATGTGCTTACTGTAATAATTGTTTGGCCAACAATTACTCTTATATCTTTGATTGAATTGAAAGAGGAGATCTTAGATTAGATCTAAATATAATAACACATGAACTTGTTGATTCTTTCTAGAATAGCATAACAGTGTATGAGACGAACGTACTTTTATGTCATGCTTATCTGTGTTAGGAGTTGGAGCTTAATAAATCTGTTTTAAGTGTCTTGCATTAAATTAGCAAAATAAGCGGAATAGATCTTTTTATTATTCATTGAAAGCTGTTAGTAAATTGATAGACAATCTTAGTTATCAATTTATTGGATAAATCAAGTGAAAATACGGTAAAAGAATTATTGCAAAGCAATTGGGAAAATTATATTCTTATGTCTTAATCATCTGATAATCAATATTTGTCAGTTTAATTAGTTCTTAATTACTTGATTTTAATCAATTTTCACAAATCAACTGGAGTGACTGTTTAAGTTGGTTAAATTAGTAGAAACTTGATAATTAGAATAATTGTAAGTAAATGTTCTTTGTGGGTTCGATAATTATTATTTTGTTCCAAATATCATTAGAAACATTATTTCTATTTCCGTATTAGATATGGATGGATTCGACATTATAATAAAGAACAACAGTTGTTCTATTTATAAAAGCAATGTTTTATATGGTGTTGGTAATTTGCGAAATAGAATTATATACTTGAATTGCATGAAAATATACTTCAAATAGAACAAACTAAGAAGAGGAAAAAGATGATGTTAATTATACCTATATGTGGCATTGTAGACTCGGTCATATTAATGAAACAAGATTATCCAAGTTTCATAAGGATGGGCTCTTAGAACTATCCAATTATGAATTATACCCAACTTGTGAATCTTCTCTCGTGGGTAAAATGACTAAATCTCCTTTTAGTGGAAAAGGAGAAATAGTTACAGAGTCGTTAGCGTTGGTTCACACAGACGTTTGTGGGCCTAAGAAAACCAATGCACGGGGTGGGTATTTTTATTTTATTACTTTCACTGATGATCACTCAAGATTTGGATATGTGTATTTAATGAAATACAAATATGAATCATTTGAAAAGTTTAAAGAGTTCAGAAGTGATGTAGAGAAACAAACTGGCAAAAGTATTAAGATTCTTCGATCAGATCGAGCTGTAGAATACTTAAGCGGTGAGTTTCTTAATTATCTCAAAGATAATGGTATAATCTCACAATGGACTCCACCCGGTACACCACAGTTAAATGGAGTATCTGAAAGGAGAAGTCGAACATTGTTAGAGATGGTTCGTTCCATGATGAGTTTTACCGATCTTCCAATTTCATCGTGGAATGAAATTGTACTACTATCACATTAGGAATTCCTATTGACAGGCAAGTAAAACTCCATTAGGTATTCCTTAGCGAGTCACGTTCAGTGGACTTATTTTCCAATAAACACCTACATACTTGCTTTAGTGTCTCCACACAAATGATCATGAGATCAATCATACTCGTTCAATGAGCAAGCAACATATGTACCAATCTATTCGGATTTAGTAATCCCCTTTTTAGTAATCCAACGATTGGGAACTATTTTAGTTTTAAGCTTTCTAAGAATTTAGATCTCATTAGCATGATCAACATCATGATTCTAAAAGAATTGCTTAAAACTATTGGTTATTTACATATTATAAAAATAGCATCATGTATATAATTAAATGCCTTTTAATAATTGAATACTTTTATTAATAAATAAATAAGATCGTTTCTAAAGTATATGCTTTATCATCATACATGATTGGCTTGTTGTTGTCACCGACTGGGTATAACAATTACGCGCAAGTATACGCGGTCAACAAGTAATAATAAGTAAGTACAGATATCGTTTCCACGGAGAATTAACAGATAAAAAGTCGCCAAAGCACTAGTCCATAATCATTTCGGTCTTATTTAAACGAGCGGTAAAGAGTTTTAATTAAAAACTAAATTAACTAGGCAAGTAATTAAACTTAAACTAATTGATTCTAGAGTTAAAATCAGATAATGAAGACAAGAGATTCCAATTTCCACTAATGATTCATCTAAGTCAATGAACTTCCATTTAGGTCAATTTAATCATCAAGTTTGTTAGCCGAGAACACGAAAGTGAGAGACGGCCATCTTTCGATGCATCGAATCCATATCACATGCAATCCACAGAAGATAGACCGCACATGAACACCCACATTACCTAAACCACTATATATTTATGTGATTTACAAATAATTAGGGTTTAAGATCAAGTTCTCAATTGACTACGGGTGGCGCTTCGGTATATGTCTATCCTAAGCACAAATCATACATTCAATGCCATGTAAATATACAATCGCCTGCTACTACGATTAGATCTAAACCTACATTTTATCTTTCAAGTCCACATAGGTTATCATAGTAATTGGTCATGAATCAATTAAGCAATGAAAGCATAAATCGCAATAGACAATCACATGGCAATCAAATAAGACCAACATGGAAGAAAATCAAATTAAACTACTCATTAAGTTCCATTGAAACCTCAAAATAGATTTAAGATATCATAATGAAGCACATCTATAATCCTCAAGTTGAATACACATCATAAGATTAAAAAATAGAAAGCAGAGAGAGTTTAAAGATAGGAAATGCAAATCCGAGTCTCCAAGCATCTAATACTGAATCTTCAATAACATCCACTTGTTTCGATCTTCATCTCTAAACAAAACTCTAGAAACTAACTAACTAATTAACCTTAACCTAATCTAGACAAGGAATTGAAAGAGAAGGAAAATGGAAAATTAGGGCTTAAGGCCAATGTGAGCTCCTTAGTGGAGATGTCGAACAAAATGGGCAACAAGCCCTTATTATATGCTTCTCCCGTTCAATCTCAGCAGAAGTCAAAATCTGGCCAAAAACAAGGCTGGGGCGGCCGCGCGCGGTTTAACCTTGGAGAGGGCGCGGTCGCACCGATGCTAAATCTGGAATTCTGCTGGCTTTTGCTAGTGCACTTGGCTGCCACCTTCATGCTTGCCTTCTTGTATACTTTTAGCCTCATAGCATCCTCACATTTCAATGCTCCTTCACCATGCCATCATCATGCCTTAAGCCTTCTGCTGTGCTTTGCCCCTTTTTTGGCCATCGTTTGCCCTTTTTAGCTCAACGTGCACTAAAGGAGTTCCTAAACCTAAAAATCACAAAACAAGGGAAAAACACATTAAACACAACGATACTTGAGTTTAAGCAACAAAATGAGCTGGTTACTATCCGAATAAGTGGTCATAAAAAACCGCTTATCACTTGTATACATACTACTTTCAAATATGGTGTAATAATTTAGCATGGGATTAATGTTTTTGGATATGGTTTTATAATGAATAGTTTTATGGTTTTGGATACTATTTATTCTAGCATTAATAGTAGTGATTCTTATTCCTTGTTGAAAATGATAATGATGGTTCAATTCAATGACATGCTAGAATAGGCCATATTGGACAAGATAGAATGGCCCGGTTAGCTTGAGCAGGTCTTTTAGGCCCAATTGCTAAGGTCAATCCACCCATACGTGAACATTGTTTGGCAGGAAAATCAACTAGAAAACCATTCGGTAAAGACAAAAGGGCAAAAATACCATTGCAACTCATTCACTTAGACATCTTTGGCTCTATGAATGTGAAAGAAAGACTGTGGGCGTTCCTATTTTCTCACAATGATAGACGACTATACACTACAAGAAAATAGCCTAAAAGCGACCACCACTTTCAGCGACTGCACTGTCCGGTCGCTGATATGACTAATAGCGACTACCTTTGGTGACCGCGAGTGAATCTAGTCGCTAGATAATATCTGCAACCGCATGCGGTCGCTGTTTGGTCATTGGTATTTATTTGCCGCCTAAAAATTGGAGTAAAGTTTTGGCGGGGTATTTTGTTTCGATCTCTCACATTCAACGACCGCTAGCGGCCACTAATACGTCCACATCATTAAAATTCAGCGACCGCATGCGGTCGCTGATTCTTTTTAATGTAATCAGCATCAGGTGTCTCGCTCGACACAGTAGACAAAAAAAAGGGAGCACAAAAGAGGGAGAAGGGGGAGAAAAGAAGAGGGAGACAGCCGCCACCGCCGTTACCGCCCCCACCGCCGCCGTCACCGCCGTCGCATTAGGTATATATTTCCTTTTTTTGTATACTAATTGTTGGGCCAGGATTATTTGGGGCCAGTCGGGTCACCCTTATTATGGGCTTTTGGAGTATTGGGCTATTATTTAAATAATATTTTAAATAGTATTGGGTTGGAGACTGTAGTTGACAGGCGGTTGTTACTTATGGGTCAAGCCGTCTTAATTAATGAGGATTTGACATAATCTTGAGTTAGTGGAGAACAAGGGTTTGATAAAGCCTGCATGTAACTAGCTGACATGAGAGGGGGGTGACATGCAAGTTGGGGAGATTAATATAAGAGTGCAGTATACTACACAAAAAGGTACATGACACTTTACTGATAGAAACACTAGAGCACACAGCCCTCCATTGTTAATCCCTTTTCCGACCTATACTTATTCTCACACCAAAGCGGTTCCCGGCGGCCTAAAACCTTCGAGATCCGGTGCTGACTTATTTTTTGTGCAGGATTGGACGCACTTTTAGTGATTGAGGCTTGTGTGGATGTCTTGGCGTTAACACTAATAATTAATGATACAATGAATTAGATTAATTTGGGTAATGTATACATATATGCATTAATATGTTGCTATGAATATATATATATATATATATATATATATATGTTGCTATGCGGTCGCTCACTCTCGCTTAGCTCTGTTCATGAATGGTAAATTTGGAATCGTCTCTTGAGTCATAAATATGTATGTATAATTTTTAAAGAGAGAATGCGCAAATATGGAGTACCTTTCGGTTTCCAAATTATATAGAGATATATTTTTATTTTTAAAAAAATAATCCTTCTAATTTAATTTAAAGTTGATATGCTTTTATTTAAGTTTTGATATTACAATAGTTAAAATTGTTTATACTAAAATTAATTAAGTTAGTAGCGATTTTAAATTTTTTGTAACATTACTAAGTTACCATTTACTTAGTTTTCAAGTAATAAATAAAAACAAATTAAAATAAAATAACATGATATAATATAACAATTAAACTAAATAACATTTGCTTAGTTTCTCATACTAAATTTCATAACATTTAATATTTGACATATAATATATATTAAATATGATAAAATATATAATTAAATTAAAATATAATAAATTAAAATATAATATTATATAAATATAATAAAATATAATATTAATCTTAAATAAAATAAACTATATTATTAAAATATAATATAATACAATATAGTAAAATATTATATAAAAATAAACTATAATATAATATCATAAAAAAATAATAAAATATAATATTAAACTAAAATATAATATCATATTAAATATATTAAAATATAATATAATAAACTAAGTAGCATTTGCTTAGTTCCACTAATAAATATAATAAAATATAATAAATAATTTATTAAATAAACTAAGTAGCATTTATGAAGTTTTCCATTGCTAAAATAAACTAAGAAGAATTTCGTTAGATATTCACTGCTAAAATAAACTAAGTAAAACGTGCTTAATTTCTCACCGAACCCATAAAGACATTAATGAACAAAAGCAATATCATACTCTAAAGTTAAAGAACTAAGAGATAAATGCTCTAATCAAGAGTAAGTTATTTAGCTCATGTGTAAAGTAAAGAAAGAAGCTTGCAAAAATGAAAGTGCGAGTTTAGAACTCTGAATTTGTAGTATACTCCTGAACTTTTTACTGCTTTAATTTGCATTCATTCGTTATTGTTTTGGTCTTATTATATTCAGAATTTGTATATTTCTCTTGGGTTGTGTCTTGGGTGCCTAGAAATAGCCATATATGCATGCCGTCGTGCATGTGGATAATCCATATTATAGGGGGAGACTGGCGAATTTTTTTTGTTGGTCGGGTAACTAATGTAATGAGAACATAGAGTATTTATTAATATTGTTTCTCAATAGTAAATGAAATAAAATAAAACAAAACAAATAAACAAAATAAGAGACTTTCTTGTAATAGTAGTTGTGAACATTTATAATACTAACAAGCTCTTTATGTGCTTAACGTCTGAAACTAACCTACGTTTGAAACTAGTTATTTTTCATTTAGAATTAGCAGAACGTACTTTCATGGAAAGGAAGTAAACAAGAAGCAAGTTAATGATAAAAAAGAGGCTAAGTCATATGCTTACAAGTATGCTTAAGTCATATGCTTATAAGTATGCTCAAGTCATAAGCTTACAAATATGCTCAAGTCATATGCTTACAAGTATGCTTAAATGTTAATCATATGCTTACAAGTATGCTCAAGTCATATGATTACAAGTATGCTTAAATGTTAATCATATGCTTACAAGTATACTCAAGCCATATGCTTATAAGTATGATTAGAGAGCCTGACCATGCTATACGATAATAAGCTCATGTTGTCTGTAGTAGGTACCGTGGTATCATGGACCTCTATTCAGACAGTAGTTGGATGACACGACGAAAGTCAAGTGCCCAAATAGGTGCTACAGCTGAATTTAGAGCTTGTTGCTAAGTATTTTTGGAGTATGAGTATAGTCACCCGGAATGTGTGAATGGTCAGAACAAGATAAGATGCCCTTATTTGAAGTGTAAGAATGTAAATTATATGGACAAAGACGTGATAAACTATCATTTACTTGTTTATAGGTTCATGAAAAATTATGAAGAATGTTGGTGGACACATGGGCATAGAAGAGATGGTGGCATCACAAAAGTACACAATCCAGGCAGCAGTACCCATCATATGAATGAAATGGTTCATGATATTGCAAGGCCTAATTTTGATTGGGAACAAGGCAGAGAGCAACTTACGAATTCTGATGCCAAAGCCTTCTTTAAGTTGTTAGACGAGGGTAGCGAGCCATTGTGGCATGGTTGCACCAAACACACTACATTGTCTATAGTGGCGACATTATTTAATATTAAGGCTGATCACAATATGAGCCATGAGTGTTTTGAGTCTCTCTTGAAGGCCATTAAGAGTATATTTCCTGACGGTGAGAAATTACCTGATAACTATTACTATTGTAAGAAAATGGTGCAGAAGTTGGGTCTTGGATACCAAAAGATCGATGCATATCCGAACGATTGCATGTTATTTTATAAGGAAAATGAACAGATGACAAGGTGCACGTCTTGCAGTCATGATCGGTTCAGGACTAATAAAGATGGTGTGACGACAAAAAAATCAAATATACCTTTTAAGATTTTAAGGTATTCTCCAATTACACAACGACTAAAAGGATTGTAGATATCTTCAAGAATAGTTGAACTTATGAGTTGGCATGCGAAATCTCCAGCTAAAGATGGAGAACTAAACCATATCGCAGATGGGCAGACTTAGAAGGATTTCAACTTAGCACATCCTGGGTTTGCATTGGAACCTAGAAATGTGAGGCTTGGATTGTCCACCGACGGTTTCAACTTGTTCGGCCACTCAGATTTCCGTACTCATGTTTTCCTGTGATTGTTACTCCATAAAACTTGCCTCCTTGGATGTATATGAACAACTATACTAGTTTCTTTCACTCGTGGTTCCTGGTCCTAAGAGTCCTGGAAAGAACTTAAAGATTTTACTTGAGACCTCTTATAGACGAGTTAAAGGTATTGTGGGAGGATGGAGTACAGACTTGGGATGTTTCCACAAAAATAAATTTTAACCTTAGGGCAGCGGTTATGTGGACTATAAGTGACTTCCCGACTTATGGTATGTTAGCTGGATGGAGTACACACGTGAAGTTGGCTTGTCCATATTGTATGGAGCATACAAAGTCATTCAATCTTTAAAAGGTTAAAAGCCTTGCTGGTTTGACTGTCATCATCGTTTCTTGCTGGTAGATCACTCGTTTCGAAGAAATAGAGAACACTTCAAGAAAAGGAAAGTGACAATGATATGCCTGCACCGCGATTGTCGGGGATGGAGATGAGAGACCGTGTGATGAGATTGTCGGTCATCGCATTCGGTAAGATTGATACCGCAAACATAATCAATGGCTTTGGCGAATCTTATAATTAGGTTCAGAGAATCATCTTTTTGGAACTGCCTTATTAGTCTACAAATTTGATTCGTCATAATCTAGATGTGATGCATATTGAGAAGAATGTGTTCGACAATGTGTTTAACACCATGGTGAGTGTTACGGGGAAGACAAAAGATAATGATAAGGCACGGTTGGACATGAAAGATATTTGTAAGTGTCCTGAATTAGAACTTTATGAATCTCCTAATGTTAAGCTGGTCAAACCGCATACAACGTACACATTGTCCAAAAAGCAAGTTGAAGATGTGTGCACATGAGTTAAGTCTCTAAAACTACCAGAGGGATATGTGTTAAATATTTCAAGGTGTGTTACGGGTGGGAAATTGCAAGGGATGAAGAGTCATGATTGTTATGTATTCATGGAGAGACTCATGTCTATTGCATTTCGAGATCTACTTGATAAACTAATATGGGATGCTTTGACGGATCTTAGCCGTTTCTTTAGAGACTTATGTTCAAAAACACTAAATGAGAAGGACATGTCCGTACTTGAGAAGAACATCATTGAGATCACGTGTAATCTTGAAAAAATATTCCCACTTGGTTTTTTTGACTCCATAAAGCATTTGCAAATCCATCTTCCCTATGAAGCTCATGTTAGGGGTCCAGTTCAATATAGATGGATGTACCTTTTCGAGAGGGTGATGGGTAACCTTAAGAGGAAGGTGAAGAATAGAGCTTATGTCGAAGGGTCGATATATGAGGCATACAGTTTCGATGAGATATCTACGTTTGGCTCAGACTATTTTTCGGATGAAGTCTTGACAAAGGCTAATCGAGTCTCGAGACATGATGATGGGGGTAATGTTGAACTAAATGGTCGGATTTATGTATTTGGTCTATCGGGTCGTGCTTATGGAAAAAGGAAGCGCATATTCTTCTCTGAGCAAGAATTACATACTTCACATACTTATATTCTTCTCAATTATGAGAAGATTGACGAATTTGTGAGGTACACATGTAAAATTAAACTTTATTGGACCTCACTATCTCTTAACTTGCAGTGTCATACATTTCCAATATGTTAATGTTTATAAAATTGTATAGATTATATGATGACGAGTTAAAAGCGAAGCATCCAGACATAACTGACAAAGATATTCAAATCAGTCGTGATCAAAAAATTATACTTTGGCTAAAGGACAAAGTAAGTTAAGTTAATTAAGCACGACATATATATACTCCATTAATTTATGACTTCATTTAATGCAATAGTGTTTGTGTAGGCTTTTACTAAGGGAACGATTTCGGATAATGTACAAGCCCTAGCTATGGGCCCAGATAGGGACCAAGCCAGTCGCAATGGTTACAAAATAAATGGTTGTGAATTTCATACAAAGGCATATGCTCGCGGTAAAAGAACAACGAACACTGGAGTGTGTGTCCAAGGAGATTGTTACAATGAGCTTTGTCGAGCCTTTTATGGGGAGTTGGATGAAATCATAGAGTTGTCATACAAGGGCACTTACGGAGGTCAGATTAACTTGTTCAAGTGTCGTTGGTTTGATTCAAAAAAAGGGATACATGTTGACAGACATGGAATCATTGATATTGACCTCCAAAGGTACGTGTACGCCAACAAACTGTTTGTGTTGCCAACTCAAACAGTACAAGTATACTACACTCCTAGTCCTGTTAGGAAAAGGGATAGACCGCCTACAGATTGGCAAGTTATAATTCATACTCCCATTCGCAATCGTGTAGAAGTAGTATCCGGGGAGATCAACTAAGAGGAGATGCTTCATAGACCTACTATAATAAATATGGAGATCGAAAATGAAGTAATCCAGTTAGCGGGTGGAGATGAACCTAATGAAATGCATCCTGAGTTAATACTTGTGCCAGATGACGTTAATACTAAGGAGGAAGAGTTATTGACTAAAAATGACATTGAATCTGAAGAGGATGATGGTTATAAATCTGCAATACGTATACAAAATGATTTTGACTCAGACATCGATTTAAAAAATAACATGTATGTTTAGTATTACATTTTATTTATATCATTGTCATGTTTATGTACTTAACTATTTCATGTAATTTCCTATCATTATTTTCATTTTGAAATTCTAATAACATCTTGAAGTTCTTATTTATAGATGGCTTCTGAACCAGTGCAAAAAAAGCGCAGCTTGGGTAGGGGGCCTAAGAAAGTGTTAAAGGCCCTTGCTAATCCGAATTACTGGATTCACATCCAGATTCATCCTCCTCCGGACAGCACGTACGTCCGCATCATTTATATATATGCATTTTATATTTTTATTGTTGTAGATATATTCTAATGTAAATTTCTTTAAATATTATATTAAATCTACTTGTCTTTTATGTAAATTGTCATATATTGTAGTGATTTTTCAAATAATAAGATAGTCAAGTGCATTGCATAACTATGCTTATAGAACTGGCCTACACCAGTGATTACTTGGGCGAACACACCTATCTCCCACAAGGATGCAGTTTGGGCTGAATTTCAGGTATATTTGTTTTTAAATCTAATAGATAATATAATTAATAAACTAATATTTTTTAGTAGTGTTAAATTATATGTTAATAACACCATTTTTTTAATATTATTATTGTTATTTTATTTGCAGAAAAGGTATAAATGGGACAACACGCAGACATCGGTAATACAAACACTGCTCTCGCAGAAGTGTGTTGTCCGTACCAAAGATAACTTGAACAAAGAACGACAAAAATCCCTACATAATGCATCGATAGACCATCCAGGGCAGGGAGAGGAGTACATGCACGAGTATAGTCCCTGCTGGTGCAGCATAACCCATATGGGCTGAGATGTGTGCTCATTGGAGAGCTGAGAGATGGGTGAAAAGATGCAAAACTGCCACCACTAACAAAGCCTCAGGTGTACTTGATGGAGAAAAGGTGAAAGGAACCTAAAAGGGTGATAGTATATCACAGTTGCAGCATATTACTGCCAAGGTACGTCTCAATACAGTAAATTTGTGAATTAGTTTTATTATTTATATATGTTTACAGTCATGGTTTGCATACTTTGGATGTTTACATAGTAATATGAGAGTATGCTTTGTATAGGAGTCTCAGTCTCAAGGTCAACCTATCTATTGGCTGGATGTGTACGTGGCCACTCGTGATGAACTGCCTGAGGCTATCAAGATAGCGGTAATAAGTTTTGGCAACTTTGATGTTGTTTATAAAGTTTTACGCCATTCTTTAGAATTTTATATTTATTTTTAACTATTTAATTGTTAACCTGCTGACAGGATACTTATAAGAGTTTAATGAACGAGCGCTATCTTGAAGGCACCCCACGTCCGTCGATTGATCAAGAATTGTGGGAGAGGGCGTCTGTTGTGAATAAGAACTATATCAAAGGCCAAGGACAATGACGACGCCCAACCATCAGTGACACAGGTACCTCTGCTACCCAGTCTTCACATTCATCGAGTCATCCAGCTTATCATACTCCTGCTGACTATGTGAGAGCTATATGTCGAGATCGCGATCTTCTTCATATACGGGGCGGGCATCTGGCGGCTCTAAGTTCTAATGAGTTAGCTGATGCAGTGGTGGCAGCAGCACAACATGAGGATGGGGACGAGGTAATCTTATTACTTATTAAAGTCAAATTAATTAGTCATTTATATATATATACATATATTATTGTGTCTAATTACTTATGTTTAAATAATTCTTATTGTTTAACTTTCTCTCACTTTGCATTGCATAAGTAATACCAGTATTAACATATATACTATATATGTAACTTGTTTTACTCTTTTGTTAATTACAGGGTCGTACTAATTTAGACGATGATACATGATGACCTAGGCTTGCTTGCTTTCTAGATATTTAAGCCTTATAGTTTTATTCCTTTCTTTAGACGACTGTATGCTAAATATTGCTTTATTACTTTATATTGTGGTGGGTTATGTGTTGGAGTATAGATGTTTAATTATATATATATTTTTGTACATGTGTTAGGATATATAAAGCTTGGTTGGATGTTTATATATACTGCTTTCTATTTGGATATAAAGCAGGTACAAAACAGGTACAGTTTTTTGGGGAATTCCATAAAATAGGAATTTTTTAAAATTAAAAAATAGCGACCGCATGCGGCCGCTGATGAGTATTAGTGACTGCTAATTTCATCAGGGTATTAGCGACTACTTCGATCACTAATGGCGATCGCTGCCATGTGGTCCATGTCAACCTCAGGCTATGAATCATGCTGACTCAGCTTAGAGATGACTATGCTCCCTAGTAGCGGTCGTAGATGCTGCGGTGGCAAATATCTATCGCTGATGTGCATTCTAGTGACCAGATTATATGCGACGGTTATTAGTGAACGTAAGTGGTCGCTAATAGCCATCAGCCACCATCCGCGGTCACTAAATGGCGGTCGTTGATAGGCTTTTTTCTTATAGTGATACGCGCTTCGGGTACACTTTCTTGATCTCTCATAAGTTTAAGGCATTGGAATGTTTTAAATGTTATTTGATTGAGGTCGAGAATCATTTAGATAAAAGTGTTAAGGCACTTCGAACTGACCGAGGCCGCGAGTATCTATCCGATCAATTTAAAGAACTCTATGAGGAAAAGGGATAACCAGACAACTGACAATCCCTAGAACTCCGTAACAAAACGGTGTAGCGGAGAGGAGGAACCGGACATTATTAGACATGGTTAGGTCTATGATGGCACAAGAAAATTTGCCTATCTCCAATTAGGGTGATGCATTATTGACTGCGACATATATACTTATTTGTGTGCCTTTAAAATTAGTTCAGTCCACCCTATATGAAATGTGGACCGACAGAAAGCCCGAATTGGGCAGAATGCGGCCTTGGGGATCGGCTGCTTACGTGCACAACACTTCCCATCAGCACGGGAAGTTAGGCCCGAGGGGTAAGAAGTGTATCTTTGTAAGATATTTTGGGCACTCCAAAGGCTATGTGTTTGTTGGAGAACAGCCTGATGGGATTGTATCCGAGATAGAGTCACGAGATGCGGATTTCTTTGAGATGGATTTCCCTAACAGAGGCGACGTGAGCAAGGAGATGAACTTTTATGAGATGGATGAAGATTTAGGCGCCCCAACTAGTACAGTAGAGACCGAAGAGGATATTCCTCAGGCTCCTGTAGAAAGTGGGAGTGGCATGCCTTCAAGCAGTTCTCTTCCATCGAATGAGGAGTCTCCTATTCCTCACATGCGTAGAAGTCAAAGGGATAACATTCCACGTCGTCTCTTTGAGATTGAGGTGAATGCCTTTATGGCTGAGGCACAGGACGATGAGGAACCTTGATCTTAACGAGCTTCTCTATCATCTTCTATAAGAGATAAGTGGATGATTGCAATAGAAGAAAAATGAAGTCCATGAGGACTAATCAAGTCTGGGACCTTGTTGACCTTCAATCAAAAAGGAGTCTAAGTTGGAATCATGGTGAATAGTTAGAAGATGTTAGAGTTTATGCCCTAGAGGCCAATTCTTTGATGTAATTGCTTAATATTTTTGATATTATATTTGATTGAATAAATGAATTATTTTATTATGGTTTTATTTACTGCGTTATATAAATGTTAACATAATAAAATTTCTTGGAATAGTGATACAAATTATATGGCTTAAAGTATGTGACTTGAACATGAGATCATATAATTACAATTAGTATCATTACACTAAAATGTCCATAGTCGAGTGCCATTGTTAATGGGACAACAATGATACATTGAGACTAGTATGTGGATTGACTGATGGCCAAATCTCATTGGTCATAAATATATGAGATATTGAGTCAATGCATAGGTACATGTTAGAGAACAATGTACTGGACAGACCCACCATGAGAATTCTACATGGAGCATTATGTAGAGTGTCATAAGCAATTCTAATAGTGACAATGATGTAATGATCCTCCGACCTGAAATCACTATATTACTACACATATATTTATGTACTTTGATATCATCAAAAGTCACCTTTAATAGGGTGAACAATAAAGGTGATTATTGGGTACATCATGAATGAGTAATATGAGTGATCTAGATAGAATTTAACCCTCCTATATATTAGGGGTGATATCCATAGGCCTCTTGATTGAGTAGGACTATGAAATGCATGGTCATGCTCAAATAGTAATTTATTTCATATAGTCTACTCATCGATCAAGAAAACTCAGATTAAATTATGAATAGGATGACACATTCCATGCGTCGAGTTTAATCTAGGATGTCAAGGTTAAAAGGATTAAATTACATTGAAACATTGGTCACGAAAAGGTTGTATCGAATCACCGATCTTATTATTATTTGGGTAGCAGTGATGCATTACTAGATGCCTCTCACTATTTATAATTTTATAATATGATTTTAAAATTATTGCCAACATAATAATAACCTATAGGGTCACACACTAAGAACGTAATTAAAAGGTAATTAATTTAAATTGTAAGGATTTAAATATATCAATATGATTCATAGTATTTAAATTACGAATTTAAATTAATAGGATAATTTGTATATATATGTATATTAATTAAGTAAGACTTAATTAAGATATAATATATATATATATATATATATTCAAATTTTATTTTTCTAATTGGATTAGGATTTGGTTAATTCCTTTAACTGCTATATATATATATATATATATATATATGATATATCAGCCGTTTTTAGGGTATTGACTATAAACCCAAACCCTAGCCGCTCTTGGAGAGAGACAAGAGAGAAAAACTTCGAAAGTCCAAATCCTTGGCGGCTAGTACCGCAGATTTCCTTCCTGCAGATCGTGTGACGATTCGCGGGACGTTCGTGTGGATACCGTAGAGACGCAGTTCCTTTGGATTGCGTTGAATATTCGAAACTATTCCAGAATCTCCATCGTCCCCGTTCAGGCTTGAATAATCGGTAAAATAGATCTAAACCTCTAAATTAATATGTTTTGCATGGATCCTATTTTAGGGTTTCAGAAAATTTTTAATTTTTGCTGCTTTTATGTGCCGAAATCCCTACTGTGGTATCAAAGCTACTTGCGAAACGATTAATTCAGATTACGTGTTGTAATTGTATTCAATATATATGATATATGATGATGCATGTTTGTCGATCTGAAATTTAATATATGATATTCTACATGTTTGCGTATTCTGGAAATCTATAATATATATACATCTATATGATGTTCTGATAATCGTATCCTAGAAGGTGGAATAACAATTCAACTTCTGTTCTAATTGGATTAGAAATATGAAGATTCGATTTAATATGATTAATCGAAACTAGACATATATGATATGTTCTGGGTGTATTGTTATTATGAGTGTGTTGGCGGATTGTATATGATTCTGGAATTGTTTCAGATATCGTATGAAAAATTCTACAATACAGATTGTAGCCTGACCACCGCCAGGGGGGAGACCCCCCCTTGGACCCCCCGTCGTAGCGCACGATGGTCGTGATCCCAATATTTGATATATAGTTTTCTTTAATTATATAAATTTTGTCATGTGCTTATTGTGATATGCATGGTGCACAGTTATGGCCCTTTTGACCCATAGGTTAGTGGTTTTTGGTTTTGAAATACGGCTTGCATGTCGTGCCTTTCTATAAATTCTGATGTAATATTCTCTTCTCACCTAAATCCCCTCGAATGTAACTCGAGGTTTCTTTATGTCATGTAATGTACAATTGTAACCTATCAAGATGACAAGATAATGATGGAGAGGAGACACATGCATGAGGAAGGTCCAAGGAAACTACTATTTTGAAGATCTTTTACCACCTTAGACTGACCTTCAATTTTTCATTAGCTTGAAAAGATTGACATAGGGTTGGGCCATAACTGTGACACATTTAATTTTGCACTTTATTTATGCTTGTATACGATATGATATGATAAATAATGTGCATGTTTAATAAGATTAAAATTGGTGAGATCTAAATTAATTAATAAAATCCCTCATAAAATTATTAAGTCTAAATCAGATGCCTTCCAATGAATAACACTCATCAAGACCTTGACCGATGGATGTAGGTTTGCCAAAGCAAAGTACCCCATTTATCTTGGTAAGATGCGATAGGATAATTGTGATATCCAAACTGTTAAAATCATTGGGCCAGACTTAACTAAGTTATCACAATAGGATTGTGGACTTAGAGGCATAGAGTTTAGTAGGTACCATTAGATGGACTAGAAACAAATGTTGTTCACCAAACTATCTAAGAGTTATATATGATATAATTGACAAAGGGTTGTTTACCTAAATAATTATGTTTTGAGAGAATAGCCAAAGCTAACTTAAGGCATAACGAAATATGGATCTTGGCTCACTAGAAAGATTTAATAGAAAATGCTTTCCGAATTAATGGGGAGGGCTATTAATTTGAATAAAATAGTGGGAGGTATATTTTGAATGTACTATTATCAATTACATAATATCAAAACTCTGCAATTTGACTTATTATTTTTGTACTTATAAATTGTAGATATCAATGGCAAACAACAACACAAATAGTCTTTCACTACGATCAGTCCTTGAGAAGGAAAAACTGAGTGGAATTAATTTCCTAGACTGGCATAGGAACTTGAGGATTGTCCTCAAACAGAAGCGCAAGCTATATGTCCTTGATGGGCCCATTCCTGCAGTACCAGCTAACACTGCACCATGTGTAGAGCATAATGCTTACAAGAAGCATCAAGATGATGCTCTGGACATGAGTTGTCTCATGCTAGCAACTATGAACTCTGAGCTTCAGAAGCAACATGAGTTAATGGATGCTTATGAGATGATCGAGCATCTCAAGAAATTATTCGAATGAAATGCTCGACAGGAGAGGTATGATACAAGCAAGGCATTTTATCACTGCAAGATGGGTGAACGTGATCCAGTTGGTCCACATGTGCTGAAAATGATTGGGTATATTGAGTACCTTGGTAGGTTGGGTTTTTTGATTACTCCGGAAGCTCAAACCGATCTTGTTTTGCAATCTTTGAACAGCAGCTACTCTCAATTTGTTATGAATTACCTCATGAATGAAATTGCAAAACCACTTACTGAGTTGTTTAGCATGTTAAGAACTGCTGAGAATAACATGAAAAGGCAGGACCCTCCCCCATAATGATGGTGCAAAAGGGGAATGCTAAGGGAATGGGGAAAGGCAAGAAGAAGATAGGATCTAAATCTGCCAAACCCAATCCCAAAACCAAACATGCTTTAAAACCTAAAGGTGGGGTGGCTAAAGAAGGTGATTGTCACTTCTGTGGAAAATCTGGACACTGGAAGAGGAATTGTCATGCTTATATGGAAGAACTGAAGAAAAAGAAAGGAAGTATGACTTCTGATTCAGGTATATATGTTATAGAAGTCAATTTGTCCACTTCTACATCATGGGTATTGGATACTGGATGTGGTTCTCACATTTGTGTTAATGTGCAGGAACTCCGCAGGAGTAGGACTGTGGCGAAAGGCGAGGTTGACCTACGAGTTGGGAATGGAGCAAAAGTTACTGCACTAGCCGTAGAAACTTATCATTTATTTTTTCCCACTAGGCTAGTATTAGAATTATAGGATTGTTATTATGTGCCTGCTATGAGAAAAACATTATTTCTGTTTCTTGTTTGGACAAGAAAGGTTTTTCATTTTTAATAAAGAACAACAGTTGTTCATTTTACTTAAATGAAATATGTTATGGTGTTGCACAATTGTTTAATGGTCTTTATATTCTTAATTTAGAAATGCCTATCTATAACATAAATACAAAACGATTTAAATCAAATTATTCAAATCCGACATATCTCTAGCACTGTCGTTTAGGTCATATAAATGAGAAACGCATATCCAAACTCCATAAAGATGGGTTTTTGGATTCATTTGATTTTGAATCATATGAGAAATGTGAGTCTTGTTTATTAGGCAAGATGACTAAAGCCCCTTTTACTGGACACAGTGAACGGGCTAGCGATGCATTGGGACTTATGCATAGTGATGTATGCGAACCCATGAGTTCGTTAGCAAGAGGTGGGTTTTATTACTTCATTACATTTACTGACGACTTCAGTAGATATGGATATGTGTATCTTATGAGACACAAATCTGAATCCTTTGAAAAGTTCAAGGAATTCAAGAATGAAGTGATAGTAGTGTGCATACAAGCCAATCATGAATGATGATAAAGCACGTACTTTGTAAACAATCTTATTTATTTATTAATGATATATTCATTTATTAAAGGCATTTAATTATCTAAATGTTGCTGTTTTTATAATATGTAAATAACCCATAGTTTTAAGCAATGCTTTTAGAATCATGATGATGATCATGCTAATGAGATCTAAATTCTTAGAAAGTTTTAAAACTTAAATAGTTCCCAATCGTGGGATTACTAAAAAGGGGATTAGTAAATCCGGATAGATTGGTACATATGTTGCTTGCTCATTGGATGAGGATGATTGATCTCATGATCATTTGTGTGAAGACACTAAAGCAAGTATGTAGGTGCTTATTGGAGAATAACTTCACTGAACGTGATTCGCTATGGAATACCTAATGGAGTTTTACTCGCATGTCAATAGGAATTTCTAATGTGATAGTAGTACAAGTGATCCTTGGACTTGAGATCATCATAGTATCTTGTATGTAACAAATTATACTTTGACTTATTCCTTAAGACCTTTTAAGGCATATATAGGGTATGCTTGGGTATAATGAGTTACATATGGAGATAATGAATGATCAATAAAGAATCTACCACCTCTAGTAAAAGAGGATATATGTCATATGTGATTCGTTAAATGACAACCCAGGAATCCTTGGCCAAGGTGAAATGAAATTAGAAAGGAGTTTTTAATTTACATTATTTGGAGTTGTGCATTTTCTAATCGAAATACATATAATTAAATAAAATAAGACTTGACAGTAAATCCATGTCTTATATTTAATTGGGACATTGTGTGGTGGAAGGATTGAATTGTATGGTAACTATTAACTCACAGGTTCTTTTATGATTAATGTTGAAATCTATATTATCTGGAAAGTCGTTGATCGCTAGGGAGGCTTATCCCTATTGTAGAATAAATATTATTTATTTAAATAGATTATTAGTTTAATTTATTTATTTAAATAAGATTAAAATTGTTTTAATTGATTTATTCACAACTAGTTTAATATGGAGAACCTAAAGGGTCACACCATAAAAGGAAGAATAATTATTTAAGAAGGTAATGGCATAATCGTAATAATGCATTAAGTATAATTAATTTAATCTATGGTGATAGAATAAATTAAATAGCTTAATGTTTATTATTTAATATTTTGGAAATATTAAATATAAATTAATAAGAGGAGTCTTATTAATATTATTACAATTATTATTATTTTAATTTCTAAAGGAGTTTAGTAATTAATTTAATATTTAGTACTCTCATTTATTCCTAATAAGATTATGAGACAAATTAATTAAATGAATTTAATTAATTATTCCCATGTGGTGAGAAGCCTAAATTAATTAAAGGAGTTTAATTAATTAAAAGAAATCCCATGTCTAATAGGATTAGAAGGGTTGATTAATATCTATATAAGAGGAGTCTTATAATAGATATTAGATGATGCAATTCTAATTGTTGGAGAGTACTTCTTTTCTATAGAGGATAGAACACTAAGCCAAACACCCTCCTTCTTGATAATTTCTCTTCCTTGGTGGATCACCTCTAGAGGCCAAACACTTGGGTGGCTAACGTTGATCAAAGGAAGTAATCTAACCCGAAAATTCAAGGAGATCACGAAGAACAAGGAGTTGAACTAGTACCTGTGGAAGCTTCGTTCTGCAAGGGTATGATTCCATAACTTCTTATTTATCGTTTTAAATTAATAATTTGCCTAAAGGATGATCCGGGTAATGGTTTTGTAGAAATATTTTAAACTCTGATATACCATGCTTCCGCTAATTTTTGCAATTTGATTGCGTCACGATTTCGTACAAACCCAACAGTGGCATCAGAGCCAAACCTTTATGCAATTATTAATTGTTTTGATTCCATATACATATGGGTATGTATTTAGAATAATTTATTGGGCATAATTTTAATTGTATAAAATTATTTATTTATTTTTTTAAAAAAAAATTAAAAATTAAAAATCGAAGGAATTTCGCGAAACCAGATTTTCTGCACACTGCGTTAATTCCGTGGCAGTGGGATGACCCACGTTTTTTTTTATTATACAAGGAACGGAGGGTAGCTATATATTGAAAAGATTACCTGTAGCAAAAGTGATTGCAGGATTGTTTTTTTTTTTTGTAAAACAAAAAGGAAAGTGGGCGAATTCCTTTTAAATGAATAATGATTGCAGGAGACTTTTCATATATATATATATATATATATATATATATATATATATATATATATATATATATATATATATATATATATTATTCTAAATAATTTTATAATTAAAATAAAGAGTTTATTTTAATCTTGAAATTGGATTTCATGCAATTAAATTGCCCATTAAATGATACTCATATATATATGGAATATTTTAATTCATGAGATGAATATTTATTTATTGATATATATGGTGATATGTATGATAATAAATGGGGATTGATTATGGACTATTTGACCAATGTGATTGGATTTTATTTTAGTTGAATGCTTGAATGAATGAGTTTTATTAAATGGGGTCTGTGTACCTCGTCTTCTCTAATTTTTTTTTTCTTGATGTAAAATTCTATCTCCCTCCTATGTACTTCCCCTTGACTGCTGATCAAGGTTTTTATTTAAATTAAATAGTTTAATGTAATAGAAATAGTTAGAATTATCTTGAAGAAATTGGAGACCAAGGAGCAAGGAGCGCGTGAAGACCCGTTTGTATGGAGCCCGGTTTAAATATAATAGTTATATTTAAATTTAAATTCTTGCACTCCTAGGTTTGACCTTTTGGTTCACTTGGTGGCTCTAGTGAACCAAACTAGAATAAAAGTCCATAATCAATCCGGGTAGAATATAATATTCTATATTGCATGCTAAATATTATATATATTATATTTTATGCAAACATGCTTCGCATGTTTAATAAAATGACGCGTATTTTATATATATATATGTGCATGTGCACTAAACAAGATGAGACAAATAATAGCAAACCCCTCAAAGAAATAATATTAAGTCCGAAGCGTTCAAATGATATTTGGAATATCGAACGTCGCCTTCTAGCATGATAAATTAATAGAGTAGTAAATATTTAATATGAGCTTGTTGTGCTATCCACAAGGCGAGTATTGTGTATTTAAGATGTTAATTAATCACATTTGATGCTTATCAAGAAAATTGAACGATCTAGTCTTGTTGTGCTATCCACAAGGACGAACATTTTTTTTTTTTTGAATTTATAGAAGTGCTAGGCTGGACTTAACTTAAATAATTTTAGTTCGGATATGCACACACTTGACCATTATGATTTAAGAGGCAAAATAAAAGGAGTTATATAGTGATGTAATTGACAAGAGTTGTCTACCTATTTATTTGTATATCGCTTGTTGTGCTATCCACAAGGTTATATACATTTGAAATGGGATCCTTATTCTCACTAGCAAATCTTTAATTAGATGTTGCCGAACTATATAAGTGAGGGTAATATAGTTTGATGAAAATAGTGGGAGATACCAATTTAAAATAAAGACCTAAATTTATTTTGGTATGCAAAGTTAATAAAATGAATGTTTGCTAAAATGTTGTTTTCTTTCACATGCAGAATTTTAAAAATGTCTAAATCACTAATCTCACTACGAAGCATACTTGATGCAAACAAGCTTACCGGGCCAAATTATGAGGACTGGCTAAGAAATCTGAGAATTGTTCTCACTGCTGAAAAGATTTCTTATGTCCTAAATTCAACTGTCCCTGAATCTGTTTCAGAAACAGCCTCTGAGGAAGAGATTGCCACTTTCAATAAGTGGCAAGATGATGCATCTGTGGCTCAATGCATCATGCTCGCATCCATGAATAACGAGCTTCAGCATCAGTACGTAAATATGGATGCTCCTGCTATGCTGCTTCACCTCAAGGAGTTGTATGGTGAACAGAGTAGGACTGCTAGATATGAGATATCTAAGGAGCTCTTCCGATCTCGGATGACCGAGGGTACTGCCGTCGAGACTCATGTCCTGAAAGTGATCAATTTGATTGAACACCTTGGACAGCTTGGGTTCGTCATGGATGGGGAGTTGAGTCAAGACTTGGTCTTGCAGTCACTCCCTGAGACCTTCTCGCAGTTTGTGGTTAATTTTCACATGATTAAGCTAGATGTCAGCTTGCCTGAGCTGCTTAACATGCTGAAAACTGCAGAAGGTCACTTCCCATCCAAGAAGAACCATGTCTTGATGGTGGATTCTTCCAATAAAAGGAAGAGGCCCAATGCATCTTCTGAAAAGAAGAAATCTAAGAAGGCTAAGGGAAAGGGGAAAGAAAAGGAACAAAAGAAACCTGAACCAGCTAAAGGAATGTGCTTTCATTGCAACATGCCGGGACATTGGAAAAGGAACTGCAAGAAGTATCTAGCAGAAAAGAAGCTTGGAGAAGCTTCGACTTTCAATCAAGGTTTGTTTATGATTGAAATTAATTTTTCTGAAAGTCATAATTCTACTTGGGATTGGATACCGGCTGTGGTTCTCACATATGTAATACTGTGCAGGGACTGGTTAGAAGTAGAAAGCTGAACAATGATGAGGTGATCCTACGAGTAGGGAATGGAGCAAAGGTTGCTGCATTAGCTGTAGGAACTTATTATTTAGCAATGCCTTCGGGCAAGTCCATTTATCTTAATAATTGTTATTATGTTCCAAATATTATTAAAAACATTATTTCAATTTCTGTATTGGATATGGAAGGATTTAACGTTGTTATAAAGAACAATAGTTGTTCTATTTATAAAGACGATGTTTTATATGGTATTGGAAATTTGCGAAATGGACTTTATACACTTGACTTACAAGAAAATATATTTCAAATTGAACAAACTAAGAAAAGGAAAAGAGATGATATTAATTATACCTACATGTGGCACTGTAGACTCGGTCATATCAACGAAACAAGATTATCCAAGTTGCATAAAGATGGGCTCCTCGAGCTATCCGATTATGAATCATATCCAACTTGTGAATCTTGTCTCATGGGTAAAATGACTAAATCTCCTTTTAGTGGAAAAGGAGAAAGAGTTACAGAGTTGTTGGCATTGATTCACACAGACGTTTGTGGGCCTATGACAACAAGTGCACGAGGTGGGTATTCTTATTTTATTACTTTCACTGATGATCACTCAAGATTTGGATATGTGTATTTGATGAAATACAAGTCAGAATCATTTGAAAAGTTCAAAGAGTTCAAAAGTGAAGTAGAGAAACAAACGGGCAAGAGTATAAAGATACTTCGATCAGATCGAGGTGGAGAATACTTAAGCGGTGAGTTTCTCAATTGTCTCAAAGAAAATGGTATAATCTCACAATGGACTCCTCCAGGTACACCACAGTTAAATGGAGTATCTGAAAGGAGAAATCGAACACTGTTAGACATGGTTCGATCCATGATGAGTTTTACCGACCTTCCAATTTCCTTCTGGGGATATGCCCTAGAAACGGCTGCATACCTACTTAACAAGGTACCTACCAAATCCGCCCCAAAGACTCCATATGAGATGTGGAAGGGGAGGAAACCAAATCTTAAGCATGTTAAGACTTGGGGTTGTCCAGCTTATGTCAAAAAGTTTGAACATGATAAGCTACAGACTAAATCCAAAAAGTATAGATTTGTGGGATACCCTAAAGAAACTGTAGGGTATTATTTCTATCATCTAACTGATCAAAAGGTATTTGTTGCGAAACATGCTGCCTTCTTGGAAAAGGAGTTTATCCATGAAGGGGTCAGTGGGAGTAAGATATATCTTGAAGAAGTTCAAGAACCACAAATTACCACGGATCAAAGTCAGGAACCTGACCAAGTAGAAGAACCTACTATACCACACCCTGTTCGTAAATCTGGGAGAGTACCGAAGATACCTGAGAGGTATGGATTCGTTATAGAGGATGACGATGAGGTACACATCATGAATAATGATGATCCATTGAATTACGAACAGGCCATGAGTAATAAAGACTCAGGGAAATGGCTTGAAGCCATGAAATCTGAAATGGACTCCATGTATGAAAACAAAGTATGGACTTTGGTTTCACCACCTGAAGGCATTAAGCCTATTGGGTGTAAATGGGTCTTTAAAAGAAAGACTGGAGCGGACGGCAAGGTGGAGACCTATAAGGCCCGACTGGTTGCAAAAGGTTTCAAACAAAGACAAGGAGTTGACTATGATGAAACCTTTTCACCAGTAGCTATGCTCAAGTCCATTCGGATTTTGCTTGCAATTGCAGCTTATAACGACTATGAGATCTGGCAGATGGACGTGAAAACGGCCTTCCTCAATGGAAAACTTGAGGAGGATGTGTATATGACACAGCCAGAGGGATTTGTTTCAAAGGTTGGAATAAATCAAGTCTGTAAGCTGCAACGATCCATTTATGGATTGGAGCAAGCTTCTCGTAGATGGAACATTCGTTTTGATGAGACAATCAAAGAGTTTGATTTTATCAAAAATGACGATGAACCATGTGTGTACAAGAAGGTTAGTGGGAGCGCAGTTTCATTCCTTGTATTATATGTTGATGATATATTACTGATAGGCAATGACATTCCTATGCTACAATCGATTAAAATCTGGTTATCTAAACACTTCTCCATGAAGGACTTGGGAGAAACATCCTATATTTTAGGGATAAAGATCTATAGAGATAGATCTAAAAGGATGCTTGGTTTATCCCAAGGAACGTACATTGATGCAATGCTAAAGAGATTTAGCATGGAAGATTCCAAAAGAGGTCTCATGCCGATGAGCCATGGAATACATCTCTCCAAGAAACAGGCCCCAAAGACACCTGAGGAGAGAGACCGTATGAGTAAGATCCCTTATGCTTCTGCAATAGGATCTATCATGTACGGTATGATATGTACTAGACCGGATGTTGCTCATTCACTTAGTGTAACGAGCAGATACCAGTCGAATCCAGGAGAAGAGCACTGGAAGGCAGTGAAGAATATCCTAAAATACTTGAGAAGGACTAAGGATATTTTTCTTGTCTACGGTGGGTCTGAATTAAAACTCGAGGGCTTCACAGACTCAAGTTTTCAAACGGACCAAGATGACAGTAAATCTATTTCGGGGTATGTTTTTACCTTGAACGGAGGCGCAGTGAGTTGGAAGAGTTCCAAGCAGCAAACAGTTGCTGATTCAGTGACAGAGGCAGAGTATATAGCTGCAAGTGAAGCTGCAAAGGAAGCTGTTTGGATGAAGAAGTTCATAACTGAACTTGGTGTGGTTCCTAGCATTGGAGAAGCAGTTTCCATTTACTGTGACAACACAGGAGCAGTTGCACAGGCTAAGGAACCGAGGTCTCATCAGAAATCTAAACACGTGTTGCGGCGATTTCATTTGATCAGGGAGATCATTGAAAGAGGAGACGTCACCTTGGAGCGTGTAGACTCTCAAGACAACATTGCAGATCCATTTACTAAAGCTTTAACACAACAGCAATTTGATCGTCACTTAGAGAAGATGGGTATGAGATACCATGGCGATTGGCTTTCGTGCAAGTGGGAGATTGATAGTAGTGTGCATACAAGCTAATCATGAATGATGATAAAGCACGTTCTTTGTAAACAATCTTATTTATTTATTAATGATATATTCATTTATTAAAGGCATTTAATTATCTACATGTTGCTGTTTTTATAATATGTAAATAACCCATAGTTTTAAGCAATGCTTTTAGAATCATGATGATGATCATGCTAATGAGATCTAAATTCTTAGAAAGTTTTAAAACTTAAATAGTTCCCAATTGTGGGATTACTAAAAAGGGGATTAGTAAATCCGGATAGATTGGTACATATGTTGCTTGCTCATTGGATGAGGATGATTGATCTCATGATCATTTGCGTGGAGACACTAAAGCAAGTATGTAGGTGCTTATTGGAGAATAAGTTCACTGAACGTGATTCGCTATGGAATACCTAATGGAGTTTTACTCGCATGTCAATAGGAATTCCTAATGTGATAGTAGTACAAGTGATCCTTGGACTTGAGATCATCATAGTATCTTGTATGTAACAAATTATACTTTGACTTATTCCTTAAGACCTTTTAAGGCATTTATAGGGTATGCTTGGGTATAATGAGTTACATATGGAGATAATGAATGATCAATAAAGAATCTACCACCTCTAGTAAAAGAGGATATATGTCCTATGTGAGTCGTTAAATGACAACCCAGGAATCCTTGGCCAAGGTGAAATGAAATTAGAAAGGAGTTTTTAATTTGCATTATTTGGAGTTGTGCATTTTCTAATCGAAATACATATAATTAAATAAAATAAGACTTGACAGTAAATCCATGTCTTATATTTAATTGGGACATTGTATGGTGGAAGGATTGAATTGTATGGTAACTATTAACTCACAGGTTCTTTTATGATTGATGTTGAAATCTATATTATCTGGAAAGTCGTTGATCGCTAGGGAGGCTTATCCCTATTGTAGAATAAATATTATTTATTTAAATAGATTATTAGTTTAATTTATTTATTTAAATAAGATTAAAATTGTTTTAATTGATTTATTCATAACCGGTTTAATATGGAGAACCTAAAGGGTCACACCATAAAAGGAAAAATAATTATTTAAGAAGGTAATGGCATAATCGTAATAATGCATTAAGTATAATTAATTTAATCTATGGTGATAGAATAAATTAAATAGCTTAATGTTTATTATTTAATATTTTGGAAATATTAAATATAAATTAATAAGAGGAGTCTTATTAATATTATTATAATTATTATTATTTTAATTTCTAAAGGAGTTTAGTAATTAATTTAATATTTAGTACTCTCATTTATTCCTAATAAGATTATGAGACAAATTAATTAAATGAATTTAATTAATTATTCCCATGTGGTGGGAAGCCTAAATTAATTAAAGGAGTTTAATTAATTAAAAGAAATCCCATGTCTAATAGGATTAGAAGGGTTGACTAATATCTATATAAGAGGAGTCTTATAATAGATATTAGATGATGCAATTCTAATTGTTGGAGAGTACTTCTTTTCTATAGAGGATAGAACACTAAGCCAAACACCCTCCTTCTTGATAATTTCTCTTCCTTGGTGGATCACCTCTAGAGGCCAAACACTTGGGTGGCTAACGTTGATCAAAGGAAGGAATCTAACCCGAAAATTCAAGGAGATCACGAAGAATAAGGAGTTGAACTAGTACCTGTGGAAGCTTCGTTCTACAAGGGTATGATTCCATAACTTCTTATTTATCGTTTTAAATTAATAATTTGCATAAAGGATGATCCGGTTAATGGTTTTGTAGAAATTTTTTAAACTCTGATATACCATGCTTCCGCTAATTTTTGCAATTTGATTGCGTCACGATTTCGTACAAACCCAACATGAAGTTCAAAACCAATTTGGCAAAAGCATAAAAGCCCTTCGATCCGATCGAGGAGGTGAATACTTAGGCCAAGACTTTGATGACCTTCTAAAGGAGTGTGGTATTATATCACAGCTTACTCCACCTGGAACACCATAATGGAATGGTGTGTCTGAGAGGAGGAATCGCACCTTGTTAGACATGGTACGATCGATGATGAGTCATGCAGATCTTCCAATAAGCTTCTGGGGTCATGCCCTAGAGACAGCTGCATTCACACTTAACCATGTTCCTACAAAGATGGTTCAGAAGACACCATATGAGATGTGGACTAGGAAACGTCCTAGTATGTCGTTCATGAAGATTTGGGGTTGCGAGGCGTTTGTAAAACGTCTGGCTTCTGACAAGCTCGGACCCAAATCTGACAAATGTAATTTTGTGGGATACCCAAAGGAAACAAAAGGGTATTATTTCTACAAACCTTCTGAGAACAAAGTATTTATTGCTCGAACTGGTATTTTTCTAGAAAGAGAATTTGTCTCTAAAGGAAATAGTGGGAGGAAAGTAGAACTCGAAGAAATTCGAGAACCACAAAATATCGTTAAACCTGAGTTAGAACATGAGCAGGAAGCACAAGATATTGTCGAAAGTGAACCTGCTCAAATTACACGAGCCATTCGTAGATCTGGTAGGACATGCCAAGAGCCCGAGAGGTCTTATGGATTTCTTGAGAGGTATTATGGATTTCTTGTGACTCAAAATGGCGATGTGATGCTCATAGATCATGATGAGCCTGCTTCCTACCAAGAAGCTATGAATGGACTAGATTATGAGAGATGGCTTGAAGCCATGAAATCTAAGATAGACTCCATGTATACTAACCAAGTATAGACTTTGGTTGATCCACCCGAAGGGGTTAAACCAATCGGGTGCAAGTGGGTTTTCAAGAAGAAAACCGACATGGATGGTAATGTACAAACCTATAAAGGCCGACTGGTAGCAAAAGGTTTCAAATAAGTTCAAGGTGTTGACTATGATGAAACCTTCTCTCCAGTGGCAATGGTTAAATCCATCAAGATTTTACTTGCTATTGCAGCCTTTTATGATTAAGAAATCTGGCAGATGGATGTCAAAATTGCTTTCCTTAACGAAAATCTCCTTGAGGATGTGTATATGACACAACCTGAGGGTTTTGCCAATCCAAAGGATGCTGGAAAGGTACGTAAGCTGCAATGATCCATTTATGGATTGAAGCAAGCCTCTCGGAGTTGGAATCTTTGATTTGAGGAAGCAGTCAAAGAGTTTGGCTTTATAAAAAATGAAGTTGAACCTTGTGTATATAAGAAGGTTAGTGGGAGTCACATTGTATTCCTAGTATTATATGTTGACGACATATTAATTATTGGGAATGACATTCCTTCCTTACAGGCTGTAAAAACATGGTTAGAAAAATATGTCTCCATAAAAGATTTGGGCGATGCAACCTATATTTTAGGTATCAAGAACTATCGAGATAGATCGAGAAAAATGCCCGGCCTATGTTAAAGTACATATATTGATAAAGTGCTGAAACGGTTCAGCATGCAAGAGGCAAAAAGAGGACACTTAACCATGTCTCATGGTGTTAAGATCTCTAAGGCCCAATGTCCTAAATCATATGATGATGAGGAGCGTATGAGAAAGATCCCTTATGTTTTGGCAATTGGATCTATCATGTATGCAATGATATGTACTCGTACGGATGTCTCGTATGCTTTGAGCATGACGAGCAGATACTAGTCGAATCCAGGTGAAGGTCACTGGACAGTAGTCAAGAATATCCTCAAGTACCTGAAAAGGACTAAGGATTCATTCTTGGTATATGGAGGTGAAGACGAACTTGCAGTAAAGGGTTACACAGATGCTAGTTTCCAGACTGACACAGATGACTATAAGTCTCAGTCATGTTTTGTATTTTGCCTTAATGGTGGTGCTGTTAGCTGGAAAAGTTCAAAGCAAGAGACAGTAGCCGTTTCTACGACAGAGGCTGAGTATATTGCTGCTTCTAGTGCGGCCAAGGAGGCTTTATGGATTAAAAAGTTTGTCACTGAAATTGGTGTTGTTCCAACCATTGTTGATCCAGTTGAGCTATACTGTGATAATAATGGAGCCATTGCACAGGCTAAGGAACCTAGATCTCTCCAATGATCCAAGCATATACTTAGGCAGTACCATCTCATCCGTGAAATCATTGATAGAGGAGATGTACATATAAGCAGAGTGCCAACAGATGATAATGTTGCAGATCCACTGACCAAAGCTTTGTCGCAGCATAAGCACGAAGGTCACACTAGTTCCATGGGTATTAGATACATGAGTGATTGGCTCTAGTGCAAGTGGGAGACTGTTAGAGTTTATGCCCTAGAGGCCAATTCTTTGATGTAGTTGCTTAACATTTTTGATATTATATTTGATTGAATAAATGAATTATTTAATTATGGTTTTATTTATTGCGTTATATCAATGTTAACATAATAAAAGTCCTTAGAATAGTGATATAAATTATATGGCTTCAAGTATGTGACTTGAACATGAGATCATATAATTACAATTAGTATCATTACTCTTAAATGTCCCTAGTTGAGTGTCATTGTTAATGGGATAACAATGATACATTGAGACTAGTATGTGGATTGACTGATGGCCAAATCTCATTGGTCATAAATATATGAGATATTGAGTCAATGCATAGGTACATGTTAGAGAACAATGTACTGGACAGACCCACCATGAGAATTCTACATGGAGCATTATGTAGAGTGTCATAAGCAATTCTCATAGTGACAATGATGTAATGATCCTCCGACCTGAAATCACTATATTACTACACATGAATTTATGTACTTTGATATCATCAAAAGTCACCTTTAATAGGGTGAACAATAAAGGTGATTATTGGGTACATCATGAATCGTGTGAGGAATATGAGTGATCTAGATGGAATTTAACCTTCTTATATATTAGGGGTGATATCCGTAGGCCTCTGATTGAGTAGGACTATGAAATGCATGGCCATGCTCAAATAGTGATTTATTTTATATAGTCTACTCATCGATCAAGAAAACTCAGATTAAATTATGAAGAGGATGACACATTCCATGCCTCGAGTTTAATCTAGGATGTCAAGGTTAAAAGGATTAAATTACATTGAAACATTGGTCACGAAAAAGTTGTATCGAATCACCGATCTTATTATTATTTGGGTAGCATTGATGCATTACTAGATGCCGCTCACTATTTATAATTTTATAATATGATTTTAAAATTATTGCCAACATAATAATAACCTATAGGGTCACACACTAAGAACGTAATTAAAAGGAATTAATTTAAATTGTAAGGATTTAAATATATCAATAAGATTGATAGTATTTAAATTATGAATTTAAATTAATAGGATAATTTGTATATATATGTATATTAATTAAGTAAGACTTAATTAAGATAATATATATATATATATATATATATATATTCGAATTTTATTTTTTTAATTGGATTAGGTTTTGGTTAATTCCTTTAATTGCTATATTCAAAAGTTGACCACAATCAAATATCATTAATTGCTACTTGTGATCAGACATACATTGTTTTCTTAATATATATCTTAATCTAGCAGATGATATCAATTCACTAATTTAATCCTACAGAAACCAAATTAGTAGATTGAATAGCATACAAGAAGTTTATGTCGATAAAAAGAATAAATCTCACACAAGAAGGAATAAACAAGGTAAACTTGATCAAACCATTAGTTATGAATAAGGTTCAATATCCCTTCAGAACTGAATTGAGAAATTAGTTCGACATGCTTTGATTCTCCAAAACTAGGGTTCGAATGAATATAGAAGATAATATGATGATCCCCCCTAATAATGGGTCATGTCTTTATAATAGCTAACAAAGTCCTAACATGCCAAGAAATTCGCAATCCAACTTGTATTAGAAGTTTGCTAAAACTTGCCAAAAATTGCCAAAAATAAGAAATTCGCTGAATCTATCCAACAAGCTAGCTAAGGTGGGTTTTCTATACTGCCAACAGCCGCCGGAGTGGGTGTCCTTCTTTTACTGGCTACAGAGCACACCCCTGCCAGGGCAGCACTTTTCCCTTCACAAACGCCCGCCAGGGCTGCAATGGACAGGGAGGTCGGGGCCGGGGCAACTTGTAAGCGATTTGGGGCATCACTTGGACAAAGAGGTTACCGCTGGGGCAACATTTTCTAAGCGAAACTGCCCGCCGGGGAGGGTTTCCCTGTGTCCCAATTTTTCTTTCTTTTTGCACTATAACAACTCCGAATCAACTCGTTTCTTCACCAAAGCTTCGTTTCAACCTGAAATCCATAAACAACCATATTAGACTCATGTTAACCACAAAACATGCAATGAAACTAGTGAAAAAGAATCAAAATAGATAAATACTATACACTAATAAAATTCCCCCACACTTAGTTTTTACCCGTCCTCATGTAAACCAAAACCAAGGTTATGCTATCATTCGCAAAATTATATTCAACCATGGTATCAAAAAGTTCAAGTTACAACTC
The DNA here is from genome assembly GCA_020205555.1 of Panax stipuleanatus. Taxonomy (NCBI): domain Eukaryota; kingdom Viridiplantae; phylum Streptophyta; class Magnoliopsida; order Apiales; family Araliaceae; genus Panax; species Panax stipuleanatus. The sequence continues at coordinate 128,416,883 of CM035121.1, forward strand.
ATGAACATCAATGTTTATCAACAGAAACCTGATTCGTACTTCGTCAATCAATTCATGACTAATAACCATACCGACTCACCAATGACTTTCAATAAATTGAACCGTATACACATCAGTGACAATCCCATAATCCGCATACTTGCCCAACTTAATTATCATGGAGCAAAAACCACGTACACTAACTCAAAACTCAAAACAGGTTTTCCTGCTTTTTATTTTTCTTTCCAAAGAACCTGTTTTTAGCCCAGATGACTATATTTTAATGTCTTTCCCATAATTTTTTTTGACATGTGCAATGTCTCTTTTTCTTAGGCTTTTTAGTGTTAGCCATGTAGCGAACTTTTCACCAACGACTCCCAAACCAAATGGTTTTAGGGCTCTAGATTTAGAGACACCCCAAGGGCTTACTTATTCAAGTAACAAAGGCCAGAAAAATTGACTAGTCAAGTTGCTTTTATCCATCACACTTTTCAGCGTGAATACCGATGCTTCCCGAGGCTTGGATACCCAGTTAATTCATATAATGGACATTGGAGCAGATTTTCACTGTTTTTTTTCATATATCAATTTCATCATCATTTTTTTCTTTTTCACTTTTCATTCAATTTTTTTCTTCACAAGGTTCTTTATTTACATAAGCAATGAAAACAGTTCTAAAGCATGAAATCAGTGCACATAGACAACTCCACATATAACTTAGTCAACTAAGCATGCTTCACATATTTAAGTACTCATGTATCAAAAAATTCAAATCAAATCAAGTACATTGATTAATGACATAGTTTTCATCATTCATGGATTAACTAAGTAAAAACATATCTTTGAGATTAAGCATCAATTTTCAATCCTTGACTCTAACTCTTCAACACTTAGGCAAATAGAATTATGAAATCAGGCAAATATTTCAGCAGATTTTCAAATTGCAACAGATTTGAACCACTATTCTTACTATTCCTCCCCCACACTCAAACCTTACATTGTCCCCAATGTAAGAAAATCATGCAAAGTAGAAAATAACTACAACTAAAAAATTAAAAAGAAGAGGGATAGAAAGATCAAATCTAAATCCTTGGGTTGCCTCCCAAGCAGTTGCCCTTGTTTAACGTCGTTAGCTCGACTGCAATCCTCTCAATCATCCGGAAGCCGGATCCATCATCGTCATCATCTCAACCTCCTCAACCTGACTACTATCCAAAAATGGCTTCAACCTATGTCCGTTCACTTTGAACACATTCCCTGTCTTTAAATTTTGTATATCTATAGCATCATGAGGAAACACATTAGTAATAACAAACGGACCCTCCCAACGATAACGTAACTTACCTAGGAACAATTTTAATCATGAATTATAAAGAAGCACTTTTAGCCCAACAGTGAAATTCTTCCCCAAAATTTGCTTATCATGGAAAGCTTTTTTCTTAGCATATGATTCATTATGTAACTCCTCGAGTTCTTGTAGCTGCAACTTCATATGGGCTCCAGCTTAATCCACGTTCATGTTGTACTGTTTTATTGCCCATAAAGCTTTATGTTTCAACTCCACAGGTAGATGGCATGGTTTCCCGAACACTAGCCTATAAGGCGACATACTAATACGAGTTTTGTATGCCGTCCTATATGCCCATAGTGCATCATCTAGTCTAAGACTCTAATCTTTCCTGCTTGGGTTGACTACTTTTTCCAAAATGGATTTGATGTCCTGGTTGGATTTCTTAGCTTGGCCATTACTTTGCAGATGGTAGGATGTAGAAACCTTGTGAAGAACATTGTATTTCCTAAATAAAGCCGCTAACACCCTATTGCAGAAGTGAGTTCCGCGATTACTAATGATGGCCCGTGGTGCTCCAAACCTTACAAATATGTTAGTCCTGACGAAATCTACAACAACTTTAGAATCGTCAGTCCTGTTGACTTTAGCTTCCACCCATTTGGAAACATAATCAACAACCAATAAAATGTAAATATTATCAAAGGAAACTGTAAAAAGGTCTTATGAAATCAATACCCCAAACATCAATAATTTCGACAATTAGAATAGGGTTTTGTGGCATTTGATGTCTATGTGATATATTTCCCGTTCTTTGAAAATTTTCACATGATTTGCAAAATATATATGAGTCTTTAAAAATTGAAGGCCAAAAGAAACCACTTTTAAAACCTTATGTGCTGTTCTTTTTGGTCCAAAATGACCTCCACAAGTATAAGAATGACAGAAAGCTAGAATAAATTAGAACTCATTATCAGGTACACAATGTCTAATTATCTGATCAACACAAAATTTCCACAAATATGGGTCATCGCACACATAATGTTTTGCATCACTCTTAAGCTTTTCTTTCTGGGATTTGGAAAACTCACCCGGTAAATACGCACTTTCCAAATAATTCACAATATCCGCATACCAGGGGGTTATATTGCCAATGGAAAGTAGATGCTCATCCGAAAATATGTCTTGTAATGGTAGTGCTTCTTCCTCTTTAAGAATTCTGCTCAAGTGTTCCGCTACTAAGTTATCCACACATTTTTTATCTTTAATTTCAAAGTCGAATTCTTGTAGCAGCAAGATCCACCTTATGATTCTAGGTTTGGACTCCTTCTTAGTAAGCAAGTACCTGAGAGCAATATGGTTAGAATAAACTATCACTTTAGTACCAAGCAAATATGTTCAAAACTTATATAAAGCAAACACAACAGATAAGTGTTTTTTTCAGTTGCGGAATAGTTTATCTGAGTTGCATTCAATGTTCTAGAAGCATAGTAGATGGCATGGAAAAAATTTTCAATACATTGGTCCAAGACGCCGCCAACAGCACAGTTACTTAGATAACACATTATCTCAAATGGGAACTTCCAATTTGGTGGTTGAATCACAGGGGCTATTGTCAATAATTTCTTTAAGGTATCAAAAGCCTCTTTGCATTCATCATCAAACCAGAATTCCACATCTTTCTAGAGCAACTTACATAGGGGCATTGCGATCTTGGAGAAATCCTTGATAAACCTTCGATAAAATCCTGCATGTCCAAGAAAAAAACGTATCTCCCACACTCTGACGGGGTAAGCCAATGTAGATATAATACCAATTTTAGCTTTATCGACTTCTATACCATTAGCTGACACTACATGACCTAGTACAATTCCTTATTCTACCATAAAATGACATTTTTCCCAATTTAGCACAAGGTTAGTTTCCAAACATCTATCCAAAACACGAGTCAAATTATTTAGCCATGCATCCAGAGAGTTACCATGTACTGTGAAATCATCCATAAAGACCTCAATGCGTTCTTCTAAAAGATCAAAAAAATTACTCACCATGAATCTTTGAAAAGTTCCTGGGGCATTGCAGAGTCCAAAAGACATTCGTCGATAGGCAAAAGTACCAAAAGAACATGTGAATGTAGTCTTTTCTAGGTCCTCGGGTGCAATCACAATCTGGCTATAACCTGAAAAACCATCTAAAAAGCAATAATAAGTATGCCCAGCTAAACGTTCTAACATTTGATCAATAAAAGGAAGGGGAAAGTGGTCTTTTCTAGTTACAGCATTTAACTTCTTGTAGTCAATACACACTCTCCGTCCTGTTTGCATTCGTGTGGGCACCAACTCATTATTTTCATTCTTGACAACTGTAATTCTGGATTTCTTTGGCACTACCTGTACTGGACTTACCCAATAACTGTCGGATATAGGGTAGATATATTCTACCTGCATCAAACAATTTATGACCTCTTTCTTTACTACTTCCATCATTGGTGGGTTCAATCTCCTTTGTGCATCCCTCGTGGGCTTAGCTCTGTCATCCATTAAAATATGATGCATGAACATTGCAGGACTAATACCTTTTATGTCTGCTATAGTCCAACAAAAAACTATGATATGGTCCTTAAGGACTCTCCACAACTTTTATTCCTACAGTTTGGTTAGAGTACTAGAAATAATCACAAGTAATGTACCATTAGTCCCCAAATATGAATATTTCAAGTGCACATGTAATTGTTTCAATTCTAGAGTTGGAGCTTGCACAACAGATGGCAATAATTTTTTATGAGAAACATGTAATTGAATTGAATAAACTGCATACTTACTTGAGAATTTTGGCAATGAGTGTAAAGCAGCCACAGTTTCCTTCAATTCCTGATTCTGCTCAATTTCATACTCGCTATCCATGTCCAAACTGCTGGAAATAGCAACTTTCAAGTAGTCCATATGAATTTGTTCAAAAGCTTCCTGCACTAAAGAGTCACACACATCAATAGAAAAAACTTGTCTAATATCACTAGGGTACCTCATGGCATCATATATATTGAATTGGATCTTTTCGCCATCAAACTCCATTGTTAAGGTCCCATTGTGCACATCGATCATGGTTCCCGCTGTTTTTAGGAACGGTCTCCCTAATAAGATTTGAGAGGGGTTTGGTGATGTATCATCCTCCATATCCACTATGTAAAAAATTTGTAAGAAATATTAGTTCGTTCACTTGCACTAAGACATCTTTAACTACCCCTCGAGAATAGGTGTTAGTACGATCTACCAATTGAATACTCACACCAGTATTTTTCAAAGGCCATAGATTTGGAGACTTGTAAACAGATAATGGCATCACATTAATTGAAGCACTTAAATCTAGCATGCCTTTTTCAAATCTAATGTTTCCTATCTTGTAAGGAATGGTGAACATGCATGGGTCTCATTTATGGGGCATTTTTCTTTGAAGAACAGCCAATACATTCTCCCCAACTGTAACTTTTTCATCATTTTTCAATCTTCGTTTATTAGTGCACAATTCTTTTAAAAATTTCGCATACCATGGCACTTGTTTAATTGCATCAAGTAATGGAATATTCACTTCTACTTTCCAAAAAGTCTCCAAAATTTCTTTTTCTTGTTCATCTTTCTTTGAAGTTCTAGAGTTTCTGGGGGGGGGGGGAAATGAAAAGGAATACTTTTAAGTTGACAAGGAGGGTCAGGATTTACCTTAGATTTTTTCTTTTCCTCCTCATCTTGCTCTTTCTCAAACTCAATTGTGGCTGTAGGTGTGTCCATATACTTTCCACTCTGCAAAGTTATAGCACTGGCATTTTCCTTAGGATTAACAAAAGTTTGAGATAGTAGCTTCCCCGAACCTTGGGAATCCAATCGACCCACTGTAGTAGCTAATTGGCTCATTTGACTCTCCAAACTATGGATGGAAGATCTTGTCTCTTGTTGAAACTGTCGTTTATGTGTCATGAAGGCCTTGAACATATCTTCCAAGGTTGTGCTTGGTAATTTCCCACTGCATTAGCTTGTTGTGCATTCTCTTCCAATTGTAATGTCGGGTATAAATCTGTGGGATGCCCTGCCATTAAATATATTCTGCAAGCCTTTGCAACCGGCATGTTACCTGTTGCTAATTGTTTCACCATAGCATTTAAGTTAAAAATCTGTTGCTCTAAATTACTCGTGCCTACCTCAATTACCCTTTGTGCTGGATGATCATTCTGTGTTCCATATTATTGTGCATTGGAAGCCATGTTTGCAATCAAATTCTTTGTAGCCTCTAGTGTTTTATCTTCTAATGCTCCTCCATTAGCAACATCGATCATACTCCTATCCAACGGTACAAGTCCCTCATAAAAGTACTAGATAAGGTGTTGATCATCAATTTGGTGGGGTGGACAGCTGGAGCAAAGCTTTTTGAATCTCTCCCAGTATTCATACAATGTTTCAACGCTGAATCGTCAGATTCCACAAATTTCTTTCCTTATATTGGCTACCCCTGAAGAAGGAAAGTACTTCCCCAAAAATAGCCTTTTCATGTCATTCTAAGATTGTATCGAACCCTAGGGGAGATAATATAACCAATCCTTCGCTAAATCCGCCAATGAGAAAGGGAAAGCTCTTAGCTTTATCTGCTCCTCCGTAATCCCATGTGGCTTTATGGTTGAGCACACAACATGAAACTCCTTTAAATGCTTGTACGGGTCCTCACCTATAAGACCACGAAAAGTAGGCAAAAGGTGAATTAGTCTGGATTTCAATTCAAAAGTAGCATTCAAAGCAGGATATTCAATATATAGAGGTTGTTGAGTGAGATTAGGAGTAGACAACTCATTTAAAGTCCTACTATTATTTGGCACCGCCATCTCCTCGTCTGATTCGCTAGAGGAATGGTCTGAAAGTAGTGTGAGTGCGATGTTGAGGCTTGGGGATGGAGCTTCGTCGGAATCAACAAGTGTACTTTGGGATTTTTGAGCTTCCTTCCAAATCCTGCGTGCAGTTCTCTCTATTTCTGGATCAAATTTCAAATTAAGAGAGTGAGAGGATCGAGGCATAAACAAAAATAAAAATAAAAGAAAACAATAAATACAAAAATAATAACACTCCCCGACAACGACGCCAAAATTTGGGAGCTATCGTTTATCACTCCAAAATTAACCTTACTTCTATTCTACTAACTCAAGAATTAGTATAGTAACAAGCAAGGGTCGATCCCACAGAGAGTGTATGTTTTATATTTATCCAAGTATTTTTCAGTGAATTGGGGGTTTTGGTTTGAAAAAGCTAAATTATTAAAAGTGATTTTAAAAGAAATATCAATGAGTAAAAAAGTTTCAATTCTTCAGTTCAGTATCACCTTTTCATGGAATAACTAGGGGTTTACAGTGTTTAGTCTTCAATGAGATTAACAACCCTAGATTATCGCGATCGCTAATTATCCAAAATCCTCATTATGTGTAAATCTAATGCGACGATCACCAAAAAGAGACCCCAACTATCATACAACCTAGAACTATCGGTCTAGATTTAATACGATAGAAGCATGAAGAATGAGCATTAGATTATTCCAAGCAACAATTGGACAATCAGGAATTATTTAACTTGTCTTCTGAAAACCTTAATAATATTCAAAAGCTTAACCACAATCAAATATCATTAATTGCTACTTATGATCAGGCATACATTATTTGCTTAATATATCTTAATCTAGCATATAATATCAATTCACCAATTTAATCCTGCAGACACTAAATTAGTAGATTGAATAGCATACAAGAAGTTTATGTCGATAAAAAGAATAAATCTCACACAAGAAGGAATAAACAAAGTAAACTTGATCAAACAATTAATTATGAATAAGGTTCAATATCCCTTCAGAACTGAATTGAGAAATTAGTTCGACATGCCTTGATTCTCCAAAACTAGGGTTCGAATGAATATAGAAGATGATCTGATGATCCCCCCCCCCCCTAATAATGGGTCTTTCATGTCTTTCTAATAGCTAACAAAGTCCTAACATCCCTAGAAATTCGCAATCTAACTTGTATTGGAAGTCTGCCAAAACTTGCCAAAAATAAGAAATTCGCTAAATCTGTCCGACAAGCTAGTCGAGGCGGGTTTTTTATACTGTCAACACCCGTCGAGGCGGGTGTCCTTCTTTTCTTGGCTCCAGAGCACACCCCCGTCGAGGCGGCGCTTTTCCCTTCACAAATGCCTGTCGGGGCGGCAATGGACAGAGAGGTCGAGGCCGGAGCGGCTTCTAAGCGCGCTGGGGCGTCACTTAGACAGAGTGGTTGCCGTCGGGGCGTAATTTTCTAAGCCAAATTGTCCGTCGGGATGGGCTTCTTTGTGTCCTGATTCTTCTTCCTTTTTGCACTGCAACAACTTCGAATCAACCCGTTTCTTCACCAATGCTTCGTTTTACCCTGAAATCCATAAACAACCTTATTAGATTCGTGTTAACCATAAAATATGCAATGAACCAAGTGAAAAGGAATCAAAATAGATAAATATTATACACTCATCATGAAGGGATAACGAAACTCTTGGCAGCAGACTTCATCTTCGAGATCGACTACCCGGAGTTGTTGGTGAATGTAGTATTGGTACAGAAGCAAAACGGTAAGTGGAGGGTTTTAATTGACTATACGAATTTGAATAAGGCGTGTCCGAAGGACTTTTACCCACTCCCACATATCGATCAGTTCATTAATATGTCACTTCGGGGTACGCCTTGCTTAGTTTCATGGATGCCTTTTCCGGATACCATCATATTTCAATGCATAAGGAAGACATTCTGAAGACGGCCTTCATCACACATCGGGAAATCTACGCTTATAAAAAGATGACATTCGGATTACTGAATGCCGGCACAACTTATCAGAGGATGATGAACTATGTATTTCAAAGACAGTTGGGTCAGAGCATTGAGGTATTATGGACGACATGATCGTCAAAAGCATGTCAGTTCTAGGTCATCTGGACAATTTAGAAGACTGTTTCCAAACCGTTCAGCACTACAAACTCAGGCTAAATCTGACAAAATTCACCTTCGATCTATGAGCATGAAAATTCTTGGGTTATTTAATTAGCAAAAGGGGAATTGAGGCAAACCCGGAGAAGATCAAAGAAATTCTGGATATGAAGTCCCCTCAGTCTTATAAGGATGTTCAGCGATTGACTGGTCGGATAGCAGCGGTGAGGAGATTCATGTCCAAATAAAAAAAATAGTTTGCCCTTCTTTGACACACTGAAAGGACCGAAGAACGAGAAGACTTTATAGTGGACTTCAGAATGTGAGGATACTTTTCATGGAATTAAAAGGTACTTGTCTTCGGCTCCTTTGTTGGTGAAGTCGGTTCCTTCGGAACCTTTATACTTATATTTACCAACAAGTTCTTTTGCGATAAGAGTGGTATTGGTTCAGGAGATCGAAATGAAGAAACACCAGTGTATTATGTAAATCATGCCCTTCGGAACGCAGAAACCAGGTATCCGAACCTTGAGAAGTTTGCCTAGGCCTTAATAATAGCCAGTCAGAAACTTTGGCATTACTTTCAAGGTCAGTTGGTTGTGGTGTATACAAATTAGCCATTGAAGAAGATTCTAAGTAAGCCAGACGTCTCGGGTGGGCTAGTAGTTTGGGCGATGGAGTTAATGCAGTTTATCCTGTAGTATCATCCTCGAACAACTATAAAGGGTCAGGCCTTGGCCGACTTTGTGGTGGAGTGCTTCTGAATCAGACACTATTGATTTGGCAGGGGAAATGGTGGGTTCGGTTTCAGTTGTTTAGCATGTTCAGGTTTCATTGACGTTGTATGTGGATGGTTCTTCAACGTCAGTTGTGACGCCCCCAAATTCGGACCACAATGCCTCGAATCCGGTGTGTCACTATCTAACAATAATTACTAAAATCATACAATCACAGCGGATAATCTAGAATAATATACAATGATTTATTATATTTATTCCCCTAAGTCTCGCAACCTACAGTACTTAATAGATTACATAATAATATTAAATAAAGACTTATTACATAACCCTACTTAAGTTTAAACATAGTTCTGAAGCAGTCTTAATACATTATCATAGTTGTCATAATACAACACCAGAATTGTTAAAACATAAAAGGGATTAGCTAGTCGGTAGCCTTGCCCTTGCCCTTATAGACGCCCGAAGGTCCGCCCTGCTCTGCCTTAACTGAAATGTTTTTTAGGGAAAGCAAGAATGAGCAACAAGTTTGCTCAGCAAGTAATATAGCAATAAGGGTGAGTAATGTAGTTTTCAAATCCCAAAAGGTATAACAGGATATTATAGTTCAAGGATAGCAAGAAATATCAACATTTCTCAATAACAGTCGCTAAGGACAGCAAAATATCAAAAAGATTCAATGCTAAATCAATTCAAGATTTTAAGATAATTGAATACTGAGCAGTTACTAAGGACTATGAACTTCTACTAGAATTAACAGAAATATACTGATAATCTAATAAAACAAGTACAACAGGTGATCAGCCTAAAGTACCCTACATTATGCATAACATTTAATCGTACTCCTTTGTGCGCGTTGGTCTCCCGACAAATATAGTTTCCCTTCAAAGAAGGTTGTTCATCTCAGCCACTATAAGATTATGCACCATTCAATTGGTTTGGATAGCTTTCTAATCATGATATAGGTCTAGCCGAATCAAATGGCATAGACCACTCTTTATAAGTTCAATACTTGATATTAAAGTTTGAAGAATATAATCGACTTTATCTTAGCTATAAAGCAACAAGTCATCAGACACGAATAACTTACTTGTAAACAATAATAGCATAAGTTCAATTGCATGCTCAATAAGAGTAAAGTTGAGTACTTGCTTACAATATTCATTGAATAAAGTAATGTAAGGGTTTAGGATACTTGCCTTAAGCGTAGTTTACCAAAGTATAGCTTATCAACGCTTTTCGAATCCTATTATAACATATTTACGTATATAGGACATTTATTAGTTATGTACATTCGATACACAAACTTATTATGTAAGTTAGACATACACACACAATTATAACTTAGTCGTATAATTCTTTACGCCCGTCATCACGCACTTAACATACACGTAGCACACATACTACGAAACCAACTAACATAACTCATAATTGTTACTCGACTTATCATTTGAAAGTTTTATAAACATTTATCAATTCTATATAGTTTCATCTTATCATGCTCATTGACACTTTGAATAATGTTTTGGACATGTATTACAGATTAAGGTAACAATACAAGTATGCATTAAGTTTAGATTGCAATTAAATAAGCTCTGATCATTCTGCACATTGGCGCGGTCGCGCTTGGCTTGCACTAAGGAATGGCGCTACCGCGCTGCTCCTCGGTCAAACCAAGACAGGGATGCTTCTGCAAAAGTCAGGCTTAACCAGACAATGCACTTAGACAATGATTTACGCAAAACGCACATGTCAGGATGCTTATAACTAGGTTCGACCCCATATCGTCTTTAACACAATTTGTTATCCATTCAATCAAGGCTTTAAGTGTTCAATTAACAATGTCTCTTACGTTTAATCGTTATACTTATGTTATGAGGTCTCTACGTCTCAACTATAAATTCTCATGTTAGTTTAGTCATGTATTTCAAGTTATGAGATTCCACCTTCTTTAACACTCGTCTTAATTCACGTTCGACTAGTTTACCATGCATAAGGCTAGTTAGGCACACATTTTGATCATGTCTAGAGGCATATGATATCCTATCATATCAGTTATCATTTTCAGAATACTTGTAATATAGTTATCAACAAAACTAGTTTCCAAACTATTAAGGTTTCTTTTAAAAATCTTATGTTAAACCATTCCACATACAATGTAGCTTCACATATCATATGTTATGCTTTCATATACATAAATAGATCACATAGGCATGCTCACGAGTTCATGACTCAAGTGTATATAGTTTATCAACAAAACTAGTTTCCAAACTATTAAGGTTTCTTTTAAAAATCTTATGTTAAACCATTCCACATACAATGTAGCTTCACATATCATATGTTATGCTTTCATATACATAAATAGATCACATAGGCATGCTCACGAGTTCATGACTCAAGTTTATATAGTTTATCAAGTTCGTATGTGAAACTCTAAGTTTCCATTAGAATACTATCAAAATCATTTAAGCATGCAAAGTAAACATACTATGTTTCATGCTCATGTACATATGAAATTAGATCATAATAGTATATTTTCAAGCTCCGAATCTAAAGCATACATGGCTCATTGAGTTTGCACTTTGAAAACTCAAGTTCCCTTTGGAAACTAAGCCATGGTGAGTGACTATATGAAAGGTAATATAAACTAGCATGTCAAGGACTTGTATGGCCTTATTTAAGTTCAATTAGTATGTTCATCATCTCAGAGACCACAACAAACCATCAACTGGTTCTGCAGAAGGGCAAGGCCGTGTCCTGTTTGTACTAGGGAGTGGCGCGGCTCTAGACCAGAATGATCTCTGCTATTGCAGAGCTTCTAGACCCATTTTAGAAATCTCTTGAAACATGCTCACAAATAGGCACATTACATCTATAACATGTATATAGACTATTCTAGCATATTAACACCATTTCACATTATCAATTCCAACTAATTCATGCCAATTCCTATGAATTGAAATTGCTAAACTTCAAAGTTGAATAAGGATTCTACCTCTTAAAGCTTTGAGTTGCACAAGAATTGCTCTCAAATATCAGATTGCTCTCAACTCTCTCTATAGCAACTTAGCAATTAAATTCTAGCAACATCAAATGAGTAGAGGAAGGCTCTATTTATAGAAAAATTGTTATCCATGCCAAGTTGTTGCACCATGAATCAAACTATGGGAAGGAAGAAGAAATCAATGGACATTAGATAGTTGGTGGAATAGTGTTGGCAATTCCATCAACCCACTCCCCCCTCATCATGATCTCTAGTTTGCTGAGTTTGGGAGTGGAGGGAGATGCTATGCTTAGGCCATTCACGTGCATAAGAAAGGCGGGTCACTCATATTGGGACAAGTATCCAATTCTCAGCATTTTCCAATTAGAAATGAATTAATATCACATACTATAGGTTTATATACATACATATATAACATACTTAGGTCTTAACTTCAATTGGGTGTATATATGGACTCTAATTGATATAATAATATTACAAAATAGCAAGTTGGGGGTATATATCTATACACATCATATAATCCATGTACCTTTTTATAATACCTTGATATAGTTTAATTGGGTATTGTCACACCACATTATCACAACCTCTATTATTATTTCAATTATATTTAATTATTAAAATAATCATTAAATAACAATTGTTTATTTACAATAATATTTATGAGGTACACATTTAATGTAGTCACACATCACATATTGTCACTTAAGCATTATTTATGTAACTCATACAATTTATTACTCTTACTATATAGTTTCCATATTGCATAGTCTCACTAAAGTGTCACACTACACTTTATAATATCGTTTGGTTCAATATTGCACAATGTACACGTAACATGTATTCACATGGGTTTATTTACGTAATTCATGTGACTTACTCCCTTTTACCATATAGTTCCTATATTACATAGTTATATCTAAATGTCGCATTCTACTTTATATTATATAGTTGTAGTAACCATACAATATGTGATTACATAACTTTACACTTAGCAATTAATTGAGTAATCATTATATTAATTATTCATTTACTCTTTATTCGTTTATTATTCATAACCACCATTAATAACCTTATTAAATAGTTAATTATCATATATATATTACACACAACCAATAATTAAATAAATATAACTCTTATTATATTCATCCATTATTTACTCATGAATGTTTTATTACTCAAAATAATAATTAATCAACATATTATTAATTAATCCTTCACTTATTGATTTTCCTCTTTGATTAATTAAATCATCATCAATTCCATTCTTGTGCCACACAAGGCATTCTCCGATCTTATCATAAACTCCACACTCTTCTCAATTATTATAAACTCAATTCGAAATTATTTGAATTAACTCACCTCACAACACATATTCATTTATATTCAAATAAATATTCATTTTCATTAATAATATTCATTAATAATATTCAGAAATTCTCGGGTATTACATCAGATGTCAGAGGGGCTGGATTTATTTTGACAAGTCCGGAGGGATTCAAAGTACAGCGGGCAATACGCTTTGGGTTCAAGGCAACTAACAACGAGGCAAAGTATGAAGCAATTTTAGCTGGTCTTCGGCTGGCAAAAAGTCTTGAGGTATAAAGGTTGATAATTTTTAGTGACTATCAGCTAGTTGTTAAACAGATTTTGGGCAAGAATGTCTTAATATCTGGCTGAAGTCAAAGACCGCCTCCATTACTTCAATTCGTTTACTTTTCAAAGGGTTGATAGATCAAATAATACCATTGTCGATGCTCTAGCCAGGTTAGCTACGATAGAGACAAACTCATTCAGTGGATCGGTCTATTTAGAGGTTATGAACTCTCCAAATATTCAGTATTTGTAGATAATATATGTGGAGCGGTCGAACTACTAGTTGATGCCTTATTTGGATTATTTGGCTGATGGCGTCTTACCTTCGGATCGGATGTTGCCAAAGAAAATTAAGTACAAGAGTTCAAACTTTATGCTTATTGATGGGGATTTGTACCGAAGGGCTTATTCTTCCACTTTACTGAGGTGTCTGGTGCCATTCGAGGCTGAATATGTTCTTCAGGAGGTTCATGAAGGGATCTGTTGTGACCATATGGGTGCTAAAGCATTGGCATATAAGGTACTTCGACATGGGTATTACCGACCAACGATCTTTCAGTAAGCAAAGGAATATGTGAAGAATTGTACTAAGTGTCAGCTAAATAGTTCTATTCCTCACCAACCGCTAGAGGAGTTGTACTCAATTCTGTCCCCGATCCCTTTTGCTGTGTGGGGGATAGATATATTGGGTCCATTGCCAAAAGCGAAGGGTCAAGTCTATTTTGTGATAGTGTCCATCGATTATATGACCAAGTGGGTAGAAGCTAAACCTCTTCGGCAGATTATAGAGCAGGAATATTTGAAGTTCTTAAAAGAGTTCGTTATTTTTCAATTCGGGATTCCTATGGTGTTACTCTTAGACAATGGCAGATAGTTTGTGGGATGTAATTTTGAACAATCTTTAACAAATTTGGGAGTTCAGCATCTGAACACTTCGATGGCTCATCCTCAGTCACATGGTCAAGTAGAAGTCACCAACAGGACTCTACTGAATGGAATTAAGTGGAGGCTCAATGAGGCAAAGGGGAGGTGGCCCGAAGAGCTGCTTAGTGTGTTATGGACATATCAGACTACTCCAAAGACTACAATGGGTGACTCGCCGTTCGGACTAGCTTATGGAACTGATGTCCTGATTCATGTGGAAATTGAATCCCCTTCACTTTTGGTCAGCCAATTTAAGGAATTATACAATGATGAAGGCACTCGTCTCAATTTAGATTTATTAGAGGAGGTCAGGGAGTCGTCCCTAGTAAGGCTTGCGGCCTACCAAATGAGAGTGGCCAGGCATTATAATAATAAAGTAAAGATAAGGAGGTTTGAAGTTGGGGATTTAGTTTTTTGGGAAGTGGAGGCTTCTACGGTCCAGAACCTCAAAAAGTTGATGCCTAACACCATATGAGGTCATTGAAGTGCCGAAGTCAGGTACATACCGACTTCAAGCAATGGATGGAACAAAAGTCAAGAACATTTGGCATACAGACAGACTTAGAAAATATTATCAGTAGTGCATGTTAAAGTAGTTCTTTCATATGACTCTATGTAATTTTTCAAAGTTATCAATAAAATGGGTATTCAGTTTTATAAACGAGTACTAATTATGTTCAAAGTGATATTCAGTTTCCCAAAATGAATATCTTTCATTACTTATTTATATTCAGTTTCCCAAAACGAATATCTTTCATTACTTAAATTTAGTTTATCCGAACGAACATTTTTAACAATTTCATAAGTGTTCAGTTCTTCGAACGAACATTTTTATTATTTAAATGCTCGTATGAAATAAACATTCAGTTTTTCAAACGAATAATATTTTTATTAATTTGCATAGTTCTTTTACATAGAGGATTTAGGGTTACAAAAGAAAAGGTTTGCTACTGAGGCGGATCATCTTCAGCTTCATCCACCAAAGAGTCTAAGACAGAGACATCGAGTTTGGTGGCAGTGATCTTTGCTTCGGGCGGTTTCGTATCCCTTAGCTTACATTTGCATCACCTCTGCTGATAGCTCAAGGGAGTCTCTGTAGTCCAGGCAGATTTTTTTTTCCAGCTCTTTGGTTAGAGAAGGTCCCAGAGCATTGTATTCCTTGAATTCTTTTTCCAAAGCAACACAAGTCCAGAATGTATGCTCTCCTCTCTTGACCAAATCTAGGTTCTGACAATTGAGAGCTTGGTTTCTTTGCTTTAGTTCATCATTCTCCTTCTGCACAGTCTTATAATTCTTGAAGATGGCCTTTCGACAAACTTGTGGCGTCCGCAGCCTCCTTGTTCAATTTTGCAATATTAGCTTGGAAGTTTTCACAATAGAAAGAAGTGTTTTGGTGTAGACTTCTTTCTTTCTTGAGGGCGGCCCTTAGTCGCTTATTTTCCTCCTTGGATTTTTTTCTCTTTTTCTTCAATCTCTTCCCATAGGTGGATGAGGCGACCAGAGATGGCAGATGCCTGAAATTAATGGTGTGATGAATTAGTGTTGGACATAACTAAATGGAGAGTACACTAGAAGAATGGATTCAGATGGTCTTACTCGGCCTTGATGCATAATACTGGCGTAGATGAGCTCTCGGATGGATATGTTTTGGAATCGGTGCTCATCAATTGGAAGGACAAAGGTGTCGAAGAGTTCGTGGGGATACTCTTCTGGGTTTTTGGGCCAGAGCGTCATTAAGGCTCAAGCTTCTCGAACTCGATTGGGAGAAGGTTGTTTTGAAGGAGAATGGGTGCGCTTCTGGGAATGTTTGGAAGACGTTTCAATGTTGGTTTTCTTGGCGTGTGGTTCGGATAAGGGGTCTTCAAGCTCCTTTCTTTTTTGGTTTTGGTTTGGTTTGGGAATATTCATTTGTAGAGGTTTCGAGGCTGGGATCTTTTTGGTTGTAGGGACGAGGACTTTGGATGAAGCAGCCTTTGGCCCTTCAGTGGTGGATGTTTGAGGGATAATTTTGGTACGCCTTTTCTTAATTCGAAGGATTTTGGTTGAGGTACACGAGAAGATGGGTTCGACTTGGTGTTGATGGTAGATGGCCTTTCGGTTACTACTATCAAGGGTGTAGTTTCGGTGATAGGAGGAGTAGGGTGGATTGGTAAACACTTGTGGATTGGATTTCTTTAGAGTTGACTTATTCAGGTGGTGTTAGTTTGATAAGGATACTGCAAACAAAGAATGGATTATAATCACTGACAATGATAATGAAAGTACCTAGGGAGGAAGGCTTTACGACTTACGTTTATGTTCATATAACCATTCTTAGTTACTCAGAAGGCCGAAGTCCCATTCTTTCATCAGCAATTTCTGCGATCAGTTTCACTATTTTGATAACTCGGTGTTGGGGGGGTTTCCCGATGTTAACATTTAGGCGTCCATATGCAGCCCAGTCGGGGATCTGGTGGGTATCGGGCCCTCGAATGAAGAACCAATGGGTGTGCCATCCTTTGTTACTTTATGGGGCGCCCATCAGGGTTCTCTTTTTGATACCCTGGTTTAATTTTGGTTTTTTTTTACTCAAGGCTCGAAACCCTGGTTCTCAGGATCGGCCCAGAGAGAACAAGGAGAAATAGAAGTCAATTGTGGGAGGAACGCCAACATCATGGCAGAAGGCGATAAAGGCGACGATGTTAATATAGGAGTTTGGCACCAGTTGAGCAAAACCGATGCCAATAAACCTCAATAGGGTGATGATGAAGGCGTGGAGCGGTAGTCGAACCCCTTTCTCTAGAAGGGTAAAAGGCATGACAGTCCAACCATCAATACGGTGGTACATCCAGATGGTGGCGGAAGGGGCTTTGAGCTGGTGAGTTTCTGGGATGTGATAACGCTAACGAATTATGGCGAGGTCATCTTTTGTGATGGTGGATTTGGTGTTGGCATGGGGAAATTGTGTTTTATTTGAGTACTCTTTCATCATTTTTTGAAAATCTAGCTCGGCCTTGGATAAGGTTAGTGTTTGGGGGGCAGAGTTGGAGGTAATAGTGGTTGTGGTGGGATTTTTTCTACTGGTAGTGGTGGTGTTTATTGGCAGAGGAGGAATGGAAGTGATGGGGATGGCGTCAATGGGGTCAGAGTTGATGGGAGTGGAAGAAGCTAGTGTGCTTGAGGAGGCCATTGGCGTTTTGAAAGTAAGAAGATTGTTTGTCGGAAGTTAATTTTGTAGAAGAAAGGAGAGAGCTCTGAGAATTCGGAATTGAGAGAGTGAATCTGTTTGATTTGGGGGAAAGGATTTTAAAATGTTCTGTCTTTTCAACTTCACGCAATTTTTGAAAGGCGACTATTAATTCCGCTAGAATGATGGTAAATGTGGGAAAGCGTTTCTGGGTCTTTACATTATGTGTTGGGCAAGTTTCCAAGGAGGTTGGGTTGACAACTTTCTTTATGATTAAATATTGGGCTTTTAATGAGGAAGTCTTCCATTAAATGTCCCATTTAACAGAAGATTGGGGGCATTATTAGGGCCCAAATCATGTGGTGTGCCAAAGTCCACGTGGAGGTATTTAAACCTACATAAGAATTTGTTTTGGTAGTTGAGAATTTTAAGGAATCAAAGATTCTTAGTTACATTCAATTTCCAATTCCTAAGAAAAGTGTCAGGATATGATCCGACCTCCTTTCTTTAAGGAGATTATGTTAAATCCTGTTAAGGAATCATACTTAATGAAGAATCCTATTTCTATACGGAGGAGGGTGTGTGACCATTATAAATACAAGGCTATACCCTAATCATCATGTGCACACAACTTTATTTACAGCACTAGAGCATAAAGTCTCCATTGTTAAACTTTATTCTGCTTGTACTTATTCTCACACCAGAGCTGTCCCCCGGCAGTCCAAGCCGTCAAGCTTTTGGTGTGACTTCGTTTATATGTAGGATTAGACGCGCTTTTGGTGATTGGAGCACGTGAACGAATCTTGACGATAACAGTTTGTTTCTCTTATTTCAAGTAAAGGTTATTTGAAACTTATAAAAAGATGCCAAAATTAGTTTATACTTTGAAATTAATTCATGATTTTGTTTGAATATAGAAAGTAAATTTGGTTTGAGAATTTAAACATTTGGGGAAACATTTAAATTGAACTATGAAAAGTAACCGACGTAAGTTTTTAAATTGCATCTATATATTTTTTATTTTGAAATTCATTTTTTAGTTTGGATTATGAATATTTATTTGTTGTATATTATAGAGCTCTATTTTAGTTAATATTATGATTAGTTGAAGTTTTTTTTTATTTAATTTCAATAAAAAAATTAGTTAAAATCCATCCTTGCTAAGAAGATTCCTGAATCTACCCCTGCCCATGCAGTCGGAATACTGTTTCCTTTACTACTGCGTGCAAAAAAGGCAAATTGTTTGTTTGTTACTCTCTTCTATCTTTCTTTCAGGTCCGCCTAATCGGCCAAGATCTTGTTTTACTTTTACCATTGTGGCGGGGTTGCGTAATAGCTGTCATAGCCCATTCCAATGTCAAGCTTATAGTTTTTGAGCCAGTAAAAAACACTTCATGCATGTACCATACCTGTTGTATAATAGACTAGTAATTGTATAACTACTAGTCTATTAGTTTATAGCAACCTTACAATTCAATGTGTTCCAAGAAATTAATTAAAGAGTTTGAATTGTATCAATCCATTTAGTTTAATTAATTAAATGGTTTGTTTTTAAAATGGTAAATTTTGTCGTATAATATGTAAAAATACGGATAAGAAATCCTTCCATTACACTTATCCTCTAATTTTTCTAATAAACATTTAACGACACAAAAATTACCTTTAATGAAAAAATAAAATTCATCGCAACACAATAAATTTAATTCACCTCAAAAATTTGTTGTTGAAATTAATTTGTGTCTATATATGTGTTCCGGGAGAAATTGAGGGATAGGCGTAATGGATGAGATTATAATCTTAAATACAATCAAATTTCTTAATTTTTTTCTTAAAATACTTAATCGTTGTGGATGTGGTATATATTTGTACTTGATTAAATCAATTCAAAAAATAGTTTTGAAGAAAAGGGTGATATACTATTAGGTAGCGATCTAACTAGAAGATTATATTAATAGGAATATTGATATATCTTGCGATTTTATATGTTTGACTTCTTAGTTGCGAGTTACGTGAATATTTATGGTTGATAATATTTTAACACTACTAAAAAAATAAGAATATGTGAGAGAACTTTATGATGGTTTCTAAAAACAATCACAAAATATAATAATTTGTGAAGGACTTTATTAGCAATCACAAAATAGTACTACGTATATATGATAGCTCTTAGTAATAATTAATTTTGCCATCAATGCATTATAATTATGATGACAATGTCAATCACCAAATTTTTTATGCAAAATAAATTTTCTTTTTGTTTTCCACTAAGCCATCATTTATGGATATACCCTTTTCGTGATTGAATTTAAGATATCATCAATATTTTAATGAAAAAAAATAATCAAAATAATATTTTATGACAGTCATAACAATCATTAAAAAAGATAGATTTTTATGATGACTTTTATTTGTAATTACAAAAAGAAGTATTTTGTGATGAAATTTACAAACCATCACAAAACAATAAATTATATGATGACTCTCAGTAATGACTACTTTTTCCATCATTATAGAGTATTTGTGACTGTCATTGCAATCACCCAATCTTATGTGGGACTAATTTTGTTTAATAAGTCAACTCATATATGTTTCTTTTTATATTTTGTTTTAAAATTATAATCATGATCTGAGTGTTAGTGTAGTGGTAATACTTGTTTTTTAGTTTGCAAATGGGGGAGGGTTCGAATCCTACGAGTATCATTTGATACAGTTATTAATATAGGGAAAGAAATTGTCTCTAAGAAGATGACTTTGACAATCATAATAGATTACGTGTTAATGTGATTGTATTGATCATCACCTAAGCATCTGCATGATTGACAATTAAAGTTATCACAAAAATCTTTTGTGCTGATTTTTAAAATTTCTATGATGAATTTGAGTCATCACAAAAGGGCATTTTTTTTATGTAATGACATATTTGATATGGTGGATCAATTTTATAATCACACCAAATCTTATGTATTGATATACGTCGTAATCGTAATTCGACAACAAACTATCGCAATACATAGCATGACTCTATTTATAGACTACTACTTATAATAATATATATATAGTATATCATTAAGGCTGAATGATACTTCTGTCCTTCCAAGTTGTCACACACTTTTAAGTCGTCACTAAAGTTCATTTTTCACCAACTAAGTCCTTAAAGTGACATTTTTTTTTCTTTTCCGTTTCTTATATCCAATTGGACCCCAACCCAACTAATTTTGACCCAACCCGACCCAGTTTTACCTGATCCCAATTTCATCAATGAAATTTAAAAAAAAATCGAAAAAGTTTTAAAAAAATAATTATTTTAAAAATAAATATTTTTAAAATAATAATTATTCATAATATTTTAAAATAAAATATTCTTTTTAAAATAATAATTATTTTTAATATTTTAAAATAATAATTATTTGATATTTTAAAATAATAATTATTTTTAATATTTTAAAATAAAATATTATTTAAAAATAATTATT
The DNA here is from genome assembly GCA_020205555.1 of Panax stipuleanatus. NCBI lineage: Eukaryota > Viridiplantae > Streptophyta > Magnoliopsida > Apiales > Araliaceae > Panax > Panax stipuleanatus. The sequence continues at coordinate 128,438,022 of CM035121.1, forward strand.
ATTTTCAGGAAAAAATATTAGAAACTTTTATTTTTTTCAAAATGAGTAAAGTTTCATAAAATATAGATTCAAAAAAATTGAAGTTTAATTTTTTTAAATCTTAATTAATTTTATGAAAATTTACACATCTTTTATAAAATAAAAATTTTCTATTTTCGTTTTCTGAAAATAAAGTTTTTTTATTTAATTTTTTTGAATCTATACTTTATGAAACTTTACTCATTTTTTAAAAAAATTAATTTTTCTTTTCTTTTTTCTGAAAATAAAGTTTTATTTTTTAAATCTATATATTATAAAAAATTATTCATTTTTAAAAAAAATTGATAAATTTTCTAAAAAAAAGTTTCCTGAAAATAATAATTATTTTAAAAAAAATTAGTTTCTTTTTTTTAAAAAAAATTGAATCATTTTATTTATTTATCTTTTACTGTTTTTTATATTTTAATTTCTATTTTTAGATTTTGTTTTTAAAAAATTCTAATTGTAGACACTCGAAATTTCATGTCCCTGTTACTAACATTGTAGGAGGGCAAAATGGTACCATCAAATCAACTCTGATCTCCAATTGGACCGTCAACTCGACCCCGATCTCAATATCGGGCCATCAAATCAACTCCGATCTCCAATCGGACCGTCAACTTAACCCCGATCTCAATATCAGGCCATTAAATCAACTCTGATCTCCAATCGGACCCTCAGATCAACCCCGTTGTCAATATCGGACAATCAAATCAACTCCGATCTCCAATCGGATCATCAGATCAACCCCGATCTCAATATCGGGCCATTAAATCAACTCCGATCTCCTAATCGGATCGTCAGCTCAACCCAGATCTCAATATCGGGCCATCAAATCAACTCCGATCTCTAATCGAACCGTCAACTCAACCCCGATCTCAATATCGGGCCATCAAATCAACTCTGATCTCCAATCGGACCGTCAACTTAACCCCGATCTCAATTTTGGGCCATCAAATCAATTTTGATCTCCAATCGGACCTTCAGATCAACCCCGATCTCAATATCGGGCCATCAAATCAACTCTGATCTCCAATCGAACTGTCAGCTCAACCCCGATCTCAATATCGGGTCATCAAATCAACTCCGATCTCCAATTGGACCGTCAGATCAATCTCGATCTCAATATCGGGCCATCAAATCAACTCCGATCTCCAATTGGACCGTCAGATTAACCCCGATCTCAATATCGGGCCTTTAAAATCAACCTCGATCACCAAATATCGGGACAACCACAGCCTCAACACACCAGTCTCGGGATGTCAACTCAGCTCCGGTCTCAACCCGGGAGGTAAAGATCAACCCCGATCTCAGCCCGAGAAGTCAAGTCAACTTTGGGAACAAACATGAAGCTCCACAACATCTCCAGAAGTTAACCTGGAATGACCAAGTCAACTTCAGAGATTACATTGAGGAAAGACAGACTTCAATGGGATCCAAGTCTTGGAAACAACTCCCGGAATTCAACCAAAGGCCATGCCGACACTAAAGGCAACCCCGGGAGGGGTAAAACAGTTATTTTACCAACCCTAAGCCGATTCAGTCAAACTCAAGCCGAATTGATGCCACCAAGGTTAGAACGAACCATAACGACGATCCCCAGAACAAACAACGCAAGACAGCTCAACGGACAAACTGCAGGGAATCGAAGACCTGGTATTGAACCCGTCTTCTTGGACCCGAAAAATATTTTATCCCATGTAATTGTGACACTCTCGGCGAGGGCTTTCTGAAAAGGTATAGCACGCCTCAAACGGACTCTCCGATCAAAAGTTAGAAAGTTTTAACTTCGATCTCGCGTTGCTCGGAGTGCACGTACTTCGAGACATCTCAACCCAGACACGTGGGCCCCACCAAGGGAGCAGCACCTCTACCTACGGTAGCAGCAGGTAGAGCTGAGGCTCCCTGGTCTATAAATAAACGTGCCCCCCTCATTTTTAAAAATTCTGAAATGCAGCGAACCTCTGCCTGTTTGATTTTCTGACTTTTTCACCTCTTCTAAATAAAAAAAAACTTCACTCTTACACGCAGATATATCTACATACTACCAAATATCAGAAAAATAACTGGTAGATTCTGTAAGACCCCAACTTTTATGAATAAAAAATTGAACTTCCTCTATATATTATTTTAAAATAGTCATGGGTTAATTTTATAATGTAGAATGTTATGGGTAAAATACGCAAATATTTTAAATACGCAAATATTTTATAATGTAGAATGTCGTGGAATATTCTTGTTGTCGGAATATATTCGTACGACGGCGCAACCATTTGTGGACCCCATAACGGAAAACTGTCTGATGAAGAAAACGACAAAAATAAATTTTTTTTAGAAATAATGGTGTAGTTGTTACCGTTAACACTGTTGGAATACCCGATGGGTAAAGTAAAGTAATATGCGTTGTTGCACAGTAGCACACGGTATTGCACAGTATTTTTATATTATTGTTAATTCAATAATTGTCACTGCACAGTATTTTCCATTATCAGATTAATAATTTATATTATTTGAATAATATTATTAGATAACATTATTGGCAATGTCTAAGGAAGTTTTGTCTAGGAGGGGTTATTTAATTGCACGCCAGTAAGGAGAAATCCTTATCGGAAGGCCCCCTCTTTTTTAGGAACGACCTGGTTGTCAATATTGTAGTTCTGTAATATTATTTGTGAATAATTAATTATTAATTTATATGACAAGAAAATATTTATTTTTGTAGATATAAAAGAAGGAAATAGTGCTGACGTGTTTTATCAGTATTTTGTTAGAATGGAGGTGTGAAAAATCATCCGTATGTGGATTTCGGACAATTTATGTTTGGAATTTGGAAAAACTTTATTCTACAAAGTTGTAGAGAATTAAATTTTTTATGGAATGGACATAAGATTTGAATTTTTCTGATAAAAGGGCTATTTATTATGAATTATTGAAGTTTCGGAATAATTGATTTTTGGGGTTATAAATATTTTTTTTAATAAAAACATTTTTTTGATGGTGGGCCCCACTTGTGTGGGCTAATGAATTGGTCAAGGAGGTGTGCGAAAGATTTTTAATAAATATAATATTTTATTAAATTTTTTGCTTTGGCGTTCTAAGCATTTTCTTATGAATAGGGTGCTGAATTAGAATTTGAAAATCACACCAGAATCATAAGTTTCTTTCTCTATAATATCGAGCGTATTTTTGTGAGTATTTTGATACTTTGAGTGTTGCTATTCAGTGCAAGTTTCTTTCAGTATTATATCCGATATTCCAGTCAGAAATACTGTTCTTTTGAGATAAAAGATGTTATTTTTTTTCAAAAATGATGTTATTTTTTCAATATCATGACACCGAAATATTGGTATGAATTTTATTGTGAAATTTTTACCTTTTCATATTAGACTTACTATTCACGTATACGGCACTATTCACGAATACGGTACTATTTACAGAAAAATTAAAATTTTTTTTCTTTGTCCAAGTTGGCTATTATGGTTCCTATCTTTGATTGGATCCAAGTTTTGATCTTCATTCTTGAATTTTGCTCCACAATTGATTATTATGGAGTATTCTTGAACTTGGATAAACTAAATTACGGATCCCTAATTTTTGTCCTTTATCTCATTGGATTCGTTCTTTAAAATATTTTTCATCATCTTCAGTCTTAAATGGTGTTACAAAAGAATATCTTTGGCGTGTAGTGCAAAGATGGATGATTATTTGATAAATATCTTTAGCCTGTAGTGCAAAGTTGAATGATTACCTGATGAATATCTTTGGCCCGTAGTGCAAAGATGAATATTTGATTCAAGATATATATTAATTGATGTTACAGGGATAAATTATTGATTACGGACTTTCAAATCATAGAAGATAGTAGACATTATTTTCTACTTAATACTTCTGATGCATTGTTATTTTCGCTGCAATTGTTGATCTAAAACTTGTGGTCCATAATATTTTATCTAATTTGTTGAGTACTAACGATAAATTGTTCTTTATTATCTTAGTCATAATATTCTTTACTGGGCTAGTTGAGATCACCCTTTTCATCTATTGTCCTCTTTAGGAAATGAGAATGTCGCATGGGCTAGTCGGGGGACAGAGTGATGGTCCGAGATATAGCAGTAGTAGGCTTCACTATTTTTATAAAATAGTGTGATAATAATTGTAATGAGGACTTAGTTTGAATGTTTATATTTTTTACATTTTTGTATTGACACTCACAGTTGTGTTGTCGTATTTTGCACGACCATGTGATATAAAAGTTGTATTTGGATTCTGTAGCATGTATTTGGCGACCCAGAATGGGTTAGTTGGATTGGACCTATTCTGGGGGCGTCACAGTTGGTATCAGAGCTTAGGGATATGGTCTCTGGCGGAGATTGGGAAATAAAACTAGAAGGGGAGAGACGAGTAAATCCTTCACTATTGTGTCCTACCTAAGCTTCTGTGGTATTTAATTGGTCAGTCGGATCATAGGATTAATATGTGATATGTTAATTTGTTTAATTAACCCTTGTTTTATGGCAGTATTTAAAAATGGCAGCTGAGAATGTTAACAATGGAGTGAATGAGACCGTAGAGACACCTTTAATCACCAACCAGGAGAACGTGCAACCGGAAGGCAATGTTCTTCCTGAAAACAACACTGATCAGACGATAAACGATGAGTTGTTTAGAAGATTTTTGCAGTTCATGCAAAACCAGACGAGGGAGACTCGTGTACAAAATACAGGTGGAAATAATAACAACAAGCGGATTTTCACTGCCAAGCAGTTCAAAGAGTTGGGACTACAAGAGTTTTAGGGAAAGCCAGATCTAATCAAGGCAGAGACGTGGGTTAAGCAAATTACTAAGATATTTGATGTCTTGGAATGCACAGAGGAACAGAAGGTTCCATTCGCCACCTTTATGCTCCGTGGAGAGGCAGATTACTGGTGGGAGTCTGTGAAGCGTACCCAGCCTGCCGCACTCAAGATGTCTTGGGAAGCATTCCAGAAACTGTTTAATGACAAGTACTTTCCTGAAAGTATTCGTCATATGAAGGAGGTGGAGTTTATTAGACTTGAATAAAATAACATGACTGTGTCCCAGTACGAGGCTAAGTTCGCGGAGTTGTCCAGGTTTGCATCTCATTTGGTAGAGAATGAGGAACGTATGACGCGGATGTTTCTGAGAGGTTTGAAACCTAAAATTCGTCAATACCTCATTTCTCACAAATTTTCTCTCTATTCAGATGTAGTAAACAGGGCTCAGTAATTAGAACGAGATAATGAGTCTGTTCAACCAAGGGACCACAACCAAGGTCGTACCGGTGACAGTAGTCATCGGAGCAATGACAACAAGCGGGGAGGAAATTATCATGACAAAAGCAGTAGCCACTCCGGTAGTAATCGTGGTCATGATAATAGAAGAAGTGAATCGGGGGGAGATTTCAAGAAGAGAATGTACAACAATGAGAACGTGAAGATGTCGACATCAGCACCAGCATCAACTGTTTCTAGGGGAGCATCGGTCGTATGCTATAAATGCGGGAAAGAGGGACACATCAGCCCAAACTGCCCACAACAATTCAAGGCATGCTATAACTATGGAAAGGAAGGACTATAGCTCGAGATTGTCCTATAATGAAACCAAGTCCAGCAGGAGTGGTGATTCTAAAGGCGATTTCGGACAAGTCAAAGTCGGTGGTTCCTGGAAAAGCATTTGTCGTGACTGTCCAAAATGCGAGGAACCCGAACGAGGTGATCACGGGTAAGCTAATCATAAACTCTTGTGAAGTTTACACTTTGTTAGATACCAGTGCTACCCATTCTTTTATATCACCTACTTATGCTCAACGTTTGAACTTGACACCTGAGAAATTAGACTTTGACTTATCTGTTGAGACTCCGTTGGGAGAAACCTTCGTTACATCTATAATTTACAAATCTTGCTTAATTCAGATTGGTACCCTCACCCTACCTGTTGATCTTATATCTTTGAAAATACTTACATTTGACGTGATTTTAGGAATTGATTGGTTAACCACTTATCATGCCAAAATTAATTATTTTCGTAAGGTTGTTAGTTTTCATATTCCTAACCAACCTGTTGTGCGAATTCAAACCACCAAGCCACTAAAATCAGTCAATGTCATTTCAAGTCACAAAGTCATTCGTTTATTAAAAAATGGATGTCAAGCTTTCTTAGCTCATGTCACTGATCTAAACCAGAATACGTCAGATTTGAATAATATTTCTGTCGCTAATGAGTTTCCTGATGTATTTCCCAAAGAACTTCTCGGTCTACCCCCAGAACGTGAAGTTGAATTCTTTATTGACCTTGAGCCCGGTACAAAACTCATTTCTAAAAGCCCATATCGAATGGCTCCTATTGAACTTCAGGAGTTAAAGGTCCAACTACAGGAGTTGTTAGACATCGGTTTCATTCATCCTAGTACGTCTCCTTGGGGTGCTCCTATTTTATTTGTAAAAAAGAAAGACGAGAGTATGCGACTTTGTATTGACTATCGGGAGTTGAACCACGTCACCATCAAGAATAGGTATTCGCCACCTCGTATTAATGACCTGTTCGACCAGTTACAAGGAGCACAATTCTTTTCAAAGATCAATCTTCGTTCTGGATATCATCAGCTGAAGATTAAAACTGAGGATATTTCGAAGACTGCCTTCATAACTCGGTACGGGCATTATGAGTTGTTAGTTATGTCTTTTGGATTGACTAATGCTCCTGCTGCCTTTATGGATATGATGAACCGTGTATTCAAGGAATATTTGGATCAGTTCGCGGTTGTCTTTATTGATGACATCCTCATCTATTCCAAAAGCTGTGAAGATCATGAGCACCACTTGAAGCTGACACTTCAAAGACTACGTGAAAACAAGTTATATACCAAGTTGAAGAAATGCGAGTTCTGGCTTGAGGAAGTGGCATTCCTTGGGCACGTGGTGTCAAAATATGGAGTATCTGTTGACCCAGCGAAGATTGAAGCAATACAAAGTTAGGAGCAACCGAAGTCGGTGACCAAAGTACGTAGCTTTTTGGGCTTAGCTGGTTATTATTGGAGATTTGTGGAAGGATTTTCTCGAATCTTTACTCCATTAACTCAGTTGACTCGAAAAGATACAAAATTTGTATGGAGTGAGGAATGCGAGAAAAGCTTCTAAGAGCTCAAAAGGAGACTTATCTCGGCACCTGTTCTGACAATAACATCTGGTTCGGATGGATTTGTTATCTACAGCGATGCTTCGGGCAAAGGGTTAGGATGTGTTCTCATGCAACATGGGAAAGTCATAGCCTATGCCTCGCGACAACTCAAGGAATATGAGAGGAATTATCCTACTCATGATCTAGAGTTGGCAACAGTCGTTTTCGCGTTGAAGATCTGGAAACACTACCTATACTGAGAGAAAGTGGAGATTTATACGGATCATAAGAGCCTTAAATATTTCTTCACTCAAAAGGAACTCAACATGCAGCAACGACGTTGGCTTGAGCTGTTGAAAGATTATGATCATACCATCCAATACCATCCGGGAAAAGCGAACGTGGTAGCTGACGCGTTGAGTAGAAGATCATATGCGGGAACGAGTGCGATGTTGTCCACACAAAGGCCTATTTTATGTGAATTACAAAAGATGGAGATAGAGTTCAAGACTTCAGGGACCCACATGATGTTATCAAGTATACGCGTAGAACCAGCTTTGATTGATAAAGTTAAAGCTGCTCAAGCTACGAATCCGGAGCTGATGAAGATGAAGAAGAAGGTGCAAGAAGGTGCGGTTCCAGAAGCAAGAATCGATAAAGAAGGAATACTTCGAGTTAAATCCAGACTTTGTGTTCCTAACGATTCTAATTTGAAGTATAGAATCATGATGGAGGCACACAATACACCGTTTGCAATCCATCCTGGGAGTACCAAAATGTATCGTGATCTTCGGCATACATTTTGGTGGAACAATATGAAGAAAGAGATAGCGGAGTTTATCTCGAGGTGTTTAAATTATAAAAGTGTAAAGGCGGAGCATCAAGTGCCAAAGGGTCCATTGCAACCACTTGAGATTCAGAAATGGAAGTGGGAACACATTACCATGGATTTTGTTACGGGTCTTCCCAAGGTTTCTCAAAGCATAGATGCGATTTGGGTTATTGTTGATAGATTAACCAAGTCTGCTCATTTCTTGCCGATACGGGAGACTTATTCCCTTGAACGTCTTGCTCGTATGTACGTGAATAAGATTATGAGATTGCATGGCATGCCAGTATCCATAGTTTTGGATCGTGACCCAAGATTCACTTCACAATTTTGGGTTAACTTACAAAAAGCTATGGGCAATGATTTACAATTCAGTTCGGCATATCATCCTCAAATGGACGGGCAATCGGAAAGGACTATTCAAACTCTTGAAGATCTATTGAGACTCTGTGTTCTAGACTTTAAAGGGAGTTGGGATAAGTACATACCATTAGTGAAATTTTCCTACAACAACAGTTATCAGGCAAGTATAGGTGTGGCTCCATTCGAGGCGTTGTATGGGAGAAAGTGTTGTTCTCCAGTATGTTGGGATGAGGTGGGTGAGGCAACTTTGTTGGGGCCGGAGTTAGTACGTATGACTATGAAAAAGATCCAAATGATCCGACAACGTATACAAATGGTACAGGATAGACAAAAGAGTTGTGCGGATCTTCATCGAAAGGACGTGGAATTTAATGTTGGGGACCATGTATTGTTACGTGTTGCTCCGTGGAAAGGATTTACGAGGTTTGGGAAGAGAGGAAAGTTCAATCCACGATTCATTGGTCCATTTGAGATTCTTGACCGAGTAGGAAATGTGGCCTATAGACTCGCATTACCTCTAAGTATGTCTCGTGTTCATAACGTGTTTCACATATCTATATTACGTAAACATGTGAAAGACCCGAGCCACATTATTGAGTTAGAACCGGACGAGATAGCCGAAGATTTAACGTATGAGGAGGTACCTGTCAAGATTTTGGATAGGAAGGAACATGTCCTACGCACAAAGGTTATACCACAAGTCAAAATTTTATGGAGGAACCATGCTATTGAAGAAATGACCTGGGAGTTGGAATCAGAAATGAAAGCAAGGTATCCTCACCTTTTCAAAACACCAGGTACGCATGTCAATTTTGAGGATGAAATTTCATAAGGAGGGGAGGTTGTAAGACCCCAACTTTTATGAATAAAAAATTAAATTTCCTCTATATATTATTTTGAAATAGTCAGGGGTTAATTTGATAATGTGCAATGTTATGGGTAAAATGCGCAAATATTTTAAATAAGCAAGTGGTTATAAAATATTCATTGTTGTAGGGGAATATTCGTTTGGTCGTTGAATATTCTTGCTGTCGGGAAATATTCGTAAGACAGCGCAGCCATTTGTGGGCCCCATAACGAAAAACTGTCGGATGAAGAAAACAACAAGAATAAATTTTTTTTATAAATAACTGCGTAGTTGTTACCGTTAACACTGTTGGAAAACCTGATGGGTAAAGTAAAGTAATACGCGTTGTTGCACAGTAGCACACGGTATTGCACAGTATTTTTATATTATTGTTAATTCAATAATTGTCACTGCACAGTATTTTCTATTATCAGATTAATAATTCATATTATTTGAATAATATTATTAGATAACATTATTGGCAATGTCTAAGAAAGTTCTGTCTAGGAAGGGTTATTTAATTGCGCACCAGTAAGGAGAAATCCTTATCGGAAGGCCCCCTCTTTCCTGGGAACGACCTGGTTGTCAATATTGTAGTTCTATAATATTATTTGTGAATAATTAATTATTAATTTATATGGTAAAGAAATATTCATTTTTGTGGATATAAAAGAAGGAATTAGTGCTGATGTGTTTTATCAGTATTTTGTTAGAATGGAGGTGTGCAAAATCATCCGTATGTGAATTTCGGACAATTTATGTTTGAAATTTGGAAAACCTTTCTTCTACAAAGTTGTCAAGAATTAAATTTCTATGGAATGGACATAAGATTCGAATTTTTTTGATAAAAGGGCTATTTATTATGAATTATTGAAGTTCCGGAATAATTGATTTTTGTGGTTATAAATATTTTTTTAATAAAAACATTTTTTTGATGGTGGGCCCCACTTGTGTGGGCTGATGAATTGGTCAAGGAGGTGTGCGGAAGATTTTTAATAAATATAATTTTTTATTAAATTTTTTGCTTTGGCGTTCTAAGCATTTTCCTATAAATAGGGTGCTGAATTAGAATTTAAAAATCACACTAGAATCATAAGTTTCTTTCTCTATAATATCGAGCGTATTTTTGTGAGTATTTCGATACTTTGAGTGTTGCTATTCAGTGCAAGTTTCTTTCAATATTATATCCGATATTCTAGTCAGAAATACTGTTCTTTTAAGGTAAGGGATGTTATTTTTTTCAAAAATAATGTTATTTCTTTCAATATCATGACACCGAAATATTGGTATGAATTTTATTGTGAAATTTTTACCTTTTCATATTGGAGTTACTATTCACGTATACGGCACTATTCACGAATACAGTACTATTTACAGAAAAATTAAATTTTCTTTTCTTTGTCCAAGTTGGCTATTATGGTTCCTATCTTTGGATCCAAGTTTTGATCTTCATTCTTGAATTTTGCTCCATAATTGATTATTATGGAGTATTCTTGAACTTGGATAAACTAAATTACGGATCCCTAATTTTTGTCCTTTATCTCACTGGATTCGTTCTTTAAAATATTTTTCATCATCTTCAGTCTTAAATGGTGATACAAAAGAATATCTTTGGCCTGTAGTGCAAAGATGGATGATTATTTGATGAATATCTTTGGCCTGTAGTGCAAAGATGAATGATTATCTGATGAATATCTTTGGCCCGTAGTGCAAAGATGAATATTTGATTCAAGATATATATTGATTGATGTTACAGGGATATAATATTAATTATGGACTTTCAAATCATAGAAGATAGTAGACATTATTTCCTACTTAATTCTTCTGATGCATTGTTATTTCCGCTGCAGTTGTTGATCTAAAACTTGTGGTCCATAATATTTTATCTAATTTGTTGAAGACTAACGATAAATTGTTCTTTATTATCTTAGTCATAATATTTTTTACCGGGCTAGTTGAGATCACCCTTTTCATCTATTGTCCTCTTCAGGAAATGAGAATGTCGCAGGGACTAGTCGGGGGACAGAGTGATTGTCCGAGATATAGCAGTAGTAGTCTTCACTATTTTTATAAAATAGTGTGATAATAATTGTAATGAGGACTTAGTTTGAATGTTTATATTTTCTATATTTTTGTATTGACACTCACAGTTGCGTGGTCGTATTTTGCACAACCGTGTGATATAAAAGTTGTATTTAGATTCTATACCATGTATTTGCCAACCCAGAATAGGTTGGTTGGATTGGACCTATTCTGGGGGCGTCACAGATTCTAAGAATTAGAGTCTACGATTTGGCAAAAAGCTCGTTTAGCAGTATATTGTAAGTATTTCTACGATCAGAAAGTTAATACTACTTCTTTGCACTGTTTTGCACTTGCATATCAAATTTCATTTTCTAAAAATGCCCGGAACTTAGTTCCATGGCCGTTTTCGTCAAAATTTGGTACATTTTTGTACATAACTGCTTTTTCTGGCATTTTTACAACTCGGATTGATGATCCGTCAGCTCTAACAGCTTCAGTGCACTAGCATCTTTGTTTTAAGCAACTTCGCCAGACTGGGTTATCTTCCCAGTCCGGGTTTGACTTTTTTTTGTGTTTATTCAACTGTATATATACTAACTTTTCAATTCTGTCAAGCCCGGATGTCAAATCCGAGGTAGTTTACTGCTTTTATATATATTTATACATATATAAGCAACCTTCACCACCACTGGGTTCTCTTCCCGGTCTTGGTTGACTACATTTCTATCTATATATATATTCCAGCCCGGCCTGGATTATTCTGTGGCATTTATACTGTTTTTGCACACCTCACCATTACTGGGTTCTCTTCCCAGTCCCTAGTTGACTACTTTCATGTACATTTATATTTCTGTTCGACCTGAATTATTCTGTGGTCTTTTTACTGCTTTTATATATAAATATGCATATATAAGCAGCCTTCACCACCACTGGGTTCTCTTCCTAGTCTTGGTTGACTATGTTTCTGTTAATATATATATATATTTCAATTCGGGTCCGGGCACCGGCGTGAAAATCCATCGTCCTTTACAGCTTTTATATATATAACTGTGTATATATATTGTTTTACTCGCTTTTATTAAATTGCTGCTTTAAATATTCATTTGATATGAATTGGCACTAACATATCTGCGGGCGGACTAGATTTATTTAACTCTTGTCAACTCTAGCTTTCAAACAGTTCAAAACATGTCCATACTGAACCGGAAAGCTAGAATGGTTGAGATTTCCTTAAATCTAGCTTTCTTTCTAATTTCAGTTATAAAAGCAACCTCACATCCCTTAGATCGCTATCTAGTGGGAACGAGACGCTTCGGCCGTGCGAACCCAAATTTACTGAATGAATCATTGGTTCTGGCAATTTTGGGATATATATCTATTTCTGTGCAAATTTGAACTGTGCATGTTTATTGGCTACTCATATGTGAGCCTAGGAATCATGGGATTCATGATCAAATTGATTAGAATCTTATTCCCACGATGGACAAACTCCGCTTTACAGATGTACCCTGCCAGTTTTTCTGTAAAATGTACATACAACAGACCTTAAAACTGTTATCCGGATTTAAGGTCTCAACATAGTGAAAATATGATTTATAGTGTCAAAGTCCCTCTGATGGCTATCATGCCCATGAGGAGACCGATATTGTATATATTCTGTGGTCGAGGATGCTTCGCAGCCCGACAATCACCATTCAAACTGTGCCTTAAGGCTGAAAAGATAAAAAATAAAAGTATCAACAGGCTTCAATTCCTATGTTAGCGTAAGGGTTTGATAACCAGCTTTCAAAACATCATTTTCTATCTAATCAAAAGAAAAGCTTTTGCAAATCAAATCAAACACTTTTGCAAATTAAATCAAAGACTTTTTGCAAATCAAGTCAAACCCTTCGTATATAGGTTCAACGAAGCAAAGCACTACTTTCAATCAATCAAACATAGGCCCAATTTTCAAACATCATTCACACACGCATTTCAGTTTTAAGGAAAATATTGAAAAGATGCGGTATCATGTTTACACGGGAGTCGTGGAGTGCCTAACACCTTCCCCACACTTAACCAAGCCCCCGAGCTCAAAACTTCAGTTTCAAAGATCAAGTTTCGACAGTATCCAACAATTGTGCCTCTTTCAAATAAAACTCGGTTGAGTTGGTACAACTATTTTTAAATCTACCAACTGGCGACTTTGTAAAACGTTCAAATCGTCGACATGATACATATTGGCCTTTTTCCTAAAAAATCCTTCAAAACCTTTTTCCTAAATAAAAAGAGTGAGGGTAGAGATAACTTAGGAAGAGATGAAAGATCCGGGTTGTGACCTAACTTGCGGATTTTTTAACCAACGTCGACAGGTGGCGACTCTACTGGGGACAGTAGAGGGCTTAGGCCGCTTTCAAATTTTTTCAAATATTTCCCTTTTAAAACTATAAATGCGTGAATTCTGCGTCTCCACATTGAATGAATGTGTGAATGCTGCGTCTTTACATTGAATGAATGTGAATGAATGCTTTTCTGTTGTTTAGTGCTTTACACCTATATTAGTGCTTCGCACCAACTGTCATCATATGCATACGGTGAGGACGATGAATGTGAATGTATGTTGTGTTCCTCTCACAAGGAGGCAAAACCCGTCGGTGATAAGTAATGTCTCTGGGGATCGGCTAAGTCTCTGGGGCTCATGAAAATGCACCACCCAGATTTGCTCCAGTTGAAAGATCGGATTAATTTCCCCTTTAGTAGATTGTGATGATTGATAAGTGGTCTTTATGACCACTTATTCGGATAGTAACCAGCTTGTTCCGCTGTCAAAACTCAAGTATCTGTGTGCTTTTCACGTGTTTTTCCTTTGTTTTGTAGTTTGAATGTTTTGGAACTCCCGTGGTGCTTATTGAGCTTAAAAGGACAAAATGAGGTCAAAAGGAGCAAGAATGGAATGATGGCATGACAATGGGAAGGAAATACAATCCGGACATCGTTTCGGGGGTTTATGTTCATTTCATGTTCTTGGATTGAAGCTTAGTTCATATTGTAGAGCATCTTATAAGCTTTTCGGAACATCTTGAATCATCCCAATCGGAGTTCGAAGGCGAGAGTTATGCTTCGTATACCAACGGACGTCAAACCTCACGGTTTTGAGTTTTCATGCACAGCTGTCACTTGGAGCTCAATTTCAGCCTTCATCCATCCATTATTTCTCAATGCTCAAATAATGAAAGTTGTAGAACTCTTCGATAGATTCGATTTGACAGGTGACAGGCCTCGTAACTCCTCCCGGATCAAAAGTTATGGCCGTTTTACTAGAGGACTCTGCATTAGAAAATCCTTGGCGTAGGCGCTCGAATTTCTAGGCTATTTTGGGCCCGGCCGCGCCAGTCCCCAGCTGTGCCAGACTTGATTTTTCAATTGAACGGGACTTGGCTTTTGATTGGGATATAAGGGGGCTCGTTTGTGGCAAGAAAGAGCATCATATATTGGCCCTAAGCCCTAGTTCCTCTCTTTTCTTCCTTTACATCTTGTTTAGTCTAGATTAGGAGTAGATTAGAGAGTAGATTAGTGCTAGTTTAGTTGTTAGTTAGTTAGATTCTAGGGTTTTGTTAGTTTTTGAAGATTGAAGCAAGTGTTTTGACATCAAAGGATCCAAGCTCAGAGAAAGATTTGCAATTTCTATCCTTAATCTCTCCTTGTTATCATTGTATATTCGGATGATGTTTATCAATCGTGTGGATAATATACTTGAGTTGTCTATGACTTAATTTATATTTTGAGGTTTCAATGGAACCTAATGAGTAGTCTATATTGATTTCCTTCCATGGTTGGTTCTTATTGATTGCTATGTGATTGTCTACTGCGATTTATGCTTTCAATGCTTAATTGAGTCATGACCAATTACTGTGATAACCCACATGGGATTGAAAGACGAAATGTGGGTTTAGATATAATCGTAGTAGCGGGAAATTGTACGTTCACATGGCGGTGAATGTATGATTTGTGCTTAGGATAGACATATACCGAAGCGCCGCCCGTAATCAAATGAGAACTTGCCCTTAAACCCTATTTATTTGTAAACACCATAGACATATAGGGGTTTAGATAATGTGGGTGTTCATGTGCGTTCTATCATCTGTGGATTGCACGTGATATAGATTAGGTGCATCGAAAGATGGCCTTCTCTTACCTTCGTGTTCTCGGCTAACAACTGTAATGATTAATTTGACCTAATTGGAAGTGTGTCGACTTAGACGAATCATTAGGGGAAATTAGAATCTCTTATCTTCATTATCTGATTCTACCTTAGGATTACTTAGTTTAAGTTTAATTCCTTGCCTAGTTAACTTAGTTTAAATTCATTCTCTTTACCTCCCGTTTAAATAAGACCGAGATGATTATGTGCTAGTGCTTGGCGACCTATTATCTGTTAATTCCTCGTGGGAATGATATCTGTACTTTCACTTTATTACTTGTGTCATCTAAATCGGACAAACAATGATCTGGGGACCTTCATACCAAAAACCAGCGCGAGAGTAACCTAAGATAGGTCAGCCTCTGATTAACCAAATCTGACGGGAAGCTTCTTCATGCCTTCCTCTTTCAATTCAATGTCTAGTTTTCAATTCCAATAAATATGTATTGTCATCCTGTCATCAAAATAACTAACCTCTATTTTGCAGGATAAAATTAAAAACCACATCATGCATCCTATCTCTACATATCTCAGGAAATTGACAAGCCTACGTTTTGGTGTAGGTGAAAAATTGGTCCTGTCACTAGATCTAAGTCTAAGAAAGCACTAAGTCCATCCACGGACATGACTTCGAGTGCTCAACCAGAATCTACCCCTGTGTCTAGGGAAGAGTTCGAAGGACTGAGAAATCAGATAGCTGAACTAGCCGATTTTCTTAGAGAACAAAGTAAGCCCCTTAAAGGGAAGCAAGCCTAAACTTATACAGAACTAGGAGCACCTGGTGGTAGTGGTAGTCAAGAGACCGAAAAGGTCAAAACTCATATTCTTGGACCACAAAACCAGGACCCAACCAATAAAACCCCTGAAATCACCGCCCTCAGCAAAGAACAAGAAGCTGGTGACCTTCTTAAAAAGTACAACAAATGGAAGAAACTCTCCGGTCTATCAAAGGGACTGGGGAATTCGGCAGTGTTAATTACTCTGACCTCTGTATTTTCCCCGGTGCTCGTTATCCCGAGAAATTTAGAACTCCTGATTTTGAGAAATATGATGGATTGGGAGATCCTTATACACATCTAAAAGTATTCATCAGAGAACTCGAATCCTATACAGAGGACGAGAAACTTCGGATGCTGTTATTTCAAAAGAGTCTAACTGGAGAGGCCAGAACCTGGTATGCCCGCCTAGACAATTCTAAGATTCACAGCTGGGAAGAGCTAGCCCGTGCCTTCCTCAGTCAGTACAGCTTCCAATCTCAGCTGGCTTTAGACAGATACCAGATAACCAAAATTAAGAAAAAGAATACTGAATCATTCAGAGAGTATGCCCAACGATGGAGACGGGTTGTAGCACAAGTCACCCGAGCCATGACTGAGTCTGAGATAGTCATGACCTTTATCGACATCCAAGAAGTGCCATATTATGAGAGGGTACTAGCAGGCATAGGAAAACCATTCTCTGAAATGATCAAACATGGCGAAATGGAAGAAATGAGGCTCAAGTCTGGGAAGATAAAAGATCTGATCGCCCTCGAAGCTGTCGCTGAACATATCCAGTCCAGAAATTACGGGAGTAATCCACAGAGGGTACACAAAAAGAAAGATTAAGAAGTGTCCTTAGTATTGCAAGGACAGAATACAAGGGGCGAGTCAAACAGTATGCCCATTCAAAAGAGGAATCATACTCCTTTTCAAGCTCCAGCACAGCCTTCAAACCCTCCATTCCAGAAGAATATGGAGGTCAGGTGTAGAAGAACTTTCACCCCTCTAGGGGATTCACTCGAGAACGTGTTCAAGCTTCTTACAGCTCAGAAGAAGATTTTCCAACTCCTTCCACCCACCAACACTGGTGGAAGAAATTTTGACTCAGCCAAGAAGTGTGCTTACCACTCTGGATCTCCAGGGTATGACACACAAGACTGTTGGTCTCTCAAGCACAAGATCCAAGATTTGATCGACAACAGAGAGATTGTGGTCACAAAGCCTGAGCAACCCCATGTATAGGACAATTCTCTACCACAGCATAAAGAGGAGAATGTCAATATGATCAGCACCACAAATGGAGAAGGATCCAAGTACCTCCGTTATGTGGGAGAATCAACTCCATCCATCAATAGCACCCCAGACAGTTGGGAAGTTTCAGAAAGAAGGTTCCTGATAGAGCAAGAAATAAACTCTATCAAGGAACGAATTGAATAATTAGCAGAACTGCTCGTCTACCAGCATCAGATCACCAAAAAAAATGATCAAACGGGCCAACCAGTCTAACATCGATCATCCTCCCACACCAGAGATCATTTCCCCAAGGAATCAATATCTGCCTCATGTGAATGAACTTTGGACCAACAGGGTGACCAAAGAAGAAAGAGTCCAAACTAGTGGAAAATTCCTATTTCAAAGGAAGTTCACCAACCTAAACCAATCAATGAAAGAAATCCTCCAGATGCTAATCAACAAGGGAATGGTTGCAGACTTGTTACCATTATTGAACCCTCGGGCCAGAAAATTCAAACCTGATCAAATATGTTAGTACCACTCTAGTTCACTCAGCTATGATACTGAGGATTACTGAGCGCTTCGTAACCTAATTCAAGACATGATTGAAAATGGCAAACTGATAAGGGGAAATCAAGTTCTCGACCTCCCGGACGAAGAAACAGTGATTAAACGAAGCCAAGATTGATTCGATGGGTATTATTGCTACAAGAGTTTGACTTGGAGATTCGGGACTGAAAAGGAACAGAAAATTAGGTTGCTGATCATTTATCAAGGTTAGAGAATGCAGAACTAAAAAAAGATGACACAACAGTGATCAACGAATTTTTTTCGGATGAACAACTATTTGAGGTAAGGATGGATACACCATGGTATGCAGATTATGAAAATTTCATTGTGAGTAAGGTGTTTCCGCCAGATTTGACGAGTCAGCAGAAGAAGAAATTTCTCCATGATGTGAAATAGTATTTATGGGATGAGCCATTTTTATTTAAACAGTGTGGAGATCAAGTAATAAGAAAGTGCGTTTTGGAAGTTGAAATGGAGGATATTCATACATCTGACTATGGTGGACATTTTGGGGGAGAAAGAACGACAACTAAGGTGCTTCAATGTGGATTCTTCCGGCCAACACTCTTTAAGGATGCCCGTGTGTTTTCATTGAAATGTGACAGATGTCAAAGAGTTGGTAATATATCAAAGCAACAAGAGATGCCACTAAATATGATCCTAAAAGTCGAATTATTTGATGTTTGGGGCATCAACTTCATGGGACCATTTCCATCATCTTTTAGCAACTCCTATATACTTCTAGAGGTGGACAACGTTTCGAAGTGGGTTGAAGATATAGAATCGCCCACCAATGATGCTAAGCTTGTGGTTAAGTATATCCGGAAGAATATTTTCTCTAGATTCAGCACTCCTCGTGCAATCATTAGTGATGAAGGCACGCACTTCTGTAATAAGTAGTTCTCAGCTATTCTTGCTAAGTACGGAGTTACTCATAAGATAGCTACTGCTTACCATCCACAAATAAGTGGTCAAGCCAAGGTATCCAACCGGGAAGTGAAACAAATCCTCGAGAAGATAGTGAACTCTAGTCGGAAAGATTGGGCTAGCAAGTTGGATGAGGCTTTATGGGCATATCGTACAGCTTACAAAACTTTGATAGGGATGTCTTCGTACAGGTTAGTATATGGAAAGACATGCCATCTTTCGGAGTAATTGGAACACAGTGCTTATTGGGAAATTCGAAAGTTAAACTTTGATATGTCTGCTGCGGGAGAAAAGCGCCTCTTATAATTAAACCAAATGGATGAATTCAGACTCCAATCGTATGAAAATGCGAAGTTATACAAAGAAAAGGTTAAGCGGTGGCATGACGAGAAAATCCTAGAAAGAAAGTTTGAAGCAGGGCAAACAGTGCTATTATATACTTCCAGGCTTAAACTGTTTCCAGGAAAGTTGAAATCCCGTTGGTCAGGACCATTTATCATTACAAAAGTTTATCCTCACGGAGCTGTGGAAGTGGAAGACCCGGATGCTAAACCTAATTTTAAAGTCAACGGTCAGAGATTGAAGCACTACTATGGGGGTTGTGTTGATCGTGAAAAGACATCGATCAACCTTGCTGATTAGAACAGAGAAGAAAGTCAGGCTGAAGACTATAAATCAAGCGCTAACTGGGAGACAACCCAGGAATTTTATTTTTATTTATTTTTATTTTTTTTATTTGCTTTACTGTTAGTTTATTTAGTGGTGAAACTTTTGTAGCTTAGGATTTTATAGAACAAATTTTAGTAGTTACACCCCTTATGTTCTCTAACACGGTCTTCATTTGATTTCAAGATAGGAAATAAGATTGCATAATTTGCGGGTTCAACTAATGGCCACTACGACTACCCATTCGGGGGTCTTGCTCCCCGGTGAGCGAGCTGCTGCCCAGCTCGCCGGTGAGCTGGAGGGAGTTGCAAGGGGGCAGCGCCCCCTGGAAGCCAAGCACTTATGAGCTCAATTGGAGAACGTCCATTTGTCAAATTCTCAAATTTCTAATTATTTTCCTCCATTTTTAGTGTTATTGAATTGCTTAGTAGTATAGATCATTTAGTTATTTAGTATTTATATTCATCTTAGTCTAGTAGGCATATACATTAAAATTTGTGCAAATAATCATTGATATGGGTTAATTGAGTGCAGGTAACAAGACAGGAAGCGAAAATGGCCAAGTGAAGTTCAAGTGCCTAGGCTCTCCAATTATTCCTAGGCCAAGCGCCTAGGCTCTACAAACCAGCATGTTCCTCACAAGACAAGCGCCTAAGTGCCCATAACACTCACAAATCAAGTGCCTAGGCTCTCCATCATGCCCAATACCAAGCGCCTAGGCGCTACACCTGCATCCTTGAAAAATAATTAAGCCCTATTCGAGCAACCCACTTCCAATACATCCCCCTCTCTCCTGTTTCACTCTAATCTCTTCCTCTCCAACTCCTATCACCCGACTTCACCCTTTCTATTTCTCGAAATCAAAGCCACCAACATAAGCAAACTTTTGGGGATTTCTACAAATCAAAGCCATCACCCGAATTCTCCAATAAAAGTAAACTCGCGAGCAATCTGCTACATAGCAACAAGGGAGGTCGTGGAATTCAAGCATCAATCCTTCAAGCTAATCCATCCAAATGGTATGGACTTCAAATCTAGCCCTAATTTCAAGTAAGTATTGTAAAGCTTAACCATTGATTACATGGAAATTGCTTGAAAGAAGGATTGATTCCTAAAATATTGAAGTTGTTATTGTGTTCTGCTTGTGGACCCAATTGACTTTCTGTTGGCTCAATTGGGGTTGGGTTAGCTTAACTCCTTTTCTATGGCATTAGTGAATCATTACGCATTGCTAAGCTTGCAGATTTGGTTAGAAATAAGTTTGGGGGAAACTCACACAAAGAGCTTTTCAGAGGGGCACACCACTTGCTTGATATATTGCCTCAACAAAAATTTTCACCTATTGGGCTACTATTTACTGATTGTGGGGTAACAATTTGACCGAGTAGTTGGCAAATGGCTCCCAAAAGGCATAGGGGTTAAAGTTCAGGATCTTCTGGCAAATTTGATAAGAAGAGGTTTGTAAGCGTTCAGGCCACTTATAGATATCAAAACAGAGCGTTAGGCAAATCTATAATTCCGGAATGTGGTTTACTACCGGATGACCACGATTGGGAAGTCGCCCAAATGATTTGACACCGGAAGTGGAGTACCTTTATGAAAGTAGTATGCATACAAGCCAATCATGTATGATGATAAAGCATATACTTTGGAGACAATCTTATTTATTTATTAATAAAAATATTCATTTATTAAAGGCATTTAATTATCTACATGGTGCTGCTTTTATAATATGTAAATAACCCATAGTTTTAAGCAATGCTTTTAGAATCATAATGTTGATCATGCTAATGAGATTTAAATTCTTAGAAAGCTTAAAACTAAAATAGTTCTTAATCGTGGGATTACTAAAAAGGGGATTAGAAAATCCGGATAGATTGGTATATATGTTGCTTGCTCATTGGATGAGGATGATTGATCTCATAATCATTTGTGTGGAGACACTAAAGCAAATATGTAGGTGCTTATTGGAGAATAAGTTCACTGAACGTGACTCGTTATGGAATACCTAATGGAGTTTTACTCGCCTGTCAATAGGAATTCCTAATGTGATAGTAGTACAAATGATCCTTGGACTTGAGATCATAATAGTATCTTGTATGTAATGAATTATACTTTGATTTATTCCTTAAAGCCCTTTTAAAAGGGTATGCTTGGGTATAATGAGTTACATATGGAGATAATGAATGATCAATAAAGAATCTACCACCTCTAGTAAAAGAGGAGATATGTCCTATGTGATTCGTTAAATGACAACCTAGGAATCCTTGGCCAAGGTGGAATGAAATTAGAAAGGAGTTTCTAATTTGCATTATTTGGAGTTGTGCATTTTCTAATCGAAATACATATAATTAAATAAAATAAGACTTGACAGTAAATTCATGTCTTATATTTAATTGGGATATTGTATGGTGGAAGGATTGAATTGTACTGGTAACTATTTACGCACAGGTTCTTTTATGATTAATGTTGAAATCTATATTATCTGAAAAGTCGTTGATCGCTAGGGAGGCTTATCCCTATTGTAGAATAAATATTATTTATTTAAATATATTATTAGTTTAATTTATTTATTTAAATAAAATTAGAATTGTTCTAATTGATTTATTCACAATCGGTTTAATATGGAGAACCTAAAGGGTCACACCATAAAAGGAAGAATAATTATTTAAGAAGGTAACGGCATAATCGTAATAATGCATTAAGTGTAATTAATTTAATTCTATGGTGATAGAATAAATTAAATAGCTTAATGTTTATTATTTAATATTTTGAAAATATTAAATATAAATTAATAAGAGATGTCTTATTAATATTATTACAATTATTATTATTTTAATTTCTAAAGGAGTTTAGTAATTAATTTAATATTACTACTCTCATTTATTCCTAATAAGATTAGGAGATAAATTAATTAAATAAATTTAATTAATTATTCCCCATGTGGTGGGAAGCCTAAATTAATTAAAGGAGTTTCATTAATTAAATGAAATCCCATGTCTAATAGGATTAGAAGGGTTGACCAATATCTATATAAGAGGAGTCTTATAATAGATATTACTTGATGATGAAATTCTAATTGTTGGAGAGTACTCCTTTTCTATAGAGGATAGAAAACTAAGTTTAACCAATCACCATTCTTCTTGATAATTCCTCTTCATTGGTGGATCACCTCTAGAGGTCAAACACTTGGGTGGCTAACGTTGATCAAAGGAAGGAATCTAACCCAGAAATTCAAGGAGATCACGAAAAACAAGGAGTTGAACTCGTACATGTGGAAGCTTCGTTCTACAAGGGTATGATTCCATAACTTCTTATTTATCATTTAAAGTTAATAATTTGCATAAAGGATGATCCGGGTAATGATTTTGTATAAATTTTTTAAACTCTGATATACCATGCTTCCGCTAATTTTTGTAATTTGATTGCATCACGATTTCGTACAAACCCAGCAGTGGCATCAGAGCCAAATCTTTATGCAATTATTAATTATTTTGATTTCATATACATATGGGTATGTATTTAGAATAATTTATTGGGCATAATTAGTTGTATAAAATTATTTTTTATGGGAGAAAGAAAAAAAATATTAACGAAAACAATGTTTTTTTTTCTTGGTTCGCTGTGTCCGCGAATTGATCACAAAATCGTGACTGTCGATTTTTTTTAAAAAAGGAACCTGCCTAATTTGTTTTTAAAAGCTGACTCACGTTGCCTTAGAAAAGGATATTAATTGTTTTAAATGAAAAGTTATTCAATTCAAAACAAAAAGGTTTCTGCAAGCTTTTTGAAACATGCAGAAAGTTTTAAAAGAAAGGTAACCCATGATTACCTTAATATATTATAATATATATATATATATATATATATATATAATATTCTTAATAATTTTATAATTAAAATAAAGAGTTTATTTTAATCTTGAAATTGGATTTCATGCAAATTAAAATTGCCCATTAAATGATACTCATATATATATGAAATGTTTTAATTCATGAGATGAATATTTTTTTATTGATACATATGGTGACATGTATAAAAATAAATGGGGTTGATTATAGACTATTCACCAATGTGATTGAATTTTATTTTAGTTGAATGTTTGAATGAATGAGTTTTATTAAATGGGGTCTACGTACCTTGTCTTCTCTGATTTTTTTCTCGATGTAAATTCTATCTCCCTCCTATGTACTTCCCCTTGACTGCTGATCAATGTTTCTATTTAAATTAAATAGTTTAATGTAATAGAAATAGTTAGAATTATCTTGAAGAAATTGGAGACCAAAAAGCAAGGAGCGCGTGAAGACCCATTTGTATAGAGCCTGAGATTTAAATGTAATAGTTATATTTAAATTTAATTCTTGCACTCCTAGGTTTGACCTTTTAGTTCACTTGCTGGCTCTAGTGAACCAAACTAGAATAAAAATCCATAATCAATCCGGGTAGAGTATAGTATTCTATATTGCATGCTAAATATTATATATATTATATTTTATGCAAACATGCTTCGCATGTTTAATAAAATGACGCGTATTTTATATATATATGTGCATGCGCGCTAAACAAGATGAGACAAATAACAACAAACCCCTCAAAGAAACAATATTAAGTCCGAAGCGTTCACAGATATTTGAAATATCGAACGTCGCCTTCTAGCATGATAAATTAATAGAGTATTAAATATTTAATATGAGTTTGTTGTGCTATCCACAAGGCGAGTATTGAGTATTTAAGATGTTAATTAATTACATTTGATGCTTATCAAGAAAATTGAACGATCTAGTCTTGTTGTGCTATCCACAAGGACAAACATTTTTCTTTTTTGAATTTATGAAAGTGCTAGGCTGGACTTAACTTAAATCATTTTAGTTTGGATGTGCACACACTTGACCATTATGATTTAAGAGGCAAAATAAAAGGAGTTACATGGTGATGTAATTGACAAGAGTTGACTACCTATTTATTTGTATACCGCTTGTTGTGTTATCCACATGGTTATATACATTTGAAATGGGATCCTTATTCTCACTAGCAAATCTTTAATTAGATGTTGCCAAACTATATAAGTGAGGGTAATATAGTTTGATGAAAATAGTGGGAGATACCAATTTAAAATAAAGACCTAAATTTATTTTGGTATGCAAAATTAATTAAATGAATGTTTGCTAAAATATTGTCTTTTCACATACAAAAATTTAAAAAATGTCAAAATCACTAATTTCACTGCGTAGCATACTTGATGCTAATAAACTAACCTGACCAAATTATACGGACTGGTTAAGGAATCTGAGAATAGTTCTCACTACTGAAAAAATTTCTTATGTTCTAAATTCACCTGTCTCTGGAACTGTTCCAGAATCAGCATCTGAGGAAAAAAATTGCCACCATTGTATAGCGGCAAAATGACGCATCTGTGGCTCAATGCATCATGCTTGCATCCATGAATAACGAGCTTCAGCGTCAGCATGAAAACATGGATGCTCCTACTATGTTTCTTCACCTCAAGGAGTTGTATGGTGAACAAAGTAGGACTGCTAGATATGAGATATCTAAGGAGCACTTCCAATCTCGGATGACCAAGGGTAAGGTGAACATAAAGGAACAAAAGAAACCTGATCCAGCTAGCAAAGGAATGTGCTTCCATTGCAACGATCCTGGTCATTGGAAGAGGAACTGCAAGAAGTTTATGGCAGAGAAGAAGCTTCGACTTCCAATCAAGGTATGTTCATGATTGAAATTAATTTTTCAGAAAGTCAAAAGTCTACTTGGGTATTGGATACCGGCTGTGGTTCTCACATATGTAATATTGTGAAGGGACTGGTCAGAAGTAGAAAGCTGAACAAGGATGAGGTTGTCCTACGAGTGAAAAATGAAGCAAAGGTTGCTGCATTAGTTGTAGGCACTTATTGTTTAGCACTGCCTACGGGCAAATCATTTATTTAAATAATTGTTATTTTGTTCTGAATATCATTAGAAACATTATTTCAAATTCTATATTAGATATGGATGGATTTGAAATTATAATAAAGAACAACAGTTGTTCAATTTATAAAAACAAAGTTTTATATGGTATTGGAAATCTGCGAAATGGACTTTATATACTTGACTTGAATGAAAATATACTTCAAATAGAGCAAACTAAGAAAAAAAAGGAGATGATATTAATTATACCTATATGTGGGACTGTAGACTCGGTCATATCAATGAAACGAGATTATCCAAGTTACATAAGGATGGGCTCTTAGAGCTATCTGATTATGAATCATATCCAACTTGTGAATCTTGTCTCATGGATAAATGACTAAATCTCCTTTTAGTGGAAAAGGAGAAAGTGTTACAGAGTTGTTAGCGTTGGTTCACACAGATGTTTGTGGACCTATAACAACAATTGCACGGGGTGGGTATTCTTATTTTATTACTTTCATTGATGATCACTCAAGATTTGAATATGTGTATTTAATGAAATACAAATCAGAATCATTTGAAAAGTTCAAAGAGTTCAGAAGTGAAGTAGAGAAACAAACGAAAAAGAGTATTAAGACTCTTTGATCAGATCGAGGTGGAGAATACTTAAGCGGTGAGTTTCTCAATTGTCTCAAAGAAAATGGTATAATTTCACAATGGACTCCACCAGGTACACCACAGTTAAATGGAGTATCTAAAAGGAAAAATCAAACATTGTTGGACATGGTTCGTTCCATGATGAGTTTTACCGATTTTCCAATTTTATTCTGGGGTCATGCCCTAGAAACGGCTACATATATACTAAATAAGGTCTCCACCAAATTCATCCCCAAGACTCCATATGATATGTGGACAGGGAGGAAACCTAGTCTTAAGCATGTTAAGATTTGGGGATATCCAGCTTATGTGAAAAGGTTTCAAAATGATAAGCTTGGGACAAGATCTGATAAGTGCACGTTTGTGGATATCCTAAAGAATGTTTGGGATACTATTCCTACAATCCTACTGAACAAAAGGTGTTTGTTGCGAAACACGTTGCCTTCTTGGAAAATGAGTTTATCCTTGAAGGGGCTAGTGGGAGAAAAATAGATCTTGAAGAAATTCAAGAACCACAAAGCACTACAGATCAAGTGGATGAACCTGTCCAAGTAGAAACACCTACTATACAATACCCTATTCGTAAATTTGGAAAAGTACCGAAGATACTTAAAAGGTATGGATTCGTTATAGAGGATGACGATGAGGTACACATCATGGATGATGATGATCCATTGAATTACGAACAGACTATGAGTAATAAAGACTCAGAGAAATGGTAGATGACCATAAAATCTAAAATGGATTTTGAAGCTATGCTCAAGTCCATTTGGATTTTTCTTTCGAATTGCAGCTTATTTTTACTTAATCTGGCAAAATGGACATGGAAACACCCTTCCTCAAATATACATTATTAGAGGAGAATGTATGTATGATACAGCCAGATGGTTTTTTATTTCAATGGTTGAAGCAAATCATGTATATGAGCTACAACAATCCATTCATGGATTGAAGCAAGATTCTCGTAGATGGAACATTCGTTTTGATGAGACAATCAAAGAGTTTGATTTTATCAAAAATGAGGATGAACCATGTGTGTAGAAGAAGGTTAGTGGGAGCACTGTTTCATTCTATGTATTATATGTTGATGATATATTACTGATAGGGAATGAAATTCCTATGCTAAAATCGATCAAAATAAAGTTGTCTAACCATTCCTCCATGAATGATTTGGGTAGAACATCCCGCATTGGGGATATAAATCTGTATTAATAGATTTAAAAGGATGTTCGGCTAAACCCAAGGAAACGTATATTCATTAGATGCTAAAGGCGTTTAGCATGGCAAACTCCAACAGGTGTCATGATGATGAGCCATGGAGTGAATCTCTCTAAAATTATCCTCAATAAAAAAGAGATCGCATGAGCTACTATCATGTATGCAATGAAATATACGAGACTTGATGTTGATCAGTCCTATTCTGGAGAAGATCACTGTGAGACAGTGATAAACATCTCAAAGTACTTAACTGACACTAAGGATGTCATCATGACATATGATAGGTCTGAATTAAACTAGAGTGCTAAACAGACTCAAGTTTTCAGACTGACCAAGACGATAGCAAATCCACTTTAGGGTAAGTCGTTACCTTAAAAGATAGTGCAGTGAATTGGAAAGGTTCCAAACAACAAAAGGTTGTTGCTTTAGTGACAAAGACAAAGTATATAACTGCAAGTTGATGTTTCGGATGAAAAGTTCATTACAGAACTAGGAATAGTTCCTAAGTGTCATCTTGAATCTAAACATGTGCTGCGGCACCTTGATTAAAGAAATCATTGAAAGAGAAGCATATAGACTCTCAAGATAACATTGCAGATCTATTTACTAAAGCTTTAACACAACAGCAGTTTGATCGTCACTTAGAGAAGATGGGTATGAGATACTAAGGCGATTGACTTTAGTGCAAGTGGGAGATTAAAGGAAGTATGCATACAAGCCAATCATGTATGATGATAAAGCATATACTTTGGAGACAATCTTATTTATTTATTAATAAAAATATTCATTTATTAAATGCATTTAATTATCTACATGGTGCTGTTTTTATAATATGTAAATAACCCATAGTTTTAAGCAATTCTTTTAGAATCATGATGTTGATCATGATAATGAGATTTAAATTCTTAGAAAGCTTAAAACTAAAATAGTTCCTAATCGTGGGATTACTAAAAAGGGGATTAGTAAATCCGGATAGATTGGTACATATGTTGCTTGCTCATTGGATGAGGATGATTGATCTCATGATCATTTGTGTGGAGATACTAAATCAAGTATGTAGGTGCTTATTGAAGAATAAGTTCACTGAACGTGACTCGTTATGGAATACCTAATGGAGTTTTACTCGCCTATCAATAGGAATTCTTAATGTGAGAGTAATACAAGTGATCCTTGGACTTGAGATCATCATAGTATCTTGTATGTAATGAATTATACTTTGACTTATTCCTTAAAGCCCTTTAGGATATATAAAAGGGTATGCTTGGGTATAATGAGTTACATATGGAGATAATGAATGATCAATAAAGAATCTACCACCTCTAGTAAAAGAGGAGATATGTCCTATGTGATTCGTTAAATGACAACCTAGGAATCCTTGGCTAAGGTGGAATGAAATTAGAAAGAAGTTTCTAATTTGCATTATTTGGAGTTATGCATTTTCTAATCGAAATACATATAATTAAATAAAATAAGACTTGACAGTAAATCCATGTCTTATATTTAATTGGGAATTTGTATGGTGGAAGGATTGAATTGTACGGTAACTATTTACTCACAGGTTCTTTTATGATTAATATTGAAATCTATATTATCTGAAAAGTAGTTGATCGCTAGGGAGGCTTATCTCTATTGTAGAATAAACATTATTTATTTAAATAGATTATTAGTTTAATTTATTTATTTAAATAAGATTAGAATTATTCTAATTGATTTATTCACAACCGGTTTAAAATGGAGAACCTAAAGGGTCATACCACAAACGAAAGAATAATTATTTAAGAAGGTAACGACATAATCATAATAATGCATTAAGTGTAATTAATTTAATCTATGATGATAAAAATAAATTAAATAGCTTAATATTTATTATTTAATATTTTAGAAATATTAAATATAAATAAATAAGAGATGTCTTATTAATATTATTACAATTATTATTATTTTAATTTCTAAAGGAGTTTCGTAATTAATTTAATATTAGTACTCTCATTTATTCCTAATAAGATTAGGAGACAAATTAATTAAATGAATTTAATTAATTATTCCCCATGTGGTGGGAAGCCTAAATTAATTAAAGGAGTTTAGTTAATTAAATGAAATCTCATGTCTAATAGGATTAGAAGGGTTGACCAATATCTATATAAGAGGAGTCTTATAATAGATATTACTTGATGATGAAATTCTAATTGTTGGAGAGTACTCTTTTTCTATAGAGGATAGAAAACTAGGTTTAGCTAATCACCCTCCTTCTTGATAATTCCTCTTCATTGGTGGATCACCTCTAGAGGCCAAACACTTGGGTGGCTAACGTTGATCAAGGAAGGAATCTAACCCGAAAATTCAAGGAGATCACGAAAAATAAGGAGTTGAACTCGTACCTGTGGAAAGCTTCGTTCTACAAGGGTATGATTCCATAACTTCTTATTGATCGTTTTAAATTAATAATTTGCATAAAGGATGATCCGGGTAATGGTTTTGAAGAAATTTTTTAAACTCTGATATACCATGCTTCCGCTAATTTTTGCAATTTGATTGCGTCACGATTTCGTACAAACCCAACACTTTACTACTCAGCCTGGACCAGCAGCGATAAAAATTGTCAAGGAGTTCTATTCAAATGCTAAAGAGGCCAACGACAGTTTAGTGATGGTTCGTGGCAAATCAATTAATGTTGGTCGTAAGGCAATCAACGCTTATTATGGATTGGAGAAGATTTGTGATAGTGATTATCGTATGTATATACGGTGAGAATTGGATTACAGTGAGGTGATTGAAGCCCTTTGTTTACCAGAAACTGAATGGAAACTGACAGATCAACAAGAAGCAGTTCACTTTCCATGTTCAAAGTTGAGCCGATATGGAAAAACTTGGCATGCATTCATCTGCGCTAAGTTGATTCCATGTAGGC
The DNA here is from genome assembly GCA_020205555.1 of Panax stipuleanatus. Classification (NCBI taxonomy): domain Eukaryota; kingdom Viridiplantae; phylum Streptophyta; class Magnoliopsida; order Apiales; family Araliaceae; genus Panax; species Panax stipuleanatus. The sequence goes on from CM035121.1 coordinate 128,468,265, forward strand.
ATATGAGTGATGTTATTAATCAGCGGGCTGCCTTGCTGTTTTGCATTGCCAAGGGAAAATCTGTGGATGTTGGGGAAGTCATCTATGAATCGATTATGCGAGGGCTTGAAGGAGGCACTTCAGGTGGGTTGCCTCACCCATTTTTGATTACAGAATTGTGTCGACAAGCTGGAGTTCAGTGGGATGACGAAGAGACATTACAGGCACCCTTAGCCCTAATTAACCACTTTGTGATGACACTATACAAGATATGGGATGGGGCTGAATCACACCCACGGGGACTGGGATTTATTTTCGTTCCCCCAGCACATGTTGAGTAGCCTGTTGAGCATCCTCCTGAGGCCCCAAGTTCAATGCCACCACCTGATTGGGTTGAGAATATACGGAGGGACCTACAGCATCATAATAGACGGATTAACTTGGTGGCAATCCAGATACACCAGGGTTTTGACAGTATGGATCGGCATCATCTTGTCTTGCCCAACGCCAAGCAAAAATTTATTCTCATTGTACCACGTCGTTGGCAGATATGTTTCACCGAATGAATCCAACCGGAACTCCATACCAGTTCACACTCCCTCTACCTCTGTCTGTTTATCCACCTCCAGATTTACCTCCTCCTAATGTCGAAGATGAAGATGCCAGAAAGGAGTAAGCTTTGATCAGAGAAGTCCTCAGCTCTTAATTTAATTACGTTTACACAATGAGGACACTGTGTCATTTAAGTTTGGGGGTGCATTATGTTTTGTAGTTAATAGTCTGTGCATATAAAGTAGGAGCATGTTTCTTAGTTTACTCATGTTAGTTATGTACTTATGCATGTTTCTTTAGAGTTATGTTGCATGTTTTGCATCTAGTTGCATGAATCAAGCAGTGTATGATGTAGTTATCTAATTTTGGTCAATGATAAGACTGAATCGATAGTTTGAGACTAAAATAGGATTAAATACTAATGTGGAGTGATGACTTAAATGGTGAAGTTAATTATGCTTGTCTGAAACTCATAATTAGCAAGGAAAGCACATATTTGATGAAATTAGTGAAACATTCATAAAGGTGGAAGTTAAGAAATAAACTAAGTTTGGGGGAATCTTGGGGTGAATCATAAAAAGAAAAAAAAAGAAAAAAAAAGAGAAAAATCATAAAAACAGGAATAAATAATCAACTTAACTGGTTTAGTTTCGTGGTCATTGCTACTTGGGTTATTAGATCCGTAGGGGTGTCTCAACACCTAGTGCCCTAAAGCCAACTGGTTTGGGAGTCACTGGTTGAAAGCTCGATACATGGGTAGTTTTGAAAGCCTAAGGAAACTAGACATTGCATAAGTCGAGTTGAAAAGCGAGATGGAGCGTAAAACGCACTCGTATAATAATAAAGTATGTGTATGATAACCCTTGGTGATACCCCTGTGCTTAGTAATTGCTTGCATTAGTTAGATTGGTTGTATTAACTGGTTGAGTTTAATAAAAACTGGAGTTTCTTTCTAAAAAGTTGCTTCAGTGAGTGATTTGAGTTGTGATTGATTAAAATAGTTGGTTTACACACACACACACACATAACATGAGTGATGACAGGCATAATTTGACTAAGTGATTTGAGTTGGAAACTTTATGTTGGTTGGATGTTCTAAATTGAGTATTATGTGTTATCTTTGAGGCCTGATATTGGATGATGTGTTATTTGGTTTTTTGATTCGTAGGCATATAGTTAGGTTGCATTTGCATCATTGCATTGCTTGAGGACAATCAATTGGTTAAGTTTGGGGGTATTTGATGAGTAGGTGTCATACCTACAAATTAGATATTGTTTAAGCTTACTTATTGTTATCTTTAAGTGTTTTTAGGATCTATTTATTTATTTTTGTGTTTATTTCTTGTAGGTGGAGCTGGAAGGGCAGATATATCATTTTGGAAGAGAAAATAATTAAAAAGAAGTCAAAAATAGGCTTAATGGCATTTTTGTAATTACTTGGTCCTGGTCAAGAGCCTAGGCGCTTGGATTTGCCCTAGGATGAGCGCCTAGACGCTCATGGACATTTTTGGATGCTAATTTATGCGGCTAAGTTCAATGGAGGCCAAGGAGAATAGATATTAGGGTTTTAAGTAAGAGACAGTAGGGGAGACACAATGTAACAAGGATTTGCAGAGATAGATTGAAGGAGAACACGAAGGAGATTTACAAAATGTTGAAGATCAAGTTAGAGATTTGGAGCGGCTTAATAGTTTCTTCTATCCCTTTCATCTATCTTTAATTGTGTAATCTTTGGGATGTTTGGATTTTTAATTTGGATGATGTTCTCCTCTATCATTATGAGCTAACTTTTTATTAAGATCGCAACGGAACTTAGTATGTAATTTGAATTTGATGCTCTTTATTCGATTTAAGTTAATTACTCTTGAATTGTTTATCATATCTTGTGTTCAATGATTAATTGTCTGATCAACAATTACCGGGATAATTTATACGAAATTGGAAAATGGAGTATGAATTAGATCTAGATATGATAGCATCTGTTCATATAATCTGAATAAGGTTAATATGTTTAGCGTATAGGATATAAATATATCTATATGTCTTATGCAACCATTGAAAGAATCTGTGCTTGAAAACCCCAATGATCTAGTTCACATAGGAATATAGTGGATTAATTAGTTAGGGTGTTCCTTGTAAATCTGTTGCGTAACTGCTGGATATATAAGGCTTTGTTTACGTGTCTTCGGAAGAAGTACTTGAATATTATAATTAATTCTTGGTTAGCGATTCATAGTGATTAAATAATTAAATGAGGAGTGTATTGGTTTAAAATGAAATACTAAGGGAAGTTGTGATATTAACCTATTCCATCTGCATTCATTCTTGTGACTTTATATTTTAGTTGTTAATTAGAAATCTCAAAATCACAATCATTATTCGTAGTTTAATTTAGGATTAATTGAATTGAAATTGGTATTTGATATTATTGATCTATTTTCTCGTGGGAACGATATCCTTGCTTGCTAAATATTACAAACGAACACGTATACTTGCGTGTTTAATTGCTGTTAATAAAATAGGCAACAAGTTTTTAACACTGGGCAGGCCATGGATTCACATGGCAGGGGCAGTGCCATCCACCCTCCATCAACAGCTCAAATACATTATCAACGGCAACCTCATCACGGTCAATGCTGAACCAAAATACCCTGTCAACATACAGGGAGACATGCCAGTGATCAGCCTGGATACAGGGATTGAACCTGCAAGTTTTCAAGCTTTGGAGGTGAGCGATACGCAGTATCTACCTATCGGAGCACCAGCCCTGAAGCCTAGCGTCTCCACCGAAGTAATGACAATGGGCCAAGAAATGGTATATTTGGGTTTCCAACCTGGAGAAGGGTTAGGAAAGAATCAGCAAGGTATCAAGAAGCTGATACAAATCCCAAGTCAGACTGGGAGAGCAAGATTGGGATATTCATCCAGGGAAAATTACAGGAACCCGCATAAGCATCCCAAGGCTCATGCTTCCACCGTATTGCAGCCAAACCTTACTAATGTCGGATGTGTAAAACCAATGAGGAAGATTCCTACTGTGGTATCAACAATACTGTTTCCTTCGATCATACTTGTCAAGGAAAGAAAAGCCCTCAAGCATGAGGTAGATAGCGAAAAGAGAAAAGAAAAGATCATATACGAAGGACGAAACCCATTCGCTAACATGCGGGTCATCATAAACTACGAGGGTATGAATGATGAGATCCCAGATAGCGAAGACGAGGATCAGATTCAAATTCTTCGCATCAAAATGGAAAAAGGGAGCAGTGTAAAGAAAAACCCTGGCCCTATTATAAAGGATGTCTCAGTCGTCATCCAAGACGAGACAGATAATCACAAATCCCTGATCCTCCCGGTTCATGAGGATCTGACCTTGGATAACCGGAGCAGTGTCCCTTGCCTCGGTCGAAAAGGGTAAAGGGGTAGAGAGATTCAATTTGCCCTTTAATCATGCTTTCATTTGCTGTTTACTTTTGATTGCACAGCTATAGCAGCAGCTTTGTCATGGTTTGCAGAATGCTATGTATATTTAAGCAGTTGTATATATCTAAGATGAAAGCATTTTTTGTTTTTAGGACTCAAGAGTTGGATGTGTTCGTCTCTGCTAATGAGATGCCAACCTGTCAAAATGACTACGACTTTGATGTAGAACTGAACTTCGACTTGATGGATATTGATCAAGAGGAGGAAGATGACTATGAGGTGCCCGAGGAGATCAAAGAATGGATCAAAGACAAACCCAAACCAAACCTCGACCAAACCACCACTATCAACATAGAAACCTCCGAAAACATTAAAGAAATCCAGATAGGTTTAGACCTCACACCAGACCAAAAAGCCGACCTGATCGAACTCCTAACACAGTTCCAGGATGTATTTGCATGGTCACATGAAGACATGATTGGCCTCTCTACTGACATTGTCATTCATCGCATGCCCATCAAAGACGGGTTCAAGCCAGTCAAACAAAAGCTCAGACAATTGAAATTTGAATGGAGTCTGAAAGTCAAAGAAGAAGTCGTTAAACAATTCAAAGCCGGGATCATAATGGTATCAACCTATCCAGAGTGGCTTTCAAACATAGTCCCAGTGCCTAAGCCCAGAAAGAAGGTATGAGTATGTGTGGATTACCGGGATTTGGACAAAGCCTGCCTCAAGGATAATTTTTCGGTACCTTTCATCCACATCCTGATAGACAATACGGCACAGTACGACATGTATTCCTTCGTAGATTGCTTTGCTGGTTACCATCAAATCATGGTTGCTGAAGAGGATCAGGAGAAAATAGCTTTCATCACTCCCTGGGGAATTTTCTATTATAGACGACTATCCTTCGGCCTCATCAATGCTGGAGCCACGTATCAGCGAGCCATGATGGCCCTATTTCATGACATGATGCACAAAGAAATAGAGGTTTATATGGATGACATCATCATCAAATCCCGGAGGGAGGATGATTACATCGACCATCTCAGGAAGCTGTTCAACAGGTTACGCAAGTATAACCTCAAGCTGAATCCCGCCAAATGTGCTTTTGGGGTCAAAGAAGGCAAGCTGTTAGGATTCTTGGTGAGTAATCACGGCATCGAACTTGACCCTGCCAAGATCAAAGCCATCACTGAGATGCCAATACCTCGAACAGAGAGGGAGATACGTGGGTTTCTGGGGAGGAGCAACTTCATAAGCCGATTCATTTCTCAGCTCACAGCAACTTGTGAACCCATATTCAAGCTACTAAGGAAGAATTCCTCCACTAAATGGAATGAGGATTGTTAACAAGCCTTCCTTGCTATCAAGAAGCAGCTAATCGAAGCACCAGTTTTGGTACCTCCGAGGGATGGAGTTCCCTTGTTTATGTACCTGTCCGTCAATGCCAATGCAATGGGTTGCATGCTAGGATAGAAAGATGATAATAGCAAAGAAAGAGCCATCTACTACATCAGTAAAAGATTCAGCAGTGGTGAATAGAAATACACCTTGATCGAGAAAATATGATGTCCATTAGCATTGGCCGCCATGAGGTTACAACATTACCTCCATGGGCACACGACTTACCTCATATCCCGCATGGATCCACTCCAATATGTATTCAACAAGCCAATGTTGAATTGTCAATTGTTCAAATGGTAGTTGATTCTACAACAGTTCGACATTGTCTATGTGACTTAGAAGTCAATCAAGGATCAAAGCATTACAGATAAATTAGCTGAAGCACCTTCAGGAGGGTTCGAGCCCCCGGAGACTTATTTCCCAGATGATGGAATCATGATAATTTAACAACTCCAACGAGAGAATACAGTCCAACCACAGAAAATGTATTTCGACGGAGCAGTAAACATGGAAGGTGCCGGAGCTGGGGCAGTCCTTATCTCTGGTACAGAAGAACAATATCCTGTGGATACCAAACTTCAATTTGGCAACACCAACAACACGGCCGAGTATGAAGGCTGTATAATGGGGTTAAAACTAGCCCAATCCATGGGTATCAAAAACCTACTGGTTTTTGGAGACTCTGAGTTGGTTATTAGACAATCCACTGGGGCATATCACACCAAAGAACTGCATTTTCTGCCCTATCATTGGCAGATCATCAGAATATCCCTGGAGTTTGAAGGCATAATTTTCAGCCATATTCCTCGAGGTAGGAATGATTTCGCTGATGTATTGGCCACATTGGCTTCATTAATCTGCATATCCGATAGGATTAGGATTCCCTGCATCAAATTCACAGTTCAGAAAGCCCCGACATACGAGAATTACATTGGAGAAGTATCAGATGAAATACCTTCTGTCAAGCATCCTTGGTATCAAGACATCAAAGAATATCTACGAGATGGATCTACACCCGCTGGAGTAAGCCAATCTGCACGAAAGCGGATTCACAAAATGGCTATGAAGTTGTATCTAAGCGGAGATGCCCTCTACAAAAGAGATGCTGGAATAGGCCTGTTAAGATGCCTTGATAAAGAACAAGCCTGGAGACTTACGGATGAAATTCACGGTGGAGTTTGTGGTCCACACATGAGAGATCATCTACTGGCCAAGAAGATATTAAGAACCGATCATTATTGGATCTCTCTCAAAGCTGATTGCGACGATCACGTCAAGAGATGTTATCAATGCCAAGTATATAGAAATGCCATACACGCTCCTCCAAATGAACTACACAACATGAGTTCACCATGGCCTTTCTCCATGTGGGGAATGGACGTGATTGGTCCAGTGGAACCAAAAGCCAGCAATGGTCATCGATTCATTTTCACCATAATCGATTACTTCATCAAATGGGTTGAAGCAGCCTCTTTTCCTAAAGTCAAGAAAGAGGTCATCATTGGTTTCATCAGAAACAATATCGTCTGTCGGTATGGACAATCGGAGGTGATCATATCAGATAACGCCAAGAACCTGAACAATCAGACGATGATAGAACTGTGCAGTAAGTTCCACATCAAGCATCTCAACTCCATCATCTATCGGCCCAAAATGAAAGGTGCTGTCAAAGCGACCAACAAAAATAGCAAAAGGATCGTGCAAAAAATGTCTGCCAATCACAAAGAATGGCCTGACCTGCTGCCTCTAACCCCGTTAGCATACCGGACGTCAATGGGCACCTTTACTGGGGCTACCCACTATTCATTGGTCTATGGCATGGAAGCAATCCTCCCCATAGAAGTAGAGATGGAATCCAGAACTATGAAGGACCTAATCTCCCTTGTGATGCCCCAAAATTCGGCCTATTTTTCTTGTCGAATCACCGTGCGTTACGATACTTTCCATTCTATACATACATCATTATATCCTGAAGATACATGATATATTCACACATTCCCAGGTTCTTTTACCTCCAAAAGGTTCTTTCATAAAAAATAATGGTAATTTCGTTATTCTTATCACATTACATCTGTGACTTAACTAGTCACCATATCTACAGAATAGTTTTAATCTCACTATTCTACAAGTCTCGACTTGATCTTCACTCTTGTTCATAACATGAACAGTACTTCATCTTGTGATGTTCATGGTATTCGTAACCATAGCATCTCACCGTAGCATGACATCCATCATCAGGATCTTCATCTTGTCCTTCAACACATACTACCATCGTTCGCTAAAAATATTTTTATTTCAAGCAAGTGTGAGCATTCAATTGCTCAGCAAATCATAGCAGTTGAGTAAACAACCAAAACAAGAATCAAAGTTCTTTTAAATTTTCAATAACCGAACAATGGCTATGAAGCAGCTCGAATAATAAGAATACATTCAGATTCCTATCATTTTATAACATACATCAAATTTCACATATCATACTTTCATCGTTCTACCTTTTCCATACACATTCTGTCTTGCTAGAATCATTAGCACAGACTTAATAAGAACGGTTCATGAATAAACCGAACTCCTTTACACTTAACAGTTCAATCACAGAACAGTTTATTTCATAGAAATATCGAAGTGTTAACAATGTGGCACAAGGCCTCATTCCTACTATCACCTTGTATAAATATCGCACATTTGCACATACGAAATACTTCCTCATGTTCAACATCTGAGGAAGTTAAGAAACTAACATTCATCATAAAGGATGAAGGAAGTTTAGAAACTTGCCTTAGCACTGCGTACTTCATACGCCTTATCGTTCATCACAATCCCTATATATCACATAAGGAATAGCAAATATCCATTACACAAATACTTGACTTATGCATTAACTTATCTTTACTTTACTTCGTATGGTTCACGTTCTTGCGATATAAGTCTACGCGACCAACCTTACGTTCATTACTTCTATTCTTTCATTACATTCCCTTACCACGTCCGGTTCATATGACCCGAAACGTTTATCCAAGTTATTAACATTAACTTTGCTTTTCACATTATACGTTCTTCATTCTCTTATTACCATTCATTACGGCTCATTATATCTTACTATGCCAACACTTGTTAACGTCTAAGTCATACAACCAATGTATACTTAGAACGTTCCCTTAACGCCGATACGATTCACAAGAAACGTTCACGTATCCTGCGTTCACGTTACTCGTCTCTCAATCTCATTCAACCTTTACTTAAGGTTTAAATCACTTGTTTAAGTGTTATATTAAGTGAATTCTATTTTCACTCGAACTCTCATCAATTATCACTAAGTATGATGATTAACGAGATCTTAACTTGTTCTTCAACTTAAACATTGGTTAATGTTTCCAAGCTTAAGTTCAATTACGTTTGTTCAACGTTTAACTCTTATAAACATTGATAAAACATGTTGTTTAAAGCTTACATTACATCATTTACTAGCCCTTTAATGATATGCAAAAGGTTAAGTAATTATTAACAATGTTAACTTTTCTCACATGCTGGCGCTGCAGCGCCAGATATTGCCCTTGGAGTGGCGCTGCAGCGCTACTCTCCAGAGCTTTCTCCCGGGTGTGGCGCTGCAGCACCGGCTTAAGCCTATTAGCTAGCGCTACGGCGCTAGCTCTGAAACTTAGAAAAATTTTCTAAGCCTTTGAAAATTCTAAAATTCTAGAGTCCGTAACTTGATCGTTATAACTCGGAATTGGTTCGTTCCAAAGCCAAAAGTTCATAAACGACATGCTCTACCATCTTATCAAGTCGAGATTCATTTTCGAATCCATCGACGAGAAATTCACCGATTAGTCCATTTTTACGTGTTCGTCAAATGTTCGCGAACATTCAACGCTCGTTTCTTCGTTTTAACTCCGAATTCGTTCGTTCTTGCTCTCGCAAGTCTTGTTTACATAATTACACATGTTGCAATAAAAAACCATCATTTTTGAATCACACGGTGACTTTTGACTTTTCGGGAAATTCACGATTTCGACGCTTAACGTCTAGTCGCGTAAACTTCCGCCGAATCTTCGTTACTTGATATTTTTACGTCAAACCAAATGGAATCAATCCATTGGTTGTTCCTTTAAGATTCTAACCATATTAAGCATCTAAGTTTTAATGGTTTTCTTCATTACGTGCTTCGTGTTCTTCGTTCTTTCTTTGCTCTTAATCAATGTTATGATTATGATTTTACGTTTTCTCGTATTCTAACGTTATAAGTTTGATAATCTAACCTTATAACATCGGAGAGTTAATATAACTCATCTGAATCGTCCACTAACATCTTTTAACATCTTTTTCATTTATTAACCAATCATTATGGTTTTAACTCATTTCTTCATTAATTCTTAACCATTTAACTATGGTTTTCACTTGTTCTTGGTTTTTAGTGTGTTAAAGTCTATTAATACCAATCTCCATACTTCCTAACATGCATGCTTTGTCCATTTTAACTTCTCTATCAATCTTTAAAATTAAAGAAAGGTGAAGATTAAGGTTTAACACTTATACCTTTTAAGTGTTCTTGAACTCTTAGACTTTGTGTTCTTGACAAAGTCTTAAGCTAACTTCTCTTTGCTTCTTGGTTGCATGTCCAAGCTCTTCCCTATTCTCTTCTCTTCTCTCTCTCTCATATGAGTTGGTGGGATTACAAACAAGGAAAATGAAGGGCCAAGCCCTCTATTTATAGGCAAAGCAAGACCAAGGGCTCAAGGGTCTTTTAGGCCTAACCTCCTCACTATTCCCACCTCCTCACCCTTTCTTTGTGCCCAAGTTTGAGCCCATGTGCCTCCCATGTGCTAGCACATGCTAGCATATGCCACTATGTGCTCCCCCATGTCCCCCCACATGCAAACATAGGTCATGGGTTGCCCCATGGGTTTAAACCACCTGTTTACCCGTCGGTTCGACCCACGGGTTTAAATTCTTAGATTTAATTCCAATTAAATCTATTTACTTCGTATAAAATTCGTATTGTACAACGTATTAATTCTCATATCCTCCTCGTATTATACTCGTATTCATTCCGTATAATAATCATTTATTATTATACGTAATTAATTTAATCATTGATTTTACTTTTCCTAACGCATAGGATTTTAAGTCCCTACGCGAAAACTTTGTGAGCCATAAATGAAATATTATTACATATTCCATCTCGTCTCAAAATCCTATCATTACGCGTTTCTCGAAATTTCAAAATAAATTCTCGAACAGAAACGGATGAATAGTGATTTTTGTCATTTTCGACCCGAGAAAACTTTTCTCGGCTAACTTAACTTTTCACAGTATATTACCGTCAAATCTTTCGACAGAATGTCATTCCGATATTTTGATCTCCTAAAAAGGCTTAGGGTTAAACCCTAACCATTAGGGTTTTATAAATAGTGCCTATTTCGTCTTTTTCTTAAAAATATTTTTATTCTCGAAATTTTTTTATTTTCGTCTTGAAAATTCATACTCGTTCATTCTAGCTCGTAGCCAGAATCCTCCTCATTTCTAATCATCCTAGGTCATAGAATGATTAATACCCATATATCATAGAATAATAATCAATAAAATTATTTTTATTAATTATTAATTCTTTAATCTTAATTTTCTGGACAATCCGATTTTTCGGGTTGTCACATTCTTCCCTCCTTATAAAAATTCCGTCCTCGGAATTTTCCAAACCACATCCATACCCGGATGCGTTATCCTTACCACCCCTCGACGAAGAGTTAACCTTAACTCTTCTTATTTATGTTGAAAAATCTCAACACACAATTCACTTAGGTATTTACCTAGTCATTCCTTCTCATTTTCTCTTCTACATCCTTCCCCCCCAAGGATCATTATCTTGTTATAATTGTCAGATGATACATATCTTGACAACTATACTTCAAAAATCTCGGGTTATTACATTCACCCCACCCCTTCTTCTAAAAATTTCGCCCTTGAAATTATTGCCATAACCTAACTTCTCTTTACAGAAGTTATCATCCTACGTCCATTCAAGAACGTTTCATACGTTGCCTTTATATTTATAAAGGAACATAATGGCACTAAGGCCTCATACTTCTTATCTTCCCCATTCAGTAATCTTCATAATCTACACACTAATTATGAAGTTTAAAAGAACGACAAGGAATATATAAGATTCCTTTTAAAACATTTTGCTGAGGGGTCCTAGAGACCATGAACCATTGAACTTGATTTATCGGTATTTATCGAGAACCAATTCCTTGTCGGTCAGTTTACAATCACAAAGAATGTAAACTACCTCTTCCGGTACATTAGGTGATCAACCTATTGTACAACCCCAAAACGGTGAGTTTGTTCACCTCAAACTTATTTGTCAGATTCCGCACCAAAACAATTTGGCTTGGGACAACTTCTTAAAGAAAGCTTGATTTCTTTTAAACATGATAAACCATTTGTCTAGCCAAATCAATAGCTCAGACCACCAATAAATTGGACTCCAACTTGAAACAATCGTCTAGTTAATCAGTTGACATCGACGTCTCTTTTTAAATTCTTTCACAATAACTCAAAACATGAAATGACGTCGTGATACCGTACTGATTCACAGCACGTTGAGGACTTCGTCATTTTCTGACTTTATCATACTACATATTGTCATACACTTCAAGGTATGTTCAGATGTAATAGTAACTCCGTCTTTTCACCACCTATGCCTTCAATGCACAGATGATATAAAATTTATTTTGATGTTTCAAATCAAATTTTGTCTAGCCAAAACAATTAGCTTAGACATACAAAGAATAGTTCTTTTAAAATCCATTGGTTTCCAAAAGTTGAAACCAATATTTTTGATCCAAAGACGTTCACATCCGCACGATGTCAAAAATTTTAAAATCTAGCATAGCTAGAAGACTTGGAATTTTCTACTTCCTTCTTCTTTTATTATCATACATGCGACAACATTAACCTCTTTTAGCACCTAAGGTGCTACTAATACTGAAAATCACTTATTTTCAGTCTAACTTCCTATACCTTAGTATAGTTTATCAACTTACCACACTTTATGTGTTTAGGAACTTTCCACAACCATATGTGTTTAAGAATTTATCTTCACAGTATGTAATCCAAGAACAAATCAAGGACTGTCCATATGCTCAGGGCTCAAAATCATAGCATACAACTATGAGTCAAAAACTTTTCATAAGTATGAGTTTCAAGAACTCGCACCTAACTTAATACATTCTACTATCACATGTGCACATGAGAAAAGATTCACCTTCTCGTCATATACATATCGATAGCACAACATTAATATTCCAATGATTATCATGGTAATAGACTGAGTGGTTGTTACACCAAAGCACAAACTCTTGCCCATAACAAAAGTTCACACAACTCAACTATCACATGAGTCCTCAATTGAAATTTACTACCCTCTAACTTCTCTTGACTTACAATGAATTTTCTTTAATTCGTATACTATCCCTTACAACCCTATCGAGTTCTTTCCCTTGTACCATCTCACAGTACCTTTTCATTATAGCAATTAGCTATAACTCATCTATCGTTTAATAGGAAACCTGTTCTTAAGATTTAACGAGATCACGTAGTGGTCTCTTCCTTAATCGTTTATCTCCAAAATTTTCTCACCCTTCTCTTTTCAGGCTATAGTCTTAGGTACTCTTACCTAAGGTTTATAACCTATAAGCTCTGATACCGATCTGTGACGCCCCGAAATCCGGCCTATTTTTCTTGCCGAATCTTCGTGCGTTACGATACTTCCCATTCCATACATACATCATTATATCTTGAAGATACATGATATATTCACACATTCCCAGGTTCTTTTACCTCCAAAAGGTTCTTTCATAAAAAATAATGGTAATTACATTATTCTTATCACATTACATCTGTGACTTAACTAGTCACCATATCTACAGAATAGTTTTAATCTCACTATTCTACAAGTCTCGACTTGATCTTCACTCTTGTTCATAACATGAACAGTACTTCATCTTGTGATGCTCATGGTATACGCAACCATAGCATCTCACCGTAGTAGGACATCCATCATCAGGATCTTCATCTTATCCTTTAACACATACTATCGTCGTTCGCTAAAAATATTTTTATTTCAAGAAAATGTGAGCATTCAATTGCTCAGCAAATCATAGCAGTTGAGTAAACAACCAAAGCAAGAATCAAAATTCTTTTAAGTCTTCAATAACCGAACAATGGCTATGAAACAGCTCGAATAATAGGAATACATTCTGATTCGTATCATTTTATAACATACATCATATTTCACATATCATACTTTCATCCTTCTACCTTTTCCATACACATTATGTCTTGCTAGAATCATTAGCACAGATCTAATAAGAATGGTTCATGAATAAACAGAACTCCTTTACACTTAACCGTTCAATCACAAAACAGTTTATTTCATAGAAACACCGAAGTGTTAACATTGTGGCACAAGGCCTCATTCCTACTATCACCTTGTATAAATATCGCACATTTGCACATACGAAATACTTCCTCATGTTCAACATCTGAGGAAGTTAAGAAACTAACATTCATCATAAAGGATGAAGGAAGTTTAGAAACTTGCCTTAGCACTGCGTACTTCTACGCCTTATCGTTCATCACAATCCCTATATATCACATATAGAATAACAAATATCCATTAGTCAAATACTTGACTTATGCATTAGCTTATCTTTACTTTACTTTGTATGGTTCGCGTTCTTCCGATATAAGTCTACGCGACCAACCTTACGTTCATTACTTTTATTCTTTCATTATATTCCCTTACCACGTCCGGTTCATACGACCCGGAACGTCTATCCAAGTTATTAACATTAACTCTGCTTTTCACATTATACGTTCTTCATTCTTTTATTACCGTTCATTACGGCTCATTATATCTTACTATGCCAACATTTGTTAACGTCTAAGTCATACAACCAATGTATACTTAGAACGCTCCCTTAACGCCGATACGATTCACGAGAAATGTTCGCGTATCCTGTGTTCACGTTACTCGTCTCTCAATCTCATTCAACCTTACTTAAGGTTTAAAACACTTGTTTAAGTGTTATATTAAGTGAATTCTATGTTCACTCGAACTCTCATCAATTATCACTAAGTATGATGATTAACGAGATCTTAACTTGTTCTTCAACTTAAACATTGGTTAATGTTTCCAAGCTTAAGTTCAATTACGTTTGTTCAACGTTTAACTCTTATAAACATTGATTAAACATGTTGTTTAAAGCTTACATTACATCATTTACTAGCCCCTTAATGATATGCAAAAGTTTAAGAAATTATTAATAATGTCAACTTTTCTCACATGCTGGTGCTGCGGCGCCAGATATTGCCCTTGGAGTGGCGCTGCAGCGCTACTGTCCAGAGCTTTCTCCCGGGTGTGGCTCTGCGGCGCCGGCTTAAGCCTATTGGCTGGAGCTGCGGCACTAGCTCTAAAACTTAGAAAAATTTTCTAAGTTTTTGAAAATTCTGAAATTTCAAAGTTCGTAACTTGATCGTTATAACTCGGAATTGGTTTGTTCCAAAGCCAAAAGTTCATAAACGACATGCTCTACCATCCTATCAAGTCGAAATTCATTTTCGAATCCGTCGGCGAGAAATTTTCTGATTAGTCCATTTTTACGTGTTCATTGAATGTTCGCGAACGTTGAACGCTCGTTTCATCGTTTTGACTCCAAATTCGTTCGTTCTTGCTCTCGCAAGTCTTGTTTACATAATTACATGTGTTGCAATCAAAACCATCATTTTCGAATCACACGGCGACTTTTGACTTTCATTTCGGGAAATTCACGATTTCGACGCTTAACGTCTAGTCGCGTAAACTTCCGCCGAATCTTCGTTACTTGATATTTTTCCGTCAAACCAAATGGAATCAATCCATTGGTTGTTCCTTTAAGATTCTAACCATATTAAACATCTAAGTTTTAATGGTTTTCTTCATTACGTTCTTCGTGTTCTTCGTTCTTTCTTTGCTCTTAATCAATGTTATGATTATAATTTTACGTTTTCTCGTATTCTAACGTTATAAGTTTGATAATCTAACCTTATAACATCGGAGAGTTAATATAACTCATCTGAATCGTCCACTAACATCTTTTAACATCTTTTTCATTTATTAACCAATCATTATGGTTTTAACTCATTTCTTCATTAATTCTTAACCATTTAACTATGGTTTTCACTTGTTCTTGGTTTTTAGTGTGTTAAAGTCTATTAATACCAATCTCCATACTTCCTAACATGCATGCTTTGTCCATTTTCACTTCTCTATCAATCTTTAAAATTAAAGAAGATGAAGATTAAGGTTTAACAATTATACCTTTTAAGTGTTCTTGAACTCTTAGACTTTGTGTTCTTGACAAAGTCTTAAGCTAACTTCTCTTTGCTTCTTGGTTGCATGTCCAAGCTCTTCCCTCTTCCCTTCTCTTCTCTCTCTCTCATATGAGTTGGTGGGATTTCAAACAAGGAAAATGAAGAGCCAAGCCCTCTATTTATAGGCAAAGCAAGACCAAGGGCTTAAGGGTCTTTTAGGCCCAACCTCCTCACTATTCCCACCTCCTCACCCTTTCTTTGTTCCCAAGTTTGAACCCATGTACCTCCCATGTGCTAACACATGCTAGCACATGCCACCATGTGCTCCTCCATGTCCCCCCACATGTAAACATGGGTCATGGGTTGCCCCATGGGTTTAAACCACCCGTTTATCCGCCGGTTCGACCCACAGGTTTAAATTCTTAGATTTAATTCCAATTAAATATATTTACTTCGTATAAAATTCGTATTATACAACGTATTAATTCTCGCATCCTCCTCGTATTATATTCGTATAATAACTCGTATTATACTCGTATTCATTCCGTATAATAATCATTTATTATTATACGTAATTAATTTAATCATGGATTTTAAGTCCCTACGCGAAAACTTCGCTAGCCATAAATGAAATATTATTACATATTCCATGTCGTCTCAAAATCCTATCGTTATGCGTTTCTCGAAATTTCAAAATAAATTCTCGAACAAAAACGGATGAATAGTGATTTTTGTCATTTTCTTCCCGAGAAAACTTTTCTCGGCTAACTTAACTTTCACGGTATATTACCGTCAAATCTTTCGACAGAATGTCATTCCGACATTTTGATCTCCTAAAAAGGCTTAGGGTTAAACCTTAACCCTTAGAGTTTTATAAATAGTGCCTATTTTATCTTTTTCTTGAAAATTATTTTATTCCCAAAAATCTTTTATTTTCGTCTTGAAAATTCATACTCGTTCATTATAGCTTGCAGCCAAAATCCTCCTCATTTCTAATCATCCTAGGTCATAGAATGATTAATACCCATATATCACAGAATAATAATCAATAAAACTACTTTTATTAATTATTAATTCTTTAATCTTAATTTTCTGGACAATCCGATTTTTTGGGTTGTCACATCCGTCCACCCGGGAGTAAGTAGGCAGCCATTTACGGTGCGGTTTGACCTTCAAGAAAAAATAAAAAACCAATAAAAACCAGTTCTAAGACACCAAAAGCCATACAGAAGCTATATCCAATCTTCCTGGTCAACAGGCCCATCTGATATACTCCCTGACATCTCAACTGTCAGTCTATCAAGGAGAAGCTCAAGATATATCAACAATAGCAAGTTATGAAAGAAGTGGTAATCACTCAGCAATGACGATACATCTCCAAACAGGGAAGTGAATCAAAAATATATTTCTCTGATATAAAACTGTTTGATGTATACATAATGCCCTATACATGACAAAAATGGCTGATCTAGTCTGTGCAGGAAAAATAAAGTTAGTCTATAGACCTAAGGATAAGAGGGCCAGCAATGCCACCATAGCATTTATCTCGGAAGATGGAGGAGTGGCTGCAAGTGCAATACCCTTAGCCTCCATACGACTCAAAACCTACACAGTCATCTGCAGTGTGGCACTGTGGTCATCAATATATGCTCTCATCTCGGTAACCAGGCCGTGTGTATGAGATCAAAGAGCAGTACTGTCGGTAATGTGGAAATCACGGGAAGCTATAGCCTTATCCCTCTCCTTAAAAGCTGCATCTCTAGCAATCAAAGTATCCTCGATCTTAGCAAAGGCTGCATCTCTAGTTGAGCGGATCTCATCCCTCTCCACAATAACTGTATCTCTGACAGATTGGAGCTCCTCTCTCTCTATCAAGCATGCGTCATGAGCGACTCGAAGTGCATCCCTCTCAGCTAAAGCTATATCTCTACCAGATAAGGCAGTCAACATCTACGCTCTAGCCGAATCCCGCTCAAAGGTCATCCCGAACAATGAATCCGCCGAAGCCAGATCTGTGCCTGCAGGAATAGTCGGTGGATCACTGACCAGTGCCGCTGTCAAACCTACAAATAGCTCATCCTCAGTAGGAGAGTCAGGATCCTCTATAGGCTCCTCCTCATCCGAATCTATAATAAGATCTGAAGGAACAAGTGCAGCTGCTGCTATATCTGTCTCCAACCATGCCGAGTACTCTGGAGAACGGTCCAGATGGCTACTAGAGAACTCAGCCCTCTCCCTATGAGTCCAACACTCATATACTCGAACCAAGTCGGCTGATGACATAGATGACGCCGACATCCTCTGATCAACAGACCCCTTCAAGCGGTGCAAGCTCTGGAACTGATCAAACTGGCTCATAACGGCCAGGGGATGATAAGTAGTCACTCCCCTCAAACCCGCTAGGGGAAAGTAATCCATACCAGGTGAATGGGTGATGAAACTATATGGGGAGGCTAACCCTGAGCATGGCAAAATCAAGAACGGATGCTCAATATCCAACAAAAATGCCGACCATATCTCTGCATCAGTACACTCCGCCGGCTGAAAGGAGTAGGACATAGCTATATCATGGGAAAAACAATACCCATGATGCCTGAAAGATCCAATCGATCGGATATGGGACATTATCCATATGTACAGCAAGACCAAACTACATCTGAAGAACCCTTCGGGTGGGAAATACAGTAAGTGGCTGACCTTAGCGTCTCAACCAATATCATCGGGATGATGGTGCTACCTTATCTAAGGGCCCGGACCACGACTACATTCAAGTGATCCAAGCACAACGGCAAGTAGACGTATGCCACGATGCACATCAGTAGAATATCTACCCTGGCCAGATGCCATACCTCTGTTGAAATAATAAAATCCCCAACATGTCGATCGTAGCTATCAAGCTCCCCAAAACGATCGATTAAGAAGTCAATCGAGATCACACGCACAGATACGATCTGGTCCGCGACTACCCTCTAACGAAGATCGGACATCCGCAAGAATGGTCTCTGCATATCACTAACAGCAGTCCGAGCGCACGGCAAGTCCAAAGCCAGACCGTTAAGCCGCTCGTACTCCTCCAGAGTCGGCGTCAGCTCATGTCGCCCAAATCTGAACACCTTCCTCTCGGGTATCCAGCAGGATAGTATGCCATCCACAAACCCATATAGCACCAAAAAATCTGCAAGGGCTAGCGAATGCCCCAACATCTGGTCTACTGTCCCTCTAGCTGCGAAGGGCAGGCTCTCGTATTATGACCTCAATGATGAAGCCACCTCAGACTGTGGTAAATGCTCAATACGGCTCACAGCGGATGACGTCATTTGTGTCACCGTATCATAAGACCACCTAGGGGTCAAATCTAAACTCATCTGTCTAGATGGATACGTATGACATAATACATGCATGATGACAAGTATAAACATGATGTGATAGATAGGAGATAGCATGAATATCTACGATAAACTATCTACTGCGGGCATCATCCCTGTCTGATAATATAAAGCGAAATGAAGAATACAGGAAAATGGGGCACCACCACCCAACTACTAACAGTGGTCTATCAAAATGATGGCACAACCGCTAAATAGCCAAAATAGTGGTTGACCAAAAATATAGTTGCCATAGCTATCCAAAGAGATCCAGATAATCTACGTCCAGGTGATCAACCTGCTCTATCTCCGCTGTAGACACAAAGTTGCGGTCATCAGGCATATCTGGGCGGTACAAGGGAGGATCTGCCCTGCAAAACTACTGCTAAATAGACCTGAAGAGGGGCCCGCTCCTGAGCTGGACGGGTCAAAAAAAGATGCCTCTGACGGATCTCGACCAAGATGCCTGATAAAGAAGCGAGCCCTATCCAACTCCCGGGTTAGATCTGTAATCTAGTATAAATGAGTCGGCTCCCTGAGGCAAGCTATCCAGTCCATCATCATCATGGACCCTGGCACCATATCTGCCATAAACTGGGTAGCCCGAGTCTGAGCTCCGATAGTGCGAAGACTCCACCATCTGCTAAATGCCTCCTGACTGAACGGGCCCTCTGATAGGGTGAAGCTATCAATGCCCTCCATGGGAATCTCTGTCAGTGACATGATCAACGGCCAATAATACCAAGCAGGAGGAACAATGGGAATGCGGATCACACCCGTAATACTCCTGATGGCATGCTCTCCCAAATAGAGCTCCCAGCCTCCCTCTGTCAAAATTGGGACTCTGCGGGTCGACAATACAAACTCTCGACCAGTGGGAAAGCCTCCCTCGAATCCAACGGTCAAAAACTCAGAGGTATACAGCACCCAAGAGATCAATCCAGCTGTCAAAAGCTCAAACTATAAGCGAGCTTCTGTAAATCCCTCAGCAACAGGGACCTCTGTCAAAGTTGAGTGATGCCAACGCCGTCCTCAAGGATAGGTCTCCAGACCTAAATCAGTGGCAGGCCGTAGGCACGGAAGCCTCTCAAATGCCCAGAACTGGCCATATCAAAAGTCCTCAGTGATCAATACTGACAAATATAAATGCTAAAATAAAAAAAAGTACAAGAAAGATGTACTCACCAGCAGAAACGGGTAGAACCCTAACCAGGCCTCCGTCGAACCCTCCGAAAGTATGCGCATGCCCCAGAGAAAATAGGCAAAGGTATAGGAACCCCAATCAAAATCACTGAGGCGCTCTACATTCCAGGTAGCGTTGACTAGGGCGAAGGACACAGTAGATGAGTTATCCGCTACAAAACAACCCCTGATGATCACCAGAAATAATCGCCTCAAAATGCAATCCCTAACCCTCCAATCATGAGGTGGAGGCTCCAGCAAACCCCATTCTGGGCAGTCTATACTGAAGGGCCCAGATCGGACTGACCGACCCTTGAGCGCAGTCGCAGGAACTCTCAACGGGGACCGAATGGCGGTGGGCGTAATGTCAGCCACGACAGGCACTGGCTCGCCCTCAAACTCAATTCCGGTGATAAACCTCCAATCCATAGGGGTCATCATCACCTCACAGTTAACAAATGAAGGGACTGAGTCTTGTGGAACCAGCGCTCAGACAAAGCCCTCATATACCCCCAGGGGCAACAATGAGGAAGAATAAAAAAGAAAGCCTAGACCCCCAGCCATCAACAATATCCTTATAATCCTCGTGCAAAGTATGATACAGGGAATGCATATTGAACCAGTTCCCTCGAGGCTGCGTAAAGTCGGGAACTTGCATTAAAAACCAACCCATGTCAAAAACCTGTGCCCCGAGAATGGAAAAAGAAAGAAAAAGAATCCAAGAAGAGAAAAACTTCAAGTCACCTCATTGGCGTAGAGATATCTCGAAAGATGGCGACTTAAGTCGCCCAGCAGCTCCTGGGTAGGCACAACAATACCTGGAACTTCCGCACATGGAGCCTGAGCTGGTGCTGGAGCAGCAAAAGTAGCCTGCTCATCATCAATGTCAATCGGCGGTTCATCTTGAGCTAGACGAATCACCAACTCTGCCAACCTGCGAGGCAGTCTAGCCGGACGTGGCTGAGGAACATCAGAAGCCCTCCCACGTCTGACCCCTGAAACGACTCTGCTAGCACTACCGGGCCTATCACGGTCCATCGCCTGTACAAAGTCTCCAAATCACCTCAGAAAGGGTGTGGTAAGCCTAAAACCTGTGGCTTATTAAGTTAAATCAGTACTCTATGCATATCTAAGTCCTAAAACATGCATGGGTCAGTCAAAAATCCCCAGTAGAGTCAAAAGTACATGTTTATTAAATGCTCGGGTTTTGAAAATTTTTTGCCAGAGTCTCCTTTGTAAAATGGACTGTCCGTATGCACATAGGCATGTCTAGGTGGCCATTCAGTAGCACACCTTCCCAAACATAAGAACAGTTTATATTTATAAAATAAAATCAAAAATATCCTCACATGGTAGCCAAATTACCTTGAACATTTTTAGTTGAAAATCTAGGCTCACTAGGCCTCAAAAACGATGAGTAAACTGATCAAAAAGAGCAAAAATTAATTGTCTCATAATCTGAATTTTCTTACATCTAAACGTGCATTACAGTAAGATATGCATACATATGTAGTCAGAAAATATTTAACAGATCATATAGGCATACATTTTTCATACATTCTGTCTAAAAGCCTTCTACGTGGTTTACATGCTTTTAACGGTCAAAACTTGCGGAAAAAGGATGTAAAATGTTACCTACGCTACGTTGAACGCGTAGGAACTGACGGAATCAGAAAATAGCTGCCCAAGCTCTGTAGATCTGAAAAAGAAGATCGAAATCCTTTTGAAACTCAAAACTAAAAATGTTTCAAATGAAATCTCGCAGCCCAATATAAAGCCCAGGTGGAAGCAGGCCCACCTACGCCTGTCGCACCTCCACCTGCGCTTCCCTAGGGTGGGTCCCACTCCCCCGGGCTCGGTCCGGTTTTGATTGAAACGGAGTGTATATGTACTGTCAAGTCAAATCTGAAGAAAAATTGGTACTGCGATTGAGCGGTTTGTCTTGAAATCCTGCGTTTAAGCAGCGTAATCCTAAAAGAAAGGGGGACAATCTGGAAACCCTTGGTATTCATCCCAAAGTCCTATCCGGGGATCAACAATGCCAACTGCGAGAAAACTGCGGGAAAACTAGGTAAAATTGCAGAAAAACTGCCACTTTCAGAGTATCAGGTACACACCGAGTTCAATTCAGCCGTTGGTTCAGCCCCAGCGAAGTATCGGGTACAGACCGAATTTAATTCAGTCGTTGGTTAAGCCCTAGTGAAGTTTTGGGTACAGACCGAGTTCAATTCAGTCGGTTGTTCAGCGCCAGTGAAGTTTCGGGTACAGACATAATCCAATTCAGCCGTTAGTTTAGCCAAGCGAAGTATCGGGTATAGACCGAGTTCAATTCAGTCATTGGTTCATCCCCAGCGAAGTTTCGGGTACAGACCGAATCAAATTCAGCTGTTGGCTAAACCCCAGCAAAGTATCGGGTATAGACCGAATCTTATTCAGCCGTTGGTTCAGCCCCAACAAAGTATCGGGTACAGACCGAATCCAGTTCAGCCGTTTGTTCAGCCCTAGCAAAGTTTCGGGTACAGACCGAATCCAATTCATCCATTGGTTCACCCCAGTGAAATATCGGGTACAGAACAAATCCAATTCAGCCGTTGGCTCAGCCCCAGCGAAGTATCTGGTACAGACCGAATCCAATTCAGACGTTGGCTCAACCCCAGCGAAGTATCGGGTACAGACCGAATCTAATTCAGTCGTTGCTTCAGCCCCAGCAAAGTATCGGGTACAGACCGAATCCAATTCAGCCGTTGGTTCAGCCCCAGCTAAGTATCGGGTAAAAACTGAATCCATTTCAGCCATTGGTTCAGCACCAGCACAGACTGAATCCAATTCAGCCGTTGGTTTAGCCCCAGCAAAGTATCGGGTACAAACCTGAGTTCAATTCAGCTGTTGGTTCAGCCCTAGCGAAGTTTTGGGTACAGACCGAATCTAATTCAGCCGTTGGCTCAACCCCCGCAAAGTTTCGAGTACAGACCGAATCCAATTCAGCCGTTGGTTCAGCCCCAGCAAAATATCGGGTACAAACTGACTCCAATTCAGCCATTATTTCAGCGCCAGCGAAATATTGGGCACAGACCGAATCCAATTCATCCGTTGGCTCAACCCCAGTGAAGTATCGGGTACAGACCAAATCTAATTCAGCCGTTGGTTCAGCCCCGGCGAAGTATCGGGTACATACCAAATCTAATTCAGCCGTTGATTCAGCCCCAGTGAAGTATCGAGTACAGATCGAATCTAATTCAGCCGTTGGCTCAACCCCATTGAAATTTTGGTTACAGTCCAAATCCAATTCAATCGTTAGTTCAGCCCCAGCGAAGTATCGGTTATAAATCGAATCTAATTCAGTCGTTGGTTCAGCCCCAGCGAAGTTTAGGGTATAGACCGAATCCAATTTAGCCGTTGGCTCAACCCCAGCAAAGTATCGGGTACAGACTGATTCCAATTCAGCCGTTGGTTCAGCCCCAGCGAAGTTTCGGGTACAGACCGAATCTAATTCAGCCGTTGGTTCAGCCCCAGCGAAGTATCGGGTACAGACTAAATCTAATTCAGCCGTTGGTTCAACCCCAGTGAAGTACCGCATACAGACCGAATCTAATTCAGCCATTTGCTCAATCCCAGCGAAGTATCGGGTACAGACTAAATCTAATTCAGCCGTTAGTTCAGCCCCAGTGAAGTTTTGGGTACAGACCGAATCCAATTCAGCCGTTGTTTCAGCCCCAGCAAAGTATCGGGTAAAGACTGAATCCAGTTCAGTCATTGGTTCAGCCCCAGCGAAGTATCGGGTACAGACCGAATCTAATTCAGCCGTTGGTTCAGCCCCAGCGAAGTTTCGGTTACAGACCGAATCCAATTCAGCCGTTGGTTCACCCCCAGCGAAGTATCGGGTAAAGACTGAATCTAATTCAACCGTTGGTTCATCCCTAGCAAAGTATCGGGTACAGACCGAATCCAATTCTGCCGTTGGTTTAGCCCGAGCAAAGTATCAGGAACAGACCCAGTTTAATTCAGCCATTGGTTCAACCCCAGCAACGTCTTAGTCGTAGGAGGAACCTCCGCGAAGCATCTGAAGTGATCCGGGGACGGAAACCATATAATAGTTCATCCTTGATGATGGAATCTGTTATACACATCCTCAAGAGGAGCACCAAGAAGAATTGGCAATTCAACTGCTTGTGATAAAATGCCGATGTAAACCATCATCAGGAAAGGCATCAGAAGCATCCCTTAAGAAAACTGGGTAATCGATAAGTATCCCTAGCAGATGAGCCTTTAAAATGTGCAACAACACCGGCCGAAAGGAAATCATAACTGCAAAGAATACCGCCAAATAGGGAAGCCATTGATCTCAAACTAAGGTAGCATCAATGGTATCATCCCCAGCTAAATCAATAAAGCTATCGCAGAGGACGTCATCCCCAGCAGAGCAAGATAAAGAAAAAATTGCGATAGCTCATCTCTGACAAGCACGCTAGTGGTTCCACCATTAGTGATCGTCTAGCAACGTCCACCTTAGGCTATCATGAGTGACGTCATCCCCAACAGAAAGTGACGAAAATAGTTAGCGATAGCCTAGTATTGACATCCCCAGCCAAAATGTAGAAAACAATTCAGTGTATCATCATCAAAACAAACATCGACAACACCGATGGGAATCAAACCGCTGGTCTCATCCCCAACACTAACACCGATAAAGGTAAACAATTTGCGATGCGATTTGTGATGCGATTAGCGAAGCGATTCGCGATGCGAAGTGCGACCTGCAATCTGTGAAAACATTTCAACATTCATTGCATTGCAACATTGATATCTTTGCATTTCAAGTGTCTAGCAATTTTTATCCTACTCATTCCATTACATTTCATGAGCATGATAAAGAGGGGCATCTGTAGACACTCGAAATTTCCTGTCCCTGTTACTAACATTGTAGAAGGGCAAAATGGTACCATCAAATCAACTCCGATCTCTAATCGGACTGTCAACTCAACCCCGATCTCAATATCGGGCCATCAAATCAACTCTGATCTCCAATCGAACCGTCAACTCAACCACGATCTCAATACCGGGCCATTAAATCAACTCCAATCTCCAATCGGACTGTCAACTCAACCCCGATCTCAATATCGGACCATCAAATCAACTCCGATCTCTAATTGAACCGTCAGATCAACCCCGATCTCAATATCGGGCCATCAAATCAACTTCGATCTCCAATCAGACCGTCAGATCAACCCCGATCTCAATATCGGGCCATCAAATCAACTCCGATCTCCAATCGAACTATCAGCTCATCCTCGATCTCAATATCGGACCATCAAATCAACTTCGATCTCCAATCGAACCGTCAGCTCAACCCCGATCTCAATATTGGGCCATCAAATCAACTCCGATCTCCAATCGGACAGTCAACTCAACCCCAATCTTAATATCGGGCCATCAAATCAACTCTGATCTCCAATCGGACCATCAGATCAACCCCGATCACAATATCGGGCCATCAAATCAACTTCGATCTCCAATCGGACCGTCAGCTCAACTCCGATCTCAATATCGGGCCATCAAATCAACTCTGATCTCCAATCGGACCGTCAGATCAACCCCGATCTCAATATCGGGCCATCAAATCAACTCCGATCTCCAATTGGACCTTCAGATCAATCCCGATCTCAATATCGAGCCATCAAATCAACTCTAATCTCCAATCGGACCGTTAACTCAACCCCGTTCTCAATATCGAGCCTTTCAAATCAACCATGGTCACCAAATATCAGGACAACCATAGCCTCGAACACTAGTCTCGAGATGTCAACTCAGCTCCGGTCTCAACCCGAGAGGTACAGATCAGCCCCGGTCTCAGCCCAGGAAGTCAAGTCAACTTCGGGAACAAACCTGAAGCTCCACAACATCTCCAGAAGATAACCTGGAATGACCAATTCAACTTCAGAGATTACACTGAGGACAGACAGACTCGAATTGGATCTAAGTCTTGGAAACAACTCTCGAAAGTCAACCAAAGGCCATGCCAACACTAAAGGCAACCCCGGGAGAGGAAAAATAATCATTTTACCAACCCTAAGATGATTCGGTTAAACTCAAGTTGAATTGATGCCACCAAGGTCAGAACGAACCATAACGACAATCCTGAGTGCAAACAGCGCAAGACAGCTTAACGGACAAACTGCGGAAAATCGAAGACCTGGTTATGAACCCGTCTTCATGGACCCAAAAAATGTTTTATCACATGTCATTGTGACACTCTCGACGAGGGAAAGGTATAGCACGCCTCAAACGGACGCTCCGATCAAAAGTGTGAAAGTTTCGACTTTGAACTCGGGCTGCTCGGAGTGCACGTACTTCGAGACGACTTAACTGGACACATGGGCCCCACCAGGGGAGCAGCACCTCTACCTGCGGAAGCAGCAAGTAGAGCTGAGGCTCCCTGGCCTATAATAAAATGTTCCCCCCCCCCCCTCATTTTCAAAAAATTCTGAAACGCAGCGAACCTCTGCCCGTTTAATTTTTTAACTTTTTCACCTCTTCTAAACCCAAAATGTTTCACTCTTACACGTAGATATACCTACATACTACCACATATCAGAAAATAACCAGTAGATTCTGACATTTAGAGCCTACGATTTGGCAAAAAGCCCGTTTAGCAGTACATTGTACGTATTTCTACGATCAGAAAGTTAATACTACTTCTTTGCACTATTTTGCACTTGCATATCAAATTTTGATTTCTAAAAATGCCCAGAACTTAGTTCTGTAGCCGTTTTCGTCAAAATTTGGTATATTTGTGTACATAACTGCGTTTTTTTGGCATTTCTACAACTCGAATTGACGATCCGTCAACTTTAACAGCTTCAGTGAACTAGCATTTTCATTTTAAGCAACCTCGCCGGACTGGGTTATCTTTCCAGTCTGGGTTTGGGTTTTTTGTGTTTATTCAACTGTATATATACTAATTTTTCAATTCTGTGAAGCCCGGATGTCAAATCCGAGGTAATTTACTGTTTTATATATATTTATGCATATATAAGCAACCTTTACCACTACTGGGTTCTCTTCCCAGTCTTGGTTGACTATATTTTTGTCAATATATATATATGTTGGGTTTGTATGTAACGCAATCATGCAATCAAATCACATAAATAGGGCGGAAGCGTAAAAAACTAGGTTTTCAAAATTTATACAAACCCATAACCATGATCATGCTTTGTGCTTGTTATCAATAACAGAAAAGAGAGAACATGGAATTATACCTTTGAAGATCTAAGCTTTCTCAGGTACAAGTTCTACTCCTTTGATTCCTTTGATTCCTCTGATAGTGTTTCCTTCCCTTGAATAATGTCAGCCACCCAAATGTTTGGCCTCTAACGGTGATCCACCAAGGAAGATGAAGAACTCAAGAAGATGGGTTATTGGCTTAACCCTTGTTTCTATCTCTATAGAATATGTGTACTCCCAACTCTTGGAAAATTTCACATCCCTTATTTCTGATATAAGACTCTCTTATATAGATATTAGGTTAACCCTCCTAATCCAATTAGAATAGGGTTTTATTTAATTAATTAATTAAATACTTTTAATTAATTTATATCCTAATCTTTATTAGGATTGAGAGAGAGTACTGATATTATATTAATTCCTAAACTCCTTTAGAATTAAAATAATAATAATAATAATAATATTAATAAGACTCCTCTTATTAATTTATATTTAATATTTCTAAAATATTAAATAATAAACATTAAGCTATTTAATTTATTCTATCATCATAGATTAAATTAATTATACTTAATGCATTATTACTATCATGCCATTTTTTTCTTAAATAATTCTTCTTCCTTTTATGGTGTGACCCTTTAGGTTCTCCATATTAAACCGGTTGTGAATAAATCAATTAGAACAATTCTAATCTTATTTAAATAAACAAATTAAACTAATAATCTATTTAAATAAATAACATTTATTCTACAATAGGGATAAGCCTCCCTAGCGATCAACGACTTTCCAGATAATATAGATTTCAACATTAATCATAAAAGAACCTGTGAGTTAATAGTTACCGTATAATTCAATCCTTCCACCATACAATGTCCCAATTAAATATAAGACATGGATTTACTGTGAAGTCTTAATTTATTTAATCATATGTATTTCGATTAGAAAATGCACAACTCCAAATAATGCAAATTAGAAACCTCTTTCTAATTACATTCTACCTTGGCCAAGGATTCCTGGGTTGTCATTCAATGAATCACATAGGACATATCTCCTCTTTTACTAGAGGTGGTAGATTCTTTATTGATCATTCATTATCTCCATATGTAACTCATTACACCCAAGCATACCCTATATATGCCTTAAAAGGCCTTAAGGAATTAGTCAAAGTATAATTTGTTACATACAAGATACTATGATGATCTCAAGTCCAAGGATCACATGTACTACTATCACATTAGGAATTCCTATTGACAGGCGAGTAAAACTCCATTAGGTATTCCATAGCGAGTCACGTTCAGTGAACTTATTCTCCAATAAGCACCTACATACTTGCTTTAGTGTCTCCACACAAATGACCATGAGATCAGTCATCCTCATCCAATGAGCAAGCAACATATGTACCAATCTATCCAGATTTACTAATCCCCTTTTTAGTAATCCCACGATTGGGAACTATTTTAGTTTTAAAGCTTTCTAAGAATTTAGATCTCATTAGCATGATCAACATCATGATTCTAAAAGCATTGCTTAAAACTATGGGTTATTTACATATTATAAAAACAGCACCATGTAGATAATTAAATGCCTTTAATACCCTACATAGTCAGCATCTGAATAGCCCATTAGTTCAAAGTGATTGCAGATTGGATAAAATAACCCTAAGTTAATAGAACCACTTAAATATTTAAAAATTCTTTTAACAACATTTAAGTGTGATTCTTTAGGTTTCGCCTGAAATCGAGCACAAAGGCATACACTATACATTATATCAGGTCTAGAAGCGGTTAAATATAATAGGTATCCAATCATACCTCGATATTTTGTTAAGTCGACATCAATACCTTTGTCATCAGATGTAAACTTTATTGATGTGCTCATGGGTGTACCTTGTGAGTTGGATCCTTCAAAGCCAAATCTCTTGAGTAACTCTTTTGTGTATTTGGTTTGATGAATATAAATTCCTTCATTTGTTTGCTTGATTTGAAGTCCCAAAAAGTAATTTAGCTCTCCCATTAAGCTCATATCGAATTTCTTATGCATGCACTTAGAAAACCACTCACAAAAAAAATCATTAGTAGCACCAAATATTATATCATCTACATATATTTGCACAATAATGATATCTATATTTTTATGTTTAATAAATAATATAGAATATATTTTACCTCTTATAAAACCATTTGACAGAAGATACTTACTTAGCCTTTCGTACCATGCCCTTGGAGCTTGTTTAAGACCATAAAGAGATTTCTTTAGTTTGTAGACATGATGGGGGTACTTTTCATGCTCTAATCCAGGAGGTTGTTTGACATATACTTCTTCATTGATGTATCCGTTGAGGAATGCGCTTTTTACATCCATTTGATGAAGTTTAAACCTTTTATAACATGCAATCGATTCTAGCCTTGCTACTAGTGCATATGTTTCTTCGTAATCGATCCCT
Organism: Panax stipuleanatus; assembly: GCA_020205555.1. Lineage (NCBI taxonomy): Eukaryota > Viridiplantae > Streptophyta > Magnoliopsida > Apiales > Araliaceae > Panax > Panax stipuleanatus. The sequence continues at coordinate 128,498,187 of CM035121.1, forward strand.
TCTTATTGCTTGTATCCTTGAGCTACTAACCTTGCTTTGTTACGAGTGATTTTCCCATGCTCATCAAGCTTGTTTTTAAATACCCATTTTGTACCAATGATGGAGACATCTTCTAGAGGAGGCATAAGTTCCCACACTTGGCATCTGTCAAATTGTTGAAGTTCTTCTTGCATAGCAAATAACCAATTTTTGTCAAGAACAGCTTCCTTAGAATTTTTTGGCTCAACTTGTGACAAAAATGCAGAGAATGCACAATGGTTTTGTAAACCTCTTCGCATGGTTATCCCTTTGTTGATATCTCCAATGATATTTTTTGGAGGATGATTTTTGAGATATCTAGCTGTCTTTGGCATTTGGGTATCATGAATGACTTCCTCTTGTTGATTATAAAAATATTCTTCAGCATCTTATAAGTTTTCTGGTTCATGTTCCAGCTGATCAACCATTTCAGTTTGCTGGAAGTGTTCATTTGGTTTGTTATTTGTTCCTTTCGATTTGCTGAATTCACAGCTATCTCCAAATTTCCTGCATCCACTTCTCTTTCTTTTGGAAGATCATTGTTAGTCTCATTAAATGTGATATGGACAGACTCTTCAACACATGATTTTCTAATATTAAAAATACGATATGCTTTACTATTTTGAGAATAACCAATGAATATTCCTTCATAAGACTTAGCATCAAATTTTTCCATATTATCACTTGTATTTAAAATGAAACATTTAGATCCAAACACTTTGAAATAACTTATATCTGGAATCTTATTATTTAAGAGCTCATAAGGTGTTTTCAAAATAATTGGACGACTAAGCACTCTATTTAGAACATAACATGATGTACTTATGGCTTCAGCCCAAAATTTCTTTGGAAGCTTACTCTCTTGCAGTAATGTTCTTGCAATCTCTTGTAGAGTCCTATATTTCTTTCCACCACCCCATTTTGTTGAGGAGTCCTTGGGGCTGAGAATTCATGGCTAATTCCTTTTTGATCACAAAATATTATGAAATCTTTTTGAAATTCAGTACCATGATCACTTCTGATTCTAATGAGTTTGTAACTATACTTTGTTTCCAGGTTTCTTATCAATTTCTCAAATTCTTTAAATGCTTCATCTTTAGTTCTCAGAAACAATACTCATGTGTATTTAGAAAAATCATCAACTATTACAAATGCATAAAATTTACCATTAATACTAGAATGTCTTTCAGGCCCAAATAAATCAAGATGAAGTAATTGCAAGGGAGAAGAAGTTGATACTATGTTCTTTGCCGTAAATGAGGTTCTTACTTGTTTCCCCAATTGACAAGGAATACATATCCCCTTCTTTTCAAACTTTATTTTTAACCATCCTTTTACGAGACTTTTCGAAGACAGCTTCTTGATTAGATCCATATGAATATTGCCCATCCTCTTATGCCATTTATTAGCTTCATCTTGTACTGAGGCAAGACATAGTTCTTCATCCTATTGATCAAAATCAAGAGTATATATATTTTCTTCTCTTTGTGCAACTAGAGTAGTTTTGTTAGTACCATGAAATATTGTGCATTTATCTTTCTCAAAATTAACTTGATGGCCATTATCCATTAATTAACTAATACTTATTAAATTAAATTCAAGACCATTAACAAAGTAAACGTTATTAATATTAACCTTACCATTACAAATTTTACCTTTTCTAATTATTTCGCAGGTTCGATTATCTCCAAATGTAACAGTTCCATTCTTCTTCTTGAGATTTAGCTCCATGAACTTTGATTTGTCACAAGTCATGTGACGAGAGCATCCGCTATCAAGAATCCATTTTTGAGATGGAACCCTTGCTTTCAAACACATCTGTTAAGAAAAAATAATTCATCCTTTTGGTACCCATATTTTTTTGGGTCCACTTGTGTTAGTTGCAAGTAAATCACCCTTTTTAATCCACATCTTTTTAACCTTGTTTTCTTTCTTAAAATAGTTTATATCTAAATGACCTTTAATACCACAATGTTTACATGTTATGAAAGGAGAGCAAAAATTTAATTCAAAGTTTGATTTTGATTTTAGCATTTTTACATCTCTCTTTTTGTAAGTGGAATTATAGTCAATTCCTTGTTTTTCAAAACTAGGTCTTTGTTTTCCCAACATGACTGCCAAATTTTCTTCTCCTTGAACAAATTTAGCAAGTGTTAATTTTAATGACTCTATTTCCTTTTGTAGTTCATTAGTTGGAATAGTTTTGCAGTGAGACTCATCACTAAATCCATCAATACATGCATCTCTCATTTTTAATTCATTAGTCAATCTTTCAACTTCCTTATTTAGATAGTTTACCTTATTAAAAAGTATTTTGTTATAATTGTCTAAATAATTATTCTTTGCAATCAAAATCTTTTTCTCTTTACAAGATGACTCTTTTTCAATTTCTTTCTTTTCATCTATCAAAGAATCAACTTCACTCATTAATGCATTAACTAAACCTTTTAAGCATGCATTCTTTTCTTTTAATTTTTCATTTTCTTATTTTAATGAATTTAGCTCATTAAGAGATACCTGATTAGTTTCACCTTTAATTCCCACGAAGCATACTTGAGCTATTTCATCTTTGGCATCGATCTCTACTTTGGATTCCTCATCACTCCAAGTAATAAGGGGTTTGTTCTTTTTGTTGTCTTTATAGTTTGTCATCCATTTGTTCTTTAATTGAAAACAATCTTTCTTGAAGTGAACTGGACATCCACATTCGAAGCATGTCTCTTTGGTTTGCTTTCCTTTGAACTTATTTGAGTTGAAAGTATTCCTCCTTTTGTTCTTCTTTTGTAGTAGTCCTTTGAGTCTTCGTGACATCATGGCTATTTCTTCATCCGAGTCATCATCAATTTCCTCTTCATTTCCTGCATTAAGAGCTAAGACCTTTCTTCGAGGAGTTTCCTCCTCATTATCATATCTCTTTAACTGATGTTCATATTCTTCTAATTTACCAAAAAGAGTTAAAGCATCCATAGAGGAAATACTAACAGAATCTTGAAGAGTAGTAATTTTAGAAGCAAACCTTTTGGGCATAGCCCGAAGTAACTTACGATTAGTCACACTTTGTGGAATAGTCATATCCAGTAACTTCAATGAGTTTATAAGGACTAGAAATCTTGCTTCAGCCATCTTAAAGGTTTCATCTTTTTTGAGCTTGAACATTTCATAGTCATGCATGAGCATGCTTAACTTGACTTCTAGTACTTTAGAGGTACCTTCATGACTTACCACTAGATTATCCCATATCTCTTTGGTTGTGTTGCATAAGGAGACTGTATCTATCTCAGATTGTACCATGCTGCTAAGAAGTGTGTTCATAGCCCTTGAATCATACGAGACCATGTAGAATTCGGTTGAATCCATTTCCAGCAAGTCTTTGGTGCCCCATCATCTTTTCGTGGAATAACCAGTCCATTTTCCACGACCCACCATTCCTAAGGATCTCTTTTAAGATAGATCATCATTCGAAATTTTCAAAAGTTGTAGTTTTCGGTTCCATTCAGCAGTGGTGGTTTATTGACCTTCTTGATTGTTGTTCCCAAACTGCGCCATGTCAGAATCTTTCCCTACAAGTCACCTTTAAGACCAAGATAAGTAGAGACAAGCTCTGATACCAAATGAAATTCAGATAGGGACACTTAGAAGGGGGGTTGAATAAGTGTGAGAACAACTATGACCGATTTTTATTTTAAGTTAAAATCTTGTCCTTAATTCAACTTGTTGAAATGATTAATTCAAGACCCCGGATTAATAATACAGTTTAAAGACTTTTAAATACAGCTTGCTGAATTATTAATTTAACTAAATTATATATAACTAAATTTCTTAATACAATTAATATATTAACTTATAAAATTAAACTTAATTTAGTTAATCTCTTGTGAACAATAAAGTTAAGCACAATTAATTAAATGAACACCAAGAATTTTTACGTGGTTCAACTACTACCCTCTGTAATAGTAGTCCACTCCACATCCAATACCAACTAGTATTGGAGACTCACTTTATTTATTTCTTTATAAATCAATACTTATTACAAAGCATATTCTTATAATAACTAAAATAATTAAGCTCTCTTAAGCATTCTTGCTCCTTACGCACCTATGCACTCCTTAAGCACATTTGCTTCCTTGAACCTGTTTGTAACACTTCTCTAATCCACAAGGATTAAAACCTTTAGACTACACTTAGTCTAATCAAAAATTAGATTACAAACATAGAAGTTTATGATCAATGCAAATAATCAATTTAACAATGCAAGTCTCAACTATTTAATGCAATGATCAAATAATAGAGAAAAATTACTAATTAAAGCTCGCCGAAAATCAACTGATTAAATATCAGAATATAAGTAGCCAGCCAATACAGTTTGCACCAATTAATCGAATAGCTCTTTTAATTTCAAAATTAATGTTGTGAGTAATCGTGTGTTTATCAATTCTGAAACACGTCATTTTATAGGCCATACAAAACTACCGTTATCCAAACAAAGTCATTTCAAGATATATCCTTTAAACAATTAAATCTGATTTTACGTTTGAGATATATTCGAGAGATAAAAACAAATTATGAAGATAAACATATATAACCCACTTTTGTTATTTGACTTTAGCAATACAAAAAGGTATAACCCATTCTCTTTCCAATATAAAAGGTGTATTAGAGTTCCAAGACTCTATGTAATCATGACTTCATAAAAAACCATTCATGTATCATATCTCAACCATATAGCTTCCCATACTTTAGCATACACACGCCATTATATATATATAACTTAAATAGTTACACGTGTATACTTATATGCATTATATATATATATATATATATATATATATATATATATATATCATCAGGATCCACTAACGTCATGTTTTTCTATAATACTTTAGAACTCTTGTTCTTGATAAAATTATGTCTTACTAAAAAAATGATCAAGTAACAAAATTATTTTATTTTTTACCGAAAAACCTTTTCATCATTTTAAAATCCCTTTCAATTTAGACAAACATATAATGCACATAATATGTCCTAAAGCCTTGATTGAAAATCAATTAAATGCAATTGACCTTACATTTTATTTCCTAGTATAATAAAATCTTCAATCTATTTGAGTACACCACCAAGGTTCTTTTTTATCAAATACCTGAAATGTCATAGAAAGAATTTAGTACAAAAATCAAATCATCATCAAAACACAAGGATAGAATATGACTAAGTCAACACTACTGCTAGAAGTAATATGCCCTCAAGCCAATCATATTGGATGTGATATGTAATTACTTTATAATCTTGTTCATTTATTAATTAATTTTTTTTATTTAAAGACATTTTTATCCATGTTTAATTAGTTGAATTAAATAAGTGAGATAAACTCGTAGTTTTGAAGCAGTGATTTTTGAATCATGATGATGATCATGCTAATGAGATCTAAATTCTAGATAACTCGAAAAATAAAATATTCCTAATTATTGGATCACTAACGTGGGGTTACTAACTTCGGATAGATTAGTACATACTATGCTTTCTCTGTTGTAGGGGATAATTGATTTCATAATCATTTGTATGAATACACTAAAGTAAGTATGTAGGTGCTTATTGTAAAATAAGTTCACTGAACGTGACTCAATTAAAGGAACCCTAATAGAGTTTTACTTGTCTGTCAATTGGAGTTCCTATAATAATAGTAGTGCAAATGATCTTTGGACTTAAAATCGTCATAGTACCTTGTGTATTATAAGTTAAACTTTGCCATATTCCTTAATAATTTAGAGTATGCCATAGGGTATGTTCGGATATAATAAAGTGTACATGGAGGTAGGTGAATGATCAATAAAGGATCTACCACTTCCAGTAAAGGGAGAGAATGTCCTATGTGATTCGATAAGTGACGACTCAGAAATCCCTGGCCAAGGTGAATAGAAATTAGAAAGGAGTTTCTAATTTTCATTAACTATAATAGCGCATTTTTGAATCGAAATACATATGATCAAATAAATAAAACTTGACAGTAATTTCATATTTTATATTTGATTGGGACATTGTGTGGTAGAAGGATTGAATTGTGCGGCAACTATTCACAGAATAGGTTCTTTGTAATTAAACATTGAATTCATATTATCCGAATAGTCATGATATACTGTTGTAAGGTGTCACTCTTGATGTAAAATAAATTTATTTATTTATATTTGAATTAAAGGAGTTTAATTCATTATAAATAATATTAGAATTGTTCTAATTTATTTATTCTACTTATTGGCTTAATATTGAACCTAAATGGTCACACTATAAAAAGAGAAATATAATTTTAGAAGTGATTGACTTAATAATAATGAATTAAGTGTATTTAATTTACTAGTGGAATATATTAAATAGCTTAATATTTATAATTAAGTATTTGAAGAATTATTAATTATAAATTAATAAGAAGTATTATTATTATTATTATAAATTATTTAGTTCCTAAATAGTTTGGGAATTAAATTAAATTAAAACCCTGAGTTCTAAAAGGTTTAGGATGGAAGAGTTATCTATAAATAAGATGGGTTATATTTGGATTGAAGAATAATGAGACTAATCATCAGTATTCTCAAAACCTAAAAGAGTTAGGAGAGAGAGAATTAGGGCTAGCCACCCAAGATCTTGTAGAATCTAAATTCACTTCTTCAATAAATATACCCTTGGTAGATCAACTTTTGGGTGTTGCACACTTGGGTAACAAACATTTGATTCGAGGAATTGGAGAAGTATGAAGGAACAAAGTATTGGAACTTGAATATTTGATCAAAGGATTGCATCATCTTTGAGGTACATCTTTTATACTTCTTCAAATAATAATATTGCATAAGTGATTCCTGAGATTGCAGATTTTTTAAAAAAATTCAATATATGCATGCTTCTGCTGTTTTTATAATATGATTGCATGTTTGATCTAGTTTCTGTAAACCAACAACTGTAGCCAGTCTTTCCACCACAGTAGACAAACCTCCAGTTCTAAAGAAGAAGAAGGTCGAGAAGAGTAAATAGAAAGTTGATAAGAGTTCCTAAATCTCACAACTAATAAAGAAGAAAGGAATAAGAATTAAGCGCTCCTAGAAGACTTTATTGTCTCTAATCGTAGAATAAGCAAAGTCTCCGATTGTAGATAGAAGAAATGGATGGGACAGCTGAGCAGCTCGAGTCAATTGTTGATGAAGTTAAAGAAATGGTTGGGTTGGCTAGTATGTTGGAGCCTCAAGATGAAATTGAAGAAATGGTTGTGAAGGAACCATCTCCCGAGCCAAAGAGAAAGAAGATAAGTGTAATACCCGTGAAATTTTATAAATAATATTAATATTAAAAATAAAAATGTGTGAATAATTATGTTGGAATACATATATTATTATGTGTGTCTGGGAAAGTGATAATTCAATTTAAATTGAGTTAAATATGTGGTGAGTAAGTAATGTGGTGGAAATGATGAAAAACTTAATTTAAGCTTATGTGATATGCCTAGTGTGGCATGATGGTGGACTAAGTAATTGTTTAATTAAATTAATGAAGGAATTATTTAAGAATGTGATGGACTAATTATTATTTTAGCTAATTATTTGTTATGTGCAAATTTCATATGTGTATGGTCTCGGATTCTGCAAATGAAGAACCTAGTTTGGGACTGTCCCAGGGTGGCGCAGATGCGCCACTTCTGCGGTACAAACCAGCATAGTTGAGCCAGTGACCAATTCTTGAAAAATATTATTTTTGTTACTTCATGCATAAGATACAATGTGGAATATCAAGAATAATAATATGATGTGAATAACTAATGTATAAGACTATATGGTAAAAGTAAGTTGAATTATGTAATTTACTAAGTTGTATAAAGGAGCTTGTGTGGCATTTTGATTCATGGTGAGTCAATTAAATGTGTATTTTAAAAGTATGGGAAAAAGTTAATTTTTAGAAAATAAATGTGTGATATTAATTTTCATTATGATATTTTGGTATAATTGAAATAATAAGTCTTACGAAAAATAGTGGGTTGTTAGTACCCAACTGAATTAGATTCTAACCCAATTTAAATATTATTTTGACTAACCCAATGTACATAGATTATATGATTATGTGTATATGTGCCCATAACTTATCACCAAGTAATAATGTTCACTCATTAAAATTGCACTTGTGAGCCCAAAGGGAAATAACCTTAGTATATTAGAAGTCTTTTTGCTAATGCAGTATACTTAATAACAGTGTCCCAATTCATTAATCAACCTCATCATAGGCCATTGGCCTAGTCTCTCCTCCTTGCTTACTCTCAGAAATTTCAAATGATGAATGGGGAGTGGTTTGAATAGTAGCAGTGAAATACTTTTCACCAAATATTTATTATCCATAATCTTCTTCTTCTTCCCGTTAGTTTAATTCAATGTGCAAAAATCCAACTTTGGACAATAGCTTCTCTATAAATTGAAACTCCCCTCCTCAATGATCAAGCTGCTAAATTACTGAGTTATAGTCCTAGGATAGTGAGAGAGTCAGTGACATTGAGTGTTAAGGAGAAAACTCCAAGGGAACTCTTGCATTTGATTTTTACAATACGAAGGAGAAGCAATATCCTAAAATCATCAAAGGTACCTAATTCTAATTACTCTAAATTTTTGTAATCATAAATCGAGTGTGGAATGATGAAATCATGATGATTATGTGGTTATAATGCAAGAATGTATAATTTTGTAGGATTGAGGAATTCTTAGAATTATCATAAATTAATTGTGAATTGTTATCATGATGTTAACTGAGTTGGTATGAATCCATAGAATCAATTTGGTTTTTTAAGCATGTTAAATTGAAGAATTGCATGTATGGTTCTGAGTTCTGCAGAAGCAGAGTCGTTCCTGGGACTGTATAGGAAGGGCACAGTTGCGCCCCTTCAGTAGTTCAAAACTGCACAGCTGCGCCGGACACTAGAACTTGATAATAACTTGTTACTGTAATGTGATACCTCTAACATGTTAGTTGTCTTTGTTATTTATGGAAATAGGTCTGACATGTGGAATAGAGTCCCTTTGTATATCAGAAGTTGCTTTAGTTACTTTAATGAATATTTTCTAAAGAAAATTTGAAGCTTTGAAAACAACCTTGATGAAACTTGTGTACTTTAAGTTCTGACCTTGTTAGCATGTGTATATGGCTTAGTTATTCATGAAATGTGATTTAAAGTTGCTTTACTTATGATCAACTAGCATTAGCTTGATTTAGAATAACTTTTCAAGGCAAACTTGGACGATTTGCAAATTCAGCTTTATATACATTGTGTTAGTTATATCCTGAACATGTGATATAACATGTTAGTACTTCTTATGTCACTAAACATGACCAACATGTACACTCATCTAGTTAGACACAATATAAGTAATTTAAGCATGATTTTAAACACGTTTTCAAGTGATGAACTATACTAGCTATGTGTAAATAATTTGAATACATGTGAGCATGTGTATATGATATGTGTTAGTACCCATGCATGCTAGAAGTAAGTTGTAACCAGAAAAACTCAAAACTCAAATCTGGTCAGGACACGGAGTTGCGCCCCTCCCAGGCCAAACTGCACCACAGCTGCACCGCAGGGTAATTTTTCCTAACTATTTTAAATGTGATCTGAACCTGGCAGCATGTTTACATTATTATCCTAAGTTCTAAAACAGAGTTTGAATAATGTTTTAAGTGTTCAATTGTGTGGTGGTTATATAACGTGAAAATTTCAAAAGTTATAAAAGGTTTATAAATAAAGTTTTCAAAAATTAAAGACAATGTTGATTTCAAAACTACGTGGTTTGATAGTGTGCTAATATATGACCTAATTATATAACAAAGATAGAGTTCGTACTTATCATACATACTTGAGCATGTGTAATATATGTGTGTAGGATTGTTGGTTTACGTATCGAACTCGTATAATTAATGAATATGTTTATATATACATAACTATGATACAATAGGACGTTGAAGTGACATTAAGCTTTAGAACTGTAATCTACGCAAAAGGCAAGCTCCCTAACTTACACAACTTTGGATATTGTATACAAGTTTCGAATTATTGTGATATTAATCATAGTTATATTGAGAAAATATCTGTACTCTTACAAATCGCTATTCATATTCTAAAATTTGATTTAAATTATATGATTGAATCATGACGTAAGCATTGAACTTATAAATTATTATCAAAAGCATTATGAAAGTTGTCTAAGTCATTTGATTCAGCTAGACTAATATCATGTGTTAAAAATCGATCCAAACCAATTGCCTTGGTACGGAATCTTATAAATCTATTGAGATGAACAACCCTCATAGAAGGGGATATATACTATGTTGGGAGACCAACACACGCGTGAACAGCATGTTTAAATGTTATACATAACGTAGGGTACTTCAGGCTGATCACCTATTATACTTGTTTATATTCAATTGTCAGTGTAATACTGTTAATTCTAGCAGGATTTCTTGGTCCATAGTAACTACTCAATGTTTAATCTCTTTAAGCTTTAAAGTGTTGAAATCTTTGAATTCTGTTAATAATCTTTCGGTCCATAGCGACTCTTATTTCAATTCAAAGAACGAGATTTGGAATAATTGATATTTCTTGGCTTCCAACATTATTCTTTTAATTCCTGAGCTATTATTTATTGTTATACCCTTGTGATTATTAACTTTATATTATATTTGTTCACCCTTCTTGTTATATTATTTGCTGGACAAATTTGTTGCTCATTCTTGCTTCTTTAAAACTTTTCATTTAAGGCAGAACAGTGCGAACCCTCAGGAAAGGATAAAAGCAAGGGCAAGACTACGGCGTAGCTTTGTTCTTCTTAATAAAATTAATTATTATGTTGTATTAAGACCTAACTATGGTTATGTATTAAGACTTAATTAAGGGTATGTAATAAGTTATGTCTTAGATCTTATTATGTAATGTATTATGTTAGTGATGGTTGCGAGACTTAGGACGATAATATTTATATTTTATTAATGTAAATTATTCTATTATTTTGTTGTTCGAGATATTATTATGATTTAGAGTTAGAACATGAAGCACCAAATTTGAGGTACAGGATTTGGGGGCGTCACAATAAGGCTAATCCTCAGGGAGGAAAAGCAGAAGAAGAATATGTATTTATACCTTATAAAAGAGAAAGAAGTTGGATATGAGGGGGAGCAATTTGTGTCTACTCGACACTCAACCAATGACTTTGCGGCCCCATCAAAGATTCTTGAATCAGTTATTGTAAATATTGAAATTGAGCTCAGCCCTTCTACTTCTGAGCAAGTCAATGTAAAAATTGAGGGGGAACATCAACAGTTTATATCTTCTTCCCCGTTATTACCTCAAGAGCAAGAAAAAGAAAAAGAACCAAGAGTTAAAGTTATTAGAGAAAGGCAACATGAGCCGGAGAATATTCTTCAAGACAGTAGCACTTTTGTTTTTAATGAACAAAGTGATCAACTGTATTCTTTTCTCCTACTCATGCCTCTGTTTCAAGCCCTTTTTCAAGATAATCCGAGCTTCATCTCATGGACATTGAATTCCTACCCGAATGTAAAGCTGATAGCTCATAACTATCCACGAGTCTTTAGGTACGCTAAGAAGACAATCAATGATAAACCTTTCTATTCTTTCTATAAATATGATAAGATTCTCTGATAACCAAAATTTTCTTTTCCTTCAATACCTCATCTCCCAGTTGCAGTGACAAGGTCGTAGAGTCTCCCTCTACGATCTCTGAGCAACCTTCTATTGTTATTGTTTTAGTGAATCATTCATTCATTCTTTATTTGTAGAGTCTCAACCCTCTGCAGATGCTATACATAAAGCTAACTCTCCATATGTAGAGTCTCAACACTCTACGGATGATGTACTTAATGTGACGCTCCCAAATCCGGGTCCCTAGCACCTCTGACCTGATACGTTACGGTACATCATTATCATACATATTCTATCATCTAATGCGGAATATATAAACATATATTGTTTATTTCTCATGATTCTATAACATTTTTCAAGGTCTATTAACCTTAACTGAATACATACCTTAAGTAATTAAAAATGTTTACAACATTACTTGCATCAAATAACTAATAGTTATAAATGTATATAATCTACTCTTGGAGTTTGCCTTTGCCACTGTCTTTCTTTCGAGCCTTCGTCTTAATCTGAAATTTATTATCATGATATATCGAGGGTGAGCAACGACTTTGCTTAGCAAGTTTAAATACAATGAAGATATATCATGATTAAAAGAAATAATAAGCTTTCGAATTTTCAACAATATAATAATTGTGAAAGAGCATAAATCAAAATTTCAATAAATGAATGACTGAACCAATAATGTTTAATGTCAACAATGACCATGAACAACTTTAACTGAACCTTAGGGTAATGAAGGTGATCAGCCTTTCATACCTGATGAACATATGCAACATGCACTGAGTGTGAATCAATAATCAGTAGGAATGAGAATAATCAACAATAATTATTCGCGAACATGCTTTGAAAATATAACTCAAGTTTAAGTTAGAGAAAACTTGCACTAAATGCGAATATTCAATAATAATCTTAGAGGTGGAATAATCAACAATATTTATCCACTACCATGCTTGAAAAATAATAACTCGAGTTTGAGTTAGGGAACTTGCCTGAACCGTCGATTACTGCTACGCAATCTAATTTAATCTCTAATACAAAGACCTATCATTAATAAGATTGATCTCTCAATTAGCATAACATACTTTATCTCACAATACTATTACTTTATAAGTAAACTATCTAACATTTAATCACATAGTCAAATATTAGATAATACCTAAACATCATACATATTCACAAGTCTAACCCTAGCACACATCGAGTCTCTAACTGTTTTCAATACAGTATGCTGAGTGGTTTTTCACAAACAACCAACAAATTAGTTTTTGTCTTGTCTACACTGTTTTCAAAGCGAGTTAGATTGGTTGCTAATTCTTATATACCTCCGCTCCCTGAAGGAATCGTTTAGCCCAGCTACTATATATCAACCATTAAAGAGTACGACTGTACTACTTTAGATTTAACACTTATTCTTTTATTTATAAGTTCTTATTTATAACTAGTAAATCATATAACCAATTATAAATAAAACTCCTTGTACTATATATGAAATAATTTCAGCATTATAATTGCTTATAGAATGAATATTCATCAACTATATTTAAAATAAATTGAGCATTATAACTGGTTATAAAATGAATATTCGTTTAATATGTTTGAAATAAATCGAGCATTATAACTGCTTTATAAAATGAATATTCGACTATTCTATTTGAGATAATTTCAGCATTATAACTGCCTATAAAATGAATATTCTTACTAAATACTTGAAGAAAATCGAACATAGCAACTGCTTATAAAAGTATATTTTCTACTTTATAAGAGAAATAAATTGGATATTATAACTGCTTGTAAATAGGACTTTTGTACTATATACTTAAAATAATTTGGGCATTATAACTGCTTGTAAAAGTATATTTTTACAAAATATATAAAGAAGAATGAAAATAATACCCACTAGAGGAAATACGTCTTGAAATTGTAAGATTTAACTAATTCTTTGCAGTCTTGAACCTCACCAAAAACTTTCCTCTCTTTCTCTAACTCTATTTTTTGTTTTGAAAAATGAAGAGAAATGGTTTCCTATTTATAGGAAAATATAGTTTCGATAATTGCACGTTAGGGGCTCGACTTTTTACAGTTTACCTCCGACTTATTACAGTATTGTACCTAGGTTAATTACACTTTAGTACCTCATTAATTGCACTTTAGTTCCTCGGTGACATCATGATGACATCATCTTTGTGTTTTTTTAATGCTGATGTCATGCTTACATCATGCTTGCATCATCCGTGTTTCTTTAAGGAAAATGTCATGCTTGCATCATGCTTGCATAATCTCTTCTCTGATTGGTCGATTTAAGTTCACATTTCATAAATAATTTTAAGGGTATATTGGTCATTTCACATATTTGTTTTAAAAACAATTTACCCTTTGAGTTTGCTATTTTAATTCTTTTTGGGCTTCCTAACTAATTGTTTGAGCTATGGCCCAATGCCTTAATTAGCTTACTAAAGGCCCAAAATAACTTATCTCCCATTGGGCTAAAGGCTTGGGCTTTCACTAATTTCTCTTGGGCTTGAAAATTAATCACTTGGGCCATGAATTCCACATAGCTTCATATCTTTAATTTTTATCTTACCCTAATTATTTAATTAGGATTTTCATTCTCCTCCTTTGTAGCTTAAATCCTTATTTAGGTATCTTTAATTTTATAACCCAATTAGACTTGTTTTCCTTAGGTTATAAAATTAATTAATTGAGATGTATAAAATAAATCTCTTATGGTTAGTATATATTTTTAAATACTAGCATTCTCTCATATTATAATCACTTAGGTTATTTAATTACCATACCTAATATATGTATTAAGTTACATAACTTAATTCTTAATTCTCTTTATATACAAAATAAATGTATACACATTATATAATGTATATTTATTTAATCGCATACATAACTCACATAAGTCAAAACGTATTCCACGAGTGTATTAACTTAATAGCCCTAATTGGCTTAATAAGTTATGACCAATAATCATACAAGATAATCTAATAGCTTGAGACATATTTCATAAATCTCTTAGATTAGGTCGCTAGTATATATAAAAATACTAGGACAATTAAATAAAGATAATCCTTGAGGTTACTTAATTCAAATACCTAATTTATATATTAGGTCACCAAACTTTATAGGTATCGTAATACCTTATCCTTAATATTCTTTCACGTACATATATATTCATTTCTAGGGTTTAGAAATTTTGTAACACATATTTTCTCTTTTCTCATTCGATTAGTAAACCATATAGGTTTTTCTTTAATATATATATATATATACCTTTATTTTAATCATTTAAAATCTTATAAATTTTTGGGTTGTCACATTCACCCCTTCTTCTAAGAATTTCGTCCTCGAAATTACGGCCTACTAATCCATACTCCTTTTATTCATCAAAACTAGGTTTTCAACGTTACCTTTATCTGATTTCCTTCTCATTTAATGAGTACATACGGCTTTCTTCTATGAGAAAATATTATATCATCACATTCTACCCAGGCTTCTCTCTAAGGAGTTAAAAAAACTTTTCATATAAAGTTGAGTGGCCATATAGACTATGAACTTTTATTTTTTGATTTTAAAAAGGTTTGAACAGAAATTCATCTGTAAACCGTCAAACTTACGAGCACGGTGGGTGATCAGCCCGTTATACCCTACATTGATCAGATGCTATATGCTAGAACGACATTCGCGTTCATCATAACCGCCTTTGGCGCAAAAATATTTCCCAATTTAGGGATGTTCATACTCAGCCTGGTGTCTGAATCAAAACAATATGGTTCGGGATAAATTCTTAAAGAGATACTTGAATTTTCATAAATATTTGTCTAGTTGAATCAAATAGCTTAGACATAAAACAATAATTCGAACATCAATTGAAACATGTGTCTGGCCTAATTTAATTGGCACTTGACTTTTCTTTAAAATTCTGAAAATCATTTTATGACATCATGATACCGCACTGTATTTACAGTCCATTTGAGGATTTCGTCATTTTTGTGACTTTGTCATATTACATCATATCATAGTGGGCTGACGATCCTTAGATCACATCCGACACTAGGCAATACTGCATTGATGACTCCATCGTTTTTATCATCTTTGCACCAGGTTTCATGATGCATTGATGATATATAAAATACATTTTGATATTTCAAATAATTTTTTGTCTAGCCGAAACAATTAGCGTAGACTCTTCTTTAAAAAGTACAAAACCATTGAAAGATCATTTTTGGTGTTATCATGCAGCAATAGGTAACGATGTGTTAGTAGTTCGAAGCCCACTTCCACACAATTGTAACCAAGTGTTGCTGATAACAAAATTTTATTTATATTTTTAAAGGCACATCAGTGCGAATTTAGGTTGATTTCAAAAATTTTGAAGTCTAGCATAACTAGAGGATTTAGAATACCTAAGTTTCAATTTCTCCAATGATCCATTGCTTAATAATTCTATCTATTCTATCACCATTGAAACTTACTAAAAATCCTCAATTCTTCATCCACAACTTTTCTATACCCAGTATAGTTCATCAAACATACCACACGTTATGAGTTCAGAAACTTTCCACAATAATATGAGTTTAGGAACTTATCCTAGCAATACGTAGTTCAAGAACCAATCAGGAACTGTCCATACGCTTAGGGGTTTAAAAACATACCATACGATTATGAGTCACAAACTTACCATAAGTATGAGTTTTAAGAACTCGCACTTAATATTATATTCTCTACCTATCCGTCATACACATGAGAAAAGAATCACCTTCTCAACATATATATAGCGAATAGCGCGACACTAATATTTCAATGATTATCAATGTGATAAACTAAGTAGTCATTAGACCAAACATAAAACCCCCGCTCATACAAAGGTTTGTACAACTCAGCTATCACATGAGTCCTCAACTGAAATTCCTACATAATTCTAGCTTCCTCTTTGCTCAATACGAATTTCATTTTATTTGTATCTACAACTATTTCCTGAGTTTTCATAGTACCATTTCATAGTACAACTGTCGTATAGCAATTCTGCTATAAAGTGTTCAATCAATCGATTGATCATATGTCCTCCTATGACCTCATCAGATCACATTGTGACCTTTTCTTATAATCATGTTATATTACGATTCTTTTCTATCTTATAATCGCTTTTGTTTTACGATCTTCTTAATTTAATGATGAATGTCCTAAATTCATCTCTTAGCACTTAAACTCTATTTGAGTTTATTCCTTATCCTAATCTCTGCGGTTATAGCCTAAGGTAACCCTACCTAAGGTTTATAACCTACAGCTTTGATACCAACCTTTGACTCCCCCAAATTCGGGTCCCTAGAACCCCGGACCTGGTACGTTACGTTACATCATTATCATACATATTCTATCATCTAATGCAAAATATATAAACATATATTGTTTACTTCTCATGATTCTATAACATTTCCCAAGGTCTGTTAACCTTAACTAAATACATACCTTAAGTAACTAAAAATGTTTACAACATTACTTGCATCAGATAATTAATAGTTATAAATGTATATAATCTACTCTTGGAGTTTGCCTTTGCCACTATCTTTCTTCGAGCCTTAGTCTTAATCTGAAATTTATTATCATGATATAGCAAGGGTAAGCAACTACTTTGCTCAGCAAGTTTAAATACAATGAATATATATCATGATTGAAAGAAAGAATAAGCTTTCGAATTTTCAATAATATAATAATTATGAAAGAGCATAAATCAGAATTTCAATAAATGAATGACTGAACCAATAATGTTTAATGTCAACAAGGACCATGAACAACTTTAACTGAACCTTAGGGTAATGAAGGTGATCAGTCTTTCATACCTGATGAACATATGCAACATTCACTAAGTGCGAATCAATAATCAGTAAGGATGTGAATAATGAACAATAATTATTTACGAACATGCTTTGAAAATATAACTCAAGTTTGAGTTAGAGAAAACTTGCACTAAATGCGAATATTCAATAATAATCTTAGAGGTGGAATAATCAACAATAATTATCCACTATCATGCTTGAAAAATAATAACTCGAGTTTGAGTTAGGTAACTTGCATGAACCGTCGATTACTGCTACGCAATCTAATTTAATCTCTAATACAAAGACCTATCATTAATAAGATTGATCTCTCAATTAGCATAGCATACTTTATCCCACAATACTATTACTTTATAAGTAAACTATCTAACATTTAATCACATAGTCAAGTATTAGATAATACCTAAACACCATACGTATTCACAAGTCTAAACCTAGCACACATCGAGTCTCTAACTATTTTCAATACAGTATGCTGAGTGGTTTCCCACAAACAACCAACAAATTAGTTTCCGTCTCGTCTACATTGTTTTCATAACGAGTTAGATCAGTCGCTAATTCGTATATACCTCCACTCCCTGAAGGAATCGTTTAGCCCAGCTACTGTACATCAACCATTAAAGAGTACGACTGTACTACTTTAGATTTAACACTTATTCTTTTATTTATAAGTTCTTATTTATAACTAATAAATCATATAACCAATTATAAATAAAACTCCTTGTACTATATATGAAATAATTTCAGCATTATAATTGCTTATAGAATGAATATTCATCAACTATATTTAAAATAAATTGAGCATTATAACTGGTTATAAAATGAATATTCGTTTAAAATATTTGAAATAAATCGAGCATTATAACTGCTTTATAAAATGAATATTCGACTATTCTATTTGAGATAATTTCAGCATTATAACTGCTTATAAAATGAATATTCTTACTAAATACTTGAAGAAAATCGAACATAGCAACTGCTTATAAAAGTATATTTTTTACTTTATAAGAGAAATAAATCGGATATTATAACTGCTTGTAAATAGGACTTTTGTACTATATACTTAAAATAATTTGGGTATTATAATTGCTTGTAAAAGTATATTTTTTCTAAATATGTAAAGAAGAATGAAAATAATACCCACTAGAGGATAAATTCCTCTTGAAGCTGCAAGCTTTAACTAATTCTTTGCAGTCTTGAACCTCACCAAAAACTTTCCTCTATCTTTCTCTCGCTATAGCAACTGAAATCCTCCTCTCTCTCTCTAACTCTATTTTTTATTTTAAAAATGAAGAGAAGTGGAATGCTATTTATAGGAAAACATAGTTTCGATAATTGCACGTTAGGTGCCCGACTTTTTACAGTTTGCCCCACGCTTATTACAGTTTGGTACCTAGGTTAATTACACTTTAATACCTCAGTAATTGTACTTTAGTCCCTCGATGACATCATGATGACATCATCTTTGTGTTTCTTTAATTTTGATGTCATGCTTACATCATACTTGCATCATCCGTGTTTTTTTAAGGATGATGTCATGCTTGCATTATGCTTGCATCATCTCTTCTCTGATTGGTCGATTTAAGTTCACATGGATTGAAGGGTATTTTGGTCAATTCATAAATAATTTTAAGGGTGTAACTGGTTATTCCTTACCTCGGAACCACTTTTTTTTCTTTCTATTGAATCCTTCTCTATTACTTCGAAAGTAGCTGCTTCAGCTTCATTCTAATGATGAAGAAGTATGGACGCATTCGCATTCAATGTACTCTACGGATAGAGGAATACATAACTTTAGTTTACTAGAGTTATCAACATATTATTTTAGCCCGGTGGAAACAACGATGTGGTTTTACATATTTTCCTTAAAAAAATTTATCTTTTGGGTTGGCTGTTTTAATTCTTTTTGGGCTTCCTAACTAATTGTTTGGGCTATGACCCAATGCCTTAATTAGCTTACTAAAGGCCCAAAATGTCTTATCTCCCATTGGGCAAAAGGCTTGGGCTTTAACTAATTTCTCTTGGACTTGCAAATTAATCTCTTGGGCCATGAATTCTACATAGTTTCATATCTTTAATTTTTATCTTACCCTAATCATTTAGTTAGGGTTTCCATTCCCCTCCTTCGTAACTTAAATCCTTACTCAGGTATCTTTAATTTTATAACCCAATTAGACTTGCTTTCTTTAGGTTATAAAATTAATTAATTGAGAAGTATAAAATAAATCTTTTATGGTTAGTATATACTTTTAAATACTAGCATTCTCTCATATTATAATCACTTAGGTTATTTAATTACCATACCTAATATATGTATTAGGTTACATAACTTAATTCTTAATTCTCTTTATATACAAAATAAATGTATACACATTATATAATGTATATTTATTTAATCGAATACATAACTCACATAAGTTAAAACATATTCCACTAGTGTATTAACTTAATAGCCTTAATTGGCTTAATAAGTTATGACCAATAATCATACAAGATAATCTAATAGCTTGAGAAATATTTCATAAATTTCTTAAATTAGGTCACTAGTATATAGTTAAAATATTAGGACAATTAAATGAAGATAACCCTTGAGGTTACTTAATTCAAATACCTAATTTATATATTAGGTCACCAAACTTTATAGGTATTGTAGTACCTTATCCTTAATATTCCTTCAAGTACATATAGATTCATTTATAGGGTATAGAAATTTTATAACCCATATTTTCTCTATTCTCATTCGATTAGTAAACCATATAGGTTCTTCTTTAAAATATATATATATATATATATATATATATATATATATTAATTATTCCTCAAATTCCCATCTAGGTTTTAATCTTTTAATCTTTATTTTAATCATTTAAAATCTTATAAATTTTCGGGTTGTCACACCTAACCCATCCTCTCGGATCGTAAAGTTCCAAAACCCCACAATCAATGTACATAAAACTAGCTCTCCTATACACATACATGTACAAACACATCATACCTCTCCATCATCTGTAAATATCTCATTCTTTCAACACCTGTAACTTCACCCCTAAATCCTTCCTCACGCATTCAACCTATACAACATGTACAACAAATAGCTTCCTATACAGACTATAGAACCAGAAACACATCCTCTAAACCATTCAAATATACCCTCCTTGTCCAACAATGAATACTTCAATCTTACCCTGACTCTATCCACTATAAACTGGAGTAATAAGGTTGGCACTGAAAAAATGCTATAAAGAATAATGGATCGAGTCACAGAAATTCCTGCCAAACCTTAGTTGAAAGAGCTAATGGATTTGATTGATGATGAACTTAATGCAAATCTTGAGCACTCCTCCTATGCTATAGTGAATAACTTGAAGTGTATTGCACAAACTACAACCAAAGTTCCAGCAGATATGTTTAAAGAATTTTGAAAAGATATAAAAGAACTTCTAAAAGACATTGCTGAGAATCTAAAGCGAAAAGATGTTATCTGCTTCAAAAGTCTTCAAGACCATGAAGAAACAGTGCTAGCCCTTTAGCAATCCAATGACAACAAAATCTCAGCTCTCACTGAGAAGGTTTTTGAGTTAAGCTCCTCCCTCAACGAGTTCAAAGAGATGTTCACGTAGCAAGTAAAGCAGACTACAAACTGTCTTTAGCTAATAAACAATGCCATGACACTTGTACATCAGCAGTGTGAGCATGCAAATGCAAGGTTCCAAGAAAAACGTGAAGACATCGCCTTGTCTAGCAAACAAATGCAAGAGCTGGTGTGAAGTGTCCAAGAACTTTTGGTTGAACTTTACGTTCTGAATGCTGACAAAAAGGAGAGGAAAGTGCAAGAGATAGGGGGAAAAGAAGAGCACCTAATCCAAGGCAAACATCATCAATCTATTCCTCCTATTCAAGCTCTACCAATTGATGATCATGGCCACTCCAGGCAGCTCAAATCGTCGAGTGCAATGACTACTAGGGCTGTAAATGCTAACCAAAAAATTCGTATTCGTCCTCATCCATATGTGAAAAAAAAGCTTATATTATTCGTATTTGGGAAAAAATTGATATATCCGTATTCAGTTTAAAGGTATCCGCACATAAACGAATACGAATATAAGCGTATTTGTATTCGTTTAACATCCGACCGTAAATATATCTGACAGATAGCGAATATCTGGAATCTGATATTCAGATCCGTATCCGGCTTGAAAATCATGGATCACGTCAGTCTGTCTTTAACATTATACTCTTTTCGTCCAAAATACTCTCCCTTTCAAAATTAGATATACAATTTAACTTTTGAGGTCAAATGATAGGGTATTAAACTTCAATTTTATGTGAATTTATTTAATTTTAGTTGTTGCAATAATTTTAATTGTATAGTATATAACAAAAATAATTAATCATAAAATTTATTGTAGACACTCAAAATTTTGCTTTTATCGTACTAACCCTGCAGGAGGGTAAAAGCGTCATTTTAATTCGGAGACAACCCCCGAAGTATAGTAAAAGATCCCGGTCATCTTGGAGACAACCCAGGGAATGGTGAAGAGGACCAATGAAGTCTGAACATACCGTAACCCGATCAAAGATCGACGAGCTGAGACAGTGATCATCGAAAACCACCTCAGCAAACCTCGAACAACGTACTATCAAGAGATAAGCCTGCAGACTGATATCTGGACCTGGAAGGTATCTCGCTACAAGTATCAACTTCCCGAACCCTAACTCAGTCGGACGAGTTCATATCTCGCTGCGTTCGTCAAATACGGTCCGAAAGATCAAACGGCAGACGTTAACTTCTGTCGAATCGAGACCGAAGGAGCCATAACCAAGCTGGGGGGGTCCCACCTGGGTAGCCTCCACCATGTATGCGGCTAGACACATACATGTGTGTGGCTGCCCCGGACAGGTTATAACCCCCCACTTAGTTCATTTAAAAAAAAGGAGAGATAGATATAGAGAGAGAAGGACATTTTTAGAGAGAGAAAGGCTCGGGTTGGACATCAACATAGCAATTTGAAGCTTATTTCTTCCATCTAGCATCTCATTGAAGCCATCTTAGTGTTCTTACTTCATCCCGGGAGTCAAAATGCTTGTTCACGCGTCCCCCAAGGTGATATAACGCACTTCTAGCTTCATTTTCTTTGTAAAATTTGTTCAAATCATAGATTAATGAAGGATCTTGTTTTAATCTAGCTATATTTGTTGTATTATAAGCATATTGTGTAATAGTGGGTAGTTTTAACTTTTCTATCGGTTATTTATTGCTTTAATACGTTGTATATAGCTTCGGAGACTAGATATACCTCAAGCTAAGCTTAAGCTAGTTCCCGAGAGGTTGTTAGCATGATGCTTCAACCCAAGAGCTAGAACGGCTTAGATCCGTGGTATATCTATGGATGTATTTACTTGTAAATGGTCCCGGCTAACCCGTATAGCCTTAAATATATATTTAGAGGTGAAAGGGGGGCCGAATCGACGTGAACGGTGATTTTAACTGATGAAATCACTTAGTAATGAAGTCAGTGGACGTTACGTATATATGAAATGGTACAAATATTTTTAGCCTAGGAATCCCGGTGTCGAGATCCCCGAACAGATCCGACTTGATTCCCACGATGGACCGATTTTTAAGTTGTAAATGCTTTAAATACCATAAATATCGATGTGCATGTAATATTTGGATCTTGAAGATGAACTTGAGGGGTTAGTCTCGAGATCTCGGATTTAAGACCCCGTGATAGTGAAAACCTTCATTACGGGAGCTCGGTTCATCGAGATGGATTTTATGCCCGATGATGATCCGAACCTTCTTAACGCTTTAGCATACATATCATCAAAATGATTTCTCAAAGAAAACCACAAAGAGCTTTTGATGAAAAATAAAGTGATTCGGGGTAGATCACGTAATGAACATAAAGAAAAAAAGGAAGTATCGAAGTCCTCGATTCCTAATCGGGCAAAAGATTTGAAAACCTTACTTTTTAAAACCTCATTTCAATTTGCATATCTTGTTAAAATTGAATCTTTCGCTAAATCAAATCCTTCGTACCTAGGCGCAAAAGAGGTACAACACTACTTTCAAGTCACCAAAAAGACTTAGAAACCAACTAACAAAGCTTTCAAAATCATACACACGAACACACACACACACACACACTTTTGCATAAGAAAATCAATAAGATGCGGTATCGTGCTTGCACGGGAGTCGGGGGTGCCTAACACCTTCCCCCCACTTAACCTAGCCCCCGAATTCCACGAATCTCGGGTTTCAAGACCAAATCAAAGAGTCACGCATTGGACCATCTTGCAAAAAACTATTAAAACCCGGATGAGTTAGTACATCCAGTTCCAAAATACCAACTGGCGACTCTGTCTCAATCGGTCCAATTAATAAAATCAATCTTTTAAAATCGTCGACACATATGTCGGTACCGATTTCCTACGAAATTCACCCTTTAAAACGGAACCCCAAAAACAAAGCGAAAGCGAAAGGGAAGAGAATAAAATAAGGAAATCGGGGCACTCCTCTCTAGTCCCACGGACAAGAGACGAGGGCAAACAACTCCAAAAGAAAAAAAAAGATACCTCCTCCTTCAACAAAAGGGAGACCGAGGACTTAATTTTCCGCCCGACGTTGACAGGTGGCAACTCTGCTGGGGATCAAAGAGGGCTTAAGCCGCGATCAAACTTTTTGATTTTCGTTCTGCATATGCATTTGTGTGAATGATCTTTGTGTTTGTCAGTCTTTTAGCATTTTGTATTAGTGCCTCGCACAATATATTAGTGCTTCGCACAATGTCATCATATTACATGTGGTGAGGACGTGAATGTATGTTGTATGGTACCTCCATTAGGTGGCAATCCCGTCGGTTGTTTATTACTGGACTCCTATGGATGTTTCCATTGTGAGGCTCAGGAAAGGTACCACTCAGATCCGCTCTAATCGAAACATGGATGTTTTCATCAAGTAGATTGCGAAGATCTGGGAACCAATTTCAAACAGCCCGTGAGAGTAACCCTAAGATAGGTCAGCCTTTGATAAACCAAATGTGCGGTGTGCTTCTTCATGCCCCATTTAAATCTTCCGCGTATATAAATGACCGTTATCTTGAACTGTCATACATACATCTTTCACACCCTGTCATCAATTCGACTAACTTGTTGTATTGCAGGAAAAGATTAAAAAACCATTAAACGGATGCATAGCATATCATGCATCCCTATCCACCAGTATCCAGTCTAAACTAGATATCAGTTGTTGTGCAGATTGGTCCTAAAACTTGATCTCGAGCCAAAAACGCCCTTTCACCAGTCCAGATGCCTGAAGCAAGTTCATCAGAACCCATCCCAGTATCTCGAGATGAATTCGAGGAGTTTAAGAAGCAAATGGCCGAGATGACGACCCTGTTAAAAGAACAGTGCAAACTATCTCAGGAATCTAAACGCAAGAGTTCGACTGAATCCTCTGTGCAAGGAGATATGAAAGTACCCGAAAAGGAAGGTGATACCCATACGTCCACACCTATATCTCCCCTCGATGTTGAGGTACCCAAGGAGGCCCCGATCCAGAAGACGACACAGGACATCACAAACCTCCGGGAGGACAAAGACACTGGAGACATTAGGAAGATAGTTAGACAGATGGAAGACGCTATTTGGTCTATGAAAGGGACGGGATCCCACGGGAGCGTGAATTACTCGGATCTGTGTATTTTCCCAAAGGAGAGATACCCGACTAAGTTTCAAGTCCCCGAGTTTGAAAAACACAACGAACTGGGAGACCCGTACACTCACTTGAAAGTCTACATAGGTGAACTTGGAACTTACGCTGAGGATGAAAACCTCAGGATGCAGCTATTTCAGAAGAGCCTTACCGGTGAAGCCCGCACGTGGTACGCACGGATAGACAATTCTAAAGTCAGAGGTTGGGAAGATTTGGCCCATGCTTTCCTCAACCAATACATCTTTCAATCCCAGATGGCACCTGATCGCTACCAGGTTACCAAAGTCAGAAAGCTGGGCAATGAATTAGTTCAAAGAATACGCGCAGCTGTGGAGGCGAATGGCAGCCCAAGTCAACCCATCAATAGATGAGGGTGAGATGGTGACCACCTTCATTGATATACAAGAAGCCCCTTTCTATGAGAGAGTCCTCACCGGGTTAGGAAAATCCTTCTCCGAAATGATCAAACACGGGGAAATGGCAGAAATAGATTTGAAGTCTGGAAAAATCAAAGACCTCGCTGCTTTGGAAGCAGTAGCTGAGCACATACAGTCAGGAAATTATACAAGCGCTCCCAAGAGAGGATCAAAGAGGAAGGAAAAAGATGTCTCGTTAGTATTGCAAGGACAATTTGCTAACAAGAGTCATAACTCACCTATCCAGAGGAAGAACCCTCATCCGGCGAATTTTCAAAATCCTACAGCAATGAAAGTTGGGGAAAACAAGCGAAGAAGGATATTCACTCCTTTAGCAGACTCCTTGGAAAACATATTAGCCCTACTGATCGCCCAGAAGAAGATTGTTGAGCTCGCTCCACCTTCCGATCCAAATGGAAGGCAATTCGATTCCAGCAAGAAGTGCGCCTACCATTCCAACTCACCGGGGCATGATACTCAAGAGTGTTGGACTCTGAAGCACAAAATTCAAAACTTGATTGGCAGTGGGGAGATTATAGTCAAAGCGCCTGAGCAGCCAAATGTCAACAACAACCCTCTGCCTCAGCATGCGGAGGAAGGAGTCAACATAATCAGTGTGCGGAATTAGGGAAAATCGTAAATTCCTGAGGAAGATAGGAGAGTTACCCTCGGCACATGACCCTGCAATATGGGGATACCCTGAAGAAAATTACGGGGTAGAACAAGAATTGGTTTTAATTAGAGCGCAGGTGGATCAGCTAGCTGAATTGGTGGTATACCAACACCAGTTGACCCGACAGCTCATCGACCAGGTCTTATCAAAGCCAAATGACCCCATATCTGTAATACCCGAGAATTTCATATATTATTAAATAAATATATTAATAGAAATGAGAATTTATTTGAATATAAATAATTTTGTGTTATGAGATGAATTAATTCAATTATATAAAATTGAATAATTATAATAATTGAGAAATTGGTGGAGTTTGCGATAAACTCGTTGATAGTCTTGTGTGGCACAATGACGTAATATAAGAATGATTATATTAAGCAAACAATTAATCTATATTAATTGTAGAATATTAATTAATTGTTATCATAGAATATTAATTAATTGTTATCATAGAATATTAATTAATTGTTGTGAGAAATTAACTGTGATTGATTAATAATATGTGATTATTATTATTGCAAGAAATATAATAATAATAATGAGCAACATGTTTATAAATATAATAAGAGTTATATTAAAATGATAATTAATCATATAAGGGTTAATTAAATTGTTATGGAGATTAACAATTATATTAATTGATGAAGGATGTGTGTATATTATTAATTAATAAGATGAGTAATTCTATGTGCAAGTATGCGAATTAAATGTGTAACATATATTAGCTAACTATGTATTATGTGAAGTGTAATATGACACTACTGTATGGTAAGGCTTATTGAATTATGGGAGTTACATGATAATGCCTATGTGACATGTGAATATATAGTAAAAGAATATGATATGGATTATATATGTGTAAATTAATTGTACCACATTGCCATGTTAAAAGTACATTGTGACTTAAAAGTATATATTATATAATCTAAGTGGACTTGTATAATATAAGTATGTGTTTATAGTATATAAATAATTAATAAAGTTCCTTCATTCATTGAATAAGGCAAGATGTGTTGTGACATTAAACTAGCCTATGTGACAATATGTATGTAAGTATACATTAAAATAGTGTATCATGAATATAAATAATAATTGATGATTATTTATATATATAATGGAATAATAAAATTTAATAAAGAAGATAATGTGATGTGATTATATCCAAGTAAATTATATCCGGTATTAATAAATGTACATGGATTATATGATGTGAGTACATAGGTAATCCCTAATTTTTCCTAATATAGTAATAATTGTAAATTAAAACCCATTTTTGGAAAGTATAGTAACTAAATCGAACTAATTAATCACATTGCTGGAAATTCAAACGCATCAGTTGCTCTAACAGTGGCCAAACAGTGGCCTATAATCCCATTGCGTAAACTTGAGCAGCTATACTCCATGGTGATGATGGCTAAGCATATGGCTGAGGAAGAGTAGTTGAGCAACTCCTTATTACCCACTGTTCTCTTCTTCTACCTCATGAATTCTAACCTTTGAGCAAAGCCATTAACTAGATAACAATTCCTCTATAAATTGGCAGCTATGTTACTAAGTTTACGTTGCTGTGTTTTGTCTGATAAAATTCTGAGAATTGAAGTTTGAGTGTTTGTTGTTCAAAGAAGAATCTAGCAATCACAGAAAGTTAGAAGCTAAGCAAACTAAGTTTCAAGAAGTATAATTCTAAATTCCATATTCTTCATTCTTGTTCACTGTCAAAGTTTCAAATCTTGATCACGTTGAATTGGGTTGTAATTGGGGTATAGAACAATTGTTTAGTTGTTATAATAAACTTATAAGCATGTTAGAATACAATGTGATTGTTTTCGTGAATAAATTTTATGAATTGGATTGCTGTCTGCCGAAGCAGGAGCTTCCAGCTCTGTACAGGTAACGGCGCAGTTGCGCCCTGGTTATACTAGGGTGCTGAGCGCTGGACTTATGTTTTGCTGGCCAAGGCCTTGCGCAGATGCGCCGGCTACTGGATCTAGTTCCTGCTTTCTGCTAGAAATCTGTTATGGTATAAATAACTAATGTGACTTGAACAAGTCTACTAATGAGCTTGGCATGCCTATATTGATATATTAAGACAATGTAAGCATGTTTTACTAAGAATTACACACATGCTTATAGTTTGCGATAAACTTAGAGTTTTATAAACAAACTTCGAATTTGAAAATGAACTCGATATGTACACTTGCCATGTTAACAGTCTGACCTTGCAAGCATATTTGTATGATTTAAGGATGTATGAAAAGCATGCTAACTCACGTATATAGGTTCCATAATAAAATGTGGACATGTGAACCTTACTAATGACAACATAAGCTTTAAATGTGGACTTTGACATGTTATATTAGGACTCTACGTTCTGATATTTTCAACATGATTGAATATGCTTTGAAGGCATCATACATGTACGTACTTGTTAGATGTAATGCAAGTTAATCAAGCATGAGTTCGATTAAGTCACGAACTAGTAACAGTGCTAGAATCACACATCCATGACATAGAAATATATGAACATGCGTATCAATAAAATATATGACTACTTTATATCTCTAAATGATAAGCATGACAACTTATGTAAATTCATGGCATTGCATAACCCTAAGTCGTTAGGGATCGTGAATTAAAAACTAAATCATATATGATTGCAATTTGAAAGATTGAACAAGCATGAAAGTATCCTTTAAATATGTGTATATACTTTGTGATATCATATGTTATGTGTTACTTGAACCAGACGGTTAACATATGAGAATGCCATAACTTGCTAAAATGAAATATATTTTAGTATTACTTGTAGTCTTATGTGATATTAATAATATGCGAGTATGTTTGCTAATTGTGGTAGTCTCACATGATAGTAATGATGTATAAATATGATCAACTTGAGAAAAAAAGGAAGTTAAGGATAGAAATTATATTCTATATAACTGTGTAGCTAGGTTAAAACTTAGCTTATGTGTTGATCGTATATTCGAAGATAAAATGTGAAGTTAAATTATATGACTAATGAATATCATATATATACGTAATGGTATTACGATAGGAATTCGAAAGTGTTGGCTAGCTTTACGTGAGTAAACTACGCATAAGGCAAGTATCCTAAACCCTTGCATTATTTTATTTAACGGATATCGTAAGCGAGTATCTAAACCTTATCTCTCTGGATACAAGTATTCTATCTTTGTATATTGCGAACTAGTTTCCTACTTAATCGTTTGAATTGAATTAGCATACTTGAACTCTTATTTCATTAAAGCTATTATTCATGTTGAACTTAGTATTGTTCTTGAATATTGTGAAAGTGTCTATGCCATTTAATTCGGCTAGACTTATATTATTGAAAAGCGACCCAAACTAATTGATTGGTGCGGGATCTTGTATTTGACTGAGAAGAACAACCTTCTTTGAAGGGAATATATAATTGTCAGAGAACCGACGTGCACACTTGAGTATGATTGATTGTTATGCATAACGATGGTGCTTTAGGCTGATCACCTGTTGTACCTATTTTTGTTGGATTTTCAGTTTATTACTGTTAATTCTAGTAGAAGTTCATAGTCCTTAGCGACTACTCAGTATTCAGTTATCTTGAAATCTTGAATTGATTTGTTATTGAATCACATTGATATTATTATGTCCTTAGCGACTATTATTGAAAACTGTTGATATTCTTGTTATCCTTGAACTATCAAACTTTGTTATACCCTTTCGAGA
This sequence comes from Panax stipuleanatus, assembly GCA_020205555.1. Classification (NCBI taxonomy): domain Eukaryota; kingdom Viridiplantae; phylum Streptophyta; class Magnoliopsida; order Apiales; family Araliaceae; genus Panax; species Panax stipuleanatus. Next base: position 128,528,260 of record CM035121.1, read on the forward strand.
ATTAAGGATTATATCACTTACCCTTATTGTATATTACTTGTTGGGCAATTTATGCTCATTCTTGCTTTCCCTAAAATATTTCAGTTAAGGCAGAGCAGGGCGAACCTTCGGGCGTTGATAAGGGCAAGGGCAAGGCTACCAACTAGCTTGTCTCTTTTATGTTTTTAAATATTTTAATGTTGTGTTAAGATGATGTAGTAAGACTGGTTTTGATTATGTTTAAGCTTAAGTTAGGTTATGTAATAAGTCTTTAATTGATATTATTATGTAATCTATTAAGTACTGTAGGTTGCGAGACTTGGGGGAATAATTATAATAAATCATTGTAAATTATTCTAGAATAGATTTTCCGCTGTGATGTGTGTTATTTAGTTATTATTATTATGATGTATTACCATGAGCACGTGATGAACCGAATTCGAGAGACCAAGTGGCGGTCCTGGAATTTGGGGGCGTCACAATATCTGTCCAAGATGTTTCCACCTCCAGAAGAGATCGGATCCGTTACCCAGAGCAGAACAAATGGACTGAAAAGATGGCTCGAGAAGCTAGATTGCAGAGCCGTCGAGATTTTGTCTCCAAACGGAAATTCACCCTGTTGAGGCAATTCAGGGAGGAGATTCTCTGTTCCTTGATCGAGGAGGGGAAGATTACAGAATTTCTGCCACCCCCAGATACGAGATCGAAGTGTTTCGATTCTTCCACATCCTGCCTTTACCATTATAATGCTTCTGGACATGCCACGGAAGAATGTTGGGCTCTGCAACATCTAATCCAGAACTTAATTGAATCCGGAGAGCTGGACTCAATAAACAAAGCTGAGATCTTCCCTAAAGAAGAAATATACTACCCTCGAGGACCGAGGAACGTAAGGTGTGATAGTCGTTATCCTTTGCATGGAAGGAATATCCGGCGGACCCATAACCTTCCAAGGGGTACCTGAGCAGAGAAATAAAGCCACTCTTGAGATACCAGCGCTTAAACCACTGATGTTGGCCCCTTGGCCACAACTCCCAATTCTCAGCCTAAAGAAAGTACCGTGGAATTACGGAGAAGGGATAAAGTTGGCACCTGACTGTACCGCCATCATACCTAGGGAGAATACATGTTACCTCCCGGGGCGTTTGGCAAAACCGACAACCAAGGTATTAGGGAAGGTATTTATTGGAAAGATCACAGAGTTCCTTCATAAAATGGGGCACGGTGAAGCCAGGACGGTGAGGCAATTGGAAGCTGAACCCCATCAAATTTCTATCTTGGATTTGGTATTAGAATCTGACGACCATCGTCAAATTCTGATCCAAGTACTTGAGGAAGCACACTTACCCAAGACTATCTATACTGAGAAATTCCAGCACTTGATCAGCCATGCACTGGACAGTAATGTGATATCCTTCACTAACGACGATATACCAGCTGAAGGAACTGGGCATCACAAACCATTGCATATCGCTGTCGTTTCATCAGGATATATGGTAGGTGGCGTGCTGATCGACGGAGGGTCGTCTTTAAACATTTGTCCACAAGATACTCTGGAGAAGATAAAGATCAACCCAAACCGAATTCGGGACAGCCATATCGTGGTACGGGCTTTCGATGGATCAAGAAGGGATACCGTGGGGGAGATTGAACTTCCTGTGGAGATTGGCCCTTTCACTTTCAACATACCTTTTCAGATCCTGAAGATCACTACCGGGTATAATTTGTTGATAGGACGACCATGGATCCATATGGCTGGCGCCGTCCCTTCAACTCTTCATCAACAACTGAAATATATCGTCAACGGCAATCTGGTGACTGTCAGTGCAGAACATAATTATCCTATTCATGACCTGGGAGTATGCCCCTGATCGGTGTGAATGAAGGGGTTGAGCCCGCTAGTTTTTAAGCCTTCGAAATCAGTAATCCGTGATATAACTCTGTGGGAGCCCAGGTCTTAACTCCCCGGATATCTACAGAGGTGAGGGCAGTTGGCCAAGAGATGCTATCCCGAGGACATCGACTAGGCCGAGGACTGGGGAAGAATGGCCAAGGAATCAGGAACCCAATTCGTATACCCATGCAGTTGGAAAAGGCTGGACTCGGATACCATGGTGGATCCAAGCATCAGAATCCTCACAGGCGTCAACCAGTTAATCAGTTAATTCACCTCAAGCCAAACCTGGGTGAAACCGGATCTAAAGAGCCACTCAAGAATATCCCCCTCATGATTTCAAACCTTCTGATTCCTAAAGTCGATCAAAGAGGACATCAGACGGACGGGGATGAAAAGCCTCTCAAGGATGCGGCCCGAAGGCCAAAGACCAAAAGTTTCTGGAAGAGATCCAGTTGCAATTCGTGAGCAATTTTTGCCTCTCTGAAGAGGACCTAAAGAAGTTCGACGGGGCAGATCTGTCAAGTGATCAACCTAACCTCCCGACACTTAACTGGGGAAATGTAAACATCCCAAGCAGTGATCCAGGGACCGGCTCCAAACCAGTTATGGCCATCTTGGAAGACTGCGACTCTAGTAGCGCGTCTATCTCAACGACTCCCCAGGAACTGCAGACCAGCAAGTGGACGATCACTCCACAGATCGTCTGAAAAGGGTAAAAACTGAGAAGCGATCGCTGATAGGGAGCTCCACCTTTATCTATATTTATGTCTATTTTATTTCATCTGTAGCTTGTTATTTCTAGTTGTCATATTAACTGATGAATCTTTTTGTAATTGACGACTACTTGTATATATTTAGCAATCAAGTTTTTGTATCAGGTTTCCAAATTTGAATGTCTCTAGCCACGTCCATGGTTTGCCGAATTTGAGTAATGATTACGATTTCGATATAGAATTGGACTTTGACTAGATAGGAATCGAGCATAAGGAAGGGGATGATGACGAGGTGCCCGAGGAAATCAAAGCATGGGTCGAAGATAAACCTAAACCCAACCTCTATCAAACCACCACCATAAATATCGAAACCCCCAACGATCCCAAAGAAATACAGATCAGAACCAACCTTCCCTCTAACCAAGAAAAAGAACTAATCCAACTCTTAACCAAATTCAAGGATGTTTTTGTCTGGTCTCATGAAGATATGATAGGTCTATCCACCGATATCGTCGTCCATCGACTACCAATTAAAGAAGGGTTCAAACCAGTCAAGCAGAAACTAAGACGGTTGAAACCAGAATGGAGCCTGAAGGTCAAAGAGGAAATTATCAAACAGTTCAAAGCGGGAATCATTATGGTGTCAATGTACCCTGAATGGTTGTCCAACGTAGTACCAATGCCAAAATCTGGAGGAAAGGTGCGAGTTTGTGTGTATTATCGAATTCTCAACAAAGCCAGCATTAAGGATGACTTCCCAATGCTGTTCATCCACGTATTAATCGATAACACTGCGCAATTCGAGATGTATTCTTTCGCTGATTGCTTTGCTGGATATCACCAGATCATGGTTGCTGAAGAAGACAGGGAAAAGACCGCCTTCATTACCTCATGGGGAACCATCTGTTATCGAAGACTAGCTTTTGGCCTTACCAACACTGGGGCTACTTATCAAAGAGACATGATGACTTTATTCCACGATATGATGTACAAAGAAATCAAGGTGTATGTGGATGATATCATCGTAAAGTCCTGGCCGGCTGATGACCATTGCACCCATCTTCGGAGGTTGTTTGAACGACTCCGCAAGTTCAATTTGAAGTTAAACCCAGCAAAGTGTGCTTTTGGGGTGAAATCCGGCAAACTACTGGGATTTCTGGTGAGCAACCAGGGCATTGAGTTGGATCTTGCCAAAATCCAAGCCATTACGAAATTGCCTGAACCAAAGACCGAGAAGGAAATTCGAGGTTTCCTGGGAAGAATCAACTTCATCAACCGGTTCATATCGCAATTGACAGCAACCTGTGAACCCATTTTCAAACTATTAAGGAAGAACTCTTCGGGAAAATGGAATGAAGATTGCAGAAAAGCCTTTCATATCATCCAGAAGAGGTTGATTAAAGCACCTATTTTGGTATCCCCAAAGGATGGGATTCTGTTGTTCATATATATCTCGGTCAACTCCAATGCTATGGGTTGTCTACTGGGGCAGAAGGATGACATGGGGAAAGAAAGAGCAATCTATTATCTCAGTAAGCGCTTCAGCAGCGGAGAATAGAAATATACTCTGATCGAAAGAACCTACTGTGCATTAGCATGGGCAGCCACCAGGTTACAGCATTATCTGCATGGCCATACCACTTATCTCATATCGAGGATGGATCCTTTGAAATACATCTTCAGCAAACCAATTTTGAACTGTCGTCTATCCAAGTGGCAGTTAATCCTTCAATAGTTCGACATCATATATGTCACCCAAAAGTCCATCAAAGGGCAAGGGATTGCGGATCACCTGTTGGCTGCACCAACAGGGGGTTTTGAGCCTCTGGAAAAGTATTTCCCTGAGGAAGAAGTGTTGACTGTTCTCCTGATTGATAAGGAGGATCAAGGTCAATTCTGGAAAATGTACTTTGACAGTGTATCAAACGCTGAAGGTGCCGGAGTCGGGGCAGTCCTGGTATCCATCACGGGAGATAAATACCCCGTGGCAACCAAGTTGCATTTCAACAACTCCAACAATACCGCCAAATATGAAGGGTGCATTGTGGGGTTGAAGATGGCTCAGTCCATGGGAGTGAAACGTTTAGCGGTGTTTGGAGATTCAGAGCTAGTCATCAGACAGTCTACCGGGGCATACACCACCAAAGAACTGCATCTACTGCCGCATCATCGACATGTTCTCAGATTGGCAGAGGAATTTAAAGACATTGCCTTCATGCATATCCCCCGGAACCAAAATGATTTCACCGATGCATTGGCCACATTAGCTTCACTGGTGAACCTGTCAGCAAGAAGGGGAATGCCTGTCATCACTTTCACTATGCAGAAGACACCGTCATATGGGAACAATGTAGGGGAGATATCAGAAGAGATACTACTTGTGGGGCCACCTTGGTACCACCATATAAAAGAATATCTGCGAGATCAGTCAACCCCGGAAGGGATAAGTCAAGCACGAAGAAGCGAATACAGAAAATGGCTATGAATTTCTACCTAAGTGGAGATGCTCTCTATAAGAGAGATCCAGGTGTAGGCCTTCTGAGATGTCTAGACCGGGAGCAAGCACAGCGACTTATGAATGAAGTACATGGTGGAGTATGCGGAGCACATATGAGTGAACCTCTACTTGCCAAAAAGATTCTGAGGACAGGACATTACTGGATATCCCTCAAAACGGATTGCGATGATCATGTCAAGCGTTGCTATCAATGCCAGATCCACGCCAACATTATTCATGCTCCTCCGAATCAACTGCATTGCATGACATCACCATGGCCTTTTTCCATGTGGGGAATGGACGTGATAGGACCAGTTGAGTCTAAATCCAGTAACGGTCATCGATTCATCTTCACTATGATTGACTACTTTACCAAGTGGGTGGAAGCAGCTTCTTTCCCCAGGGTCACCAAAGAGGTCATCGTTGGTTTTATTAGAAACAACGTCATCTGCCGGTATGGACAACCTCAGGTTATTATATCAGACAACGCGAAGAATCTGAATAACGAGATGATGAGGGAACTGTGCAGTAAGTTCAATATCAAACACCTCAATTCGGTTATTTATCGTCCAAAGATGAACAGCGCGGTGGAAGCGGCTAACAAAAACATCAAGAAGATAATGAAGAAGATGTCAGTAAATCACCGAGGATGGCCTGTGCTATTACCGTTAACCCTACTTGCATATCGGACGTCGACTCGAACCTCGACTGGAGCAACACCCTACTCATTGGTATATAGTATGGAGGCTGTACTTTCTATCGAAGTGGAAATGGAATCACTAAGAGTGATCCTTGATGCCTAGATAGAGGAGAGCCAATGGATACAAGATCGATACGATCAGTTATCCCTGATAAATGAAAGAAGAGTTGCTACTATATTTTACGGTCAACTCTATCAACAGCGAATGTCTCGATCTTATAACAAGAAGGTGCGACCTCGAGAATTCAAAGAGCATGATTTGGTACTGAAGAAGATCATTCCGGGCCAGGATGCAGCTAAGGGAAAATTTGCCCCAAACTGGGAAGGACCCTTTCTTGTCAAAGCAATCCTATCAGGTGGAGCTTTGAAATTGGAAGAGATGGACGGTGAGGAATTCCCGCAACTGATCAATTCCGACTCGATGAAACGGTATTATGTCTGAGACCCCTTTTCACCTTCTGACTGGACTGCTATGTCTTGATAAAAAAAAGAAAGGAAAAAGAAAAAGAAAAAAGAAAAAAAAATATATCAAGTCTAGTTTTTCAGGTCTGAGCCTGAACTACGAAAAACCTGATCTCCTATCTATGGGAGTACGTAGGCAGCCATTTATGGTGCGGTCTAACCCTGGAAAAACATCAAAAACCTCATCAAATCAAACCGAAAAACATCAAAATCTTATCAAATTAAACTCAAACCCCAAATAAACCCCTTTCAAACTTTTCAGGTCTGAGCCTGAACTACGAAAGACCTGATCTCCTATCTGTGGGAGTACATAGACAGCCATTTATGGTGCGGTCTAACCTTTGAAAAGTCAAACACTTTCCTAACCTATACAGAAATCCAAAACCTATCCATTAAGCCCAAACCAATCGACGGTTCATGCGGAGAAGACCTAGTGACATCTCAGCATCACTCCTGCCGAATCTGATGCCACATGACGAGACTAGTTCCATGTCGACATAATAAATCATGAAGCGAAAATGACAACAGTGGACATGGTAAGACATGCGCAAATAAGGGAATTGAACTAAACTTGCTTCTTTTTAATATATACAACTGTTTAGAATACAAAAGTTGATTCTAACCTATGACAAGTGATAATAACAAAGTCTCAACAGGAAAATAAAACAGAGCTATAAATCAGTGGTAAGACGAGCCAACATCGCCAAATATCCAGCAGTCTCTGTAGTCAAGGGAGCAGCTCTGAGCTCGTGCTCCAACATGTTAACCCTCCTCAGCATCTCCGCTGCCATACGAAAAATCTCCTCTTGACTCTGCACTACACCTTGTACGTGATCGATGAGTCCATCTGAGAAAGTCTCAGCTGCATCTCTATCAATGATGGCCTGATCTCTGGAAGCACGGGCTGCATCTCTTTCAGTAATAGCAGTATCCCTACCAGCTACGATGGTCAACAATAGAGCCCGAGCCTGATCTTTCTCAAATGTCACCAGCTAAAGCTGTCTATCCCTCTCCTCCATGGAAACTGAGGCCAAACGCGGGACAGTGCTCACTAAAGAAGCTGTCAACTCTGTAAATAATACATCCTCAGTCGAAGATATAGGATCCTCCATCGGTTCCGCCGCATCCGTGGACCAACCATCGTCATCAGATAAAGATCATATACCAACCTGATCTGCGGTCTCTGGTGCCAAATCCGACTCAAGCCAAGCTGAATACTCTGCAGAGCGACCCGGATGGCAATCTCTAAACTCTATTGTCTGTCGATGAGACCAGAACCCATAAACCCGAGCCAAATCAGCCTCGGTAACTGAGCATATGGGGAATCAATAATCCTCAATCCCCTCAAATGCATGGACCTCCTGGTACTAATCAAACTGACCCATCACCGCCAGAGGATGATAGGTCGTCACACGCCTCAAACCAGCCAATGGGAGGAAATCCAGGTCAGCGACATGCGTGGTGAAACTCATAAAGGAGCAGTACCCAGAATACATGACTATAGCAAAAGGCTCCTCCATGGCACCCAAAAATGAAGTCCAGGACGCCTCATCGACGCAAGAAGTCGGGCGATATGAATAAACCTGAGATAGGCCATGTCCAAAACAGAAACCATGACGACGAAGCCGCCCTATCTGTCGGAGGTGCGTCATCAACCAGATGTATAAAAGCACTGGACTACCTCTAAACTCCTGATCACCAGTGTCATGGCAGATAGAGGCTTAAATCAATGTCTCTGCCAGGATAAGAGGCAATATAGTAAAGTCCTCTCGAAGAGCCCTAACAACCACCGACATCGCCACATCCAGATGATCGGTATAAAATGGCATGTATAGATAAGCTACGAGGCACATAACCAAGGCATCCACGCGAGAAACGTACCAGCGCTCCTCCGAAATGGCGAAGTCTCCGTAATAAACAGCGAAACTATCCGCAGAAGAAAAATGCCTAAACATAAAGTCCATGGAGATAATGTGGCTACCACCCACCTCAGCCATCACAACTGCTCTCCTCAATCCAGTTATCGTCATGAACTGGCGGCGCATATGGCCCAAAGCCAATCGAGCACATGGCCCCTCTATCGACAGTCCTGAAATACGACTATACTCCTCCAATGTAGGAGTCAACTCGGCTGAGCCAAATCGAAAGACATGACGCTCAGGAGTCCAATACCTGAGTATCCCGATAACAAATCCCTCCGGAATCTAGAACGACAGTAAATACATAGAGTGGCCCAGCATGCGGCTGACATCGATACGATCGGTGGATGGCAGCTGATCATACCAAACCCTCAAGCTGGTAGCTATATGGCTAGCAGGAAGGTGGTTCAAACGTACCACTGCAGAGGATGACATCTATAAAACCTGTGTCAATAAGACCATACAGGGGTCAATCTCTATCCAATCATTTAAATATATCTGAAGCATGCATCATACTAATGATAAAATAGCATGTGTGATGAATAAATAAGAAGCATCATATATAAATATCTGCCAAGTACATTAGTTTCATAAACATCACTGTCATACCTATGATACATGTGAAAACTAAAAATAAAAAGTACAGGATATTGGAGCACAAATGCCTAATGACTAACAGAGGACCTATGGACTCGTCCCTTCATCAAAATCATCCAAGAAGGTGAGGGTCTCATTAAACTGATCAACCTGAGGTCGTCTACCTGGAGTGGGTGCATCCTGCTGATCCGGTCGATAAGGTGTCTCCTGCTTATCCGGGGGAATGGTGAAGGGAACATCTTTATCTCAGAAGCCACCAAAACCTGAGGGTCCAGCACCATGGGAGCCACCACCGCCTGACGGTCCAGCCTCATGACCCCGAGAAGCAAAAGTGTGAGCCAAGGACGGGTCCAAGCCATTGTAACTATAATAGGCCGACAACTCCTCCAACTGAAGTCTCTAGGCAGCAATCTGATCCTGATGAGACGGGTCCTGAAAACACGATATCCAGTCCCTCATCAGAAGGGATCCTGGAACCAGTTTGCCCAAGAACTGGGTAGCCCGGGTCTGAGCTCCTATTGTGCGCCGGACCCACCAAGCGATAAAGTCCGCCAAAGAGATCGGACCCTCAGACAAGAGGAAACCATCAAACCCCAAGGTGGGAATCGATGCAACTGACAAAGTCAGAGGCCAAAAGCGCTGGGCTGGAGGAAGATACAGCAGGCGAATCTCCCTAGTAATGCATCGAATAGCGCGCTCTCCAAGGTAGATCTCCCAACCTCCATCAAAAAGGAGTGGAATCTAGCGAGTCGATAAATAAAACTCTGGCCCTGTCGGCACGCCACCTCAAATCCCTCGGCCAAGTGCTCTCCAGAATATGGGGTCCACAATATGTCTCGAGTAAGCAACGTCTCTAACTGAAGACGGGCATGGGCAAAGTCCTCCGCCGCCGGGACCTCAGACAGAGTAGACTGATGCCATCTACGTCCCCGGGGATAAGTATCCAAGCCTAAGACAAAGGTAGGGTGAAGACAGGGAAGCCTCTCATAAGCCCAGAACTGTCAATTCAAACAAACCCTCCATCGGTTGTGGGAAAAGAGAAATCATTCAAAAGGCAAATAAATGTAATTCGGTCAAGAAGACTTACCAGAAGAAACGGGAAAAATTCGACCCAGACGTCGGTAACTCCCTCGGATCGCAGTCGCATCCCATGCAAGAAAAGAGCGAATGTGAACAATCCCCAATCGTAGTCCCCAATACGGTCTACATATCGAACATCCTCTACTATGCTGAAGGGGACAATGGAGGAGTTGTTCTCTATGAAACAACCCCTCATGATGGTCAGGAACAGACGCCGCAATATGCGATCCCTCTCTGTCAAATCAACAGGCAACTCCTGCTACAAGGTTCCTCGAGCTGAATCAACGCCCAGGCATCCTGATCGAATACTATGAGCCTTGAAGGCTCGCTCCTGAGGAAAAAACCCTAGGAGGGCACGCATAGCAGCCCCGGTGATAGACGGCTTCAAGGGCACCCTATCCCCGATAAACTCCAAGCCAGTGATGTACCTCCAATCCATGGGAGTCATCATCACCTCATAATCCAATAGATGCAGCGACTGACTCTGGTGAAACCATCTCTCACCCAAAGCCTGTAAATAGCCCCCAGGGCAACGACGGGGAACAATGGTGAAGAAGGCCCCGAATCCCTAAGAATCTACGATCTCTTTGTACTCGGGATGTAGTGACTGATACAAAGCATAGATACTGAACCAGTTACCCCTCAGCTGGGTAAACTCTGGCACCTGTACGACGTCAAGGTTAAGAAAACCCGTCTATGGCAGAAAGAAAAACAAAAAAAAACTAATTAATCCTATACCTCATTCACCTGCAAGTGAATGGACGGATGGTGGCTCAAATCCGTGCCCAGCAAATTTAGGACCTCTACCTCAATGCCCGGAAGAAATCTAGGCACAGTAGGGAGTGGAGGCGGAACCTCAGGCTCGGGAATGTCCTCGTCCAGGAGTGGCTGATCCTCCCCAGCCGACAAGCAAACGGGCTCAGTCAAACGCTGCACCCGTCGGCTAATACGTGGAACCGGAACCTCAGAGGGGGTCCTATGCCGACGAACTCCCGATGAAATCGGCCGTCCAGTGGCACGACTAAGCTCCTCAGGATCCATGTCTGAACAATGAGTTCGTAGGAATTAAAGCCAAGTCAGGTATATTCTTACCATTTGCAAATTTCAAATTAAACCCATAAAATATGATCATCACATCATGTATGTCTTACATGTGTTATTAAATGTGTATGTCATTTGCATCTTAGTACATCTATAATGTATCTATGATCCGGACATTTGGTTTATGAATTTTTTTGCCAGAGTCTCCTTTATAAAACGGACTATCCACATGCCCGAATCATGTATTAAATCACCCTATGAGGGTACATCATCACAACCAAGCATACAAACATCAATTTCAACTATTATTCTAACATATATGTACAATGTATGTTTAGATTAACTGATAAATGGCAATATCTCGCATTCATACGATCCATAGGATGATTTGTATCCATGCATTGCATCATAAACTCATTTATCCATCTATACATGCATACATGTTAGATATATTGCCTTTAAGAACGGAAATACGTGTTTTCACCAACAAAAACATGAAAGAACGGAGTTTAGACGTTACCCGTAGTCCGAAGAAGGAGTATACGGTGGCGGATCGCTCCAAATCAAGCTAGAATCGAGTATAGATGAAGAAACGCTCGATTTTGTAGAGAGAAACAAGATGAAATCCGAATGGAATGGGTGAAAATGAGGCCTCCCGAAGGTATAAGCTCGAACGCAGGTAGCCTTGAACATGGTTGCTCTAGCCGCAACCATGTATGCAGCTACCTTAAGTGGGTCCCGTAGCATTCTGTTTGGCAACACGATGTCCAGAACGTGTACTTTTGGGTTCAGAATGGTCACATTATGAAAAATGATGCCTTTCCGGGACAGTTTGAAACCCCAAAAACCCTAAAAATCCTCCGAAACAGCAGAAGTTCAGCAAAGATCAGACAACCCGACGTTGAACGCCGGAAGACCAGGAAATCAATCAAAATCAACCTTACAACATGTAATCCACCGACAATGAATCAGTGAAGGCGTCGGCTTGACCCCGACAATGTAATCCACCGACAACGAATCAGTGAAGGCGTCGGCTTGCCCCCGATGATGTAATCCACCGACAATGAATTAGTGAAGGCGCCGGCTTGACCCCGACGATGTAATCCACCGACAATGAATCAGTGAAGGCGTCGGCTTGACCCCGACGATGTAATCCACTGACAATGAATCAGTGAAGGTATCGGTAAATCCCCGATGATGTAATCCGTTGGCTACAACCCTACGCAGATCGGCAAATCCCCGATGAATGTAATCCGTTGGCTACAACCCTATACAGGTCGGTAAATCCCCAATGAATGTAATCCGTTGGCTACAAACCAGTGAAGGTCGGAAAATCCCCGATGATTGTAATCCGTTGGCTACAACCCTAGGCAGGTCGGCAAATCCCCGATGATGTAATCCGTTGGCTACAACCCTACGCAGGTCTGCAAATCCCGGATGAATGTAATCCGTTGGCTACAAACCAGTGAAGGTCAGAAAATCCCTGATGGTGTAATCCATTGGCTACAACCCTACGCAGGTCGGCAAATCCCCGATGGTGTAATCCGTTGTCTACAACCCTACGCAGGTCGGCAAATCCCCGATGATGTAATCCGTTGGCTACAACCCTACGCAGATCGGCAAATCCCCGATGATGTAATCCGTTGGCTACAACCCTACGCAGATCGATAAATCTCTGATGAATGTAATTCGTTGGCTACAACCCTACACAGATCGACAAATCCCCGATGGTTTAATCCGTTGGCTACAACCATACGCAGATCGGCAAATCCCTGATGATGTAATCCGTTGGCCACAATCCAGTGAAGGAATCAGCTCAACCCTGATAATGAATCCGTTGGCTACAAACCAGTGAAGGCATCGACATGACCCCGATGGTGCAATCCGTTGATTACAATTCAACGCAGGTCCACTCAACCCCGACAACGTAATCCTTAACTTCCCCAGCTGGGGAAGTAACCCTTTTATACATATCATATACCATTGCATCGATCATATATGACATTGCATCATCAGATATACCTTGTCATGCATTCTCCATGTCTATTAAATCTTTGTCGTGTTCATTCCATTACATTGCATGAACATGACAAAAGGGGCATCTGTAGACACTCAAAATTTTGCTTTTATCGTACTAACCCTGCAGGAGGGTAAAAGCGTCATTTTACTTCGGAGACAACCCCGAAGTATAGAAAAAGATCCCGTTCATCTCAGAGATAACCCCGAGAATGGTGAAGAGGACCAATGAAGTCTAAACATACCGAGACAGTGATCATCGGAAACCACCTCAGCAAACCTCGAATGACGTACCATCAAGAGATAAGCCTAAAAACTAATATCTGGAACTGGAAGGTATCTCGGCTACGAGTATCAACTTCCCGAACCCTAACTCAGTCGAACTCGGTCATATCTCGCTGCGTTCGTCAAATACGGTCTGAAAGATCAAACGACAGACGTCAACTTCTGCCGAATCGAGACCGAAAGAGCCATAACCAAGCCGAGGGGGTCCCACCTGGGTAGCCTCCACCATGTATGCGGCTAGCCGCATACATATGTGCGGCTAGCCGCATATATATGTGTGGCTGCCCCAGACAGGTTATAACCCCCCACTTAGTTCATTTTAAAAAAAAGGAGAGATAGACATAGAGTGAGAAGGATATTTTTAGAGAGAGAAAGGCTCAGGTTGGACATCAACATAGCAACTTGAAGCTTATTTCTTCCATCTAGCATCTCATTGAAGCCATCTTAGTGTTCTTACTTCATCCGGGAGTCAAAAAGCTTGTTCACGCGTCCCCCAAGGTGAAATAACGCACTTCTAGCTTCGTTTTCTTTGTAAACTATGTTCAAATGATATATTAATGAAGGATCTTGTTTGAATCTAGCTATATTTGTTGTATTATAAGCATATTGTGTAATAGTCGATAGTTTTAACGTTTCTATCGGTTATTTATTGCTTTAATACGTTGTATATAGCTTCGGAGACTAGATATACCTCAAGCTAAGCTTAAGCTAGTTCCCGAGAGGTTGTTAGCATGATGATTCAACCCGGGAGCTAGAACGGCTTAAATCCGTGGTATATCTATGGATGTATTTACTTGTAAATGGTCCCGGCTAACCCGTATAGTCCTAAATATATATTTAGAGGTGAAAGGGGGGCCGAATCGGCGTGAACGGTGATTTCAATCGATGAAATCACTTAGTAATAAAGCCATGGACGTTATGTATATATGAAATGGTACAAATATTGTGAGCCTAGGAATCCCGATGTCGAGATCCCCGAACGGATCCGACTTGATTCCCACGATGGACCGGTTTTTACGTTGTAAATGGTTTAAATACCGTAAATATCGATGTGCATGTAATATTTGGATCTCGAAGACGAACTCGAGGGGTTAGTCTCGAGAGCTCGGATTCAAGACCCCGTGATAGTGAAAACCTTCATTACGGGAGGTCGGTTCATCGAGATGGCTTTTATGCCCGATGATGATCCGAACCTTCTTAACGCTTTAGCATACATATCATCAAAATGATTTCTCAAAGAAAACAACAAAGGGCTTTTGATGAAAAATAAAGCGATTCGAGGTAGATCACGTAATGAACATAAAGAATAAAAGGAAGTATTGAAGTCCTCGATTCCTAGTCGGGCAAAGGATTTGAAAACCTTACTTTCGAAAACCTCATTTCAATTTGCATATCTTGTTAAAATTGAATCTTTCGCTAAATCAAATCCTTCGTACCTAGGCGCAAAAGAGGTACAACACTACTTTCAAGTCACCAAAAAGTCTTAGAAACCAACTAACAAAGCTTTCAAAATCACACACACGAACACACACACACACACACTTTTTGCATAAGAAAATCAATAAGATACAGTACCGTGCTCGTACGGGAGTCGGGGGAGTGCCTAACACCTTCCCCCCGCTTAACCTAGCCCCCGGATTCCACGAATCTCGGGTTTCAAGACCAAATCAAAGAGTCACGCATTGGACCATCTTGCGAAAAACTATTAAAACTCGGATGAGTTGGTACATCCATTTCCAAAATACCAACTGGCGACTCTGTCTCAATCGGTCCAATCAATAAAATCAATCTTTCAAAATCGTCGACACATATGTCGGTACCGGTTTCCTACGAAATTCACCCTTTAAAACGGAACCCCAAAAACAAAGCGAAAGCGAAAGGGAAAAGAATAAAATAAGGAAATCGGGGCACTCCTCTCTCGTCCCACGGACAAGAGACGAGGGCAAACAACTCCAAAAGAAAAAAAAGATACCTCCTCCTTCAACAAAAGGGAGACCGAGGACTTGATTTTCCGCTCGGCGTCGACATTTATTTCATTCTAAACTTGTACAAGTCATATCAATTTTGAAGTTTAATATGTCATCGTTTGACCTCAAAATCAAATTGCATCTCTAATTTTGGAATTAAAGGAGTTTAAGGTTATTATTAACTTTTTGAAGTTAATTTGAGACATTTTCAAACTCAAAATTGATATAAATTCATTTAATTTTAGTCTATATAACGATGATTATTATAAATTACCTAAAAAATATTACTTTTATAAGAACAAACTCACCAACCTCGTGTGAAGTACTAGCGACATGAATAACGATTTATTGTGTTAATTATTAAGATAATCAATTAAATATAGGATGAATGTTTAATATGATTTTAAGAAGATAACTGTATTTATTAAATTATTAAATATTTATTTAAATAATAAAATTATGAATTATATACCATATGTTCCTTCAATCAATTATTAAGCTAACTATTTGGACGAAGTGTAGATTTATTTAGTTATGATTATGAGAAAATAATTATTTTAATTTTATTTAATTTTGTAATGGAATTCTATTATAGTATTTATATTGACAAAATTTTCTTGAAATTCAAATCTAAAAAGAATTATGAAACTCGAGCTTTAATAAATTTGAATTTATTTATGAAAATTAGTTAATAGTGAGTCCAATATAATTTTACAACTAATTTTACAGTTATAATGTTTCAAAAGAATTCACCTACATTATTAATAAAAATATTTGAAATTTTTTTAAATTTAATGAATTTAAATTAGTCAAGAAGTTAATTTAGTAATGAAATTCATGGCTAATAATAATATAATTAAATTGCATGATATGTGAATTTTTTTGGATATCTTACATTTTAATAAATTTGTAACAAAAAAATTATCTTCCATAAAAGTTGTTAAGATATATTATCTTACATAAATTCGTTTGTAATAAGTTTGGCAAATCCAAAAATTAATTTTTTTATAGAAGTTTGTGTTATATTTTGAGTCTAATTTAATATGGGTATCATTAATTATTTTTAATGATTCAATATATTAATGTGTTCTACTCCATGAGTAGATTAAATTAAGTATTTGGAAGCTCAAATCTATGGACTAATGAATGAGATATTAACTCCCAAGAATCTCACTTGGAAATGATAAATGATAATAAATACATGTGAAAAAAAAGGCAAGTCCCACATCGGTTAAGAACTAAACATTTAATGTGTTTATATACAAGAAAATTGCTCTTGAATTTGGGCCTCAAGGGGCACCCCACTTTTGTCGAAGGGAGAGGACTTAGCCAAGAATTGGTTCGAACCCACATGAGCGCCGTCGCCGATCGGCCTGGCCTGGCTCGGGCTTGTGGCACGAGGCTCGTGGGTCTGGGTCGTTGTATATATCTTTTTAGACAAAAAATTTTAATTAAAATTTTATTTTAGTTCGATTATCAAAATTGTGTCGTTTTGATAAATGTTATTTATTATTACATCAAAACTGTGTCGTTTCGAGAAGTGGTATCTGCTGAAAGGGTATCAGTCTGTCCCAAAACTACGTCATTTTATAGCGCCTTTTCTACTAAGGCTAAAACTGCGTAATTTTGATTCCGCGAAAGCTAAAACTACGTCGTTTATAGTTCCGAAAAGACGCGCTCATTTTGCAAAGGATAAAAACTACGTCATTTTGACCTGTAAATGCTATGATATGCCTTTTCAAAGGCATCTCGTGTCTTTTCAAGGGCTAAATACCCATTCGAAAGGTCACCAACTCCTCCTATAAATAAATAGGAGGGGCAGCCTTATCATTCACTCATTTCACAAGCAAATAAGCATTATAAGTCAATCTAGTCTTAGGGGCTGTTTGAAAACCAACTTATTGGGCTGAATGGAAAGCAATTAAGTTTGTTTGATTTGAAAACATAGAATCTGAAATATTCTGAATGGAGAGGTAAAAGTGCTGACCGAGTCAGGAGCCCATGGTTGGCTGATTCGGTAAGCCACAACTGAATGACTTTTTTACTTGTATACCCATATTGAAATTAGTTACATCAAAGTTAAGTATCACTACAAAAGGGTAAAATAGTAAAAGACTATTATTCAGATATTTCAGACGTATTAATTATCAAATAACTTTTTTCATTCAGATTCAGCTCATTCAGATTCAGATTCATTTAGTTTTTATCAAACAGCCCCTTAGTTTTTCATCAGTTTTATATAGTTCATTTTGAGAGTTTGAGCATTATTTTGGTTTGTTGAGTATACTATTTGGAGTGCTACTATAGTATACAGTGTCATTGTATCCTAGGAGAAAAGTGTTATCAACTCTAAGCACCATACGGAGGGCATAATTGTCTTAAGGATATAGTACCAAGTTCTAGCCTTGACAAATTTATTTTGAGATAAGTTTATATATATATATATATATATATATATATATATATAATTTTCATTTTTAGATTACTAACAGTTTGTTTTCCTATTAGGGATAGAAAAACAAAAAAAAACTTTTTTTTTGCTAATAGGTTGTTACTTTTGAATATGTTATAATTTTGGATAGTATTTAATTATTACAAATTTAGATATTATTTATACTAATACAAATAGGAAAGAAAAAAACTGAATCAAAAATTTGTGCAACCATATTTGTGCCTTTAATCATTACTTAGAACGGTATCCCATGCCAAGCACGGGATTTGACAATTGTAATCTTATTTATTTATAAAATTTTAATTATATATATTTATATGTTTTCTTTAGGTGTTTTATTTTTCGTATGATAAAAAATCAAAAGAATATAAGTGCATAATTTATTGGCCTTTACTCACTATATGCTAGAATGTAACGGGAAATGGAAATCTAGATCACAACTAAAATAGGATTTTGTAAAAGCATGATTGACTCACCTAACTTTGGTTTGTACCATGAATTTGATTAGATTTCTTATTCTCGGGTATTTCTTTTTGGTGGAGTTACTTTAATAATTTAATTATCAACGACTTTAAAATGATTTAGTTATTAAGATAACCTACAAATGGATATACTCTTGATGTATTTTCAAAGAATTAGAATTGAAATTCTAGATGGAAGTTGCCATAGAGCAAATAATTCTCTAATTATACATGAAGTATATTAGAGATGTGATTGGAAAATATAAAATAAAATATATTTTATTTAGCCAAGCACGAAATTTGACATTGCAATTCTATTTATTTTAAAGGTCTAATTATATTTTTTATATACATTTCATTTTCATAGGTTTACCTTTTCATTTTTTGTTTTGTTTTTTTGTGTGACTTTAGGTAGGTAATCCGTCTTACAAAATACATTTCTAAAGTGATAATTTGAAGGATAATTTTATATCTCAAATGTACAATTAATATTAGTCAATATGATAGTTTTATATTTTCAAAAGTACCTTTAATATTAACTAAGAATTTAATAATAATAATAGAATTAAAAGTGATAGTGAAAATATCAAGCCAAAAACAATACAAAAAATAAAATAAAAAATTAAGCAAAGAGGAAGTGTGAAAAAAGTCACATATGTCAAAGTTAAAGTTAGGCTAAAAAAATCAGAAATATTCTAAACATAGGAATCAAATTCGGCAAAGAAATAAAAACATAATTAAGTTTCACTGTAACGTATAAAAAATGTAAATTAAACTTTAATTATGTAACCGACTTACATGTGTTGATATAGTCGTTCGAGTAAACTGCCCCCTCTAAATTCTCTTTAGATTAAGAGAAAATTTTTTTTTGAAACATATAAATAGGCAAAAAAATTAAAAATTAAAATATCTACTTAACATTCATGTCACCATAGTTGAACTGTTATTAGTGCATTTGGTATTAGAATAAAAATAATGTGGTGAAACAAATAGCTTGATTAGTTGAAAACTTTAAACGTCAAGGACGTATATTAGAAATAAGTTGATATATATATATATATATATATATATATATATTGGGTTCAATCCATGACAATCGGTTGCCATGGTTACTATTCAGCAACCAATCTCTCCACCGTTGATCAAGTTAATGAATGACTGAGATTTAAAAAAAATAAAAAAATTGGGAAGAGCCGCTACTCCTAGGAGCGGCTGGCTAAAAGACAGGAAAAAAAAAAAAAGTTGACCGCTACTCATAGTAGCGGCTACGCCTCCCTATTTTACTTTATGCCTTTGTCCCATTTTGTTTGTCCAATAATATTACTAAATAATATATTATTATTAATAATATTAACTAATTAATATTAATATTAAATAGCTAATATTTTTTTGTCCCACTTTTAAAATAAATATTATTACAAAATTATTATTTACTTAATATTATTATTAATATTAAATAATATTAATATTATTTTATTACTTGATTAAAATTTAAAAAATTAATAAATATTTATTTTATTAATTGATTAAAATTTTACAAAATTAATCAATATTTATTTTATTAATTGATTAAAATTTACAAAATTAATAAATATTTATTTTATTAATTGATTAAAATTTTACAAAATTAATAAAATTTTAAAATAATAATTTTGTAATTTTACAAAAATTTATTTTTGTAATTTTGTAATAATGAGACAAGTTGTTTACTAATTTTGTAATATTATTTTATTAATTTTGTAATTTTGTAATAATATTTATTTTATTAATTTTGTAACATTTTAATCAATTAATAAAATAAATATTTATTAATTTTGTAAAATTTTAATCAATTAATAAAATAAATATTTATTAATTTTGTAAATTTTAATCAATTAATAAAATAAATATTTATTAATTTTGTAAATTTTAATCAAGTAATAAAATAATATTAATATTATTTAATATTAATAATAATATTAAGTAAATAATAATTTTGTAATAATATTTATTTTAAAAGTGGGACAAAAAAATATTAGCTATTTAATATTATTTTTAATATTAATATTAGTTAGTTAATATTATTAATAATAATATATTATTTAGTAATATTATTGGACAAACAAAATGGGACAAAGGCATAAAGTAGAGGGAGGAGTAGCCGCTACTATGAGTAGCGGTCAACTTTTTTTTTTTGCCTTTTAGCCAGCCGCTCCTAGGAGTAGCGGCTCTTCCCAATTTTTTTTTTTTTAATCTCAGTCATTCATTAACTTGATCAACGGTGGAGAGATTGGTTGCTGAATAGTAACCATGGCCACCGGTTACCATGGATTGAACCCCTATATATATATATATATATATATATATATATTAGATATTTGGTATCCAAATGGGTCACTCATGGAGGGTCCGACCTAGTAAGTTTATTAACTGATAACCTACATGACTTAACATGGAGGGAACGTGGGAAAGTGGTTCAACCACTCCCGTACGTATTAAATATCCATCCTCAGACGATCAATTAACAAGCGATTCATTTATTCGGTTGGCCAAAACGCAGAACGCTCCCATATAGAGATCAAACCCAAATTGCTACGAACTGTGATATAGTGCTCTGTTCTCATACGTAGTTCAGAGACATCGCTGGTTACAGATAATTGGTAATTGCAGGAAGTTTTTTGCGTTTAAGGTTTTCACGCTACAAGAGGTAAATATTTGTCCTTCCTGTTATGTGTAAATATATGAAATAGCATACGTATAAAATCCTTCATTGGTATCAAAGCAGAGTTTAACGATCGCATGTATGCTAAATAAGTTATATTTACACTCTATGTCATGAATGCATGTTTAAAAGCTTGAAAAATATTATTAATGACAATTATAGTTACACTAAATGTTAGGGGCTAATATTTCAGTATATTGTAGCCTAAGCACAGTGTATACGATCTGCATATTTTGGGTTTAATTGGATTTGTATTTTAGAATTAATTTGAAACCCTAGTTTACAAACTGCCTTCTTTGAACAGCCATAACTTTTTCTGTGATTGTCCATTTTGAATGATTTTAGTATTTATGCGTAGTACTCGTTGTAAGCTTTCCAACGATATACTATGAGCCTAAATCGGAGTTGTATAGACTGAGATATGCCTTCTCAACGTTTTGGTCGCAAAATGGCATTTCTGTAAATTATTGTTGTTGGAGGTTGAGGATGAAGGAGACCCACGCGCCTGACCCGACCTGACCCGACCCGACCAGCAGTTTCGACCTGGTTTGACAGTTTTTTCATATTTAATTTCCAAAAAATGATTTCTTAATTGTTTTAATTATGAAAATTAATTAATAAATAGCAATAATGATTATTAAATTCTAAAAAATTAACAGAAATTAATAATTAGCATGAAATTACTGTTCCCATGGAATTTTGAATTATTGACTGTTTTTGATAATTTTGATTAATTTTCTATCTATTAATTAATGGCTTATTAATTATGAAAGTTAGAAAACTTATCATAAAAACTCCAAGAA
Source organism: Panax stipuleanatus (assembly GCA_020205555.1). Taxonomy (NCBI): domain Eukaryota; kingdom Viridiplantae; phylum Streptophyta; class Magnoliopsida; order Apiales; family Araliaceae; genus Panax; species Panax stipuleanatus. The sequence continues at coordinate 128,549,830 of CM035121.1, forward strand.
AATTACAGTGACTATGTTATGATATTGAGTTACTGTTGTAAATTTTTTAGAGGATAATAACTGATTTTGATATTTTTTGGATAATTCCCAATTAATTATGCAATGATTTATTAATTATGATAATTAGAATGATTATCATAAAATTCCATAAAATTACAGTAACATTTTTATGATGATAAGCTACTGTTACAAAAAAATTTGGAAGAAATTAACAGATTTGGATATCTTTGGTTAATTTCCATCTATTTATGCATGATTAATTAATTGTGATAATTAGCAAAATTATCAAAATAAATTCCAAAAAATTATAGTGATATTTTGTGATCTTAATTTACTGTTGAAATTTTTTTGGATATATTTTAATATTTTTATAGCATACTTAGTTTATTAATTGAGTATTAATGTCTATTATTTAATTCCTTTTGTTAATATTGTTGGAATATTAATATGTGATGCTTGGAATTAAATTAATATGCTATAATTACAAGTATAACCCTATTTCTAGTGGGAGTGATTTAGGTTGTAGTAATTTAATTAAATTATTCCCTAAATTACACATCTTGTGCGTTAAAAAATTAAATATAATAATTAAACATTTATATGGATTGTGATTCCTAAGCCTAGCGAAGTCTCCCTTCCATATTTATATTTCATTATTTTTATGTTAATTTGATTCATGCGGTAAAGATATTTTATATACTGTGGTGAACATTGAATATCTCTAATAAATTCTCATATTTAAATCAAAGCAGAAAATGGCTTGAAAACACATTATCGTAGATATTAACCAAGGAAACAAACTAGATGGAGATAACTATGACGTGTGGCACCGGAAAGTCAGGATGGTCTTGGAGGAGCAAGAGGTTGAAGAAACCCTGCTGTCCAAGATGACAAAACCAGAGGGTGAAGATGCAAAGGATCCGGTCAAGGTTGCAGCCTTCGAAAGTTGGCGCAAAAAGGACCGTATCTCTCGCATAACGTTACTGAGTTGCATGAACAATGACTTTCTGTTTGAGTATGAACAATACTCTACTGCACACGACATGTGAGAGGCTCTCAAAACTAAGTTTGGTGGCACATCGTTGACAAGGCTGAGGGAATTAGCCATAAGGTGCGATGGTTACAAAAAAGAAAGATAACCACACTATGAAACAACACCTTCGAATCACGGCTAATATGATCCGGGAATTGAAAACCGGTGGTACTCAATTGTCAAACGAACAACAGATTTCAGCGGTGGTTCGAACCCTTCCCGATAATTGGGAACATATGCTTGTCAACATGACTCATAACGAGAATATCAAGAATTTTGATGATATTCGTCGTCACTTGGAGCTCGAGGCTGAGCGACTTGATGTTGTCAAGACCTTCAGGGCATATGTGGCTGAATCAAACTCTCGTAAAGGGTTCAAGCCCAGGAAGGAGAAGAAACCTGCTCATCCTACTGCGCCTAGAGTGGCTGCGAGTGGGAGTGTTGCCAAATGAAAAAGAGGCAAACGAGGTTCTGGTAAGGACAAAACCAAAATGACATGCTACAACTGTGGCAAGGCGGGACACTTTGCTCATGAATGCACTAAGCCGAAGAAGGTAATTCCTAGTCCTAATCTATCTATGTGCTTAGTATCAAGTACTGTTTTTGTTGCTCATTCTCTCCATATGTGGATTGTAGACTTCGGAGCAACGGACCACATAGCTAGAGACCGAAGTGGATTCGTGGAATACCGCCGCATTCCGGTTGGCAGAAAGTATACATGGGGAACGATTCTAGTGTGGACGTGCTAGGCATTGGCACTTACAAACTTGAAATGCGAGAATGCTCAGCATTGATCCTTTATGATGTACTTTATGCATCGGATGTCCAGCAGAATTTATTTTCTATTTTATCAGTACTTTGTTTAGGCTATTCTGTTAGTTTTGAGAACAATTCTGTAATAATTTTGCATGGGACGAATGTTTTTGGATATGGTTTTATGATTTTGGATACTATTGATTCTAGCATTAATAGTAGTGATTCTTATTCCTTACATGTTGAAAATGATCATGATGGTTCACTTCAATGGCATGCTAGATTAGGCCATATTGGACAAGATAGAATGGCCAGGTTAGCTCGAGCAGGTCTTTTAGGCCCACTCTCTAAGGTTAATCTACCCACATGTGAACATTGTTTGGCAGGGAAATTAACAAGAAAACCATTCGGTAAAGCCACTAGGGCAGAGACACCATTGCAACTTATTCACTCAGACATCTATGGCCCTATTAATGTAAAAGAAAGGCATGGACGTTCCTATTTTCTCACAATGATAGATGACTATGCGCGCTTCGGGTACACCTTCTTGATCTCTCATAAGTCTGAGGCATTAGATTACTTTAGACGTTATTTGATTGAGGTCGAGAATTAGTTAGATAAAAGTGTTAAGGCACTTCGAACTGACCGAGGCCGCGAGTATCTGTCCGATCAGTTTAAAGAACTCTGTGAGGAAAAAGGGATAATCAGGCAACTGACAATCCCTAGAACTCCGCAGCATAATAATGTGGCGGAGAGGAGGAACCGGACATTATTAGACATGGTTAGGTCTATGATGGCGCAAGCCAATTTGCCTATCTCCTATTGGGGTGATGCATTGTTGACTGCGACATATATACTTAATCGTGTGCCTTTGAAATCAGTTGAGTCCACCCTATATGAAATGTGGACCTGCAGAAAGCCCGAATTGGGCGGAATGCGGCCTTGGGGATCAGCTGCTTACGTGCATAACACTTCTCATCAGCATGGGAAGTTAGGCCCGAGGGGTAAGAAGTGTATCTTTGTAAGATACTCTGAACACTCCAAAGGCTATGTGTTTGTTGGAGAGCAGCCTGATCGGACTGTATCTAAGATAGATTCACGAGATGCAGATTTCTTTGAGATAGATTTCCCTAATAGAGGTGATGTGAGCAAGGAGATGAACCTTTATGAGATGAATGAAGATTTAGGCGCCCCAACTTGTACAGTAGAAGTCGAAGAGGTTAATCCTCAAGCTCCTGTAAAAAGTGGGAGTGACATTCCTTCAAGTAGTTCTCATCCATCAAATGAAGAGTCTCTTGTTCCTCAAATGCGTAGAAGTCAAAGGGGTAACGTTCCACGTCGTCTCTTTGAGATTGAGGGGAATGCCTTTGTGGCTGATGCGCAGGACGATGAGGAACCTCGATCTTATCGAGCTGCTCTATCATCTGCTATGAAAGATAAGTGGATGATTGCAATGGAAGAAGAAATGGAGTCCATGAGGACTAATCAAGTCTGGGACTTGGTCGACCTTCCACCAGGGCAAAAGGCTATTGGGAACAAATAGGTTCTTAAAGTCAAACGCAAGGTAGATGGTTCCATTGAAAGGTACAAAGATTGTCTTGTAGCCAAGGGCTATATCCAGCAAGAAGGAATTGATTACGAGGAAACTTTCTCACCAGTTGTGAGGTTTGCCTCAATTCGCCTCATCCTAACGATTGTCGCGCATTTGGATTTGGAGTTATATCAAATGGATGTTAAGACAACTTTTCTCAATGGAGATTTAGTTGAGGAGATATACATGGATCAGCCAGAGGGTTTCGTCATGGAAGGACAACAGCGCAAAGTATGCAAGCTCAAACGTTCTATCTATGGTTTGAAACAGGCGTCCAGACAATGGTATATGAGATTCTATCGAACCATCATTAGTGATGGGTTTACGATGATCGAGGAAGACCATTGTGTATATATCAAACGATCCAAAGATAAATTCCTTATCTTATCTATGTATGTCGATGACATCCTACTAGCTGGGAACGATAAGGAGATGATTGTCGCCACCAAAGGGTGGCTGTCCTCTAACTTTGAGATGAAGGACATGGGGGAAGCAGCTTATGTTCTTGGAGTTAAGATCTATAGAGATCGCTCAAGAAAGCTTCTTGGTTTGTCTCAAGAGACTTACCTTAAGAAGGTTCTCGAGCACTTCCAAATGAACAACTGCAAACCCATAGACACTCCTATCGCTAAAAGCGACGCTATTGGACCCGAACAATGCCCCACTTCTCCCAAAGAAATTAAGAAGATGTCCCATTATCCGTATGCCAATGCTATAGGAAAGCTAATGTATGCAGTTATGTGTACTCGGCCTGATATAACATATGCAGTCGGTTATCTCAGTCGGTATCAGTCACTGAGATTGCTCATTGGAAGGCAATCAAGAGGATTTTACGATATTTGAAGGGTACTTTGGATTACATGTTGTACTATGGAGGACCAGACCTGCGCTTGATTGGTTACTCCAATGCCAGTTGGGGAGGTAACCAGGGGATGTGCAAGTCAACCTCAGCATATGCATTCTTGCTACATGGTGGTACCATTACTTGGTGTAGCAAGAAACAGACTTGCATTGCTCTTTTTACGATGGAGTCGGAGTTTGTAGCTTGTACGTCAGCTGTTCAAGAAGCCATGTGGCTGAGGAGATTTTTGGAGGACCTTGGAGTCGTCTCTCATGCTTCGGATCCTGTGACTGTTTTCTATGATAGCACGGCGGCCTTAGATTACACTAAGGACCCCAAGTATCGTGGCAGTACGAAGCACATTGACTTGAGGATGAACTTCATCAGAGAGAACATATCAAATAATGAAGTGATATTGAAATACATGCCCACTCGACTTATGGTAGCTGATCCTTTGACGAAGTCAATTCCTAAAGATGCTTTTTGTAGGCATGTTAGTTCATTAGGGCTTCGTAGGGTTTGTTGTGAAGGGATTTCGGCACATAAACGCAGCGGAAATTAAAAATTTTCCGAAACCCTAAAACAAGATCCATGCGAAAACATATTAATTCAGAGGTTTAGATCTGTTTTACCGATTATTCAAGCCTGAACGGAGACGATGGAGATTCTGGAACAGCTTCGAATCTTCAACGCAATCCAAAGGAACTGCGTCTCTACGGTATCCACACGAACGTCCCGCGAATCGTCACACAATCTGCAGCAAGGAAAGCTGCGGTACTAGCCGCCAAGGATCTGGACTTTCGAAGTTTTTCTCTCTAGTCTCTCTCTAAGAGCGGCTAGGGTTTGGGTTTATAATCAATATCCTAAAAACGGCTGATATATCATATATATAGCAGCTAAAGGAATTAACCAAAACCTAATCCAATTAGAAAAATAAAATCTGAATTTATATATATATTATATCTTAATTAAGTCTTACTTAATTAATATACATATATATACAAATTATCCTATTAATTTAAATTCATAATTTAAATACTATCAATCATATTGATATATTTAAATCTTTACAATTTAAATTAATTCCCTTTTAATTACGTTCTTAGTGTGTGACCCTATAGGTTATTATTATGTTGGCAATAATTTTAAAATCATATTATAAAATTATAAACAGTGAGCGGCATCTAGTAATGCATCACTGCTACCCAAATAATAATAAGATCGGTGATTCGATACAACCTTTTCGTGACCAATGTTTCAATGTAATTTAATCCTTTTAACCTTAACATCCTAGATTAAACTCGAGGCATGGAATGTGTCATCCTCTTCATAATTTAATCAGAGTTTTCTTGATCGATGAGTAGACTATATGAAACAAATCACTATTTGAGCATGGACATGCATTTCATAGTCCTACTCAATCAAGAGGCCTATGGATATCACCCATAATATATAGGAGGGTTAAATTCCATCTAGATCACTCATATTCCTCACATGATTCATGATGTATCCAATAATCACCTTTATTGTTCACCCTATTAAAGGTGACTTTTGATGATATCAAAGTACATAAATTTCGGAGGATCATTACATCATTGTCACTATGAAAATTGCTTATTACACTATACATAATGCTCCATTTAGAATTCCCATGGTGGGTCTGTCCAGTACATTGTTCTCTAACATGTACCTATGCATTGACTCAATATCTCATATATTTATGACCAATGAGATTTGGCCATCAGTCAATCCACATACTAGTCTCAATGTATCATTGTTGTCCCATTAACAATGACACTCGACTAAGGACATTTAAGAGTAATGATACTAATTGTAATTATATGATCTCATGTTCAAGTCACATACTTGAAGCCATATAATTTGTATCACTATTCTAAGGACTTTTATTATGTTAACCCTTATATAACGCAGTAAATAAAATCATAATAAAATAATTCATTTATTCAATCAAATATAATATCAAAAATATTAAGCAATTACATCAAAGAATTGGTCTCTAGGGCATAAACTCTAACATGATATACTTTCTTATTTCTTTGTAATCACTCATTACTTGGCTTGTATTAGAGATGTTCATTATTATTTTGAGATTATTTATCATTTATGCGAGATTCATTTGTTTCGACTTATGATTGTGTTTCTTTAGCGCATATGATAAATTTTAGATGTTCACACATTATATTATGCATATTGGATATGCACACACTAAATATATGTCAACAAATTGATTGGCTCACTCACACGAGCAATCACCCTTGGCGCTTTGAAAAGCGAGCAAGGTTGAGATAGTTCATAGTTTGGCGCTTTGAGTAGCGAGCTGTTGATGCTTTAGATAGCAATCAATTGGCGCTTAGTAGCGAGCAAAATGGACATGATGTCGCCTTGGCATGAGCCAAGATGAGGTTAACTTGGACTAACCGAATATAGTATGCCTCACCATCTATATTAACCTGTACTGATAGCCGGATACAAAATTTCATGGTTTGGCGCTGGGAAAGCGAGCAACCTGAAAATTCGAGTTAGGCGCTTATGAAGCGACTGAGCTAAGATCCGTACGGCATGACCATTGGACATAGGCTTATATAGATGAGATTGTCTACCGTGACATGATAACCGGACGCGAAGTTTCAAATGTGGCGCTTAGATAAGCGAGCAATTTGAAATGTTTAAAGGTCCGCACAACAAGGCTATAGAATAGCATGTTGTGAGCGAGTTACATGTGTTTAGCGACCACGTAAGGGAGGTGAGAGAATGAATCCCTATTTCCTCACCGTGTGAGTCCTGTAGGACAAGTTTTTGTTTCTACATAAAGTGCTCTTTGTGATCTTTGACTATACTGCAAAGACATGAATTAATGTTGCTACTTTGGTTTCAATTCCTAAGGTTAGGATTGATGAGACTATAAGGACCTGATTCTGGGAAAGCAGTTGATTCATTTTTTAGTAGTATTAGGGAAAAGGGAAGATAATTTGATTTCACCTCGTTCTGCACTTATTGTCGACAACTATAGCGCTTTGATAGCGATATAGTAATAAGTGAGATATGAAATGGACTTGGGCCCAAAGGTGGTTAAGTAAGGCTCTCTAAGGGATTAGAGATACTTAACCTAGTGAAAATTCAAATGTGTCTAGGGTACTCTGAGTTTATGGATTGTAGCCTCTACGTGAACTAATTAAGTTTGACGTGAGAGCTCCCGTACTATTTTTCTTAAAAAGGGTAGATGTCTAACAGGTTTGATATAGAGCTCCTGCATTTCAGGTGAACTCAGCGGTCGCACGGTTCAGCAGTTAGAGGTTTACATGTTTTGGTTCGAGCTAGTTTTGGCAGATATGAGGATTACATTGTCCCCGCCATGGGCGAGTGGGAGATGTTGGATATTGGGTATCCAAATGGGTCACCCATGGAGGGTCCGACCCAGTAAATTTATTAATTGATAACCCACATGACTTAACAGTGGAGGGAATGTGGGGAAGTGGTTCAACCACTCCAGTACGTATTAAATACTCATCCTTAAACGATCAATTAACAAGCGATTCATTTATTCGGTTGGCCAAAACACAGAGCGCTCCCATATAGAGATCAAACCCAAATTGCTACGAGCTGTGATATAGTGCTCTGTTCTCATACGTAGTTCAGAGACATCGCTGGTTATAGATAATTGGTAATTGCAGGAAGTTTTTCGCGTTTAAGGTTTTCACGCTACAAGAGGTAAACCTTTGTCCTTCCTGTTATGTGTAAATATATGAAATAGCATACGTATAAAATCCACTAGGCCAGAGACACCATTGAAACTTTTTCACTCAGACATCTGTGGCCCTATGAATGTAAAAGAAAGGCATGGACGTTCCTATTTTCTCACAATAATAGATGACTATACGCGCTTTGGGTACACCTTCTTGATCTCTCATAAGTCTGAGGCATTAGATTGCTTTAGACGTTATTTGATTGAGGTCGAGAATCAGTTAGATAAAAGTGTTAAGGCACTTCGAACTGACCGAGGCCGCGAGTATCTGTCCGATCAGTTTAAAGAACTCTGTGAGGAAAAAGGGATAATCAGGCAACTGACAATCCTAGAACTCCGCAACAAAATGGTGTGGCGGAGAGAAGGAATCGGACATTATTAGACATGGTTAGGTCTATGATGGCGCAAGCCAATTTGCCTATCTCCTATTGGGGTGATGCATTATTGACTGCGACATATATACTTAATCATGTGCCTTCGAAATCAGTTGAGTCCACCCCATATGAAATGTGGACCGACAGAGAGCCCGAATTGGGCGGAATGCGGCCTTGGGGATCAGCTGCTTACGTGCACAACACTTCTCATCAGCACGGGAAGTTAGGCCCAAGGGGTAAGAAGTGTATCTTTATAAGATATTCTGAACACTCCAAAGGCTATGTGTTTGTTGAAGAGCAGCCTGATGGGACTGTATCTGAGATAGAGTCATGAGATGCGAATTTCTTTGAGATGGATTTCTCTAATAGAGGTGATGTGAGCAAGGAGATGAACCTTTATGAGATGGATGAAGATTTAGGCGCCCCAACTCGTACAGTAGAGACCGAAGAGGTTAATCCTCAGGTTCCTGTAGAAAGTAGGAGTGACATGCCTTCGAGTAATTCTCATCCATCAAATGAGGAGTCTCCTATTCCTCAAATGCGTAGAAGTCAAAGGGGTAACGTTCCACGTCGTCTATTTCAGATTGAGGGGAATGCCTTTGTGGCTGATGCGCAGGACGACGAAGAACCTCGATCTTATCGAGCTGCTCTATCATCCGCTATAAAATATTAGGTGTTTAAAGAAAGAAACCTTAACATTAGGAATTATTATAAATTGACTTGGCCTCTAAATAGCTTAAATCTATTTTTGCATGACTCTAACACATGAAAGTGTTTGTTTTAGTAGTATATTGTGTTAATTTGTTAAAATGTTTGGATAATGACAAAATAATGAATATTAAATAAAATAAAAAATAATACAAATCAATGAGATATAAGATATGTTTATATACTACAAAGAAAGCAAAAATTCTTATGAGATAATACAAATAAAATAAAAGTAAAAGTAAGAATATCAACCGAATATATCTGAAGTAATAATTGAGTTGGAAAAAAGAACCAAAACAAAAAATAAATAAAAATAAAGTGAAATAAAAAAAGAAAATTAAAAAAGAATTCTAAATGGATAGAATTGATGGACACAACAATCTTTGATATATATCTCATGAATAAGATAATACATATATAAAATAAAAATAAATAAATAAAATAGAAAAGAAAATATCAACCAATCAAATCTATTTGTTAACTCAATTCAGGATCAACCAAAACTTCCTAGTTAACTCATACAATTTGTGCTATTATAATAAGTAAATATAGATAGATAAAATAGTTGATTATTATTTCATAATTTTTGATAAATTTTAACAATTTTGAGTTGAAAATATTAGAAATTAACTTTCAAAAGTCAATAATAATTTTATAATTTAAAACAAAGTAAGTAATAAAGTTAGACTTGAGCTAGGAAAAATAATAAATTTTATCAATTTTGAGTGGAAAATATTAAAAATTAACTTTCAAAAATTAATAATAATTAGTATTTAAGTTGGACTTGAGCTGGGAAAATAAAGTTTGGTATTATCTAGCACTGGGCCTAGTTTGATATGTCTTGAATCGTTACCGAGTTTTGGAAGCTTCGGCTTCCAAAACTGTTCATAAGTTCTATTTTAATTTTTAGTTTTTTTCGATATCATATTGAATAGAGAAAAATTGAATCTTTGGTAATCGTATAACTTATATTCCCTAGGCTTCTAAATTGTATGAGCATTATTGACTTATAAAAGTTAATTTAAAATATTTTTAAAATTCAAACTCAAAACAATTCATTAAAAATTACGATATAATAAAACTTAAAATGAATAATATTTTATAGATAGTTTATAATATTTATTATTCTATTGATTAAAATTAAAAAAAATTATGTCAATTTTGAATTTAAATATCTCTTAAGTTGATTTTGAGCGTGATTGAGATTGCTTGTAAGAAATCAAACCTCCGCTAAAAGTTACTTTTATTCTTTTCTTTTTTTAATAAAAAAACCCGTTAAATTTATGATATGAAAATATTTTGTCTAAAATTTTTAAATACTTTTAGAAATGTACAAGAGTATAACATATGTGAGGATTTTAAAATAGCAAAACTAATGAAATCTCATTGTGGTTAGCATGTTTTACTGATTACACCATTGAACTTTTAATTTTTTAAATTACCCCATTAAACTAATTATTATTTTGAAATTGGGTCATTCTGCTAAAAAAATAAACGAACGTTAATTTTTTATCGACAAAACTAATTAATTACCCACTGTAGTTGACATGTTTTACTGATTACACCATTGACCTTTTAATTTTTTTAAATTACCCCATTAAACTAATTAATATTTTAAAATTAGGTAATTCTATTATCTTTGTCTCACGATTGTTAAATCGTTTCAGTTTTTATCCTACATTAACGTGAAATAAATAAATAAATAAATTTGATTTATTCTCTCTCTTTCTTCCTCTCATTCTCTTCTTCCCTTTCTTCTAGATCAAATAGATCTGCGTATTTTCTCTCTCTAAAATATATAAAAATTCCTAAATCCGAATACCCAAAACATTGAATTGAGCTTTAAAGTTTAGCATTAGATATAACAATGGAGCGAATCTGAGTAATGCATTTTCATGAGCCCCAGAGACTTAGCTGATCCCCAGAGACATTACTTATCACCGACGAATTTTGCCTCCTTGTGAGAGGAACACAACATATATTTACATACATCGTCCTCACCGTATGCATATGATGACAGTTGGTGCGAATCACTAATATAGGTGTGAAACACTAAAAAACAGGAAAACATTCATTCACATTCATTCAATGTAAAGACGCAGCATTCACACATTCATTCAATGTGGAGACGCATAATTCACGCATTTATAGTTTTGAAAGGGAAATATTTGAAAAAATTTGAAAGCGGCCTAAGCCCTCTACTGTCCCCAGCAGAGTCGCCACCTGTCGACGTTGGTTAAAAAACCTGCGGGTCGGGTCACACCCCGGATCTTTCATCTTTTCCTAAGTTATCTCTATCCTCACTCTTTTTATTTAGGAAAGAAGTTTTGAAGGATTTTTAGGAAAAAGGCCAACATGTATCATGTCGACGATTTGAACGTTTTACAAAGTCGCCAGTTGGTAGATTTAAAAATGGTTGCACCAACTCAACCGAGTTTTGTTTGAAAGAGGCCCAATTGCTGGACACTGTCAAAACTTGATCTTTGAAACCGAAGTTTTGAGCTTGGGGGCTTGGTTAAGTGTGGGGAAGGTGTTAGGCACTCCACGACTCCCGTGTAAACACGGTACCGCATCTTTTTAATATTTTCCTTAAAACTGAAATGCGTGTGTGAATGCTGTTTGAAAATTGGGCCTATGTTTGATTGATTGAAAGTAGTGCTTTACTTCGTTGAACCTATATACGAAGGGTTTGACTTGATTTGCAAAAAGTCTTTGATTTGATTTGTAAAAGTGTTTGATTTGATTTGCAAAAGCTTTTCTTTTGATTGGATTGAAAATGATGTTTTGAAAGCTGGTTATCAAACCCTTACGCTAACATAGGAATTGAAGCCTGTTGATACTTCTATTTTTTATCTTTTCAGCCTTAAGGCACAATTTTAATGGTGATTGTAGGGCTGCGAAGCATCCTCGACCACAGAATATCTACAAATATCGGTATCCTCATGGGCATGATAGCCATTGGAGGGACTTTGACACTACAAACCATATTTTCACTATGTTGAGACCTTAAATCCAGATAACCGTTTTAAGGTCTGTTGTATGTACATTTTACAGAAAAACTGGCAGGGTACATCTGTAAAGCGGAGTTTGTCCATCGTGGGAATAAGATTCTGATCGATTTGATCATGAATCCCACGATTCCTAGGCTCACATATGAGTAGCCAATAAACCTGCACAGTTTAAATTTGCACAGAAATAGATATATATCCCAAAATTGCCAGAACCGAGAATTCATTCAGTAAATTCGGGTTCGCACGGCCGAAGCGTCTCGTTCCTACTAGATAGCGATTTAAGAGACGCGAGGTTGCTTTTATAATTGAAACAAGAAAGAAAGCTAGATTTAAGGAAAGCTCAGCCATTTTAGCTTCCTGGTTCAGTATGGACATGTTTTGAACCGTTTGAAAGGTAGAGTTGGCGAGATTTAAATAAATCTAGTCCGCCCGCAGATATGTCAGTGCCAATTCATATCAAATGAATGTTTAAAGCAGCCGTTTAATAAAAGTGAGTAAAGCAATATATATACACAGTTATATATATAAAAGCTGTAAAGGGCGATGGGTTTTCACGCCGGTGCCCGGACTGGAATTGAAATATATATATATATATATATATATATATATATATATATATATATATATATATATATATATATTGACAGAAACATAGTCAACCAAGATTGGAAAGAGAACCTAGTGGTGGTGAAGACTGCTTATATATGCATATTTATATATAAAAGGAGTAAAAAGGCCACAGAATAATCCAGGTCGAACAGAAATGTAAATGTACATAAAAATAGTCAACTAGGGACTAGGACGGTGAGGTGTGAAAAAACAGTATAAAGGCCACAGAATAATCCAGGCCGGATTGAAATATATAAATATATATATATATATATATATATATATTGATAGTAGTGTGCATACAAGCCAATCATGTATGTTGATAAAGCACATACTTTGTAAACAATCTTATTTATTTATTAATAAAATATTTATTTATTAAAGGCATTTAATTATCTACATGGTGCTGTTTTTATAATATGTAAATAACCCATAGTTTTAAGCAATGCTTTTAGAATCATGATGTTGATCATGCTAATGAGATCTAAATTCTTAGAAAGCTTTAAAACTAAAATAGTTCCCAATCGTGGGATTACTAAAAAGGGGATTAGTAAATCCGGATAGATTGGTACATATGTTGCTTGCTCATTGGATGAGGATGACTGATCTCATGGTCATTTGTGTGGAGACACTAAAGCAAGTATGTAGGTGCTTATTGGAGAATAAGTTCACTGAACGTGACTCGCTATGGAATACCTAATGGAGTTTTACTCGCCTGTCAATAGGAATTCCTAATGTGATAGTAGTACATGTGATCCTTGGACTTGAGATCATCATAGTATCTTGTATGTAACAAATTATACTTTGACTAATTCCTTAAGGCCTTTTAAGGCATATATAGGGTATGCTTGGGTGTAATGAGTTACATATGGAGATAATGAATGATCAATAAAGAATCTACCACCTCTAGTAAAAGAGGAGATATGTCCTATGTGATTCGTTGAATGACAACCCAGGAATCCTTGGCCAAGGTAGAATGTAATTAGAAAGAGGTTTCTAATATGCATTATTTGGAGTTGTGCATTTTCTAATCGAAATACATATGATTAAATAAATTAAGACTTGACAGTAAATCCATGTCTTATATTTAATTGGGACATTGTATGGTGGAAGGATTGAATTGTACGGTAACTATTAACTCACAGGTTCTTTTATGATTAATGTTGAAATCTATATTATCTAGAAAGTCGTTGATCGCTAGGGAGGCTTATCCCTATTGTAGAATAAATGTTATTTATTTAAATAGATTATTAGTTTAATTTGTTTATTTAAATAAGATTAGAATTGTTCTAATTGATTTATTCACAACCGGTTTAATATGGAGAACCTAAAGGGTCACACCATAAAAGGAAGAAGAATTATTTAAGAAGAAAATGGCATGATAGTAATAATGCATTAAGTATAATTAATTTAATCTATGATGATAGAATAAATTAAATAGCTTAATGTTTATTATTTAATATTTTAGAAATATTAAATATAAATTAATAAGAGGAGTCTTATTAATATTATTATTATTATTATTATTTTAATTCTAAAGGAGTTTAGGAATTAATATAATATCAGTACTCTCTCTCAATCCTAATAAAGATTAGGATATAAATTAATTAAAAGTATTAATTAATTAATTAAATAAAACCCTATTCTAATTGGATTAGGAGGGTTAACCTAATATCTATATAAGAGAGTCTTATATCAGAAATAAGGGATGTGAAATTTTCCAAGAGTTGGGAGTACACATATTCTATAGAGATAGAAACAAGGGTTAAGCCAATAACCCATCTTCTTGAGTTCTTCATCTTCCTTGGTGGATCACCGTTAGAGGCCAAACATTTGGGTGGCTGACATTATTCAAGGGAAGGAGCCACTATCAGAGGAATCAAAGGAATCAAAGGAGTAGAACTTATACCTGAGAAAGCTTAGATCTTCAAAGGTATAATTCCATGTTCTCTCTTTTCTGTTATTGATAACAAGCACAAAGCATGATCATGGTTATGGGTTTGTATAAATTTTGAAAACCTAGTTTTTTACGCTTCCGCCCTATTTATGTGATTTGATTGCATGATTGCGTTACATACAAACCCAACAGTGGTATCAGAGCCTAACTTTGTGCTAATTATCAATTTTATAATTCCATGTATGAATTGATGTGAGAATTGGATCGTTTTTCTGGACAAAAATCGTTTTCTGCAAGTTTCTGCGACGAACGGCGCAGCTGCGCAGCTGCCCAGTTCATTACTGGGGCAGCTGCGCCGGTCTGCAAAAACTGCTGCTTCCGTCTACCTGCGCAGCTGCCCAGTTCATTACTGGCGCAGCTGCGCCGGTACCTGGACAGACCCTGAAAATTGATTTTAATTAATTAAGTAAACTGTTTATTTAATTGATAAAGTTTTAAAATAAAGAAGTTTATTTTATCTGAAATATGATTTCAGAATGCTAAAATTAAAGGAGTTTAATTTGGATTTATTTTTGATTAAAATAAAAGAGTTTATTTTGTTTCAAAAATAAAATTTAGCAAAACTTTTGTCCATTAAATAACATCGATCCATATATGGAATAGCATTGTTATTCATGAGATGAATGGATATTTATTGATGCATATGTTGATGTGTATGATAATAAATGGGGTTGATTATGGACTATGACCAATGTGATTGGATTTTATTTTGGATGAATGCTTGAATGTATGGGTTTTATAAAATGGGGTCTGCGTACCTCGTCTTCTCTAGTTTTATTCTCGATGTAAATTCTATCTCCTTTCTATGTACTTCCCCTTGACTGCTGATCAAGGTTTCTATTTAATTTTAAATAGTTAATGTAATAGAGATAGTTAGAATTATTTTGAAGAAATTGGAGACCAAGGAGCGAGGAGCGCGTGAAGACCCGTTTGTATGGAGCCCGGGTTTAAATGTAATAGTTACATTTAAAATTTAAATTCTTGCACTCCTAGGTTTGACCTTTTGGTTCACTTGGTGGCTCTAGTGAACCAAACTAGAATAAAAGTCCATAATCAATCCGGGTAGAATATAGTATTCTATATTGCATGCTAAATATTATATATATTATATTTTATACAAACATGCTTCGCATGTTTAATAAAATGACGCGTATTTTATATATATATGTGCATGCGCGCTTAAAAAGATGAGATAAATAATAACAAACCCCTCAAAGAAATAATATTAAGTCTGAAGCGTTCAAATGATATTTGGAATATCGAACGTCGCCTTCTAGCATGATTAGTTAATAGAGTATTAAATATTTAATATGAGTTTGTTGTGCTATCCACAAGGCGAGTATTGAATATTTAAGATGTTAATTAATCACATTTGATGCTTATCAAGAAAATTGAACGATCTAGTCTTGTTGTGCAATCCACAAGGACGAAATTTTTTTTTTTTTGAATTTATGGAAGTGCTAGGCTGGACTTAACTTAAATCATTTTAGTTCGGATGTGCACACACATGACCATTATGATTTAAGAGGAAAAATAAAAGGAGTTACATGGTGATGTAATTGACAAGAGTTGTCTACCTATTTATTTGTATATCGCTTGTTGTGCTATCCACAAGGTTATATACATTTGAAATGGGATCCTTAATCTCACTAGCAAATCTTTAATTAGATGTTGCCGAACTATATGAGTGAGGGTAATATAGTTTGATAAAAATAGTAGGAGATACCAATTTAAAATAAAGACCTAAATTTATTTTGGTATGCAAAGTTAATAAAATGAATGTTTGCTAAAATGTTATTTTTTCACATGCAGAATTTTAAAAATGTCAAAATCACTAATCTCACTACGAAGCATACTTGATGCAAATAAGCTTACCGGCCCGAATTATGAGGACTGGCTAAGAAATCTGAGAATTGTTCTCACTGCTGAAAAGATTTCTTATGTCCTAAATTCCACTATCCCTGAATCTGTTTCAGAAACAGCCTCTGAGGAAGAGATTGCCACTTTCAATAAGTGGCAAGATGATGCATCTGTGGCTCAATGCATCATGCTCGCATCCATGAATAAGGAGCTTCAGCGTCAGCACGAAAAAATGGATGCTCCTGCTATGCTGCTTCACCTCAAGGAGTTGTATGGTGAACAGAGTAGGACTGCTAGATATGAGATATCTAAGGAGCTCTTCCGATCTCGGATGACCGAGGGCACTACTGTCGAAACTCATGTTCTGAAGGTAATCAATTTGATTGAACGCCTTGGACAGCTTGGGTTCGTCATGGATGGGGAGTTGAGTCAAGACTTGGTCTTGTAGTCACTCCTTGAGACCTTCTCGCAGTTTGTGGTTAATTTTCACATGAATAAGCTAGATGTCAGCTTACCTGAGCTGCTTAACATGCTGAAAACTGCAGAAGGTCACTTCTCATCCAAGAAGAACCATGTCTTGATGGTGGATTCTTCCAATAAAAGGAAGAGGCCCAAGGTGTCTTCTGAAAAGAAGAAATCTATGAAGGCTAAGGGAAAAGGGAAAGAAAAGGAGCAAAAGAAACCTGAACCAGCTAAAGGAATGTGCTTTCATTGCAATGAGCCGGGACATTGGAAGAGGAACTGCAAGAAGTTTCTAGCAGAGAAGAAGCTTGGAGAAGCTTCGACTTCCAATCAAGGTTTGTTCATGATTGAAATTAATTTTTCAGAAAGTCAAAATTCTACTTGGGTATTGGATACCGGCTGTGGTTCTCACATATGTAATAATGTGAAGGGACTAGGTCAGAAGTAGAAAGCTGAACAATGATGAGGTGATCCTACGAGTGGGGAATGGAGCAAAGGTTGCTGCATTAGCTGTAGGAACTTATTATTTAGCAATGCCTTCGGGCAAATCCATTTATCTTAATAATTGTTATTATGTTCCGAATATTATTAAAAACATTATTTCAATTTCTGTATTGGATATGGAAGGTTTTGACGTTATTATAAAGAACAATGGTTGTTCTATTTATAAAGACGATGTTTTATATGGTATTGGAAATTTACGAAATGGACTTTATACACTTGACTTACAAGAAAATATATTTCAAATTGAACAAACTAAGAACAGGAAAAGAGATGATATTAATTATACCTACATGTGGCACTGTAGACTCGGTCATATCAATGAAACAAGATTATCCAAGTTGCATAAAGATGGACTCCTCGAGCTATCCGATTATGAATCATATCCAACTTGTGAATCTTGTCTCATGGGTAAAATGACTAAATCTCCTTTTAGTGGAAAAGGAGAGAGAGTTACAGAGTTGTTGGCATTGATTCACACAGACGTTTGTGGACCTATGACAACAAGTGCACGGGGTGGGTATTCTTATTTTATTACTTTCACTGATGATCACTCAAGATTTGGATATGTGTATTTAATGAAATACAAATCAGAATCATTTGATAAGTTCAAAGAGTTCAGAAGTGAAGTAGAGAAACAAACGGGCAAGAGTATTAAGATACTTCGATCAGATCGAGGTGGAGAATACTTAAGCAGTGAGTTTCTCAATTGTCTCAGAGAAAATGGTATAATCTCACAATGGACTCCTCCAGGTACACAACAGTTAAATGGAGTATCTGAAAGGAGAAATCGAACACTGTTGGACATGGTTCGATCCATGATGAGTTTTACCGACCTTCCAATTTCCTTCTGGGGATATGCCCTAGAAACAGCTGCATACCTACTTAACAAGGTACCTACCAAATCCGCCCCAAAGACTCCATATGAGATGTGGAAAGGGAGGAAACCAAATCTTAAGCATGTTAAGACTTGGGGTTGTCCAGCTTATGTCAAAAAGTTTGAAAATGATAAGCTACAGACTAAATTCGATAAGTGTAGATTTGTGGGATACCCTAAAGAAACCGTAGGGTATTATTTCTATCATCCAACTGATCAAAAGGTGTTTGTTGCGAAACATGCTACCTTCTTGGAGAAAGAGTTTATCCATGAAGGGGTCAGTGGGAGTAAGATATATCTTGAAGAAGTTCAAGAACCACAAGTTACCACGGACCAAAGTCAGGTACCTAACCAAGTAGAAGAACCTAATGTACCACACCATGTTCGTAAATCTGGAAGAGTACCGAAGATACCTGAGAGGTATGGATTCGTTATAGAGGATGACGATGAGGTACACATCATGAATGATGATGATCTATTGAATTACGAACAGGCTATGAGTAATAAAGACTCAGGGAAATGGCTTGAAGCCATGAAATCTGAAATGGACTCCATGTATGAAAACAAAGTATGGTCTTTGGTTTCACCACCTGAAGGTATTAAACCTATTGGGTGTAAATGGGTTTTTAAGAAAAAGACTGGAGCAGACAGAAAGGTAGAGACCTATAAGGCCCGACTGGTTGCAAAAGGTTTCAAACAAAGACAAGGAGTTGACTATGATGAAACCTTCTCACCAGTAGCCATGCTCAAGTCCATTCGGATTTTGCTTGCGATTGCAGCTTACAACGACTATGAGATCTGGCAGATGGACGTGAAAACGGCCTTCCTCAATGGGAAACTTGAGGAGGATGTGTATATGACACAGCCAGAGGGATTTATTTCAAAAGTTGGAACAAATCAAGTCTGTAAGCTACAACGATCCATTTATGGGTTGAAGCAAGCTTCTCGTAGATGGAACATTCGTTTTGATGAGACAATCAAAGAGTTTGATTTTATCAAAAACAAGGATGAACCATGTGTATACAAGAAGGTTAGTGGGAGCGCAGTATCATTCCTTGTATTATATGTTGATGATATATTACTGATAGGGAATGACATTCCTATGTTACAATCCATTAAAATCTGGTTATCTAAAAACTTCTCCATGAAGGACTTGGGTGAAGCATCCTATATTTTGGGGATAAAGATCTATAGAGATAGATCTAAAAGGATGCTCGGCTTATCCCAAGGAACGTAATTTGATACAATGCTAAAGAGGTTTAGCATGGAAGATTCCAAAAGAGGTCTCATGCCGATGAGCCATGGAATACATCTCTCCAAGAAACAGGCCCCAAAGACACCTGAGGAGAGAGACCGTATGAGTAAGATCCCTTATGCTTCTGCAATAGGATCTATCATGTACGGTATGATATGTACTAGACCGGATGTTGCTCACGCACTTAGTGTAACAAGCAGATACCAGTCGAATCCAGGAGAAGAGCACTGGAAGGTAGTGAAAAATATCCTAAAGTACTTGAGAAGGACTAAAGATATTTTTCTTGTCTACGGTGGGTCTGAATTAAAACTCGAGGGATTCACGGACTCAAGTTTTCAAACAGACCAAGATGACAGTAAATCTATTTCAGGGTATGTGTTTACCTTGAACGGAGGTGCAGTGAGTTGGAAGAGTTCCAAGCAGCAAACGGTTGCTGATTCAGTGACAGAGGCAGAGTATATAGCTGCAAGTGAAGCTGCAAAGGAAGCTGTTTGGATGAAGAAGTTCATAACTGAACTTGGTGTGGTTCCTAGCATAGGAGAAGCAGTTCCCGTATACTGTGACAACACCGGAGCGGTTGCACAAGCTAAGGAACCCAGGTCTCATCAGAAATCTAAACACGTGTTGCGGCGATTTCACTTGATCAGGGAGATCATTGAAAGAGGAGACGTCACCTTGGAGCGTGTAGACTCTTAAGACAACATTGCAGATCCATTTACTAAAGCTTTAACACAACAGCAGTTTGATCGTCACTTAGAGAAGTTGGGTATGAGATACCATGGCGATTGGCTTTAGTGCAAGTGGGAGATTGATAGTAGTGTGCATACAAGCCAATCATGTATGATGATAAAGCACATACTTTGTAAACAATCTTATTTATTTATTAATAAAATATTTATTCCAAATCGATAGAAAAAGTACGAGTGGTGCTTGTACATTTTTGGGACAAAGTCTTGTATCTTGGCATAATAAAAAGCAAACCTCTGTTGCTCTTTCAACTACTGAGGGTGAATACTTAGCTGCAGGAAGTTGTTGTTCTCAGATATTATGGATGAGACAAACCCTATATGATTTTGATATTTTATGCAATTGTGTGCCCATATACTGTGATAACTCTAGTGCCATAGATATATCCAAAAATCCTGTTTTACATTCACATAAAAAACATATAGAAGTAAGGCCTCATTTTTTAAGAGATAATGTGTCAAAAGGATTAATTAAGTTAATTTTCATTCCCACAGAAAATCAAATAGTAGACATCTTCACAAAACTATTAAGTGAAGAAAGGTTTTGTATGTTACGAAGGGAACTTGGAATGTGCATGGTATAATATTATTGAGATTCTGTGACATGCATCAGTTAATCTTAATTACACCTTACATGCATATTAAAATACTGATCTACGTGCTATATTAATGGTGTCTGATAAATAGTTTTTGTTTAATAAAATCCTTGATTTATGGGACGTGTAATCATAAAGTCTTATCATCATTATTTTTTGAAATTTGAAAAGACAAGAGAAGTGAGCCACTTGGTTTTCTCGGGAAGACGTATGTCGTCAGGTGTCTACATACATGCTATATTCTCTTTCTTACTTTACCCATTTCCTTCTCCATCTAACTACTCACTCTTGCATACTTCTCATTTTCAGATTTCACTTCTCTCACCAGACTCATATTTTTTATTCTTCTCATCAATTGTTTTTCAAAAACACCATGAGGACTCGCACCAACAAGCGATCTATTATCGACTCAGACGACGATCAATGTGACGAACGAGAATTTTGTAAAGATATTTGAATATTTATTGAAATAAATAAATATTTTTAATGATTTAATTATTGAGTTAAATAATTAATTCATGAATTTGTGGTAGATTAATTTAATTATATGTGTTACATTAATTAAATTAATGTGTAGTGATTTAATAGTTCAAAGTATTTAATTAATTAAGTTTATTTGATTAATTGAATTAATTAAATAAGCATATGTTACTTTAATTAATTTAATAATTAATTAAAGAATTAGTGAATTAACATAATTAATAAATAAAAATATTAATTATGTGACAATATAATTTAATGTAAAATTTATTATATTTTATTTAATTGATTTAAATAAAATTGATTGATTAATTAAAGTGTTACAATTAACTATATACTAAACTAGTTAATTAAAATAAATGATAAAGGAATTAAGGGTGTAGCCAAACAAGGCCTTAAGGGGAGTTAGTCCGTTTGTTATACAACGGATATATTATATATACGTATATTATCCTGTTAAACGGAATTGTTTTCATTTTGTTCAAAGTCAGAAAAAGAAATAAAAAAACTTAGAAATCTTCAGAGAGAAGAAGAAGAAGAGAGAAAGAGGTTTGAGGAATCCTGAGTATTGTATTAGATTTATCTTCATACTAACAAAGGGTAATCTTCATTTTTAAATTTTTAAAAGTTATATTTTTTTTCAAAGTCTTCATTTACGTATTTGAGTTTTCTGTGAAAATTGAGTTTCCCAATTGGGTTACGATATGGCTTTATCTATATGGGTATGGAATCATAACGTGTTTTTCTAACATATAATCATGTTTTAAAGGATCAATTTTATATAATCTGGCCTTAATTGGGTTTTTCAAATATTTACAGAGTTTTTATACGTCTTTATAAAAACTCTCTGTTAAGAATTATTTTAAAAAATTAAACCAAGATATGTTTATATATGTAATCATATATGTTGGTATTATGTGTTAGATCATGTATCCATGATTTACACTGACCACACCAAATAACTTTGTTAATAAATGGGTTTTATGAAATTACAGAGTATTGAATATGGGTGAATAACCCATATGGGTTAAATTAATGATTAAATCATATGTTTATATTTAAATTGATACATGAATATGATTGTATATGTTAAAACAAAGAAAATGGAATTGAAATAAATGAATTCGGTGTAGTAACGAATCCGTAAGGAGATTTTTTTTATGTTTTTCATTAAACTCTTGAAAGTTTTGAAGAACAGTGAAAATTAATATGTTAATTTGTGTAATTACATGACTTGGAATGTTAAAAACATGTTATAAGTGATATATAATGTTCCTGTGAAGTTTATACTTCATGGGTAATATTATAAATCAGTATAATGATGTGAATTGGGAGAAAATGGGAGAAAATCTGTGTTCGTTCGCGAACTTCAGATTTTGAAATTTTCGCAGCCGCGCGGCAGCCTCGGCTGCAAGGCAAAATGGCGCGCGGCCACGCCTGTCCGAAAATTTTAAATTTTTTTTTGCTAAGTGTTGGAAAATTTTGAAATGTGTTTTGAGTCTAATGAACATGAACACATGTTGTATAAATATAATAAAATATTGATATGAGTTTAATAATTTATGTTATGTAATTAATTAATAAATTAATTACGTGACTTAAACTATTATTTGTAAAGGTTAAATAATGTGTTATAAACATTAAGACATTATTTTAAATCTAATTAACATGTAGACATGTTATATATGTAATGAGTTATTAATACAAGTTAATAACTTAAGTTACGTGATTAATTAACAAGTCAATTAATCAACGTAAACCATTATTTAAAAACTTAATAATGAGTTTGAAGAATACTATTGTAAATCAATAATCATATCGAACCTGTGATTAATTGATATTGTAAATGTGTGATAGGTAAGAGTAATTAAAGAAGTGAGTAATAACTGTAGCTTGCGCACGAGGCAAGTTTTCTATCCCTAACTTATTATTATTGTTTGGCAAGTTTCCTAAACTAAACTCTTTTAATTAAGCAATTGCTATGCTTAATTACTATAGTTGAGAAAATTCTTACTCTTGAATATCCAAGTTTAGAATTTCACATGAGATGCCATGATTCTTTTAAAAGTATCATTTAAGTGTACAACACTTATTCGATTGTATACCTTGAGAAGTTAATATTCAATATGAATATCATTTATTGAATTATCCAAACCAACTTTATTTGGTACGGATTCTGATGTCAAATTGAGATGAACAACCCTAATGTAGGGGATTAATGAAGATGCACTAAGCGTTAAGATAATGTGCACAGTATCAGTACGAAGGGCTGATCTCCCTAAGTACGAGAAGTAAAGTCTATAGTCTTATGACTGTTAAAGTTGGAAAGGTTAATATACTTGACAACCTAAGACTCGGTTCAAGGTCTTAATGACCCTCAGAAGTAATTTGACTCTTGATTAATATTCTTGATTCAAAAGTTGAGAAGTAATTTGACTCTTGATTAATATTCTTGATTCAAATGTTGAGCTTTCTGTTATTCAGAATTCTTTCACTCGCATGTTATTATTCTGTCATATTTTTATACTTGCGGGCATCCGTGCTCACTCTTGCATAATAACATTGCAGCTAATAATGAACGAAGTGATGTACCTTCTAGTAGCAAGGGCAAAGGAAAAGCTAACAAGTGATGAAGATTTGTGTTGTCATAAATAATGTTAAAGTTTAAGATTTATGTGTGATGATTTAAGACTTATTTATTTACGTTTCCGCAACAGATATTTAAGGTTAAGTATAACCTGGGATTTATGATGTATTTTTATTTCAGATGATGTAAGATGATGATTTATTTATCTAATAAATGAATTTCATTATTTATGGGTAGATAGTTGTATGATATTGGAACAGTGAACACCAAATCCTGTAGAAATTAAGATACCGGATTTGGGGGTGTCACAAGTTGGTATCAAAGCCGTAGGTTATGAACCTTAGGTGGGGGGAAAACCTTAGGATAGTAGCCTTCATGAAGATAGTAATGACAACTCTGATTTGAGTTCTAAGAAAGATAATAAAATTACTTTATGTGCTATGTGCTTATGTGTTCATACTTGTTAGAGTATTGATTAACATCACGTAAAAACTAAGACTGAAAACTTATTTTGTCAGGATGTCAGATACTGGAGGAGCTAGTCAGCCCAGGGATGTTGTACCCCTAGATACTAGAGATGAGGAGCCCCGGGACATACACACTGTCTGGGAGTAGTTAGTACAGCCAGAGCCATCTCGTGTGATTCTAGATTTTGGTCAGGAGCATGAGCCAGAGATTTACTCAGAGGAGGACCCTGAGGAGGTTGAGATCCCGGCTGTGGCAGCCGAGGAGGAGGAAGAAGAAGACCCTGAAGAAGAAGAGGAGGAGGAAGATCTTGAGGAGTTCCCACCGAACTCTGTCAGTGCTGATATGTATGATTTATTATATGATCGCAACGTAGAGTTACGAGATACAATTCAGGAGTTGAGGGAGCAGTCAGTTGCTCAAGGTGGTGAGATTGAGACACTCCACACCCGTCTTGGCAATGTGGAGTGGGATTTGGTTCATGAGAAGGGCCAAACTGAGCAGAAGACAGAGGAGATAGAAAAGTTAAAGATTGAGTTGAAAGAGAAATCTGAAAGACTCGCCATAGTGGAAGAAGCTTGGGTGAGAAATGCACGACGTGCAGATCTGGTAGAGGATGATGCGCGTGCGAAGAGAGTTAAGGTTGCAGAGACGTGCTACACGTTTCTGAGGGCAATGGATGAGGCCCAGGACCGAGTTATGAGATATCCAATTCAGTTCGAGGGACTTCCTGGGTATATGTTAGATCGCAGGACTATGTCCCGCATTATAGAGGAGGAACGTAGTGAAGCTGTCCGACGCCTTAGTAGGCCGTAATAGGATAATATGATATTGTTAATGTTTAAATAATCGTAAATAATGTAAATTCCAATGTGATTATAAACAAAGGAATATTGTGATAATGTAAATCCTGTAGAAACTTTATTTCAGGATAGTTGATGTAAATGGCAGAAATGCTATCGTATTGTATTAAAAGCTTTTGGTTTTAATAAAATAATAAAGTTGTTTAAGATGATATGGGTTAAGTGAGTATGTTAAAGTATTTAACATTATGTGATACTCTTTGGACTAGTTAATGTAAATTCCGACGTGATTAAAAACAAAGGAATATTTTGAGAAACTAAATCCTGAAGATTCTTTATCTTGGGATAGTTGAAGTAAATGGCAGAGATGCTATAGTACTATGTTTAAAACTTTTGATTTAAATAAAATATCAAAGGTTATTTGAAAAGAAAAGAGTTAAAGTGGTTATGTTAAATATTTGAGTTAATTCTTAAAAATTTAAGTGATTTAATAAAGATCTAATGAGCATATATTCTTAACAGAAATATGCCGCCAAGAAGGAGACAAAATCGTCGACAAGCCCAAGAGGGGTCAACCAATAACAACAATGATGCCAATGCGAACCCCGTTCAGCAGTTGGTAAATCTGTTGGCTGGAGCGATGAACAATCAGCCTCAAGCTCCACCAAACACCTCATTTAAAGACTTTAAGGCAGTGGGACCGCCAGATTTTAAGGGTTCCACGAACCCGATAGAAGCTCAGACTTGGGTTATGGAAATGGAGAAAATTTTTGAGGTCGCCCGTGTTAGGGAGGACCAGAAGACCGCCTACGTGACATTTATGTTAAAATCAGAAGCCAGCTACTGGTGGCAGGCAAATAAGATCAGGGGAGGAGAAGGTGTAATAACCTGGGAAAGGTTTAAAGAAATGTTTTTCGAGATGTATTTCCCGACCAGCTCCCAGAATCAAATGGAGGTGCAGTTTCTGGAGTTGAAGCAGGGGAATATGTCTGTGCCCGACTACGCGGCAAAGTTTAATGAATTATCTAGGTTTGCCCAATATCAGGTGCATACTGACGAAAGAAAGGCTAGGCGTTTTGAACAGGGACTGAAACCCTGGTTGTATAGCAAGGTGTCGATGTTTCAATTGAACACTTTTGCTGGAGTTCTGGAGAAGGCAATTCTCGCTGAAGGTGGAAGCAAAGCGGTGTCTAAGTACAATCAGGATCAAAAGAAGAAGAAGAATGATAGTGAAGGAAATAATAAGGCTAGTGGCAATCACACAGGGGGAATTAATAATCATAAACGAAAATGGAATGACAACCCGTCGTCTGTAAGTCAGCAAGGTAGTCAGAAGAAAAAGTTAGAACCATGCCCAACCAGTGGGAAGACTCACTTGGGAGTCTGCATGAAAGGAAAAAGAGTTTGTTACAACTGTGGTCAGGAAGGCCACATAGCACCTAACTGCCCTAACCCTAAGAAGGGCGCCTGCTACACATGTGGGTCAAAGGATCACTTGGCTAGAGACTGTCCAAAGAAGGCATCTGGAGGGGCAGGGTCAGGTGGACATAAGGGAAATAATAGTGGAAATCCTCTTACCATTACCAGACCGACTTCG
This sequence comes from Panax stipuleanatus, assembly GCA_020205555.1. Classification (NCBI taxonomy): domain Eukaryota; kingdom Viridiplantae; phylum Streptophyta; class Magnoliopsida; order Apiales; family Araliaceae; genus Panax; species Panax stipuleanatus. Next base: position 128,576,699 of record CM035121.1, read on the forward strand.
ACAAACCGACCAACTGCAAGGACATTTAACATGACCGTACAAGACGCTGGGCAGTCTCGTGATGTGGTGTCAGGTATCATTCCAATCAATAAAGTCAATGCTTATGTTTTATTTGATTCGGGTGCTACTTGTTCATTTATATCCGATGACTTTGCAAAGAATTTAGAATTGCTTAAAGACGAATTAGAAATCCCTATGAACATAGAGATTGCGAACAAGGAAGTAATTCCTGTTAAGTATATACACAAGAACTGTAGAGTGGATATTAAGGGTAATGTTATGAATGTAGATCTTATCCCGATTAAACTTGGGGAATTTGACGTTATCCTGGGAATGGATTGGCTATTCAATTATGGAGCCGTAATTGATTGCCAGAAGAAATGTATTAACCTTATGACTCCATCAAAGATTGTGTTTTATGGCAGCAAATCGCCTAGACAAGCGAGTTGTCTGACGATGATGCAGGCCAGGAAGTTATTAAGACAAGGCTGTGTGGGGTATTTAGCCTACATAGTAGATAGTCGTAAAGAGAATTCAAAGTTAGAAGAAATACCAGTCGTAAGAGACTTCGTGGATGTTTTCCCAGATGATCTGCCAGGACTTCTGCCTGACAGGGAAGTAGATTTTGTTATCGATTTGGTGCCAGGAACGGCTCCAATATCGAAAGCACCGTACCGGATGGCTCCGGTAGAAATGAAGGAATTGATGGTACAGCTACAAGAGCTGTTGGACAAGAAATATATTCAACCGAGCGTATCACCGTGGGGAGCGCCGGTATTATTTGTTAAGAAGAAGGATGGAACGATGCGACTCTGCATTGACTATAGAGAATTGAACAAGGTTACCATTAATAATAGGTATCCGTTGCCAAGGATTGATGATCTGTTTGATCAATTAAAAGGAGCGAGATATTTCTCGAAGATAGACCTGAGAAGTGGTTATCATCAGTTGAAGGTGAGGCCCGAAGATGTCCCAAAGACAGCGTTTAGGACACGATATGGTCACTACGAATTTTTGGTTATGTTATTTGGTCTAACAAATGCGCTTGCAGCATTTATGGGCCTAATGAATGGAGTGTTCAAGCCGTTTCTGGACAAATTCGTAGTGGTTTTTATTGATGATATATTGGTCTATTCTAAGACCAAGGAAGAACATGTTGAGCATTTGAAGTTGACGTTAGAAGTATTAAGAAGAGAGAAGTTGTATGCCAAATTCTCAAAGTGTGAATTCTGGATTGAAAGGGTGCAATTTCTCGGACATGTGATTGATAAGGACGAAATTTCGGTGGATCCCTCCAAAGTCGAAGCGGTGATGAATTGGGATCAGCCGAAAACACCGTCGGAAGTAAGAAGTTTTCTTGGATTAGCTGGTTACTATAGAAGATTTATTCAGGATTTTTCCAAGATCGCCACTCCATTAACGAATTTGACTAGGAAAGTTGTGAAATTCGTTTGGACGGAGAAGTGTGAGGAAAGTTTTCAAGAACTTAAGAGAAGGTTAAGTACAGCACCTTGTGTTGTCCCTTCCGGATGACACAAGAAATTTTGTGGTATATAGTGATGCGTCGCATAAAGGGCTAGGCTGTGTGCTTATGCAAAACAGCAGAGTCATTGTGTATGCGTCACGACAACTAAAAGATTACGAGAAGGGATATCCAACCCATGATTTGGAATTGGCTGCGGTGGTATTCGCTTTAAATATTTGGAGACACTATCTCTATGGGGAAAAGTGTGAAATATATACAGACCATAAGAGTCTGAAGTATATTTTCACACAGAAAGACTTGAATATGCGCCAAAGAAGGTGGCTGGAGTTAATAAAGGATTATGATTGTGATATCTTATACCACCCAGGAAAAGCGAATGTTGTAGCCGACGCCTTAAGCAGAAAGTTGATGATGCTGACAGCACAGGAAGAATTGATTTCAGCAATGGAAACGCTGGAATTGGAAGTAGGATGTCCAATGGAGACTGACGAGAAACTGTTCCAAATGCAAGCTGGTACAACTTTATTGGATAAGATTAAGGAAGCACAAATCCTGGATAAGGAATGTGAGGAAGTAAAGAAAAAGATATCTGAAGGGACTGAACTTAGATTTAAAATGGATAGCGAAGGATTTTTGAGATTTGAAAGTAGAGTTTGGGTACCGCCAATACCAGAAATCAAGGAGGACATTCTGAGCGAGGCTCATAGTTCGAGGTATTCCATTCACCCCGGAAGTACCAAGATGTATCAGGATTTACGACAACACTTTTGGTGGCCAAATTTGAAGAGGGACGTTGCTGAATGTGTTGCCAAGTGTCTGACTTGCCAAAGGATCAAGGCAGAACACCAAAGACCAAGTGGTTTGTTACAACCTTTAGAAATCCCAGAATGGAAATGGGAACATATTACAATGGATTTTGTTGTTGGCCTTCCGACGACCCAGAAAGGCTATGACGCAGTATGGGTTATCGTCGACTGATTAACGAAATCCGCACACTTTCTTCCGATCAAAATCAGATTTAACCTAGAACAATTGGCAAAGTTATATGTAAAAGAGATTGTTTCGAGGCACGGGGTGCCAGTGTCAATTATTTCTGACCGTGATCCGCGCTTCACATCGAATTTCTGGAAGCGACTACAAGAATGCATGGGAACACAGTTGAGGATGAGCACCGCTTATCACCCTCATACTGACGGGCAAAGTGAAAGAACGATCCAAACATTAGAGGATATGCTTAGAGCATGCATAATGGATTTTAAAGGCAATTGGGATGATCATTTGCCGCTTATAGAATTTGGTTATAATAATAGTTACCACGCTAGTATTGGTATGCCGCCTTACGAAGCGTTGTACGGTAGAAAGTGCAGAACTCCACTGTACTGGGATGAAGTTGGTGAAAGACAATTGCTAGGACCAGAGTTAGTCTAACAAACGGCAGAAATAGTTAAAGTAATTCGGACAAGATTAGTAGCGGCTCAGGATAGGCAGAAGAAATACGCCGATCCACACCGCAAGAATGTAGAGTTTGAATCGGGTAGTTTTGTATTTTTGAAGGTCTCTCCTTGGAAGGAAAAGATCAGATTTGGTAAGAAGGGAAAATTGAGCCCAAGGTTCATTGGACCCTTTGAGGTACTCCGAAGAATTGGAGAAGTAGCCTATGAGGTAGCTTTACCTCCGGCACTGGAGCATGTCCACAACGTTTTCCATGTGTCGGTATTACGACGTTATAAACCCGATTACAAACATGTGATAGAATATGAACCCCTACAATTTGAGAAAGATTTATCATACCAAGAAGTTCCTGTTCAGATAGTTGACAGGAAAGAGCAAGTTCTCAGGAACAAAGTAATACCTTCTGTTAAGGTAATTTGGAGGAACCACAACGCTGAAAAAGCTACGTGGGAACTCGAAGAGAATATGATGAATAATTATCCACACTTATTTTCTTGAATAGGTGAACGTGATTCTGAGGACAGAATCCTTTAAAGGGGGGAAAGATGTGACGAACGAGAATTTTGTAAAGATATTTGAATATTTATTAAAATAAATAAATATTTTTAATGATTTAATTATTGAGCTAAATAATTAATTCATGAATTTGTGGTAGATTAATTTAATTATATGTGTTACATTAATTAAATTAATGTGGAGTGATTTAATAGTTCAAAGTTGTTTGAATATTTATAATGGGACGAAATTATTAAATCGAACCGTGATTCTGAGGACAGAATCCTTTTAAGGGGGGAAAAATGTGACGAACGAGAATTTTGTAAAGATATTTGAATATTTATTGAAATAAATAAATATTTTTAATGATTTAATTATTGAGTTAAATAATTAATTCATGAATTTGTGGTAGATTAATTTAATTATATGTGTTACATTAATTAAATTAATGTGTAGTTATTTAATAGTTCAAAGTATTTAATTAATTAAGTTTATTTAATTAATTGAATTAATTAAATAAGCATATATTACTTTAATTAATTTAATAATTAATTAAAGAATTAGTGAATTAACATAATTAATAAATAAAAATATTAATTATGTGACAATATAATTTAATGTAAAATTTATTATATTTTATTTAATTGATTTAAATAAAATTAATTGATTAATTAAAGTGTTACAATTAACTATATACTAAACTAGTTAATTAAAATAAATGATAAAGGAATTAAGGGTGTAGCCAAACAAGGCCTTAAGGGGAGTTAGTCCGTTTGTTATACAACGGATATATTATATATACGTATATTATCCTGTTAAACGGAATTGTTTTCATTTTGTTCAAAGTCAGAAAAAGAAATAAAAAAAACTTAGAAATCTTCAGAGAGAAGAAGAAGAAGAGAGAAAGAGGTTTGAGGAATTCTGAGTATTGTATTAGATTTATCTTCATACTAACAAAGGGTAATCTTCCTTTTTAAGTTTTTAAAAGTTATATTTTTTTTCAAAGTCTTCATTTACGTATTTGAGTTTTCTGTGAAAATTGGGTTTCCCAATTGGGTTACGATATGGCTTTATCTATATGGGTATGGAATCATAACGTGTTTTTCTAACATATAATCATGTTTTAAAGGATCAATTTTATATAATCTGGCCTTAATTGGGTTTTTCAAATATTTACAGAGTTTTTATACGTCTTTATAAAAACTCTCTGTTAAGAATTATTTTAAAAAATTAAACCAAGATATGTTTATATATGTAATCATATATGTTGGTATTATGTGTTAGATCATGTATCTATGATTTACACTGACCACACCAAATAACTTTGTTAATAAATGGGTTTTATGAAATTACAGAGTATTGAATATGGGTGAATAACCCATATGGGTTAAATTAATGATTAAATCATATGTTTATATTTAAATTGATACATGAATATGATTGTATATGTTAAAACAAAGAAAATGGAATTGAAATAAATGAATTCGGTGTAGTAACGAATCCGTAAGGAGATTTTTTTTATGTTTTTCATTAAACTCTTGAAAGTTTTGAAGAACAATGAAAATTAATATGTTAATTTGTGTAATTACATGACTTGGAATGTTAAGAACATGTTATAAGTGTTATATAATGTTCCTGTGAAGTTTATACTTCATGGGTAACATTATAAATCAGTATAATGATGTGAATTGGGAGAAAATGAGAGAAAATCTGTGTTCGTTCGCGAACTTCAGATTTTGAAATTTTCGCAGCAGCGCGGCCGCGCCGGCTGCAAGGCAAAGTGGCGCGCGGCCGCGCCTGTCCGAAAATTTTGAATTTTTTTTTGCTAAGTGTTGAAAATTTTTGAAATGTGTTTTGAGTCTAATGAACATGAACACATGTTGTATAAATATAATAAAATATTGATATGAGTTTAATAATTTATGTTATGTAATTAATTAATAAATAAATTACGTGACTTAAACTATTATTTGTAAAGGTTAAATAATGTGTTATAAACATTAAGACATTATTTTAAATCTAATTAACATGTAGACATGTTATATATGTAATGAGTTATTAATACAAGTTAATAACTTAAGTTACGTGATTAATTAACAAGTCAATTAATCAACGTAAACCATTATTTGAAAACTTAATAATGAGTTTGAAGAATACTATTGTAAATCAATAATCATATCGAACCTGTGATTAATTGATATTGTAAATGTGTGATAGGTAAGAGTAATTAAAGAAGTGAGTAATAACTGTAGCTTGCGCACGAGGCAAGTTTTCTATCCCTAACTTATTATTATTGTTTGGCAAGTTTCCTAAACTAAACTCTTTTAATTAAGCAATTGCTATGCTTAATTACTATTGTTGAGAAAATTCTTACTCTTGAATATCCAAGTTTAGAATTTCACATGAGATGCCATGATTCTTTTAAAAGTATCATTTAAGTGTACAATACTTATTCGATTGTATACCTTGAGAAGTTAATATTCAATATGAATATCATTTATTGAATTATCCAAACCAACTTTATTTGGTACGGATTCTGATGTCAAATTGAGATGAACAACCCTAATGTAGGGGATTAATGAAGATGCTTTAAGCGTTAAGATAATGTGCACAGTATCAGTACGAAGGGCTGATCTCCCTAAGTACGAGAAGTAAAGTCTATAGTCTTATGACTGTTAAAAGTTGGAAAGGTTAATATACTTGACAACCTAAGACTCGGTTCAAGGTCTTAATGACCCTCAGAAGTAATTTGACTCTTGATTAATATTCTTGATTCAAAAGTTGAGAAGTAATTTGACTCTTGATTAATATTCTTGATTCAAATGTTGAGCTTTCTGTTATTCAGAATTCTTTCACTCGCATGTTATTATTCTGTCATATTTTTATACTTGCGGGCATCCGTGCTCACTCTTGCATAATAACATTGCAGCTAATAATGAACGAAGTGATGTACCTTCTAGTGGTAAGGGCAAAGGAAAAGCTAATAAGTGATGAAGATTTGTGTTGTCATGAATAATGTTAAAGTTTAAGATTTATGTGTGATGATTTAAGACTTATTTATTTACGTTTCCGCAATAGATATTTAAGGTTAAGTATAACCTGGGATTTATGATGTATTTTTATTTCAGATGATGTAAGATGATGATTTATTTATCTAATAAATGAATTTCATTATTTATGGGTAGATAGTTGTATGATATTGGAACAGTGAACACCAAATCCTGTAGAAATTAAGATACCGGATTTGGGGGTGTCACAATCAACCTCTGTTGCCGTCTCAACCCACAGTCAGACCTTCATGAAAACAAAAGAAGCTGAAGAAGGCAGTCTCTGTAGATACAGACTCACAAAACACTATGTCTTCAAATGAGTAAAACTTTAGTCCTTCCTCAATAAAAAAATCTGGACTATCTAGGTGATGAAAATCGAACATGCCTTCATCACAGCCCGAGTCTCAACTGCCTTTGGTAAACCTTTTCCCTTCTTCTGATATTCATGAAAATTTCTTTCGCAAGTAATGCATATGAATCTCGTTTTAAATCGATTATTGTTCATAAACAGTTTGTCTATGAGAAATCAATTGATCAAATCAGTTATCAAGATTCTCCTTTGAAAACCTTTTTTGAATCTTGTGGAATATTTTCTATGGTCTTTCCTCCTTCAGTTGCTTATCCTCGATTGGCAAAATAATTTTATACTAATCTCGAGTGTCATGGTGATTTTTATACATCTTTTGTGAAGGGTAAATCTCTGTATTTCACGGTCATAGATTTTGGTAGTATATTTAGTATTCCTTTTTCTGGTGTCTGTCCTTTTACTGACAAGGGTGCTGTTCATATCCCTTTTACTCCTTTGGAACAATTACAAATTGTTATGGATAATCCTATTTTGCTTTAAGTTTTTACTCCCAAAACTGTAGATGTGTGTCCAACTGCTTGTGTATTCCACAAATTGGTATGGTAAAATTTGATGCCCCGTTTAGGTGAGAGTGCAGATTTTACATACCAAGACTTGGTAATTATGGCAATGATTCTTAAAGGTGTTTCTTTTAATTTGTCTCTTATGCTCTTGCAACATATGATGAGTTGTCTGCGAAAAATAAAGACGTGTCTGCCTTTTAGTGCTTGTCTCATAAATTTTTTCCAACATTTCAAAATTTTGTTTTAAAATGAAATTTCTGTAGCAGTTTATGATTCTATTGATATTGACAATTTAAAATAATCTCGGATAGCTTTGGTCGATGGACAGTTCGTTCGATTTGTATCTAATCCTCCTATTATACATATACCCAATCCTTTTTCATCTACTATGCCCGAACACATTCATCTCCTGAAATTCTTGGTCTATTAAACACTATTATTTTGAATCAAGAACATTTGAAAAATAATATGACTGATATCAAAGCTCGACTTACTGTTTTGGAGAAAGGTAAATTACCTTTGGGTGCTCTTAAAATAAATAAACTGTTTAACCATGTTGAGGATGAGTTCATAGATTTGCAGGTTGGTTTTCAGTTGCAAACAAAAGCCTTGGTAGAGGTTATGTAATGCAAAATGAATAGGAATGCATGTCAATTGAGTCAAGAATTTAAATTTGTTTGCAATCAGGTAGGTGAGTTAGCAGATTTCACTACTACTCAATTGAATGATGTGGCAACCAAATTATATTTTCAGAGGAAGTATTCATTCGTCACTGAATGGACTCACTGCAATTGGATGGCTGAATACATTGGAGACTTTATGGACTTACCTCTGCCGGATGCAACATTCATTCCTCGCCCTCCTCAGTTTCCTACTGATCTTTCCTTTGTCGAACGAGTTCATCGTGCCACTCATCATCCATATTTCACTCAACGTGCTGCACAGAATACAAAGGTGGTTGATCTTGACTGATTTTCCTCCCTTTTTGATAGATGCCAAAGGGGAAGACAAAAGGAGTATTTTGGCTGATTGGTCTGCTGATTGGTATTTTAGTCTGCTGAATGAACCTGAATGAACTTAATTTTATGCTTTACTGAAATTGGTTGGCTGTTTTAAGACTGATATATTTGTTTTGGGTTGTGGTGTTTGAAGACTGATTTTAAGACTAATATTGCTGATAATTTGATATGTTAGTAATTTGATAAGTTGATATTTGATAAATGGTTTTTGATATTAAAACTAACATATGTGCAGGTGACAGGTACTTAAAAGGTACAATGGGGTACATTGGGAAATCTAATTTTATTAGATTAATATTATGCTTAATTTAAAATTCCTGAAATATAGTTGTTATATAGTATTCATGAATTTAGGGGGAGCTAGGGGGAGCTATAATTCTTATGTTGTCATCATCAAAAACGGGGAGAATGTTAACTTAGTCATATTCTATCCTTGTGTTTTGATGATGACTTGATTTTTGTACTAAATCCTTTATATGACATTTCAGGTATTTGATAAAAAGGAACCTTGGTGGTGTACTCAAATGGATTGAAGATTTTATTATACTAGGAAATAAAATGTAAGGTCAATTGCATTTAATTGATTTTCAATCAAGGCTCTAGGACATATTATGTGCATTATATGTTTGTCTAAATTGAAAGGGATTTTAAAATGATGAAAAGGTTTTTCGGTAATAAATAAAATAATTTTGTTACTTGATCATTTTTTTAGTAAGACATAATTTTATCAAGAACAAGAGTTCTAAAGTATTATAGAAAAACGCGACGTTAGTGGATCCTGATGAGATATATATATATATATATATATATATATATAATGACGTGTGTATGCTAAAGTATGAGAAGCTATATGGTTGAGATATGATATAGGAACGGTTTTTTAGGAAGTCATGATTACATAGAGTCTTGGAACTCTAATACACTTTTTATATTGGAATGGGTTATACCTTTTTGTATTGCTAAAGTCAAATAACAAAAGTGGGTTATATATGTTTATCTTTATAATTTATTTTTATCTCCCAGATATTTTTGCAATTATTAATTGTTTTGATTTCATATATATATGGGTATGTATTTAGAATAATTTATTGGGAATAGTTAGTTGTATAAAATGATTTTTTTTAAGAAAGAAAAAAAAACGGAAACTAATTTTTTTTTATCTTTCGCCGTCTTCCGTGGCAGTGGGCATTAAATTGTGACTGACCCACGATTTTTTTTTTTGTAAGCCACGAATTGTTATTAATATGATCCGGAAAGTGATTCAATTTCAAAAAGGGTGATTCACGAATTCCTTTTAAAAAGGGTACTTGGATAATATGAAGCCTGCAGGATTCTTATATATATATATATATATATATATGGAATGTTTTAATTCATTAGATGAATATTTATTTATTGATGCATATGGTGATATGTATGATAATAATGTGGTTGATTATGGAATATTGACCAATGTGATTGAATTTTATTTTAGTTGAATGCTTGAATGAATGAGTTTTATTAAATGGAGTCTGCGTACCTCGTCTTCTCTAGTTTTTTCTTGATGTAAAATTCTATCTCCCTCATATGTACTTCCCCTTGACTGCTGATCAAGGTTTCTATTTAATTTAAATAGTTTAATGTAATAGAAATAGTTAGAATTATATTGAAGAATTGGAGACCAAGGAACAAGGAGCGCTTGAAGACCCGTTTGTATGGAGCCCGGGTTTAAATGTAATAGTTATGTTTAAATTTAAATTCTTGCACTCCTAGGTTTGACCTTTTGGTTCACTTGGTGGCTCTAGTGAACCAAACTAGAATAAAATTTAATAATCAATCCAAGTAGAATATAGTATTCTATATGTGCATGCTAAGTATTATATATATATATATATATATATATATTATATTTTATGAAGACATGCTTCGCATGTTTAATAAAATGACGCGTATTTTATTTATATATATATGTGTGTGTTTGTGTGTGTGTGTGTGCATGTGCGCTAAACAAGATGAGATAAATAATAACAAACCCATCAAAGAAATTAAGTCTAAAGCGTTCAATGATATTTAGAATATCGAACGTCGTCTTCTAGCATGATAAATTAATGAAATATTAAATATTTAATACGAGTTTGTTGTGCTATCCACAAGATAAGTATTGCGTATTTAAGATATTAATTTAATCACATTTGATGCTTATCAAGAAAATTGAACAATACTGTTTTGTTGTGCTATCCACAAGGACAATATTTTATTTTATTTTTAATTTATGGAAGTGCTAGGTTGGACTTTGTAACGACCAAGAATTTTAAGCTCCTTATTAATTTTATATGTAATTTTAAATTTTTAAGAGTTAATTTTTCAAACTTATTTAAACTTTATGTGGTTATGTGCTTATGTAGTTTAACCTATGCGAATAAATGCTAGGATTTTTATTAAAGGGAATCACTAATGGTTATTTAAATTAGTAGATAACCCTGAGACTTTTGTATCAAAATATTGATAAAAGTGTTAGTAATTATATATTCAAATTTACTTGAATATAGTGTAGAGAGTTAATCGTGATTGATTAATTGATATTGGTGTAATTAATCGATAACGTATGAAATTATTATTGTTGTTGATTTATAATGAATAAATAATAATTAATGAATTGGGAGTAATTAATTGATTATGTGTTGATTAATTATTATTATGAATAAATAATAATTAATGAGTAAGAGATAAATAAATATAATAATATTATATTTAATTGATTAATTATTTTATACAAGCATGTGATATGTAAACTTTTTATATATGGTAGTTAACTATATATTATATATAGTACAAGGTAACATATTAATGTGGCATATATTATATATAGACTATATAGTAACCTTAATTGTATTATGTGAGGTTGATGAATTGAATGTGTACATAAGAGCATGTGACAATATATGGATAGACATTAATATGTATACCCTATTACTTCATATTATATCAATAACATTATTAATTGATAAATGATTTCAATAAGTTATTATAATTATTATAATAACAGTTATTATTATAATAATACCCAATTGCTTTATATTCAGTGTTAATAGAAAATGTACATGGATTATATGATTGGTGTATATGTATCTACTTGATGCATTATATTTTTGCTAATTGAAATAACATGGTAACACCCATTTTAATGTATAACTTAAATATATATTATGTGTATATATATTATAGAGCCTAGTGTATTTATTATATAACTAAGTGTTGGGTGCACTAATAGAATGCTGAGATTGCTTTGTTTGTCCCATATTATGTGCCCAATTTTTCTCTTATTTCTCATACACGTGAACATGCTATGCTACTCTATATCTTCCTCAATTTCTTCACAAAGCTTAGCTAATCATGAAATGGAGAGTGGAGATGATGATGGATTGCACCAACCCTTACCAACTTCTTGTAATCCATTATGTAATCATACAATCCTTTGTTTTGATTTGATGAACAAAGTCAAGAACCGGATATTGAAATTGCCTTTAAATTAGCTCTCTTCCTTCTCTATTGCAATTGCTGAGATTTCCATACAAGTATAGAATTAGTAGAATTGCTAGTGAGTTATTGTGAGTTATAGTGAGTAAGAGATTAAGCAGCAAAGCAAATACATAGGTATAATTCCATGCTCTTCATTCATGCTCTTCATTTTTCTAATTCTGAGTCTTTGATTCTTGAGTTAGGCATAGATTGATTGTTAATTAGTTTGGAATATGATTAAGTGGTATATAAGTTGATATATATAGATCTGTGTTGTAGTATGATTGAATTGTTATTCGTTGGAATTTTTTGTGTTGGGTTTATGGTTACTACCGAAACTGCAAAGCTCCTGGTCTGGCCGCCAGCCTGCGCAGCTGCGCCAGTATTACACTGGCCAGCGGCGCAGCTGCGGCGGGCCTGAACCAGAGATTTTGAGTTCTGTTGCTAAGTTGTTATGTGCCGATCTATAATACCTTATTTGGCAAGCATGTATACATGATTAATATATATATATATATATATATATAGGTACGTAGACATAGTATAAGTATGTATAATCATGTTATTACACTCAAATGATGAAAAGGAGTTAATGTTTACAAATGAACTTAGAAATTTCTAAAGTGAACTTGTTATGGATATATCCTGTATGTGTATTCTGATTTTTAGAACCGTCCGTATGGTCTAAATGGACATGAGCACTAAGTCTAAAGTGTTAATCGTACATTAGCGTACTTGATTAAGGGTTGAGACAATTTCAAAAATAAGAAACTTAAGACTTTTAAAGTAAACTTGACCAATAATGTTGACTTGTGATTTCTGACCATTTGAGATCATTCATGTGGCTTTGGTATGTGTTTCTAATGCAAGTGAGTCATAGTTATAAAACACTTGATTATACCAAACGACCTTTGTGGACTTAGTATACTTTTGAAAGAGAACCTTAGAATGTGAAAGCTAACGACATTGATTACCATGTGAGTTATGTTCTGGTCACGCAAGCATATATATTAGGATGTTATTATGTCTATAGACGTACTAACAAGCACCTCATTTATTTATGCACAGATTTCACATATGAATGCTTAATCATAGAAAATGAACTTCAAATATGAACTATGTGATTTGAAGTATATTTGTGTAATATACTCGAGCATATATATCAAGTATTGTTTAGTCTCATTATGAGATAGTATGACCGGAGAAGTAAACCTTTGAAGTATGAACTTGTTTAACTTGAGGTTTACCAGTATGAAAACATATGACTCTGAAATTTGATTAGGATGAGCATGCTAGTTTCGAATGAGAAATTATAACTTGATAAGCATGTGTATTGGTTTAATGGCAATAGTTGCATGCTAGAGTTACGCCGGGACACTTTCAGACCCGAACAATTTGCTTAAGTCGGATTTTAACAGTTAACATATTATGATGCTATAAATGGTATGCTATAAATGGTATGTTTGATATTGAACGTGATCTTATGTGATAGATTTATATAACGACTAGATTCTTGTATGTGTGAACTTATATTAGTTTATATATACTAATTGGAGAGATCGACTTGTTAATGTTAGGTCGTTCCAACGCCGTTTAATTAAAGCTAGAATTATTTGTAGCTGAGCAAACAGGCAAGTTTCCTAGACCCTTGCATTACTTTATTGAACGGATATTGTAAGCAAGTTTCCCGAACTTCACTCTTTGATTGTGCAAGTTCTTTTGAACCCGTTCTTGTATTATATGCAAGTCTCCCTAACTTTACTCAAATTTATATCGAGCAGGGTATTATTATATTGCAAGTTTTCTTGAACTACTCTTTTATTTGAGCAAGTTTTTCTTGACTTATACTTATTTATTGTAAAAGTATCCGGACCCTATTGTGCAAGTATTCTAAATTCTTGTACTACCTTATTCAATGAACCGTGTAAGCGAGTTTCTAAACTTCACTTATTTTTGGTGAAAGTCACCTATCCTTTTCATATTGTATTGAGCAGGTTATTATTGTATTGTGAAAGTTCCCCGAACTTCACACTTTGGTTATTGTGAAAGTTCCCCGAACTTTACATTTTGAGTATTGTGAAAGTTCCCCGAACTTCACATTTTGAGTATTGTGAAAGTTCTCCGAACTTCACATTTTGGTTATTTTGCAAATTCTCGAAATTCATTTCTTTATTATACAAGTTTTCTAAACTTATACAAACTCATATATTGTGCAAGTATCTTATCTTTGTGTTTACTTTACTCAAAGAACGTTGTAAGCAAATGTCCTAACCTATGCATTTACTTTATGCAAGGGATCTATTATGGTGAAATTCCCCGAATTTCACTCTGTGATGTTGTAAGTGTCTAAGCCTATGCATTTATTTTATGCAAGGAATCTATTATCGTGCAAGTTCCCCGAACTTCACACGTTGAGTATTGTGCAAGTTTCCCGAACTTCACACGTTGAGTATTGTGCAAGTTCCTCGAACTTACACAACTTCATATATTGTGCAAATTCTAAACTTCACTTTGTGCAAGTTCTCTATCCTTCTCATATTGTATTGAGTAGGTTATTGTTGAATTAAAAGTTATTTACTTAATTGCTTGAACTTTATTTCCAAGCATGTTATTTAGTGGTTTAATTACTTATCAATTATTCCACATTGATATTATTGATGTCCGCACCTAGTGTATTTGAGCTCGTACAGTCTTGGACTTGTACATTATTCAAGGTTCTAAATTTCTTGAACTATGTCAGTAAGAGTCTGAACCTTTGCTCGGTCAGACTAGTGTATGAAGTTTTCTTTAAAGCTATCCAAACCAATTGATGGTAATAATTCTTAGACGGAATAGAACACCCCTCATATGTAGGAGTGTGCCCAGGTATCTAATATATAGGATACGAGTAAGCAGATATAAGTGTTATGCATATTCACAGTTGTGCCCGAGGCTGATCTCCTCGAGGTACTTAGTTTCTGTAGCCAGAAGCCAGTAACCCAAAAAGGGTCAATTAACTATTGAACCCATTGGAAAGTTATAGTTCAGAGTCTACTCGACTATCAGTCATTCTAAAGGCAATTATTATCTTTACTTTTAATATTCATATTGTTGAATTGTTCAGATGTTCATATCGTTGAATCTATCTAATATTAATATCATTGAATCATTCTATTATTCATATTGTTGAATCGTTCAGATATTCATATTATTGAATCATTCTATTATTCATATTATTGAATCGTTCTAATATTCATATTGTTGAATCGTTCAGATATTCATACTATTGAATCGTTCAGATATTCATATTATTGAATCAGTTCTAATATTCATATTGTTGAATCGTTCAGATATTCATATTGTTGAATCGTTCAGATATTTATATTATTGAATCGTTCTAATATTCGTATTGTTGAATCTTTAAGATATTCATTTTGTTGAAATCATTGTCAGATATTTTTTCACTCATCATGATATATCCTTTATTGTTGTATTTAAACTTGCTGAGCAAACTTGTTGCTCATTCTTGCTATATCATGACTTATATTGCAGTTAAGCCCGAGCCCTCAAGGAAGGACAAGGGTAAAGGAAAGATTTAGAATGGTTTGCAAGGAGCAGACTTTGTCTTTGTGATTTTTTTAATTACTGTTAATGTAATATGAACCCTAATGTTTATTCTAGGGTATATTTGTATTGATGTATTAAGAGTATCGAATCTTGGGACTAGTAACACCTTTTGAATGAACGACTTACGTTTATTATATTCCGCATTTTAGTTATCGTATGTTACTTAAAGGTGGATGTTAGTATTATTTCGTGGCGACCGGAACGGGTCAGAGGACCCTGATTCGGGGGTGTCACAGGTTGGTATCAAAGTTTTAGGTTATAAACGTTAGGAATGCTAAATCTAAGTTATAACCTTAGTAGAAAACTCAAGTAGAGTGTGTAAGTGATGGATTTAGGATACCCATCGAGTCTTATTGTGATACTGAAGTTGTTTATTTAAATCAGCTATGATTGATAGATGTCCTAACTTCTTAATGCTAACATGAATAGCATATCACATAAAGCCTAATGTTTTCTTCCTGTCCTCAGGATCATGCCGCCTAGGGGATTTTTGTGGAACCAGAGGGAGGAAGGATCTGTTAGCAATGGTGGAGGGGGAAATGTCGACCCAATGCAGAGCTTCGTTAACCTATTAACAAAAGCAATACAGAACATAACCCCGCCAGCAGCTGAGCAGCCAGGACATTACTTGGCTAGCTTTAAGGACTTTAAATTGGTAGGACCACCGGAATTTTGAGAAACCTTGGACCCAATTGAAGCCCAGACATGGGTAGAAGAAATTGAGAAGGTTTTTGAGGTCGCACGGGTGGCCGAGGCACAGAAGACGAGTTTTGCTACATTCATGATGAAGGCGAAGCTAATAATTGGTGGGAACCCAATAAAGGACTAGCAGGCGAAGGAGTTATTATGTGGGACAGATTTAAGAATTTTTTTTCAGAGAATACGTACCAAGATATGGAAGTTAAGTTTCTGGAGCTGAGGCAAGGAGGTATGTCAGTCGCAGAGAACAAGGCAAGATTTAAAGAGTGGGCTCGATTCACCTCGCATCGGGTGGATATGGAGGCCAGGAAAGCAGAGAGATTTGAATTAGGATTGAAACCATGGGTGCAGAAGGTAATAGATGTATTGAAGATTAAGACTTTTTTTGATCTTTTGGAAAGGGCTATCATTGCCGAAGGAGGTAATGAAGCCATAGCGCAATTTAAGCAAGTTAAGAAGATCGGTCAGGAAGGATAGAAAGGGGGAAACAGCGGAGGAAGTAAAACCAATAAGCGTAAATGGATGGAGAGTCAATCATTCGGAGGTGGCAAATCCAGGGGAAAGGCTAAGAAAAGTTTAAAGTGCAGTAGCTGTGGAAGGAACCACTTGGGGGAATGCTTGAAGGGGAAGAACGCATGTTATCATTATGGATAACCGGGGCACATGGCTCCTCAATGTCTGAATAAGCCAAGAGGAGGATGTTTCGCGTGTAGAGCCACAGACCATCAAATCAAGGACTTGCCCGAAGAGAAAGGGCGTTGCAGCTAGCGGTAACCGCAACAACAAGGACGTAGTGTCAGGTATCATCCCGATCAATTATATAGATGCATATATGTTATTCGATTCGGGTGCCACCTGTTCTTTTGTTTCTGAAGAATTTGTTAAATAGTTAGACTTACCCCGTGAGAAATTAGAACACCCTATGGGCGTAGGAGTAGCAAACAAGGAAGTTATCCCCGTAGAATACATTCATAGGAATTGTTATTCTGATTTGAAGGGAATTCGTGGATGTCTTCCCAAACGAGATTTAGTAGCAGTAGTTTTTGCCTTGGAGTTTTGGAAGAATTATTTTTATAGCGAGAAGTGTGAGATATACACAGTCTGAAGTATATCTTCACGCAGAAGGAATTAAACATGAGGCAGCGCTGATGGCTAGGATTGATCAAAGAATATGATTGTGAAATTCTGTACCATCCAGGCAAAGCAAATGTAGTGCCAGATGCCTTGGATAGGAAAGGCAAAGGGAAGTTATCGAGGTTGACCATTCAGAAGAATTAGTGAAAGATTTTGAAATACTAGACTTAGAGGTTAATTATCCGATGGAGACCAAAGAGAGATTAATTACAGTGTCAGTAAGCCCGACGTTATTAGATAAGGTTAAGAAGGCACAAGAGAAGGACGAAGTTTGTGATAACATCAAGAAGCGATTAGCTGAAGGTGATGAGTTAAAATTTAAGATTGATAGCACTGAACTGCTAAGATTTGAAGGACAAATTTGGGAACCGTTAGTACTAGAACTAAGAGAAGAGATTTTGCTAGAAGCATTTTTTGGAAGGTAAGTGTCGAGCACCGTTATGTTGAGACGAAGTAGGTGAACGTCGACTGTTGGGACCAGAAGTGGTACAGCAGACGGTAGAGATTATCTAAGTGATAAGAGTGAATTATCCGTTTTTATTGGAGTAACCTTATTTTTACAATTCCGAGGACGAAATTTTTATAAGGGGGAGGGATGTAACGACTAGGAATATTAAGCTTCTTATTAATTTTATATGTGATTTTAAATTTTTAAGAGTTAATTTTTCAAACTTATTTAAACCTTATGTGGTTATGTGCTTATGTGATTTAACCTATGCGAATAAATGCTAGGATTTTTATGGAAGTGAATCACTAATGGTTATTTAAATTAGTAGATTAACCCTAAGACTTTTGTATCAGAATATTGATAAAAGTGTTAGTAATTATATATTCAAATTTACTTGAATATAGTGTAGAGAGTTAATCGTGATTGATTAATTGATATTGGTGTAATTAATCGATAACGTATGAAATTATTATTGTTGTTGATTTATAATAAATAAAAAATAATTAATGAATTGGGAGTAATTAATTGATTATGTGTTGATTAATTATTATTATGAATAAATAATAATTAATGAGTAAGAGATAAATAAATATAATAATATTATATTTAATTGATTAATTATTTTATACAAGCATGTGATATGTAAACTTTTTATATATAGTAGTTAACTATATATTATATATAGTACAAGGTAACATATTAATGTGACATATATTATATATAGACTATATAGTAACCTTAATTGTATTATGTGAGGTTGATGAATTGAATGTGTACATAAGAGCATGTGACAATACATGGATAGACATTAATATGTATACCCTATAACTTTATATTATATCAATAACATTATTAATTTATAAATGATTTCAATAAGTTATTATAATTATTATAATAACAGTTATTATTATAATAATACCCAATTGCTTTATATTCGGTGTTAATAGAAAATATACATGGATCATATGATTGGTGTATATGTATCTACTTGATGCATTATATTTTTGTAATTGAAATAACATGGTAACACCCATTTTAATGTATAACTTAAATATATATTATGTGTATATATATTATAGAGCCTATTGTATTTATTATATAACTAAGTGTTAGGTGCACTATTAGAAATGCTGAGATTGCTTTGTTTGTCCCATATTATGTGCCCAATTGCTCTCTTATTTCTCATACACGTGAACCCACATGCTATGCTACTCTATATCTTCCTCAATTTCTTCACAAAGCTTAGCTAATCATGAAATAGGGAGTGGAGATGATGATGGATTGCACCAACCCTTACCAACTTCTTGTAATCCATTATGTAATTATACAATCCTTTGTTTTGATTTGATGAACAAAGTCAAGAACCGGATATTGAAATTGCCTATAAATTAGCTCTCTTCCTTCTCTATTGCAATTGTTGAGATTTCCATACAAGTATAGAATTAGTAGAATTGCTAGTGAGTTATTGTGAGTTATAGTGAGTAAGAGATTAAGCAGCAAAGCAAATACATAGGTATAATTCCATGCTCTTCAATCATGTTCTTCATTTTTCTAATTCTGAGTCTTTGATTCTTGAGTTAGGCATGGATTGATTGTTAATTAGTTTGGAATATGATTAAGTGGTATATAAGTTGATATATATAGAACTGTGTTGTAGTATGATTGAATTGTTATTCGTTGGAATTTTTTGTTTTGGGTTTATGGTTACTGCCGAAACTGCAAAGCTCCTGGTCTGGCCGCCAGCCTGCGCAGCTGCGGCGGGCCTGAACCAGAGATTTTGAGTTCTGTTGCTAAGCTGTTATGTGCCAACCTATAGTACCTTATTTGGCAAGCATGTATACATGATTAATATATATATATATATATATATATATATATAGGTACGTAGACATAGTATAAGTATGTATAATCATGTTAGTACACTTAAATGATGAAAAGGAGTTAATGTTTACAAATGAACTTAGAAATTTCTAAAGTGAACTTGTTATGGATATATCATGTATGTGTATTCTGATTTTTAGAACCGTCCGTATGGTCTAAATGGACATGAGCACTAAGTCTAAAGTGTTAATCGTACATTAGCGTACTTGATTAAGGGTTGAGACAATTTCAAAAATAAGAAACTTAAGACTTTCTAAGTAAACTTAACCAATAATGTTGACTTGTGATTTCTGACCATTTGAGATCATTCATGTGGCTTTGGTATGTGTTTCTAATCCAAGTGAGTCATAGTTACAAAACACTTGATTATACTAAACGACATTTGTGGACTTAGTATACTTTTGAAAGAGAACTTTAGAATGTGAAAGCTAACGACATTGATTACCATTTGTGAGTCATGTTATGGTCACGCAAGCATATATATTAGGATGTTATTATGTCTATAGACGTACTCACAAGCACCTCGTTTATTTATGCACAGATTTTACATATGCATGCTTAATCATAGAAAATGAACTTCAAATATGAACTATGTGATTTGAAGTATATTTGTGTAATATACTCGAGCATATATATCAAGTATTGTTTAGTCCCATTATGAGATAGTATGACCAGAGTAGTAAACCTTTGAAGTATGAACTTGTTTAACTTGAGGTTTACCAGCATGAAAATATATGACTCTGAAATTGGATTAGGATGAGCATGCTAGTTTCGAATGAGAAATTATAACTTGATAATCATGTGTATTGGTTTAATGGCAATAGTTGCATGCTAGAGTTACGCCGGGACACTTTCAGACTCGAACAATTTGCTTAAGTCGGATTTTAACAGTTAACATATTATGATGCTATAAATGGTATGTTTGATATTGAACGTGATCTTATGTGATAGATTTATATAACGACTAGATTCTTGTATGTGTGAACTTTTATTAGTTTATATATACTAATTGGAGAGATCGACTTGTTAATGTTAGGTCGTTCCAACGCCGTTTAATTAAAGCTAGAATTATTTATAGCTGAGCAAACAGGCAAGTTTCCTAGACCCTTGCATTACTTTATTCAACGAATATTGTAAGCAAGTTTTTCGAACTTCACTCTTTGATTGTGCAAGTTCATTTGAACCCGTTCTTGTATTATATGCAAGTCTCCCTAACTTTACTCAAATTTATATCGAGCAGGGTATTATTATATTGCAAGTTTTCCTGAACTACTCTTTTATTTGAGAAAGTTTTTCTTGACTTGTACTTATTTATTGTACAAGTATCCGGACCCTATTGTGCAAGTATTCTAAATTCTTGTACTACCTTATTCAATGAACCGTGTAAGCGAGTTTCTAAACTTCACTTGTTTTTGGTGAAAGTTACCTATCCGTCTCATATTGTATTGAGCAGGTTATTATTGTATTATGAAAGTTCCCCGAACTTCACACTTTGGTTATTGTGAAAGTTCCCCGAACTTCACATTTTGAGTATTATGAAAGTTTCCCGAACTTCACATTTTGAATATTGTGAAAGTTCCCCGAACTTCACACTTTGGTTATTTTGCAAATTCCCGAACTTCATTTCTTTATTATGCAATTTCTCTCAACTTATACAAACTAGTATATTGTGCAAGTATCTTATCTTTGTGTTTACTTTACTCAAAGAACGTTGTAAGCAAATGTCCTAACCTATGCATTTACTTTATGCAAGGGATCTATTATGGTGAAATTCCCCGAATTTCACTCTTTGATGTTGTAAGTGTCTAAGCCTATGCATTTATTTTATGCAAGGAATCTATTATCGTGTAAGTTTCCCAAAATTCACACGTTGAGTATTGTGCAAGTTTCCCGAACTTCACACGTTGAGTATTGTGCAAGTTTCCCGAACTTCACACGTTGAGTATTGTGCAAGTTCCCCGAACTTACACAAATTCATGTATTGTGCAAATTCTAAACTTCACTTTGTGCAAGTTCTCTATCCTTCTCATATTGTATTGAGTAGGTTATTGTTGAATCGAAAGTTGTTTACTTAATTGCTTGAACTTTATTTCCAAGCATGTTATTTAGTGGTTTAATTACTTATCAATTATTCCACATTGATATTATTGATGTCCGCACCTAGTGCATTTGAGCTCGTACAGTCTTGGACTTGTACATTATTCAAGGTTCTAAATTTCTTGAACTTTGTCAGTAAGAGTCTGAACCTTTGCTCGGTCAGACTAGTGTATGAAGTTTTCTTTGAAGCTATCCAAACCAATTGATGGTAAGAATTCTTAGACGGAATAGAACATCCCTCATATGTAGGAGTGTGCCCAGGTATCTAATATATATGATACGAGTAAGCACATATAAGTGTTATGCATATTCACGTTGTGCCCGAGGCTGATCTCCTCGAGGTACTTAATTTCTGTAGTCAGAAGCCAGTAATCCAAAAAGGGTCAATTAGCTATTGAACCCATTGGAAAGTTATAGTTCAGAGTCTACTCGACTATCAGTCATTCTAAAGGCAATTATTATCTTTGCTTTTAATATTCATATTGTTGAATTGTTCAGATGTTCATATCGTTGAATCTATCTAATATTCATATTATTAAATCATTCTATTATTCATATTGTTGAATCGTTCAGATATTCATATTATTGAATCATTCTATTATTCATATTATTGAATCGTTCTAATATTCATATTGTTGAATCGTTCAGATATTCATACTATTGAAACATTCAGATATTCATATTATTGAATCGTTCTAATATTCATATTGTTGAATCGTTTAGATATTCATATTGTTGAATCGTTCAGATATTCATATTACTGAATCGTTCTAACATTCGTAATGTTGAATCTTTAAGATATTCATTTTTGTTGAAATCATTGTCAGATATTTTTCCATTCCTCATGATATATCCTTTATTGTTGTATTTAAACTTGCTGAGCAAACTTGTTGCTCATTCTTGCTATATCATGACTTATATTGTAGTTAAGCCCGAGCCCTCAGTGAAGGACAAGGGTAAAGGAAAGATTTAGGATGGTTTGCGAGGAGCAGACTTTGTCTTTGTGATTTGTTTAATTACTGTTAATGTAATATGAACCCTAATATTTATTCTAGGGTATATTTGTATTGATGTATTAAGGTTATCGAATCATGGGACTAGTAACACCTTTTGAATGAACGACGTACGTTTATTATATTCCGCATTTTAGTTATCGTATGTTACTTAAAGGTGGATGTTTGTATTGTTTCGTGGCGACCGGACCGGGGTCAGAGGACCCGGATTCGGGGGGTGTCACAGACTTAACTTTAAATTATTTTAGTTCAAATGTGCACACACTTGACCATTATGATTTAAGACGCAAAATAAAAATGAGTTATATGTTGATGTAATTGACAAAGAGTTGGCTACCTATTTATTTATATATCGTTTGTTGTGCTATCCACAAGGCTATATACATTTGAAATGAAATCCTTATTCTCAATAGCAAGTCTTTAATTAGATGTTGCCGAACTATATAAGTGAGGGTAATATATTTTGAAAAAAATAGTGGGAGATACCAATCTAAAATAAGACCTAATTTATTTTTGTATATAAAATTAATTAAATAAATGTTTGCTAAAATGTTATGTTCTCACATACAGAAATTTAAAATGTCGAAATCACTTATTTCACTGCGTAGCATACTTGATGCTAACAAATTCGTCGGACTAAATTACGCAGACTGGTTAAGGAATCTGAGAATAGTTATCACTACTGAAAAGATTTCTTATGTCCTAAATTCACCTGTCCCTGTAACTGTTCCAGAAACAGCCTCTGAGGAAAAGATTGCCACTATTGTAAAGTGGCAAGATGATGCATCTGTGGCTCAATGCATCATGCTCGCATCTATGAATAACGAGATTTAGCGTCAGCATGAAAACATGGATGCTCCAACTATGTTGCTTCACCTCAAGGAGTTGTATGGTGAACAAAGTAGGAATGCTAGATATGAGATACCTAAGGAGCTCTTCCAATCTCGGATGACCGAGGGCACTGCCATAGAGACTCATGTCCCAAGGGTGATTAATCTGATTAAACTCCTTAGATAACTTGGGTTCATCATGGATGAGGAGTTGAGTTAAGACTTGGTCTTGCAGTCACTCCCTGAGACCTTCTCGCAGTTTGTTGTAAATTTCCACATGAATAAGTTACATGTCAGCTTGCCTAAATTACTTAACATGTTGAAAACTGCAGAAGGTCACTTCCCATCCAAGAAGAACCATGTCTTAATGTTGGATTCTTCTAAGAAAAGTAAGAGGCCCAAGGTATCTTCTGAAAAGAATAAATCTAAGAAGGCTAAGAGCAAGATGAATATGAAGGAACAAAAGAAACCTGATCCAGTTAGCAAAGGAATGTGCTTCCATTGCAACAAGACGGGCCACTGGAAGAGGAACTGCAAGAAGTTTCTGGTAGAGAAGAAGCTTGGAGAAACTTCGACTTCCAATCAAGGTTTGTTCATGATTGAAATTAATTTTTCAGAAAGTCAAAATTCTACTTGGGTATTGGATACCGGCTGTGGTTCTCACATATGCAATACTGTGCAGGGAATGGTCAAAAGTAGAAAGCTGAACAAGGTTGAGGTTGTCCTTCGAATGAAAAATGGAGCAAAGGTTGCTGCATTAGCTGTAGGCACTTATTGTTTAGCACTTCCTACGGGCAAGTCCATTTATTTAAATAATTATTATTTTTCAAATATCATTAGAAACATTATTTCTATTTTCGTATTAGATATGGATGGATTTGACATTATGATAAAGAATAACAGTTGTTCTATTTATAATAGCATTGCTTTATATGATGTTGGTAATTTGCAAAATGGACTTTATATACTTGACTTGCATGAAAATATATTTCAAATAGAACAAACTAAGAAAAAGAAAAGAGATAATATTAATTATACCTATATGTAGCACTGTAGACTCGGTCATATTAATGAAAAAAAATTATCCAAGTTGCATAAGTGTGGGCTCTTGGAGCTATCCGATTATGAATTATATCCAACTTGTGAATCTTGTCTCATGGGTAAAATGACTAAATCTTCTTTTAGTGGAAAAGGAGAAAGAGTTACAGAGTTATTAGCGTTGGTTCACACAGACGTTTGTGGAGCTATGACAACGAATGCACGGGGAGGGTATTCTTATTTTATTACTTTCACTGATGATCAATCAAGATTTGGATATGTGTATTTAATGAAATACAAATATGAATCATTTGAAAAGTTCAAAGAGTTCAGAAATGAAGTAGAGAAACAAACAGGCAGGAGTATCAAGATTCTTCAACTAGATCGAGGTGGAGAATACTTAAGCGGTGAGTTTCTTAATTGTCTCAAAGATAATGGTATAATCTCACAATGGAATCCACCAGGCACACCACAGTTAAATGGAGTATTTGAAATGTGAAATTGAACATTGTTGGACATGTTTCATTCCATGATGAGTTTCACCAATCTTCCAATTTCATTCTGGGGTCATGCCCTAGAAACGGCTACATATCTACTAAATAAGGTCTCGTTGAAATCTGTCCCCAAGACTCCATATGAGATGTGGACATGGAGGAAACCTTGGTCTTAAGCATGTTAAGATTTGGGGATGTCCAACTTATATGAAAAGGTTTCAAAATGATAGTCTTGGGACAAGATCTGATAAGAGCACGTTTGTGGGATATCCAAAAAAAGTTTGAGATACTATTTCTACAATCATACCGAGCAAAAGGTGTTTGTTGCGAAATACGCTACCTTCTTAGAAAAGGAGTTTATCCTTAAAAGGGCTAGTGGGAGGAAAAATATATCTTGAAGAAATTCAAGAACCACAAAACACTACAGATCAATTGGATGAACCTGTCCAAGTAGAACACCTACTGTACAACACCCTATTCGTAAATTTGGAAGAGTACCGAAGATACCTGAAAGGTATAGATTCATCATAGAGGATGACGATGAGGTACACGTCATGAATGATGATGATCTATTGAATTACGAATAGGCTATGAGTAATTAAGACTCAAAGAAATGGTATATGACCATAAAATCTAAAATGGATCTTTGAAGTAATGCACAAGACCATTTGGATTTTACTTGCAATTGAAACTTATTATTACTAGATCTGGCAAAATGGACGCGGAGACGCCCTTCCTCAAATATAAATTATTAGAGGAGAATGTATGTATGATACAGCCAGATGGATTTATTTCAATGGTTGAAGCAATTCATGTATATGAGCTATAACAATCCTTTTATGGATTGAAGCAAGATTCTCTTAGATGGAACATTTGTTTTATGAAATAATGAAAGAGTTTGATTTTATCAAAAATGAGGATGAACCATGTGTGTACAAGAAGGTTAGTGGGAGCGCTATTTCAT
This sequence comes from Panax stipuleanatus, assembly GCA_020205555.1. Classification (NCBI taxonomy): domain Eukaryota; kingdom Viridiplantae; phylum Streptophyta; class Magnoliopsida; order Apiales; family Araliaceae; genus Panax; species Panax stipuleanatus. Next base: position 128,602,773 of record CM035121.1, read on the forward strand.
TCCTTGTATTATATGTTAATGATATATTACTGATAGGGAATATCATTCTTATGCTACAATCGATCAAAATAAAGTTGTCTAAACATTCCTCCATGAATGATTTGGGTAGAACATCCTACATTGGGGATATAAATCTGTATAAATAGATTTAAAAGGATGTTCTGCTTAACCCAAGGAATGTATATTCATTAGATACTACAGGCGTTTAGCATGACAAACTCCAAAAGTGCCTCATGATGATGAGCTATGGAGTGTATCTCTTTAAAATTGTCCACAATAAAAGAGAGATTGCATGAGTTACTATCATGTATGCAATGAAATATACGAGACTTGATGTTGATAAGTCATATTCTGGAGAAGATCACTATAAGACAGTGATAAACATCTTAAAGTACTTAACTGACACTAAGGATGTCATCATTACTCATGATGGGTCTGAATTAAACTAGAGGACTAAACAGACTCAAGTTTTCAAACTAACCAAGACAACAACAAATCCACCTTAGGGCAAGTCGTTACCTTAAAAGGTGGTGCTGTGAATTGGAAAGGTTCCAAACAACAAAAGATTGCTGGTTTAGTGACAAAGACAAAGTATATAACTGTAAGTGAAGCTGCAAGTTGATGTTTCGGATGAAAAGTTCGTTACAGAACTAGGAATAGTTCCTAAGTCTCATCTTGAATCCAAACATATGTTGTGGCACTTTGATTAAATAAATTACTGAAAGAGGAGAAGTCACTAGAGATAGTGAACTCTCAACACAACATTGCAGATCCATTTACTAAAGCTTTAACACAACAGCAGTTTGATCGTCACTTAGAGAAGATGGGTATGAGATACTATGTCGATTGGCTTTAGTGCAAGTGAGAGATTGAAAGTAGTATGCATAAAAGCCAATCATGTATGATGATAAAGCATATACTTTGGAGACGATCTTATTTATTTATTAATAAAAGAACTAATTTATTAAAGACATTTTATTATCTACATGATGTTGTTTTTATAATATGTAAATAACCCATAGTTTTAAGCAATGCTTTTAAAATCATGATGTTGATCATGATAATGAGATCTAAATTCTTAGAAAGCTTAAAACTAAAATAGTTCCCAATCGATGGATTACTAAAAAGGGGATTAGTAAATCCGAATAGATTGGTACATATGTCGTTTGCTCATTGGATGAGGATGATTGATCTCATGATCATTTGTATGGAGACACTAAAGCAAGTATGTAGGTGCTTATTTGAGAATAAGTTCATTGAACGTGACTCGCTATGGAATATATAATGAAGTTTTACTTTTCTGTCAATAGGAATTCCGAATGTGATAGTAGTACAAATGATCCTTGGACTTGAGATCATCATAGTATCTTGTATGTAATGAATTAATACTTTGACTTATTTTTTAAAAACCCATAGGGTATGTCAAAGGGTATGCTTGGGTATAATGAGTTACATATGGAGATAATGAATGATTAATAAAGAATTTATCACTTCTAGTAAAAGAAGAGATATGTTATATGTGATTCGTTAAATGACAACCTAGTAGTCTTTGGCCAAGGCAGAATGAAATTAGAAAGGAGTTTCTAATTTGCATTATTTGGAGCTATGCATTTTCTAATCGAAATCCATATAATTAAATAAAATAAGAATTGATAGTAATTCCATGTCTTATATTTAATTGGGACATTGTATGGTGGAAGAATTGAATTGTATGGTAAATATTTACTCACAGGTTCTTTTATGATTAATGTTGAAATCTATATTATCTGAAAAGTCGTTGATCGCTAGGGAGGCTTATCCCTATTGTAGAATAAATATTATTTATTTAAATAGATTATTAGTTTAATTTATTTATTTAAATAAGATTAGAATTGTTCTAATTGATTTATTCATAACCGGTTTAATATGGAGAACCTAAAGGGTCACAGCATAAAAGGAAGAATAATTATTTAAGAAGGATATGGCATAATCGTAATAATGCATTAAGTGTAATTAATTTAATCTATGGTGATAGAATAAATTAAATAGCTTAATGTTTATTATTTAATATTTTGAAAATATTAAATATAAATTAATAAGAGTAGTCTTATTAATATTATTACAATTATTATTATTTTAATTTCTAAAAGAGTTTTGGAATTAATTTAATATTGGTACTCTCATTTATTCCTAATAAGATTAGAATGCAAATTAATTAAATGAATTTAATTAATTAATCCCAATGTGGTGGGAAGCCTAAGTTAATTAAATGAGTTTAATTAATTAAATAAAATCCCATGTCTAATAGGATTAGAAGGGTTGGCCAATATTTATATAAGAGGAGTCTTATAATAGATATCAGTTGATGCAATTCTAATTGTTGGAGAGTACTCCTTTCCTATAGAGGATAGAAAACTAGGGTTTAGCCAACCACCATTCTTCTTGATAATTCATCTTCCTTGGTGGATCACCTTTAGAGGCCAAACACTTGGGTGGCTAACGTTGATCAAAGGAAGGAATCTAACCCAAAAATTTAAGGAAATCAAGAAGAACAAGGAGTTGAACTCGTACCTGTAGAAGCTTCGTTCTACAAGGGTATAATTCCATAACTTCTTATTTATCATTTTAAATTAATAATTTGCATAAAGGATGATCCGGATAATGGTTTTGTTAAAATTTTTAAACTCTGATATACCATGCTTTCGCTATTTTGTGCAATTTGATTGCGTCACGATTTCATACAAACCCAATAATTCAGCTCCGGCGACAACACCGAGATGTCAAGTCAAGCCCCGATCACAACCCGGGAGATGCAGTCACTCTAGAGATAACCCTGGGAAGCCAAATCAACTTCGAAAACAACCCCGAAGCATCACATCATCCCCAGAAACAATCCTGGGAGATCAAGTCAATCTCGGAGATAACCTTAAGGACAAATAGAATTGGCTGGGATCAAAACCTCGGGCACAACCTCGAGAAAATAGTAAAATAACGTGCCAACACAGGAGATAACACCTGGAGGGGCAAAATAGTTATTTTACCAACTTGAAGCCAATTCGATCAAAATCAAGCTGAATTGATGCAATGAAGGTTAGATTGAGCCATAACATTGATCCCAAGTGAAAACAGCACAATACTCAACGGACTATTGGGTAAAATCTAGTTACGCACAACACGCAAGTATACTTGGTCAACAAATAATAAAGTGAAAGTAAAGTATTGTTCTCATGAGAAATTATTTAATAAGAATCACCAAGTACTAACCCGTAACCAAACTATATCTTATTTAAACAGATAATTTCAAGTTTGAATTAACTATTTAATTACACTAATACTAATTATCACGAGTTAAATTAAGATTACGGAGATTTAAGATCACAACTTCATTTATTATTTTATTTAAGTTAATACACTTCTTATCAATTATGTTCACTATTCTGAAATGTTAATCAAGAACACATTAATAAATATGACCATCTCTCAATGCATCATATTCAAATCAACTTAAATCCACATATGATAGAATTAAGAAGAACACCCTAATTAACTAATTAACTATATCTCTATGTGAATTATACTTAAAGAGGATTTCAAGCACAAGTTCTTATCAGATTACATGTGCTGTAAAGGTATATCTCTATCTTAAACACCAATCATGAATTCCAACGCCATACAGAAAACACAATCACATGCTATTATGATCAGATCTAAATCTATAATTCGTCTCTCAATTTCATATAGATTATCACAGTAATTGTTAGCTAGACAATTAAACAATTAAGTCCAAATCACAATAGACAATTTCCACGATAGATAATAATAATTAATAGAAAAGCATATTAAAATAAGCTATACAATAAGATCCAATGTAATCTTAAACAAGAGATTTAGTTCATTAATATTGAAACAAAACCAAGAATCCACAATTGAATAAACATTAAAAGATAGAAATAAGAGTAGATAAGAGAATAGAATATGTTGTCAGTCATGCTCCCTCTTGCTCCTGTTCTTGATCTTCAATGGCCTCCAAGTTGCTTCAATCTCCAATCCTATTCCAACTAGGGTTTGTATCTAATTTAATTGAAATCTAATCTAAACTAATCTACTGGAATCTAACTCTCTAATCCTTGTGTATTCTTCTCCTTTTATAGCCCTCTAATGATCCTTCTTCAAATTAGCTCTCAGAATCCTTTTCAGAGACAACTTCTAAAAAATCAGCATTTGTTTCCCGACAGGCCCGCTCCGGCGGGGTTTTTTATTTGTGAATGCCTGCCCCGACGGGTTTTGCTCCGATGCCTGCGACATCCTTTGGTAAAATGAGCATAACTTTTGATCCGAAAAGAGTTACGAGGCCTGGTACCTATCAAATCAAAGCCGTCGACGAGATCTACAACTTTTATTCTTTGAGTATCGGTATATTCTGAATGGATCAAGGTTGAAATCGGCTCTAAGTGACTGCTATGAAAATTGCAACTTCCAAACTCCGAGGTTTCAACTTTCTCTTGGTAAAAAAGTTAATAACTTTTTCATTTGAACTCCAATTGGGATGATTCAAGATATTCCGAAAAGCTAAGAAGAAGCTCTAAAATAAAACCCAAGTTCTAAGCCAAGACCATGAATCCAACTTAGCTCCGTTTTTTATGTTTTGACTCCCCGAAGTCGTTTCCTACAACACAAACACAAAAATAAGTAAAAGAATACTAAAAATACTCAAAGTTAACAAAGAATTAAGCCTTAACAGTGTCCAACTTTAAGGTATAAAACCCACTCATCACGGATAAAATGCAAAGAAATGAAGATCCGATTATAAACCCGTCTTCTTGGACTTGGAAAAGGTTAAGTCCCATGTCATTGTGACACTTTCGGAAAAGGCTTTCTGGAAAGGTATAGTATGCCTCAAACGGACGCTCTGATCAAAAGTTATGAAGGTTTGAACCTTACATCGCGTTGCTCGGAGTGCACGTACTTCAAGACGACGGGACCCACGGGAGTAGACCCCACCTGGGGAGCCACAGGTAGAGGTCCGGCAGCCGCAGGTAGGCCCGCTACCATCGGGTCTTTAAATATTAGACCCCCCTTGCCAAAAAAGAAGAAAAATTGAAAACGCTCTGAAACTCTGGCCATTTCATCCCTTAGCCCTACTTCTAGTACTCCAAACTTCGTTTTTATTCTTCTAACATGTTTGTATACGTATATTCTACGACATATCAAAAATTAACCGATGGAAACGTCCATTTGAAGCCTACTAAGTGGAAAAAAGCCCGTGTAGCAGTCCATTGTAAGTATTTTCATGATCAGAACTCGTTTTCTACTTTATTACGTCTATTTGCACGTGCACGTAATGTTTCATCTCCTGGTTTTACCCGGAACTCAGTTCCGTGGCCGTTTTGCTTACTTTTTAGTACATTTTAGTACATATATACGTTTTTTTTGCATTTGCATAGCCTGGATCGTCGATCCGTGGCTTTTACTCGCTTTTATGTATATGTATATATATATATATATGCATTAACTTGTTCGGCCTGGATCGCCGATTCGTGGCCTTTTTAGCTTTATTATATATATAATTGACTATATATATATATATTAATTTTTAATTCTGTCAAGCCCGGATTGCAAATCTGTGGTAGTTACTGCTTTTATATATATAACTATATATATATATATAACATTTTTTGACTTCATTTGGCCTGAATTGCTAATTTGTGGCCTTTATTGCTTTAATATATATATATATACACTAACTATATATATTAACATTTATATTCCAGTTTGGCCTGGATTGAAAATCCGTGACCTTTTTACCGCTTTTATAAATAAATAAATAAATAAATAAATATATATATATATATATATATATATATATATTTACCTTTTGTCAAGCCTGGATTATTCCGTGGCTCTTTTATAGCTTTTATAAATATAAATATTTATATTTTTGTCTAGGCATGGGATTGGAAATCTGTCGCCCTTTAAAGTTTATATATATATATATTTACATTTCTGTCCGGGCCTCAGAATGAAAAATCTGTAGCCCTTTATAGCTTATATATATATATATATATATATATATATTCTTTATCATTGTGATTAAATATATGTTTTAATTGCTTATTTGATATGCATTTGAGTTAATGTAAATTTGGCGTAGATTTATCTAAATCTAGCCCTTTCTACCTTTCAAACAGTTCAAAATAGGTCCAACCGAAATCGAGAAGCTAGAATAACTAAGATTTACTTAAATCTAGCTTTCTTTCTTGTTTGGTTATATATTAAAGCGAACCCCGCGACCCTTAGATCCCTACTTAGTGGGAACAGAAAGCTTTGGCTACGCGCATGCAAGGATTTAACTGATGAATCCTTGATTTTGCGACGTCTAGATGTAAATATACATTCTTTGTGAATATCTGTGCTGTGCAGGTTCTATTGGCTTCTCTCTGTGAGCCTAGAAATCATGGGATTCATGATCAAACTGATCAGAATCTGATTTCCACGATGGAAAAACTCCACATTACAAATGTACCCTACCAATTTTTCTGTAAAAAATGTACATCTGAAAGACCTTAAAACGGTTATCCGAATTTAAGGTCTCAAATATAATGAAATAATGGTTTGTTGTGCCAGAGTCACTCCGATGGCTGTCATGCCCATGAGAAGACCGACACTAGTATATATTTTATGGTCGAGGATGCTTCGCAGCCCGACAATCACCATCCAAATCAAGCAGAATGCTAAAATGGAAGTATCAACATGCTTCAATTCCTATGTGAGCGTAAGGGTTTGATAACCAACCTTTTCAAAACATCATTTTCATATCTTGTCTAAAAAAGGACTTTTTGCAAATTAAATCAAACCCTTCGTATATAGGTTTAACGAAGCACATCAATACTTTCAAAACAAACTAACGTAGGCCCAATTTCTTCCAGCATACACACACACATTGCAATTTAAAAGGAAAATATTGAAAAGATGCGGTACCGTGTTTTCACGGAAGTTGGGGGGGTGCCTAACACCTTCCCCCCACTTAACCAACCCCCGAACTTTAGAATTTCAGTTTCAAGATCAAGATTCAACAGTGTCCAATAATTGGGCCTACTTGCAAACAAAACTTGATTGAGTTGGTACAACCATTTCAAATCTACCAACTGGCGACTCTATAAACCGTTCAAATCGTCGACATGATACATGTTGGCCTTTTCCTAAAAAACTTTACCCTTCATAAAACAGATAAGACAATAAGGGTAGAAAATAAAAGACTTAGGAAGAGAGAAAGATCGGGTCCACAGTTGACCGAATTTTTTCCCGACGTAGACAGGTGGCTACTCTGTTGGGGACAGTAGAGGGGTTATGCCGCGTTCAAATCTTTTTAAATTTCTTTTTATATCTGCACATGTGCGAATGCTGCGTTTTACATTGAATGGATATGAATGAATGCTTTACTGCTTTATATTAGTGCTTCGCACAATGTCATCATTTTATACGGTGAGACACTATGTATGTTGTGTGATTCCTCCACCAGAAGGCGAACCCGTCGGTGTTTGATTACTGGACTCAAAGGAGATTAATCCTGCGAGGCTCAGGAAAGGCACCACTCATATCTGCTCCAATTAAAAGATCGGATTAATTTTTCCTCTAGTAAATTGCGATGATCTGGGGACCTTCATGCCGAAAAAGCCGCGAGAGTAGCCTAAGATAGGTCAGCCTCTGATTAACCAAATCTGAAGCGAAGCCTCTTCATGCCTTCACCTTTCAATTCAATGTAAATTTTCTAATTCCAATGTAAATGTCAAGATTCAATGTAAATATATATTCCATGTCTTGTAAATCCTGTCATAATATCCTGGCATCAAAACAACTGACCTTTATTTTACAGGATAAGATTAAAAAGCTCAAAAATAAACACATTATGACATGCATCATTTTGATATATACACATCAAAGATTAACACACCTACGTTTATTATAGGTAAAAATTGGTCCAATTACTATGTCAAAATCTAAGAAAGCACTGAGTCCATCTGCAGACATGGCTTCAAGTGCTCAACCAGAATCTACCCCTGTATCTAAGAAAAAATTTGAAGGATTAAAGAACCAAATAGCCGGGTTAGCTATTTTTCTCAAAGAACAAAGCAAAGGTCTTTAAGGGAAACAAACAACTGGTCATACAGAAGCATCTACACCCGGTGGTAGTCAAGAGACCAGAAAGAAAGACACTCAGATTCCTGAACCAAAGAACCAAGATATGACCAACAAAACCCCTGAAACCAACAACCTCAACAAAGAGCAGGAAGCTGGTGATATTCTTAAAAAAGTTCAACATATGAAAGAAACCATCCGGTCCATCAAAGGGACTGGGGCATTTGGGAGTGTCAATTATTCAGACTTATGTATTTTCCCAGAGGCTCGTTACCCCAAAAAATTTCAAGTCCCTAATTTTGAGAAATATGATGGATTAGGAGATCCCTACATCCATTTGAAGGTATTTATCGGAGAACTCGGATCCTATGCAGAGGACGAGAAGCATATAATGCAACTATTCCAGAAGAGTCTGACCGGAGAGGCTAGAGCCTGGTATGCCCGTCTAGATAATGCCAAAATTCATAGAGGGGAAGAGCTGGCACATGCCTTCCTCAATCAATACAACTTGTAGTCCTAGATGGTTCCAGATAGATATCAAATTACTAAAATCAAAAAGCAAAACATCGAGTCATTCAGACAATATGCCAACGATGGAGGCGAGTGGCAGCACAAGTCACCCCACTTATGACTGAGTCTGAGATAGTCATGACCTCCATCGACATTCAAGAAGCTCCATAATACGAAAAGGTCCTATCAGGCATAGGAAAACCATTCTTAGAGATGATCAAGCACGGAGAGATGGCCGAGATGGGGCTAAAGTCTGGGAAGATAAAAGATGTTACCGCCTTGGAAGCTATTTCCGAGCATATCCAATCCGGGAGTTATGGGAGTAATCCCCGGAGAGTACACAAGAAGAAAGAAGAAGAAGTGTCCTTAGTACTGCAAGGACAGAATCAGAGGGGCGATTCGAGCAGTGTGCCCATTCAAAGGAGGAACTATTCCCTTTTTAAAGCTCTAACCCAACCTTCTAATCCTCCATTTCAGAAAACTATAGAGGCCAGACGTCGGAGAACGTTCACCCCTTTAGGGGATTCACTCGAGAATGTGCTAAAACTGTTGATAGCACATAAGAAGATTGTTCAACTCCTTCCACCAACTAGTACCGATGGACGGAATTTTGACCCAAGTAAAAAGTGTGCATACCATTCCGGATCCCCGAGCCACGATACACAAGACTGTTGGTCTCTCAAGAACAAAATCCAAGACTTGATAGACAACAGAGAGATTGTGGTTACCAAACCGGAGCAACCACATGTGCAAGATAATCCTCTCCCTCAATACAAAGAAGAAAGTGTCAACATGATTAGCATGAAGAGTGGAGAAGGATCCAAATACCTCCGGTATGTCAAAGAGTCAACTCAATCAATCACCAATAGCCTAGACAGTTAGGAGTTCTCAAAGAGACGGTTCCTGATAGAATAGGAAATTAAGTCTATCAAGGAACTGATTGGACAGCTAGCGGATTTGGTCATGTATTAACATCAGGTAACCAGACAGCTGATCAATCAAACCAACCAATATGAAGCAAGTCCTCATACCCCTGAGATTAGCCCCATTGCTATGAGGGATCATTACCGATTTCATGAGCATGAACCTTGGGCCGACAAGGTGGCCAAGGAGGAGAAGTTCCAAGCTGATAGGGAATTCGCCTTCCAGAGGAATTTCACTAATCTGAATCAGCCTATAAAAGAAATCCTCCAAAAGCTGATCAATGAGGGGATGGTTGCAGACTTGTTACCCACGGTGAACCCTCGATCTAGAAAATTTAAGCTTGACCAGATCTGTCAGTATCACTCAAATGCACCCGGTTATGACACCAAAGACTGATGGGGACTTCGTTACCTGATTCAGAATATGATCGAAAGTGGTGAGCTGATAAAAGCAAATCAAGATTACGGCTATCCTAGTGAGGAAGCACTATTTATTCACATGGCTTGGAATCAAGAGACAGTGGCTGTTATTTCCTGTGAGGAGAAGCTAGCTGGGACACCCTTAATACTGCCTGGGAATGGGGTCCAAGAAGCACAGAATCCTGTGAAGGTAGCTGCACCCGAACCTTTAATATTACCCTTCAGACCGCAATATCCAGTGATTAGTCTGAAAAGAGTCCCATGGAACTATGGGAATGATGAAGGTCAGACCACAAATAACATTGCCATCATATCAAAGGAAAATCCATTGTACCTACCCCAATGGGTGATCAATTCAGTCATAAAAGCTAAAGGGAAAGTGGCTGAAGAGAAGATTGAAGAATTCCTCATCAAAATGGGGCATAATGAGAACAAGGTGGTGAAAAACTTGAAAGAGGCACCTAAACAAATATTCATCTTAGACCTGATTTTATCCTTGGTGGATCATCGTAACATTCTGGTGAAAGTACTGGAGGAAGCCCATCTGCCAAGGACAGTGGATGTTGAGAAATTTTGTCATGTGATAGAACACATCTTAAATAATGATGTGATATCTTTCACTGATGATGATATACCCGCATAGGGGACGGGCCATCGCAATGCACTGCACATAGTAATGATGTCATCAGGGTATGTGATTGGAGGTGTGCTCATAGATGGAGTATCGTCCCTGAACATCTGTCCCTACGATACCTTGGAAAGATTGAAAATCAACCCAAACCGGATCCGTACCAGTAATGTAGTTATTCGGGCTTTCGACGGGTCTCGCCGAGAAGCTGTAGGAGAGATTGAGTTGCCACTGGAGATTGGTCCCCACACGTTCTATATATCCTTCCAGGTACTCAACATTACCATCGAATACAATTTGTTGCTGGGAAGGCCGTGGATCCACATGGCAAGAGCTGTTCCATCCACCCTCCATCAGTAGCTCAAGTACATCATCAATGGCAAACTAATCATAGTAAATGCCAAGCCAGAATACCCTGCTGCATACAGGGAGATATGCCAGTGATCAGTCTAGCTGAAGGGATTGAGCCTGCTAGTTTCCAAGCTTTGGAGGTGAGCAACACTTAGTACCTACCAGTTGGGGCACCAGCATTGAAACCAAAAGTTTCCCCCGAAGTAATGACGGTGGGACAGGAGATGCTATCTTTGGGTTTTTGACCTGAAGAAGTGTTAGGAAAAAATCAACAAGGAATCAAGAATCCAGTGAAAATCCTGAGCCAGTCAGGGAAAGCTGGATTAGGCTATTCATCCGGGTCAAATCACCAGAACCCACACAAGCATCCAAAAGTTCATGCTTCCATGATTCCACTACCAAATCTCACTGATACAGGGTTTGTGAGACCAATGAGGAAGATTTCTGTTGTTGTGTCAGCCATGTTGTTTCCTTCAGTCAAACCAATCAGTGAGAGAAAAGCCCCAAAGCCTGAGAGGGAGAGTAAATAGGGAAAGAAAAAGTTCATGTACGAAGGACGAGACCCATTTGCTAAAATATATATTCTGATGCACTACGAGGGTATGAATGATGATATCCTAGATAGTGATGAAGAAGATTAGATCCGAATTGCTCACATCAAGAAGGGGAAGGGTGGCAGTTCAAAGAAGAACCCCGGCCCTGATATGAAGGATGTCTCAATCGTCATCAGAGATAAGATAGATGAGCACAACTCCTTTATCCTCCCTATTCACGAGGACTTGACATTGGACAATTAGATCAGCGTCCCTTGCCTCATTCTAAAAGGGTAAAAGGGTAGATAGTCCATCTGCCCTGAAACATGGATTCATTTACTGCTTATTTTATTGCACGGCTATAGCAGTAACTTTTGTCATGCTTTTGCTAAATGCTTTGTATGTTTAAACAATATCATATATTAAAGTGAAAGTATTTTGTTTACAGGACTCCAGAATTGGATTTGTTTGTCACTGCTGATGAGATGCCAAACTGTCGCAGTGACTACAACTTTGATGTAGAACTAAACTTCGACTTGATGGAAATTGATCAAGAGCAGATAAATGACTATGAGGTGCCTGAGGAGATTAAAGAATGGGTCTAAGTTAAACCCAAACCAAACCTCTATCGAGCCACCACTGTCAATATCGGAACCTTAGAAAACCTCAAAGAAATCCAGATAGGCATAGACCTCACCCCAAACCAAAAATCCGACCTGATTGAACTCTTAACACAACTCCAGGATGTGTTTGCATGGTCGCATGAATACATGATTGGCTTGTCTACTGACATTGTCATCCATCGACTTCCCATCAAAGATGGATTCAGTCCAGTTAAGCAGAAGCTCAGGTGATTGAAACCTGAATGGAGTCTTAAAGTCAAAGAAGAGGTTGTCAAACAATTCAAAGCCAACATCATCATGGTATCAACTTACCCGGAGTGGCTATCGAACATAGTTCCCGTGCCTAAGCCTGGAGGTAAGGTACGAGTATACGTGGATTACAAGGAATTTAACAAAGCTTGCCTCAAGGATAATTTCCCAGTACCTTTCATCCACATCCTAATAGATAATACAACACAGTATGGCATGTATTCTTTCGTGGATTGCTTTGATGGTTACCAACAAATCATGGTCGCTGAAGAGGAAAGGGAGAAGACAACTTTCCTCACTCCCTAAGGAACCTTCTGTTATAGACATTTATCATTCGGCCTTATCAATGTTGGGGCCACATATCAGCATGCTATGATGGCCCTGTTTCATGACATGATGCATGTAAAGATAGAGTTTTATGTGGATGACATCATTGTCAAATTTCGGAAGAAGGACAATCACATCAACATCTCAGGAAGCTGTTCAACAGGTTGCATAAGTATAACATCAAGCTGAACCCAGCCAAATGTGCTTTCGGTGTCAAATCGGGCAAGTTGTTGGGATTTCTGGTAAGCAATAGAGGCATTGAGCTAGATCCCGCCAAGATTAAAGCCATCACAGAGATGTCGATGCCCCGAACAGAGAAAGAAATACGGGAGTTCTTGGGGAGGATCAATTTCATAAACTGGCTCATCTCCTAGCTCACAGGCAACTTGTGAACCTATCTTCAAGCTGCTAAGGAAGAATGCTTTCACGAAATGGAATGAAGATTGCAAAAAAGCCTTCCTTGCCATCAATAAGTTGTTGATTGCAGCGTCTGTCTTGGTGCCCTCGAGGGATGAAGTTCCCCTATTTATATACTTGTCCGTCAATTTTAACGCAATGGACTGTATGCTAGGACAGAAAGATGATAGTAGCAAGGAGAGAGCTATCTACTACATCAGCAAACAATTCAACAGCGACGAGCAGAAGTACACACTTATTGAGAAGACATGCTGTGCGTTAGCATAGTCCGCCATGAGGTTACAACATTATCTGCATGGACACACGACCTATCTCTTATCCCGAATTAATCCACTAAACTACGTATTCATCAAGCCAATGTTGAATTATTGATTATCCAAATGGCAATTGATACTTCAACAATTTGATATTGTCTATGTGACTCACCGAGATGTCTATGTGAATATCTCCGAGATGGATCTACACCCGCTAGGGAAAGCCAATCTGGAAAGAAGCGGATTCACAAGATGGCTATAAAGTTATATCTGAGCAGAGACGCACTCTATAAAAGGGATGCTGGAATAGGCCTTTTAAGATGCCTCGATAAAGAGCAAGCCCAGATATTGATGGATGAAGTCCACGGTGGAGTCTGTGGTCCACACATGAGCGGTCATCTGCTGGCCAAAAAGATATTAAGAATCGGGCATTACTGGGTCTCTCTTAAAGCTGAATGTGATGATCACATCAGGAGATGCTACCAATGCCAAGTCCACAAAAATGCTATTCACGCTCCTCCAAATGAGCTGCACAATATGAGTTCTCCATGGCCTTTCTCCATGTGGGGGATGGATGTGATTGGCCCGATAGAACCCAAAGTCAGTAATAAACATCGATTCATCTTCATTGTGATCGATTATTTCACCAAGTGAGTTGAAGCTGCCTCTTTTCCCAAATTCACCAAAGAGGTAATCATTGGTTTCATCAAAAATAATGTCGTCTGTCGATACGAACAGCCGGAGGTGATCGTCTAAGACAACGCCAAGAACCTAAATAATCAGATGATGAGAGATTTATATAGCAAGTTTCATATCAAGCATCTCAATTTCGTCATCTACCGACCCAAGATGAATGGTGCTGTCAAAGCAGCCAATAAGAACATCAAGAAGATCATGCAGAAAATGTCTGCCAATCACAAAGGATGGCCTGACCTGTTGCCTCTGACTCTGTTAGCATACCGGACGTCAATATGTACTTCTACTGGGGCTACCCCCTATTCATTGGTCTATGGCATGGAAGCAGTACTTCCCATAAAAGTAGAAATAGAGTCCTTGAGAGTATTAATAGACGCTCAGATTGAGGAAGACCAGTGGTTGCAAGAACAATACCACCAGTTGTCCCTGATAGATGAAAAGAGGGCTACAACCATTTTCCACGGGCAGTTGCATCAGTAAAGGATTACTCGATCATAAAACAAGAAGGTCCAAATCTGATAATTCAAGGAAAACGACTTGGTATTGAAGAATGTTCTGGCCAATCAAGACGAAGCCAAAGAAAAGTTCGCCCCCAATTGGGAAGGTCCTTTCATTATCAAAGAAGTGTTGATAGGAGGAGCTATCAGATTGCAAGAGATGGACGGGATCGAATTTTCCCAACTCATCAACTCAGACACCGTGAAAAGCTACTATGTTTAAAGCACATTCTTACCATAATCTTGGTCCTGCGAATCGATCAAATCAGTTTGAGTTTTCACTATAAAGATTGAACTACGAATGAACTAATCTCCCTCCACCAGGGAGTACGTAGGTAGCCATTCCTGGTGCGGTCAAACTAAATAAAAAGTTCAAAAACCCATCAAACCAAACTCAAAAGAGACTTCTCAAACCTCTCACACAAAAACTTGAACTACGAATGACCTGATCTCCCTTCACCCAGGAGTACGTAGGCAGCCATTCATGGTGCGGTATGACCTTCAAAGAAAGAACAAAAATCCAATAAGAACCAATCCCAAGACACTGAAGTCCTATAAACCCAAATACTATCAAGTCTCCCTGGTCAATAGGCCCTGCTGAGGTATTCTCCAACATCTCACTGTCCATCCATCAAGGAGAAGCTCGTGATACATCAACAATAGCTAGTCATGAAAGAAGTGGTAATCACTTAGCAATGAAAATACATATCCAACAGGGAAGTAAATTAAAATATATTTCTCTGATATATAATGTTGTTTAATATATACATGGTGTCATGTACATGACAAAAATGGCTGATCCAGTATGTGCAAGAAAAATAAAAGTAGTCCATGAACCCATGGACAAGCGGGATAGCAGTGCCAACATGGCATCCCTCTTTGAAGATGGAGGAGCAGCTGCAAACTCAATACCCTCAGTCTCCATATGAGCAAGAACATCCACAGCCACTACAAGAAAAGAGGCTAATTCCGACGGATCTAACCTCGACGGACTATAATCCCTCGAATTTAAGTTAATTCCGACAGAATATTCCGTCGAAATTACCTCCCTCGGAAATAAACTAATTACGACGGAATTCCTGTCGGAAGTAGAAGGCCCTCCCTGGCACCAATTTTCCCACCAGCACGAAAACTAACCTCGACGGACGTGTGTTATCTTCGAGGGATTATCCGTCGATAATAACGTAATTACGAGGGACTTAAGACCGACGGACGGTCCGTCAAAATTAACTATTAAAACCTAATATTAAAACAAAATAGCCCTAGACGCCCATTTCTATTCTCTCCTCCAGCTCTCTCCTCCGACTATCTCCATCTCTCAGCTCTCTCCTCCGAAGCGCCCTCCCATTTTTTCGGCCGAAGGTGCAACACCCGTTTTTTCGGTCGAAGCTCCTTACTGTACTCGGTTTTTCGGCAAAGCTCATGGCAGTTTTCTGGCCGAAGCTCCTCCTCTACCATTATCAGCTAGCTTAAGGCTTTAAGGTTCTGCCCTAATTGTTGCCCTATTTAGCAGTCTCCAATTTGTAAATGCTATGTTTCGAAATTATTTGCTATATTTATATATTATGTTCTGCAAATTTTTATTTTGGCTAAAATTATATGCAAATTGGCTGAAATTATATGATATGTTCATATAATTCTATTGTTTTGGCTAAAATTGGGTTGAAACTTTGTTCTGTAATATTTTTTTGCATGTTCTGCAAATTTATTTTGGCTGAAATTGTATGCAAATTAGCTGAAGTTATATGATATGTTCATATAATTCTATTGTTTTGGCTGAAATTGGGTTGAAACTTAGTTCTGTAATTTTTTTTGACTGAAATTGGGTTCAAGGCATGTTCTGCAAATTTATTTTGGCTGAACTTGTCATATTTCATTGTATATATTTGGCAGTTGTATTTATTTGTTGACTATATATTTGTTATTTCTGACAGAATTTTTGACGGAATTTCTGTTAGAAATGTTCAATTGCAATATTTGTGGGCCCCATTTCAATAACATTAATTAATTAGCATTTAATTAGTTTTACATAATATAATATATAATAATATAATAGAATTAAATATAATTAAATTAAATTAAATTAGCCTTAATAGAATTAAATTAAATTAAATTAAATAGAATAGAATAAATTAAAATAAATATAATTAAATTAAATAGAATTAATTACATAGAATTAAATTAAATAGAATTAAATAAATTAAATTAAATTAAATTAAATTAAAATTAAATTAAATTAAATACTAAGTAGTACTTGCTTAGTCTTCTACAACTAAAGCAAATTAAACAAAATTAAAATCAAATCAAATCAAATAAAATACTAAGTAGTACTTGCTTAGTATTCTATAACTAAAGTAAATTAATTAAAAATTAAAATAAAATACTAAGTAGTACTTGCTTAGTCTTCACAACTAAATTAAAGAAAATTAAATGAAAATAAAAAAAATTTAATAAAAAAAATAATACTAAGTAGTACTTGCTTAGTCTTCTATAAAATTAATAAAATAATAAAAATATACTTAGTTTTGCATTGATAAAATAAACTAAGTAGCATTTACTTAGTTTACCGCAATATTCAATAAACGATAGACATATGGACACCAATAGACATCAGCTCATGTTTGAACGATAAGATCTGGTTCCCATATTATTCTTCATCTATAAAGGATAAAATCTTGAGAGTCTTTCTGATCTCCGGAAGTGTATACATTTTAGTTCCATCACAAAGAAAGCATTTATGTGGAGCTTTGAATCCAAAGCATGTCTTTATCCATTTTCCTTTACGTTGGCTATCAATGAATTTTACAGGAAAATCATACTTATTTGCATATAAAATTCATTGATAACTTACATATCTGTAACTTGATGAAGACATGCTTTGGAGGTGTCAACTTAGAAACCCGTTTGACATTCATTCAGTAGGAGTGAATGTCGAATAGTCCCCAGTTTGGGACTGTTACTGGATGTTATATCTTTCACTTAGGCCGGTGCCAATACGAAACAGTATGTTTTTGTTATTTTCAGGATTTTTCGGCTGTTATCTCTATATGTTCTTCGAGTACATACTTAGATTAAGTTATCTTAATCTATTTCGTGTACTTGGAGACCATGGGGAGGTGCTGCCGAAATTTTTTTAAAATAGTAAAAACGTGCGTAACGTGTTGGCACTAGTGAAGAGACGCATCCACGAACGGGATAGAAGCCTTAATTACCCTTGTCCTATAGAAGAGATGCTGCCAAAAAATATAATTCATGTATGGACCACAGTTACAGAAAGCAAAAAAATTGTACTAAATGCGTCTTATGTGCAACATCAATATGTCAGCCGACCGGAGTTGGATGTACCGTAGGATACCCATTGATGGGAGGGGATTAGTGTCAGCTTATTGTGATAGGGTGTCTAACTTTTTGAATAAAGCAATAGAACATGATGATGATCCAAACGGAAAAATTTGATGTCCGTGTGTCAAATGTAAAAATCTTATCTGGAAGAAAGCCGACGAGATTAGATTTGACTTATTTTTCCGTGGATTTGTGGATTGGTACACCCTATGGATTCATCACGGGAAATCAGCTGAGTTGAGGGAACTTTTAAACAATGTAGACCAACCAGCTGAGTTGAGGGATTCAATTGTGGATAGCTATAATGCCGTGGAGATGTTGGTCGATGCGTATGGGCCTAACACTATAAACTGGGCTGATAACGAGCATGTGTCAGGCAATGCTCAACGAGAACCAAATGATTCAGCTGCTGCCTTTTACAAGATATTACATGAATCGGGGGTCCCATTGTATCCTGGAAATGACAAGCACACCAGGCTATCTGCAGTGACTAAGCACTTACACTTTAAGAATGATGAAAACTACAGTGAGAGAGGTTTCAACAATTTGCTTGCTCTTATCTACGATTTTTTACCCACGGATAATACCTTGCCTCCAAATTATTATGAAGTGAAGAAGATGGTCAAGGGTTTGAATATGGGGTTTCAGAAGATTGATGCTTGTGAGCAGGATTGCATGTTATACTATGGGGCGGACAGAGATAAGGGACAGTGTGATATATGCAGCTTGCCTCGCTTTAAGGTGACAAAACGTGGGGGGAAGGAGAAACATGTTCTCAGGAAGATCTTACGGTACTTTCCTATAGCACCGAGGCTTCAACAACTATTCATGTCGTCCCATACGGCTCAACATATAAGTTGACATAAAACAAGGGATGTCGTGCCTGGTCAGCTGACTCACCCTGCAGATGGAGATGAGTGGAAGAAGTTTGATGCAAATTTTCCAGAATTTACAGAGGATGATAGGAATGTCAGGCTTGGCATGACTACAGATGGGTTTTGTCCATTTAATAATTTTAGCCAGCCCTACTCTATTTGGCCAGTAATAATGGTAGCGTATAATTTTCCACCGTCAATGTGCATGAGGGATCTGTATCTGTTCTTGACTTTACTGATACAGGAGGATAAAAGTCCTACAAAAGACATAAATGTGTACCTTAGGCCGTTAGTCGATGAACTTAAGATGTTGTGGGAGACGGGTGTTCAGACATATGATAAATCGAAGATGTAAAATTTTGTGTGAAGGCAGCTTTGTTGTGGACTATCACCGACTTTTCGGCACTTAGGATGATCAGTGGTTGGTTAACTCATGGGAAGCTGTCATGTCCAATCTGTATGGGGGATGTGCAAAGCATACAACTACGTCATTGGCGTAAAACCAGTTGGTTCGAAACTGCTCGTAGATTCTTGCCTGCTGACCATAGTTACAAAAAGTTGTCTGCACAGTTTAACAGAAAGACAGAGAAAAAGGGGGTTGTTGGACGTTTGTCGGGAAACATGATATCGGGTCGGCTTAACGATCTATCTTTTCCACCGCCAGGTAAGGAGCATGGTAAGTTGAGAGCAGTTGATTACAGAATAACTCATAACTGGACACAATCACCCATGTGGTTTGAGTTGTTATATTGGGTAACACATTCAGTTCGTCATTGTATAGATGTCATGCATACAGAAAAGAATGTGTTTGAGAATCTATTTTACACCGTGTTAGATGCGAGTGGTAAAATAAAAGACATTGATAAAGGACGTAAAGATTTGGAGGAAATGAATATAAGGTCGGAATTGTAGCTTCGACCTAATAATTCAAAACTAAAAGTGTCATTTTGTCTAACCAAGCAACAGGTCAAAGACGTGTGCAAGTGGGTAAGTGCGTTGCAGCTCCCAGATGGATATGCTTCTAACATATCTCGTTGCACCAAGGTTGAGCAGCTGAAAATGACTGGGTTCAAATCTCACGATTGCCATGTATTCATGCAGAAGTTGATGCCAATTGTATTTCGTGAAATGTTACCGAGGAAATTTGTTGATGCCTTGGCCGAAGTATCAGCTTTCTTTCGGGATATGTGCTCAACAGTAATAATGTACAGTGATGTTGAGCAGATGGAGAAGAATATAGTGCTGATAATGTGCAAGCTCGAAATGATCTTACCTCCAGGGTTCTTTGACTCGATGGAGCATTTGCCTATACATCTACCATATGAACTAAAACTTGGAGGACCGGTGCAGTATCGGTGGATATATCCTTTTGAGAGTTAACTAATATCATCTATTTGTTTAAATTTTGATGATTTTTCCAAGGCATATTATTAGTAATAATTGCGTGCAATCATATTTCAGGTATATGCGTCGATTAAAGCAGAAAGTGAAAAACAAAGCTCGTGTAAAGGGTTCAATTGCTGAACGTTATACGGATGAAGAACTTGTCAATTTTTGCTCTCCGTACTTCGACGATGTAGTCTCAACTACGCACACTCGTTTAAGTAGAAATGAGGTCCTTGGTGATCAATCTCATTCTGATGATGAGTTAGTTGATTTCACATATCCGGCAAAGCCATTTGTCCGTAAGATAATGACTTACTTAAGCGACATAGATTTGAAGATTGTATCCACATACGTGCTTCTAAATTTGCCTGAATTGGCAGAATACATCAAATATGTATTATTATACGTACACATGTCAATACACTAAGATTATGATTGTAATAATAATTTTATTATATTATTTCAGTGCATTCGAAGAGGAAGCGAATGCTTCTAATCCGGGAATAACTCCAACACAGTTGGAAGCATTCACTATTAAAAATTATCACCAGTGGTTTAAGAGCAGGGTTGAAGCAGATAGCGCTTATGAGTGTTTCAGAGACGTTATTTTAGGCCCGTACAAACTCGTAAGTTAATTTTCTGGTTGCATCGTGAATGGATATAGATTTAAGGTTGATGACTTGAATAAAATGATGTCAGCCAATTCGGGCGTTGTCGTGTTAGGAAGTTGCTACCAAGACTCCGAGTCCAATTACTATGGACGATTAGAGGAAATGGTTATACTAAATTATCCCAATGGTAAACAGGTTGTTACATTCAGGTGTTACTGGTTTGATACTGTTAAGGGTGTTAAAATTGATCGTAATAGAATCGTCATGGTAGACATAAAGTCAAAACTATAGTCTAATGATGTATTCGTTCTAGCCAGCCAAGCCACTCAAGTGTACTACGCCCCGAATGTCTTAAATTATCGGAGCCCCTGGTATATAGTTGTCACAACAAAGACTCGTGCTTTTGATGGTACTAATCTGTCAGGAATAGATGAGCCGTTACAAGAACAAATTAGCAATCCCGAGGTAGATGTCTTACGGGATGATGATATGGTTTTTGACCTCGTTGACATACCAGATGTTAAGGAAGACGTGGTTTTCAATGACTATATCGTTGTACATGAAGACGATGAGTACGAAATCAATTCGGAGGCAGAGGAGTCAGAATCAGATGAGGAAGTTGAGATTGATTCTGACGGGTTTGATAACGTGCGTAGTCTTAAATTAAATAGTTTTCTGTAATCGAACGATAATTTAATTTAGATAAATTAACTACAACTTAATTAATAGATTAATATGTTGGCTATTTCAGTAGTACTCTGATCTATGGCTAGACATAGTGGAAGAGGTCGTCGTGGTAGTGGTCGTTCGGGACCAGATGACGGCACCCACTGCGAGGGATCTTCATCAGATAGTATGTTTCCAAACTTAAATATTAAATTTATTAGAATTATGAAAATATTATATTTATATAATATTATTTATACAGATAGTGCTCATCGACGTCAACGAGGCACTAACCTGGGATTATTTGGCCGACTGCCAGCACAACCACACGTTGTCCGGGTAGATGTCGACTCGGCGTAGTAAGTATCACTTTTAATCTGTCAATTGTAAAAAATTAACATGTATATATATAAAATTACATTATTAATATAACAAATTATTTTATTTCTCTCGCATTATATTGTAGCATCTTGGACACTGTCGCTAAGGCGATGCTACACGCCATCTGCCTGACACACTTACCTACTGGCTATATGTGCTTTAGCCAGTTCCCCCAGTATGATGCCTCATTCATGGATACTGTCCTGCGCGATTTTCACGTAAGTCAAATTACATAGCTTCAAGTAAACAATGCATTATCATTTACCATTATATATTTTTCAAATGAATTCTGATATGTCGATACAACTTTTCTTATAGGTTTATTTTAGATACGAGGAGGGCATATCTCTAGAAGCCGGAGACAGTGTTATTAGCGCACATATCGCGAAGAACTACTCCGGCTGGCTTTACGAGATGAGACAGCTGGCGGCTCGGGCGGTTGGCGAGCAGCCTAGGACTACGATCAGACTTCATCAGCCATTCATAGTCGGTGATTAGGCTTGGGAGGCTATGTGTCGGCACTGGGAGGATGAGGTGTTCAAGAAGAAGTCGGAGCAAGCGAAGAAAAATTGGAGCTAGCTCTGAGTCGTACACACGACTGGCTCACAGTCCTTTGAGGAGGTGAAGTCGGTAAGTATTGTGTATTTTGTTATTTAGTTAGTCAATTGTTAATAACATACTTCATACAGTTTTAATTATCTTAATTATTAGGCCATGAGCTCGAGCTTGGGCCGACCCCCTATGATGATTGAGTTTTGGGATAAGGCCCACACCCCTAAGGAGTCTCGCATAGTGTCTCCTGCAGCCTTAGCTATACGGGTAAGACATAGTCTAAATTTGAAGTCATTATTAATATTATAATGTTAATCAAATAATATAATTAACTCGCGTATACAAATAACATTTCACGATCAATTTCAGTCACTTCGGGACGCCCGTCTAGCTGAGTTGCGGGCTGCTAGGGGGGATCCTGAGCCGTTAGATTCCACCACTCCTCTGCCTGAGATTGAGTTATCTCGAGAAGAGGAGCTGAGACTATGGGTTGGTCTCAGGATCCCCCTACTTCGAGTACCTGCATGTATCGCGTATTGGGCCTGCCGAGGATACCCGTGTATACCCTACCTGAAGGTAATATATAATATATCTTAAGTTTTAAAAAAAAATAAAATTTATATATACTATGTAATAAATTGGTTTATTATCGCAGGCTCTAGCCAGCGCCATAGCCCCAGAGCACACGTTGGATCATCTTATACGGGCGCTAGCTTAGATGATGCGCTCTTCCAGAGGGTTATAGTGGCAGTATCGAAGAGGTTTCAGACGGATCCGGCTTTCCGACGTCAGCACTTACCTACCCATATGCGCCTTCACCAGCTGGCTCAGGATATTGTAGCAGGGGCCACTGTAGAGAGTACTGGATTACTGCCCGAGCAGTTCACCGCGTTAAGCGGTGAGGTGCTCCAGATGAGGAGGCTTTTGGTGAGCAGTCCGAGAGTCGTCAGGTATTCTGCATGTTATTTTATTTTCATTGAGCAGACTTTTAATTCTCATATATTATATAGAATAATAACTTATAATTTTAATCCTATCTACAGGGTGGAGATGTTGATGGGAGGGTCGTTCTCACTGATTCTCATCCACCAGAGCAGCCCGAGAGTCAGGTATTTTGCATGTTATTTTATTTTCTTTTAGCAGTATTTTAATTCTCACATATTATATAGACTAATAATTTATATTTTAATCTTATCTGCAGGGTGTCGATGGCGATGAGCATCAGCGTCGCCCACCCTCATCTGATGATCCTCCTCCTATTAGCTAGCTAGTTTTACGTTTACTTTGTAGTTGTACATTTAGCTGTTTTCATTATATTGTAGAACATTTGTACATGTTGTTACAAATTATGTTTACTTTGTACGAGTTTTGTAAATCAAACAGGTTTGTGATCAGTTTGTCGTTAGCGTATTATTTGTTATAATTCTTTACGGGATACTTGTTATCTTAGTTAATATTAGCGTATATTTGTAATCTTTATGGGACTGAACGTTATAGCGTGTATTTGTAATCGTTATGGAACGTTATATATAGCGTAATTGTTGGTATTAGCGTATATGATTGGATATAACATGTATTAACGTGTATACGTTGTTGGTATTAGCATTGTATGTGATTTGGAATTAGGAATATATTATTATATGTATGCTTGAGCTGGAACAGGTTACAGGCACACACTATTGGGGTTTAAAACCCTGGATATGAAAATTACAAAAAGTAGCTTAAAAATAATTCCGAGGGAAATTCCGTCAGCAATAGCAAGCTGCATTTTTAAAAAAATAATAATTTATTCTCGAGGAACTATTCCGTCAATTATAGGCCAATTCCGTCGAGATTAAGTATCTGAATTAATTTCTTAAATAATTATTTTTGACGTACTCTTCCATCGGCAATAACATTATTTCGTCGATCTTACCTTAATGCCGACGGATAATTCCGTCAGGGTTAGTTTGTCGAGGATATCTATTTTTGACTGAAGTCTCGACGGAGTTAATGTCGAGGAGCTTAATAACGACGGACTTGCCGACGAAAATTTTCGTCAGAAATAAGGCTAAGTTCGACATAAAGTGCTTAAAGTCGACGGATAATTCTGTCGGAATTATCTGGTTTTCTTGTAGTGATCCATCTGCATAGTGCTACTGTGACCATCTGTGAAAGTGCTCATATCAGCAACCAGGCCATGTGTCTATGATCGGAGGGCAGTGCTGTCAGCAATATAAACATCTCGGGTAGCTGTGGCCTCATCCCTCTCCCTAAAAGTCGTATCCCGGGCGACCAAAGTCTCCTCAATCTCAACGAAAGCCGCATCTTGGGAAGATCGAGCCTCATCTCTCTTAACAAATGCTGCATCCCGAGTAGCTCGATCCTCGTCTCTATTAGCAAAAGTTGTGTCTCTGCTAGAAAGGGCTGTCAAAATCAATGCCCTAGCCTGATCCCTCTCGAAAGTCATCTGCGCTAGTGAATCAACAAGAGTTAGATCTATACCGGCGGGAATGCTCGGAGGGTCACTAACCAAAGCCGCTGTCAAGCCGATAAACATATCATCCTCCGTGGGAAAATCAGGATCCTTCATAGGCTCCTCCTCATCTGAATTAATACTCGGAGCTGACTGGAAAGCCGCGACCAATGCAATGTCAGAATGCAACCATGCCGAATACTTTGGAGAATGATATGGATGGCTAGTAGAGAAGTCATCTCTCTCCCTATGAGTCCAAAACTCATAAGTCCTAACTGAATCAGCTAACGACAAAGATAAAGCTGATGGAGGCTCTGAAACTGATCAAACTGACCCATGACTGCCAACGGATGGTAAATGGTCACCCCTCTCAATCCCGCTAGAAGAAAATAATCTGTGCCGACTGCATGAGTGATGAAGCTGTAAGGGGAGAAAAGCCCTGAGCATGGTAAGATCGAAAAGTAATGCTCAATATCTGATAAAAAGGTCGACCATGTCGCTGCATCTGAACACTCCACTAGCTAGAAGGAGTATGACATGTCTATCTCATGGGTAAAGCAGTACCCATAGTGTCTGAAGGTGCCGATCGGACTCAAATGTGTCATGAACCACACATATAGCTGAACAGAGGTACCTCTAAAAACCCTCTGGATGGATACTACAAAATGTAGTTGACCTCAAGGTCTCGGCCAATACAATCGACAAAATAGTACAACCCTGTCTGAGGGCACGTACCACGACCATAAAGCCGATATCCAAATGGTCCAAATATAGTGGCATATATACATAAGTCGTGACGCACATCAGCAAAATGTCTACACGGGCAAACTGCCACTCATCTGCAGGAATATTGAAATCTCCAGAATATAGCTCGTAGCTATCTAGCCGGCCAAAGAGATCTATCAAAAAGTCAATGGATATCACATGTCCTGCAATGATCTCCTCAGTGACGGCTCTGCGTCTCAGACCCGACATAGTCATAAATAGTCTCCTCATGTCACTGATGGTTGTCCGGGCGCAAGGTAGATCCAGTGCCAAACCTGTAAGGCACTCATATTCCTCTAAGGTAGGAGTCAACTCATGAAGGCTAAAACAGAAAACCTGCCTCTCAGGTATCCAGCATGATAAGATGCCATCCACAAATCCATGCGAAACCTTGAAAGCTAGAAGGTCTAAAGAATGCCCTAGCATCTAGTCTACTATCCGTCTAGCTGTGAGAGGCAGACTGTCATACCATGATAGCAACGACGATTCCATCGAGGACGACGATGAATGCTCAACACGGCTACTGTGGATGACGACATCTGTATCACCGTATCATAAGACCATCCAGGGGTCAAATCTGAACTCACCTATCTAAATGCATATCCATAACATAATACATGCATAATGACAATGATAAAAATGATGTAATAAATAAGAAATATCATGCATATCTAGAATAAACTATCTACTGCAAGAATTATCACTATCTTCTTATAAAGTACAAAAATAAAAAGTACAGAGAAATGCGGCACAACCGCCCAGCTATTAACAGAGGCCTATCAAAAGATATAGCGAGAAATGGGGCACATCCGCGCAATAGCTAAATTGAGGCCTATCAAAAGATATAGTGAGAAAAGATATCCGAAGAGGTCTAGAATATCTGTCTCCAGGCTATTAACCTTCTTTAGCTCCTCCTGAGTACCAAAATCTCGGCCAGTGGGAATGCCCGGTCCATACAAGGGAGGATCAAAAGAATCTGCCTCGGATGTATCTCGGCCAAGGTGCCTAATGAAGAAATGAGGCCTCTCCAACTGCTGGGCCAGCCCTGCAATCTGGTCTAGATTAGTCGGATCTTGGGGGCAAACTATCCATTATGTCATCATCACAAACCCTGGCACCATGTCTGCCATAAACTGGGTAGCACGAGTCTGACCCCCAATGGTATGAGGACTCCACCAGCTGTGAAATGCCTCCTGGCTATAAGGACCCTCTGATAGGACAAAACCATCTACGCCCACCAGGGGAATGTCTGTGAGTGGCTGAGCTAGTGGCCAATGATGCCAAACAAGAGGAATAAAGGGAATGCAGATATCTCCCGTGGTGCTTCGAATAGCACGCTCTCCTAAATAGAGCTCCCAACCTCCCTCTGTCAAAAATGGAACTCGGCGAGTGGACAATGCAAACTCCCGGCCAGTGGGAAAGCCGTCCTCAAACTCGACTGTCAAAAAGTCTGAGGTATACGGGACCCACGAGATCAAGTTGGCCGTCAATAGCTCTAGCTGCAGGCGGGTGTGGGTGAATCCTTTAACTACAGGGACCTCCGTCAATGTGGAGTGATGCAAGCGTTGTCCCCTAGGATAAGTCTCCAAGCCCAAAGTAGTGGCATGAAGTAGGCAAGGGAGACTCTCATATGCCCAAAACTGGCCATTCAAATATCAAAAGTCCTCAGTGATTAATACTAACAAACATAAATGAAGAAATCAAAAAGGTACAAGAGAAATGTACTCACCAGTAGGAATGGGTAAAATCCTAGCCAAGCCTTTGTCACGCCCTCCGAGCGCATGCGCATCCCTTGGAGAAAATAGGCAAAGGTGTAGGTACCCCAATTAAAATCACTGAGGTGCTCCACGTAGCGAGTAGCGTTGACCAGGGCAAAGGACACCGTCGAGGAGTTACCTGCAAGGAAACAACCCCTGATGATCACCAAAAATAGTCGCCGCAGTATGCGATCTCTAACTCTCTGATCATCAGGCAAAGGCTCAGTCAAAGCCCCACTCTGGGCATCTACGCTCAAGGGACCAGAACGGGTCGTCTGACCCTTGATGGCCATCGCAGGAACTCCCAAGAGGGACTGAACGATAGTGGGTGAAATGTCAGCCATAACTGGCACTGGCTCACCTGTAAACTCTATCCCGATGATGAACCTCCAGTCCATAGGCGTTATCATCACCTCGCAATTCAATAAATGAAGAGACTGGGTCTGGTGGAACTAGCGCTCAGAAAGAGCCCTCAGATAACCTCAGGGGCAACGATGGGGAGGAATAGAAAAGAGCTCCTCAAACCCCCAGGTGTCGACAATAGCCCAATACTCCAATTGCAGAGTATGGCATTGAACCAGTTCCCTTTGGGCTGTGTAAAGCCGGGAACCTGCATCAAATAAGCAGTCCAGATCAAACCCGTGCCCTGAAAATGGTAAAAGAAAGAAAGAAAATCCAGAAGAAAAACTTTAGTCACCTCGTTGGCATGAAGGTATCTCGATGGATGGCGCCTCAAATCACCCAGAAGCTCCTGAATTAACACCACAACGGCTGGAAGCTCCCCAGGGCAGGATCATCAAATGGGACCTCCTCATCGTTCACATCAACCGGCGGCTCAGCCCGGATGGGACGAATCATAGACTCAGCCAAACAGCGAGGCAACCGGGCTGGACGTGGCTGAGGAACATTAGAGACTTTCCTCCGCCTAACTCCTAAAGTGACTCTGCTAGCACTGCCGGGTCTATCTTGCTCCATAACCTGGACAAAGTCTCTAAATCACCTCAAAAAAGGTGAAGTGAGCCGTAAACCTGTGGCTTATTAAATTAAATCATAGCTTTATGCATTTTAAGTCCTAAAACATGCATGAGTCAGCCAAAATCTCCAGTAGAGTCAAAATTGCATGTTTAATAAATACTCAGGTTTTTGAAATAATTTCGCCAGTCTCCTTTGTAAAATGGACTGTCTGCATGCACATAGGCATGATTAGGTGTCCATTCAGTAGCACACCTACCCGAAAATAGGAACAGTTCATATTTAACAAAAAATTAAAAATCAAACTCCCCATGACAGCTAAATTACCATGTGCATTTTTAGTTAAAAATCCAGGCTCATTTGACCTCAAAAAGGATGAGTAAACTGATCAAAAAGGGCGTCAATTGACTGTCTCATAAATAAAAAAATTTTACATCAAAACATTCAGCACAGTAAAATATGCATATTTACTAAGTCTGAATATTTTTATCAAGTCATATAGGCAAGCCTATTCGCTATATTGTGTTTAAAACCATACTATGTGGTTTATAGCATTCTAATGGTCAAAACTGGAAAACAAAGGATGTAAACGTCACCAGAGATGTGCAGAACATTTGTACGGTGACGAAATCTGAAAAAAGCTTCCCAAACTCCATAGATCTGATGAAGAAAATTGAATTTCCTTTAGAATTCAAGTTTGAAAATGAATTTGAAAAGCCACGGGAGCCAAGTTATAAATTACAAGAGGGAGCAGCCCCACCCGCGGCTGCCGCAGCCCTACCTGTGGCTCCCTAAGGTGGGGCCCACCTACTCCGATTCGGTCTAGTTCAAGTGGAAATAGAGTTTACAGAAGCTAAAAAGTCAAATCTGGAAAAAAATTGCTACACGATTGAGCGGATTGGCCTGAAATCCCGCGTATGAGTGGCAAGTGCCTAACGAAAGAAAAAACTTCATGTAAGCTATTGGTTAAGACCCTGAAGTGATATTCTGGATTCAATGATGAAAAATGATGAAAAACTACAGAAAAATGCTGAAAACTGCCCCTGTCAGAGCATCGGGAAGGTCCGACGGTATGACCGGCAGGTTTTGAGTGTGTCAAGGCATCCAGATTGATCCGAGGGTGTGATTTGTCAAAAAGAGTACCCCCACATCGAGATTGATTAGTTCTGACACTATCAACCGCTAGCGACAACCCCAACGAAGCATCAAGAATGATCCGGTGGCTCAGCCGTTTAAGGTTACTTCAGCTAAGGTCAGAGGGTCTGACATTATCAACCACTGATGACAACCCCAGCGAAGCATCGGGAAGGATCCGGTGGTTCAGCCATTGAAGGCTAGTTCAGCGAAGGTCAGAGGGTCTGACATTATCAACCATTGGCGACAACCCCAGCGAAGCATCGAGAACAATTCGGTAGTGAAGCCGTTGAAGGCTACTTCAGCGAAGGTCAGAAGGTTTGACACTATCAGCCATTGGCGACAACTCCAGCGAAGCATAGGGAATGATCAGGTGATATCAGCCGGTGAAGGCTACTTCAGCGAAGGCCAGAAGGTCTGACATTATCAGCCATTGGCGACAACTCCAATAAACCATCGAGAACGATCCGATGATATCAGCTGTTGAAGGCTACTTCAGTGAAGGTCAGAGGGTCTGACACTATCAGCCGTTGGCGACAACTCCAGCGAAGCATAGGGAAGTTTTGGTGGTATCAGCCATTGAAGGCTACTTCAGCGAAGGTCAGAGGGTCTGACACTATCAACCACTAGCAACAACTCCAGCAAAGCATCGGGAATGAGCCGGTGATGGAAACAGCGTATAAGTTTATCCCCACAGAGGACAGATGATGGAATCTATTATATAAATCCCCAAAGGGAGCATCAAGAAGGATCGGTGATTCAACCGACCGTTGCACACTACCGTTCGAGTAGGCACCGAGAAGGTTCGGTGATGGTCAAACCCTGCAAACTACCGTTCGAGTCGGAATCGAGTCAAGGTCAATAGACCAGTGTAAACTATCAGTCGGGTAGGCATCCATAGGAACGTAGGCATCAACTAAATGATAATTCAAATCATTGGCGATAATTTCAGCGAAACATCAGGAACAATCAGGTGATATCAACCGTTAAAGGCTACTTCAGTGAAGGTCAGAGGGTCTGACACTATCGATCGTTGGCGACAACTCCAACGTAGTGTCGAGAAAGGTCCAATCATATAAATCGGTGGGAGCTATCATTAGGATAGGCATCGAGAATCTCCAATAGGGTAACTCATCACAAAAAGAATATCCCCAGCGGAGAAGGAAGTCAAAAAAGCTTATCTGAAGGCGAAGAGTGTTGATGACGGCTCTAACGTCGAGTGCAAAAATGTCCAACGGCATCAGCCAAGAGAAAATCTTCCCCATAGAGAGTATCAACGAACGTGATAAATCATTGGCCTTAAACCAATGTGGCACCAAGGGTTATCATGAATAACGTTATCCCTAGCAGAAAATAACGTAAACAATCAGTGATAGCACTATCACCTCGAAGGTATCAAACATTCATAACATATCCTGCCACGCACTGCATTATATTTGCATATGTCATATTTCTAGTGTCTAGCAATCTTTATCCTGTTCATTCCATTGCATTGCATAAACAAAATAAAGAGGGACATCTGTAGACACTCAAAATTTTGCATTCCAGTTACTAACCCTGCAGGAGGATAAAATTGTCTTTTACCTTATGGAGATGACCCTAGAAGTTCAAAATATAATTCAGCTCCGACGACAATACTGGGATATCAAATCAAGCACCGATCACAACCCGGGAGGTACAAGAGCCCTGACAACAACACCAGGTGATCCAATTCAGCCCCGGCGACCACACCAGGATGTCAAGTTAAGCTCTAGTCACAACCCGGGAGGTACAAGGACCCCGACGACAACACCGGGAGATCCAATTCAGCCCCGATGACAACACCAGGATGTCAAGTCAAGCTCCGGTCATAACCCGAAAGGTACAGCAGTCCCAACGACAACACCAGGATGTCAAGATCAACCTCGGTCACTATACCAGAATGTCAAGTGAAACCCCGGCAACACCGAGATGTCAAGTGAAATACCAATCACAACCTGGGAGGTACAGGAGCCCTGACGACAACACTGAGAGATCCAATTTAACCCCGGCGACAACACCGGGATGTCAAGTCAAGCCCGGGTCACAACCTGGGAGGTACAGGAGCCCCGACAACAACATGAAGAGATCCAATTCAGCCCCAGTGACAACACTGGGATGTCAAGTCAAGCCCCGATCACAACCTGGGAGGTATAGGAGACCCGACGGCAACACCGGGAGATCCAATTCAGCCCCGACGACAGCACCGGGATGTCAAGTCAAGCCCTGGTCACAACCTGAGAGGTACAGGAGCCCCAATGACAACACCGGGAGATCCAATTCAGCCCTGAAGATAACACCGGGATGTTAAGTTAAGCCCCGGTCATAACCAAGGAGATGCAGTCACACCAGAGACAACCCTAGGAAGCCAAATCAACTTTGAAAACAACCCCAAAGCATCATATCATCCCCAAAGACAACCTTGAGAGATCGAGTTAACCTCAGAGACAACATTGAGGACAAACAGAATTCGTTGGGATTAAAACCTCGGAGACAACCCCGAGAAAATAGTTAAATACCGTGCCAACACATGAGACAACCCCTGGAGGGGCAAAACGGTCATTTTAACAACTTAAAGCCAATTCGGTCAAAATCAAGCCGAATTGATCCAATGAAGGTTAGATAGAACCATAACATTGATCCCGAGTGGAAACAACACAATACAGCTCAACAGATAAACTATGAACAAACAAAGATTTGATTATAAACCCATCTTCTTGGACTCAGAAAAGGTTAAGTCCCATGTCATTGTGACACTCTCGGAAAGGGCTTTTTGGAAAAGTATAGCACGCCTCAAACGGACGCTCTGATCAAAAGTTATGAAGGCTCGAACCTGAGATTGCGTTGCTAGAAGTGCACGTACTTCGAGACGACAAGATCCAGGGGAGTGGGCCCCACCTGTGGAGCCGTAGGTAGAGGTGCGGCATCCGCAGGTAGGCCCGCTGCCATCGGGTCTTTAAATATAAGACCCCCTTATTAAAAAAGAAGAAAAAATAGAAAACTCTCTGAAACTCTGCCCATTTCTCCACTTAGCCCTACCTCTAGTACTCCAAACTTCGATTTTATTCTTCTAACACGTTTATATACGTATATTCTATGACATATCAAAAATTAACCGGTGGAAACTTCCATTTGAAGCCTACTAAGTGGCAAAAAGCCCGTGTAGCAGTCCATTGTAAGTATTTTCACGATCAGAACTCGTTTTCTACTTTATTACGTCTATTTGCACTTGCATGTAAATTTTCATCTCCTGATTTTGCCCGAAACTCAGTTTCGTGGCCGGTTTTGCTTACGTTTTAGTACATTTTAGTACATATATACTTTTTTTGCATTTTTGCATTTGCATAGCCTAGATCGTCGATCCGTGGCTTTTACTCGCTTTTATGTATATATATATATATATATATATATATATATATATATATATATATATATACAAAAGGCGGAAGATGAAAACTAAAAGAGAAGAGTGGCGCATAAACAAAGCTGAATAACAACTATAGCAAAACTATAAGAAATTAAAGCAGCAGTTCATAAGTAATAAGAGAAGTTTAAACAAAATAAACTTTTATTGTACTATGAAATAATTACAAACAATTAACTTGGTTACTTACAACAGATTGACTCGATTATAGAAACTTATCATATCTAAGAGAGAAGGCAAGAGAGTTGAAGATTAGTCAGATAGGAATCTGAGTCTTCTCAAACGCTCTATTGGATTACTAAATCCTGCCTCATAACAAAGACTGAGCCTCTCTTATATAGAAAGAGAGAAGGCTGAGAGATTACAACTCAATAATTACAAAACAAGAATGACTATTGAACAACAGTAATGCTTTATCAAAAGATGAAAGCATTATTACAACTTTTGACTATTACAAACAGCTTTTACTATTACAGACGCGTTAATCAAATACAGACGAAATACAATAATAACAACTTTTGACTAACAAGGATACAGACATCTGACTAAATGACAACTGACTCAGCAACTGCTTTCGGCTACTTTGGACAAAGGAGCACGGGCTGCGCGGGCAGGGGCATCTAGCAACAAAGCTGACCCAGGTGACTGTAGGAACCCAAGGCGAATGGATCCTGGACCCTAGGCAAACGGATCCTGGGCATCCTGAAGAGAGATGCTTCCGTACGGATCAGTAGGGCTAGAGTGATGACTGGAGCGAGAAGAAGAAGATGAACAAACAGAAGGAACTGAGTCCTCACTGAGTTTATCCATTCTTTTCTGAATTAAACGGGATAACTGTTTAAGCTCATTATTGGTACAATGATCAATATCCGAGAAGTCTAACTTTGAACTGGAAGATTTCTTGGATTTAGATTTACTGGAAGATGATTCCTTTGGAGGAGGAATCGTTTGAATGGGTGAAGGATTGGGAAATTCCTTCTGAACTTGGCCCACGATGCGATAAGGATCAAACTTATCCCACCATTTAACTGAAAACTCACGAGTAACATGAGTAATTTGATTAAGGTGATTACTAGAGGCACCTTTTTCCGGGGCGACTAAAGAAGAAAGAGCAACATTGACTGTTGGAGAATAAAATCCATAGTTCCATCGAAGGATCCATGGGACTTTATATTTACTAGCGAAATGGAGAATAACTGGGATGCAGCAATTAGACTGCACCACAGGAACCCTAGAGCTAAAGACATTAAGAACAGTTTGAAGCTCAATGGGGAGGATATCAAAGATGAGACCATAACGTTCCCACCAAAGAACAAACCAATGAGGAAATTGACTTTTAAATTTGTGGTCAAATTGGATGAACCACGAATGACTAAAAGATGGAGTTTGAAACAGAAAAACTCTGTTCCAAGCTTCCATGTAATCATAATAGCAAAACTGGCTATCATGACCTTCAAGCTGCCTAAGATCACTAGGATGATTACCCCAGTTAGGCATGGAGATAACCTGTTTAATATAAAGAGAATGATAGATGATTTTTGAAGAATCATTTCTATCATAAATAGGTTTAATAGCGATTGACTGAGTTTGCAAAAGGACATCCTTATAGTACATGAGAGATTTATAAGGAGCAGAAGGAATAAAATGCCAACCAGTTGGAAAGAACTGGGCAGCTAATTTGACTGGATCATCAATTGATTTCATATGTCGTTCGATATGAAATAAATTGGTGCTGAAAACAGGGACGTATTCAGTATGAACACGCTGACCAGCAGGAGGATTACTGGAGGAAGCGTAAGGATCAACCATTAAAGGGGGTTGAACCAGAGCTGAACTATAGGGTTTCGAGCTAGAAACCAACGGAGTGAACCTATTAACTACAGTAAGGGGAGTAACAGGATGAGGGATTATAGCTCCCACGGGCTTCTGACTAGGTGGGCTTGGGCTAGGAGGACCCAAGGGCCGAACATTTTTATCTTTCCCTCTCACACTCATTTTGAACCTGAGGGGTACCTGAATTAATAAATTCCCGAGTTAGAAAATCAGGAACGGAATTATCAATACCTTTAATATATTCAATGTCAAAATCAAAAATACTTAAAATAGATTGCCATCTGGCAAAAATATGTTTAGCAGCGATGTTTTTAACATCTTTTTCTAAAATATATTTAGCAGACTTACAATCAATACGAACCAAAAATTTTTGATTTAATAAATCATTTTGAAATTTACTGACACAGAAAACTAAAGCTAAAATTTCTTTTTTAATAGTGTTGTAGTTTAATTGTGCCTGATTCCACGCGCCAGAGTGGAATCGAACAATTTGTTCAGAAGAAGCAGGAGTTAATTTCTGCTTTAGAATGCCGCCGAAGCCGATTTCGGAGGCGTCAGTTTCAACAATTTTGAAGGCTGATTCATTGGAGATGCCAAGGCAGGGAAGAACCTTAACATATTTTTTAACTTGCTGAACGATGGCAGAATGCTCATCAGTCCAAGGAGGAGGATTCTTCTGTAAACGAAGAAACAAAGGTTTACAGATTTTCCGTAAATTTTTATAGAATTTGCCAACATAATTAAGAGATCCTAGGAACCTTTGAAGTTGAGTTCTATCAAGGATTTTATCAGGAAATCTATCAGCGAATTGAATAACTCTTTGAATAGGACGTACCAAACCCCGATGAATATCATGGCCAAGAAATTTAACTTTAACTTGGAAAAGAGAACATTTGGTTGGTGACAGAACCAAACCATTAACTTTGATAGCTTTGAAGAACGAATTCAAATGTTTGAAATGTTCGTCGATAGATTTAGAAAAAACAAGGATATCATCAATATAGACAATAATGAAATGACTAAAGGGATTTAAAATTTCATTGAGAATATTTTGGAATTCACTAGGAGCGTTTTTCAAGCCAAATGCTTGAACAACCCATTCACAATGACCAAAAGGGGTGGTGAAGGCGGTTTTGTACCTATCACTAGGATGGATACTGACTTGCCAGAAACCAGACTTAAGGTCGAATTTACTAAAAATGGTAGCATTACTAAGACGACTAAGAAGGTCCTCTTTATTGGGAAGGGGATACCTGATCCATTCTAAGACCTTATTAAGAGGCTTATAATTGATGACTAGACGAGGGACACCTCTCTCCTTTTCTGCTTCATTATTAACATAAAAGGCAGGGCAAGACCAAGGAGATTTACTATGTTTATTAAACCTTTGGCAAGTAAATCGTTAATTTCTTGCTTACAAAGTTCCATTTGTTGGTGACTCATTTGAATAGGTCTAGCTTTAGTAGGAATAAGATGTTCTTTAAATTCTTTAGCATAAGGAAGTTTAACAACATGTTTCCTACGATGCCAAAAAGCATTAGGAGAATCGGCACACAAATTTTTAACCATGAATAAACGAAGTTCTTCAATTTTATCTTGTATCTTTTCACTTAAAAGAAGGTCTTCAACCTGTTTATACTTAATTTCATGTTTTAAAAACTTTAAATGAGAAGTTTTACCTTTTAACAAGTTAAGTGACTTAGAAATAGACTCATCTTGAATAAATCTTAAGTCTCTTTCTTTGGGCTGAGTTAAAAACTCAAAGACAACTTTGTGCCCAAGGTGCTCAGTAGTTAACCCATTATTACTGGTGGTGAAAGGGTATAACAAATAAATAAATGGTAATCCCAGAATAATTTTATCAGTTAAATTACGAATTAACACAAAAGAAGTTTTAAAACATATATCATTTTGACAAATATGAACCTTAGGGAGCTTATATTTAATTTCCATGCTGCTTCCATTAGCAGAGTTTAAACGTTCACTAGTTTTAACATAAAATTTGGTAGGGACTAACCCTTCCTGGATGCAATTAAGATCTGCACCAGTATCAACAAGAGCAGGAAGTTGAATAGCAAAAGTGCCATCAACCATTAATCGTATCAAAATATACCATTTTTGAATGGTAATATCTTTTATCCTTTTTAACGAATTACCTTGAATAAACAAAGGAGACTCTTCATCATTGACTCCTGAAGTTTCAGGTGAGTCTTCATTTTCTGAAGAATCAGAAATATGAAGTTCAGAGTCTTTGTTAACTAACGCAGTCATATCTTTTCTTAAGTTGGAGATTTCAGCCTTGAGACTAGAAATCTCTTTCTTAAGCTTGTTGACCTCTTGATTTAGTTCTGGGAGAGTATATATATATATATATATATATATATATATATATATATATATATATATATATATATATATTCTGTCAAGCCTAGATTATTTCGTGGCTCTTTTACAGCTTTTATAAATATAAATATATATATATATATATATATATATATATATATTTACATTCTATCAAGCCTGGATTATTCCGTGGCTCTTTTACGTCTTTTATAAATATATATATATATATATATATATATATATATATATATATATATATATTTCTGTCTGGGCCTAGGATTGGAAATCTGTCACCCTTTACAGTTTATATATATATATATATTTACATTTCTGTCCGGGCTTAAGATTGAAAAATCTGTCGCCCTTTACAGCTTTTATATATATATATATATATATATATATATGTATATAATTATATATATATATATATATATTTTCTTTATTCATTGTGATTAAATATCTATTTTAATTGCTTATTTGATACGCATTTGATTTAATATAAATTTGCAATAGATTTATCTAAATCTAGCCCTTTCTACCTTTCAAACAGTTCAAAATAGGTCCAACTGGAATCGGGAAGTTAGAATGGCTAAGATTTACTTAAATCTAGCTTTTTTTCTAGTTTAGTTAAATATTAAAGAGACCCCGCGTCCCTTAGATCCCTATCTAGTGGGAACGGGAAGCTTTGGCTACGCGTATGCAAGGATTTGACTGATGAATCCTTGATTTTGCGACGTCTAGATGTAAATATACATTCTTTGTGAATATCTGAGCTGTGCAGGTTCTCTTGGCTTCTCTCTGTGAGCCTAGGAATCGTGGGATTCATGATCAAACTGATCAAAATCTGATTCCCACGATGGACAAACTCCACATTAGAAATGTACCCTGCCAGTTTTTCTGTAAAAAACTGTACATCTGAAAGACCTTAAAATGGTTATCAAGGTTTAAGGTCTCAAACATAATGAAATAATGGTTTGTCGTGCCAGAGTTACTCTGATGGCTGTCATGCCCATGAGAAGACCAACACTTGTATATATTTTGTGGTCGAGGATGCTTTGCAGCCCTACAATCACCATCCAAATCAAGCCGAAGGCTAAAATAGAAGTATCAACATGCTTCAATTCCTACGTGAGTGTAAGGGTTTGAAAACCAACCTTTTTAAAACATCATTTTCATATCTTGTCTAAAAAAGGACCTTTTGCAAATCAAATCAAACCCTTCGTATATAGGTTCAACGAAGCACGACAATACTTTCAAAACAAACTAACACCTTCCCCCCACTTAACCAAGCCCCCGAACTTTAGAATTTTGGTTTCAAGATCAAGTTTCGACAGTGTCTAGTAATTGGTCCTACTTGCAAACAAAACTCGGTTGAGTTGGTACAACCATTTCAAATCTACCAACTGGCGACTCTGTAAACCGTTCAAATCGTTGACATGATACATGTTGGCCTTTTCCTAAAAAACTTCACCCTTCATAAAACAGATATGGCAATAAGGGTAGAAAACAAAAGACTTAGGAAGAGAGAAAGATCGGGTCCACTGTTGATCGGATTTTTCTTAACGTCGACAAATATCTAGGACCATTTGCATAGTGCTGCTATGGCCATCTATGAAAGCACTCATATCTGCAATGAGGCTGTGTGTATATGACCTGAGTGTAGTGATATCGGCAATATAAACATCCTGGGTAGCTAGGGCCTCATCCCTCTCAATATAAGTAGCATCCCGGGAAACTAAAGCCATCTCAATCTCAATATATCCTGCATCCCGGGTAGCTCGAGCCTCGTCTCTATCAGCAAAAGCTACATCCCTACTAAAAAGGGACGTCAACATCAGCGCTCTAGCCTGATCCCTCTCAAAGGTCATCCGAGCTAGTGAATCAGTAAGAGCTGGATCTGTCCCAGTAGGAACGCTCGGGGGGTCACTAAACAATGATGCTGTCAAGCCAGCAAATAAATCATCCTCCATGGGAGAATTAGGATCCTCCATATAGGCTTCTCCTTATCTGAATCAACGCTCGGCTCTGAGTGAATGACTGCAGCCAATGCAATATCGGCCTCCAACCATACTGAATACTCTAGAGAACGATTTGGATGGCTAGTAGAAAAATCAGCCCTCTCCCTATGAGTCCAACACTCATAAGTCTTGATGAGTTCAGCTAACGACAAAGATGAAGCTGATATCCGCTGATCCATAGGCCCCTCAAAGTGGTGGATGCTCTGAAACTGATCAAACTGACCCATGACAGCCAGCGGATGATATGTGGTCACCCCCCTCAAACCCGCCAAGGGCGGATAATACATGCCAACTGCATGAGTGATGAAGCTGTAAGGGGAGCTAAGCCCTGAGCAAGGCAGGATTGAAAAGGGATGCTCGATCGACGATAAAAGATCCAACCAGGATATCGCGTCTGTACACTTTGATGGCCGAAAAGAGTAGGACATGGCTATCTCATGAGTACAACAATACCCATGATGTCTGAAGGTGCCGATAGGTCTCAAGTTTGTCATGAACCACACGTACAGCAAAACGGCGTTATCCCTGAAAAACCCCTCTGGATGGGTACTGCAGAATGTAGTCAACCTCAATGTCTCGGCTAATATCATCGGCAAGATAGTACAACCCTGTCTGAGAGCACGAACCACTACCATCAAGTCAGTGTCCAAGTGGTCCATATATAGTGGCATGTACAAATACGTTGTGATACACATCAACAGAACGTCCACACGTGCAAATTGCCACTCGTCTGCAGGGATGATGAAATTTGCTGAATAGAGCTCATAACTATCCAGACGGCCAAAGCGATCAATCAAAAAATCAAAGGACACCACGTGCCCCGAGGTAATCTCCTCAGTGACGACTCTTTGACTCAGACCAGTCATGGTCATGAATGGGCGTCTCATGTCACTAATGGTTGTCCTGGCATAGGGTAGATCTAATTCCAAACTCGTGAGGCGCTCATACTCCTCCAACATAAGAGTCAACTCATGAAGACCGAATCTAAAAACTTAGCGCTCTGGTATCCAGTAGAACAACATGCTATCCACAAAGCCAAGTGGAACCTAAAAGGATAAAATGGCCAAAGAATGACCCAGCATCTGATCAACTACCCCCCTGTCTGCGAGAGGCAAACTGTCCTACCAAGATCTCAACGATGATGATATCAAAGAAGGTGGCAGGTGTGACGCCCCCAGAATAGGTCCAATCCAACCAACCCATTCTGCGTCACCAAATACATGGTACAGAATCCAAATACAACTTTTATATCACACGGTTGTGCAAAATACGACCACACAACTGTGAGTGTCAATACAAAAATGTAAAAAATATAAACATTCAAACTAAGTCCTCATTACAATTATTATCACACTATTTTATAAAAATAGTGAGGACTACTACTGCTCTATCTCGGACCATCACTCTGTCCCCCGACTAGTCCCTGCGACATTCTCATTTCCTGAAGAGGACAATAGATGAAAAGGGTGAGCTCAACTAGCCTAGTAAAAAATATTATGACTAAGATAATAAAAAATAATTTATCGTTAGTCTTCAACAAATTAGATAAAATATTATGGACCACAAGTTTTAGATCAACAACTGCAGCGGAAATAACAATGCATCAGAAGAATTAAGTAGGAAATAGTGTCTACTATCTTCTATGATTTGAAAGTCCATAATCAATATTTTATCCCTGTAACATCAATAAATATACATCTTGAATCAAATATTCATCTTTGCACTACGGGCCAAAGATATTCATCAGGTAATCATTCATCTTTGCACTACAGGCCAAAGATATTCATCAAATAATAATTCATCTTTGCACTACATGCCAAAGATATTCTTTTGTATCACCATTTAAGACTGAAGATGATGAAAAATATTTTAAAGAACGAATCCAGTGAGATAAAGGACAAAAATTAGGGATCCGTAATTTAGTTTATCTAAGTTCAAGAATACTCCATAATAATCAATTATGGAGCAAAATTCAAGAATGAAGATCAAAACTTGGATCCAATCAAAGATAGGAACCATAATAGCCAACTTGGATAAAGAAAAGAAAATTTAATTTTTCTGTAAATAGTACCGTATTCGTGAATAGTGTCGTATACATGAATAGTGTCGTATACGTGAATAGTACTCCAATATGAAAAGGTAAAAATTTCACAATAAAATTCATACCAATATTTCGGTGTCATGATATTGAAAGAAATAACATCATTTTTGAAAAAAAATAACATCCCTTACCTCAAAAGAACAGTATTTTTGACTAAAATATCAGATATAATACTGAAGAAAACTTGCACTGAATAGCAACACTCAAAGTATCGAAATACTCACAAAAATACGCTCGATATTATAGAGAAAGAAACTTATGATTCTGGTGTGATTTTTAAATTCTAATTCAGCACCCTATTTATAGGAAAATGCTTAGAACGCCAAATCAAAAAATTTAATAAAATATTATATTTATTAAAAATCTTCTGCACACCTCCTTGACCAATTCATCAGCCCACACAAGTGGGGCCCACCATCAAAAAATGTTTTTTTTAAAAAAATATTTATAACCCCAAAAATCAATTATTTAGGAATTTCAGTAATTCATAATAAATAGACCTTTTATCAGAAAAATTCAAATCTTATGTCCATGCCATAGGAAATTTAATTCTCTACAACTTTGTAGAAGGAAGTTTTTCTAAATTCCAAACATAAATTGTTCGAAATCCATATACAGATGATTTTCCACACCTCCATTCTAACAAAATACTGATAAAGCACATCAGCACTAATTCCTTCTTTTATATCCACAAAAATAAATATTTCCTTATCATATAAATTAATAATTAATTATTCACAAATAATATTACAGAACTACAATATTGACAACCAGGTCGTTCTAGGGAAAGAGGGGGGGCCTTCCGATAAGGATTTCTCATTACTAGCGCACAATTAAATAACCCCTCCTAGACAGAACTTTCTTAGACATTGCCAATAATGTTATTTAATAATATTATTCAAATAATGTGAATTATTGATCTGATAATAGAAAATACTATGCAGTGATAATTATTAAATTAACAATAATATAAAAATACTGTTCAACACCGTGTGCTATTGTGTAACAACGCGTATTACTTTACTTTATCCATCGGGTATTCCAACAGTGTTAACGGTAACTACTACGCCGTTATTTATAAAAAAAACTTATTTTTGTCGTTTTCTTCATCCGACAGTTTTTCGTTATGGGGCCTACAAATGGCTGCGCCGTCGTACGAATATTCTTCGACAGCAAGAATATTCCACGACAAACGAATATTCCCCTACAACAATGAATATTTTATAACCTCCTACTTATTTAAAATATTTGCGCATTTTACCCATAACATTCCACATTATCAAATTAACCCCTGACTATTTCAAAATAATATATAGAGGAAATTCAATTTTTTATTCATAAAAGTTGGGGTCTTACAGCAGGTGCTCGATACGATTGACGGTAGATGACGACAAATGTACAACCGTGTCATGAGACCATCCAAGCGTCAAATCTAAACTCACATGTCTAAGTGCATATCCATGACATAATACATGCATAATCACAATGATAAATGATAATAGTGTTGGGTTTGTACGAAATCGTGACGTAATCAAATTGCAAAAATTAGCGGAAGCATGGTATATTA
This sequence comes from Panax stipuleanatus, assembly GCA_020205555.1. NCBI lineage: Eukaryota > Viridiplantae > Streptophyta > Magnoliopsida > Apiales > Araliaceae > Panax > Panax stipuleanatus. The sequence goes on from CM035121.1 coordinate 128,645,516, forward strand.
GAGTTTAAAAAATTTCTACAAAACCATTACCTGGATCATCCTTTATGCAAATTATTAATTTAGAACGATAAATAAGAAGTTATGAAATCATACCCTTGTAGAACAAAGCTTCCACAGGTACGAGTTTAACTTCTTGTTCTTTGTGATCTCCTTGAATTTTCGGGTTAGATTCCTTCCTTTGATCAACATTAGCCACCCAAGTGTTTGGCCTCTAGAGGTGATCCACCAAGAAAGATGAATTATCAAGAAGGAGGGTGGTTGGCTTAGTTTTCTATCATCTATAGAAAAGGAGTACTCTCCAATAATTAAAATTGCATCAACTGATATCTATTATAAGACTCCTCTTATAGAGATATTGGTCAACCCTTCTAATCCTATTAGATATTGGATTTCATTTAATTAATTAAATTCCTTTAATTAATTTAGACTTCCCACCACATTGAGAATAATTAATTAAATTTATTTAATTAATGTATCTCCTAATCTTATTAGGAATAAATGAGAGTACTAATATTAAATTAATTACTAAACTCCTTTAGAAATTAAAATAATAATAATTATAATAATATTAATAAGTCTCCTCTTATTAATTTATATTTAATATTTTCAAAATATTAAATAATAAACATTAAGCTATTTAATTTATTTTATCACTATAGATTAAATTAATTACACTTAATGCATTACTACGATTATGTCATTACCTTCTTAAATAATTATTCTTCTTTTTATGGTGTGACCCTTTAGGTTCTCCATATTAAATCGGTTGTGAATAAATCAATTAGATTAATTCTAATCTTATTTAAATAAATAAATTAAACTAATAATCTATTTAAATAAATAATATTTATTCTACAATAGGGATAAGCCTCCCTAGCGATCAACGACTTTCTAGATAATATAGATTTCAACATTAATCATAAAAGAACCTGTGAGTAAATAGTTACCGTACAATTCAATCCTTCCACCATACAATGTCCCAATTAAATATAAGACATGAAATTACTGTCAAGTCTTATTTTATTTAATTATATGTATTTCGATTAGAAAATGAACAACTCCATTTAATGTAAGTTAGAAACTCCTTTCTAATTTCATTTCACCTTGGCCAAGGATTCCTGGGTTGTCATTTACCGAATCACATAGGACATATCTCCTCTTTTACTAGAGGTGGTAGATTCTTTATTGATCATTCATTAACTCCATATGTAACTCATTATACCCAAGCATACCCTTTTATATACCCTAAAGGGCTTTAAGGAATAAGTCAAAGTATAATTCATTACATACAATATACTATGATGATCTCAAGTCCAAGGATCACTTGTACTACTATCACATTAGAAATTTCTATTGACAGACAAGTAAAACTCCATTAGGTATTCCATTGCGAGTCACGTTCACTAAACTTATTCTCCAATAAGCACCTACATACTTGCTTTAGTGTCTCCACACAAATGATCATGAGATCAATCATCCTCATCCAATGAGCAAGCAACATATGTACTAATCTATCCGAATTTACTAATCCCCTTTTTAGTAATCCCATGATTAGGAACTATTTTAGTTTTTGAGCTTTGTAAGAATTTAGATCTCATTAGCATGATCAACATCATGATTCTAAAAGCATTGCTAAAAACTATGGGTTATTTACATATTATAAAAGCAGCACCATGTGGATAATTAAATGCCTTTAATAAATGAATATTTTATTAATAAATAAATAAGATTGTCTCCAAAATATATGCTTTATCATCATACATGATTGGCTTGTATGCATACTATTTCCAATCTCCCACTTGCACTAAAGCCAATCGCCATGGTATCTCATACCCTTCTTCTCTATGTGACGATCAAACTGCTGTTATGTTAAAGCTTTAGTAAATGGATCTGCAATGTTATCCTGAGAGTCTATATGCTCCTCTTTCAATGATTTCTTTAATCAAAGTGCCGCAACACATATTTTAGATTCAAGATGAGACTTAGGAACTATTCCTAGTTCTGTAATGAACTTTTCATCTGAAACATCGACTTGCAGCTTCACTTACAGTTATATACTTTGTCTTTGTCACTAAAGCAACAACCTTTTGTTGTTTGGAACCTTTCTAATTCACTGCACCATCTTTTAAGGAAACGACTTACCCTAAAGTGGGTTTGCTATCGCCTTGGTCAGTCTGAAAACTTGAGTCTGTTTAGCACTCTAGTTTAATTCAGACCCATCATGTGTCATGATGACATCCTTAGTGTCAGTTAAGTACTTTGAGATGTTTATCACTGTCTCATAGTGATCTTCTCCAGAATATGACTGATCAACATCAAGTCTCGTATATTTCATTGTATACATGATAGTAACTCATGTGATCTCTCTCTTTTACTGAGGATAATTTTAGAGAGATACACTCCATGGCTCATCATAATGAGGCACCTTTTGGAGTTTGTCATGCTAAATGCCTTTAGCATCTAATGAATATACGTTTCCTTGGGTTAAGTCGAACATCCTTTTAAATCTATTAATATAAATTTATATCCCCAATGCGGGATGTTCTACCGAAATCATTCATAGAGGAATGTTTAGACAACTTTATTTTGATCGATTTTAGCATAGGAATTTCATTCCCTATCAGTAATTTATCATCAACATATAATACATGGAATGAAACAGCGCTCCCACTAACCTTCTTGTACAAACATGGTTCATCCTCATTTTTGATAAAATCAAACTCTTTGATTGTCTCATCAAAACGAATGTTCCATCTACGAGAATCTTGCTTCAATCCATGAATGGATTGTTGTAGCTCATATATATGATTTTCTTCAACCATTGAAACAAAAAACCATCTGGCTGTATCACATATACATTCTCCTCTAATAATGTATATTTGCGGAAGGGCGTCTCCACGTCCATTTTGCCAGATTAAGTAAAAATAAGCTGCAATCGCAAGAAAAATTCAAATGGACTTGAGCATAGCTTCAAAATCTATTTTAGATTTTATGGTCATCCACCATTTCTCTGAGTCTTTATTACTCATACTCTGTTCGTAATTCAATGGATCATCATCATCCATGATGTGTACCTCATCGTCATCCTCTATGACGAATCCATACATTTTAAGTATCTTCGGTACTTTTACAGATTTACGAATAGGACAGTAGGTGTTTCTACTTGGACAGGTTCATCCACTTGATCTATAGTGGTTTGTGGTTCTTGAATTTCTTCAAGATCTATTTTTCTCCCACTAGCCCCTTCAACGATAAACTCCTTTTCCAAAAAGGCAGTGTGTTTGGCAACAAACACCTTTTGCTCAGTAGGATTGTAGAAATAGTATCCCAAACTTTCTTTAAGATTTCCCACAAACATGCACTTATCAGATCTTGTCCCTAGCTTATCATTTTAAAACTTTTTCACATAAGCTGGACATCCTCAGATCTTAACATGCTTAAGACCAGGTTTCCTCCCTGTCCCCATCTCATATGGAGTCTTGGGGACGGATTGTTGGGTTTATACGTAACGCAATCATGCAATCAAATCACATAAATAGGGAGGAAGCGCAAAAACTAGGTTTTCAAAAATTTATACAAACCCATAACCATGATCATGCTTTGTACTAGTTATCAATAATAGAAATGAGGATGGAATTATACCTTTGAAGATCCAAACTTCCTCAGGTACAAGTTATACTCCTTTGATTCCTTTGATTCCTCTCTAGTGGCTCCTTCCCTTAATCAATGTCAGCCACCCAAATGTTTGGCCTCTAACGGTGATCCACCAAGGAAGATGAAGAACGCAGGAAGATGGGTTATTGGCTTAACCCTTGTTTCTATCTCTATAGAATATGTGTACTCCCAACTCTTGGAAAAATTCACGTCCCTTATTTCTGATATAAGACTCTCTTATATAGATATTAAGTTAACCCTCCTAATCTAATTAGAATAGGGTTTTATTTAATTAATTAATTAAAACACTTTTAATTAATTTATATCCTAATCTTATTAGGATTGATAGAGAGTACTGATATTATATTAATTCCTAAACTCCTTTAGAATTAAAATAATAATAATATTAATAACACTCCTCTTATTAATTTATATTTAATATTTGTAAAATATTAAATAATAAATATTAAGCTATTTAATTTATTCTATCACCATAGATTAAATTAATTATACTTAATGCATTATTACAATCATGCCATTTTTTTCTTAAATAATTTTTCTTCCTTTTATGGTGTGACCATTTAGGTTCTCCATATTAAACCGGTTATGAATAAATCAATTAGAACAATTCTAATCTTATTTAAATAAATAAATTAAACTAATAATTTATTTAAATAAATAACATTTATTCAACAATAGGGATAAGCCTCCCTAGCGATCAACGACTTTCTAGATAATATAGATTTTAACATTAATCATAAAAGAACCTGTGAGTTAATAGTTACCGTACAATTCAATCCTTCCACCATACAATGTCCCAATTAAATATAAGACATGGATTTACTGTCAAGTCTTAATTTGTTTAATCATATGTATTTCGATTAGAAAATGCACAACTCCAAATAATGCAAATTAGAAACCTCTTTCTAATTTTATTCTACCTTGGCCAAGGATTCCTGGGTTGTCATTTAACGAATCACATAGGACATATCTCCTCTTTTACTAGAGGTGGTAGATTCTTTATTGATCATACATTATCTCCATATGCAACTCATTATACCCAAGCATACCCTATATATGCCTTAAAAGGCCTTAAGGAATAAGTCAAAGTATAATTTGTTACATACAAGATACTATGATGATCTCAAGTCCAATGATCACTTGTACTACTATCACATTAGGAATTCCTATTGACAGGCGAGTAAAACTCCATTAGGTATTCCATAGTGAGTCACGTTCAGTGAACTTATTCTCCAATAATCACCTACACACTTGCTTTAGTGTCTCCACACAAATGACCATGAGATCAGTCATCCTCATCTAATGAGCAAGCAACATATGTACCAATCTATCCGGATTTACTCATCCCCATTTTAGTAATTCCACGATTGGGAACTATTTTAGTGTTTTAAGCTTTTTAAGAATTTAGATCTCATTAGCATGATCTCATCATGATTCTAAAAGCATTGCTTAAAACTATGGGTTATTTACATATTATAAAAACAGCACCATGTAGATAATGAAATGCCTTAAATGAATATTTTATTAATAAATAAATAAGATTGTTTACAAAGTATGTGCTTTATCATCATACATGATTGGCTTGTATGCACACTATTATCAATCTCCCACTTACACTAAAGCCAATCGCCATGGTATCTCATACTCATCTTCTATAAGTGACGATCAAACTGCTGTTGTGTTAGAGCTTTAGTAAATGGATCTACAATGTTGTCTTGAGAGTCCACGCGCTCCAAGGTGACGTCTCCTCTTTCAATGATCTCCCTGATCAAGTGAAATCGCCGCAACACGTGTTTGGATTTCTGATGAGACCTGGGTTCCTTAGCCTGTGCAACCGCTCCGGTGTTGTCACAGTATACGAGAAACTGCTTCTCCAATGCTAGGAACCACACCAAGTTCAGTTATGAACTTCTTCATCCAAACAGCTTCCTTTGCAGCTTCACTTGCAGCTATATACTCTGCCTCTGTCACTGAATCAGCAACTGTTTGCTTCTTGGAACTCTTCCAGCTCACTGCGCCTCCGTTCAAGGTAAACAATACCCTGAAACAGATTTACTGTCATCTTGGTCTGTTTGAAAACTTGAGTCCTTGAATTCCTCGAGTTTTAATTCAGACCCACTGTAGACAAGAAAAATATCTTTAGTCCTTTTCAAGTACTTTTGGATATTTTTCACTGGCTTCCAGTGCTCTTCTCCTGGATTCGACTGGTATCTGCTCGTTACACTAAGTGCGTGAGCAACATCTGGTCTAGTACATATCATACCGTACATGATAGATCCTATTGCAGAATCATAAGGGATCTTACTAATACGGTCTCTCTCCTCAGGTGTCTTTGGGGCCTGTTTCTTGGAGAGATGTATTCCATGGCTCATCGGCATGAGACCTCTTTTGGAATCTTCCATGCTAAACCTCTTTAGCATCGTATCAATGTACGTTCCTTGGGATAAGCCGAGCATCCTTTTAGATCTATCTCTATAGATCTTTATCCCCAAAATATAGGATGCTTCACCCAAGTCCTTCATGGAGAAGTTTTTAGATAACCAGATTTTAATTGATTATAACATAGGAATGTCATTCCCTATCAGTAATATATCATCAACATATAATACTAGGAATGATACTGCACTCCCACTAACCTTCTTGTTTACACATGGTTCATCCTCATTTTTGATAAAATCAAACTCTTTGATTGTCTCATCAAAACGAATGTTCCATCTACGAGAACCTTGCTTTAACCTATAAATGGATCGTTGCAGTTTACAGACTTGATTTGTTCTAACTTTTGAAATAAATCCCTCTGGCTGTGTCATAGACGCATCCTCCTCAAGTTTCCCATGGAGGAAGGCCATTTTCACGTCCATCTGCCAGATTTCATAGTCGTTGTAAGCTGCAATCGCAAACAAAATCCGAATGGACTTGAGCATGGCTACTGGTGAGAAGGTTTCATCATAGTCAACTCCTTGTCTTTGTTTGAAACCTTTTGCAACCAGTCGAGCCTTATAGGTCTCTACCTTTCCGTCTGCTCCAGTCTTTCTCTTAAAAACCCATTTACACCCAATAGGTTTAATACCTTCAGGTTGTGAAACCAAAGTCCATACTTTGTTTTCATACATGGAGTCCATTTCGAATTTCATGGCTTTAAGCCATTTTCGTGAGTCTTTATTACTCATAGCCTGTCCGTAATTCATTGGATCATCATCATTTATGATGTGTACCTCATCATCATCCTCTATAACGAATCCATACCTCTCAGGTATCTTTGGTACTCTTCCAGATTTACGAATAGGGTGTGGTACAGTAGCTTCTTCTACTTGGTCAGGTGCCTGACTTTGATCTGTGGTAACTTGTGGTTCTTGAACTTCTTCAAGATATATATTACTCCCACTGACCCCTTCATGGATAAACTCTTTCTCCAAGAAGGTAGCATGTTTCGCAACAAACACCTTTTGATCAGTTGGATGATAGAAATAATACCCTACGATTTCTTTAGGGTATCCCACAAATCTACACTTATCGGATTTAGTCTTTAGCTTATCATTTTCAAACTTTTTGACATAAGCTGGACAACCCCAAGTCTTAACATGCTTAAGATTTGGTTTCCTCCCTTTCCACATCTCATATGGAGTTTTTGGGCGGATTTGGTAGGTACCTTGTTAAGTAGGTATGCAGCCGTTTCTAGGGCATATCCCCAGAAGGAAATTGGAAGGTCGGTAAAACTCATCATGGATCGAACCATGTCCAACAATGTTCGATTTCTCCTTTCAGATACTCCATTTAACTGTGGTGTACCTGGAGGAGACCATTGTGAGATTATACCATTTTCTTTGAGACAATTGAGAAACTCACCGCTTAAGTATTCTCCACCTCGATCTGATCGAATTATCTTAATACTCTTGCTCGTTTGTTTCTCTACTTCACTTCTGAACTCTTTGAAGTTTTCAAATGATTCTGATTTGCATTTCATCAAATACACATATCCAAATCTTGAGTGATCATCAGTGAAAGTAATAAAATAAGAATACCCACCCCGTGCACTTATTGTCATGGGTCCACAAACGTCTGTGTGAATCAATGCCAACAACTCTGTAACTCTTTCTCCTTTTCCACTAAAAGGAGATTTAGTCATTTTACCCATTAGACAAGATTCACAAGTTGGATATGATTCATAATCGGATAACTCGAGGAGCCCATCCTTATGCAACTTGGATAATCTTGTTTCATTGATATGATCGAGTCTACAGTGCCACATATAGGTATAATTAATATCATCTCTTTTCCTTTTCTTAGTTTGTTCAATTTGAAATATATTTTCTTGTAAGTCAAGTGTATAAAGTCCATTTCGCAAATTTCCAATACCATATAAAACATCGTCTTTATAAATAGAACAACCATTGTTCTTTATAATAACGTCAAAACCTTCTATATCCAATACAGAAATTGAAATAATATTTTTAATAATATTCGGAACATAATAACAATTATTAAGATAAATGGACTTGCCCGAAGGCATTGCTAAACAATAAGTTCCTACAGCTAATGCAGCAACATTTGCTCCATTCCCCACTCGTAGGATCACCTCATCATTGTTCAGCTTTCTACTTCTGACCAGTCCCTGCACAGTGTTACATATGTGAGAACCACAGCCAGTATCCAATACCCAAGTAAAATTATGACTTTCAAAAAAATTAATTTCAATCATAAACAAACCTTGATTGGAAGTCGAAGCTTCTCCAAGCTTCTTCTCTGCTAGAAACTTCTTGCAGTTCCTCTTCCAATGTCCCAGCTCATTGCAATGAAAGCACATTCCTTTAGCTGGTTCAAGTTTCTTTTGCTCCTTTTCTTTCCCCTTTCCCTTAGCCTTCTTGGATTTCTTCTTTTCAAAAGACACCTTGGGCCTCTTCCATTTATTGGAAGAATCCACCATCAAGACATGGTTCTTCTTGGATGAGAAGTGACCTTCTGCAGTTTTCAGCATGTTAAGCAGCTCAGGCAAGCTAACATCTAGCTTATTCATGTGAAAATTAACCACAAACTGCGAGAAGGTCTCAGAGAGTGACTGCAAGACCAAGTCTTGACTCAACACCCCATCCATGACGAACCCAAGCTGTCCAAGGCGTTCAATCAAATTGATCACCTTTAGGACATGAGTCTCGACGGCAGTACCCTCGGTCATCCGAGATCGGAAGAGCTCCTTAGAAATCTCATCTCTAGCAGTCCTACTCTGTTCATCATACAACTCCTTGAGGTGAAGCAGCATAGCAGGAGCATCCATTTTTTCGTGCTGACGCTGAAGCTCGTTATTCATGGATGCGAGCATGATGCATTGAGCCACAGATGCATCATCTTACCATTTATTGAAAGTGGCAATCTCTTCCTCAGAGGCTGTTTCCGAAACAGATTCAGGGATAGTTGAATTTAGGACATAAGAAATCTTTTCAGCAGTGAGAACAATTCTCAGATTTCTTAGCCAGTCCTCATAATTCGGGCCGGTAAGCTTATTTGCATCAAGTATGCTTCGTAGTGAGATTAGTGATTTTGACATTTTTAAAATTCTGCATGTGAAAAGACAACATTTTAGCAAACATTCATTTTATTAACTTTGCATACCAAAATAAATTTAAGTCTTTATTTTAAATTGGTATCTCCCACTATTTTCATCAAACTATATTACCCTCACTTATATAGTTCGGCAATATCTAATTAAAGATTTGCTAGTGAGATTAAGGATCCCATTTCAAATGTATATAACCTTGTGGATATCACAACAAGCGATATACAAATAAATAGGTAAACAACTCTTGTCAATTACATCACCATGTAACTCCTTCTATTTTGCCTCTTAAATCATAATGGTCATGTGTATGCACATCCGAACTAAAATGATTTAAGTTAAGTCCAGCCTAGCACTTCCATAAATTCAAAAAAGAAAAATTTTCGTCCTTGTGGATAGCACAACAAGACTAGATCGTTCAATTTTCTTGAAAGCATCAAATGTGATTAATTAACATCTTAAATATTCAACACTCGTCTTGTGGATAGCACAACAAACTCATATTAAATATTTAATACTCTATTCATTAATCATGCTAGAAGGCGACGTTCGATATTCCAAATATAATTTGAATGCTTCATACTTAATATTATTTCTTTGAGGGGTTTGTTATTATTTGTCTCATCTTGTTTAGCGCGCATGCACATATATATATATATATAAAATACGCGTCATTTTATTAAACATGCGAAGCATGTTTGCATAAAATATAATATATATAATATTTAGAATGCAATATAGAATACTATATTCTACCCGGATTGATTATAGACTTTTATTCTAGTTTGGTTCACTAGAGCCACCAAGTGAACCAAAAGGTCAAACCTAGAAGTGCAATAATTTAAATTTTTAAATGTAACTATTACATTTAAACCCGGGCTCCATACAAACGGGTCTTCACGCGCTCCTTGCTCCTTGGTCTCCAATTTCTTCAAAATAATTCTAACTATCTCTATTACATTAACTATTTAAAATTAAATAGAAACCTTGATCAGCTGTCAAGGGGAAGTACATAGAAAGGAGATAGAATTTACATCAAGAATAAAACTAGAGAAGATGAGGTACGCAGACCCCATTTTATAAAACCCATTCATTCAAGCATTCAACAAAAATAAAATCCAATCACATTGGTCATAGTCCATAATCAACCCCATTTATTATCATACACATCAACATATGCATCAATAAATATCCATTCATCTCATGAATAATAAAGCTATTCCACATATGGATCGATGTTTTTTAATGGACAAAAGTTTTGCTAAATTTTATTTTTGAAACAAAATAAACTCTTTTATTTTAATCAAAAATAAATCCAAATTAAACTCCTTTAATTTTAGCAATCTGAAATCATATTTCAGATAAAATAAACATCTTTATTTTAAAACTTTATCAATTAAATAAACAGTTTACTTAATTAATTAAAATCAATTTTCAGGGTCTGTCCAGGTACCGGCGCAGCTGCGCCAGTAATGAATTGGGCAGCTGCGCAGGTAGCCTGAAACAGCAGTTTTTGCAGACCGGCGCAGCTGCGCCAGTAATGAACTGGGCAGCTGCACAGCTGCACCGTTCGTCGCAGAAACTTGCAGAAAACGATTTTTGTCCAGAAAAACGATCCAATTCTCACATCAATTCATACATGGAATTATAAAATTCATAATTAGCACAAAGTTAGGCTCTGATACCACTGTTGAGTTAGTACGTAACGCAATCATGCAATCAAATCACATAAATAGGGCGGAAGCGCAAAAATTAGGTTTTCAAAAATTTATACAAACCCATAACCATGATCATGCTTTGTGCTAGTTATCAATAACAGAAAAGAGGATGGAATTATACCTTTGAAGATCCAAGCTTCCTCAGGTACAAGTTCTACTCCTTTGATTCCTCTGTAGTGGCTCCTTCCCTTGATCAATGTCAGCCACCCAAATGTTTGGCCTCTAACGGTGATCCACCAAGGAAGATGAAGAACTCAGGAAGATGGGTTATTGGCTTAACCCTTGTTTCTATCTATATAGAATATGTGTACTCCCAACTCTTGGAAGAATTCACGTCCTTTATTTTTGATATAAGACTCTCTTCTATAGATATTAGGTTAACCCTCCTAATCTAATTAGAATAGGGTTTTATTTAATTAATTAATTAAAACACTTTTAATTAATTTATATCCTAATCTTATTAGGATTGATAGAGAGTACTGATATTATATTAATTCCTAAACTCCTTTAGAATTAAAATAATAATAATATTAATAAGACTCCTCTTATTAATTTATATTTAATATTTCTAAAATATTAATTAATAAACATTAAGCTATTTAATTTATTCTATCACCGTAATTAAATTAATTATACTTAATGCATTATTACTATCATGCCATTTTCTTCTTAAATAATTTTTTTTCCTTTTATGGTGTGACCCTTTAGGTTCTCCATATTAAACCGGTTGTGAATAAATCAATTAGAACAATTCTAATCTTATTTAAATAAATAAATTAAACTAATAATTTATTTAAATAAATAATATTTATTCAACAATAGGGATAAGCCTCCCTAGCGATCAACGACTTTTCAAATAATATAAATTTCAACATTAATCATAAAAGAACAAATGAGTAAATAGTTACCGTACAATTCAATCCTTCCACCATACAATGTCCCAATTAAATATAAGACATGGATTTACTGTCAAGTCTTAATTTATTTAATCATATGTATTTCAATTAGAAAATGCACAACTCCAAATAATGCAAATTAGAAACTCTTTCTAATTTCATTCTACATTGGCCAAGGATTCCTGGGTTGTCATTTAACGAATCACATAGGACATATCTCCTCTTTTACTAGAGGTGGTAGATTCTTTATTGATCATACATTATCTCCATATGCAACTCATTATACCCAAGCATACCCTATATATGCCTTAAAAGGCCTTAAGAAATAAGTCAAAGTATAATTTGTTACATACAAGATACTATGATGATCTCAAGTCCAAGGATCACTTGTACTACTATCACATTAGAAATTCCTATTGACAGGCGAGTAAAACTCCATTAGGTATTCCATAGCGAGTCACGTTCAGTGAACTTATTCTCCAATAAGCACCTACATACTTGCTTTAGTGTCTCCACACAAATGACCATGATATCAGTCATCCTCATCTAATGAGGAAGCAACATATGTACCAATCTATCCGGATTTACTCATCCCCATTTTAGTAATCCCACGATTGGGAACTATTTTAGTTTTTTGAACTTTCTAAGAATTTAGATCTCATTAGCATGATCTCATCATGATTCTAAAAGCATTGCTTAAAACTATGGGTTATTTACATATTATAAAAACAGCACCATGTAGATAATTAAATACCTTAAATGAATATTTTATTAATAAATAAATAAGATTATTTACAAAGTATGTGCTTTATCATCATACATGATTGGCTTGTATGCACACTACTTTCATGGATTTCAACGGGACCTTATTTAGTAGATATGAGCCGTTTCTAGGGCATGACCCCGGAATGAAATTGAAAGATCGATAAAACTCATCATGGATCAAACCATATCCAACAATGTTTGATTTCTCCTTTTAGGTACTCCATTTAACTGTGGAGTACCTGGTCTAGTCTATTGTGAGATTATACTATTATCTTTGAGACAATCGAGAAACTCACCGCTCACGTATTCCCCACCTCGATCTGATCGAAGAATCTTAATACTTTTACCAGTTTATTTCTCTACTTCACTTCTGAACTCTTTGAACTTTTCAAACGATTTAGATTTTTATTTCATTAAATACATTTATCCATATCTTAGAGTTATCATCAGTGAAAGTAATAAAATAAAAATACCCACCCCCGTGCATTTGTTGTCATAGGTCCACAAACGTCTGTGTGAATCAACGTTAACAACTCTGTAACTCTTTCTCCTTTTTCACTAAAAGGAGATTTAGTCATTTTATCCATGAGACAAGATTCACAAGTTGGATATGATTCATAATCAGATAGCTCTAAGAGCCCATCATTATGCAACTTGGATAATCTCGTTTCATTGATATGACCGAGTCTACAGTGCCACATATAGGTATAATTAATATCATCTTATTTTCTTTTCTTAGTTTGTTCTATTTGAAGTATATTTTCATGCAAGTCAAGTATATAAAGTCCATTTCGCAGATTTCCAATACCATATAAAACATTATTTTTATAAATTAAACAACTGTTGTTCTTTATTATAATTTCAAATTCATCCATATCAAATACAAAATTTGAAATAATATTTCTAATGATATTCGGAACAAAATAACAATTATTTAAATAAATGGACTTGCCCGTAGGCAGTGCTAAACAATAAATGCCTACAGCTAATGCAGCAACCTTTGCTTCATTTTCCACTCGTAGGACAACCTCATCCTTGTTCAGCTTTCTACTTCTGACCAGTCCCTTCACAATATTACATATGTGAGAACCACAGCCGGTATCCAATACCCAAGTAGAATGTTGACTTTCTGAAAAATTAATTTTAATCATAAACAAATCTTGATTGGAAGTCGAAGCTTCTCCAAGCTTCTTCTCTGCCAGAAACTTATTGCAATTCCTCTTCCAATGATCCGGCTCATTGCAATGGAAGCACATTCCTTTACTAGCTGGATAGGTTTCTTTTGATCCTTTATGTTCACCTTGCCCTTGATCATCCGAGATCGGAAGAGCTCCTTAGATATCTCATATCTAGCAGTCCTACTTTGTTCACCACACAACTTCTTGAGGTAAACAATATAGTAGGAGCATCCATATTTTCATGCTGACGCTGAAGCTCGTTATTCATGGATGCGAGCATGATGCATTGAGCCACAGATGCATCATCTTGCCACTTTACAATGGTGACAATCTCTTCCTCAGAGGCAGTTTCTGGAACAGTTCCAGGGACATGTGAATTTAGGACATAAGAAATCTTTTCAGCAATGAGAACTATTCTCAGATTCCTTAGCCAGTCCGTATAATTCGACCCGGTAAGCATATTAGCATCAAGTATGCTTCGCAGTGAAATTAGTGATTTTGACATTTTTAAATTTCTGTATGTGAAAAGACAACATTTTAGCAAACATTCATTTAATTAATTTTGCATACCAAAATAAATTTAGGTCTTTATTTTAAATTGGTATCTCCCACTATTTTTATCAAACTATATTACCCTCACTTATATAGTTCGGCAACATCTAATTAAAGATTTGCTAGTGAGATTAAGGATCCCATTTCAAATGTATATAGCCTTGTGGATAGCACAACAAATGATATATAAATAAATAGGTAGACAACTCTTGTTAATTACATCAACATGTAACTCCTATTATTTTGCCTCTTAAATCATAATGGTCAAGTGTGTGCACATCCGAACTAAAATTATTTAAGTTAAGTCCAGCCTAGCACTTCCATAAATTCAAAAAAGAAAAATGTTCGTCCTTGTGGATAGCACAACAAGATTATATTGTTCAATTTTCTTGATAAGCATCAAATGTGATTAATTAATATCTTAAATAGGCAATACTCGCCTTGTGGATAGCACAACAAGCTCATATTAAATATTTAATACTCTATTAATTTATCATGCTAGAAGGCGACGTTCGATATTCCAAATATCATTGAACGCTTCGGACTTAATATTATTTCTTTGAGGAGTTTGTTATTATTTGTCTCATCTTGTTTAGCGCACATGCACACACACACACAGACATATATATATATATATATATATATATATATATATGTATATGTATATATAATACGTGTCATTTTATTAAATATGCGAAGCATGTTTGCATAAAATATAATATATATAATATTTAGCATGCACATATAGAATACTATATTCTACCCAGATTGATTATAGGCTTTATTCTAGTTTCGTTCACTAGAGCCACCAAGTGAACCAAAAGGTCAAACCTAGGAGTGCAGGAATTTAAATTTAAACGTAACTATTACATTTAAACTCGGGCTTCATACAAATGGGTCTTCACGGGCTCCTTGCTCCTTGGTTTCTAATTTCTTCAAGATAATTCTAACTATTTTTATTACATTAAACTATTTAATTTAAATAGAAATCTTGATCAGCAGTCAAAAAGAAGTACATAGGAGGGAGATAGAATTTACATCGGAAAAAAAAAAATTAGAGACGACAAGGTACGTAAACCCCATTTAATAAAACTCATTCATTCAAGCATTCAACTAAAATAAAATCCAATCACATTGGTCAATAGTTCATAATCAACCCCATTTATTTTCATACATGTCACCATATGTATCAATAAATAAATAGTCATCTCATGAATTAAAACATTCCATATATATATGAGTATACTTTAATGGACAATTTTAATTTGCATGAAATCCAATTTCAAGATTAAAATAAACTCTTTATTTTAATTATAAAATTATTAAGAATATTTATATATATATATATATAATATAATCTTAATATATATATATATATATATATATATATATAATATATTAAGGTAATCATGGGTTACCTTTCTTTTAAAACTTCCTGCACGTTTCAAAAAGCTTGCAGAAATATTTTTGTTTTGAATTGAATAACTTTTCATTTAAAACAATTAATATCCTTTTTTAAGGCAACGTGAGTCAGTTTTTAAAAACAAATTCGACAGGTTCCCTTTAAAAAAAAAACGGCAGTCACCATTTTGTGATCAATTCGCAAACACGGCGAACCAAGAAGAAAAAAAAAGGTTTCTGTTAATTTTTTTTTCTTTCTCCCATAAAAAATTAATTTTATACAACTAATTATGCCCAATAAATTATTCTAAATACATACCCATATTTATATGAAATTAAAACAATTAATAATTGCATAAAGGTTTGGCTCTGATGCCACTGTTGGGTTTGTACGAAATCGTGACGTAATCAAATTGCAAAATTAGCAAAAGCATGGTATATAAATTTCTACAAAACCATTACTCAGATCATCCTTTATGCAAATTATTAATTTAAAACGATAAATAAGAAGTTATGGAATCATACCCTTGTAGAACAAAGCTTCCACAGGTACGAGTTCAACTTCATGTTTTTCGTGATCTCCTTGAATTTCTGGGTTAGATTCCTTCCTTTGATCAACGTTAGTCACCCAAGTGTTTGGCCTCTAGAGGTGATCCACCAAGGAAGATGAATTATCAAGAAGGAGGGTGGTTGGCTTAGTTTTCTATCCTCTATAGAAAAGGAGTACTCTCCAACAATTGAAATTGCATCAACTGATATCTATTATAAGACTCCTCTTATATAGATATTAGTCAACCCTTCTAATCCTATTAAACATGGGGTTTTATTTAATTAATTAAACTCCTTTAATTAATTTAGGCTTCCCACTACATTGGGAATAATTAATTAAATTCATTTAATTAATTTGTCTCCTAATCTTATTAGGAATAAAATAGAGTACTAATATTAAACTAATTACTAAACTTCTTTAGAAATTAAAATAATAATAATTGTAATAATATTAATAAGTCTCCTCTTATTAATTTATATTTAATATTTCTAAAATATTAAATAATAAACATTAAGCTATTTAATTTATTCTATCACTATAGATTAAATTAATTATACTTAATGTATTATTACGATTATGCCATTACCTTCTTAAATAATTATTCTTCTTTTATGGTGTAACCCTTTAGGTTCTCCATATTAAACCGGTTGTGAATAAATCAATTAGAACAATTCTAATCTTATTTAAATAAATAAATTAAACTAATAATCTATTTAAATAAATAATATTTATTCTACAATAGGGATAAGTCTCCCTAGTGATCAACGACTTTCAAGATAATATAAATTTCAACAATAATCATAAAAGAACCTGTGAGTAAATAGTTACCGTACAATTCAATCCTTCCACCATACAATGTTCCAATTAAATATAAGACATGAAATTACTGTCAAGTCTTATTTTATTTAATTATATGTATTTCAATTAGAAAATGCACAACTCCATTTAATGTAAATTAGAAACTCCTTTCTAATTTCATTTCACCTTGGCCAAGGATTCCTGGGTTGTCATTTACCGAATCACATAGGACATATCTCCTCTTTTACTAGAGGTGGTAGATTCTTTATTGATCATTCATTATCTCCGTATATAACTCATTATACCCAAGCATACCCTTTTATATACCCTAAATGGCTTTAAGGAATAAGTCAAAGTATAATTCATTACATACAAGATACTATGATGATCTCAAGTCCAAGGATCACTTGTACTACTATCACATTAGGAATTCCTATTGACAGACAAGTAAAACTCCATTAGGTATTCCATAACAAGTCACGTTCACTGTACTTATTCTCCAATAAGCACCTACATACTTGCTTTAGTGTCTCCACACAAATGATCATGAGATCAATCATCCTCATTCAATGAGCAAGCAACATATGCACTAATCTATCCGGATTTACTAATACCCTTTTTAGTAATCCCATGATTAGGAACTATTTTATTTTTTGAGCTTTGTAGGAATTTAGATCTCATTAGCATGATCAACATCATGATTCTAAAAGCATTGCTGAAAACTATAGGTTATTTACATATTATAAAAAAAGCACCATGTAGATAATTAAATGCCTTTAATAAATGAATATTTTATTAATAAATAAATATAATTGTCTCCAAAGTATATGCTTTATCATTATACATGATTGCCTTGTATGCATACTACTTTCAAATAGGATGCAATAGATAGAAAAACATCATGCATTTCTAAAATACACTATCTACTGAAAGCATAATCTCTGTCTGCTCATAAAAGTGCAAAAATAAAAAGTATAGGGAAATGGGGCACAACTGCCCAATAACTAACAGAGGCCTATTAAAAGATATAACGAGAAATGGGGCACAATCGCCCAATATCTAACAAAGGCCAATCAAAGGATATAGCGAGAAAAGCTATCAGAAGAAATCTATAATATCTGCATCCAGGAGATCAACCTGCTGCAGCTCCTCCTGAGTCACGGAATCTCGGCCAATGGGAATGTCTGGTCGATATAGTGGAGGATTGACACCTACATAACTGCCAGAATATGGATATGCTGAGGGGCCATCTCCAAAGTTGGAAGGATCAAACGAATCTGCCTCTGACGGATCCTTGCCAAGGTGCTTGATGAAAAAATGAGTCCTCTCCAACCGCTGGGTCAATCCTAAAATCTGCTCTAAATGAGTGGGCTCTCTGAGGTAAGTTATCCAATCTATCATCATCACAGAACCCCTCACCATGTCTGCCATAAACTGGGTAGCACGAGTCTGAGTCCCGATAGTGCGAGGACTCCACCAGCGATGAAATGCCTCCTGAGTATGAGGACTCTCTGACATGGTAAAGCCATCTATTCCCATCAGGGGAATATCTGTGAGTGGCTGAGCTAATGGCCAATGATGCCAAGCAGGAAGAACAAAGGGAATGCGAATCTCTCCTATAGTGCTCCAGATAGAGCGATCTCTTAAGTAGATCTCCCAACCTCCCTCGGTCAAAAGGGGAATCCGACAAGTGGCAAATGTAAACTCCATGTCGGTCGAAAAGCCATCCTCAAACCCGACTGTCAGATAGTCCGGGGTGTAAGGAACCCATATGATAGAGTCGGCAATCAACAACTCTGCAAGCTGGAGTGGGTAAATCCCTCTACTATAGGGACCTCCGTCAAAGTGGAGTGATGCCAACGCCGTACCCTCGGATATGTCTCTAAGCCCAAAGTAGTGGCTGGACGTAGGCAAGGGAGCATCTCATATGCCCAAAAATGGTAATGCAAAGATCAAATATCCTCAGTGGTAAAGATTGATAAACACAAATGGGGGAAATTGAAAGGTGAAAGAGAAGTTACTCACCATCAGAAAGGGATAAGAACCTAGCCAAGCCTCTGTCACGCCCTCAGAGCGTAGGCGCATCCTGCGAAGAAAGTAGGCAAAGGTATAGGTGCCCCAATCAAAATCAGTGAGGCGCTCCACGAATCGAGTAGCGCTAACTAGGGAAAAAGACATCGTCGAAGAGTTGTCTACAATGAAACAACCCCTAATGATCACCAAGAACAGTCGCCGAAGAATGCGATCTCTAACCCTCTAATCATCAGGCAGAGGCTCAGTCAAAGCCCCGCTCTGGGCATCTACACTCAAGGGACCAGAACGGACAGCCCAAATCTTGATGGCCATTGCAGGAACTCCCAAAAGGGAGCGAACGGCAGCAGGTGAAATATCAACCACCAACGACATTGGATCCCCTGCAAACTCTATCCCTGTGATGAACCGCCAGTCCATCGGTGTCATCATCACCTCACAGTCCAACAAATGGAGAGACTGGGTCTGGTGGAACCAGCGCTCAGATAATGCCCTCAGATAACCCCAGCGGCAACTACAGGGAAGAATAGAAAAGAAGGCCTCGAACCCCCAAGTGTTGACGATGATACTCCGGATGCAGAGTATGATATAAAGAGTGGACACTGAACCAGTTCCCCATTGGCTGCGTGAAGTCGAGAACCTGCATCAAGTAGAAAGTCCAGATCAAACCTGTACCCTAAAATGGAAAAAGAAAGAAAATCCAGAATGAAAACTTTAATCACCTCATTGGCATGAAGGTATATCGAGGGATGGCGTCTCAAATCGCCTAGTGGCTCCGAAATTGGCACAGTGGTGGCTAGAAGCTCCCTACGTGGAGCATGAGCTGGAGTAGGATCCACAAATGGGACATCATTGTCATCCACATCATCTGATATTACAGCCCGGATCAGACGAATCACAGACTCAGCCAAACGGCGAGGCGGCCGAGCTGGACGAGGATGGGGAACATCAGAAGCTCTCCTTCGCCTCACACTTGAAGTGACCCTTCTAGCACTACATGGTCTATCTGGCTTCGCAATCTGGATAAAATCTTCAAATCACCTCAGAAAGGGTGAGGTAAGCCTTAAGCCTATGACTTATTAAATTAAATCATTGTTTCATGTATCTTTTAAAGTCCTAAAGCATGCATTAGTTAAAAAAATCCCCAGTATAGTTAAAATTGCATGTTCATTAAATGATTAGGCTTTTGAAAAATTTTGTCATTCTTTTTTGTAAAATGGACTGTCCGCATGAACCTAGGCATGACTAGGTAGCCATTCAGTAGCACGCCTATCCAAAAATATGAACAGTTTATATATATAAAAAAATCAAAATTAAACTCTCTATGACAGCTAAATTACCATGTGTATTTTTAGTTGAAAATCCAGGCTCATTTGTCCTCAGATAGGACGAGTAAACTGGCCAAAAAGGACGTCAAATGACTATCTCAGAAATTAAATTTTTTTACATCAAAACGTTCAGCCTTGTAAAACATGCATATTCACTAAGTCTGAAAATTTTTATCAAGTCATATAGGCACCCCTATTCGCTATATTATGTTTAGAAGCATACTTTATGGAATCTAAATTCTAACTGTCAAAACTAGAAAAGAAAAGATGTAAACGTCACCAGAGATGTGCAAAACATTTGTACGGTGACGGAATTCGAAAAAAGCAGCCCGAACTCAGTAGATCTGCAGAAGAAATCTCGGAATCTCTTTATAGTTCAAACTTGAAAATGAATTTTGAAAGCCACGGGAGCCTAAGTTATACTCGAAGGGAGTAGCAACTCCACCTACGACAGCCGCAAGTGGATTTGCAGCTCCTTGAGGTGGGTCCCACCCCCCTCCGATTCGATCTAATTAGAGTTAAAACGGAGTTTACAGAAGCTAAAAAGTTAAATCAGGGAAAAAACTACTATGTGAACGAGCAGATTGGCCTGAAACCCTGAGTCTAAGCGGCAAGTTCCTGACAAAGGAAGTAACTTCATGTGAGCCATTGGTAGAAGCCTTGATGTGATATTCGGAATGCTAATGATGGAAAACTCCTGAAAACTTCCTCTGTCAGAGCATCGGGAAAGTCCGGCGTTGTGAACAATGAGTTTGAATGCATCAAAGTGTCCAGATTTGTCCGAGGGTGTGACTTATCAGAAAGATACACCCCATGTCGAGATCGATTAGATCTGACATAGCCAAGCCGTTGGCGACAACTCCAAAAAAGCATCGGGAACGAGCCGGTGATGAAAGCCGTTGAAAGCTACATCAGCGAGGGTCAGATTGACTGATATTGTAAGCCGTTGGCGACAAATCCAATGAAGCATCGAGAACGAGCCGGTGATGAAAGCCGTTGAAAGCTACTTCAGCGAAGGTCAGATTGAGTGATATTATAAGCTGTTGGCGACGACTCCAAGTGAAGCATTAGGAAAGAGCCAATGATAAAATTCGTTGAAAACTACTATAGCGAGGATCCAATTGACTGACATTGCAAACCGTTAGCGATAACTCGAACGTAGCATCGGGAATGAGCCTATGATGAGAACCGTGGAGAAATTTCTCCCCACAGAGTATAGATGATGGAATCTGTTATACAAATCCCCAGTGGAAACACCAAGAAAGTTCGATGGTTCAACTTACCGTTGTAAACTAAATTTCGAGTAGGAGCCGAGAAGGTTCGTTGATGGTCAAGACATTGCAAACTACCGTTCGAGTAGGCGTCAGGAAAATTTGACGAAGAGCTATCACAGATGATGTCATCCCCAGCAGCAATAGTGGGAACAGCCAGTGATAGCATACCCATGGCAACTAACACCACGAGGACATATAGCATTCATAACATAACATATCATGCATTGCATTACATTTACAGGTGTCATATTTCCAGTGTCTAGCAGTCTTTATACTGTTCATTCCGCTGCATTGTATAAACATGATAAAGAGGGGCATTTGTAGACACTTAAAATTTTGCATTCCTGTTACCAACCCTGCAGGAGGACAAAACCATCTTTCACCTTCCAGAGACAACCCTGGAAGTCCAAATGATCAGCCTAAGCCCTGGCGACAACACCGGGAGATCAAATTCAACCCCAGTCAAAACACTGGGATGTCAGTCAAACCCCGACAGCACCGAGATGTCAAGTAAAGCCCCTATAGCAACCCTGGGAGGTATAGAAGCCCCGATGACAACAACGAGACCCGATCACAACACTGGGATGTCAAGTTAAACCCCGACAATATCGGGATGTCAAGTGAAGTCCCGACAACAACCCTGGGAGGGACAGAAGCCCCGAAAACAATGCTGAGAGATTAAATTCAACCCCGAACACAACACTGGGATGTCAAGTCAAACCCCGACAACACCGGGATGTCAAGTGAAGCCCCGGCAACAACCCTAGGAGGTACAAAAGCCCCGGTGACAACACCAGGAGATCAAATTCAACTTTGGGGATAGCCTCGAAGTATTAAATCATCCCCAGAGATAACCCTGGGATACCTAATCAACCTCAGAGACAACCCTGAGGAAGGTCAGAGCCAACTCAGATCAAACCTCGGAGACAATCGCGAGAAAATAGTCAAAAACCTTGTCAATCTGGGAGACACCCTTGGAAGGGCAAAATGGTCATTTTACCAACTTGACATTAAATTCCGTCAAACGCAAGCCAAATTGATGGAATAAGGGTCAGAAAGAGTCATAACATCAATCCCGACTGAAAATAGCACAAGACAGCTAAACGGACAGACTGCAAAAATTTGAAGATCTAGTCATGGACCCATCTTCCAAGATTTAGAAATAGTCAAATCCCATGTCATTGTGCAGCTCTCGGAAAGGGCTTTCTGTAAAGGTATAGCACGCCTCAAACGGATTCTCGGATAGAAAGTTATGAAAGTTTGAAGCAGACATCGCATTGTTTAGAATGCACGCACTTCGAGACGACGTGACCCACGGGAGTGGGCCCCACTCAGGGAGTCGCAGGTAGATTTGGGGCTTTCGCGGGTGGACTCGCTACCATTTTGGTCTATAAATAAGACCCCCCCCCACCCTAGCAATAAAAGAGAGAAAAAAAATAGAAAAACGCTCTAAAACTCAGTCCATTTCGACCCTTAGCCCTACTTCTAGTACTCCAAACTTCAATTTTATTCTTCCAATACGTTTTTATACGTATGTTATACAACATATAAAAAATTAACCGGTGGAAATGGAGATTTGAAGCCCTCCGTGTGGCAAAAAGCCCGTGTAGCAGTCCATTGTAAGTTTTTTTAAGATCAGAAGTCATTTCCTACTTTATTATGTATATGTGAACGTGCATATAAAGTTTCATCTTTGGGTTTTTCCCGGATCTCAGATCCGTGGCCTTTCTAGCTTACTTTTTAGTATATATAAGTATATATATACGTTTTTCTTTGTGTGCACATCCTGGATCGTTAATCCATGGCTTTTACGCACTTATATATATATAAATATATATACTAACTTTTTTGGCTTGGATCGCTGATTCGTGGCCTTTTTTAGCTTTATTATATATATATATATATATATAATTGACTATATATATACTAACTATCAATTTAGTCGGGTCTGGATTGCTAATTTGTGGCCCTTTTGCTGCTTTTATATATAACTATATATATAATTATATATATATATATATATGTGTGTGTGAACGTGCATATAAAGTTTCATCTTTGGGTTTTTCCCTGATCTCAGATCCGTGGCCTTTTTAGCTTACTTTTTAGTATATATAAGTATATATATACGTTTTTCTTTGTGTGCACATCCTGGATCATTAATCCATGGCTTTTACGCACTTATATATATATATATATATATATATATACATATATATACTAACTTTTTTGGCTTAGATCTCTGATTCGTGGCCTTTTTTAGCTTTATTATATATATATAATTGACTATATATATACTAACTTTCAATTCAGTCTGGCCTAGATTGCTAATTTGTGGCCCTTTTGCTGCTTTTATATATCACTATATATATAATTATTCTGACTTCGTTTGTCCTGGATTGCAAATTCGTGGCCTTTTTACTGTTTTTATAAATATATATATATATTTACATTTCAGTCGAGCCTGGATTGCAAATTTGTGGCTCTTTATAACTTATATATATATATATATATATATATTTACATTTTCGTCGAGCCTGGATTAGAAATTAGTGGCTCTTTACAGCTTTTATAAATATATATATTTACCTTTCAGTTGAGCCTGGATTGCAAATTCATGTCTCGTTAGAGCTTATATATTTATATTTACATTTTCGTCGAGTCTGGATTAGAAATTCGTGGCTTTTCACAGCTTTTATAAATATATATATATATATATATATATATATATATATATATATATACATATGCATTTAAGTTGGGCATGGATTAGAAATTCGTGACCCTTTACAGCTTTTATATATATATATATATATATATATATATATATATATATATCTCCATTTCTGTCCAGCCTGGATTAGAAATCCGTAGCTCTTTACAGCTTTTTACATATATATATATATATATATATATATATATATATATATTCTCTATTCAATATGATTAAATCTTTTCTTTAATTATTCATTTTATATGAATTTATGTTAATGTAAATTTGGTAGATTAGATTTATCTAAATCTAGGCCTTTCGAACTTTCAAATAGTTCAAAATCGATCAAACCAGAACAAGGAAGCTAGAATGGCTAAGATTTATTTAAATCTAGCTTTCTTTCTAGCTTTGTGAATATTTGAGTGTTTACGCGCCCCTAGATTAATATCTAGTGGGAACGGGAAGCTTTGGCTACGCGCATGCAAGGATTTAACTGACGAATCCTTTGTCTCGCGACATCTACAATACAGTTTGCATTCTCTGTGAATATTTGTACTGTGCAGGTTTTCTTGGCTATTTTCTGTGAGCCTAGGAATCGTGGGATTAATGTTCAAATACACCGATCTAAATCTGATTCCCACGATGGACAACTCCATATTGTAAACATATCCTGCCAGTTTTTTTGTAAAATGTACATCCGAGGAACCTTAAAGCAGTTATCAGGATTTAAGGTCTCAAACATAGTGAAATATGGTTTGTAGTGCTGAGTCACTTCTATGGCTGTCATGCCCATAACAAGACCAGCACTTGTATATACATTCTGTGGTCGAGGATGCTTCGCATCCTGAAAATAAACATCCAATTCGAGCCAAAAGGCTGAACAGAATAAAATGGAAGTATCAAAAGGCTTCAATTCCTATGCGAGCGTAAGGGTTTGAAAACCATCTTTCGAAATGACATTTTCATATCTTGTATAAAAAATAGACTTTTCATACAAATCAAACTCTTCGTATATAGGTCCAACGAAGCACGACACTACTTTCAAATCAAACAAACGTAGAATTACTTCTTAGCATACACACGCACATTGCAAATTAAAAGGGAAATATGGAAAAGATGTGGTAACTGTGTTTCACGAAAGTTAGGGGGTGCCTAACACCTTCCCCCCACTTAACCAAGCCCCCGAACTTTAGGAATCTCGGTTTCCAAGGCCAAGTTTTAACAGCGTCCAGTAATTGGGCCTACTTGCAAAAAATCAAACAAAACTCGGTTGAGTTGGTACAACCATTTCAAATCTACCAACTGCCGACATTGTAAACCTTTCAAATCATCGACATGATACATGTTGGTCTTTTCCTAAAGATTTCACCCTTCATAAAACAGATAAGACAAATAAGGGTAGAAAACAACAAAATTTAGGGAAAGGAAGATCTGTCCAAAGAGAAGATTTTTTTCCGACGTCGACACCATGTAAATGTAAAGAAAAGAAAAAGAAAATGTAAATGTACATTCTATTTCCCGTCAATTTTATTTTCGCACAGATATTCAATCATGTCATGCTATCTTGTCAGCAAAACAACTAAAATTTATTTTTCAAGAAAAGCTTTATAAAACCTCTAAACTTGACACATTGCATAACATGTATATGGTTAGTGGCTATCAAGACTAAACTACCTACTCATCTTGTAGGTAAGAGTGGTCTCATTACTAGATCATAATCTAAAAAGGCACAAAGCCTATCCACCGACATGGCTAAAAGTGCCCAACACGAATCAGGTTCCGTATCTCGAAAGGAGTTTGAGGGACTTAAGAATTAAATAGCAGATTTGGCTATCCTCCTAAAAGAAACAAAGTAAAAGTACTCAGAGCTAGATAATGCTCAATCAAACAGTCCTCCTTACAGGGTGGCAATCAAAGTGCTGACAAAAAGGGGGAAATGCAGATCCCTGAACCTCGATCCAGTGAAAGAACGAACAAAACTCCTGAATTCACAAATCTCAAGGAAGATCGGGAAACTAGAGATATCTGAAGGAAAGTCCAACAAATGGAAGAAACTATCCGTTCAATAAAAGGAACTGGAACCTATGGGAGTGTCAATTATTCAGATCGTTGCATATTCCCAAGAGCTCGTTATCCATACAAGTTCCAAGTTCCGGACTTTAAAAAAAAAATTGGTCAGGAGATCCTTATACCCATCTAAAAGTGTATATAGGAGAACTTAGATCCTTTGCAGAGGACGAGAAGCTTAGAATGCAGTTATTCCAGAAGAGTTTAACTAGAGAGGCTAGAGCCTGATGTGCCCGACTAGACAACTCCAAAATCTGTAGCTGGGAAGAGCTAGCTCATGCCTTCCTAAATCAATACAGTTTCCAGTCACAAATGGCACCGGACAGATATCAGGTGACTAAAGTCAAAAAGCAGAGTACTGAGTCTTTCTGTGAATATTCCCAAAGATGGAGGCGTATGGCAGCATAGGTCAGTCCGCCTATGTCAGAAACTAAAATGGTTATGACTTTCATAGACATCCAAGAGGCACCTTACTATGAGAGGATCCTAGCTGGAATAGGAAAGCCATTCTCAGAGATGATCAAACACGATAAAATGACAGAGATGGGCTTGAAAGCATGCAAGATTAAAGATCTCATGGCCTTGAAAGTAGTCGTCGAGCATATACAGTCTGGCAACTATGCGAGTGATCCTATTAGGGTACCCAAAAAAGGAGATGAAGAAGTATCCCTCTTTTTACAGCGATAGGCTAAGAGACCCAACCATAGTCCCCCTATTTGGAAGAAGGAAGGCAATCTATCATTACAACAACAGCCCGCGTTCAACCAATACTAGGACAGAAAGAGAAAATTTGAAAGAACAAATAATCGGATGTTCACTACACTAGGCGATTCCCTGTAAAATATATTGGAGTTATTAATTAAGCAGAAGAAAATTACCGAATTGACTCCACCTCTGGATCCAAAAAGCAAAAGATACAATCCAAGACTGAGATGTGCTTACCATTCAAGGTCTTCGGGACACGATACACAAGATTATTAGTCCTTAAAGCTTAAAATCCAAAATTTGATCGAAAGTGGCGAAGTTGTGGCCCAACAACCTGACCATCCAAATGTCAACACCAACCTTCTGTAACAGCATGATAAGGAGGAAGTGAACATGATCCAGTCAAAAATGTCAAAATGTG
This sequence comes from Panax stipuleanatus, assembly GCA_020205555.1. Lineage (NCBI taxonomy): Eukaryota > Viridiplantae > Streptophyta > Magnoliopsida > Apiales > Araliaceae > Panax > Panax stipuleanatus. The sequence goes on from CM035121.1 coordinate 128,673,136, forward strand.
TCCAAATCGTAAATACATAAGAAGGATGGAGGAATACCCCCAAAGGAACATAACCAATTTCCTAGAGTTGGAAAATTTAGAGGAGGTATGACAGTGATGCAAAAATTGGATACGATCCAGCATCAAGTAACTCTGTTGGCTAATCTGATAGTGCGCCAACATCAGGATACAAGACAGTTTTGCACTCAACTATAAGAAAGCCAAGAGAAAAAGGAGGTTATTCAGAATGTAAGTCTATCTCCCTCTAAGATCAGCCAGCTAAATGAAGAAGATCAAAACATATGGAATGGACGAGAAAGGTGGAATGATAAAAATACTAGAAAATCTTGCCAAAGGAAAAATTATCCGAAGGAATGCTAATTCCCAAATAGGAAATATCAAGCAACATTCCAAACACTGGAAAACCCTCAAAATCTTAAGGCACTGAGAGTCGGGGAGAGTAGGCGGAGAAGGGTATTCACGCCTTTGGGGGACTCATTGGAAAATGTGTTAGCATTGTTTGTTGCGCAGAGAAAGATTACTAAGTAACTGCCTCCTACAAATCCTAAGATAAAAAGTTATGATTCCACCAAGATATGTCTCTACCATTCTAACTCACCTGGACATGTAACTGAGGAATGCTAGTCTCTAAAACATAAAATTTAGGATCTCATTAAAAATAGAGAACTGAAGATAGAAGTCCCCATGACTAGAAAATACGAAAGGGAAATAAAGAGCTTAAGATGTCCACTTAAAACAGGCAGTTCAAAGGAGGTGACGGCTATGAGCACCAATCCTAGCAGAACATAAGGTGGACTGATCCTAACGCTGGGAGTGATAGAGGAGACAAAAGAATCCCCCAAGGAAATTCACCCACCATCATCTAACATCTTGTTGCCAAAAGTTAGCAACCACATTCCTGACTTTACCCTTCTGGATGATGAGGAGGAAATATTGATCCTTCCAAGTGTGGAAAAAGCCAAAAAGGAAAGTTCCTTTCAAGAAATACAACAACAGTTCGAGAGGGATTTCATAGTTAAATCCTCTCAAGCCTATGAGAAGAGATAAAGGAACAAATGAAGAAAAAAGTGGTGAAGTTGTCAGGGAAGCCAACCCATTGAGGAATTTAGAGTTCATCCCTTTTTGCGATGAGTCCAGTTTGAACCTCCTTAAAGGAAATGCTGATTCAGGAGATGATCAAGTTATGGCCTTTATTGAAGATATTCAGAAATAGGATGCAACGTATATCACGAGCCTCGAAGGAAACATAACCACTGACAACTTGACCATCAGGCCTCAGCTAGTTAGGAAGACGTAGATCCAGAGGAAAATTGCTAGTTCTAGGAGATGTTAAGATGTTATCACTTTCTAAGTGTTATGCCTTTTATTTTCCATGCATGTAAATATTGAAAAAAAATAAACAAAACCATCAAAAATCAAAAATAAATAATCAAACAAATCAAACCAATTAGATCTTGTCCAAGCCTGAACTACGAATGACTTGATCTCCCTCAACCCGGGAGGACGTATGCAACCATCTATGGTGCGGTCAAACCAAATAAAAAACCCTTCAAACCAAGCTCAAACCCAAATAAACACTTTAGAACCTTTCAGGCCAAGCCTGAACTACGATAGACCTGATCTCCCATCAGGTGCGGTCAAACCAAACAAGAAACCTAAAAACTCACTCAAACCAAACAAAAACCAAAAACAAAAATCAACTCCTCAAACCGTTCAAGCCAAATACGAACTACGAATGATCTGATGTCCCCCATCCTCGGGAGTACTTAGGCAGCCATCTATGGTGCGGTCTAACCCTCAAAAGAAATATTTAAACCCAAAATCCAACCCTAAATGTAAACCCAAAAATAAGTCTCAAGACACCAAAATAAAACCTGAAAAGCCTACATCCAAAAAAAACCCTCAAGGTTGGTGAGCCATGTTGAGAAGACCCAACGACACCTCAAATGTCATTCCATCAAATCTGGCACAAGTCCCTTAAAAGAAGAGACAGCGATACATCAAGATGACCAGTCATAGGGATGAAATGGCAATCATCATAAGATTTAACTTGTCAGCAACTCATCACTCCTAAAGTGCGAGAAGCCTTGATCTCCTTTGACCTACAGAAGCACATGGGCTTTTGTCGTGGCAAAGTCTATCCAATACTCGATAACATATTCCCTGAGCAAAAGGCTACGAATTAAACATCACCGATTAAACTAAATTCGATTGAAGCCATCACATCACCAACCAAGCTGAGCTCTTAGGTCCAATTCATTGGGTTTTGAAGGCATCTCGATATCAATCATCAAAGTTGGAATAACAACACATCGATATATCAAGCATGATCATCAGCAAGGACCTTCAAAGAGCTAATATCCTCAATTTGAAACCTTCTTCAAATTAGAAGCAGAAAATCATCAAAGCCAATTGCACCTACAAGTCAAAACAAGGATTGGGGAAAATCAAATGTCAAAAATCCACTACCGGTTCACCATGTTGGTTATGAGGAAAAAGACTCTTACGATCTCAGCAACTTATCAGCCCATCGATCAAATATACAACAAAGCGATTACCTCATATGACAAGCAAGACTGGGGAAAGTTCAGAATCAACGACAACCCGATGTTGGGACCTTTACAACAAGACTGAGGCAATTTCAGAAATCGCGACAACTCAACACTGGGGCATTTATCAACCATCCAATGAAAGTGCACCAGTCGGCACCATCAATATGGTCTATCATCATCAAAGCTTCCATCATTGACTATCCGGTATGATCAATAGGTCTATGCCAATCATAATTTTCTTAGAATACAGCGATCCACAGATGAGGTACGACTCTTTCATCTCTTTATATGCGTTCAATTTCCATTTACATGCATTAGCGATAATATGCATGATAAGTATAGATAAGTCTTGCATTAGAATCTTAAAATAAAGTTGAAAAAAGAAAAAATAAAAAATAAAAAAGAAAAAAAAGAAAGAGAGATTTTGTTTAACTTGTTATGAATTGGATTAATTTCGATGAGCGTCCTGGAGCAAGAGTCACGAGAATGATCAAAAATTAAAACTTTTCAAAATTTTAGTTCAAAGTGTTGTTTGGAGTAGAATTGACCTCATATGTGTGTCTGCACTTTGCAGTTACCTGAATCTTAGTTGTGGGGTATGAAATTATAGCGACGAAAATGGCAATTAATGAGAAGATAAAAGACGAGTATCCAACCTAATGTCTCGAATCGTGGCCTGGGCTACTTGAGTTATTAAGCCTGAGGGGTGTCTTTACACCTGGTGCCCTAAAGTCATCTAGTTTTGGAGCCACAGGCCCAACGCTCGCTACATGGATAACTTAGCGTCTAAGAAAATGAGCATTACAAGAAGAAGAATGCAAAACCTGAGCAGATCCGAATCATGGCCTAGGTTACTCGAGTAATTAAGGCCGAGGGGTGTATCTAAACCTGGTGCCCTAAAGCCATCTGTTTTAGGAGTCACTGGCCTAACACTCGCTACACGGGTAATTTAGAGCCTAGGAAACAAATCTTGTACAAGATCAGGCGAGGATCAAATAGAGTAGGCCGCCTGACTTGTCTCGAAGCGTGGCCTTTGTTACTCTAGCCAGTAAACCCGAAGGGGTGTCATAACACCTAGTGCCCTAAAGCCGTCTGGTTTAAGAGTCATTGGTCTAAAACTCATTACATGGGTAACCCTGAATAACCTAAGAAAATGAGACAAAGTTAAGCGAGGATAGCAAAAAAAAATTTGCAAGATAGAAATGACATCATCTAAAGTCATAGAAAAGAAACCCTTGCTAAGGGTTACGTCACTCATAGTGCACATGTCATATGATGTTAATTCTATGAAGAGCGGTGTCCTAGAGCGAAGATGAAGTATCTCTGATGAAGGGAGATACGTCTTTTGAATCTAATCCTACCCATGAACAACGACCATGGATGCTTAAAAGTTTTCTTGCGATGTCATAACTTGTCAAATGAAAATTTTGATTTCTTTAAGAAAAATTCATTTTCATACTCAATTTCAAGATCTTTAGCGATAAGATAAAAGCTCAGTGAATACAAGCATTCAATTTCATAAACTTTAACTTCAAATACCTCATTCACAAAATCATACTAATCTCGAAAACCCGAGCCATCAAGATTTTGGCACATTTTGTTATTTGTCTATTGTGCAGTATATTACTCACTCTAGATGTGGTCAACATAGTGAGTTTCCTCTGTGAACCCCAGTAACAACATGCGAAAGGACTGGGGCATTTCTCCATTCAATGAAATAGAAGGGATCTAAGGTGGGATTAAGCCTCTCATCAAAAGCAAAAGAAGAATTCCTAAAAGAAATCATGGCAACATAAGCTTGCCCTGACAAAAGAAAGAAAAAATTCTCAAGAAAGTCCTTAACTCGAAAAAAAAGATGCTCGATGACAAAAGGTCAGGCAAATTAAATCTACATCATCAAATATGTTAACCTGCACCAAGTCCTCACAAGTCAAGGCCTCTACACCAAAGTTTAAATATGGGCAGTGAAAGAACGGGCTACATCCTCTAGGACGTTAGCAACACCCGGGTCATCAGCCAAGCCAGCATCTAACCCAGCAGCGTCGCAAGTAAAGAGCTCGCCCCTTTTCATAATCAATGATCAAACCGTTGGCGTCAATCCAGCGTAGCAGCGGGGAAAGATCAGGTGATATAAGTCGTTGAACACTACTTCAGCGAATATATCGGGATATCTCATAGTAAAACCATCATTGTCTGAATCGCCAGAGGTACATGCACCAGATCTAGATTCAGAAAGGAAAAAGTAGCAGCCTCAGTAGGATCCCCACCAAAGACGACATATGAAAGGGGAACATTCGAATCTACTCTACAAATAACAAAAGGAGCCATACGGGAGTTGAATCTGATAGGCCTATAAAAATCCATGCCTGAAAAAAATTCCAAATCGCCTTAAGAAAGGGTGAGGTATGGTTCTACATCAATTCAATTAAGCATATGCATCAACCTAGAACAAATTAAGATCATCACATCATGTCTGGTCTGCACATGTGCAACAACCGCTATATCAACGCACATTTCCATTAAAAAGTTAAGCATGCATACCCAGTAGAATTAAATATGCATGCACATTAAATACCCAGACTCTAGGAAAAATTCTGTTGTTGAAAACTATCGTTCAAGTAGGCATTGAGACAGTTCATTGAGATAAAATTTTGTAAATTGCTGTTCGCGTAGGCATCGAGACAATCTGATGATAAACCGTTGTCAACTACCATCAGGGTAGGCACCGTTGTCAACTACCAGCAGGGTAGCCACCGTTGTAAACTACCAATGTAAACATCGGGAAGATCCGATGATTTCAGAACATCATCCCCAGTAGAAATGTAGAAAACAATTCAATTTATCATCATCAAACAAGCATCGACAGCACTGATAGAAATCAAACCGTTGGAGTCAACACCAGCATAGACATTAGTAGCACTGATGCAAGTCAACCAGTTGAGATCATCCCCAACACAGGTATCATCCATGATCGGTAGGGGTAAGCGATTTGCGATGCGATATGCGATGCGATATACGATTTGCAATGCGATTTGCAATGCGATTTGCAATACGATATGCGATTTACGAAGTGCGAAATGTGGTTTGCAAAAATATTTTAACATTCATTGCATTGCGATTTGCATCATTATTAAACCTTGTCATATTTCAAGTGTCTAGTAATCTTTGTTATATTAATATCATTTCATTTCATAAATATAACAAAGAAGGGCATCTATAGACATTCAAAATTTTATTTTCCTGTTACTAACTATGCAGGAGGGTAAAAATATCTTTTTCACACTCCAGAGATAACCATGGAGGACCCTAAAGCATCAAATCAATCCCAAGAGACAACCACAGGATATCAAACTAACCCTCGAAGACGACCCTGAGGAAGAACATAATCGACTGGGATCAAACCTCGGAGACAACCCCGAGAAACAGTTGAAAGCCGCGTCAACCCTGGAGATAACCCCTGAAAGGGAAAAACGGTCATTTTTTCAACCCAACATTAAATCAAGTCAAATAACTACAAGCAAGGTCATGCAGACCTGTAACCTCAATCCCGAGTGAAAACAGCACAAGACAACTTAACGGACTGACTGCGAAGACTTGAAGATCCGGGCATAGACCAATTTTCCCGAATTTGGAAAAGGTCAAGTCCCATGTCATTTCGTAGCTCTCGGATATAGATTTTTGAAAAGGTATAGCACGCCTCTATCGGATTCCCAGATTGACAGTTATGAAGGTTCGAAGTAGACAGCGCGTTGGTCGGAGTGCACGTACTTCGAGATAATGAGACCCACGGGACCAAGGCCCACCTGGGGAGCCACAGGTAGACCCGCGGCTACTTTTGTCTATAAATAAGACACCCCACCAGGAAAGAAAAAAGAAGAAAAAATTAAAAAAGAAAGGAAATTCCACCCATTTTGACTCTTAACCATACCTATTGTGCTCCAAACTTCAATTTTATTCTTCCAATACATTGGTATACGTATATATACTAACATATCAAATTTTAACCAGTGAAAACGGAGTTTTGAAGCCCTCCGAGTGGTTTAAAGCCTTTAGCACTATACACTGTAAGATTTCTTGCGATCTAAAGCTTTTTACTCCTTTATCATGTATATATAAGTGTATATATATATACATATATATTTATTTATTTATTGCTTCTGGTTTCGCCTGGATTTCAAATCTGTGGCCTTTCTAGCTTACTTTTATGTATATATAACTATATATATACATTTTTAATTATTTTCGCAGCCTGGATTTTAAATTCGTGGCTTTTTATCGCTTTAATATATATATAATTATATATATATATATATATATATTTATACTAACTTGTTTGGCCTGGATTGCTAATCCGTGGCCTTTTAGCTTTAATATATATATATATATATATATATATATATATATATATTTAATCAAGTCATGCCTGAATTATAAATCCATGGCTTTTTATCGCTTTAATATATATATAATTATCTATATATATATATATATATATATATATATATATATATATTTATACTAACTCGTTTAGCCTAGATTGCTAATCCGTGGCCTTTTCAGCTTCCATATATATAAGCATTATACATATTTACATTTATCAGTCAAGCCTGGATTAGAAATCCTTGGCTCTTTTCAGCTTTAATATATATATATATATATATATATATATATATATATATATATATATATATATATATTATTTATTCAATGTGATTAAATATCTGTTTTAAGTATTCATTTGATATGAATATATTTTAATGTAAATTTTGTGAACTAGATTCATCTAAATCTAGCTATCTCTAACTTTCAACCGATTCACAAGCTGTAAAACTAGAACCGTTGAGCTAGAATGGCTAAGATTTATTTAAATTTAGCTTTCTTTCTAGTTTTATAAATATTAAAGCGACTTCGCGACCCTAGATCCATATCTAGAGGGAACGGGAAGCTTTGGCTACGCGCATGCAAGGATTTAACTGATGAATCATTTGTCTTGCGACGTTTAAATTTCAATTTTACATTTTATTTCAATATCTCTATTGTACATGCTTTTTGATAATATTCTATGAGCCTAGGAATCACGGGATCTACGATTAACCACATGGATCTAGATCCGGTTCCCACGATGGATAATTTTGTCCTATAAATACAGCTTGCCTGTCCTTTTGTAAATGTAAATCAGAGGGACCTTAAAACGGTTATCCGGATTTAAGGTCTCAACATAGTAAATTGTGGTTTGTAGTGCTCAGGTCACTTCGATAGCTTTCATGCCCATAAGGAGCCCGACGCTTGTATATATATTATTTGGTCGAGGATGCTTCACATCCCGACAATAAAATCAAAATCAGTCGAAGACAGAATAAAATAAAAGTATCAAAAGGCTTCAATTCCTATGCAAGCGAAAGGGTTTGAAAACCATCTTTCGAAAACATTACTTTCATATCTTGTCTAAAAATGGACTTTTCATTAAATCAAACCCTTTGTATATAGGTCAAACGAAGCACGACACTACTTACAAATAAAGCACTTAGGCCCAATTACTACAAGCACACACACACACACACACTGCAAATAAAATAGGAAAATTGAAAAGACGCGGTAACCGTGTTTCACGGAAGTCAGGGGGTGCCTAACACATTCCCCCCGCTTAATCAAGCCCCCGAACTCTATGAATTTTGGTTTCCAAGACCAAGTTAAACAGAGTCCAGTAATTGGGCCTACTCGAAAACTTTTCAAACAAAACTCAATTGAGTTGGTACAACCATTTTAAATATACCAACTGGCGACTCTATAAAATCAAACTTTTCAAATCGTCGACATTATATGTCGGCCTTTTCCTAAAAATTCACCCTTCAGATCAAACAAATGAAAACAAACAAGGGTAGAAACACATTAGGGAAAGGAGGATTTGCCAAAGATTTTTCCCGACGTCGACACACCTTAGAGTCATTAGTAGGCAGAGCAACTGCTTTTACCCACTTGAATTTTCTATCTCTTTTACCCATATCTGAGCTGCTATGGGGTCCGTGGTTCCGCTGAATTTTGGTGGTCCTACAGCCTTAAAATCTTTAAAGTTTGCTAATCTAATATCAGCTTGATTCCTTGCTGCAGGTGCACGAGTTTGTATAGCTCGAGCTATCATATTTGCGAAGTTCTGCATTGGGTCATCTTGATCCCTTTCATTGTTCACAGAACGTTCCTCCCTCTGGTTACGATTTTGACGTTTGGCGGCATTATCTGGTTAAACAAAACCATACATTATTCCTTGAGTTTCTTTATATATCATATCTTTCTAGTGTTAATGTACAGCATAACTTAAACTAAGGTAATAATAATGGTTTTAGATTAACAATTCAGCTTGCTGCATTCACAGTTTAGTTTTACTGTTTTACAATGTAGCTTACTGGATTTTAATTCAGCTTGTTAAATTACTATCCAACTTGCTGGATTAGCAATTCAGCATTATTAGATTACTATTCAGCTTACTGGATTCATATTCAGCTTGCTGGATTTATATTTTGGGATTATTGGATTACTATTCAGCTAGCTGGATTCACATTCAGCTTGCTGGATTTACATTTTGGGATTATTGCATTAACAATAATCAGATATAATGCTTAGTACCTGACTTTCTCATATTTTATTTACTTCATCAAACCCATATCATAATACTGCATTTATATTCATATCCCAATTCTTAGTGTCTCACACTTACATGCTTGGAATATTTCTATAAATGCTAACTATTCCATTCTAAACATCTAGAGATGGGATCTATCAAAAGGCATACTCCCCTATACACATAAATGGCGATACATCAAACAAACATACTGTTGGGTTTGTACGAAATTGTGACGCAATCAAATTGCAAAATTAGCGGAAGCAAGGTATATCAGAGTTTAAAAATTTCTACAAAACCATTACCCGGATCATCCTTTATGCAAATTATTAATTTAAAACGATAAATAAGAAGTTATGGAATCATACCCTTGTAGAACGAAGCTTCCACAGGTACGAGTTCAACTCCTTGTTCTTCATGATCTCCTTGAATTTTCGGGTTAGATTCTTTCCTTTGATCAACGTTAGCCACCCAAGTGTTTGGCCTCTAGAGGTGATCCACCAAGGAAGAGAAATTATTAAGAAGGAGGGTGATTGGCTAAACATAGTTTTCTATCCTCTATAGAAAAGGAGTACTCTCCAACAATTAGAATTGCATCAACTAATATCTATTATAAGACTCCTCTTATATAGATATTGGTCAACCCTTCTAATCCTATTAGACATGGGATTTCATTTAATTAATTAAGCTCCTTTAATTAATTTAGGCTTCCCACCACTTTGGGAATAATTAATTAAATTCATTTAATTAATTTGACTCCTAATCTTATTAGGAATAAATGAGCGTACTAATATTAAATTAATTACTAAACTCCTTTAGAAACTAAAATAATAATAATTTTAATAATATTAATAAGACTCCTCTTATTAATTTATATTTAATATTTCTAAAATATTAAATAATAAACATTAAGCTATTTAATTTATTCTATCACCATAGATTAAATTAATTATACTTAATGCATTATTACGATTATGTCATTACCTTCTTAAATAATTATTCTTCCTTTTATGGTGTGACCCTTTAGGTTCTCCATATTAAACCGGTTGTGAATAAATCAATTAGAACAATTCTAATCTTATTTAAATAAATAAATTAAACTAATAATCTATTTAAATAAATAATATTTATTCTATAATAGGGATAAGCCTCCCTAGCGATCAACGACTTTCCAGATAATATAGATTTCAACATTAATCATAAAAGAACATGTGAGTAAATAGTTACCGTACAATTCAATCCTTCCACCATACAATGTCCCAATTAAATATAAGACATGGATTTACTGTCAAGTCTTATTTTATTTAATCATATGTATTTCGATTAGAAAATGCACAACTCCGATTAATGCAAATTAGAAACCTCTTTCTAATTTCATTCCACCTTGACCAAGGATTCCTGGGTTGTTATTTGACGAATCACATAGGACATATCTCCTCTTTTACTAGAGGTGGTAGATTCTTTATTAATCATTCATTATCTCCATATGTAACTCATTATACCCAAGCATACCCTATATATGCCTTAAAAGGCCTTAAGGAATAAGTTAAAGTATAATTTGTTACATACAAGATACTATGATGATCTCAGATCCAAGGATCACTTGTACTACTATCACATTAGGAATTCCTATTGACAGGTGAGTAAAACTCCATTAGGTATTCCATAGCGAGTCACGTTCAGTGAACTTATTCTCCAATAAGCACCTACATACTTGCTTTAGTGTCTCCACACAAATGATTATGAGATCAATCATCCTCATCCAATGAGCAAGCAACATACGTACCAATCTATCCGGATTTACTAATTCCCTTTTTAGTAATCCCACGATTGGGAACTATTTTAGTTTTAGAGCTTTCTAAGAATTTAGATCTCATTAGCATGATCATCATCATGATTCTAAAAGCATTGCTTAAAACTATGGGTTATTTACATATTATAAAAACAGCACCATGTAGATAATTAAATGCCTTTAATAAATGAATATTTTTATTAATAAATAAATAAGATTATCTCCAAAGTATATGTTTTATCATCATACATGATTGGCTTGTATGCATACTACTTTCAATGTCCCACTTGCACTAAAGCCAATCGTCATGGTATCTCATACCAACTTCTCTAAGTGACGATAAAACTGCTGTTGTGTTATAGCTTTAGTAAATGGATCTGCAATGTTATCTTGAGAGTCTATATGCTCCTCTTTCAATGATTTCTTTAATCAAAGTGCCGCAACACATGTTTAGATTCAAGATGAGACTTAGGAACTATTCCTAGTTCTGTAATGAACTTTTCATCTAAAACATCAACTTGCAGCTTCACTTACAGTTATATACTTTGTCTTTGTCACTAAACCAACAACCTTTTGTTGTTTGGAACCTTTCTAATTCACTGCACCATTTTTCAAGGTAACAATTTACCCTAAAGTGGATTTTAATGTCGTCTTGGTTAGTCTGAAAACTTGAGTCTGTTTAGCCCTCTAGTGAAATTCAGACTCATCATGTAATATGATAACATCCTTAATGTCAGTTAAGTACTTTAAGATGTTTATCACTGTCTCACAGTGATCTTCTCCAGAATATGACTGATAAACATCAAGTCTCGTATATTTCATTGCATACATGATAGTAACTCATGCGATCTCTCTTTTACTGAGGATAATTCTAGAGAGATACACTCCATGGCTCATCATCATGAGGCACTTTTTGGAGTTTGCCATGCTAAACGCCTTTAGCATCTAATAAATATACTTTTCCTTGGGTTATGCTGAACATCCTTTTAAATCTATTAATACAGATTTATATCCCCAATGCGGGATGTTCTACCCAAATCATTCATGGAGGAATGTTCAGACAACTTTATTTTGATCGATTTTAGCATAGGAATTTCATTCCGTATCAGTAATATATCATCAACATATAATACAAGGAATGAAACAGCGCTCCCACTAACCTTCTTGTACACACATGGTTCATCCTCATTTTTGATAAAATCAAACTCTTTGATTGTCTCATCAAAACGAATGTTCCATCTACGAGAATCTTGTTTCAATCCATGAATGGATTGTTGTAGCTCATATACATGATTTGCTTCAACCATTGAAACAAAAAAAAACCATCTAGATGTATCATACATACATTCTCCTCTAATAATGTATATTTGAGGAAGGGCGTCTCCACGTCCATTTTGCCAGATTAAGTAAAATAAGCTGCAATCGCAAGAAAAGTCCAAATGGACTTGAGAATAGATTCAAAATTCATTTTAGATTTTATAGTCATCTACCATTTCTCTGAGTCTTTATTACTCATAGTCTGTTCTTAATTCAATGGATCATCATCGTCCATGATGTGTACCTCATCGTCATCCTCTATGACGAATCCATACCTTTTAGGTATCTTCGGTACTTTTCCAGATTTACGAATAGGGTGTTGTACATTAGGTGTTTTTACTTGGACAGGTTCATCCACTTGATCTGTAGTGGTTTGTAGTTCTTGAATTTCTTCAAGATCTATTTTTCTCCCACTAGCCCCTTCAAGGATAAACTCCTTTTCCAAGAAGGCAGTGTGTTTTGCAACAAACACCTTTTGCTCAGTAGGATTGTAGAAATAGTATCCCAAACTTTCTTTAGAATATCCCACAAACGTGCACTTATTAGATCTATTCCATAGCTTATCATTTTGAAACTTTTTCACATAAGCTGGACATCCCCAAATCTTAACATGCTTAAAACCAGGTTTCCTCCCTGTCCACATCTCATATGGAGTCTTGGGGACGGATTTTGAGGGGACCTTATTTAGTAGATATGAGTCATTTCTAGGGCATGACCCCAGAATGAAATTGGAAGATCGGTAAAACTCATCATGGATCGAACCATATCCATCAATGTTCGATTTCTCCTTTCAGATACTCCATTTAACTATGGTGTACCTGGAGGAGTCCATTGTCAGATTATACCATTTTCTTTGAGACAATTGAAAAAACTCACCGCTTAAGTATTCTCCACCTCGATCTGATCGAAGTATCTTAATACTCTTGCCCGTTTGTTTCTCTACTTCACTTCTGAACTCTTTGAACTTTTCAAATGATTCTGACTTGTATTTCATTAAATACACATATCCAAATCTTGAGTGATCATCAGTGAATATAATAAAATAAGAATACCCACCCCGTACACTTGTTGTCATAGGTTCTCAAACGTCTATGTGAATCAATGCCAACAACTCTATAACTCTTTCTCCTTTTCCACTAAAAGGAGATTTAGTCATTTTACCCATGAGACAAGATTCAAAAGTTGGATATGATTCATAATCGGATAGCTCTAAGAGCCCATCCTTATGCAACTTGGATAATATCGTTTCATTGATATGACCGAGTCTACAGTGCCACATATAGGTATAATTAATATCATCTCTTTTCCTTTTCTTAATTTGTTCTATTTGAAGTATATTTTCATTCAAGTCAAGTATATAAAGTCCACTTCACAGATTACCAATACCATATAAAATATTGTTTTATAAATAGAACAACTGTTGTTCTTTATTATAATTTCAAATCCATCCATATCTAATACAGAATTTGAAATAATATTTCTAATGATATTCACTAAAATAACAATTATCTAAATAAATGGACTTGCCCGTAGGCAGTGCTAAACAATAAGTGCCTACAGCTATTGCAGCAACCTTTGCTCCATTTCTCACTCATAGGACAACCTCATCCTTGTTCAGCTTTCTACTTCTGACCAGTCCCTTCACATTATTACATATGTGAGAACCACAGCCGGTATCCAATACCCAAGTAGAATTTTGACTTTCTGAAAATTTAATTTCAATCATAAACAAACCTTGATTGGAAGTCGAAGCTTCTCCAAGCTTCTTCTCTGCCAGAAACTTTTTGCAATTCCTCTTCCAATGACCCGGCTCGTTGCAATGGAAGCACATTCCTTTGCTAGCTGGATCAGGTTTCTTTTGTTCCTTTATGTTCACCTTGCCCTTGGTCATCCGAGATCGGAAGAGCTCCTTAGATATCTTATATCTAGCAGTCCTACTTTGTTCACCATATAACTCCTTGAGGTGAAGCAACATAGTAGGAGCATCCATGTTTCATGCTGACGCTGAAGCTCGTTATTCATGGATGCGAGCATGATGCATTGAGCCACAGATGCATCATCTTGCCACTTTACAATGGTGGCAATCTCTTCCTCAGAGGCTGTTTCTGAAACAGTTCTAGGGACATGTAAATTTAGGACATAAGAAATCTTTTCAGCAGTGAGAACTATTCTCAGATTTCTTAGCCAGTCCGTATAATTCAGCTCGGTAAGCTTATTAGCATCAAGTATGCTTCGCATTGAAATTAGTGATTTTGACATTTTTAAAATTTTGCATGTGAAAAATAACATTTTTAGCAAACATTCATTTTATTAATTTTGCATACCAAAATAAATTTAGGTCTTTATTTTAAATTAGTATCTCCCACTATTTTTATCAAACTATATTACCCTCACTTATATAGTTCGGCAACATCTAAGTAAAGATTTGCTAGTGAGAATAAGGATCTCATTTAAAATGTATATAACCTTGTGGATAGCACAACAAGCGATATACAAATAAATAGGTAGATAACTCTTGTCAATTACATCAACATGTAACTCCTTTTATTTTGCCTCTTAAATCATAATGGTCAAGTGTGTGCACATCCGAACTAAAATGATTTAAGTTAAGTCTAGCCTAGCACTTCCATAAATTCAAAAAAGAAAAATATTCGTCCTTGTGGATAGCACAACAAGACTAGATCGTTCAATTTTCTTGATAAGCATCAAATGTAATTAATTAACATCTTAAATACTCAATACTAGCCTTGTGGATAGAACAACAAGCTCATATTAAATATTTAATACTCTATTAATTAATCATGCTAGAAGGCGACGTTCGATATTCCAAATATCTTTGAACGCTTCGGACTTAATCTTGTTTCTTTGAGGAGTTTGTTATTATTTGTCTCATCTTGTTTAGCGCGCATGCACATATATATATAAAATACTTGTCATTTTATTAAACATGCGAAGCATGTTCGCATAAAATATAATATATATAATATTTAGCATGCTATATAGAATACTATATTCTACCCGGATTGATTATGGACTTTAATTCTAGTTTGGTTCACTAGAGCCACCAAGTGAACCAAAAGGTCAAACATAGGAGTGCAAGAATTTAAATTTAAGTGTAACTATTACATTTAAACCCGGGCTCCATACAAACGGGTCTTCACGTGCTCCTTGCTCCTTGGTCTCTAATTTCTTCAAGATGATTCTAACTATTTTTATTACATTAAACTATTTAATTTAAATAGAAACCTTAATCAGCAGTCACGGGGAAGTACATAGGAGGGAGATAGAATTTTACATCAAGAAAAAAATTAGAGAAGACGAGGTACGCAGACCCCATTTAATAAAACTCATTCATGCAAGCATTCAACTAAAATAAAATCCAATCACATTGGTCAAATAGTCCATAATCAATCCCTATTTATTATCATACATATCACCATATATATCAATAAATAAATATCCATCTCATGAATTAAAACATTCCATATATATATGAGTATCATTTAATGGGCAATTTTAAATTGCATGAAATCCAATTTCAAGATTAAAATAAACTCTTTATTTTAATTATAAAATTATTAAGAATATTATATATATATATATATATATAATATATATATATATATATTATATATACATATAATAAAATCGTATATATATATATATATATATATATATATTGTGATATAAAAGATTACGTTATATATATATGGTTATCATATATATATCTATATAATATATAATCTAACAATCACCTTTTAAAAGGTATTCAGAAATCCTTATAGAAAACTAATACAGGATGCATATTACTTATTAAAAAACAATTGATCCCTCGTTGGAAAAACAAACCAACTGTCACGTAAAAAAAAATTCGCTATTATCCTTTTGCAAAACGAATCAATCCCAGCGAACAAAACTGTCCAATTCGCGAAAGTCCCCTTTTTTTCCTTTTATAAAAAACAATTTTATACAATAAAATTATGCCCAATAAATTATTCTAAATACATACACATACATATATGGAATCAAAATAATTAATAATTGCATAAAGGTTTGGCTCTGATGCCACTATTGGGTTTGTACGAAATTGTGACGCAATCAAATTACAAAATTAGCGGAAGCATGGTATATCAGAGTTTAAAATTTTTTACAAAATCATTACCCGGATCATCCTTTATGCAAATTATTAATTTAAAACAATAAATAAGAAGTTATGAAATCATACCATTGTAGAACGAAGCTTCCACAGGTACGAGTTCAACTCCTTGTTCTTCATGATCTCCTTGAATTTTCGGGTTAGATTCTTTCCTTTGATCAACGTTAGCCACCCAAGTGTTTGGCCTCTAAAGGTGATCCACCAAGGAAGAGAAATTATCAAGAAGAAAGGTGATTGGCTAAACCTAGTTTTCTATCATCTATAAAAAGGAGTACTCTCCAACAATTGGAATTGCATCAACTGATATCAATTATAAGACTCCTCTTATATAGATATTGGTCAACCCTTCTAATCCTATTAGACATGGGATTTCATTTAGTTAGTTAAACTCCTTTAATTAATTTAGGCTTCCCACCACTTTGGGAATAATTAATTAAATTCATTTAATTAATTTATCTCCTAATCTTATTAGGAATAAATGAGAGTACAAATATTAAATTAATTACTAAACTCCTTTAGAAATTAAAATAATAATAATTGTAATAATATTAATAAGACTTCTCTTATTAATTTATATTTAATATTTCTAAAATATTAAATAATAAACATTAAGCTATTTAATTTATTCTATCACCATAGATTAAATTAATTATACTTAATGCATTATTACGATTATGTCATTACCTTCTTAAATAATTATTCTTCCTTTTATGGTGTGACCCTTTAGGTTCTCCATATTACACCGGTTGTGAATAAATCAATTAGAACAATTCTAATCTTATTTAAATAAATAAATTAAACTAATAAGCTATTTAAATAAATAATATTTATTCTATAATAGGGATAAGCCTCCCTAGCGATCAACGACTTTCCAGATAATATAGATCTCAACATTAATCATAAAAGAACTTGTGAGAAAATAGTTACCGTACAATTCAATCCTTCTACCATACAATGTCCCAATTAAATATAAGACATGGATTTACTGTCAAGTCTTATTTTATTTAATCATATGTATTTCGATTAGAAAATACACAACTCCGATTAATACAAATTAGAAACTTCTTTCTAATTTCATTGCACCTTGACCAAGGATTCTTGGGTTGTCATTTGACGAATCACATAGGACATATCTCCTCTTTTACTAGAGGTGATAGATTCTTTATTGATCATTTATTGTCTCCATATTTAACTCATTATACCCAAGCATACCCTATATATGCCTTAAAAGGCCTTAAAGAATAAGTCAAAGTATAATTTGTTACATACAAGATACTATGATGATCTCAAGTCCAAGGATCACTTGTACTACTATCACATTAGGAATTCCTATTGACAGGCGAGTAAAACTCCATTAGGTATTCCATAGCGAGTTACGTTCAGTGAACTTATTCTCCATTAAGCACCTACATACTTGCTTTAGTTTCTCCACACAAATAATCGTGAGATCAATCATCCTCATCCAATGAGCAAGCAACATACGTACCAATCTATTTGGATTTACTAATTCCCTTTTTAGTAATCCCACGATTGGGAACTATTTTAGTTTTAGAGCTTTCTAAGAATTTAGATCTCATTAGCATGATCATCATCATGATTCTAAAAGTATTGCTTAAAACTATGGGTTATTTACATATTATAAAAACAGCAACATGTAGATAATTAAATGCCTTTAATAAATGAATATTTTTATTAATAAATAAATAAGATTATCTCCAAAGTATATGTTTTATCATCATACATGATTGGCTTGTATGCATACTACCTCACATAGTTTGAGGTTTACATCAAGCATAAAACCCTAATAAACAAAAGGGGTTCTAGTGCATCTATATACAATAGAAAGCTACTAAACTATCACTGCGCGTCTGGAGGGGGTGTGCCTGCACGTTCCTGCTTTGGTGGAATGAGTCCATCCATAAGTCGACGTCTAAAAGATCAACTCACCCGCCTATCTCGGAGGATCTCCTCACTCCTGCCCGCTGGCCCATGTAAGCGGCATCCAGGGACCGTCCCAAAGTATCCACTCGGACCTCACTAGCCTCCAACTTCTCCTCAAGCTGGTCCACTATATTGGATGCTCTAATCCATGCTTGCTCAATCCTAATCTTATCGGCAATTTCTAGATTGAACTCAAATCGCATGGCCTCATACTCAACTCTAAACACTCCCAACTTTATCTCCTCTTGTTCTAGTCTCTCTCTTAGCTCAGCATTCATGGCAACCATCTGTGTAGCCAAGGTGGTCTGCACCTGCAACTGTATCTTCATCTCAGCAAGCTCGATCTGAGCTTGATATGCCAATTCCTTATACTGAGTCTCAGTGAATTGATGAGTAGCATTCTCCTGCTCTAACTGTGTCACTCTATTCTCCAGCGCCATGTTCTCTTCGAACAAGTCTTCCATCATATTCTCGTCAATCTCATCACTATCCTCTTGATCCTCTATCGGATCTATCGGCTCCTGATCGACTGTATAACTATCTTGTCCTTCCTCAGGCATCCTACAACCAAACAAACACAACATCAGTATCACAATAAAATATATTCACTAATAAAATAAAACAATATTTTATTATGTACAATCTATACTAGATGAATCTCCCAATCCATCTCCTAGTATACTCTATACGAGTTTTCTTCTAAGGTTATAACCTAGGTTTTGCATCCTAATGTTTATAACCTACAGCTTTGATACCACCCTGTGACGCCCCCAAATCCGGGTTCACTAACCTCAGATTCAGTGCTCACGATACATCATCATCATAAGCACTCTATATACTATTGCGGAATAATAAACATACATTGTTCATTATAATAAAGTCTTACAAACATATCACAAGGTCTATTACCTTAACTTAAACATACCTTACCTAAGTTACATATAATAACACAAAAGGTTTACAACCCATCAAACATAGTATCCCATGATATATATATATATATATATATATATATATATATATACATTTATATTAATTATTCCTGAACCTTTCCTTTGCCCTTGTACTTCCTGGACAATTCTGGCTTAGCTGCAAGAATTGTCATGATATAGCAAGGGTAAACAACTAATTTTCTTAGCAAGTTTAAATTCAAAGGAGATATATCATGATTAAAAAAGAATTTAGCTTTTAATGTTCAATAAGAAAATCGATTGTAAAAGAACATGAATTACATTTCTATAACTGTATATTCGAATAAATGAATAACAGATGCTGAGTGGTTATAAATAACCATGAACATATACTAAGGTTGTCAGTATTTAAACTGGTCCTTTTAATAAAGTTTGGTAGTCAAGGGGATCAGCCTCTCCTTCCCGGTGAAATATGCATAATCACTTAATATACTAGCAACAATTGTTTTCCAATAATGCTTTAGTAAAACTGTTCTTTTCCTCAGTCAAGAGTCCTTACCATTTCAATTGGTTAGGCACCGCTTTCAAAACATATTTGATTTAACAAATGTAAACATGCTGGATCTAGCTGATACAACTAACATAAATCCATATCATAAATAGTTCATGAATGAAAGAACTTTAACAAATTCACAGTTCAATAATAATGGAACAGGAATTTAATTGCACAAAGTGCGATTTATCAACAATCAGTAAGGACGTGAATAATCATCAATAAATATTCACTAACATTCTTTTGAATATAAATCGAGTTTGAGTTAGAGAACTTGCCTCAATCGCGATCTACTGCTACGCAATTTAGTTTAGCTTCTTAAAGAAAAAACCTATAATAGATCTTTTAATCAGTCATAGCATATACTCACTTATAATCTCAGTATTCTACGTTAAATTGTCTAACATTTAATCATATAGTTAAGTATTAGACATTATGTTAAAGTCTTAGTGTTATTGTTACTCTACAACAACCTTGTAATCACTTCATTGCTTAATCCCTCCTTATATAAGCTCTTCTTTATTATTTAGTAGGTTAAATACCCTAACCCAGCAGACTTGATTCTAATTCCAACTATCCAGATGCTAATCCAGCAATCTGGATTTAAACTGGATTCTAATCCAGCATCCTGGATTACAATTCCAGAAACCCAGACGCCAATCCAGCAGCCTGGATTCAAACTAGATTTTAATTTAGTAACTTATTTTCCAATCCAGCAATCTAGATAGCAATCCAACAAGCTGGATTCTCCATTCTTAACCGAATCATCTTATTATTTTTTTATCTTTTGTCCACACATAAATACATGTATTCCACACACAAAAATAATAATTTAGGAATTTTTCAATTTCCTTTAGTATTTTTCAAAAATCAATTTCTACTTAATTCCTTAAGAAAATAACTACCTCAAGCTTAACTCTAAAAATTCCCAACTCTTGGCGAGATCTTACACTTGTTAACGTGAGTCTCCAGTTTAAATTTCGTGGCCATCGGAGTTATACAACTCCGGTTATAGCAATTTTCGAAGGAAAAATGCCAATATTGAAACGGTCATAACTTGCTCAATTTAAGTCGGAATAAGCTCATTTTTGGACACAAGCTACTTCATTCCATATATTTTCATGTCCCAAAAGGCCTGATTTTATTTCACAAATTAAGTGGCCGAAACATTCCCTTAAATTTATGGACAGCTACTTTTAGTCATTTTTAGTTTTCGCGTTCTTTGCTAAAAACAGTCCATACGAAAATCTACAAAAAATTGCTCAGTGATTCTACTCGAAACAGTTAGAAGATTTATAGATCTAACTCCAAAAATTGACCACACTCAAAAATTCAAAACACAATGAGAGATATGGTCGTTTGAATTTCATATTTCATTTTCTCGAAAATCTGATTTTCTAACTTTGTGTTTTGTAAGAAAACTTTCATGATCTCTTGATTAATCTAACATTGGCCATCATAAGCCATCAAGATACATACTAATATACCTTAAGATCAAGGATCCATCATGATCCATGATCTATTACACCAAACATATACCAAAACCAAGCAAAACATAATTTATGTTAAGAAAAATTAAAGTTTTCTAACTTTTCAAAACATAGTTTCCTTTTTCTTGCTTTTGATCTAACTTTTAACATTCAAAAGTGATAGATCTAAACATATAACACTTATACATATGAAGATCTATGGTTTTGGGAAGATGAAACCATAGGTTCAAGTTTTGATTCAAACAACTAAAATAACATTGATAAAAAGTGTTTATACCTTGATTTGTGAGCTACCCTTCTTGTCCAACCACAATATGTAATAAATCTAAGATGCATCAAGAGTAGAATCCTTCCTCTTCCTTCTCTTCTTCCCCAAGAATTTCTCTCTCTCTCTCTCTCTCTCTCTCTCTCTAGCTTTAGCTTTAACTTACTTTACTAACTTAAGACTAAAATGAGAGAAAAATTAGACTAACTTTTGTGCTAGCAATTATATTAGATATAATAGATATATCTATTATCTTTATCTCATTCATGTTCCTTATCTCTCTCTCTCTCTCTCTCTCTCTCTCTCTTATCCCTTATCACATAGAAAATTGGTTAACATGTTTGTCAAAGTAAAAGAAAAACACATGGTAAGTAAGATAACGATAAGATAAAATATAATCATTACATTATTCTCTCTTATCTCCTCTCCTCCACTAATTTCGGCCATAAGGCCTTATCCTCTTCTATTTTATTTGTTTTTTAATGCTTTGTTAAGTTAAGTAACTACCCAAAATGTCACTCTCCAATTGGGCCAAGACTCTGGCCCTTCCTTTACTTCTTTGGGCTCATATTTAATTAATTTGGGCCATGTAAATCACTATGGTTCCATTACTCTTTTAATTTACCTTACCCTAATCATTTAATTAGAATTTTCCATTCCCCACATTTGTACTTTAATATATTACTCATGTTCATTTAATTTCATAACCCAATTAGACTTGCTTTGATTAGGTTATAAAATTAATTAGTTGAGATATATATAAAATAGATCTCTTAGGTTTAATATATATTTTTAATACTAACATTCTCCCGTATCATAACCCTTAGGTTATTCAATTCTCATACCTAATGTAAAATTAGGTTATGTAATCTTTCTTCTTAATTTACTTTCTATAAAATAAATGAACACATATACATATTCAGACTACACATATTTATTTAACTCATTATTCATTCCAAACATGTCACAAGGTTTTTAATATCACTAATATTTAATTAATATATCTATTCACAAAGTGACTTAGAATTCTTGGTTATTACAAGTCCAGATTTCAATTCAAAATGAGTATTAGTATCAAGATTAGGGAAAGTTATGCATAAAGGTTGTTGGTTCAAATCAGGAGCCGAAAGCTCTTTCAGGGTTCGATTTGCTGCCATCGCTTTCTTTTCTGCACGATTTTCCCGAGCTTCCTTTCTTAATCTGCGACAAGTTCTCACTATCTCTGGATCAAACTTTAAATCACCTTGATTAGTAGATCGAGTTTCGGGCATAAACAATCAAGAAAATTCAAATTACCTTAAAAAATATATATAATAAAAAAAATGAAAAATAAAATAAGGATCACAAAAATATAATAATAGACTAAAATCAGTCCCCGGCAACGGCGCCAAAATTTGATTTGTTGTCGCAGAAAACCTAAAATAAAACCTTACTGCGAAAGATAACTATATAGTAGTGCAAGTAAGAGTCGATCCCACAGAGACTGATTAACCTATTTTTATACTTTGCATTCCAAAAGAGGGTTTTTTTATTGTTATTAATTAAAATAAACGAATGTGTAAAATAACGTAACGAATTACATCAAGAGAACAAACCTTGGGTTAAGTCAACTTTCACCTTAGAAACATACACTGATCATTGACTCAAGCATACACAATTAATACTTTGAATATTCATCGTTAGAATTAATTCACCAATTAGAATTATTCCGTGTTTTTCCTTAATTTTAGTTAGATAGAAACAAGCGATCTAAATAACCCTAACTACTAAACAACTTCAGACAAGCGCTAAAAATTTAATCTAGCAGAAGGTTTAAGAATTAGAAAAATCGATGAAGCTAAACAACACAAGCACAAGCGGTTGCATTTAATTTAGTTGAATATTCTCCCTAAGATATAATAATCTCGTGATCTGCATTCAATTATTAATCTTAGTTGCTTCGTAAATTAGAGTGACCAAACAATTACGGATTCGATATCTAATTTAGCAGTAGATTTCAATGAATAATAAACTAGTGTGCACCTAGCAATTAAACAAATCAATCATATAATTCTAGCACAGAAGAATAATCAATACTCACAATATTAATTGAACAATAAAATCAATTAGATCTCACAGTGTAATATTCCAGGGCTTCCGTCTCCTTAATCCAATAACAAGAGTTTAGCTACACATAGTTATGAAAATCACCAAAGGAATAGAGAGAAAAATATATTATTTAATACTTGAGATGAGATATGAGATGATATATGTTTTCTTTAGTCCCTTTTTATAACAAGCATATTATAATCCCTAATCACACCCTAGTTACTGCTCCTAATCCGTGTCGCAAAAGGAATTAATTGGCCATGTGTCGCCTCCCCGTTGGAGCGGGTATTCCTGTGTAAATCCCCAGCTGGGGCAGGTTGTGTTACTCTTCAGCCTCCACTTTTCCTTCCTTCTTATTTTGTGAGCTGCTCAAATCCTTGCCTGCTTAATTCCTTGGGCCCATGATACTTTCAATTCAAGCTGCTCCATTTCTTTTCCAATTGCTTAGCACGTGAGCTACTTGGACTTCATTAATTTGTGAGCTGCTTGTTCCATGCATGTGCGTGGCCCATGTGCCTTCCTAAGCAAGCTGCTGGACCGTGATTGCATTAGAGGCTGGCTAATTTCGTGGCTTCTCTTTTGCAGGTGCTTGGACCAATGTGGCCCATTCTATGCAAGCTTCAATTCGTGTGGTTGCTCTCTCCAAGCTGCCAACGTGGCTCATGATGCTGCATTAAATTCGTGACCCATTATGATGTTAAAAATTTACATGGATTATTTGCTTATACTCTCCTTTCCATGCTAGTAACATGAACATGCTGATTGCTTTGCTTCATAATTAAATAACCAAATCGTGGGCCCATGTAACATCTCTTTATTTACCAAATCCATGAGGTGCTCCAATTCGTGGCCCACTTGAATGTTCAATTCGTGACCTATGTGTTAATTCCTTTGAAATCTTGCTAAAACCGTGGGCTAATTTGTACATTTCAAAACCCAAACCGTGAATGAAGAATTAAATCCCACATTTGCATGCAATTTCCGAATTGGGTTTTAAAAGCCCACAAACTTATTTCTTTTGCATCTATTTTGCTTCCTTAGCTCAATTGTACTTAAAATATAAATATAAGATAAATGAATGTACTTAGGTACAAAAGATATATAAAAGATTAAGTATTAACGGAATAAAATATAACATATATCATCCTTATCAAATTCCCCCACACTTATCTTTTGCTCGTCCTCGAGCAAAATAAAAATAAACTATAACACAAAATTCAACCAACTATATATGCCAAACTTGAGCCACGAGTCAATACGAACTTCAACATTGACCTCAAAGATTCAAAACAATAATTCTGGGAAACTTCAAAACAATGTACATTTGAAACCCAAATTTACCTATCAACCTTACTTTATTCTCAACCCTTTGTGCGTGTGTGAATCCACCTTTATCAAACTAATCAGACCACAAAAAAACTTATGAAATTGAAGCCTTACAGGAGAAAGATAAACTCAACCACTTGTTCTCCCACCAATTTCGGTTAACACGAGCAGATAACATTAAAGGATCAAAAGGCTTTTTCTTTTCTTGGAAAGTGCATTTTATGCTCCATCTTACCAGCGAATGCGTTTTACGCTCCGTCTCGCATGTTATGTGTTTATGAGTAAGTGCGTTTTACGCCCCATCTCAGCCCCCACCACATAAATTATTTCTTTTCTTTTTAAATTATTTTTTTCAATCTTGCAAACTTTGCCTAAATCATTTCCCTTCTCTTAAATAGTATGTCATATCAACTTCAAGTAATGATCAAACAAATGATAGAGTTCAAAGTTTCTTCCCTGGACCTCTATTCAGATAAATTTTTTCCAAGTCACAACTTGTTCGAATGGATATGTGCTTAATAGTGAAGGGTCTCAAATAAAGTAGTGATCAACACTGAAAGCCAAATTTAGATTACCCAATGTCTATCAGTCTTCCCAGAAGTTATCACAAAGAAATACAAATTTTATCATTGGTCAAAAATCAAAATAAAAATTGACTTCTTGCTCAAGTGAGACATCCTAATACTACCCCATTTTCGTAGGAAACACAATTGCACTTAGCATTTGCAACAAGCCTTTAAACCCCAAGGTTACCCCAAGTGGACGAGTTTTGTCTCGTGAGGGTTTGCAGTGAATATACCCACAAAATTCATAAATAAAAATTAAAAAAATGAAAAATATCCCATTCTTCCCCCCACACTTAAAACTTACATTGTCCCCAATGTAAACTAAAATGCAAAGAAAAGTAGAGAGATACTCCCCTATGGGTTGCCTCCCATGCAGCGTCTTGGTCGTTGGCTCGACCCAACATTTCCTTTGAGTGAACTCGTGTAGACCGGATCCTTCAAGGTCCATATTCTTCATTTTTTTTCTCGCGGAAACCCTCATAGAGATATGCAGTCGACTAGGAAGAGGCTTCAAATTCAGAATTGGTGCCTGCAAAACAGAGGGTAAAGACTTCTCGTTAGAAATCGACACTTTATCATAAAATTTGTTACCTGTTTTCGGAGTGTCATTTGACGCTGCTACATTTGCTTGCAACTCGATGCTCAAGGTCAAATTCGCACTTGCTTCATCACTGTTCTTACTAAGTGCACTTTCCAAGTTATCCTTACCATCAAGCTCAAAGACTTCATGTGCTAAAGAGTCAATCACATCAATTGAATAAATAGACTTTTCATTAGAGGGATATTGCATGCCATCATAAATATTAAACTTAACAATCTCGCCATCAAATTCCATTGAAAGTGTACCATTATGAACACCTATTTTAGTCTTTGATTTTTTTAAAATGGTCTTCCTAACAAAATAGGAGCATTTTGGTTACCGTTTTCCATATCAAGCACATAAAAATCAGTAGGAAAGATCAAATCATTGACTTGCACAAGGACATCATCAACTATACCTTTGGGATAAACATTAGATCTGTCAGCCAACTATATTACAATACCGATTTTATTCAAAGGTTCAAGTGATAGATTAGCATATATAAAATATGGCATGACATTTATCGAGGCTCCTAAGTCTAACATGACTTTTTCAATTCTCGTGCTACCTATCGTGCACGAAATAGTGAACATACCCGGATCTTGGCACTTAGTAGGGAGTTTTCTTTGAATAACTGCTGAAACATTCTCCCTTACCCTTACCTTTTCATATTTTTTCATTTCCTGTTTCCTCTTATGTGTACACAATTCTTTCAGAAATTTAGCATAACGAGGTACTTGTTTAATAGCATCTAACAATGGAATATTTACCTCGCATTTACGAAAAGTTTCATACAAATCTGAATTTTTCTTGTATTTTCTGTTTTCTGTTAAAGCAAGAGGGAAATGAGGTACCGGTTTATATTCAGAGAGAGGGGGAAATTTACGCTTAGGTTCATCCTTGGCATTTGGAACACTGTTGTCTACTTCTTTACTCTTCTCATCTGCTTTGTCCTCATTCGATAGTGTAGGCATTATCTTTTCTGGAACTGCTATCTCTTTACCATTCCTCAAAGTGATTGCACTTACATTTTCTTTTGGGTTCACCACTGTTTGAGAGGGTAATTTTCCAGAGCTTTGCGCTTCCAATCGACTGATTGCAGTTGCCATTTGTCCCACTTGCGTACCCAAATTATGAATACTTGCCCTCGTTTTCTGTTGAAAATTTAAAGTGTTAGTGGCAAGTGTTTTAATAATATCTTCTAAAGACATACTAGGGTTAGAAGATTAGCCATGTTGTTGTCTATTGGGATACGACGATTGGTACTGCTGCTGATTTGGAAAAAATTGAGGTGCGGGTTGACTTGCTTATGGATTCCCGTAGCTAAAGTTCGGATGATCCCTCCATCCAGGATTATATGTATTTGAATAGGGATCATATTTCCTTTGTGGTTGCCCAGAAAATCCTCCTGCTGCATTTTCCTGTTCAACGGATTCCTCTTGAAGAGTTGGGCATGCATCTGTCGAATGTCCTATTACCGCACAAATTTTGCAAGCATTTACCTGTTGTGTGTTGCCTGCACCCATTTGACGAACAAGAGAAGTTAATTCGCAAGTTGTTGTTCAATAGCAGAAATTTGTACCTTACTAGTATTCCTCGATGCATAATCAAGTCTAGTGCCAAATTGTTGAGAATTGGCTGCCATATTTCCAATTAGATTTCTTGCGGCCTCGGGGGTCTTATCCACCAACGCTCCGCCACTAGTAGCGTCAATCATGCTTCTATCGGTACAACCGAGACCTTCATAAAAGTATTGGATGAGAAGATGATCACTTATTTGGTGATGAGGGCAACTGGCACATAATCTCTTGAAACGTTCCCAATACTCATGTAGGGATTCTCCGCTGTTCTGCCTCACACCACAAATTGACTTCCTAATGTTGGCCGCCCTTGAAGATGGAAAATATTTTTCTAAGAATAGTCTTTTAATCTCTTCCCATTTGGTGATGCTTCCGGAGGGTAGATAATAAAGCCAATCCTTAGCTGAATCTTTCAGAGAAAATGGGAAGGTTCTTAACTTGATCTGTTCTTCGGTTACTCCGGTAGGTTTCATACTCGTGCATACCAAATGGAATTCCTTTAAGTGTTTGTGGGGATCTTCACCTGCCAAACCATGAAAAGAAGGTAGAAGATATATCAATCCTGTGACGCCCCCAAATCCGGGTTCACTAACCTCAGATTTAGTGCTCACGATACATCATCATCATAAGCATTCTATATACTATTGCAAAATCATAAACATACATTGTTCATTATAATAAATTCTTACAAACATATCCCAAGGTATATTACCTTAACTTAAACATACCTTACCTAAGTTACATATAATAACACAAAAGGTTTACAACCCATCAAACATAGTATCTCATGATATATATATATATATATATATATATATACATTTATATTAATTATTCCTGAACCTTTCCTTTGCCCTTGTCCTTCTTGGACGATTCTGGCTTAGCTGCAACAATTGTCATGATATAGCAAGGGTAAGCAACTAATTTGCTTAGCAAGTTTAAATTCAAAAGAGATATATCATGATTAAAAAAGAATTTAGCTTTCAATGTTCAACAAGAAAATCAATTGTGAAAGAACATGAATTACATCTCTATAACTGTATATTCGAATAAATGAATAACAGATGCTGAGTGGTTATAAATAACCATGAACATATACTAAGGATGTCAGTATTTAAACTGGTCCTTTTAATAAAGTTTGGTAGTCAAGAGGATCAGCCTTTCCTACCCGGTGAAATATGTATAGTCACTTAATATACTAGCAATAATTATTTTCCAATAATCCTTTAGTAAAGCCGTTCTTTTTCTCAGTCAAGAGTCCTTACCATTTCAATTGGTTAGGCACCGGTTTCAAAACATATTTGATTTAACAAATTTAAACATACTTGATCTAGCTGATACAACTAGCATAGATCCATATCATAAACAGTTCATGAATGAAAGTACTTTAACTAATTCACAGTTCAATAATAATGAAATAGAAATTTAATTGCACAAAGTGCGATTTATCAACAATCAGTAAGGATGTGAATAATCATCAATAACTATTCACTAACATTCTTTTGAATATAACTCGAGTTTGAGTTAGAGAACTTACCTCAATCGCGATCTACTGCTACGCAATTTAGTTTAGCTTCTTAGAGAAAAGACCTATAATAGATCTTTTAATCAGTCATAGCATATACTCACTTATAAGCTCAGTATTCTACGTTAAATTGTCTAACATTTAATTATATAGTTAAGTATTAGACATTATGTTAAAGTCTTAGTGTTTTTGTTACTCTTCAACAACCTTTTAATCACTTCATTGCTTAATCCCTCCTTATATAAGCTCTTCTTTATTACTTAGTAGGTTAAATACCCTAACCCAGCAGACTTGATTCTAATTCCAACTATCCAGATGCTAATCCAGCAACCTGGATTCAAACTGGATTCTAATCCAGCATCCTGGATTACAATTCTAGAAACCCAGACGCCATTCCAGCAGCCTGGATTCAAACTAGATTTCAATTTAGTAACTTATTTTCCAATCTAGAAGGCAATCCAGCAAGCTGGATTCCCCATTCTTAACCGAATCATCTTATTATTATTTTTTATCTTTTGTCCACACATAAATACATGTATTCCACACACAAAAATAATATTTCAGGAATTTTTTAATTTCCTTTAGTATTTTTCAAAAATCAATTTCTATTTAATTCCTTAAAAAAATAACTACCTTGCTCTTAACTCCAAAAATTCCCAACTTTTGGCGGGATCTTACACATGTTAACATGAGTCTCCAGTTTAAATTTCGTGGCCATCGGAGTTATACAACTCCGATTATAACGATTTTTGTAGGAAAAACGCCAATATTGAAACGGTCATAACTTGCTCAATTTTAGTCGGAATATGTTCATTTTTGGACACAAGCTACTTCATTCCATATATTTTCATGTCCAAAAAGGCCTGATTTTATTTTACAAATTAAGTGGCCGAAACAGTTCCTTAAATTTCCGGACAGCCTACTTTTAGTCATTTTCAGTTTTGGCGTCCTTTGCTAAAAACAGTCCATACGAAAATCTACAAGGAATTTTTCAGTGATTCTACTTGAAAAAGTTAGAAGACTTATAGATCTAACTCCAAAAATAGACCACACTCAAAAATTCAAAACACAATGAGAGATATGGTCGTTTGAATTTCAAGTTTCGTTTTCTCGAAAATCTGATTTTCTAACTTTGTGTTTTGTAAGAAAACTTTCATGATCTCTTGATTAATCTAACATTGGCCATCATAAGCCATCATAATATATACTAATATACCTTAAGATCAAGGATCCATCATGACCCATGATCTATTACACCAAACATACACCAAAATCAGGCAAAACATAATTTATGCTAAGAAAAATTAAAGTTTTCTAACTTTTCAAAACATAGTTTCCTTTTTCTTGCTTTTGATCTAACTTTTGACATTCAAAAGTGATAGATCTAAACATATAACACTTATACATATGAAGATCTATGATTTTGGGAAGATGAAACCATAGGTTCAAGTTTTGATTCAAACAACTAAAATAACTTTAATAAAAAGTGTTTATATCTTGATTTGTGAGCTACCCTTCTTGTCCAACCACAATATGTAATAAATCTAGGATGCATCAAGAGTAGAATCCTTCCTCTTCCTTCTCTTCTTCCCCACGAATTTTTTTTTCTCTCTCTCTCTCATTATTTCTAACTTTAACTTTAACTTACTTTACTAACTTAAGACTAAAATGATTGAAAAATTAGATGAACTTTTGTGCTAGCAATTATATTAGATATAATAGATATATCTATTATCTTTATCCCATTCATGTTCCTTATCTCTCTCTCTCTTATCCCTTATCACATAGAAAATTGGATAACATGTTTGTCAAAGTAAAAGGAAGACACTTGGAAAGTAAGATAATGATAAGATAAAATGTAATCATTACATTATTCTCTCTTATCTCCTCTCCTCCAATAATTTCTGCCATAAGGCCTTATCCTCATCCATTTTATTTGTTTTTTAATGCTTTATTAAGTTAAGTAAGTACCCAAAATGTCACTCTCCAATTGGGCCAAGACTTGGGCCCTTCCTTTACTTCTTTGGGCTCATATTTAATTAATTTGGGCCGTGTAAATCACTATGGTTTCATTACTCTTTTAATTTACCTTACCCTAATCATTTAATTAGGGTTTCCCATTCCCCACATTTGTAATTTAATATATTACTCATGTTTATTTAATTTCATAACCCAATTAGACTTGCTTTAATTAGGTTATAAAATTAATTAGTTGAGATATATATAAAATAGATCTCTTAGGTTTAATATATATTTTTAATACTAACATTCTCCCGTACCATAACCCTTAGGTTATTCAATTCTCATACCTAATGTAAAATTAGGTTATGTAATCTTTCTTCTTAATTTACTTTCTATAAAATAAATGAACACATATACATATTCAGAGTACACATATTCATTTAACCCATTATTCATTCCACACATGTCACAAGGTTTTTAATATCACTAATATTTAATTAATATATCTATTCACAAAGTGACTTAGAATTCTTGGTTATTATATTCTCCCCTCCTTATAAGAATTCAGTCCCCGGAATTTCACATAAGGTTACTCAAAAAGATTCGAATAATTCTTCCTCATCTTTTCCTCAAGTTCCCACGTAGCTTCCTCAGCGTTGTGGTTCCTCCATAGAACTTTGACAGAATGTATAACCTTATTTCTTAACTTTTGCTCTTTCCTATCTAAAATTTCTACAGGAATCTCCTCGTATGATAAGTCTTTCTCGACTTGAATCGGCTCATATGATATTACATGCTTGTAATCTGGCTTGTACGGACGTAATACTGACACATGAAACACATTGTGAATATGTTCTAGTTCAGGAGGTAAAGCTACCTCGTATGCCACTTCACCTATTTTCTTCAGTATTTCTAATGGTCTAATAAATCTTGGGCTCAGTTTACCTTTTTCCCCAAATCTTATCTTCCCTTTCCAAGGAGATACCTTAAGAAATGCATAGCTTCCCACTTCAAAGTCTCTTTTCTTGCGATGAAGATCTGCGTACTTCTTTTGTCGATCTTGAGCTGCTACCAGTCGAGCTCTTATCACTTTGATGATCTCCACGATCTGCTGCACCAATTCTGGCCCCAACAGTCTTCGTTCACCTACCTCGTCCCAACATAAGGGCGTTCTGTATTTCCTTCCATACAGGGCTTCATATGGCGGCATTCCAATGCTTGTATGATAACTATTGTTATACGCAAACTCCACTAATGGAAGATGATCTTCCCATCTTCCTTTGAAGTCCATCACACAGGCTCTAAGCATGTCTTCTAGGGTTTGAATAGTTCTCTCGCTTTGCCCATCTGTCTGTGGATGATATGCGGTACCTAACCTTAGCTGTGTACCCATTCTTTCTTGTAGACTTCTCCAAAAGTTCGACGTGAAGCACGGATCTCTATCTGACACAATGGATACTGACACTCCATGTCTCGAAACTATCTCCTTGATATACAGTTTGGCTAACTAGTCCAAAGTATACCTGATCCTGATCGACAAAAAGTGTGTTGACTTTGTAAGACAATCGACAATCACCCATATGGCGTCATAACCCTTATGTGTCGCTGGAAGTCCTACCACAAAATCCATTGTGACGTGCTCCCATTTCCATTCTGGAATTTCCAACGGCTGTAATAGTCCACTTGGTCATTGATGCTCTGCCTTGACTCGTTGACAAGTTAAACATCTGCTGACGCATTCAGCAACCTCTCTCTTCATGTTTGGCCACCAATAATGTTGACGCAAATCTTGATACATTGTAACACCCCCTTCCCGAAATAGAAAGGGAGGTTACTCAAAACATAACAGAACGGAAGAAATAATGATAAGGCTCTAAGACACAAAAGAATAATCCAATAAATATCCAAAAGGTCAAACCAGAATAAACGCCAAACTGGCCCAAACCATAAATCTGAAATAATTATTACAACCTCAATAAATCAATGTATCATAGCCTAACAAAATATATCTAAATCATTGGATCGAATGGAGCTCTCATCACACTTGCCCTTGATCCCCCTGGTTACCTGTCGGAAGAAAAAATACAGCATGAGCCAAATGCCCAGTACGGATATAGAATACAAGAATAATGAAACGAAATAATTAACTCACGTAAATGAACTGAACTATAACGAACAAAACTAATACAATGAAATAATAGGCTGAATCAAATGGCTGGGTGATATTTCATACCGAGCTCATAGAAATATATCTTGCCACAGATAAGTCAAATCATGCCACACCCACACAGGCATAACATACATCGGACCGGCCGGATCCAGATGCATGCAATCAGAAGGCTGTGCTTGGCACAAACATCGCCAATCCGCAGAACAGAACAAAACAAAAAACTAGGGTCGACCCATACGCCTCCCACAACAAAACACCAAATGGCCAACTCCCACCTGAGCACAAAACGGAGACGCCGTGGACTGATCACACTGCCGCGGAAGGTGTTATGCCTCTCGTGCCAAGACGACATGCCTGTGGTACCCCCACAGGTGGTTATAGCTCAGGTATACCCTATGGTATATTCTAACAATAATACTATATCACAACACATGAGACACAATATCAACACAAAGGGTTCTAACGTGTACATGTTAAATCGAACAAATCATCAACACAATTGTCCAAATATATAGTAACATGTACTTTCCTACCAATATTGAAATAAATTCTAAAGATGATATACTAGATCAAAGAGTACAAACACTAGTTGTAAGGATCAATATCAAAATAAAACTATCACATGAATTTGAGAACGAACAATCATGCGAAACAATAATAATTTCGAAACGAGAAACACAACGAACAAATTAAATTTAATAACAGAATCGCTGAAGGAGTACGAAATCCGTACCTAGATTAAGCAATGTAATACCCAAAGTATTATATTCAAAAATTGATTTGTTAAACTCCTTCAGTTCGAACTAAACAAAAGATTAAATAAATATAAATACGTTTGCACAATATTTCTTCCATCTTTAATCCGTTAATAAACTCATTTTATTATTGTTACTAATATGTTCCTGTAGATTCCCAATTTAAACTTTCAAATAAATTCTATATAATACAATAATAATTATTATAACAATAAATTTCTAGTTATAACCATATTAAAAATCTGAATTATATATTTAATCTAGCAAAATTCCTTTTATATATATAAAATAGAAATACAGTACCTCCGTTTCAAGTCACTAGAGGTCTATTATATATATATATATAAAGGGATCTTGCAAATAAACACATGCAACCTCCTGCTAATATATATATTATTTATATATATAACATTTCTGGTAATATATATGTGTATTATTTCAATCAGTATGCTTAACATATATATATACTAATTCCTGCTAATAAGCATTGCAAAGCTTGTTGATAAAAAAAATTGATCAAACCTGGTGGAAGCAAAAGTGAATATTATGGGATCCTTTCTCATTAATTAAAGGTCTACCGGAATTCTCAACCCATCACGTGCAAGCAGAATTGGAATTCCCATCACGTGC
This sequence comes from Panax stipuleanatus, assembly GCA_020205555.1. NCBI lineage: Eukaryota > Viridiplantae > Streptophyta > Magnoliopsida > Apiales > Araliaceae > Panax > Panax stipuleanatus. The sequence continues at coordinate 128,707,911 of CM035121.1, forward strand.
AAGCAGAATTGGAATTCCTTCTCTATTGGTAAAGCGGCAGCCACTTCTCTCTTTCTTTGCCTCTCGGTTTGTATAATGAAATAAAATTAGGTTTAGTTATTTATTAAGAGATGTAACGATTGAGATTATATATTTAATTTTAAATATTTATTGAATTAAATAAATATTTTAGGTGATTTATTTATTGAGTTAAGTAAATAAATCATGTGATTTATGGAGTGATTTAATTAAGTGTTATATATTAATTAAATGAATGTGTAATATTTATTTAATTAATGTATATTAATTTTATATTATAGTTCTAATTTAATTGAAAAAATTAAATTAGATGAATTATTTGATGAAGTGTTACATGAATTATAATTAGCGAGTAATTATAATTATGTGGCAATTTTATGTGATTTATTGATATTAGATTTTAATTGATTAAATTATTATTGATATTTAATAAATTAAAATGTGACATTAAAGTATGTGTATAATAAATTGTTAAAATAAAGAAAAAGAATTTTAAATAATTTTAAACAAACAAGGCCTTTGCTTTTGTTTTAAAGGACTGTTGCCAAACAGGGCCCTTACACTAGCTTAAACCTAATTTACCTAAACCATGCCTAAGTTAGTAAAACTAGTTTCTAATTTTCCTGTTGCCAAACAAGCCAAAAGGACTTTTGAATTTTGTAACTTACGTTGTAATTAGTAGTTAGTGCATATACTTATTATATGGGAGTTACATATATTATATATTACTTGTGTTATATATTATATGTATATACTATCAGTACGTTAGTTTTTCTAAAACCCTAAGTCTAAACTAGAAGAAAACAAAGGAGAAAGAAAAGCAGAGAAGAGAGAATACAAAGAAGAGAACTTTGAGAAAATAAGAGGAAAACTATACATCATCATCTCCATCTTTTCTTCCAATTCAAGCTAGTACAATTATACTCTTAACCATAAAATCAATTCTTATGTGTTGTATTTCTTCTTGTCAAATTATATTTTCATGAAGTTGTATAATTATGACTATGTATATATGATGTTCATATGTTTGCATATGTAATTGTATGCCATGGAAAGATTTTCAAAAACCAGTTTTAAAATTATGATCCTGATATTTTCATTATCTGTAAAACGTGTTTTGGAAGTTGTATAGCATAATGGATATATATATATATATATATATATATATATATATATATGTAATTGTGTTCATATTATGTCTATATGTGATAGTATGCTTAATTAGTTGTTTAATTCATGAATATATATGATATAAATGGAGAATTTATGTTTTTTAAAAGTCACAGTGAAGTGTCTGGGAAAAATAAAGTTTCTCATAGAAATCAAAATATATGTTGATTGTTGGAATTAATTGTGGAATATGTTATTATGTTTAGAAATTAGTTGATTGGGATTGGAATTGTGAGAATTGGTTTCAAAACAAATTCACAGTGTTCAATTTTATCTAGAACACTAACATTGGTATTTCCTTTAAATTTTTGTAAAAATTAAGCGTTGTAATCTTGTATCAGTGTGTTCAAAACATATTAGAAGCTTTGCACTTTGTTTCTGTAAAGTTTTATATGAAAATTGTTGGCTGAATTGTGAACTCATTGTAAAGAAATAAGCCAATTTGGCTTTTCTCTGCACTGTTCGCGAAGCTGCTCTGTTTTTATTCGCTGCCGGCGCAGCTGCGCAGGCAGTAAGGGTAGAAGCGGCGCAGCTGCGCCGCTGGGTTTTCTCAGGATTGACCACTGTGCAGCTGCGCCGGTGTCAAGGCTAAAAGTGGAGCAGCTGCGCCGTGTCTTGGGCAGGGGCAGTGACTTTAGTTTTTGTGCAGTAGTTATTTCTAAGCTTAGTTTAATTATTCTATGACAATGAGTATATATCTAGTTGCTATAACATGTTGTTAATATGAATATGACGATTGCATGTTTGGAAATTAAAAAAGAGGATTTGAAAACCTAATATAGTATTTAAATTATAAGTTATAATTGTTTAATTGAACTACTTAATTATAATGTGATTAATTATAATGAAGTGTAAATGTTTAATTTAAATTATAATTTTTGTGAAATTATAAGGTATAGAAGTTGATTTATTTTAATCAATTAGATGTTAATTTAAATTATAATCTATGTGATTATAATTTAATAAATGCATGTTTAATTGTGGATTATAAATTGATAATTGCATGATTAATTATAATTTGTGTAATTATAATGCATGATATAGTTTAATTGATTATAAATTATAATTTGTTTATAATTTAAAAGGTAATTATAATTTAAGTAATTATAATTTGATTAAGTGATTGAATTATAATTGTTTAATTTTAATTAGAGTGAGTTAACCATGAGGGTTAACCACTTGTGTGAATTAGTTATGTGTTAACTAATTTAGGTTTTTGTGACTTAATATATATGTGTAGGAAGTATTAAAGTGCGTGAATTGTGTTAAGTAGCTTGCGCTTAAGGCAAGTTTTCTAAACCCTAAACTTGTTAATTCTATACAATTTCTTTGAGTTCATATATTCATTTTTGAGAAGGTTCTTTCCATTTCTGTATTGAACAATTGTCTATTTAATTGAAATGATTTTAACTTATTGTTCAAGTAAGATCCAGTTTATTATTTTAAATGCTTTAAGTTTACTTCTAAAGCATATGTTAATTCATAATTCTTTTATTTATGAATTATTGAAAGTCGATTCAACTAATCCTTAGTTGATGAACGTGAATTCTAAATTACCTTTGTAAGCTTATCCAAACCAAACTTTCTTTGGTGCGAACTTAAATTCAAATTACTGAGTTGAACAACCCTAATTGTTAGGGAAGATGATTATGCATAGCGTTAAGATATTTGTGCACAATACATGGTACAAAGGGCTGATCCCCCTAAGTACGGGTTAAGGTCCATAGTCTTATTGACTGTTAAAGGTTTAAATATAAATATTTATAACCTAGGACAAGAAGAGTTCAAAGGTCTTATGACCCTCAGATAAATTCTATATTCGAATTTTAATGTTCATAGAGAATTATTATTCAATTCTTTATTATTGAAGCAAGCTAAGTTGTTCAGATTCTTTTAAATATATCCTTTCATGTCTATATTATTGTTAAACTTCAGTGAGCTGTGGTTTGCTCACTCTTGCATTAAATAACAATTTCAGTAAAGGTTGATAATGCTGATGCTCCGTCTACAAGTAAGGGCAAAGGAAATCAAAGCAAGTGAAGACTTGTTTTAATTATTTTGAAATGATTGTAATGAGACAGGAATGTTATGTTTCCGCACTTTATTATTTCATGTCAGGTTTAGAGTAACCCGGGATTATTTTAAAAAGGTTGTAACCCTTGTTGTAAGGGAGATTTATTTATTTTCATTTAAGTTGTAGCTTATTTTGCATTATTCATTGGGTAGATGTATGTTATATTAGAAAGTGAACACCAAATCATGTGAAAACGAAGTACCCAGATTTGGGGGGTGTCACAAGAGATCTCTTTAATTTCTCCTAATTATAAAAGGATTTTAATATTAAATAAATATAAATTAGACCCAATAAACTTAAAGGCCCAAATTAATGAAATTCTTTACTTATTATATAGTCCACATAACTTAAATACAATGTTTTACCCAAACATAAGAAAAGCCCAATTAAAATATTTAAAAAAAAATTTTAAAATGTCATTTATTTTTCTTTTTTTTTTTCGGGTATTACATCACTTACCCCTTAAAAAGGATTCCGTCCCCGAAATCAAAAGAAAAGAACGAACCTAATTATCAAAAGATACAGGATATTCCGCTCGAATAAACCCCTCCATCTCCCATGTAGATTCTCGCTCCGAATGATTTCTCCACAAAATGTTCACAAACGAAATAGATTTGACGATCCAAAATCGCCTCGACTTGCTCCACACAAGTAAGATCATCTTGAATCTTATCGAACGGATATTGTACCACATGCAACGGATGATATTGATAACTCCTCAACACCGACACATGGAACACATTGTGCACATGAGCTAGCTGTGGAGGCAAAGCTAACCGATTTGCAACCTTACCAACCCTCTCCGAAATCTCAAATGGGCCAATATGACGCAGACTAAGTTTTCCTTTCAGACCAAATCGCTGAATACCCTTCCAAGGATAAACTTTTAGAAACACATGTTCACCAGGTTCAAACTCTAAGGTCCTCCTATGTTTATCAGCATAACTCTTCTGTCGTGATCGAGCCGACTTCAATTTTTTCCTTAGCCACCGCTACCTTCTCCGTAGTGATTTGAACTAACTCGAACCCTTCTATGGCCCTCTCGCTAACCACATCCCAACACTTGCATGCCAACTATTGTTATACGCAAACTCAACTAGGCTCATATAATCATCCCAATTACCTAACCACTCAAGTGCATAAGACCTCAACATGTCCTCCAACGTTTGAATAATCCGCTCGGACTGCCCATCGGTCTGCGGATGGAAAGAAGTACTAAAATTGAGCCAAGTAACCCAAGCTCGTTGAAACCCTTTCCAAAATTATGAATTGAATCGTGGGTCCTGATCTAAAATAATAGACACCGGAGTACCATGAAGTCTAACAATCTCCTGCTGAAAGGCCTGTGCCAACCTATCCACCGGGTAACCCTCATGGATCACTAAAAAGTGTGCTGATTTGGTCAACCGATCCACCACAACCCAAATGGCATCATTCTTTCTGAAAGTATTCGGCAACCCAGTCACAAAATCCATCGTGATATCCTCCCATTTCCACACTGGAATGTCTAACTGTTGCAACAAATCAACTATCTCGTTGATGTTCTATCTTCACTTGTTGACAAGTGAGGCACTTCCCAACGTATTCAGCCACATCTCGCTTCATCCCATTCCACCAAAAAAATTTCTTCAAATTCCTGTACATCTTTGTAGAACCTTGATGAATAGAAAATGGCGAATTATGAGCCTCCGCCAAAACCGCCTCCCGAATGATTGGATCAGACAGTACACACAACCGCTCACCCAACCAAATCACACTATGGTCATCAATACGAAGGTCGGGCTGCTTGCCCTCCTCAGATTCTGCACCATACTCCATAATTCCCCATCTTTCTTTTGAGCTTCTTTAACCCTCAAAATAAGAGAGGCTCCACCCTCATACCTGCCAAATGCACATCTAAACCTTGCACATACAACTCCAACTCTAGCCGCTCCATATCCGAAATAAGCTGAGGTTGTGTAATAAGAGCTGCTACACTTTCTGAACTCTTTCGGCTAAGAGCATCTGCAACTACATTTGCCTTCCCCGGGTGATACTGAATTCTCGTATCATAATCTTTTAGATGCTGCAACCAATGCCTCTGCCTCATGTTAAGCTCCTTTTGAGTGAAAATGTATTTAAGACTTTTATCATCGGTGAAGATATCATAAGTCTCTCAATACAAATTGTGCCTCCAAATCTTCAGGGCAACGATCACCGTTTCCAACTCCAAATCATGCGTGGAGTAATTCATATCATAAGGTTTAAGCTGCCTAAAAGCATAAGCAATCACCTTACCGTGTTGCATCAAAACACACCCCAAACCCTTCTTAGAAACATCACTATAAATCTGACAAACTCCTGTCCCAGACGGTAATGCAAGTATAAGAGCTGTCACAAGCCGTTTCTTCAACTCCTTGAAACTCTTCTCACGCTCCTCATTCCACACAAATTAACTTCATGCCCTTTCTCATCAACTGAGTCAATGGTAAAGCAAGCAAAGAGAATCCTTCCACAAATCTCCTATAGTACCCTGCCAAACCCAAGAAACTCCTAATCTCTGTCACCGTAGTAGGTCTTGACCATTTAGTGATAGCCTCAACCTTCGCAAGATTCACCTTAGTGCCTTCAGTAGAAAAAACGTGGCCCAAAAATGCAACTTGCTGCAACCAAAACTCGCATTTAGAGAATTTAGCATACAGTTTCTCTTTCTGCAAAATTCTCAACACTGTTCGAAGATGCTCCTCATGATCCTCCCTAGACTTGGAGTAAACCAAAATGTCATCAATAAAGACTAAAATATATTGTTCCAAGTACTTCCTGAACACCCGATTTATCAAATCCATAAACACCGTCGGAGCGTTAGTCAACCCGAATGGCATGACCAGAAACTCGGAATGCCCATAGCGAATGCGAAAAGCTTTCTTAGAAATATCTTCATCTCTCACCCTCAACTGATGATAGCCCGACCTCAAGTCTATCTTCAAAAAAATACTTCGCCCCCTAAAGTTGGTCAAACAAGTCATCAATCCTCGGTAATGGATATCGATTCTTGATGGTGGTCTTGTTCAACTCCCTGTAGTCTATGTACAGCCTCATAGACCCATCTTTCTTCTTCACAAACAAAATGGGCGCACCCCACGGTGAAACACTCGGTCGAATCACACCACGATCTAACAGCTCTTGCAACTGCTCCTTCCACTCCTACAACTCCAAGGGTGCCATCCTATACGGCGCCTTAGAGATAGGCTCCGCACCAGGAACAAGCTCAATACTAAACTCAACTTCCCGCTGCGGTGCCAACCCTGATAACTCATCAGGGAACACGTCGGGAAAGTCACGAACAACTGGAACATCCTAAATACGACTCACCCTTAGAGGAATCTTTCACAAATGTTAAATACCACTCACAACCCTTTGTCGCTAACTTCTCAGCCTTCAAAGCTGAAATCAACTTCACCACTCTACTTGGCTGTGAACCCTGAAATACAAATTACGGAGACTTCACATCTCCAAATATAACCTTCCGCGCCTGGCAGTCGATAGTGGTCTGGTGCTTATCCAACCAGTCCATCACAAAAATCACCTCGAAATCTTGTATATACATCGGAAGAAGATTAGCCTTACGAATCTTATCTCTAAAACTGATCGGACACCCTCGGTATAAATCAAAAATAAAAATAAAAGTCTCCATCGGGGTAGCAATAGACATAACAGAATCTAAGGACTGAGATAGCACACTCAGGTGCTGAACAAAAGACTGAGTAACAACTGAATGAGTAGAACCAATATCGAACAAAATAATACCTTCACGACTGCCAACTAAAGGAATATCAGAAACAGTACATGACACACCTCCCGCCTGGTTGTGTATCAAGGCAAACACCAGACTACATTAACGATGACCTCCATTGCCACCATTATCACCGCCTTCACTGTTACCACGTGGACTGGTACAATCTCTAGCAATATAGCCCATCTGTTAACACAAAAAGTATGCACCGTATGACACTGCCTCCATGGATGATGACCCCAACAAGTAGCACAATGAGCTATCAAAAAAAAATATTAGGGTTACCCCCACCAGCTTGTCTCAGATAACGACCTTAATTATGCCATAGTTGACGATTCTGCCACTGCTGGCGATTATGATCTTGATGAGGTAGCTGAAGTTAACGATCATGCCCTTACTGAGGCATCAGTTGATAACTTCTATTCTGATTCTAGCTATGTCATTCCCACCATTATCACTCCCTCTAGCTTATAAGTAGCCAACAACACTTTTTGGTTCTCCAAGCGCCCTAACAAATAAAATATATTATCTAAATGAACAATCCAATTCTCTACATCAATTGGACAAAAGTTGAACTGAATGAATTGGGTTTTTGTTTTCGAAACCTTCTAACCACATGTACGTCAAGACCACATATTGATCAACTCCATCTGTATTTCATTCTTCTCCGTTTACGTGTGGAACATTACTTCTCGGGTTCCCTTGATCAGGAATCTATGGTGGCGGTTGCATTGCCTGATCGACTTGTGCCACCAATTATGACAAAGTATGATTAACCGCCTAATTCATCAAGGTAACCAACGTAGTATTATTTTGCTTGTTAGGTTGCATATTGGGCTATTACTCGCCCCTTACCCCCATCGTTGCCACCCAACAACTCTAGCGAATTACGAGCCATTTCACAAAGAAATCAACGAATAGATAACTAACAGGTTAGGGATGGATTTGAATATAGCTGAACAGAAAAATCAAACGAAACAAAAACCTAACCCAGAAGTCTACCCATAACTCACAGATCAAACCTAAATAGGTTTTCTACAAGAAAGAACCTAAGCTCAGATACCAACTCTGTAACACCCCCTTCCCGAAATAGAAAGAGAGGTTACTCAAAACACAACATAACGGAAGAAATAATGATAAGGCTCTAAGCCACAAAAGAATAATCCAATAAATATCCAAAAGGTCAAACCATAATAAACTCCAAACTGGCCCAAACCATAAATCTGAAATAATTATTACAACCTCAATAAATCAAATGTATCATAGCCTAACAAAATATATCTAAATCATTAGATCGAATGGAGCTCTCATCACACTTGCCCTTGATCCCCCTTGTTACCTGTCGGAAGAAAAAACATAGCATAAGCCAAATGCCCAGTACGGATATAGAATACAAGAATAATGAAACGAAATAACTAACTCATATAAATGAACTGAACTGTAACGAACAAAAGTAATACAATAAAATAATTGGCTGAATCAAATGGCTAGGTGTTATTTCATACCGAGCTCACAAAAATATATCTTGTCACACATGCAAGTCAAATTATGCCACACAGGCAAGTCAAAATAATGCCACACAAGCATAACATATATCGGACCGGCCGGATCCAGATGTATGCAATCGGAAGGCGTGCTTGGCACAAACATCGCCAATCCGCATAACAGAACAAAATAGAAAACTAGGGTCGACCCATACGCCTCCCACAACAAAACACCAAATGGCCAACTCCCACCGGAGCACAAAACGGAGACGCCATGGACTGATCACACCACCACGGAAGGTGTCATGCCTCTCGTGCCAAGACGACATGCCTGTGGTACCCCCACAGGTGGTTATAGCTTAGGTATATCCTATGATATATTCTAATAATAATACTATGTCACAACACATGCGACACAATATCAACACAAAGGGTTCTAACGTGTAAATGTTAAATCGAACGAATCATCAACACAAGTCTCCAAAAATATAATAACATGTACTTTCCTTCCAATATTGAAATAAATACTAAAGATGATATACTAGATCAAAGAGTACAAACACGAGTTCTAAGGATCAATATCAAAACGAAACTATCACATGAATTTGAGAACGAACAATCATGCGAAACAATAATAATTTTGAAACGAGAAACACAACGAACAAATTAAATTTAATAAGAGAATAGCTAAAGGAGTACGGAATCCGTACCTGGATTAAGCAATGTAATACCCAAAGTATTATATTCCAAAACTGATTTGTTAAACTCCTTCCGTTCGAACTAAACAAAATATTAAAAAAATATAAATATGTTTGCACAATATTTCTTCCATCTTTAATCCGTTAATAAACTCATTTTATTATTATTATTAATATGTTCCTGTAGATTCCCAATTTAAACTTCCAAATAAATTCTATATAATACCATAATAATTATTATAACAATAAATTTCTAGTTATAACCATATTAAAAATCTGGATTATATATTTAATCTGGAAAAATTCCTTTTATATATATAAAATAGAAATACGGTACCTCCGTTTCAAGTCACTGGAGGTCTATTATATATATATATATATAAAGGAACCTTGCAAATAAACACATGCAACCTCCTGCTAATATATATATTATTTATATATATAACGTTCCTGGTAATATATATGTGTATTATTTCAATCAGTATGCTTAACATATTTATATACTAATTCCTGCTAATAAGCATTGCAAAGCTCGTTGATAAAAAAAAATTGATCAAACCTGGTGGAAGCAAAAGTGAACATTATGGGATCCTTTCTCATTAATTAAAGGTCTACCGAAATTCTCAACCCATCACGTGCAAGCCGAATTGGAATTCCTTCTCTATTGGTAAAGCGGCAGCCTCTTCTCTCTTTCTTTGCCTCTCGGTTTGTATAAAGAAATAAAATTAGGTTTAGTTATTTATTAAGAAATCTCTTTAATTTCTCCTAATTATAAAAGGATTTTAATATTAAATAAATATAAATTAGACCCAATAAACTTAAAGGCCCAAATTAATGAAATTCTTTACTTATTATATAGTCCACATAAATTAAATACAATGTTTGACCCAAACATAAGAAAAGCCCAATTAAAATATTTAAAACAAAATTTTAAAATGTAATTTATTTATCTTTTTTTTTCTTTTTTCTTTTTTTTTTCCGGGTATTACATACATCTTCGTGCTTCCTGGGTGTATTGAGTATCTCGTATTATGCGTTTCTTGCAAAATCTCCTCTTTTAACTCTGGTACTGCAGGTACCCAAATTCTTCCTTCAAATCTCAACAATCCAGTGCCGTCAATTTTATACTTCAACTCTTCGCCTTCAGCTAACCGCTTCTTTATGTTACCGCATTCTTCATTATTCTCTTGTGATTCTTTCACCTTGTCTAATAAAGTCGAACTTGCTTCCATTTCTATTACTCTATCCGAATCCTTCAGATTTTTCACCTCCAACTCTATTTTCTCCATTTCCCTTACTAATTCTTCTTGGTCTGTCAATACGAACAACTTTTCTCGGCTCTTCCTGCTTAAAGCATCTGCTACTACATTGGCCTTCCCTAGGATGATATAGAATATCACAATCATAGTCCTTGATCAATTCTAACCATCTCCTCTGCCTCATATGTAACTCCTTTTGTGTAAAGATATACTTCAGACTTTTGTGGTCTGTGTATATCTCACACCTTTCTCCATAGAGATAATGTCTCCAAATCTTAAGGGCAAATACTACCGCAGCCAATTCCAGGTCATGGGTAGGGTATCCTTTCTCATAGTCCTTTAATTGTCGTGACGCGTACGCAATAACTTTACCATTCTGCATTAATACGCAACCTAGTCCCTTGTGTGACACATCACTATACACTGTAAAACCTCCCGTATTATCTGGTAAAGATAACACAGGTGCTTCACTCAATCTTTTCTTTAGTTCCTAAAAACTCTGTTCACACTTCTCAGTCCACACATACTTAACGGTCTTCCTCGTCAGATTAGTCAGATTAGTCAACAGTGTCGATATCTTCGAGAAATCCTGAATAAACCTTCTGTAATATCCTGCCAATCCCAAGAAACTTCTAATCTCTGTCGATGTCTTCGGTTGTCCCCAATTTTTTACCTCTTTTACTTTTGCTGGATCAACAGAAATTCCCTCGTTGTTGATGACATGTCCCAAAAATTGAACTCTCTTCAACTAGAACTCACACTTTGAAAATTTCGCATATAACTTCTCTTCTCTTAATGTTTCCAATACAATTTGTAAATGTTCAGCATGCTCCTCGTCAGTCTTCGAATACACCAAAATGTCGTCAATGAACACAACCACAAATTTATCCAAGTACGGTTTAAATACTCTGTTCATTAAGTCCATAAAAGCAGCTGGTGCGTTCGTCAATCCAAACGACATCACTAGGAACTCATAATGGTCGTAAGAAGTTCTAAATGTTGTCTTTGGTACATCCTCCATCCTCACTTTTAACTGATGGCAACTAGTCCTTAAGTCAATCTTAGAAAAATATCTCGCTCCTTTAAGTTGATCAAATAGATCGTCTATTCTTGGTAACGGATATTTGTTCTTGATTGTCACTTTATTCAACTCTCCATAATTCATTCACAACCTCATCAAAACCATTCTTCTTCTTCACAAACAACACTGGTGCTCCCCACGGAGATACGCTAGGTTGAATGTACTTCTTGTCCAATAATTCTTGTAGCTGGATCATTAACTCTTTCATTTCTACCGGAGCCATTCGATACGGTGCTTTTGATATTGGAGTTGTCACTGGTACTAAATCAATCACGAACTCTATCTCTCTGTCTGGCGGAAGTCCCGAAAGTTCTTCTGGAAATACATCCCTAAACTCATTAACTATAGGTATATGCCCCATGTCCGAATTCACAACCCGTGTATCCACTACATGAGCCAAATAACCTTCACATCCTTTTCGTAACATTCTCCTGGCCTGCATCATCGTCAGACAACTCATTTATCTTGGCGACTTGCTACCATAAAATACAACCTTAGACTTATTTGGTGTCTTAAGGAGTATACTCTTCTTCTGGCAATCTATAACTGCCTCGTGGTTAAACAACCAATCCATCCCTAAGATGACATCAAATTATCTTAAGCGTATCGGAATCAAATTCACACTTAACTTATGTCCTCTTATTTCCACACCACAATTGTTATGGATAAACTCTACAGGGATCACTTCTTTGTTTGCAACTTCTATGTTCATAGGGTTCGTTAACTTTTCACATGGTAAGTTTAATTTTCTAGTAAATTCATCAGATACAAATGAACAGGTAGCTCCCGAATCAAACAATACATATGCATTTATATTATTTATTGAAATTATACCAGACACAACTTCCTTTGATGCAACTGCGTCTTGCACAGTCATGTTGAACGTTCGGGCTGTCGGCTTGCTCTGCTGTGTTGGCCCTCCAATAGTTAACTTTGTGGTACTGCTCTTGTTTCCACTTCCTCCGTCAGTATTCTTCTTGAATGGACAATCCTTAAATCGATGCCCCGTTCCTCCACATGAAAAAAAACTCCCTTCTTTGGTTTAGGACAATTAGGTGAGATATGTCCTTCCTGACCACAGTTATAATATACATTCTTCCCCTTCATACACTCCCCTGAGTGATTCTTTCCACACTTTACACATGTTGGTTTCTTTTGTGGTGTACTCCCTTGTTGAGTTTCTAATTCGTTACCACTGTTCCACTTGCGTTTCTTAGTGTTACTGCCACCACTGCTACCACCCTGATTTCCACCTTCACTTTTCTTCTTGTTCTTCTTTCGGTTGTATTTGGACACTGCTTCACTACTACCTTCAGCAATGATGGCTTTTTCTAACAGTGCTGAAAACATAGTAATTTGTAGCACTGTGACCTTGCTGTGTATCCACGGCTTCAGCACATTTTTAAACCTACTCGCCTTTCTTAGTTTTGTATCCACCTGATGAGGTGCGAATCTGGCTAACTCATTGAATTTTGATGCATATTCAGCAACTGTTATGTTTTCTTACTTTAATTCAAGAAACTGTACTTCCATTCTGGCTTGCATGGCCTCCGAGAAATAGCTTTCTAAGAACAACTCCTTAAACCTGGTCCATGTTACTACCTCCATTTCGGATCTAGCTTGGTTCGTCTCCAACCAGTATTTAGCCTCACCTTTCATCAAGTAGGTAGCAAAAGCTGTCTTTTGCTCTTCGGCTACCCTAGCAATGATAAAGTCCTTTTCTATCTCTTTTACCCATGTCTGAGCTGCTATGGGGTCCGTGGTTCCGCTGAATTCTGGTGGTCCTACAGCCTTAAAATCTTTAAAGTTTGCTAATCTATTATCAGCTTGATTCCTTGCTGCAGGTGTACGAGTTCGTATAGCTCGAGCTATCATATTTGCGAAGTTCTGCATTGGGTCATCTTGATCCCTTTCATTGTTCACAGAATGTTCCTCCCTCTGGTTACGATTTTGACGTCTTGGCGGCATTATCTGGTTAAACAAAACCATACATTATTCCTTGAGTTTCTTTATATATCATATCTTTCTAGTGGTAACGTATTACATAACTTAAACTCAGGTAATAATAATGGTTTTAGATTAATAATTCAGCTTGCTGCATTCACAGTTTAGTTTTACTATTTTATAATATAGCTTACTGGATTTAAATTCAGCTTGTTAAATTACTATCCAACTTGCTGGATTAGCAATTCAGCATTATTAGATTACTATTCAGCTTACTGGATTCATATTCAGCTTGCTGGATTTATATTTTGGGATTATTGGATTACTATTCAGCTAGCTGGATTCACATTCAGCTTGCTGGATTTACATTTTGGGATTATTGGATTAACAATAATCAGATATAATGCTTAGTACCTGACTTTCTCATATCTTATTTACTTCATCAAACCCATATCATAATACTGCATTTATATTCATATCCCAATTCTTAGTGTCTCACACTTACATGCTTGGAGTATTTCTATAAATGCTAACTATCCCATTCTAAACATCTAGAGATGGGATCTATCAAAAGGCATACTCCCCTATACACATAAATGGGGATACATCAAACAAACATACTACCTCACACAGTCTGAGGTTTACATCAAGCATAAAACCCTAATAAAATAGAAAACTACTAAACTATCACTGCGCGTCTGGAGGGGGTGTGCATGCACGCTCCTGCTTTGGTGGAATGAGTCCATCCATAAGTCGACGTCTAACTGATCGACTCGATTCGCCTATCTCTGAGGATCTCTTCACTCTTGCCCGCTAATCGATGTAAGCGGCATCCAGGGACCGTCCCAAAGTATCCACTCGGATCTCACTAAGCTCCAGCTTCTCCTCAAGCTGGTCCACCATATTAGATGCTTTAATCCATGCTTACTCAATCCTAATCTTATCGGCAATTTTTAGATCGAACTCAAATCGCATGGCCTCATGCTCAACTCTTAACACTCCCAGCTTTATCTCCTCTTGTTCTAGTCTCTCTCTTAGCTCAGCATTCATGGCAACCATATGTGTAGCCAAGGTGGTCTGCACCTACAACTGTATCTTCATCTCAGCAAGCTCGGTCTGAGCTTGATATGCCAATTCCTTGTACTGAGTCTCAGTGAATTGATGAGTAGTATTCTCCAGCTCTAACTGTGTCACTCTATTCTCTAGCGCCATGTTCCCTTCGAACAGGTCTTCCATCATATTCTCGTCATTCTCATCACTATCCTCTTGATCCTCTATCAGATCTATCGACTCCTGATCGACTGTATGGCTATCTTGTCCTTCCTCAGGCATCCTACAACCAAACAAACACGACATTAGTATCACAATAAAATATATTCATTGATAAAATGAAACAATATTTTATTATGTACAATCTATACTAGATGAATCTCCCCAATCCATCTCCTAGTATACTCTATACGAGTTTTCTTCTAAGGTTATAACCTAGGTTTTGCATCCTAATGTTTATAACCTACAGCTTTGATACCACCCTGTGACGCCCCCAAATCCGGGTTCACTAACCTCAGATTCAGTGCTCACGATACACCATCATCATAAGCACTCTATATACTATTGCGGAATAATAAACATACATTGTTCATTATAATAAATTCTTACAAACATATCCCAAGGTCTATTACCTTAACTTAAACATACCTTACCTAAGTTACATATAATAACACAAAAGGTTTACAACCCATCAAACATAGTATCTCATGATATATATATACGTTTATATTAATTATTCCTAAACCTTTTCTTTGCCCTTGTCCTTCTTGGACGATTCTGGCTTAGTTGCAACAATTGTCATGATATAGCAAGGGTAAGCAACTAATTTGCTTAGCAAGTTTAAATTCAAAGGAGATATATCATGATTAGAAAATAATTTAGCTTTCAATGTTCAACAAGAAAATCAATTGTGAAAGAACATGAATTTCATCTCTATAACTGTATATTCGAATAAATGAATAACAGATGCTGAGTGGTTATAAATAACCATTAACATATACTAAGGTTGTCAGTATTTAAACTGGTCCTTTTAATAAAGTTTGGTAGTCAAGGGAATCAGCCTTTCCTACCCGGTGAAATATGTATAATCACTTAATATACTAGCAACAATTGTTTTCCAATAATGCTTTAGTAAAACCATTCTTTTTCTCAGTCAAGAGTCCTTACCATTTCAATTGGTTAGGCACCGCTTTCAAAACATATTTGATTTAACAAATTTAAACATGCTTGATCTAGCTGATACAACTAGCATAGATCCATATCATAAATAGTTCATGAATGAAAGAACTTTAACTAATTCACAGTTCAATAATAATGGAACAGGAATTTAATTGCACAAAGTGCGATTTATCAACAATCAGTAAGGACGTGAATAATCATCAATAACTATTCACTAACATTCTTTTGAATATAACTCGAGTTTGAGTTAGAGAACTTGCCTCAATCGCGATCTACTGCTACGCAATTTAGTTTAGCTTCTTAGAGAAAAAACCTATAATAGATCTTTTAATCAGTCATAGCATATACTCACTTATAAGCTCAGTATTCTACGTTAAATTATCTAACATTTAATCATATAGTTAAGTATTAGACATTATGTTAAAGTCTTAGTATTATTGTTACTCTTCAACAACCTTTTAATCACTTCATTGCTTAATCCCTCCTTATATAAGCTCTTCTTTATTACTTAGTAGGTTAAATACCCTAACCCAGCAGACTGGATTCTAATTCTTACAATCCAAATGCTAATCCAGCAACCTGGATTCAAATTGGATTCTAATCCAGCATCCTGGATTACAATTCCAGAAACCCAGACGCCAATCCAGCAGCCTGGACTTCAAACTAGATTTCAATTTAGTAACTTATTTTCCAATCCAGCAATCTAGATGGCAATCCAGCAAGCTGGATTCCCCATTCTTAACCCGAATCATCTTATTATTTTTTTATCTTTTGTCCACACATAAATACATGTTTCCACACAAAAATAATAATAATTTAGGAATTTTTCAATTTCCTTTAGTATTTTTCAAAAATTAATTTCTACTTAATTCCTTAAGAAAATAACTACCTCACGCTTAACTCCAAAAATTCCCAACTCTTGGCGGGATCTTACACATGTTAACGTGAGTCTCCAGTTTAAATTTCGTGGCCATCGGAGTTCTACAACTCCGGTTATAGATATTTTCGTAGGAAAAACGCCAATATTGAAACGGTCATAACATGCTCAATTTTAGTCAGAATAAGATTATTTTGGAACACAAGCAACTTCATTTCATATATTTTCATGTCCCAAAAGACCTGATTTTATTTCACAAATTAAGTGGCCGAAACAGTCCCTTAAATTTCCGGATAGCCTACTTTTAGTCATTATCAGTTTTCGCGCCCTTTGCTAAAAACAATCCATACAAAAATCTAGAAGGAATTTTTCAGTGATTCCACTCGAAAATGTTAGAAGACTTATAGATATAACTCTAGAAATTGACCACACTCAAAAATTCAAAACACAATGAGAGATATAGTCGTTTGAATTTCATATTCTGTTTTCTCGAAAATCTGATTTTCTAACTTTGTGTTTTGTAAGAAAACTTTCATGATTTCTTGATTAATCTAACATTGGCCATCATAATACATACTAATATACCTTAAGATCAAGGATCCATCATGATCCATGATCTATTACACCAAACATACACCAAAACCAAGTAAAACATAATTTAAGCTAAGAAAAATTAAAGTTTTCTAACTTTTCAAAATATAGTTTCCTTTTTCTTGCTCTTGATCTAACTTTTGACATTCAAAAGTGATAGATCTAAACATATAACACTTATACATATGAAGATCTATGGATTTGGGAAGATGAAGCCATAGGTTCAAGTTTTGATTCAAACAACTAAAATAACTTTGATAAAAAGTGTTTATACCTTGATTTGTGAGCTACCCTTCTTGTCCAACCACAATATGTAATAAATCTAGGATGCATCAAGAGTAGAATCCTTCCTCTTCCTTCTCTTCTTCCCCATGAATTTCTCTCTCTCTTTCTCTCTTTCTAGCTTTAGCTTTAACTTACTTTACTAACTTAAGACTAAAATGAGAGAAAAATTAAACTAACTTTTGTGCTAGCAATTATATTAGATATAATAGATATATCTATTATCTTTAGCCCATTCATGTTCCTTATCTCTCTCTCTCTCTCTTATCCCATATCACATAGAAAATTGGATAACATGTTTGTCAAAGTAAAAGGAAGACACTTGGAAAGTAAGATAATGATAAGATAAATTGCAATCATTACATTATTCTCTCTTATCTCCTCTCTTTCACTAATTTCGGCCATAAGGCCTTATCATCATCCATTTTATTTGTTTTTTAATGCTTTGTTAAGTTAAATAACTACCCAAAATGTCAGTCTC
Source organism: Panax stipuleanatus (assembly GCA_020205555.1). Classification (NCBI taxonomy): domain Eukaryota; kingdom Viridiplantae; phylum Streptophyta; class Magnoliopsida; order Apiales; family Araliaceae; genus Panax; species Panax stipuleanatus. The sequence continues at coordinate 128,725,871 of CM035121.1, forward strand.
CAATTGGGCCAAGACTTGGGCCCTTCCTTTACTTGTTTGGGCTCATATTTAATTAATTTGGGTCATGTAATCACTATGGTTCCATTACTCTTTTAATTTACCTTACCCTAATCATTTAATTAGGATTTCCCATTCCCCACATTTATAATTTAATATATTACTCATGTTTATTTAATTTCATAACCCAATTAGACTTGCTTTAATTAGGTTATAAAATTAATTAGTTGAGATATATATAAAATAGATCTCATAGGTTTAATATATATTTTTAATACTAACATTCTCCTGTACTATAACCCTTAGGTTATTCAATTCTCATTCCTAATGTAAAATTAGGTTATGTAATCTTTCTTCTTAATTTACTTTCTATAAAATAAATGAACACATATACATATTTAGAGTACACATATTCATTTAATCCATTATTCATTCCACACATGTCACAAGGTTTTTAATATCACTAATATTTAATTAATATATCTATTCACAAAGTGACTTAGAATTCTTGGTTATTACAAGTCCAGATTTCAATTCAAAATGAGTATTAGTATCAAGATTAGAAAAAGTTATGCATAAGGGTTGTTGGTTCAAATCAGGAGCCGAAAGCTCTTTCAGGGTTCGATTTGCTGCCACCGCTTCCATTTCTGCACGATTTTCCTGAGCTTCCTTCCTTAATCTGCGACAAGTTCTCTCTATCTCTGGATCAGACTTTAAATCACCTTGATTAGTAGATCGAGTTTCGGGCATAAACAATCAAGAAAATTCAAATTACCTTAAAAATATATATATATATATATATAATAAAAATTAAAAAATAAAATAAGGGTCACAAAAATATAAAAATAGACTAAAATCAGTCCCTGGCAACGACGCCAAAATTTGATGTGCTTCACAGACAACCAAAAATAAAACTTTACTGCGAAAGATAACTATATAGTAGTGCAAGTAAGAGTCGATCCCACAGAGACTGATTAATCTATTTTTATACTTTGCATTCCAAAAGAGGGGTTTTTTTATTGTTATTAATTAAAATAAACGAATGTGTAAAATAACATAACGAATTAAATCAAGAGAACAAATCTTAGGTTAAGTCAACTTCCACCTTAGAAACATACACTGATCATTGACTCAAGCATACATAAGTAATACTTTGAATATTCATCGTTAGAATTAATTCACCAATTAGAATTATTCCGTGTCTTTCTTTAATTTTAGTTAGAGAGAAACAAGCGATCTAAATAACCCTAACTACTAAACAACTTCAGACAAGCGCTAAAAGTTTAATCTAGCAGAAGCTTTAAGAATTAGAAAAATCGATGAAGCTAAACAATACAAGCACAAGCGGTTGCATTTAATTTAGTTGAATATTCTCCCTAGGATATAATAATCTCGTGATCTGCATTCAATTATTAATCTTAGTTGCTTAGCAAATTAGAGTGACCAAACAATTACGGATTCGATATCTAATTTAGTAGTAGATTTCAATAAAAAATAAACTAGTGTGCACCTAGCAATTAAATAAATCAATCATATAATTCAAGCACAGAAGAATAATCAATACTCACAATATTAATTGAACAATAAAATCAATTAGATCTCACAGTGTAATATTCCAGGGCTTCCGTCTCCATAATCCAATAACAAGAGTTTAGCTACACATAGCTATGAAAATCACCAAAGGAATAGAGAGAAAAATATATTATTTAATACATGAGATGAGATATGAGATGATATATGTTTTCTTTAGTCCCTTTTTATAACAAGCATATTATAATCCCTAATCACACCCTAGTTGTTGCTCCTAATCCGTGTCGCAAAAGGAATTAACTGGCCATGTGCCGCCTCCTCGCTGGGGCTGATATTCCTGTGTAAATCCCCCGCTGGGGCGGGTTGTGTTACTGTTCAGCCTCCACTTTTCCTTCCTTCTTATTTCACTGAGCTGCTCAAATCCTTGCCAGCTTAATTCTTTGGGCCCATGATACTTTCAATTCAAGCTGCTCCATTTCTTTTCCAATTTCTTAGCACGTGAGCTACTTGGACTTCATTAATTTGTGAGCTGCTTGTTCCGTGCATGTGCATGGCCCATGTGCCTTCCTAAGCAAGCTGCTGGACCGTGATTGCATTAGAGGCTGGCTAATGTCGTGGCTTCTCTTTTGCAGATGCTTGGACCAACGTGGCCCATTCTATGCAAGCTTCAATTCGTGTGGCTGCTCTCTCCAAGCTGCCAACGTGGCTCATGATGCTGCATTAAATTCGTGGCCCATTATGATGTTAAAGATTTACATGGATTATTTGCTTATACTCTCCTTTGCATGCTAGTAACGTGAACATGATGATTGCTTTGCTTGATAATTAAATAACCAAACCGTGGGCCCATGTAACATCTCTTTATTTACCAAATCCATGAGGTGCTCCAATTCGTGGCCCACTTGCTTGTTCAATTCGTGACCCATGTGTTAATTCCTTTGAAATCTTGCAAAAATTGTGGGCTAACAATCCTTTGCAATTTTCGTCGCCTTGCTTGTACATTTCAAAACCCAAACCGTGAATGAAGAATTAAATCCCACATTTGCATGTAATTTTTGAATTAGGTTTTAAAAGCCCACAAACTTAGTCCTTTTGCATCCATTTTGCTTCCTTAGCTCAATTGTACCTAAAATATAAATATAAGATAAATAATGTACTTAGGTACAAAAGATATATAAAAGATTAAGTATTAAAGGAATAAAATATAACATATTTCACCCTTATCAGTGTGCTCTAGGTGATCAGACTATCGTACCACTACGTCATGCACAAACGTAGTACATCGTAACGACTATATGCGTTACACTCGAAACTATTGTCTCCGATAACATGTCCCCTTTTATAGGGTTGTTCACCTCAGTTTCTTAACATTTGAATCCGCACCAAAAAAATTTAGTTTGGCATAGTTTGACCAAGAATGCTCGAATTTCATAAACATCTTTCAGTACTTGTCTAGCTGAATCAAGTAGCATAGACTTCTCGCAACAATTCAGACATCAATCGAAATATATATATATATATATATATATATATTTAACCAACTCAATAAATTATTTTTTGTAAGAAAACTAAAAATAAATAAATCTTTTTATAATATCATGATACCGTAGCGTAGTAATGGTACGTTGAGGATTTCGTCCTTATATGACGTCGTCATACTACATCATACCATAATAGGCTGACGATCCTACGATCACATCCAACACTAAGTTTAACCTCATTGATGACTTCCTCGATTATTATTCCTACATCATATCAAATGATGCATAGAATATATAAAATATATTTTGAAAATTTCAAATCATTTTTGTCTAGCTGAAGCAATTAGCATAAACATGTGAATAATAGCACTATTTTAAAAAAATTCATTGGTTCAATCATTTGATCCAATATTTTTGAAGAAGACAGAAGTGCAACATCAACACGAAGTAAATAATTTCAAAAATCTAGTAAAGCTAGGAGATTTAGAATATCAAAATTTTCTCCATCAATATAACTCTTTACTCCACTGTTTCATTACTTAATCATTCTATCAATCTTCAGCACCATCAATGCTTTCTATACCATAACCTTTCTATACCCAGTATAGTTCATCAAACTTATCACACTTTGGAAGTTCATAAACTTGCCACAATAATATGAGTTTAAGAACTTGTCCTAGCAATACATAGTCCAAGAACCTATCAGGGACTGTCCATGTGCTTAGGGGTTCAAAAACATACATATGATTATGAGTCACGAACTCACCATAAGCATGAGTTTTAAGAACTCGTACCTAATCTTAATATCATCTAAACTAATCTTAATTATTTCTAACTATCAAATATAAATATGAGAAAAGAATCACCTTCTCGCCATATATATATATCGATAGCGCGACACCAACATTCCAATGATTATCCATGCGATAAACCAAGTGTAACCACAGAACCCCTGCCCATACAAAGGTTTGTACAACTTAGCCACCACATGAGTCCTTAGTTGAAATCCCACTTAACTCTATCTTGGTCATAACTTTCTCTTTGGTCGATACAATTTCTTTATCTCATCATTTATAACTCCTCGTGAGTTTATCTCGTACTATATCATAGTACATTATCATTATAGCATCAAACTATAACTATTCAATCATTACATACCATCTGTCTTTACAACTTAAAAAGATCACACTGTGATCTTATTCTATAATCATCTCCCGTATGATTCTTTTCTTATCTCATTATCGTTTTGTTTTAAAAACTTCTTATATTTACCTTTCATCATGTCCTATCATGATTTCATTTATGCCTTTAATCTTATAGACTTTGTCTATTCATCATTATTCGTCATCTTGATTATTGGAGTTAGGTAACTCCTGATTCTTATCTTTATATCTTTTCAAGATTTTTCTTTGAATCTTCTTGTTTATTTATCAATTCTTCATTTAAGAACTTTCTAACTTCATTCATATTGCTCAATATTTTATTCGAGTTTACTTCTCGTCATTCTCACCTTTTTCTTATAACATTTCTAGGACTTAACTCATCCTATACATCTACGTATGTGAAAAGAATCTCCTATTTATCATATGTAACTTAAACTTAACTTCTTATTCTTATAACCTAATGTCATAGCCTAAGGTACTTTTACCTAAGGTGTATAACCTATCAGCTCCGATACCAACTGTAACGACCCCAAAATTCGTATAATTCGACTCTCAATCTTGGCCGTTAACAATACGTCACACTTCTAACTTTACATCATTAATCGATATTAAACTTTAATAAAAATACATAATAATTAAAACTTTTATATTTCTTTCTATGTTTACCTAAATCTCAACCTTTATCATTACATATCTTTGATTCAAATATATTATATGAATCGCTTCATCAAAGTTATTATATAAAACTTTACATCCCAATTCAATATCCTTTATACTTCGGATAACTCAAACTTTACAACTCAAAATAAAATAAATATCATAAACCCTTAAGTACACTTCCAGAACCTTAAACATGTTTTATAAGAATAACAACTTTGGCTAAAATACTTAATCTTCATGACTTAAATCTGATCCATGTCATTCAAGTAGCACATAGCATTACCTTGAATCCTTAGCCTGCAAAAATGGTTATTTTGCAAGAATGAGCTCGACAGCTCAGCAAATCTAACAGCTTTCATGCCGCACATAACACATAAGTTCATGCTCAATGTATATCTCAATTTAAAATAATTATAAGATTTCATGTTCAGCATAAATATCAGTTCAATATAAATATAAGTTCCACATGCTCAACATTCCATATATCACATGTTGAGTTCTATAACTCAACCAAATATAGTCATAATTTGACTTTTTCAATTCATAGCGAGTAACATGTAATTCAATATCTCATATTGATACAATGAATACACGTAATAAAAAAATTGAATTCAAGTAGCACATAGGAACTGGAAGACTTGCCTTGATCGTAGATTACCAATTACCAAAAATAGCTTATAGCTATTTGCACCTCACGTATCTTACACAATATATAATCATGCACATCATTTATTAGTCACATAGCAATGCTTAGTAATTGTTTAAGTAACTCTACTTTACGATCTACTATCATCTTCTTTAGGTTTGATATACAATGTTCAATTTACGTGGTTAAGTCCTGTTAGGGATCCTTATTGTTTATTCGATTTATTTACGTTAAACTTTCTTTTACTTCTTATTACATTCCCCTTTAATACACTTAATATTTAGTTAAGTCTTAAACCTCTTCTTTACATCACATTAGATGTATAATGTTTGTTAACATTAATTAAGTTAACATTCGTTTCAAATTTCTTTATACTTCTTTTTTAATCGACACTTAAACTTTTGTTTAAGCCGATGTAATTGTCATTACATCATTGATTAATGATAAGAATCATTATATATTATAATAATCATGTTTTATAACTTAGAACAACATCTATTATTGTCGACAGCACTATACTTGCGTATGTGCATGTCTGACGCCCTCTGATTGCCCCCGAATACGCATCAGTCACATAGATGGTCATTTTGAACCCTTATAACCACTTCAAATCGAAAAACATAAAAAATAAAAGTTGTAGGTCTACTCGTTATCTTTTCGAATCATCCTGAATTGCCTAAATCAGAGTTTGTATGAAGAAGTTATGCTTGTTTTACTACGTGAGGTTAAAGCAGTTTTGCATTACACTATTTCGGACATTCCGAACAGCATGTACCCCCGCTGGGGCGGGGTTTCTAGGCCAAAATCCCGCTGGGGTGGGGCCCCCTGCTGGTGGATTCCCCGGCTCACGAACTGTTCAAAGAAAAAGCTAATTTGGCTTATCTCTTCGTACTAAAGTCCGATTTTAACTAACACACTGTACATGAAACTTGATGAAAACAAAATCTTAAACTTCTAACATGTTTTTAACATACAATAACACCACAACACATAGTCAAAACACCTAACTTCATGATTTTGAAGAAAAAACCATTGATAAGCTTTCTTAAAGAAAATTAACACTGTGAGTTTGTTTTTAACCCAAATCACATGATTCAAAGTATGTTAATTTTGTCTCTTGATATATTATCATACTCTATGATCAATTTATATAACATATCACAATCAAACACAAATTTTGATATTTAAGAAACTATTTTTCAAGCTAGTTCACTGTAAATTGCTATGAACATGATTTCTTCATGTTCATCATATTTAGATGAATTGAACAACATAAACTATCATATAACTCATATATAATCGTTTATATACATCATCTAACACATATTGATCATCAATTTATAGTTTATCATGAAAACCAATTTACAAAGAATAAAAATAATGAAGAACAACAATTAAAATTAGATTATACCTTTTTGCTTAAAAGAAGATGATGATTCATATGATGATGATGATAGGTTTCTACTTTTCATTTCTCAACACTCCTTCCTCCTCTTTCTTTCTTCTTCTCTCTTTTCTATTTTCTTTCTCCACTCTTCCTTCTTTGTTTAATTTTAACTTCTAACAATGACTAACTTGTTTTATTTTTCTAAACTAACATATATACATATAATATAACTTACATATATTATACATATATAAAATATATAACTTACATATATTAATGGCTCCTAATAAATATAATTATTATAATTAATTCATAAGTTACAATTTTTAAAATTTAAAAAGCCCTACGACTTGTTTGGCACAAATAACTTTAATTTTAAAAACAGATTTTTAGTAGTTAGGGCCCCGTTTGGCAAAACGGATTTAAAATGGTGCAAGGGCCTTTTTTGGCAAAACGATTTTAAAAACTCTTTTAATTCTTTTAATAAATCCTTCAACACATATATTTAATGTTATACTTTAATTAATTAAATCTTAACATTCTAATTTAATTAATTAAAAGTTAACACCAATTAATCACATAAAAATTGCCAAATAACAATTATAATTACTCGCTAATTATAATTTCATGTAACAATTAACACATAACTTCATCTAATTTAATTATCCCAATTAAATTAGAACTATAACATAAAATCATTACATATTAATTAAATTAAATATTATATATTCATTTAATTAATATATTACACTTAATTAAATTACTTCACAACAGTCACATAAATTATTTATTTAACTCAATAAATAAATTAATTAAAATATTTATTTAATTCTATAAATATTAAAATTCTCTTCACACCAAATCACATATTTCACAATATATAACACATACACATACTCAAACTCGAAACACCTCATAATAAGAATTTTATTTATTAAATTCTCATTTATTAATTCTTAAAAATTCGGGTTGTCACATCCTCTACCGTTAGCCGTATCGAGCATTCGCCACCATCTGAGGTGGTATCGTCGTTGATATCGTGTCACGAGAGCCTGGCCTTCTCAGTCATAGGGACAGTGGACCAGATGCTAGGGCATTCGTTGGCCCTCGTAGACTTTCAGGTGCCATACATGTTCGTAGATGGCATCTTATCCTGTTGGATACCCAATAGACAGGTTTTTAGCTTCGGGCATCATGAGTTGACTCCGACCCTTGAGGAGTACCAGTGGTTTACTGGCTTGGCTTTAGAGTTGCCATGCGCTCGCATGACGATCAGTGATATGAGGAGACCATTTATACGGATGTCGGGTCTCCGCCAGAGCATAGTGATGGATGAGATTATCTCTGGACGTGTGATCTCCATCGATTTTTTAATCGATCGCTTCGGTGAGCTGGACAGTTACGATCGACATGTCAGGGATTTTATTGTATCGATAGAGGCATGTCATTTAGCCAGGATAGACATTTTGTTGATGTGCATCGTATCCTACGTCTACATGCCGCTACACTTGGACCACTTGGATGTGGGATTGATAGTTGTGGTTCGGGCCCTTAGGCAGGGTAGCACCATCATACTGATGATATTGGATGAGACACTGAGATCAGCCACCTACTGCAGTACCCATCCGGAGAGCTTTTTTAGAGGCAGTTCGGTCTTACTGTATGTATGGCTCATGTCCCATTTACGATCGATTGGTTTTTCAGACACCAGGGGTATTGTTTCACCCATGAGATAGCCACGTTCTACTCCTTTCAGCCGGCGAAGTGTACCGATTCAGAGACATGGTCAGCATTTTTGTCTGACATTGCACATCTATTTTCGATTTTGCCCTGCGCAGGACTAGTCTCCCCCATATAGATTTATTACCCATGCATCTGGCATGGATTATCTGCCCCTAGCGGGATTGAGGGGAGTGACTACTTATCATCCTCTAGCTGTTATGGGCCAGTTCGATCAGTTTCAGAGCCTGCATCATTTTGAGGGGGCTACTGATAAGAGGATGCCAGCTTCGTCTATGTCGTCTATCGATTTGGTCAGAGTTTATAAGTGTTGGACTCATAGGGAGAGGACTGATTTCTCCAGTAGCCATCTGGACCGTTCTCCAGAGTACACAGCGTGGTTGGAGGCAAATATAGCATAAGCTGCATTCATCCAGTCAGCTCCTATAGTGGACTCAGACGAGGAGGAGCCTATAGAGGATCCTTAGTCTCCTACTGAGGATGAATTATTCATGGGTTTGACAGCAGCACTATTTAGTCATCCATCGATTGTTCCTTTCGGGACAGATCCAGCTTTGGTAGACTCCCTAGCTAGGATGACCTTTGAGAGAGATCAGGCTAAAGCGCTAATGTTGATTGCCCTGTCTTGCAGAGATATAGCTTTGGCGGAAAGAGATGCATCTCGAGCCACTCAGGATGCAGGATTGATTGAGTGAGAAGAGATAGAATCTGCCAGAGAACGCAGCTTTTGTGGAGATCGAGGAGACTTTGATTGCTAAGGATGCAGCTTTTGTGGATAGGGATGAGACTATAGCTTCCCTAGATTTCCACATTACCGACAGTACTGCTCTTCGGTCATATATTCATGGTCTGATCACCGAGATGAGTGCCTGTATTGATGACCACAGTGCCACACTGCAGATAACTGTGGATATTTTGAGCCGTATGGAGGCTGAGGGTATTGCACTTGCAGCTGCTCCTCCATCTTTAGAGAGGGATGACATGTTGGCATTGCTGGCCCACTTATCCTTGGGTCTATAGACTAGCTTTGTTTTTTCTGCACACACTAGATCAACCATTTTTGTCATGTACAGGACACTATGTATATATCAAACAGTGTTATATATCAGAGAAATATATTTTTGATTCACTTCCCTATTTGGATATGTATTGTCATTGCTAATTGATTACCACTTCTTTCATGACTCACTGTTGTTGATGTATCTTGAGCTTCTCCTTGATGGACTGACAGTGAGATGTCAGAGAGTATCTCACATGGGCCTGTTGATCAGGGTATCTTGATAGGACTTAGCCTTTAGATGGTTTCGGTGTCTTGGAACTTGTTTTTATTTTTTCTTTAAGGTCAAACCGCACCGTAAATAACTGCCTACGTACTCCCGGGTGGAGGGAGATCAGGTCATTTGTAGTTTAATTTTTTATGTGAGAGAGGTTTGAAAAGTATTTTTCTTGGGTTTTGAGTTTGGTTTGATGAGTTTTTGAATTTTTTGTTTGGTTTGACCGCACCAGAAATGGCTGCCTATGTACTCCCGGATGGAGGGAGATCAGGTCATTCGTAGTTCCGGCTTCTAGTGAAAACCAAACCTGATTTGATTTGTAGGACCCGGATGCGGGTATGCATATGTTTCAGACATAGTACCTTTTTATGGTGTCTAAATTGATGAGTTGGGGAAATTCGCTCCCATCTATTTCTTGTAGTCTGATAGCTCCTCCCGTCAACACCTCCTTGACAATGAAAGGGTCTTCCCAATTAGGGGCGAACTTCCCTTTAGCTTCATCTTGATTGGCAAAAACCTTCTTCAGCACCAAGTCATTTTCTTTGAACTGTCGTATTCGAACCTTCTTGTTGTACGATCGAGGAATCCTTTGCTGATATAACCGTCCGTGGAAAATGGTTGTAGCCCTCTTTTTATCTATCAGGGACAGTTGGTGATACCGGTCTTGCAACCACTGATTTTCGTCCATCTGAGCGTCTATTAGCACTCGCAAGGACTCCATCTCTGCTTCTATGGGGAGGACTGCTTCCATGCCATAGACCAATGAATAGGGGGTTGCCCCAGTAGAGGTTTGCATTGACGTCCTGTATGCTAACAGGGTTAGAGGCAGTAGGTCAGGCCATTCTTTGTGATTGGCGGACATTTTTTGCAGTATGTTCTTGATGTTCTTGTTGGCTGCTTCGACAGCACCATTCATCTTGGGCCAATAGATGACGGAATTGAGATGCTTGATGTGGAACTTGCTGCATAGTTCTCTTATCATTTGATTATTCAGGTTCTTGGCGTTGTCAAATACGACACCTCTGGTTGTCCATATCGACAGACGACATTATTTCTGATGAAACCAATGATGACCTCTTTGGTGACTTTGGGAAATGAGGCAGCTTCAACCCATTTAGTAAAGTAATCGATCATGGTGAAGATGAATCGATGACCATTGCTGGCTTTGGGTTCCGCTGGGCCTATCACATCTATTCCCCACATGGAGAAAGGCCATGGTGAACTCATGTTGTGTAGCTCATTTGGAGGAGCATGCATGGCATTTCCATGCACTTGGCATTGAAAACATCTCTTAACATGATCATCACAGTCAGCTTTGAGAGAGATCCAATAATGTCATGTCCTTAATATCTTCTTGGCCAGCAGATAACCGCTCATGTGTGGACTTCATCCATCAATCTCTGGGCTTGCTTTTTATCAAGGCATCTTAGCAGGCCTATCCCATCATCCCTTTTGTACAGCGTATCTCCACTTAGATAGAACTTCATAGCCATCTTGTGAATCCGTTTTCACTCGAATTGGCTTACCCCAGCAGGTGTAGATCCATCTCGGAGATATTCCTTAATGTCTTGATACCAAAGCTGATTGACAGGAGGTATTTCATCTGATATGTCTCCAATGTAATTCCCGTATGTCGGAGCCTTCGAATTTGTGAACTTGATGCAGGGAATCCCACTCCTATTGGATATGTGGATCAAGGAAGCTAACATCGCCAATGCATCAGTGAAGTCATTCCTACTCCAAGGAATATGGATGAAGGTTATGTCTTCAAACTCCAGAGATATGTTAATGACCTGTCGGTGATAGGGTAGCACATGCAGTTCTTTGGTGTGATATGCCTTTGTGGTTTATCTGATGACCAACTTAGAGTCTCCAAAGACCAGTAAATGTTTGATACCCATGGATTGGGCTAGTTTCAACCCCGTTATACAGCCTTCATACTCAGTTGTGTTATCGGTGTTGCCAAATTGAAGTTTGGTAGCCACAGGATATTATTCTCCTATACCAGAGATAAGGATTGCCCCAGCTACGGCACCTTCCATGTTTAACGCTCCATCGAAATACATTTTCCATGGTTGGACTGTATTCTCTTACTGGAGTTGTTGAATTGTCATGATCCCATCATCCAAGAAATAAGTCTCAAGGGGCTTGAACCCTCCTGAAGGTGCTTCAGCTAATTGATCTGCAATGCCTTGACCTTTGATTGACTTCTGAGTCACGTAGACAATATCGAACTATTGTAGGACCAACTGCCATTTGGACAGTCGATAATTCAACATTGGCTTGTTGAATACGTACTTCAGGGGATCCATGCGGGATATGAGGTAGGTTGTGTGCCTATGCAAATAGTGTTGCAACCTCATCGCGGCCTATGCTAACGCATAACATGTCTTCTTGATCAGGGTGTACTTCTGTTCACCACTGCTGAATCTTTTGCTGATGTAGTAGATGGCTCTCTCGTTACCACTATCATCCTTCTGTCCTAGTATGCATCCCATTGCATTGGCATTGACGGACAGGTACATGAACAAGGGAACTCCACCCCTTGGGGGTACCAAAATAGGTGCTTTGATCAGTTGCTTTTTGATAGCAAGAAAGGCATTCTAACAATCCTCATTCCACTTTGCGGAGGAATTCTTCCTTAGTAGCTTGAAGAGGGGTTCACAGGTTGCTGTGAGCTGAGAAACGAATCGGCTTATGAAATTGATCCTTCTAAGGAACCCACGTATCTCCTTTTCTGTTCGTGGTACTGGCATCTCAGTGATGCCTTTGATCTTGGAAGGGTCTAGCTCAATGCCTCGATTACTCACCAGAAATCCTAACAGCTTGCCTGATTTGACGCCAAAAGCACATTTGGCGAGATCTAGCTTGAGGTTGTACTTACGCAACCTGTTGAATAGCTTCTTGAGATGGTCAATGTGATCATCCTCCCTCCGGGATTTGATGATGATGTCATCCACGTAGACCTCTATCTCCTTGTGCATCATGTCATGAAACAAGGCCATCATGGCTCACTGATATAAGGCTCCGGCATTGATGAGGCCGAAGGATAGTTGTCTGTAGCAGAAGGTTCCCCAGGGAGTGATGAAAGCTATTTTCTCCCGGTCTTCTTCAGCAACCATGATTTGATGGTAATCAGCAAAGCAATCCACGAAGGAATACATGCCATACTGCGCCGTATTGTAGATCAGGATGTGGATAAAAGGTACATGGAAATTATCCTTGAGGCTGGCTTTGTTCAAATCTCGGTAATCCACACATACTCGTACCTTCCCTCCGTGTTTTGGTACGGGGATGATGTTTGACAGCCACTCCGGGTAGGTTGATACCATGATGATTCCGGGTCTGAATTGCTTAACAACTTCTTTAACTTTTAGACTCCATTCAGGTTTTAATTGCCTGAGCTTTTGGTTGACTGGATTGAATCCATCTTTGATGGGCATTCGATGAATGACAATATTAGTAGACAGGCCAATCATATCTTCATGTGACTATACAAATACATCCTGGAACTGTGTTAGGAGTTCAATCAGGTAAGCTTCTTGGTCTGGTGTGAGGTCTACGCCTATCTGGATTTCTTTGATATTTTCGAAGGTTCCTATGTTTAAAGTGGTGGTCTGGTCAAGGTTTGGTTTGGGTTTGTCTTCGACCCATTCTTTGATCTCCTCGGGCAACTCATAGTCATCTTGCTCTTCTTGATCAATATCCATCAAGTCGAAGTTCAGTTATACATCAAAGTTGTAGTCACTTTAACAGGTTGACATCTCACCAGCAGAGACAAACGCATTCAATGCTTGAGTCTTGAAAACAAAAATGTTTTCATTTTAATATATACAACTTCTTAAATATACAGAGCATTTGGCAAAGCATGACAAAAGTTACTGATATAGCTGTGCAATCAAAAGTAAGCAGTAAATGAAAGCATGTTTAAAGGGCAGATGGACTCTCCGCCCCTTTACCCTTTTTAACTGAGGCAAGGGATACTGTTGCAGTTATCTAGGGTTAGATCCTCATAAACAGGGAGGATCAAGGATTTGTCATCATCTGCCTCATCTCGGATAACGACGGCGACATCCTTTATAATAAGGCCGGGGTTTTTCTTTGAAATGCCCCTTTTTTCCTTCTTGATGCGACGAATTTGAATCTGATCCTCGTCGTCACTGTCTGTGATCTCATCATTCATACCCTCGTAGTTTATGATAACCCGTATGTTAGCAAATGGGTCTCGTCCTTTGTACAGGGTCCTTTTTTTCCCTTTTTGCTATCCATCTCAGATCTTGGAGTTGTTCTCTCACTTGCTGGTATAATGGGAGGAAATACCATGGTGGATACCACAGCAGGGATTTTCCTCATGGGTTTCACCCATCCGACACCTGTAAGGTTTTGCAGCAACATTATGGAAGCATGAGCCTTAGGATGCTTGTGTGTGTTCCGGCGGCTTGACACAGATGAATATCTCAATCCGGCTCTCCCAGTCTGACTCGAAATTTCCACTGGACTCTTGATACCTTGCTGATTCTTTCCTAACCCTTCTCTAGGTTGGAAACCTAAATATACCATCTCTTGGCCTACTTACATCACTTCAAGGGAGACTTTAGGCTTCAAGACTGGTGCTCCGATTGGTAGATACTGAGTATCACTCACCTCCAGGGCTTGAAAACTTGCAGGTTTAATCCCTGCATCTAGGCTAATCACTGGAATGTCTCCTTGTATGGAGACAGGGTATTCTGGTTTGGAGTTGACCGTGATGAGGTTGCCATTGATAATATATTTGAGTTGTTGATGGAGGGTGGATGGCACTGCCCCCTGCCATGTGGATCCATGGCCTGCCCAGCAACAAGTTGTATCCAGTGGCAGTGTTGAGCATCTGAAAGGACACATATAAAGTGTGTGGGCCAATCTATAATGGAAGCTCTATCTCTCCCATAGCTTGTTGGCGAGATCCATCGAATGCCCGGATTACCATATGACTGATTTTGATCCGGTTTGGGTTGATCTTCATTCTCTCCAAGGTGTCGTAGGGACAGATATTGAGGGAGGATCCTCCATCTATGAGTACACCTCCGATTACATACCCAGATGACATTACAGCTATATGCAGGGACTTTCGATGGCCTGTCCCTTCTGCAGGGATATCATCGTCAGTGAAAGATATCATATTGCTATTGAAAATGTGTTCTACCACGTGACAAAATTTCTCAGCATCCACGGTATGTGGCAGATGGGCTTCTTCCAGTACTTTCACTAAAATGTTGCGATGATCCACTGAGGATAAGACCAAGTCTAGGATGGACATCTTTTTGGGTGCGTCTTTCAAGCTTTGCACTATTTTGATGTCATTGTGTCTTATTTTGTTGAGGAACTCTTCAATTTTCTCATCAGCCACCTTTTCTTTGGCCTTGAGAACTGGTTTGATCACCCGCTAAGGCTGGTACAATGGATTATCTTTTGGTACTATGGCAATGTTGTTTGAGGTGGAACCTTCGTCATTTTCGTAGTTCTATGGGACCCTCTTCAGACTGATAACTAGATACTGAGGTCTGAAGGGCAAGATTAAAGGCTCGGGTGTGGCCACCTTCATAAGATTTTGTGTTTCTTTGACCCCTTTCCCTGGCAGTACTAAGGGTGTAAGGGATGGCTCCTTGTCACAGGAGACAACTGCCACTGTATCTTGATTTTGTGCGATGGTAATAAAAAGAGTGTCTTCATCTGGGAGGCCATAATCCCGATTCCCTCTTAGCAAGTCACCATTTTCAATCATATTCTGAATCAGGTTACGAAGTGCCCAACAATCTTCAGTATCATGGTCGGGTGCATTGAAGTGGTACTAACAGATTTTGTCAGGCTTGAATTTCTTGGATCTTGTGTTCAACGGTGGTAATAAATCTGCAACCATTCCCTCGTTGATTAACATCTGGAGGATTTCCTCCATCTGCTGGTTCAAGTTAGTGAAATTCCTTTGAAATAGGAACTTCTTGCCATTTCAGCAATTCTCTCCTTTTACCATTTTGGCGGCCCATGGTTCATGTTCATGAGACCGGTAGTGATCCTTCGTGGAGATGGGACTGATCTCCGGTGTGGGAGAATTTGCATCAGGCGGGTTAGTCAGGTTTATCAGTTGTCTGGTGATCTGATGTTGGTATATGATCAGGTCTGCTAATTGTTCGATTTGTTCCTTAATAGACCTAATCTCCTGTTCTATCAGGAATCGCCTTTCTGAGACTTCCCAACTATCTGGGATGTTGTTGCTGGATTAAGTTAATTTTCTGACATATTGGAGGTATTTGGATCCTCCTTCATTTTTTGTACTGATCATGTTGACACTCTCCTCTTTGTGACGAGAGAGGGGATTGTCTTGTACGTGTGGTTGTTCTGGTTTGGTCACCACAATCTCTCCATTGTCAATCAAGTCTTGGATTTTGTGCTTGAGAGACCAATAGTCTTGAGTGTCATGGCCCGGGGATCCGGAATGGTAAGCACACTTCTGGCTTGGGTCGAAATTCCGTCCAGCAGTGTAAGTTGGTGGAAGGAGTTGTACGATCTTCTTCTGTGCCGTCAACAGCTTTAGCACATTCTCGAGTGAATCCCATAGAGGAGTGAAAGTTCTTCAACGCCTGACCTCCATATTTTTCTGGAATGGAGGATTTGAAGGCTGTGCTGAAGCTTGGAAAGGTGTATAGTTCCTTCTTTGAATGGGCATACTGTTTGACTCGCCTCTTTGATTTTGTCCTTGTAATACTAAGGACACTTCTTCATCTTTCTTTTTGTGTACCCTCCGGGGATTACTCCCGTAATTTTCAGACTGGATATGTTCAGTAACGGCTTCGTGGGCAGTTAGATCCTTTATCTTCCCGGACTTGAGCCCCATTTCTGCCATCTCGCCATGTTTGATCATTTCAGAGATTGGTTTTCATATGCCTACTAGGACCCTCTCATAATATGGAGCTTCTTGAATATCGATGAAGGTCATGACTATCTCAGTCTCATTCATAGGTGGAATGACTTGTGTTGCGATCTGTCTCCATCGTTGAGCATTTTCTCTGAATGACTCAGTGTTTTGATTCTTGATTTTTGTTATTTGGTATCTATCTGGAGCCAGTTGAGATTAGAAGCTGTATTGACTGAGGAAGGCATGGGCCAACTCTTCCCAACTGTGAATTTAGGAGTTGTCTAAATGGGCGTACCAGGCTCTAGCCTCTCCGATCAGACTCTTATAAAATAATAGCATTCGGAGTTTCTCATCCTCTGCATAGGATCCGAGTTCTCCAATGAATACTTTCAGGTGGGAATAAATGTATCTCCATATCCATCGTATTTCTCAAAATCAGGAGTTCTAAATTTTTCGGGATAACGAGCCCCAGGGAATATACAGAGGTCTGAATAATTAACACTGCCATATGCCCCAGTTCCTTTGATAGACCGGATGGTTTCTTCCATCTGTTGTACTTTCTTCAGAATGTCACCAGCTTCCTGTTCTTTGTTAAGGATGGTGATTTCAGGGGTTTTATTGGTTGTATCCTGGTTTTGTGGTCTAGGAATCTGAGTCTCGGCTTTTTCGGTCTCTTGACTGCCACCACTACCACCAGGTCTTCCCAGTTCTGTGTGAGCTTGGGCTTGCTTCCATTTAAGGGTTTTGCTTTGTTCTCTAAGAAAATTGGCCAATTCAGCTATCTGATTCTTTAGTCCTTAAAACTCTTCTCTGGACACAGGGGGGATTCTGGTTTAGCACCAGAAGTCATGTCTGTGGATGGACTTAGTGCTTTCTTAGACTTAGATCTAGTGACAGGACCAATTTTTCACCTACAACAAAACGTAGGTGTGTCAATTTCCTGATGTATGTAGGGATATGATGTATGCCATGATGTGTTTTTTGTGGTTTTTTAATCTTATCCTGCAAAACAGAGGTTAGTTGTTTTCATAACAGGATGACAAGATGTATATGACGGGAAATGTAAATTTTTATTTATATTGTGCTCCTTTACATTGGAATTTTAAAACTTGACATTGAATTGAAAGAGGAAGGCATGAAGAAGCTTCCCATCGGATTTGGTTAATCAGAGGCTGACCTATCTTAGGCTACTCTCGCGGCTTTTTGGCATGACGGTCCCCAGATCATCGCAATTTACTAGAGGGGAAATTAATCCGATCTGTCAACTTGAGCGAATCAGGGCGGTGCATTTTCATGAGCCCCCAGAGACTTAGCCGTCCCCAGAGTCATTACTTATCACCGACGGGTTTTGCCTCCCGAAGGAGGAATCACACAACATACATTCACATACATCGCATCTTACCGTTTGCATATGATGACATTGGTGCGAAGCACTAATATGGGTGCGAAGCACGAATATGGGTGTGAAGCACTAATATGGGTGCGATGCACTAAAAAACAGGAAAACATCATTCACGCATTCATTCAATGTAAAGACGCAGCATTCACACATACATTCAATGTAAAGATGCAACATTCACACATACGTAGTTTTGAAAGAGAAATGTTTGAAAAGATTTGAACGCGGCCTAAGCCCTCTACTGTCCCCAGCAGAGTCGCCACCTGTCGACGTCGGGAAAAAATTCGCGGGTCGGGTCACAACCTAGATCTTTCTCTCTTCCTAAGTTATCTCTACCCTTAATCTTTTTATTTGTGAAAAAGGTTTTGAAGGGTTTTTTAGGAAAAGGCCGACATGTATCATGTCGACGATTTGAACGTTTTACAGAGTCACCAGTTGGTAGATTTGAACTGGTTGTACCAACTCAACCGAGTTTTGTTCGAAAGAGGCCCAATTGCTGGACACTGTCGAAACTTGATCTTTGAAAACAAAGTTTTGAGTTCGGGGGCTTGGTTAAGTGTGGGGAAGGTATTAGGCACCCCACAACTCCCGTGTAAACACGGTACCACATCTTTTCAATATTTTCCTTAAAAAACTAAAGTGTGTGTGTGTGAATGCTGTTTGAAAATTGAGCCTATGTTTGATGAAAAGCATGTCTATGCATCGTTGAACCTATATACGAAGGGTTTGATTTGATTTTCAAAAAGTCTTTGATTTGATTTGCAAAAGTGTTTGATTTGATTTGCAAAAGCTTCTTTTTTCGAAAAGATTATTGAATGATGTTTTGAAAGAAGGTTTTCAAACCCTTACGCTAACATAGGAATTGAAGCATATCAATACTTCAGTTTTATCTTTTCAGCCTTAAGGCTCAATTTGAATGGTGATTGTCTGGCTGCGAAGCATCCTCGACCACAACATATATACAAGTGTCGGTCTCCTCATGGCCATGATAGCCATGGGAGGGACTCTGACACGACAAACCATATTTTCACTGGGTTGAGACCTTAAATCCAGATAACCGTTTTAAGGTCTTTTGTATGTACATTTTTATAGGAAAAACTGGCAGAATACATTTGTAAAGTGGAGTTTGTTCATCGTGGGAATCAGATTCTGATCAGTTGGATCATGAATCCCACGATTGCTAGGCTCACGTATGGACGCCAATAAACCTGCACAGCTCAAATTTGTACAGAAATATATCCAAATGTCGCCAAAACCAAGGATTCATTCAGTAAATCCTAGTTTGCACATGGCCGAAACGTCTCGTTCCCACGAGATAGCGATCTAAGGGTCGCGAGGTTGCTTTTACAACTAAAACTAGAAAAGTGCTAGATTTAAATAAATCTCAGCCATTCTAGCTTTCCGATTCTGTCTGGACCTATTTTGAACCGTTTGAAAGCAAGAGTTGACGAGATTTAAATAAATCTAGTTCGCCCACAGATGTGTCAGTGTCGATTAATATAAAATCAATATTTAAAGCAACAAGTTAATAAAAGCGAGTAAAGCAATATTTATATATATATATATATATATATATATACAATTATATATTCGAAAGCTGTAAAGGGCGATGGGTTTTCACACCAGTGCCTAGACTAGAATTGAAATATATATATTTATAAAAGCTGTATAAAAGCCACGGAATGATCCAGGCTGGACAGAATTGAAATATATATAGAAAAATAGTAAAAAGGGCGATGAGTTTTCACACCTATGCCCGGACTGAAATATAAATAAATACAGAAATATAATCAACCATGACTAGGGAAGATAACACAATAATGGTGAATGATGGCAAAACAGTAAAAAGGCCACAGAATAATCTAGGCCGAACTGGAATGTAAATGTACAAAAAAGTAGTCAACCAAGACTGGGAAGATAACCTAGTGTGGTGAAGGCTGCTTATATATGCTTATTTATATATAAAAGCAGTAAGAAGGCCACAGAATGATCCAGGCCAAACTGAAATATAAATATATATATAGAGATAGAAAAGTATTCAACCAAGATTGGAAAGATAACCCAGTGTGGTGAAGGCTGCCTATATATGCATATTTATATATAAAAGCGGTAAACGACGCCAGATTAAACATCCGGGCTTGACAGAATTGAAAAGTTAGTATATATATATAGTTAAATATATACAAACAAAAAAAACCAAACTCGGACTGGGAAGGTAACCCAGTCATGCGAAGTTGCTAATAACAAAGATGCAAGTATATAAAAGCTTCCGGAAGCGACAGATCGTCAATCCGAGTTGTAGAAATGCCAGAAAATGAGTTTATGTACAAAAATGTACCAAAAGTTGACAAAAATGGTTATCGAATTGAGTTCCGGGCATAATTAGAAAACGAAACTTTGTATGCAAGTGTATAACAGTGCAAAGAAGTAGTATTAACTTGCTGATCATAAAAATACTCACAATGGACTGCTACACGGGCTTTTTGCCAAATCGTAGGCTTTAAACGTCAGAATCTATCGGTTATTTTTTGATATGTGGTAGTTTGTGGGTATATCTACGTGTTAGAGTGAAAAAATTTGGGTTTGAAAGACAAGAAAATAGATAGAAAACCAAACGGGCAGGGGTGAGCGTTTCTGAATTCTTGAAATGAGAGGGGGTGCACCTCTATATATAGGCCAGCGAGCCTCCACTCTACCTGCTGCTGTCGTAGGTAAAGGTGCAGCTCTATGTGGCAGGGCCCACGTGGTGGGTCCCATCGTCTCAAAGTACGTGCACTCCGAGCAACGCGAGGTCTGATTTAAAACTTTTTAACTATTGATCGAAACGTCTGTTTGAGGTTTGATATACCTTTCCAGAAATCCCTCGCCGAGAGTGTCACAATGACATGGGATAAAACACTTTTCGGGTACAAGAAGATGGGTTCATAATCAGGTCTTCGATTCCCTGCAAATTTTCCTTTAAGTTGTCTTGCGCTGTTTGCACTCGGAATCATTGTTATGGTTCGTTTTGACCTTGGTTATATCAATTCGGCTTTCGTTTGACCAAATTGGCTTAGAGTTAGTAAAATAACCATTTTGCCCCTCCCGGGGGTTGCCTTTAGTGTCGACATGGCCTTCGGTTGACTTCCTAGGGCTGTTTCCAAGATTTGGATCTCATTCGAGTCTGTTTGTCCTCAAGGTTGTCTCTGATACTGACTTGGTCACTCCAGGTTTTCTTTTGGAGATTGTATGATGCTTCAGGATTGGTTCTGAAGTTGACCTGACTGACTAGGGCTGACGTGCACTTCTCGCGTTGAGACTGGGGCTGATCTGTACCTCCTGGGTTGAGACCGGGCCTGACCTGTACCTCCTGAGTTGAGACTGGGGCTGACTTGTACCTCTCGGGTTGAGACCGGGGATAACCTGTACTTCTCGGGTTGAGACCGGGGCTGACCTGTACTTCTCGGGTTGAGACTAGGGCTACTTGTACCTCCCGGGTTGAGACAAGGGCTGACCTATACCTCCCGAGCTGAGACCGGGGCTGACCTGTACCTCCCAGGTTGAGATCGGTGCTGACCTGTACTTCTCGGGTCGAGATCGGGGCTGACCTGTACCTCCCGGGTTGAGATCGGGGCTGACCTGTACTTCTCGAGTTGAGATCGGGGCTAACCTGTACCTCCCGGATTGAGACCAGGGCTGACCTGTACCTCCCGGGTTGAGATCGAGACTGATCGGTACCTCCCGGGTTGAGACCGGGGTTGATTTAATGACCCGGTATTGAGATCGGGGTTGATTTGATGACACGATATTGAGACCGAGGTTGAGTTGATGGCCCGGTATTAAGATCGGGGTTGAATTGATGACCCGGTATTGTGACCGGGGTTGATTTGAGGGCCCGATATTGAGACCAGGGTTGAGTTGACGGCCCAGTATTGATACCGGGGTTGAGTTGACGGCCCGGTATTGAGATCGGGGTTGAGTTGATGGCACGATATTGAGATCGAGATCGATTTGATGATCCGGTATTGAGATCGAGGTTGATTTGATGACCCGGTATTGAGACCGGGGTTGAGTTGATGGCCCGATATTGAGATCGGGGTTGATTTGATGACCCGGTATTGAGACCGGGGTTGAATTGATGACCCGGTATTAAGACCGGGGTTGATTTGATGGACAGTTTTGCCCTCCTACAGTGTTAGTAACAGAGAAACAAAATTTTGAGTTTCTACATAACCCTTTAATGGGAGGATTATTTATTAAGTTTGATTATTATTATTATCCTTTATTATGGGTAGTTAGATGTGATTGTTTTGGACAGTGAACACCAAATCTGTGGAATTAAAATACCCGGATTTGGGGGTGTCACAAGTTGGTATCAAAGCTTTAGGTTATGAACCTTAGGTGGGGAAACCTTCGGAAATAGCCATATAAGAGATCAAAAACATAGTTGTGATAAAGTTTTATTGAGTTCTAAGGAATGAATTAAGGATTTCATTGAAGATAAATAATAAAAGACTTTACGTGCTTATGTGTTAATAACCTATGTGATCACGAGTAGTGTCGAGTAGTAATTAAAACTTAAAATACTTTGTTGTCAAGATGTTTGATGTTGGAGGACACAGTCAAGATAGGGAGGAGGAACCTCAAGTGCCTAGAGAGGAGGAGCCCGAGACATTCATACCGTCTGGGAGAAGTTGGTACGGAGGGAGCCATCTCCGATGATCACAATTGTGGGCCAGAAGCATGAGCTTGAGTTTGATCAAGAGGATGAGGAAGAAGTGGAAGTGGAAGTGGAAGAGGATAAGAATCCCGAAGAGATTCCACCTAACTTTATTGTAGCAGAGATGTATGATGAGCTGTATGACCAT
This sequence comes from Panax stipuleanatus, assembly GCA_020205555.1. NCBI lineage: Eukaryota > Viridiplantae > Streptophyta > Magnoliopsida > Apiales > Araliaceae > Panax > Panax stipuleanatus. Next base: position 128,748,884 of record CM035121.1, read on the forward strand.
AATTTGGAGTTATAATATATGGTTGAGGAGTTGGAGGAGTTGGCGGATATATGTCAGACCGCTCTAGAGTAGAAGGATGACATGATCCAAGATCTTTGATGAACGTCTTGTAAATGTGGAACAGACGCTAGCACAGACAGAGAATCACAGAGAACAACTGTTGGCTGAGATGAAAAATATGCAAGACGATTTGAAGGAGGAGTCAGCTAAGCGAGCGAGAGCTGAAGATGCTTGGTTAAAGGCTTCTCAGCATGCAGGTTTGGTTGAAGGTGATGTTCGGGCGAAGAAGGCCAAGATTGATAAGACGGACTACGCATTCTATATGGCGATTGATAGGGCCTAGGATCGAGTCTTTTACTATTCAGTGCAGTTCGAAGACTTATCGTGGCACATGAAGGATCGTAGGACGATGTTTCGTATTATGAAGGAAGAGCGCAGAGAAGCGATGCAACATGGAATGTTCTAGTAGTCTATGATAAGGAAATAATATGCTATATGAATAACTATAAGAGTTAATAAAGGTGTAAATCCCAGATTCTGAGATAAATAATGGGATATGATGATGTAATCTTGAAATTTTATTATCTTCATGATAGATGATGTAAAGACTCTGATCTATGTTATGTTTTAAGTGGAGATGAATAAAATAAAATAGATTATTGGAAATGTTATGTGTTGTTTAAAAATATTTAAGTTAAGTCTTAAATGTTTAAGTAATTAAGTAATGATTAGTAACACGAATTCTTTAAACAGAAAGATGTCGCCAAGGAGAAGACAACCACGTCAATAAACCCCTGAGGGGTCTACCAATAACAACAATGATGCCAACACAAATCTAGTTCATCAGCTAGTGAACCTATTAACTGGAGCATTTGTGAATCAGCCGCAAGCTCAAGCCATAACTTTTAAAGATTTTAAAACTGTAGGACCGCCGAAATTTTAAGGGTCTATGAATCCAGTTGAAGCTCAAACCTGGATCATAGAAATGGAGAAGGTCTTTGATGTTGCTAGGGTCGGCGAGGACCAAGAAACTACTTTCGCGATGTTCATGTTGAAGGCGGAGGCTAGCTACTGGTGGCAAGCAAATAAATGTTGAGGTGGTCAGGGGATAATTTCGTGGGATAGATTTAAAGAAATGTTCTTCGAGACGTATTTCCCACCAAGTTCCCAAAATCAAATGAAGGTCCAATTTTTGGAGTCGAAGCAAAGTACGATGACGGTGCTCAAGTAAGTGGCAAAGTTTAACAAATTGGAGAGGTTTGTGCCATATCAAGTTAACACGGACGAGCGAAAGGCAAGGAGATTTAAGCAGGGACTGAAGCCCTGGCTGTATAGCCGAGTCTCGATGTTCCAGCTTAATTCATTTGCCACGGTTCTGGAAAATGTTATTATAGCTGAGGGAGGAAGCAATGCTTTTATCAAGTACAATCAATACCAGAAGAAGAAGAAGAAGAAGAAGAATGAAAATGAGTGTAGACACCCAAAATTTTGCATTCCTGTTAATAACCCTGCAGGAGGGCAAAACTATCTTTTACCTTTCGGAGACGACCCTGAAAGTTGAAAATAAAATTCAGCCCCGGCGACAACACCGGGATATAAAACCAAGCCTTGGTCACAACCCGGGAGGTACAGGAATCCCGACGACAACACCGGGAGATCCAATCCAGCCCCGGTGACAACACTGGATGTCAAGTCAAGCTTCGATCATAACTCGAAAGGTACAGTATCCCCGACGACAACACCGGGATGTCAAGCTCAACCCCGACAACAACCTTGGGATGACAAGTCGAGCCCCGGTCACAACCCGATAGATGCAGTCACCCTAGAAATAACCCTTGGAAGCCAAGTCAACTTCGAAGACATTCTCAAAGCATCACATCATCCCCAGAGGCAACCTTGAGAGGCCAAATCAACCTCAAAGACAACCTTGAGGACGAACAGAGTCGGCTGGAATCAAAACCTCACAGACAACCCCAAGAAAGTAGTCGAAGATCGTGCCAACACAGGAGACAACCCCTAGAGGGGGAAAATAGTCATTTTACCAAATTAAAGCCAATCCAGTCAAAATTAAGCCGAATTGATGCAATAAAGGTCAGATAAAGCCATAACATTGATCCCGAGTGGAAACAACACAATATAACTCAATGGACAAACTATGAAGAAACAAAGATCCGGTTATAAACCCATCTTCTTGGACTCAGAAAAGGTTAATTCCCATATCATTGTGACATTCTCAAAAAGGGCTTTCCGGAAAGGTATAGCACGCCTCAAACGGACGCTCTGATCAAAAGTTTTGAAAGTTCGAACCTGACATCGCGTTACTCGGAGTGCACATACTTTGAGACGATGGGACCCACAAGAGTGGGCCCTACCTGGGGAGCCGCAGGTAGAGGTGCGGCAGCCGCAGGTAGACCCGCCATCATCGGGTCTTTAAATATAAGACCCCCCTTGCCAAAAAAAAGAAAAAAAATAGAAAACGCTCTGAAACTCCTCCCATTTCTCCCCTTAGCCCTACTTTTAGTACTCCAAACTTCGTTTTTATTCTTCTAACACGTTTTTATACGTATATTTTATGACATATCAAAAATTTACCGGTGCAAACGTCCATTTGAAGCCTACTAAGTGGCAAAAAGCCCGTGTAGTAGTCCATTATAAGTATTTTCACGATCAGAACTCGTTTTCTACTTTATTACATCTATTTGCACGTGCACGTAAAGTTTCATCTCCTGGTTTTGCCCGGAACTCAATTTCATGACCGTTTTAGCTTACATTTTAGTACATTTTAGTATATATATATATATATATATATATACGTTTTTTTGCATTTGCACTGCCTGGATCGTCGATCCGTGGCTTTTACTTGCTTTTATGTATATATATATATACGTACTAACTTGTTCTGCCTGGATCATTGATTCGTAGCCTTTTTAGCTTTATTATATATAATTGACTATATATATATATATATATTAATTTTCAATTTTGTCAAGCCCAGATTGCAAATCAGTGGCAGTTACTGCTTTTATATATATAACTATATATATATATATATATATAAATTTTTATGACTTCGTTTGGTCTATATATTGCTAATTCGTGGCCTTTATTGCTTTAATATATATATATATACTAACTGTATATATTAACATTTAAATTCTAGTTTGGCCTGGATTGAAAATCTGTGGCCTTTTTACTGCTTATATATATATATACATTCTGTAAAGTCTGGATTATTCTGTGTCTCTTTTATGGCTTTTATATATATATATTTTGTCCTGGCCTTGGATTGGAAATCCATCGCCCTTTACAGTTTATATATATATCAATATATTTACATTTCTGTCCGGGCCTGAGATTGAAAAATCCGTCATCCTTTACAGCTTTTATATATATAATTATATATATATATATATATATATTCTTTATTCATTGTGATTAAATATCTGTTTTAATTGCTTATTTGATATGCATTTGATTTAATGTAAATTTGGCGTAGATTTATCTAAATCTAGCACTTTTTATCTTTCAAACGGTTCAAAATAGGTCCAACCGGAACCGGAAAGCTAGAATGTCTAAGATTTACTTAAATCTAGCTTTCTTTATAGTTTGGTTAAATATTAAAGTGACTCCGCGGCCCTTAGATCCCTATCTAGTGGGAACGGGAAGCTTTGGTTATGCGTATGCAAGGATTTGACTGATGAATCCTTGATTTTGTGACGTCTAGATGTAAATATAAATTCTTTGTGAATATCTGTGATGTGCAGGTTCTCTTGGCTTCTCTCTGTGAGCCTAGGAATCGTGAGATTCATGATCAAACTGATCAGAATCTGATTTCCATGATGGACAAACTCCACATTACAAATGTACCCTGCCAGTTTTTCTATAAAAAATGTACATCTGAAAGACCTTAAAACGGTTATCCGGGTTTTAAGCCGTTTTAAGGTCTCAAACATAATAAAATAATGGTTTATCGTGCCAGAGTCACTCCGATGGCTTTCATGCCTATGAGAAGACCGGCACTTGTATATATTTTGTGGTCGAGGATGCTTCGTAGCCCGACAATCACCATCCAAATCAAGCCGAAGGCTAAAATGAAAGTATCAACATGCCTCAATTCCTACGTGAGCATAGGGGTTTGAAAACCAACCTTTTCAAAACATCATTTTTATATCTTGTCTAAAAAAGGACTTTTGGCAAATCAAATCAAACCCTTCATATATAGGTTCAACGAAGCACGACAATACTTTGAAAACAAACTAATGTAGGTCCAATTTCTTCCAGCATAAACACACATTGTAATTTAAAAGAGAAATATTGAAAAGATGCGGTACCGTATTTTCATGGGAGTTGGGGGGGTGCCTAACACCTTCCCCCCACTTAACCAAGCCCCCGAACTTTAGAATTTTGGTTTCAAGATCAAGTTTTGACAGTGTCCAATAATTGAGCCTACTTGCAAACAAAACTCGGTTAAATTGGTACAACCATTTTAAATCTAGCAACTGGCGACTCTGTAAACCGTTCAAATCGTCGACATGATACATGTTGACCTTTTCCTAAAATACTTCACCCTTCATAAAATAGATAAGGCAATAACAGTAGAAAATAAAAGACTTAGGAAGAGAGAAAGATCGGGTCCACAGTTGACCGAATTTTTTCCTGACGTTGACAATGAGAATAAAGCAGGTGGTAGCCATAGTGGCAGTTGTCAGAAGAGAAAATAGAATGATAGTGGTTCGTCTAGGAATTAGTAAGGGAACAAGAAGAAGAAGTTTGAAGCTTGTGAAATATGAGGGAAGAATCATGCGGGTGTCTGCTTGAAGGGTAAGAAAGTATGTTGAAACTATGGTCAGGAGGGCCACATTGCTCCCTACTGTCCCAGCCCAAAGTAGGGAGCTTGTTTCACTTGCGGGTTAAAGGATAACTTGGCTTGTGATTTACCTAAGAAAATAGCTAGACGATCAAGCGGAGATAGGGGGAATAGTAGTGGTGGAAATCTGACTATCACTGGACCAACGCCATCAAACCGACCCACTACCCGAACTTTAAACATGACCGTGCAAGATGTTGTGTAGTCAAGGGATATGGTGGCAGATATTATTTCGATTAGCGATTTAAATGCGTACGTATTATTTGATTTGGGTGCTACATGTTCATTCATATATGAGGATTTTGCTAAGAAGCTAGATTTACCCCCAAGAAGAGTTAGACTACCCTTTGAACATAGAGATTGCAAATAGGGAATTGATTCCTGTTAGGTTTGTACACAAGAACTGTCACATTGATATTAAGGGACATTTGATGATGGTAGATTTAATCCCAATTAAACTTGGATAATTTGAAGTTATTTTGGGAATGGATTGGTTATTCAATTATGGGGCGATAATTGACTGCCAAAAGAAGTGTGTAAACCTTATGACTCCGTCAAAGGTAGTATTTTATGGCAGCAAGTCGCCTAGACAAACGAATTATCTGACGACGATGCAAACCAATAAATTGTTAAGATAAGGATGTGTAGGATACTTGGCCTACATAGTTGATACTCAGAGGAAGGGTGCAAAACTGGAAGAGATACTAGTCGTTAGGAATTTCGGGGATGTGTTTCCTGACGATTTGCCAGGACTTCCGCCTGATCAAGAAATTAAGCTCGTGATCGATTTAGCACTAGGGACTGCCCCAATATTTAAAGCTCCGTACCGAATGGCCCCGGTGGAGATGAAGGAATTAATAGTGCAGACACTACAAGAAATTACACAAAAAATGACACTAAAATTTGTCATATAAAATTCATTTTTCGTCACTAAAACATTTGGTGACGAGTGTTAATCATCACAAAGACCGTCATCGTATGAGTGTGGTAAAAGGTTTATTTGTCAATATTTGATGTCATCACTAAATGTTTTAACTTATGGTGACGATCTACACCACTGTCACTATAATTCATTACTTTTAGTGACATTAATAGCGTCACTATTTGAATGAAACTTTTGTCACTCTATATTATGTTTCGCCATCAAAACTTAGTACATTAAATGACAAAAATCTTTTTTCGTCAGTAAAGGATATTGTTTTAGTGACGAAAATATGTCACAATATTTAAATTATCTAATTTTAAGTACGACAATATTGTCATATTTATGATTATTCTTTCGTTATGTTATTGTGTTTATTGTCACCAAAAATAAGACAATAAGTGACGATAGAACAATTCGTCACCTAATAATATATTTAACATGACAATTATGTTGTTGTCATTTCATATTTTAAATAATATTACAAAATAATTTGTCACCAAAGAATTACTTTCGTTGTCAAACTTTTTTTTTTTTTTCCTATTTGACAGGTAACTATAATATAAATCTGTTTATTTAAAACCACATACATTAAACTTAAAAGTCAACCAATTTCAAATATTAATTATATAAATTCGTTGTGCAGGCATAACCATAGCAAATAAATAATTAAGCTCCATCAAAATTATCTAAGATTCAAGTTCTAGCTAGCTATACAAAAAATACTCTATTCACTTGTAGCTTAAATTTTACATACAATTGACAAATACTTGACAAAAGGTGCTATGAATATACAAATGGTATACACTTTAATAAGAAAAACAATGGCAATACCGTGCAATATTGATTTCTTCATTCTCACAAGCTAGGATAACCATTGTTCCACCTTGCAACAAATTATAAACTATATATAGATAGATCAGACAACACTCAACTAATTCCCAATATTATGGGACTTATTGAGGATCACCCCCTCATATTTGACTTGGAACCATTTCATTGCATCCTCCTTTGTAACCCTGTGTTGGATTCCAACACCACAGCGTCGTCCCACACGATAACCCGAACGTTCAAGAACAACATAGAAATCCATACAATAAATGCCACTGGAAGGATCATAACTAAAAAACAAATATAACTTGTTAAAAAAATAGGAGAGAGAAGGATAAAGACTAGTAGAACGGATACTTATCAGTACGACTGACACAACCTGATTACAAAAACAAAGAGATACAAAGCTTGTAAGTCATCAAATATGTGCATAAAACTAACATGTATTGAATATCCTAGCTAACTCATGACAATTCTAACAAGTTTCTAGTAACATAACTACCAATGTACAACCGCAATCAAACAAGAGCACTGCATCTTTTATGTAATTTCCAAAAAAAAATCATCTGAACAAGCCAAACATTTTTTTTTCCAGATATTAATCATCTACATCACTGTTGGGCTGTTTTCGTGTTCCCAAAAACGGGCACAAAACATGTGCAAGTATACACGGTCGACAAGTAATAAATTCGATAAGTCGAGATCGTTCCCACGGAGAAAGGAGTCAGGGTTAAACTATCATGTAGTAGTTCTATGGTTATTTTCGTCTGCTCAAATGTGTGTCAAAGTGTTCTTTAATTAACTACACTGGTTTTAGAATAAACTTAACTAATTAACAAGCAAGGGGTTCAAATTAGAGAAATATGGGATCCTAACTTCATCTATTGCGTCATCTAGGTTAACAACACCGCAAGTCATGTATGAATAATCATATAGGAATGCTAGTCGGGAGCACGAATATGAGACAAAGCTATCTTTCAATAAACCAAGTCCATATCATATAATATCCACAAAAGAGATAGAAATCACATGAACATTGATAAAACCTAAATTGCTATATGTCTATGCATTTTACAAGCTAAACCGATTTAAGTGCAAGCTCCCTATTGACTACATATGGCAATACGGTATATTTTTATCCGGATTACGAATCACAAAACTCATCAAATGCAAGTTTCATAAACACATGCTAGCATGGAAAAATCTAAGTTTACATATCCTCTTTCGATTCCATATAAACTATTACAATAGATGTTGATCAAGCATCTAAACATAAAGCACAATCATGCTAGACAAACAATACATTCTCATCCATACATTTCCAAGAGGCATAAAACCCTAGAATAAGCAAATAAAATCCATTAGAATCCCATAATGAAAATTAGTTCATCACAGAACCACCAACCATTATGGGATTTAAACCAAGCATTAAACAACTATGAAAGTAGAGAAAAGAGAGATAGAGAGTGCAAATCTTGTGGTTCCCCTTTTCAATAGAAGCTAGCAAGCTTGAGTTTAGACCACAAATAAGCTCCAAGATGAGCCCTAGAAATGAAAGCTACTTGAACTAGAAGAGAAGAAGAGTTAAGCTCTCAAGCTCTTCTTAGCTCCTACACCCTAGAAATGTAAGGCAATACTTGAGAAAATAAATGAAGTCTCAGTTCTAAGATGTGATAAGTTCGTTTAAAACAACCCAACCCTTATACAAACACTCAGCCTAACAAAGCAAATAAAAATCCAACTTTTAGGACCAGCGCGGCCTGCGCGGAGTCCCCTTGCTTTCTTGGAGCGATCGTGCGAGCACTGCTCTGCTGTTGGTGAAGTTTGGCTGCGGCTGCTTTCTTGCACAATCCTTTGCTCTTTCTTTTGTTGTTTCTTGCTCCCTCACGATGCTACTGTGAGGTCATTTTCTTGTGCCCTTTTCTTCATGCCAAGTCCTTCTTGCCATAATGCCAGCTTCATGCCATTTTGTCCATTTCCAATTCCACCATGTCTTGTTGGTTGCTTTCCATATAGCCTTTATCCAATTCCTTGCCAAATCATGCCAAACCATGCCATTATTGTGTCATTTCATGCCAAAGGAGCTTCCTGTCTAAAATGCATAACACAAAGATAAAATGCGTTAAAAGACAATAAAGTGCTTGAGTTTAAGCCATAATGATAGTAAGCTGGCGTCCAATAAGTAGGTGTAAAACCTACTTATCAAATACCCCCAAACTTGAACTATTGCTTGCCCTCAAGAAAAAACATAAATGCAATTACATGATATGCAACTAACTACATGAAAATGAACCCCACAGTAACAGCCTTGATGTGAACTCCCATAAGAAGTGCCTCAGAGAGATAACAAGAACAATGAACAATGTATCAGCTCAAGCTACAGTTATATAGACAGACAATCTGTAAATCACAACCTGTTACTCAGTTGTAGTGTGTGTGTGCAATGTCATAAACAAGCTTGACAGAGGTAAAGATTCCACATGCTATACTTCTAAGGAAGGAAAATTTAGGTTTTAAATCAAGAATTTTTCATTTATACCAAACAATGACCAAACCAACACATAGATACAAGTTGAAATGCAACAAGGGCTTAATATGCTTTTATTCTCACACGGGGGCGATATTCGCACTTTTCCCGCAGTTATACCTGACTGTGCGATGGTAGGCCCTCTTAGGCTTTTCAATGATACCCATTTAACGAGCTTTCGACCAACGACTACCAAACCATAAAGGCCTTAGGGCGCTAGGTGTAGAGACAATCCCCTAGGGCGTACTTGCTTGAGTATCAAAGGCCACAAGACTTTGCTAGCCAAGGTGTTTATTCTAGTTTTTTCTTTTTCACAGCTTATTTTCTTTTCTTTTGTTTTGTTATTTTCTTTTTCTTTTTCTTTTTATTAGCATGCATACCCAAAGTTTTCCCTCAAACTTGTATTCTAGTGTTGTTAAGGTCATTATTGCTTTTATTACACAATTCTAGCAATTAAAAATAAAAATTTTCCCCTTAGAAGACAAGCATGCACTAATCTAGCCAACAAGCGAGTAAAGACAAACTGTGCTATCCGGTGACATCCACGCAACAGGTATAGATTACATCATGTATAGAAATATAACTCAGCTTAAGTAACTAATAGGGTTCAAATATCTATCATATCTCAATGTCATCATCGGCCAAATCAGAATTCAACAGGCTAAACAACGGGATTATGCAATGCAATACAATTAAACACATACTAATTAACCAAAATGAGATAAAATCAAAAAAAAATTATGCAAAATTTTAAACTAACACAAACTAGAATGCTAACATAAATTAAACTGCAACAACTATATACAACCTAACATGCAATAAGCAATTAACTAAATGCAACTACTATGCAATTAAAACTACATGCAAACATTAAAAATTAAGACTAAATGCAATAACTACTAATTACACCCAATACCCCCAAACTTAACATATTCAATGTCCTAATTGAAAGTAAAGGACAAGGAGACTCCCCTAATGCTTGGCATGGCCACCCTCCTCGAGTGGTGGTGTATCTGGTGGCGGGTATGGCAAGTCGGACGCAAAAATAGGCCACTCTAGCATTGTGCCCTGCTGTGCAAACGCCTCAGCTAGTGCACGAGTAAATCCATCAGCAAATTCAATGTAGCTCTCATGCAGTGCGTCGATCCTCCTCTCCAAACGTCGATACTGGCGACCCTGCTGTAAGTCACCGGCTGGAGGGGGAGCAGCGGCCTCGTTTGGCTGTGGCTGCGGTGGTGAAACTGGCAGGGGAACTGCCACAATAAAACCTTTGCCCCTCGGGTCTGCTACGCCTCCAGCCCAATCTATAAAATGCTTGATAGTGCTGTGACTGACATCCCCACTTGGAATTTGGATCTGCTCATCGGGCCATTCGAGTCCTGCATCAGCACAGAGATGGGCTACTATGGACGCATATGGAATGGAACCTATGGTACTGCATCTCATAAACCTCAACATGCTCTGGTGAATCAGATGGCCGACATCAATGTATTTGCCCGTAATGATCCCCCACATGATGATGGCTCGCTCGACTACAACCTCGTGCTGGTGTTGGGAGGGCATAATACTGCCACAGAGGAACAAATTCCATTCCTTAGAGTATCTGTTTATCCCGAATTCAAGGAACGTGGTGTACTCATTAACGGTGTCCTTCTTGATCTTCCAAACTGAGCCTAGGTCACACAAATCACGGATCACTTGATCCAAGTCAGTCCCCAACCTCTCTGCCTCGACCCAATTCACCTCTCCGGCCTGGACTGATGGCAAACCTAAAACCTTTCGAATGGCAGTCGGGCGGTAATCAATGGTGTGGCCCCGCACAAAAGATTTGTCGTTCTGCGTGATTTTAGCGTTGATATAGAATTTACGGACTAACGCCAACGGCACCGGCGGCGGCGTTGCACAAATACCTTGCCACCCCATCTGTCGGATCATGGCTCGCATGTCCCCATCCTCCTTTGTCGGCTTCAAGCCCCGCTCCTTGAAAACTATTTTGGCCGTAATCCGATAGTACTCAATTTGGGCCTCGATACTGATGAATTTGGTTAAATCGACAGTGATGTCGTCGTCCGAGGTACTGTGAGTAGGCGAACCGGCTGCGAAAGCGGAAGCGGCGGATCAAGAACGCTTTGGACCCATTAATGATTTTCAACAAATACCCTTTCAAACCCTAGATTAGATGAATTTCACACAGAACCCCCAAACTTAAATCTCTGTCCACTGCGATGAACAAACCCTAATTGGCAAATTTGAAGATCAAACCCCTAACTGATTCTCTGCCAAGTATAAGATGTGGAATGGAAGCGGGAAGAGTGTGCTTGTATGTGAGAAGGATGAGGATAGTGTATGAGGATGTAGGGGGAATAGCAGTGGTGGAAATCTGACTATCACTGAACCAACACCATCAAACCGACCCACTACCCGAACTTTAAACATGATCATGCAAGATGTTGTGCAGTCAAGGGATATGGTGGCAGATATTATTCCTATTAGCGATTTAAATGCGTACGTATTATTTGATTCGGGTGCTACATGTTCGTTCATATATGAGGATTTTTCTAAGAAGCTAGATTTACCCCAAGAAGAGTTAGGACTACCCTTTGAACATAGAGATTGCAAATAGGGAATTGATTCCTGTTAGGTTTGTACACAAGAACAGTCACATAGATATTAAGGGACATTTGATGATGGTAGATTTAATCCCGATTAAACTTGGAGAATTTGAAGTTATTTTGGGAATGGATTGGTTATTCAATTATGGGGCGATAATTGACTGCCAAAAGAAGTGTGTAAACCATATAACTCCGTCAAAGGTAGTATTTTATGGCAGCAAGTCGCCTAGAAAAATGAGTTATCTGACGACGATGCAGACCAAGAAATTATTAAGATAAGGATGTGTAGGATACTTAGCCTATATAGTTGATACTCAGAGGAAGGGTGCGAAACTGGATAAGATACCAGTCGTTAAGAATTTCGGGGATGTGTTTCCTGACGATTTGCCAGGACTTCCGCCTGATCAAGAAATTAAGCTCGTGATCGATTTAGCACTAGGGACTGCCCCAATATTTAAAGCTCCATACCGAATGGCCCCGGTGGAGATGAAGGAATTAATAGTGCAGTCACTACAAGAAATTACACAAAAAATGACACTAAAATTTGTCATATAAAATTTATTTTTCGTCACTAAAATATTTGGTGACGTGTGTTAATCGTCACAAAGACCGTCATCGTATAAGCGTGGCAAAAGGTTTATTAGTCAATATTTGATGTCATCACTAAATGTTTAAACTTATTTTGACGATCTACACCACTGTCACTATAATTAATTACTTTTAGTGGCGTTAATAGCGTCACTATTTGAATGAAACTTTCGTCACTCTATATTATGTTTCGTCATCAAAACTTAGTACATTAAATGACAAAAATCTTTTTTCGTCAGTAAAGTTTATTGTTTTAGTGACGAAAATGTCACAATATTTAAATTATCTAATTTTAAGGACGACAATATTGTCATATTTATGATTATTCTTTCGTCATGTTATTGTGTTTATTGTCACCAAAAATAAGATAATAAATGACGATAGAACAATTCGTCACCTAATAATATATTTAATATGACAATTATTTCGTTGTCATTTCATATTTTAAATAATATTACAAAATAATTTGTCACCAAAGAGTTACTTTCGTTGTCAAACTTTTATTATTATTTTTTTCCTATTGGACAGGTAACTATAATATAAATCTGTTTATTTAAAACCACATGCATTAAACTTAAAAGTCAACCAATTTCAAATATTAATTATATAAATTCGTTGTGCAGGCATAACCAAAGCAAATAAATTATTAAGCTCCATCAAAATTATCTAAGATTCAAGTTCTAGCTAGTTATACAAAAAATACTCTATTCACTTGTAGCTTAAATTTTACATACAATTGACAAATACTTGACAAAAGGTGCTATGAATATACAAATGGTATACACTTTAATAAGAAAAACAATGCCAATACCGTGCAATATTGATTTCTTCATTCTCACAAGCTAGGATAACCATTGTTCCACCTTGCAACAAATTATAAACTATATATAGATAGATCAGACAACACTCAACTAATTCCCAATATTATGGGACTTATTGAGGATCACCCCCTCATATTTGACTTGGAACCATTTCATTGCATCCTCCTTTGTAACCCTGTGTTGGACTCCAACACCACAGCGTCGTCCCACACGATAACCCGAACGTTCAAGAACAACATAGAAATCCATACAATAAATGCCACTGGAAGGATCATAACTAAAAAACAAATATAACTTGTTAAAAAAATAGGAGAGAGAAGGATAAAGACTAGTAGAACGGATACTTATCAGTACGACTGACACAACCTGATTACAAAAACAAAGAGATACAAAGCTTGTAAGTCATCAAATATGTGCATAAAACTAACATGTATTGAATATCCTAGCTAACTCATAACAATTATAACAAGTTTCTATTAACATAACTACCAGTGTACAACCGCAATCAAACAAGAGCACTGCATCTTTTATGTAATTTCCAAAAAAAAATCATCTAAACAAGCCAAACATTTTTTTTCAGATATTAATCATCTACATCACTGTTGGGCTGTTTTCGTGTGCAAAAAACGGGCACAAAACATGTGCAAGTATACACGGTCGACAAGTAATAAATTCGATAAGTCGAGATCGTTCCCACGGAGAAAGGAGTCAGGCTTAAACTATCATGCAGCAGTCCTATGGTTATTTTCGTCTGCTCAAACGTGTGTCAAAGTGTTCTTTAATTAACTACACTGGTTTTAGAATAAACTTAACTAATTAACAAGCAAGGGGTTCAAATTAGAGAAATATGGGATCCTAACTTCATCTATTGCGTCATCTAGGTTAACAACACCGCAAGTCATGTATGAATAATCATATAGGAATGCTAGTCGGGAGCACGAATATGAGACAAAGCTATCTTTCAATAAACCAAGTCCATATCATATAATATCCACAAAAGAGATAGAAATCACATGAACATTGATAAAACCTAAATTGCTATATGTCTATGCATTTTACAAGCTAAACCGATTTAAGTGCAAGCTCCCTATTGACTACATATGGCAATACGGTATATTTTTATCCGGATTACGAATCACAAAACTCATCAAATGCAAGTTTCATAAACACATGCTAGCATGGAAAAATCTAAGTTTACATAGCCTCTTTCGATTCCATATAAACTATTACAGTAGATGTTAATCAAGCATCAAAACATAAAGCACAACCATGCTAGGCAAACCATACATTCTCATCCATACATTTCCAAGAGGCATAAAACCCTAGAATAAGCAAATAAAATCCATTAGAATCCCATAATGGAAATTAGTTCATCACTGAACCACCAACCATTATGGGATTTAAACCAAGCATTGAACAACCCAACCCTTATACAAACACTCAGCCGAACAAAGTAAATAAAAATCTAACTTTTAGGACCACCGCGGCCGCGCGGGGTCCCCTTGCTTTCTTGGAGCAGCCGCACGAGCACTGCTCTGCTGCTGGTGAAGTTTGGCTGTGGCTGCTTTCTTGCACAATGATTTGCTCTTTCTTTTGTTGCTTCTTGCTCCCTCACGATGCTACTATGAGGTCACTTTCTTCTGCCCTTTTCCTCATGCCAAGTCCTTCTTGCCTTAATGCCAGCTTCATGCCATTTTGTCCATTTCCAATTCCACCATGTCTTGTTGGTTGCTTTCCATATAGCCTCTATCCAATTCCTTGCCAAACCATGCCATTATTGTGCCATTTCATGCCAAAGGAGCTTCCTGTCTAAAATGCATAACACAAAGATAAAATGCGTTAAAAGACAATAAAGTGCTTGAGTTTAAGCCATAATGATAGTAAGCTGGCGTCCAATAAGTAGGTGTAAAACCTACTTATCAAATACCCCCAAACTTGAACTATTGCTTGCCCTCAAGAAAAAACATAAATGCAATTACATGATATGCAACTAACTACATGAAAATGAACCCCACAGTAACAGCCTTGATGTGAACTCCCATAAGAAGTGCCTCAGAGAGATAACAAGAACAATTAACAATGTATCAGCTCAAGCTACAGTTATATAGACAGACAATCTGTAAATCACAATCTGTTACTCAGTTGTAGTGTGTGTGTGCAATGTCATAAACAAGCTTGACAGAGGTAAAGATTCCACATGCTATACTTCTAAGGAAGGAAAATTTAGGTTTTAAATCAAGAATTTTTCATTTATACCAAACAATGACCAAACCAACACATAGATACAAGTTGAAATGCAACAAGGGCTTAATATGCTTTTATTCTCACACGGGGGCGATATTCGCACTTTTCCCGCAGTTATACCTGACTGTGCGATGGTAGGCCCTCTTAGGCTTTTCAATGATACCCATATAACGAGCTTTCGACCAACGACTACCAAACCATAAAGGCCTTAGGGCGCTAGGTGTAGAGACAATCCCCTAGGGCGTACTTGCTTGAGTATCAAAGGCCACAAGACTTTGCTAGCCAAGGTGTTTATTCTATTTTTTTCTTTTTCACAGCTTATTTTCTTTTCTTTTGTTTTGTTATTTTCTTTTTCTTTTTCTTTTTATTAGCATGCATACCCAAAGTTTTCCCTCAAACTTGTATTCTAGTGTTGTTAAGGTCATTATTGCTTTTATTACACAATTCTAGCAATTAAAAACCAAAATTCTCCCCTTATAAGACAAGCATGCACTAATCTAGCCAACAAGCGAGTAAAGACAAACTGTGCTATTCGGTGACATCCACGCAACAAGTATAGATTACATCATGTATAGAAATATAACTCAGCTTAAGTAACTAACAGGGTTAAAATATCTATCATATCTCAATGTCATCATCGGCCAAATCAAAATTCAATAGGCTAAACAAAGGGATTATGCAATGCAATGCAATTAAACACATACTAATTAACCAAAATGAGATAAAATCGAAAAAAATTTATGCAAAATTTTAAACTAACACAAACTAAAATGCTAACATAAATTAAATTGCAACAACTATATACAACCTAACATGCAATATGCAATTAACTAAATGCAACTACTATGTAATTAAAACTACATGCAAACATTAAAAATTAAGACTAAATGCAATAACTACTAATTACACCCAATACCCCCAAACTTAACATATTCAGTGTCCTTATTGAAGGTAAAGGACAAGGAGACTCCCCTACTGATCGGCATGGCCACCCTCCTCGGGTGGTGGTGTATCTGGCGACAGGTATGGCAAGTCGTTCGTGAAAATAGGCCACTCTAGCATTGTGCCCTGCTGTGCAAATGCCTCAGCTAGTGCACGAGTCAATCCATCAGCAAATTCAGTGAAGCTCTCATGCAGTGCGTCGATCCTCCTCTCTAAACGTCGATACTGGCGACCCTGCTGTAAGTCACCGGCTGAAGGGGGAGCAGCGGCCTCGTCTATCTGTGGCTGTGGTGGTGGAACTGGCGGAGGAACTGTCACAATAAAACCTTTGCCCCTCGGGTCTGCTATGCCTCCAGCCCAATACATAAAATGCTTGATAGTGTTGTGACTGACATCCCCACTTGGCATTTGGATCTGCTCATCGGGCCATTCAAACCCTGCATCAGCACAGAGATGGGCTACTATGGACGCATGTGGAATGGAACCTGTAGTACTGCATCTCATAAACCTCAACATGCTCTGGTGAATCAAATGGCCGACATCAATGTATTTGCCCATAATGATCCCCCACATGATGATGGCTAGCTCGATTGTAACCTCGTGCTGGTGCTGGGAGGGTATAATACTGCCACAGAGGAACAAATTCCATGCCTTAGAGTATCTGTTTATCCTGGAGGCAAGGAACGTGCTATACTCATTAACGGTGTCGTTCTTGATCTTCCAAACTGAGCCTAACTCACACAAATCACGGATCACTTGATCCAAGTCAGTCCCCAACCTCTCTGCCTCGACCCAATTCACCTCTCCGGCCGGGACTGATGGCAAACCTAAAACCTTTCGAATGGCAGCCGGGCGGTAATCAATGGTGTGGCCCCGCACAAAAGATTTGCCGCCCTGCGTGATTTTAGCGTTGGCATATAATTTACGGACTAACGCCAACGGCACTGGCGGCGGCGTTGCACAAATACCTTGCCACCCCATCTGTCGGATCATGGCTCGCATGTCCCCATCCTCTTTTGTCTGCTTCAAGCCCCGCTCCTTGAAAACTATTTTGGCCGTAATCCGATAGTACTCGATTTGGGCCTCGATACTGATGAATTTGGTCAAATCGACGGTGATGTCGTCGTCATAGGCACTGTGAGTAGGTGAACCGGCTTCGAAAGTAGAAGCAACAGATTGAGAATGCTTTGGACCCATTGATGATTTTTAGCAAATACCCTTTCAAACCCTAATTAGATGAATTTCACACAGAACCCCCAAACTTGAATCTCTGTCCACTGCGACGAACAAACCCTAATTAGCAAATTTGAAGATCAAACCCCTAACTGATTCTCTACCAAGTATAAGATGTGGAATGGAAGCGGGAAGAGTGTGCTTTTATATGAGAAGGATGAGGATAGTGTATGAGAATTAGGGCTAGGACTATGGATGGAGAGAATTAGGATTCGTAGAAGGGAGGGGATTGGATAATCTAAGAAAGTGTAGTGTGAGAGATGGGGAGATCAGTTATAAGGGATATATGAATAAGGGTTTGGAATGGGCAAGTTATATTAAAATAACAAAGAAACAGCAGTAAGGGTCTGGCGCGGTCGCGCGTGGGCCAGCTTAATATGGGGCGCGACTGTGCGAGGGCTAAAATTGGAGTCTCTGGATCAGCAAAGGCGTGGACGCGCGAGCTGATGCACTGTGAGGGGCTCGGCCGCGCGAGCTGAAATCTGTCCAAAAATTTTATTTCTTTTGGCAGCAACATTGCGAAGGCTCAAGAAGCAATTTAAAACACTTGATTTTCCTGCACACTTATCAATCAGAAATATTATATATATATATATATATATATATATATCATGAACAAAGTTTCATAAGTAGGATGTATAAACTGTGAAATCCTTAGCAATGCTATGTACTTGAATCATTTCTATGTGAATTCCCAAAAAATTTTGCTATAGGCTTATATGCAATGTGCTAACATGTCAAACATATGTTCAATGAGCTTCCAATCACCAAAAATCTATGCAATTATGCCTAAGTTCAAAAATGTAGGCAATGATCGTTCAAATTCGATGAATATGTACAAAGAGCTTCTAACTCTCAAAAATTCATACAACACGCCTAAAGTTCAAAAATGTAGGCACTGAGCATCCTAACACCACAATGTTCAAAAATAGACACCAATTTTCAAATGCTTAGAATTAAACGGGGGAAGGGAAATATAGAGATTAGTAACCATAATTAAACATAGGAGAGAAATATAGAGAAATGTGATGCAAGAATTAAACATAAAGGAGAAGATAGAGATGATGATGCAAGAATTAAAGTGAGGGAGAGCTAGAGATGATGGGGTGCCTCCAATCTAGCGCTTGTTTACAGTCCATAAGCTAGACTCTGTCTGATTCGGTCAAGTGGTGGAGAGGATCGAGGCAACCTTCTCTCAATTCACCTCGCCGCCATAGTAATGCTTTAGTCTTTGTTCGTTCACCTTAAAGGTCTTGTCCGGGTATTGATCATAGATTTCTACAGTGCCATGTAGGAATATAATTTTCACCATAAAAGGGGCCCGACCATCTTGATTTTAGCTTCCCCAGAAAGAGTCTGAGATGAGAATTATATAGTAACACTGCCTGCCCTGGCTCAAATACTCTTTCCATAATCTTTCGGTCATGCCACCTTTTAACCATCTCCTTGTATAGCTTTGAGTTCTCATAAGCTTGCAATCTGAACTCGTTAAGCTCATTAAGCTGGAGAAGTCTTTTCTCCCCCGCAGCATGTAAATCAAAATTAAGCTTCTTGATGGCCCAGTAGGCCTTATGCTCAAGCTCCATGGGGAGGTGGCAAGCCTTCCCGTATACAAGCTAGTATGGGGACATCTCCAATGGCATCTTATATGCAGTCCTATAGGCCCACACCGCATCATCTAATTTTACGGACCAATCTTTTCGTGTGGGATTCACAATCTTTTCTAGTATCCTCTTTACCTCACGATTAGACACTTCTGCCTGGCCATTTGTCTGGGGGTGGTAAGTAGTAGCAATTCGATGATTCACCCCGTATTTGGCCAGGAGTGTAGAAAATTGACGATTGCAAAAATGTGTACCCTCATCATTGATGATCGCTCGAGGTGTCCCAAAACGTGTGAATATGCTTTTCTGAAGAAAACGTAGGACCACCCGAGCATCATTGGTGGGTAAGGCTGCTACCTCTACCCATTTGGACATATAATCGACCGCCAGCAATATGTATAAATTTCCACAAGAAGAAACAAAAGGCCCCATGAAATCAATTCCCCAGATGTCGAAGATTTTAACCTCGAGGATCATATTCAGAGGCATCTCATTTCTCTTGGATATATTCCCCACGCGCTAACAACGGTCGCAGCTCTTGACAAAGTTATGTGCATCCTTAAACAGTGTTGGCCAATAAAAACCCGCTTGAAGCACTTTGGCGGCGGTCCTATCGCCCCCATAATGGCCTCCATACACAGATGAGTGACAGTCTCGCAGTATGCTCTCCATCTCACTCTCTGGGATGCACCGCCTGATCACCCTATCTGCGCATTACCTAAACAAATACGGCTCATCCCAGTTGTACCATCTAACATTATATATAAACTTCTTCTTTTGGGCCCTAGAAAAGTCAGACGGGATAATATTTCTCACTAAGAAGTTTGCAAAATCCGTGAACCAGGGCATCTCGCCTTGCACCAAGAACAACTGCTCGTCCGCAAATGACTCATTGATCAATACTTTGTTATTTCTGTCCAGTCATCGGGTTTTCCAGTCGCGATAAATGGTCAGCCACTTGGTTCTCGGTCCCTTTTCTGTCTTTAATCTCTAAGTTAAATTCTTGAAGAAGAAGTATCCACCGAATAAGGTGAGGTTTAGCATCTTTCTTACTAATCAGGTATCTGATCGCAACATGATCTGTGTATATAATTACCCTTGTGCCAATCAGATATGACCTGAACTTGTCAAAAGCATAGACCACTACAAGAAGCTCCTTCTCAGTGGTGGTGTAGTTCAACTGGGTGTCCGTCAGGGTTTTGCTTGCATAATATATCACATGAAAGACTTTATCCCTTCGTTGTCCCTGTACCACCCCCACTGCGAAGTCACTTGCGTCACACATTAGCTCAAAGGGGAGAGACCAATCAGGATCTGTAATGGTGGGAGCCGTAGTTAGTTTCTTTTTCAAATGCTCAAAGGCTACCAGGCAATCCTTGTCGAATCGGAATGATACGTCCTTCTCAAGTAAACTGCACAAAGGCTTAGTTATCTTTGAGAAGTCTTTAATAAAACGACGGTAGAAGCCTGCATGCCCGAGAAAACTACGGACTCCCTTAACTGAGGACGGTGGTGGTAGACTTTCAATGGTTTCTAGTTTCGCTTTACCCACCTCAAGCCCTTTCTGAAGAACTTTGTGGCCCAATATATTGCCCTCTTTTACCATAAAGTGGCATTTTTCCCAGTTCAATACCAAGTTGGTCTCCATACATCTTTTTAGCACCAATACCAGATTCTCTAGATAGATGTCGAAAGAGTCCCCGAAGATAGAGAAATCGTCTATGATGACTTCTATGTTGTATTCGACCATGCCCGAGAATATAGCCATCATGCATCGCTGGAAAGTGGCCGGTACATTGCATAGCCCGAAAGACATCCTTCTAAAGGCAAATGTGCCATATGGGCATGTGAAGGTGGTCTTTTCTTGGTCCTCGGGGGCTGTGACAATTTGATTATACCCCGAGTAACCATCCAAAAGGCAGTAGTAGTCGTGTCAAGCAAGCCTATCCAGCATCAGATCAATGAATGGGAGAGGGAAATGATATTTCCTAGTAGCTTTGTTCAGTTTGAGATTGTCCATGCAAACTCTCCATCCCGTCACTGTCCTGGTAGGTATAAGCTCATTCTTTTCATTTGTCACTACTGTCATGCCTCCTTTCTTCGGGACGCACTGCACCAGGGCTTACCCAGGAGCTATCTGATATCGAATAAATTATTCTCGCATCTAACCACTTGAGGATCTCCTTTTTGACAACCTCTTTCATGATCAGATTTAATCTCTGCTGTTTCTCTACTGATGGCTTGCTATCATCCTCTAACAGTATTTTTTGCATGCAGTAGGAAGGGCTGATCCCTTTGATGTCAGCTATGGTCCACCCAATAGCTGATTTAAGCTCTCTAAGGACCCCTCAGCAATTTTTCCTCTTGATCGTATGATAAGGCAGAAGCGATGATAACCGGAAGCGTAGAAGATTCTCCCAGATAAGCATATCTCAAGTAATCTGGAAGAGGTTTCAAGTCAAGTGTGGGAGCCACCTCTAGAGAAGGCTTAAGTCGCTCTAATGACTCCTCCGTTTGTCCTAGTGGTTCGATGGGAATTTTAAATTTTCACATGTGAGGCACTGTATTCAACTTCTGGGTGCACTCCACCACTTCTGTCGATTCCATGTCTGAGTCTCCCAGTAGAGCACTCTCCAATGGATCCACACTTAGCAAGTGTTCAGATTCTTCCTGCAGTATTCGATCGACAGTATTAATTCTGAAGCACTCTTCTTCATCTATGGGAAAATTCATAGCCTAAAAGACATTAAATGTCACTTCTTGGTCTTGAACCCTCATAGTCAGTTCTCCCTTTTGTACATCTATGAGTGTTCTCCCAGTGGCTAGAAACGATCTCCCCAGAATAATTGGAATGCTTTTGTCTTCCTCAAAATCCAGAATTATAAAGTCTGCAGGGAAAATAAATTTATCAACCTTCACCAATACGTCCTCAACAATGCCTCTGGGTAAGTAATGGATCTATCAGCTAACTGCAAAGATATGCTCGTCGGTTTAGGAGCCGGCAAACCCAGTTGCGTGAACACTGATAATGGCATTAAATTAATTCTTGCCCCCAAGTCACACAGACATTTGTTGAAGGACAACTCCCCAATGGAACATGGAATTGTGAAGCTCCCTGGATCTTTAAGATTGGGAGGTAGCTTTCTTTGTAAGACAGCACTGCATTCCTCTATCAAGGCTACAGTTTCATAGTCTTCTAACCTCTTCTTCCTTGACAGTATCCCCTTCATAAATTTTGCATAGCTCGGCATTTGTTCCAGAGCCTCAGCGAAGGGAATATTGATCTGCAATTTCTTGAATACCTCCAGAAACTTGGCGAACTGCTTATCCAATTTCTGCTTCTGAATTCTCTGTGGATATGGTGCAGGAGGGTAGACTACTTGTGGTGGAACATGTGTTTTCTCAGTGTTTTCCTCTTTATCCGCCTCACTTACCCTGTCCCCATCCTTCCCATCAGTCAAAACTGTCTCAGAATGTTCTGCACCTTGGCGCGCCTGCGCCAGGTTTTAGCCTTCCTGTGCCTCTGGCTCAGCAGTTATCTTTCCAGACCTTAATGTAATTGCTTGGCACTGCTCTTTGCCATCCCTTTTCCCTGGATTCGCCTACGTACTGCTAGGTAGAGTCCTTTGCGGTCTATTGAGGACTGCATTGGCAATTTGGCCAATTTGAGTCTCTAAAGTCTTGAGATATACCGCTTGACTCTTAACCAACAACTTAAGCTCTTCGATCTCCGCTCTTTCCTCTGACTAATAACTAGTTGCTGGAGCATGGTGATGTTGTGGTTGATGAAATCCAGGTGGGTGTGACTGTCTCGATGCATACTGCTGCTGGGATTGATGTGGCTGAGACTTTGGTTGGTAGGGTTGATATTGTGATGGTTGGGCATTTTGGTATGTTTGTTGTTGTTGAGGAGGTTGGTATTGATTTTGTTGTGGTGGTGCATGGTATTGAGTTTGCTGGGATGTTTGAGGCTGGGATGATTGAGTATTTTGGTAGGGTTGGGGCTGTTGAGCATTATAGTTGTTGCTCCAACTGAAGTTAGGATGGTTCCAATTGTTGGGATGGTAAGAGTTTGGGAATTGATTCTGTGGCTTTTGGTAGTTGCTGACAAACTGTACCGACTTGGTAGTGATGGCACACTGCTCTGTCGGGTGTGCACCGGCACACAACTCACATACGAATGCAACTTGCTGAATTCTATTCTCACCCATAGAATCTATCTTCTTGTTCATTGCTGCCAATTGTGCTGACAATGATGTGATTGCATCAACATCCAATACTCTGGCCACCTTAGGTTGAACCATTCTTGCTTTTGGATTCTGATACTCATAGCTGCCATTGTTTTAATAAGCTCATAAGCTGTCGGGAAGTCTTTAGTCTATAGAGCTCCTCCCGATGCGGCATCAATAATTGGCCTTGACTGCCACCCCAATCCATTATAGAATGAATTTATCACCATCCATTCAGGCATTCCATGGTGCGGGCACTTCCTGAGCATTTCTTTGTAGCGTTCCCATGCTTCATACAACGTTTCCCCTTGGAGCTGTGCAAACTGACTCAAAGCACTCCTCATGGAAGCAGTCTTAGCCATTGGGAAGAATTTGGTTAGAAATTTCTGAGCACAGTCTTCCCACGTGGTGATTGATCCGGAGGGTAATGAGTGCAACCAACTCTTCGCCTTATCCCTTAAGGTGAAAGGGAATAATCGAAGTTTCACCGCCTCATCTGAAATGTTGTAGAACTTAAATGTGTCGCATATCTCTATGAAACTCAGGATATACTCATTTGGATCTTCGAAAGGTGTACCCCCAAACTGGAGATTGTTTTGAGTCATCTGCAGTGTCCCTAGTTTTATCTAGAAAGTATTTGCAGCAATTTCTAGCCGGACTATACTGGACTGCAGATCAGTGATTTTTGGTATGGAGTAGTCCTGTAAGGCTCTATTATTGGCCCTCTGCTCTTCAGCCATTTGATGAGGTTGTTCAAGTTCTACTTGTGGATTAGTGTTTCTGATGTTTGCTCTCCACGCTCTATCGTTAATGTTCTCTTGTCGAGGCACTAACTCAGGATTTGAGGTTCGTGTGTGCATAAACTATCCACAAGTACCTGAAACACAAATAAAAAATAAAGTTAGAAATGAGATAAGAAGAGATTTGTTCAAGTCAATCAAATCTAACACAAACTGATGTCAATAGTAATAAACTAGCACTGTATCCCCGACAACGGTGCCAAAAACTTGTTGGGCCATTTTCGTGTTCACAAAAACGGGCACAAAACACGTGCAAGTATACACGGTCGACAAGTAATAAATTTCATGGACAATTTACTTGAGAAATCATATGAAGTAATCAGCTTATAATGCAAAAAGTAAATGACAGTGACCAACAATTTTTCTAAGAATTAATCAAGCTTCGATTTTGCATTTTCTTTACAGGCAAATGAATGCATACACGAACAAAAACCTCAAATTTACTAAAATGCTAATAATAAAGGACATCTTGTAATTTTTCTCAGTCATATCAAATTTTAATCAGAGAGAAATAGGAAGAACGCATATGTAGTGTGTGGCTGTGTAATATAGATAGAGATTAAGAGAGAGATACCATGGGATTTCTCTTAAAGAGGGTGAAGTAGCCCATCCAAACATCTTCTTTTGGTGTATCATATTAACTACAAGGCAAGACGCTTCTGTTGCTGAAGACTGACCAATAAAGCCAGTAGCCAAGGGTATTATTTTTCCTTTAACTAAACAAAAAGTATCATAACAGATCACTTACAAAATTTTGAACTTATTATACCATTAATCAATCAATCAAAATTTTGTCAAAAGGACGTTAACAATTCATTACTAACCCATAAAGTTTTAATCCTTTAATCAATCAAAAATAATTTTATTGGGAGAACCCAGTTGAAAATTCATTACCAATCCATTAATTTTCATTGTAGATAACCCAATTGAACCTTTAGTCAATCAATTAATTTTCATTGGAGATAACCCAATTGAAAATTAACTATTAACCCAAAAAGTTCTAACCTTATAGTCAATTAATTAAATTCTATTGACAGAACGCAGTTCAAAATTCACCACTAACCATAAAGTTTTAACATTTACTCAATCAATTAAATATTTATACCGAACCAAATTGAATTTCTATCACTATGACATAAAAGTCTAACAGGGTCTATCGTCTACCTAATATAACAATAGTAGTTTATAATAGTAATGCTAAAGACCCTGTAGAATCATAAATACAAAAGATTATAAGGGTTGGGCAAATATTATACAAAAAAGAAGCTAATGCAACAAGATTCACATACAAAAAGTACAAAAACCCTAAACCCTTATACCCAGAATATATATATATATATATATCGTACCTCTTTCATATGAGAGTGAATAAAAAAATTACTTTTTCTTTTGTCGTGGATTGTACTTCTATTCATTCTAATCTTCTAATATCAATATGACCTAATGGATTGACTGCTCTGGTGGGATTTGAAATTGTCACCAATTTTGGCTGCAATATTGAAGCATGTAATTAGTCCAAGACGTTATCATAACCACTCACTGTAATCAAGCATAATTGGTAAAAATAACCACTCACTGCATTATTAAAGCATGTAATTAATTACAATAACCTACTATCATCTTGCATGAGTTAAATATTCAAATCTTCAAAACAGCCTGGCTATTATGCCAAATTAGCCCAAGCTAGCTGCTACGAACTAAATCAACTTTAAGATAGTTTATCACCCATCTACTAATTGCTACTACTCCTTAAGCACATCATGATTCAGAATCAGTTAATTAGGATATAAATGTAACCCACTTATGATGAGATCTTGCCTATGAGCAAACCCAATTTGTACAGGGGAATTGAATCAACTGGAAATAAAATAGTCATTTCTTTTCAAAAACTGAAAAACTCATCTTTAGTCAATAGAATATCCACAAATAGATCCCACAACAAAAGCGTACCAAATCTGATATCTAATTATTATTTTCACTGCCACATAGGACATAACTAAAACCATCAAAACACCCAAAATAAATAAAACAATCAAAATAGCCCATATCAGGCGCAGCAGTGCAATGGCAACGTGCTGCAGCTGGCCCTGCTCCGTTGCTGCTACACTTCTCCAACAGCCCACTTTGCTAAATTATAAATCTCAAACCAAGGATCCAATCAAAGTTAATTTTTAATATGTTATACATGATATGGCAAACTATTTTTAAAAAATGCTAACCATCCAAAACAGACATTCTAAACTCGTTTTACATGGCCTTAAAACTGGCCTGTTGGTCAGTTTTCCAACTGAACCCAACATCCAAGGGCGGAGCCACGTTTAGGCTCTGTTGGGTTGTAGCCCGGGTCAAGTTTTTGACAATTTTTTTTACGTATATATCTTCAATAGCCCAGCCTAATATTTAACCTAACAAAACCCAAAAGCGGAGATACTCTGAAAAAAAGCTTAGGAACGGGATACTCTGGAAACAACTCAACAAGGGCGGCACATCTAGGGCTGAGAAAGAGGAGTTCAACTGTTTGAATTAAAGGTGAAATTCTAGGGCTGAGAAATAGGAGGTCAACAAGGGCGACACATGCCGGCGCCGGTGATATCCCTTTGACTCTGCTACCGGAACGCCGACAGCCACGAGAAGCCGCTCTCCGCCAGTGCCTAGTGATTGGTCCTTTTGCTCTCAAGTCCCAACGTTCTGCCTTGGATGTTGTGGAACTTGTGGTATGATCCCTCTTCCATTTAATTTCTCTGTCATTGATTAATATTTCATAAGCTATTTGGGTTTAAGGAGAAATGAGTATTTTTTTTCCTAGAACAATCTAAAGATGCCTATATAACTCAATAATCAAAATCCACAAAGAATATGTTAATAATGAAATAATTTATTAAACAACAAAATTTAATTGGGCTTGAAGGTTCGAGGACATCAAAAGAGATGTGATTTGATTCGTTAAAATGGTTTTTTTTTAAATATGATTTTGACTAGAAAATGAGAAGATTGAGAAAAAGAGGGCAACAGATCCTTACTGATGAAGGGAAGATGGAGTCGGCAGATGGGCTCATGTTTTCTTGTATGGAGCATAACACTATATTTTACCCTCTTCAACTTTGGAGCAATCTGAATCGTTATAATACTCAAACCAAAAGGAGAAAAAAGATATAATCTGAACCGTCCATATGGTCAACATGATTAAAAATATGTAGGGAAGGGGTGGTGCTTTTTTATGCACTATCCTTGTCAAGAATACATTTGGAATTGACAACTACAACCACAAACTACACGTATCTACTGCGTTTGAAATGAAAGAATAAAAGTAATGAACTACATTTCTCTTTATTCGTCAAAGTAATGAACTTTGTACGGGCCATAATTAAGCCAAGTGAACTGGTTAGGGATTTTCAGTGCTCATCAATGGGGGTATTAATGTTTCTACAACAATTGAAGGCTTGCTTTTGGTAACTATTGCATTGAATGGTAAAATTTCATAGTTTTACAATTAGTTGGATAAAGTTTAGTTTTGACAGTTTGCGGGATTAAGGCTTAATTTAGTATATTAAAGTTTGTTATTATCTATGATTGTTGGGTGCTTGTGTACTGGTTATTGAACATTCAAATAAGGGAGAAAAAGGGGCTATAAAACAACGCCCTCAAGGTGTTCGATAAAAGTAGTGAAAGAGGAAAAAGTTGGTTTTTGAGCAAGTTTGGGGGGGGGGTGTTTGGCCTGCACTGATTTGTTATTATTTGAAAAATCTAAATAGCACTTGGTAGCCCAGGAGGAAAAAAATCATGCCTCCGCCCTTGCCAATATCAATACTTGCTCCAAAACAGTTTTTAAATTCAATTTTAACTTACCCAATTTATTTAAACTACTTCTATATACATATATCTAGCTTACTTTGATAATAGCCTAGCCCATTTCTTTCTTTTTAGACCAAACAGTTCTAAGGGGAATTTTATTAAACATCACCATGTGCATCCATTTTCGAGACAGAGTTCATAGAGGTTTACACATGTCTAAACCCAAATTTTTCCTTCCATTTTTCAGCCCAGATCAGCTCTATTTTTGCCCAACAGTCCAACCCTGTGTTTTGTTCCGAGATTCGTTATCATTTTCATGTTGAAAAAAACTTCTGAAATTATTTTTCGACGAAGAAAAGTTTGTTGTTTAACAACTGTTTTACCATCTTTTCTTCATCTATTTTGACTCTAAAACATTTCTGAGTTCAACCCATAAAATTTACTACCAATTTTAACAATTTTATAGCTATTACCAATTTCTCAATGTAAAGGAAAGAAAATCTCATACCCTTTGATGGGTTTACTTCAATTATTTGATTACTAAACCAATTGTTTGGTTAATCCTTCCTTGACTGCTCCTCCATCTTCAATTACAGCCGTTTTTTTAGCTTTCCCTTGCTTCATGACTGCTTTCAATCTAGTGCTTTCCTGAGTCATGAACACAGGCTTACTGTCCTTTGCAATCTAAATGAATTACAACTCATGCTTCTTAAATGACTCAGCTAAAGCATTTATTTACAATCAAAATATAATATATTTGATTATTTCCTTACCTTTCTATAAATTATTTTCAACATTTTATTACCTATAATAAATATATATCAATAATATATTTATTATTTCACACATTCTCACATTGCACAATATATATTCAATTATACAGTACAATATCAATATATATCACATAATAAGAATTTTATTTATTTCAATCATTATTTTAATATTTCTCAAAAACTCGAATTGTCACATAATCTATACTGACCAGGTATAAATACTCGTCGATTTATTCCTCTATAGCAACAGTATTTTAGCACCTATAACGACAATTATATGGTCGCCTTTTTTTAGTATCATTAAATTAGTGTCAACTATCCCACCTAATATATACCGACGGGATATAAATAGCCATCGGATTATAAGTCATATGGCGACGAGTTTTAACACTGGTCACCATATTTCGTCTCCGTATCACCTTTTTCTTGTAGTGGGACCAAATATATTCCACCTTATTTATTTATTTATTTATTTTAAAGTATAAAACAATATGTAAAGTAAAATAAGTGTTAATACTACCATGGTCCACAAGCTTCCTTGGCATGAAGATTTGGCAGAGTTAAAAATTAATTTTATTTGTTGTTTTGTTTTTAACTAAACATAATTTGGAAAATCATGTGCTCCAAAGAAAATTGATACATGATAACTATACATATACTTTTCTAACCCTACTTACCGTAACATTGAAATAATTTTTTATGGATTATATGTAGCTTTAGTTAAATAGTGTTGCAAATGAGTCAAACCAGCACCACTTATAAATTATTCAGAACTCAACCTAATAACAACTCAATTATCTATAGTAATGAAGTTTGTCTAACAAATAAACTAAGCTCATGTTTGACAAAACTTAACTCATTGGACTCATTAATTGGCTCAATTCTAAAATCTAGAGTTAACTCTTAAGTTATATATTAATAGTTTAAAATTCAATTTTACATATAGCATACATAGAAATACTTAGTGAAATATAGTTATAAAACGGTCCTTAATAAAATAGTAAGTTGTATTATTATCTTTTATGTTTGTTTTTTTAAAAATAAAATTTGGGCTTTTAGTGGCTTTAAAAATCATTTTTTTTAAAAACATTGGGCGTTTAGTGACGACCTATTATCTAGTCATATAAAATTAGAATTTGTGACAATAACAAGTGTCATAAATTAATAATTTTTCGTCTTTCCAAAATTTGCCTCCAAAATTTCATAAATTTTTTTTGCCTCCAAATAAAATTGTGACGATATTACATACTTTGTCGCTAAATATAAGAATTTATAACGAAATATTTTTGTCACTTATCCACTCATCTAATTAGTGACGAACTATTATCTCGTCATATAAAATTGGTATTTATGAAAATACAAATTGTCATAAAGTATAATTTTTTTGTCTTAAAAAAATTTCCCTCTAAAATATTTCAGAATTTTTTTGCCTCTAAATAAAATTGTGATGAATTTGTATTTGGCGTCACTAAATGTGAACATTAGTGACGAAATCACATTGTCACAAAAATTTACAAATAATTAATGACAAACTATTATGGTGTCATCAAAAGAAATATTATGTAACAAAAAATATTGTCATCAATTATTACAAATATGTCACTAAAAGGTTTTCCTCCAAAATTTTGGTACGAAATTATACTTCCAAAATAAATTGTGACGAAATTTTCTTAATCGTCATCAAATGTGTAATTAGTGACGATATAAATGATTAATAGTAACAAAATTAAAGGTCGTCACAAAAGCAAAAGTTTTAGTGACGATTATGAATTTCGTAATTATTAATTAGCAAATTGTGACAAAATTTTGTGTGTGGCAAAAAAATTCGTTATAAAATGTGTGATTTCTTATAGTAAGTTACAAAAACTATTAGACAAGAAATATATTCAGCCGAGCGTTTCACCTTGGGGAGCGCCGTTGTTGTTTGTCAAAAAGAAGGACAAATCAATGCAACTCTTCATTGATTATAGATAGTAAAATAAAGTCACTATCAAGAATAGATATTCGTTGCCGAGGATTAAAGACTTGTTCGATCAGTTGAAAGGAGTTAAGTACTTCTCAAAGATAGACTTGAGGAGTGGATATCATCAGTTGAAGGTGAGGAAAGAAGATGTGCCGAAGACGGCATTTAGGACTCGATATGGTCTCTACAAGTTCCTAGTAATGTCATTTGGTCTAACGAATGCACCTGCAGCATTTATGGACTTAATGAATAGGGTGTTTAAGCTATTTCTAGATAAGTTTGTGGTGGTGTTCATTGACGACATATTGGTCTATTCTAGAACTCAAGAGTAGTATGTTGAGCACTTAAGGGTGACGTTAGAGGCAGTAAAAAAAGAGAAGTTATACGCAAAATTTTTAAAATGCGAGTTCTGGTTGGAACGTGTTCAGTTTCTTGACCATGTAAACGATAGGGACGGGATTTCGGTAGATCCATCAAAGGTTAAAGCTGTGATAAATTGGGACCAGCAGAAGACACCGTCGGAAGAAAGAAGTTTCTTAGAATTGGCAGGTTACTATAGACGCTTCATACAAGATTTTTCCAAAATTGCCACTCCGTTAACAAATTTG
Source organism: Panax stipuleanatus (assembly GCA_020205555.1). Classification (NCBI taxonomy): domain Eukaryota; kingdom Viridiplantae; phylum Streptophyta; class Magnoliopsida; order Apiales; family Araliaceae; genus Panax; species Panax stipuleanatus. The sequence goes on from CM035121.1 coordinate 128,780,240, forward strand.
ACTAGGAAAGCAGTTAAGTTTGTATGGACAGAGAAATGTGAAGATAGTTTCCAAGATTTAAAGAAGAGGTTAAGTTCGTCACCTGTGTTATCATTGTATGATGATAAAATGAATTTTGTGGTGTATAACGACGCATCGCATAAAGGGCTAGGTTGTGTGCTTATGCAAAATGGCAAGGTTATTGCATATACATCGCAGTAATTGAAAGACTATGAAAAAGGATATCTGACCCATGATTTGGAATTAGCTGCAGTAGTGTTTGCCCTAAAAATTTGGAGGCACTATCTCTGTGGGGAGAAGTGTGAGATATATACGGACCATAAGAGTCTGAAATATATTTTCACACAAAAGAATTTAAATATGCGTCAGAAGATGTGGTTAGAGCTAATAAAGGACTATGATTGTGAGATCCTTTACCATCCAGGTAAAGCGAATGTGGTTGTTGATGCATTGAGTAAGAAGGGTCTATAGAAGTTATCGCTTGTTAGCTTCTCAAGAGGAACTTATATCAGAAATGGTAAAATTGGAGTTGGAGGTCAAGTGTCCAAAAAAATAGAACGAGAAGTTATTTCAGATAAAAATCCGTCCAACCTTGGTGGACAAAGTGAAAGAAGCTCAACTTCAGGATGAGGAGTGTGAGAAAATCAGAGAAAGAGTGTCGGAAGGTGAAGAGGTAAAATTTAAAGTTGATACAGAAGGGTTGCTAAGGTTCGAGGGAAGAATCTGTGTTTCGCTGGTACTAGAAGTCAGAGATGAAATTTTGGGCGAGGCTCATAGCTCAAGATATTCAATTCACCCGAGAAGTACAAAAATTTACCAAGATCTTCGTCAATATTTTTGGTGGCCAAATATAAAAAGGGAAGTTTCTAAGTGTGTTGCTAAATGTCTAACGTGTTAAAAGGTCAAAGCAGAACACCAGAGACCGAGTGGGTTGTTACAACCATTGGAGATACCAAAATAGAACTAGGAGCATATCACGATGGACTTCGTGGTAGGTCTTCCAATGACTCAGAAAGAGTATGATGCGATTTAGGTGATTGTGGATCGACCGATGAAGTTAGCGCATTTTCTACCGATCAAAATTAGATTCACTTTAGATCAGTTGGCAAAATTATATATTAAGGAGGTTGTTTCAAGGCGCGGTGTTCTAGTGTCAATTGTGTCAGACCGTGATCCGTATTTTACATCAAATTTTTAGAAGAGTCTGCAAGAACGCATGGGAACGCAGTTGAAAATGAGCACGGCATATCATCCTCAATTCGATGGCCAGAGCGAAAGGACAATCCAGATATTAGAAGATATACTTAGAGCTTGTATCATAGATTTTAAGTGAAATTGAGATGACCATTTACCACTGGTGGAATTCGCTTATAATAATAGCTATCACGCGAGTATTGGCATGCTGCCTTACGAAGCGTTGTACGGAAGAAAATGCAGAACTCCACTATGTTGGGATGAAGTTGGTGAACGCCGATTGCTAGGATCAGAACTAGTGCAGCATACTACTGAAATCGTCAAAGTGATCAGGGTTAGATTGTTAGCTGCTTAGGACAGACAGAAGAAGTGCGCGGATCAGCACCGACATAAACGAGAATTTGATGTCGGCAGTTTTGTTTTCCTAAAAGTCTTTCCCTGGAAAGGAAATACAAGATTCTGCAAGAAGGGAAAATTGAGCCTAAGGTTTATTGGACCTTTCGAGGTTTTGAGAAGAATCGGTGAAGTGGCTTATGAGGTAGCTTTACCTCCAGAGCTAGAGCATATTCACAATGTTTTCCATATTTCATTACTATGAATGTACAAATCGAATTATAAGCATGTTATAGAGTATGAACATTTGCAAGTTAAGAAGGATCTGTCCTATGAAAAAGTTCATGTTCAGATAGTTGACAGAGAAGAACAAGTTCTCATGAATAAGGTAATACCTTCTGTTAAGGTAATTTGGAGAAACCACAACACTGAAGAAGCTATGTGGGAACTCGAAGACAAAATGCTGTAAAACTATCCTGAGTTATTTGTTTAATCCATATATTCCGATTCTGGGGATAAAATCCTTGTAAGGAGGGGATAATGTAATAGATGAGGTAATAGTGTCGTGATTCTGGGGACAGAATCCTTTTAAGGAGGAAAGGATGTAACGAATGTGAATTTTGTAATTTAAAAATATTTATTGAATTAAATAAATATTTTAGTTGGTTTATTTACTGAATAAAATAAATAATTGATGAAATTTTTGTGGAATAATTTAATTGAGTATGATAATATTAATTAAGTTGGTGTTAAATAATTTAGTAATTTATGCTTATTTTATTAAGCTAATGTGTTGGTATCATTTTAATTTAATTTAATAATTAAATTAAAGGATAAGTGAATTATTATATAATTACAATGTTAAGTAATGGTGATGTTTTAATTTAATTTAATAATTAAATTATAGATTTAATAATTTGTTAAATAAAATTATAATTATATGATAATTTGATTTAATGAATTAATATTAATATAAGTAATTAAATAGAGTGTGACATTAAGAACCATATGATAAGAGGATGATTAAAATAATTTAGAAAGGGGGGTTTAAGTTGGTTTAGCCAAATAAGGCCTAAACCTTTTGTTTTCCTAACTGATAAAACTATATGTATATTCTAACTCTCAGAGGTAATAAGGTCCTTATTACTTCATCAGTTTATGTTATGTGTATTTACGAAACACAGAGAAGAGAGGAGAGCTTGAGAGAGAATTAGAGAGTTTGTGAGTTCTGTGAAGTTGAAGGAGGGAAGTTCTAAGAGTCAAAGTGGAAGAGGGATAATCATCTTGCTAATCACCTATTCCAACAAATCAAAGGTAAGATTCTTAGTTTCAAATGTTTAGTTTGGTTTTCTAAAAGTTCTCTATAAATGGGTTAAATTATTGAAACTTTGATATACGTATTTTTAAGTATGATTAATCTTTTGTATATCATCTAGATACAATTTTGAAATGATTTAATCCATGAAAGCATGTTAAACATGAAGAAATTGAATTAAAGTGAAATATATACCTTAAGGCTTACTTTGAGACTAAAATTGATAATGAATTCTTGATATAAACTGTAAATTGGTGTTGGATATCGTTAATACGTTAAGAAAAGAAAAAAATGCAAGTTATACGGATTAATTTGGTTAAGAAATGAACTTGTGGTGTTTGATTACGCTAAGGATGTCTAAAAATTAAGAAATAGCAAGAACTTAAAATTTATGGGTTTTAAGTTGGGTGATTAAGTTGTTTATGATGTTAAAATCATAGTATGCATGTTTGGTGTTGTTGTTAATAAGTTTATATCTTATGTGTATGTTTAATTTGTTAATTGAGTGAAGTTGTTTTGGCTTTGTTCTGTGTTCTTCGCGAACCAGGAGAGTCTATTTCTGTGTCTAGGCGTCGTAGCCTGTTCTGTGTATATTTACAGGGCCGCAACGCTTGTACTGCGCCACAACGCCGGTTCCAAGCGTTTTTATGGAGCCGCAACGCCGACTTTTAGGCTATTTGGCTGCGCCGCAGCGCCTGTTGGCAGAACAGCCCATATCTGAGTTTTTACTTGTTCAGGTTAGGGAAATGTAAACCTAACCTAAATTAATGAACATAAAAAGATGTTAATCATATTATGATGTTATACTGGATTGAAATCGCATTATAATACCAAGTTTGATGATTTTAAATTATGAATTAACAAGTTTAATGATGACGATTGAAACTAGATGTTCATAGAAGTTGGAGATATTGTGTAAATGTTAAAGTCGTATGTGGTATGCTAGTAAGATGTTAGATTCATGATGTGTGGTTGATTAAAATGATAAGACCTTAAGTTAAGGATTATAAACTCAATTAAGATGGGAATTAAATCTATGAGGTTAATGTGTATATAGCTAATTGATGTGATGATCCTTATAGTTTATGTAGGATATTTGGTGAACGTGTGTGGTAATTGTATAGCTTACGTAAGAGGCAAGTTTTCTAAACCTAATCTTTTATAGAGCAAGTTCTTAAACCCTAATTTTACATTGTGAAAGTGATAAACCCTTTCTTCTTTATTTCAAACGAAGTTTCTTTTATTATTCAAAGTTATAACCCTTTTAAAAGCATTACTTCGTTATAAAAAGTTTATTCAATTATGAATCGCTATTGTTGATCCTTGATCGTAAATATCATTGTTTAATCTTATATTGTTGTATCAAATTCTTAAATGGCTAGTGAACCCTTATTGATTCGACTAGTCTATAGTTGATGAGCATTCTAAAATTCTAAAACTTTTGTTTAAGTTATTCCAAACCAAACTTCCTTTGGTATGGATTCTAATGACAAAGCTGAGATGAACAACCCTATTATAGGGGATTATATTACGCAATAGCGTTCAAATGTTTGTGCACAATTCATTGTATGAAGGGTTGATCCCCTAGAGTACGAGATGATGGTCCATATAGTCTATAAAACTGTTAAAGGTTGGGGTAGAGATACTTGTTAACCTAGGACATAGTTCGTGGTCCTGTGACCCTCATATGTACCTTTGACTTTGCCTTCTAATCTTAATTCAAAAGTCGAGTTTTCTATTGAACTTTCATTTCTTGATTATCGTTAACTGATTTCAAAAAAGATTACATTATTCAATTGAGATCTATCTATTGATCATTCATATATTATTATTGTTATTGTTATCCTTGTAGACAATTGTTTGCTCACCTTTGCAATAAAACATTGCAGCTAAAGTTGAGAATTCTGATGAGCCGTCCACTAGTAAGGGGAAAGACAAGATGAGCAAATGATGAAGAATAGTTTACTTTTATATGATGATGTTTATGTATTGAGACTTAATTTATTATTATGTTTTATTTCCGCAAAGTTGTAATAAAGGTTAGATAACCTCGGATTATGTATTATTGATGTAACCCTTTAATGGGAGAATTATTTATTAAGTTTAATTATTATTACTATCCTTTATTATGGGTAGTTAGATGTTATTTTTTTGGACAGTGAACACCAAATTTGTGCGATTGAAGTACCCAGATTTGGGGGTGTCACAGAAGTAGATCCTTGAATCGCACCCAAGATTTATAGAGACTCTCGGAGTCATGTTGTGTGAATGAATGACATGATATCATTCATCATCCTCGCAGTTTTAGCTGGTGGAAAGGATTTATGCGCCAAATCATTCCAAGTAGTGATAGACCCTGCCCGAAGTGAATGCAACAAACTCTTTTCTTTATCACGGAGTGTGAAAGGAAACAGTCGGAGTCTAATCGCATCTTCGGTAACTCCATTGTACTTGAAAGTGTCACAGATCACCAAAACGCTCACCAAATGATCATTTGGGTTATCATTCGAAAAACCTTCAAACTATACAGAATTATGAATCATATGGATGGTACCCGACTTAATCTCAAAACTGTTCGTTTGAATTGTTGGCCTTTGAATGCTCAATTGGATTTTCGTCACCAACGACATAGCATAATCCCTAAGTGATTTTTGTTCCTCTGCAGCCATAGATAGCTTCTTGATTTAGTGCCTCTTGACAAAACTTACGCACTTCACGGAACCTTTTATCGATTTCGTCTTCGTAAGGAAGTGGTTCCTTCCCTTAAGAGCATGTTTGCATATAAACTCAACAATGCTTGCAAAGAAAAAGTAAAACAAAAAAATAAGTTTAAACTAAGATTAAATCGATTAAAATTAATATTGGAAGAATTATTAGATTAATTCCCCGATAAAGATGTCAAAAACTTGTTGTCTAATTTATATATTAATAAATTACGCGCAAGTATACACAATCAACAAGTAATATAGTGTAAAGTAGAGTGCTGATCCCATAAGGAATTTAACTAATAATGACCAAGTACCAACTTTAAATCAATTCAATTTTATTTAAACAATTGATTAAGATTGTGAAACTTAATTATTAAAAATTGAAACTAAATTATAAGGCAAAGATTGACAATGCCATATTTTAAAGTTAAGATTACAATTTCCCCCGATACTTTGCCTAAATCTCTCTACTCTCTTTTAAATTAATTAATCATCACAAATTGTTAACCGAGAATTCAAAGATATTTATAAAATCTCTTTCAATGATTAGATAAAAATGTCCTTTCTAATTAAATCACTATATTCCTATGTGAAATAATTAAGAATAAATTCATTAAGATTAAATCCTCACAATGGTTACATATAGCATATGGGTTGTAGGATTTTGAAAACATGACCAAAGCATACAATCTAATTATAAACGCAACGGAAGCATGCAAAATAGTAATTTAAAATTTTATGCAATCTCAATATATAGCCTTATGAAACATTATTAATTGAGGAATGATAAAGATGTGCCTTTGAAGAGAATCAATATTTTGATGTAGACTTCAAATTTTCATCATTGCTCCTTCGTGATCTCTCAAATCCACGGATCACACGTTCGTTACAAAAGTATGCAACACCCAAGAGATATTCACCAAGAGTAATAGATTGAAGATGTGATTTTTAGACTCAACAAAGTCTTGGATGGTTAGAACTAATTGAAAGTATAATGCATACAAGTCAATCATATATGATGATAAAGCATATACTTTGGAGACGATCTTATTTATTTATTAATAAAAGTATTCACTTATTAAAGACATTTAATTATCTACATGATGCTATTTTTATAATATGTAAATAACCCATAGTTTTAAGCAATGCTTTTAGAATCATGATGTTGATCATGCTAATGAGATCTAAATTCTTAGAAAGCTTAAAACTAAAATAGTTCCCAATCGTTGGATTAATAAAAAGGGGATTAGTAAATCCGTATAGATTGGTACATATGTTGTTTGCTCATTGGATGAGGATAATTGATCTCATGATCATTTGTGTGGAGTGTAACGACCCCAAAATTCATACAATACAACTCTCAACATCGGTCGTTAACAATACATCCTTGTTCAGACTTTACATCATTAATTAATGATACAATTACTAAAAATACAGAATATTTAAAGCTTTTATATTATTCCTTCTTTATTATCCCTAAATCTCAACCTTTATCATTACATAACTTTGATTCAACTTTGTTTCATGAATCGCTCCATCAGAGTTATTATAAACTAAAACTTACAACCACGTTCAATAACCCTTATACATCGGGTAAAATTTAAACTTTACAACTCAACATCTGTTAACCATCATACATTATCAAATACATTATATGAAACCTTAAACAGAGTCCAAAATATTAACAATTCAGCCAAAGTATATCAATCTTCATGCATTACATCTGAAATTCACTTCTATGAAATGAAAGAGGTTAACGGGAATTGTCTTGATCTTTCATGCCTTAACACTTACCCCCCCTCGCTGTGCTCGCCCCCCTCGGGGGGGTGTTTTCAACACTCACTGCGCGTCTGGGGCTGACGGTCTCCCTTTGTCGTACGACCTCTAGCCCTGTCAAGTAGCACATAGCGTTACCTTGAATCCTTAACCTGCAAAAGTGATTATTTGCAAGAATGAGCTAGACAGCTCAGCAAGATCTAACAGCTTTCACGCATCACATAGCACATAAATACATGCTCAATATACATCTCATAATAATTAAAGTAACATGGCATACATGCTTTACATCACATAACAAATATAAAGATTGAGTTCCTTACTCAATCAACATTTTTTAATCAATCAATGTAGTCATAAATTGACTTTAACATTTCATGCTTACAACATATATACAATATATCATGCTCTTTGCAAAATAATTTAAAACAGTTCATCATCAAGTGCACGTAGAAAATAGGAACTGAAAGACTTGCCTTGATCGTTGTTTACCAATAACAGTTTAACAGCTTACAGATATCTGCACTTCACGTGCCCTACACAATTATATAATCATACACGTCAACTATTAGTCACATAGCAAAGCATATTAGTTGTAATATAAACTTTACTCTACATCTCATAAACCTTCCTATTATCTATACACAATGTTCAATTTGATTGTAATTCATTCAAGTGTTTAAGTCCTGCTAGGACCACCTATTAGTTTTATATTAACCATATTTCATATATAATAATGTTTGTTTCATTAGAATCGAGACACTATTTAAGTGTATTACGACGTTACACGACGTTTCGACGTTTATACGTCACACGCCTAACTCGCCTCTTTTGCATGTGTTTTGCATGCTCCTATATTGGGCTACATTACTCCATAATATTTCACTCTTATTAAAAACATAATATTAAACAAGGTCATACACACTCGTTACGGCGTTGAGACGCTTGCACGTCCGTACGCCAAACTTGCCTATTCGAACGCCCATACGACACGCATTTGCGCACGCTTAGCACGCCCAACCGAATTGTCTAATACTCAAAGGTTAATGCTAAGTATCATTATAATACCTAATAGTCATGTTATGGAAGTTAGAACATCATTTTACATGGTCTGGAGCATTACATGTGCATACGTGCATGCCCGATGCCCCCTGATTGCCTCCAAAAATACATCCGTCCTAAAAATAACCATTTTGACCCTATCTAACGACCTCAAATTGAAAAACTTAAAGAACAAAAGTTGTAGGCCTACTCGTGGTCGTTCCGGATCATCTTGAATCACCTTAATCCAAGTCCGTATGAAAACGTTATGGCCGTATTACCACAGGAGGTCAAAACAGTCCCAGGCTGACTTTTCCTCCCGGCGCAGCTGCACCCCAAACAGCCTTAGGGGCAGCGTAGCTGCGCCCCTGGCAGCGTGTTACTCGAAATTTTTTTCTAGTTTGTGGTTCTAGCGAATTTTCTAACCCTTTCCTCCTTTCAATCATCATAAATCAAGCTATACACATCCGATTGAGTCCGTTTTTGACTCTATGGATTCGTGAAACACTGAACGACTCATCTATATGATAATTATAAAACTTCAAAAACATTAACAACTCCTTTTAAAGGCTACAATTCAGTGTTCATGCTAATTTTTTATGTTTTACACATATTTAGCGAATTCAATCACTACGAATTCGTTTTACATCCGTTTTGACTCGTTCAACTTGGGTTGTTTTCGTTTTTTCGAGTACTATCATAATACATCATCAATTTTAGATTTCCATCAAGAATTTATCATCAATTTTAGTCTCTAAGTAGACAAAAACATATATTTTTCAACTAAAACTCTCAACTTCATCTTTCAACACATTCTTACTAACTTGATCACTATAAAATAACTTTTAGATGATGTAGAATGGATTAAACATAACCATTAACATATACAACTAATTTCTTAACAAATTAAACATAGAAATCTAATTTCTCAACGAAAACTCAAGAGAATGAAAAAAATAGATTAATACCTTTTGATTCTTCTAAACCCTGTCTAGATGAATTGAAAAACCTTGTTTCTTTTGATTTTTTTAGCATCTCTTCTTCTCTAATTTCATAGAGAACTTTTATTCTCTCTCATTCTCTCCTCTGTTTCTCTCCTTTCTCTTTTCTTCTTTTAGTTTAGGCTTAGAAACAAAACTCGTAAACTTATATAACTGATAATATAATACGTATATTACTAATACTTATTATATTACTTAATATACAATTAAATTAGGGGTTATAGAAATCCAAAAGCCACAAGGTCATGTTTGGCTAGCCCCTTCAAACATCCTTTTAATTTATTTTAATAATTCTCCTTATCATATGGTATATCTTCTTTTCTCTAAATGTCACACGTTAACTATGTTGCTAAATTATTTAGCTAACTACATTGAATAATTATACAATTATAATATGTATAATTATTACTCCATGTATTACGAAATTATATACATAACCCTCAACTTAAAATAATCATTTCCATTAAAATAATTAATATTTATTACCCTTATTTTAATTAACTCACATGAATTATATAATTATAATATATAATTATTTAATTCCTTTTCTCGCATAAATTGTCTCAATACAATTTATTTAATCCATACATCTAATCACTACTTAAATATTAATCAATTTATTTAATACCATCATACTTAAATAAATTATTCCATAATAATTTTCATTGAATATTTATTTTATTCATTAATCATAACACCAATATTTATTTATAATTATATTGGTTCTTCTCATTCTCATACCCATTTACATTCACTTGGCTAAATATAATATATTAAGCCATTACATCAACGTATTACTCTTACATGTAATATATTACCTTCATATTTTATTAAAATAATTATATTTATATTAATTCACTATTTTATTTAAGTGAATACTCACATTATTTATGAGATTTAATTCATAATAATTCCACTGTTAACAATGAATAATAACCAAATTATATTATTTCATAATATAATCTTTAACTTAATTAAATTAATTAATAATATTCAGTTAATTTCCTTTTCGTAATAACTTCATTTAATTTCTTCAATAGTTAAATTAACTATTAAACCTCATCATCCCAATATATGAATATATATATATATATATATATATATATATATATATTTACTTATATGCAAAACATGTCATAATAAGAATTTCATTCATTAAATTCTTATTTTAACAATTTCTGAAAATTCGGGTTGTCACATGGAGACACTAAAGCAAGTATGCAGGTGCTTATTGGAGAATAAGTTCACTGAACGTTACTCGCTAGGGAATATCTAATGGAGTTTTACTTGCCTGTTAATAGGAACTCCTAATGTGATAGTAGTACAAGTGATCCTTGGACTTGAGATCATCATAATATCTTGTATGTAATGAATTATACTTTGACTTATTCCTTAAAAACTCTTAGGATATATCAAAGGGTATACTTGGGTATAACGAGTTACATATGGAGATAATGAATGATCAATAAAGAATCTACCACTTCTAGTAAAAGAAGAGATATTTCCTATATGATTCGTTAAATAACAACCCAGTAGTTCTTGGCCAAGGCAGAATAAAATTAGAAAGGAGTTTCTAGTTTGTATTATTTGGAGTTATGCATTTTCTAATCGAAATACATATAATTAAATAAAATAAGACTTGACAGTAATTTCATGTCTTATATTTAATTGGGATATTGTATGGTAGAAGGATTGAATTGTACGGTAACTATTTACTTACAGGTTCTTTTATGATTAATGTTGAAATCTATATTATCTGGAAAGTCGTTGATTGATAGGAAGACTTATCCCTATTGTAGAATAAATATTATTTATTTAAATAAATTATTAGTTTAATTTATTTATTTAAATAAGATTAGAATTGTTCTAATTGATTTATTCACAACCGGTTTAATATGAAAAACCTAAAGGATCACACCATAAAAGGAAGAATAATTATTTAAGAAGGTAATGACATAATCGTAATAATGTATTAAGTGTAATTAATTTAATCTATGGTGATAGAATAAATTAAATAGCTTAATGTTTATTATTTAATATTTTGGAAATATTAAATATAAATTAATAATAGGAGTCTTATTAATATTTTTATAATTATTATTATTTTAATATTTAAAGGAGTTTAGGAATTAATTTATTATTAGTACTCTCATTTATTCCTAATAAGATTAGGAGGCAAACTTGTTTTTAGGACTAATCAAGTAACGTTTTTCGCAAAAGGCTAAATGGCGAAATTGGTTCTATATATATCAAAAGGTATCATGATTAGTTTTTAAAGAAATCCTGCTGGAACAAAGATTGTGGGACTTCCGCCTTTTTTGAAGTCTTCCTTCAGGTTACTAATTAACATGTTACCTTTTAAAGAATTCGTAACCTTTTAAAGAATTCGTGATTCATTAGGAAATTTTGTCCCAAGAGAATAAAAGTTTTCAAAAAGGTTATTCATTCCAACAATGGTACTTTATATATATATATATATATATATATATATATATATATATATATATGCATTATATATGTAATGTTCTTAATAATTTTATAATTAAAGTAAAGAGTATTTTAATCTTGAAATTGAATTTCATGTAATTTAAAATTGCCCATTAAATGATACTCATATATATATATATATGGAATAGTTTTAATTCATGATATGAATATTTATTTATTGATGCATATGGTGATATGTATGATAATAAATAAGATTGATTATGAGACTATTGACCAATGTGATTGAATTTTATTTTAGTTGAATGCTCTAATGAATGGTTTTATTAAATGAGGTATGCGTACCTCGTCTTCTGTGATTTTTTCTTGATGTAAAATTATATCTCCCTCCTACGTACTTTCCCTTGACTGTTGATCAAGGTTTCTATTTAAATTAAATAGTTTATGTAATAGAGATAATTAGAATAATTTTGAAGAAATTGGAGACCAAGGAGCAAGGAGCGCGTGAAGACCCGTTTGTATGGAGCCTGAGTTTAAATGTATAAGATATTACGAGTTTCAATATATACAAGATATTATGATGATCTCAAGTCTTAGAATCACTTGTACTACTATCCCATTAGGAACATATATTGACAGGAAAGTAAAACTCCATTAGAATTTCTTTATTAGTCACGTTTAGTGAACTTATTCTCCAATAAACACATACATATTTTCTTTAGTATCTCCACACAAATGATCATGAGATCAATCATCCTCATCAACAAAGCAAGTATAGTATGTACTAATCTATCCGAAATCAGTAACCCCCCATTAGTGATCCATACGATTAGGAACATTTTAGTTTTGAGCTATCATGAATTTAGATCTCATTAGCATGATCAACATCATGATTCTAAAAGCATTGCTCAATAACTATGTTTTTATCACATTTATTAATTCAACTAATGAACATGGATAAAGAATGCTTTTTATAAAATAAATTCTCTTATTAATAAATGATTAAGATTACAAAGTAAATGCTTATTACATCAAATGTAATTGGCTTGAGGGTATACTACTTTCAATCTCCCACTCGCACGAAAGTCAATCTCCTTGGTATCTAATACCCATCTTCTTTAAGTGACGATCAAACTGCTGTTGAGTTAACGCTTTAGTAAATGGATCTGCAATGTTATTCTAAGAGTCGACTCTCGCCAGGTTTACATCTCCCCTTTAAATAATTTCTCTAATCAGATGAAAGTGCCGCAACACATGATTAGATTTATGATGAGACATAGGTTCCTTGTCTTGTGCAACATCCTCGTTGTTATCACAATATACAGGCACTAATCCTTGTATACTAGGAACCACTCCAAGTTCAGCAATGAACTTCTTCATCCAAACAACTTCCTTTGCAGCTTCACTTGCTGCTATGTACTCTGTTTTTGTCATTGAATAAACAACTATTTGTTGCTTGCAACTCTTACAACTCACTACACCACCATTTAGGATAAATACATAACTTGAGGTGGATTTGATGTCGTCTTGGTCAATCTAAAAACTTGAGTCTGTATAGCCCTCTAGTTTCAAATCAGACCCACCATACACTAGAAACGCATCCTTAGTCTGTCTCAAGTACTTTAGAATTTTCTTTACGACTTTCCAGTATTCTTCTCCAGGTTTCGACTGATATCTTCTTGTCACTCCAAGTGCATAAGAAATATCAGGTCTTGTGCATATCATCCCATATATGATAGACCCTATTGTGGAAGCATAAGGCGTATTACTCATGCGATCTCTCTCTTCAGGTGTCTTTGGGACATTTTCTTGGAGAGATTCAGTCCAAAACTCATCGATATGAGCCCTCTCATGGAGTCAAACATACCAAACTTCTTTAACATTGATTCAATGTACGCTCCTTGGGTCAAGCCGAGCATCCTTTTAGATTTATCTCTATAAATTTTTATCCCCAATACATATGATGTTTCTTTTAATTCCTTCATGGAGAAGTGTTTAGACAACCATATCTTTACTGATTGTAGCATAGGTATGGCATTCCCTATTAGGTGTATATCATCAACATATAGTACTAGGAATGTCACAACACTCCTACTAACCTTCTTGTACACACAAAATTGTCTCATCAAAACGGATGGTCCATCTGCGAGAAGCTTGCTTCAATCCATAAATGGATCGTTGTAGCTTACAGACTTGATTTGTTCCAACTTTTGAAACAAATCACTCTGGTTGTATCATGTATACATCCTCTTCTAGTTTCTCATTGAGGAAAAGCATGTTCACGTCCATTTGCCAGATCTCGTAGTCACAGTATGCTGTAATAGTAAGCAAAATCCGAATAAACTGGAGCATAATAACTGGTGAGAAGGTTTCATCATAGTCAACTCATTTTCTTTGCTTGAAACCTTTTGCCACCAGTCTGGCCTTATAGGTCTTCACCTTTCCATTAGCCCCAGTCTTTCTTTTAAAGACCCATTTGCACTCTATAGGAACTATGCCTTCTGGTGGTTCAACCAAAATCCACACTTGGTTTTCATACGTGGAGTCCATTTCGGATTTCATGGCAGTTTGCCGTTTCTCTGAGTTTTTACTACTCATTGCCTCATCGTATGTAACTGAATCATCATCCTCTATGATGCGTACCTCATCATTATCATCTATGATGAATCCATAAATTTCTAGTATCTTTGGTACTACTCTTCTAGATTTACAACTTGGCTTCAATACAGAATGTATTTCTACTTGGACAAGTTCATCCACTTGACCTGTAGTGGTTTGTGGTTGTAACGAATGAGAATTTTATATATGAATTTTAATATTTATTGCATTAAATAAATATTTTAATTAATTTATTTATTGAGTTAAATAAATAATTTATATGATTGTTGTGGAGTAATTTAATTAAGTGCAATATGTTAGTTAAATGAATATTTAATATTAAATTGTTGTGCAAGCAATTTTATGGTATAGTTCTAATTTAATTGAGATAATTAAATAAAATGAATATTATGTGATAATTGTTACATGAGATTATGATTAGCGAGTAATTATAATTATTATGTGGTAAATTTTATTTGATTAATTGATGTTAGCTTTAATTTAATTAAATTAGAATGTTGAAATTTAATTAAATAAAGTGTAACATTGAAAGTATGTGTTTAAGGATTTATTAAGTAAATAAAAAGAATTTTAAAGTAGTTTTTCCAAACAAGGCACTCAAAACTATTTTAAATGAATTTTACCAAACAAGGCCTTATACCTATTTTAAAGAGTTTTTACTAAACATGGCCTTAACTACTAAAAAGCTAGTTTTAAAATTAAATGATTTTTGCCAAAAAAGCTTTATGGCTTTTAAAATTCAAAATAAATATAACTGACATATTATTAATATCGTGTAATAAGTATTTGTCAATTATATAATATATGTAATTATATGTATATTAGATATATGTATATTACATTATACGTTAAAGTTAGAGTTAGAGTTAGAAAAACATCAGTTAGAAACAAAGAAGAAAATAGAGTAGAAAAATATACAGAGAGAAAAAGAAGAAGAAGAAGATGAAGAGGAATGAGAAGCTTGAGAAATCAAGAGCAAAGCAAAAAACCATCTTCATCTTCTTCTCCTAATCAACAAGAGTATAATCCTAATTCTAATATTATTTTTTGTTCTTCCATGATTTCATAATAAGAACTTCTCTGTTAAAAATAGTTTTCGTGAAATTATGTGATTATGATGTATATATGTTGTATTGTATATATATATTGTTTATATATGAATTGTATGATGATTTAAGTGATTAAATCCATGTAAACATGATGAACATGATGAAATCATGTTCATCAAAAGTTACAGTGAACTTGTTTTGAAAATATATAGTTCCTTTAAAATCAAAATTCATGTTTGATGGTATTATATTGTATAAATTGATTGTAATACCCGAGAATTTTCTAATATTACAAATAAATATATTAATGAAAATGAGAATTTATTTGAATATAAATGATTTTGTATTATGAGAAGGATTAATTCAATTATATAAAATTGAATAATTATAATAATAATTGTGAAACTTATGGAATTTGCGATAAACTCATTGATAGCCTTGTGTGGCACAGTGACGTAATATAAGAATGATTATATTAATTTAAGCTAACAATTAATCAATATTAATTGTTAATTGTAGAATATTAATTAATTATTATCGTAGAATATTAATTAATTATTGTGGAATATTAACTGTGATTGATTAATAGTATGTGATTATTATTATTGCAAGAAATATAATAATAATAAACCACTTGTTTATAAATATGCTGAGATTTATAGTTGTTAAGGTGATAATTAATCCTACGATTATTAATTAAATATTATTAATAATTACAAGGAATGGATTAATTAATATTATTAATTATTTGATAAGATGAATAATTTATTTATTTGACATTACAAATAATGAAACAAATAAGTAAAATTATTAATATAATAAGATTATATTAATTGTTATGTGCAAGCATGTGACTATGTTATATATACATAAACTATGTAGTAAAATTTATTAAGTTGAAAGGGTTACATAAAGTATTTACGTGGCAATTGTATGTGAAGAGTACATTAAAATAATGTATCATTGATGATTTCTTCTATATATAATGGAATAATAGAATTTAATAAAGAAAATAATGTGGTATAATAATACTCAATTAAATTATATCCGGTAGTAAAATAATGTACATGGATTATATGTGTTCAAATTGCATTTACTACATTATGTGAATTACATGTAGTATTATTGGGATTACATTGTAATGTTAATTATAACCTAAATATATAGTATGAATATATATGTGATAGCCTAAGTGTATAACATATGTTATAACATTTCATTATACAAATTACTAGAATGCTGAGATTGCAATTGGCTTGTTCCATTATATATGACCCATTCTCCTTCACGTGCTAAACTTAAGCCTATGTCTGCTCTATATTCTCAATTTCAGCAAACATTCATAGCTCTCTATTCCTTAAACTCAGCAATGTAGACTAGCAATCATGCAATGGGGAGTGGGAATAATGATTTGATTCACCAACCAACTACCAACTCTCCATTAACCTCTATACAATTCAAATTTACGTTGGTTTGATTTGTGGTATAATTTTATTGCATGTGTAAGGATTTCTCTATAAATAGGAATTCTTCTCCTTCATATTTTCATTGCTGAGAATTTTGTTTAGTGTGAGTTGAGAGCATACAGAGAGTGAGTAATTGTATACTTATCAGAAGAGGAAGTAAGAATTAGCAACAAGTTCATTATAAATTAGCAAAGGTATACTCCTTCCCATGTTCATCATCTCATGTTCTCTGAGATTTACTGATTCTTGAATTAAGCTTGGTCATCATGATAAACTGATTGAGTTATACTTTTTAGTTATTATATAAACTTAGTAACATCTTAGAATGCAATGTGTCTTGCTAGAAATCAAATTCATATAACAATTCCATGTTCTTCATATTATATTCTCTAAGATTTTCTAAATTGCTAAATTCTTGAATTGGTGAAATTGGATGACAATTGGAGGTTAGAATGTTTATTTGATTGTTATATGGCCTTAGTAGTATGTTTAAAGCATAATGTAACTGCTTGGGACTGATTTCGTGAAGTAAATTGGCATTTGGCCTGGAAGTCTGCCGATGCAGGCTGCCTCTTGAATCGAACTACACACGGCGCAGCTGCGCCGGGTTTATGCCCAGGCGCAGCGCAGCTGCGCAGGAACCTGATTCCAGTTTCTGCTTTCTGCTATGTGATAGTTTCTTGCATTGATTTAAACGAACATGTTAACATGGGTAGTACGTATATATGGGTACATAAACCTAACATAAGTATGTTTAAACCAAGATGGTATACCTTTTGACAAAATAACTTATGTTCTTCAAAGTGAACTTAGAGTTTTCAAAAAGGGACTTTGATATATAGGCGCCATGGTTATGTTCTGACTTGTGAGACATATTCGTATGACCTAGACACACACGAAATGCATATTGAGTTAAGTATATATGTATCGTGGTATAATATGAACATGTGAACCTAACTAGTGCACTTTCCTAACGAAAATCAAAGTTTTGAAAATAAACTTTGACATGTGCGTAACACATTGATGTTCTGATTTTCAAGGCATGTTGGTATGAGATAGAGATGCATGAAAGACATATTAACTTATGTATATATGGTTCATAGTATGACAAGAGCGTGTTAGACCTCACTATTGAACATTTCTAACAAAAATACAAGTTTTGAAGGTTGATATTGACATGTAAAGACCATATATACATTCTGATTTTTTGGGCATGTTTATATAACCTTGAAATGCTTGTCGGACACATTAACTTACGTATATAGATTTCGTAATGTAGCATGATAGTGTTAGACCATATTAGTAAACATTATTAATGAAAGTGAAAGGGTTGAACAAATATAAAAGTATTCTTTAAAATGTATACATGCAACGTGATATTATAATATGTTACTTGAATCCGATTTTGACGGTTAACTTATGAAAATGCCATAACTTGCTAAAATAAAATATATTTAGTATTGATTGTGGTCTTATGTGATATTAATAATATGAGAGTATGTTTACTATTTGTGGTAGTCTCACATGATAGTAATAATGTATGAAGATGACTAACTTGAGAAGAGGAACGTTAATGATAAAAGACATTAAAAGTTGAGACTTGTGAAATTATATGATACTGTATAACTAGGTCAAGACTAAGCTTATGTGTTAATCATATATATGAGATGAGATAAAATGTTAAACTATATGACTAATGGATATCATATATACGTAACTATATTAAGATAGGATTCGAAAAGTGTTGATTAAGTTACGGGGATAAACTACGCTTAAGGCAAGTTTCCTAACTTACACTCTTTTACTATGCAAGTATTCTATCCTTGTACAATGCAAGTTATCTTACTTACTCGTTCATTGAGCTAGTACGTTTAAAACTCTTGTGAAAACTATTATTCATGTTGAAATCGGTATTGTTCTTCAATATTATGAAAGTGTCTATGCCATTCGATTCGACTAGACTATATGCATGTTTATAAAAACTGTCCAAACCTTTTGATTGGTGCGAAACTCTAAAAACTGAGTTGAACAACCCTTATGGTAAGGGGAGTGTTTAATGTTGGAAGCCCCAACACACGCGTGATTATTACTGTGGTGTTATGCATAACATAGAGTATTGTAGACTGATCATCTATCATACTTATTTCTTTTGGGTTATCAGTTTAATATTGATGATTCTAGTAGATGTTCAATAGTCCTTAGTGACTGCTCAGTATATTTGATTCAAGAATTGTTGATATTCGTTGTTCATAATATTATTCTGAAACTCTGAATTATCTTAGAGATTATACTTTGATATTTCAAACTCGTGATATAATACTCATCACCTTATTGTATATTACTTGCTGAGCAATTTGTGCTCATTCTTGCTTTTCCTAAAACTTTTCAGTGAAGGCAGAGCAGGGCGGACCTTCGAGTGTTGATAAAGGCAAGGGCAAGGCTACTAACTAGCTTGTTCCTTTATGTTTAAAATTGTTATGTTGTATTAAGACTGTCTTCAGACTATGTTTAAGCTTAAGAAGGTTTATGTAATAAGTCTTTATTCGATATTATTATGTAATCTATTAAGTACTGTAGGTTGCGAGACTTGGGAGAATAATTATAATAAATCATTGTAAATTATTCTAGATTAGATATTCCGCTGTGAATGTGTGATTTTAGTTATTATTGTATTACAATGAGCACGTGATGAACCAAATTCGAGTGACCAAGTGGCGGTCCGAATTTGGGAGTGTCACAGGCTGGTATCAAAGCTGTAGTTATAAACCTTAGGAACGAGTGTCCTTAGACTATAACTTAGGCGAACTTAGAAGTTAGGAAGGAGATAAAACTCATGTAGAGTTTTCCTTGAGAGACTTAGTCTTTTATGAAATGTAACTTCATTTTATACAATGAACTTATGTTTTATTTAACATTCTAATGGAGTTGTTGTTGTTTGTTTTGTGTTTGTGATTGTAGGATGGCAGATATGGGAGTACCCACTAGAGTGGCTGAGGATGAGCCCAGGATATTCATGTAGTGTACGAGGCACCCTTAGAGGCTGTGCCAGTACAGGCTGTGGCACCATCCGAGTCTGACGACAAGGATGAGATAGAGGTAGAGTTTGAATCCGAGGAAGAGCCGATGGAGGACGAGCCGATTGAGGACGAGCCTTCGGAGGAGGAGCCCATGGAGGACTCCTATGAGCCTAACTTAGATGAGCATATACTAGGCGAGTATGAGGAGCGGATCCTAGAGTTGGACTGCAGAGTCCAGGAGTTAGAGGCAGAGGCCCAAGAGAGAGAGTCAGAGTTGCAGAAGCTGAGGGACGAAGACCATCAGAGAAAGCTGGCCATGCAGGAGCTAGAGGTAGAAATTGCTTATCACAAGGAGGTTGGAATTCAGATGGGGACTTTATTTCACAAGGCAGTGGCTAGGAACGTGGATATAGCAGGGAAGCTAGAAAAGGTAGAATAAAGGGAACTAAACGAGAAGACTGAGAAGGAAGCACTTCGTACTCAGTTGGAATTAGAGGTGATGGATAGGATACACTTCGAGGAGAAGTGGGAGGCTGCCCATGAAAGAGCTGACGACCTAGAGGATGAGGTCAAATGCAAGAAGAGGAAAATGAACAAGATGGGGTACGTGTTCCGTTCGACATTTGAGAGAGTGCTTGATGGTGTGTACCACTACCCGACAGAACAGGTACAGACTCTACATACTATGAGTCAAGAGCTGGTAGCTGATATAGCACAGTTAGAGTACAAGAGCGCTGTGGAGCGTGGTATGATGTGATGAGATTTCCTTAGATGGTCTAGTAGTAGTTTAGTAGCATTTATCTTTATGTGTTGAACATACTATGTTGTAATCCCAATCTTTTGTGTAAGATGTGGGATAGTGATGTAAACCCCGTGTAAGCTTTTGTTATAGGGGTAGTATGGTAATAGGTTGATATATTCCCCGTCTTTTGTGATATTAGGGGATATATGTGATAACATTTATAGCAGTATGCTAAGATAATCATGTAATGAAATGAAATGGCATATGAATATAAATGGAGTTTATTCAGAAACGTGTTATAAATTTATTCTTTTTATTTTAAAAGAAATACTTAAGTGACATAACTGAGTAAAAATAAAATGAAAATTTGTGATGCAGATCATGGCACCAAGACGTAGATTGACTGCACCCGAAGAATCTGTTAATAACGAGAGGGAACAAGTTGACCCGATCCAGAAACTGGTAGACTTGTTAGGAGAAGCCTTAAGGGAAGGAACAATGAACCCGTTCGCCCCAACCCTCAAGTTGTCCCAGTAACAACCTTCAAAGACTTTAGAAGTGTAGGACCTCCAGTATTCGAAGGTACTACTAACCCGATAGTTGCGCAAACTTGGATCAAGGAAATCGAGAAGGCCTTCACTATAGCCCGCGTGGGTGAAGACCAAAAGACCGTATTCACCACGTACATGATGAGGGGAGAAGCAAACTATTGGTGGGAGGCTAATCAGTAGAGAGCGGGAGAAGGGACAATAACCTGGGATAGGTTTAAGACGCTGTTCTTCGAGAATTACTTCCCGAAGAGCATGAAAAATAAAATGGAGGTGAAATTCCTAGAGTTAAAACAAGGTGAGATGACGGTGGCGCAATACGCGGCTAAGTTCAACGAACTAGCGCGATTTGCAGAACACCAAGTTGGTGATGAAGAGAGGAAGGCTAGACGATTTGAATAAGGACTGAAGCCTTGGCTATTCAATAAGGTGTCAGTTCTTCAGATCGATTTTTTTGCAACACTACTGGAAAAGGCTATTATTACTGAGGGAGGAAGTGAAGCTTTGAGCTTGTACAACAAAGAGAAGAAAGGAAAGAATGCTGGAGGAGAGAATCGTACTGGAGGAAGCAGCAGTGGAGGAAGTAATTTGGGAAAGAGAAAGTGGGAGAATAACAACAACAACAATAAACAAGGTGGGAGTCACCAAGGTAGTTTTAAGAAAAGGAGTGAGACTTGTAATAAGTGCGGGAGAAGTCATCAGGGGGAATGCTGGAAAGGAAAAAAGCATGTGTTATAATTGCGGCCTGGAGGGGCACATATTGCCAAATTGCCCAAAATCGAAGAAAATCAGGGGATGCTTTGCATGTGGCTCAACTGAGCACCGAATTAAGGATTGCCCGAAGAAGGGAAGTGGAGGAGGTAGTAGCCAAAAAAGAGGGAACAAACTGATGATCAGCGGATCGGCACAATCCAACCGCCCAACCTCCCAACCGCCAGAACATTTAACATGACCGTCCAGGACGCAGTGGCTGCAAAGGACGTGGTGTCAGGTATAATCCCAATCAATGATATAAATGCTTATGTATTATTTGATTCGGGTGCCACCTGTTCTTTTGTATCTGAAGAATTTGCTAGTAAACTTATTACACCCCGAGAACTATTAGAAAAAGCCCTTGAACATAGAAGTTGCGAATAAGAAAATGATCCATATAGAATACATTTATCAAAATTATCGCGCAAACATTAGAGAACATGAACTGAGCGTAGACTTGATTCCTATTAGATTGGGAGAATTTAACGTAATACTGGGAATGGATTGGTTGTATAACCATGCTGCGATAATTAACTGTCAGAACAAATGTGTGAACCTTCAGACTCCGAGTAAGTCTAAGGTAGTGTTTTATGGTAGCTCATCGCTTAAGCAATCGTGTTGCGTTACGATGATGCAGGCCAAGAAATTGTTAAGGAAATGATGTGTAGGTTATTTAGCTTACATCGTAGATACTCGAAAAAAGGGAGTAGAAATTAAGGATATATCCGTAGTGAATGAATTTCAAGACGTGTTTCCTGACGATTTGCCTGGTCTTCCGCCAGACAGAGAAATTGAATTCATAATAGACTTAGCACCGGGAATGGCACCGATTTTGAAAGCTCCATATCGTATAGCGCCGGTAGAAATGAAGGAATTGATGATACAACTGCAAGAGTTATTGGATAAGGGTTACATTCGACCGAGTGTGTCTCCTTGGGGAGCATCAGTGTTATTTGTTAAGAAAAAGGACGGATCGATGAGGCTCTGATTCGATTATCGAGAATTGAACAGAGTAACGATCAAGAACTGATATCTGTTACCAAGGATAGACGACTTATTTGATTAACTGAAGGGAGCGAAATGTTTCTCAAAGATCGACCTACGAACAGGATATCATCAACTGAAAGTAAGGGATGAGGACATACCGAAGACTGCTTTTTGAACCCGTTATGGACACTACGAGTTTTTGGTAATGTCATTAGGTTTGACTAATGCTCTGGCAGCATTTATGGACTTGATTAACCAAGTTTTCAAGCCATACTTAGATAAATTTATGGTAGTTTTTATCGACGACATTTTGATCTACTCAAAGACAGAGGAAGAACACACCGAACATCTGAAGATTGTTTTAGAGGCACTAAGGAAAGAAAAGATGTATGCAAAATTTTGGATGGAGAAGGTTCAATTCTTAGGCCACATAGTGGAAAAGAATGGAATCTCAGTAGACCCTGCAAAGGTTGAAGCAGTGAGTAATTGGGAACAACCAAGAACACCGACGGAGGTGAGAAGTTTCTTAGGGTTAGCTGGGTACTATCGAAGATTTATCCAAGATTTTTCTAAAATAGCAACCCCGTTGACTAATCTGATGAGGAAGACGGTGAAATTTGTATGGACCGACAAATGCGAAGAGAGTTTTCAGGAGTTGAAGAAG
This sequence comes from Panax stipuleanatus, assembly GCA_020205555.1. Lineage (NCBI taxonomy): Eukaryota > Viridiplantae > Streptophyta > Magnoliopsida > Apiales > Araliaceae > Panax > Panax stipuleanatus. Next base: position 128,803,898 of record CM035121.1, read on the forward strand.
AGATTGAGCGAAGCGCCTGTGTTATTATTACCAGATGATGCGGGAAATTTTATGGTGTATAGTGACGCATCGCACAAGGGACTTGGTTGCTGCTCATGAAACACGGTAAAGTCATTGCGTATGCATCACGACAATTGAAGGATTATGAAAAACGATACCCTACTCACGACTTAGAGTTAGCGGCAGTAGTTTTTGCGTTGAAGATTTGGAGGCATTATTTGTACGGGGGAAAATGTGAGATATACACGGACCACAAAAGTCTTAAATATATCTTCACACAGAAGGAGTTGAATATGCGGCAGAGGAGGTGGTTAGAATTAATCAAAGACTATGACTGCGATATTCTTGATCACCCGGGAAAGGCAAACGTGGTTGCCGACGCTCTGAGCAGAAAAGGAAGGGAGAAATTGTTTAATTTGACGACTCAAAAAGAGTTGATAAGAGAGATGGAGAAATTGGAGATAGAAGTGAAAGGACTAGGAAAGTCTGAAGAGAAGTTGTTTGTAATGGAAGCTCATCCGACATTGTTGGATAGAGTAAAGGAAGCATAGGAAAAAGATGAAGAATCTGAGAAGATCAGAAAAAGGATCACAGAAAATGAGGAAGAGAAATTTCGAATGGATAAAGACGGTATTTTGAGATTTGGAGAAAGAGTATGGGTACTAGCGGTAACCGAGCTAAGGGAAGAGATTTTGCACGTGGCACACAATACAACGTATTCTGTTCATCCGGGAGGCATGAAGATGTACTGAGATTTGAGACAACATTTTTGGTGGCCCAATTTGAAATGGAAAGTTGCAGAGTGCGTTAGTAGATGTTTGACTTGCCAACGCGTAAACGCAGAGCATCAGCGGCCGAGTGGTTTACTACAACCGTTGGAAATACCAGAGTGGAAATGGGATAATATTACGATGGACTTCGTGGTAGGACTTCCAGATACGTAGAAAGGTTATGATGCCATTTGGGTTATTGTGGATCGACTTACGAAGACCGCACATTTTTTATCGATCAAGATCCGTTACAATTTGAATCAATTAGCGAGCCTATACGTAAAGGAGATTGTTTCGCAATATGAAGTGTCGGTGTCTATTGTCTCTGATCGAGATCCGCGCTTCACGTCAAATTTTTGGAAGAGTTTACAAGAGAGAATGGGAACACAGTTGAGGTTGAGTACGGCTTATCATCCTCAGACAGATGGACAAAGTGAATGAACTATACAAACGCTAGAGGACATGCTTAGAACTTACGTGATGGACTTCAAGGAAAATTGGGACGACCATCTACCTTTAGTAGAATTTACATATAACAATAGTTACCATGCGAGTATCGGCATGCCACCGTACGAAGCTCTTTACGGGAGAAAGTGCAGAACGCCATTATGTTGGGATGAAGTCGGAGAGCGACGAATACTCGGACCAGAGTTAGTACAACAAACCGGAGACGTGGTAACAGTGAGAAGAGCCAGACTTGTAGCAGCTCAAGATCGCCAGAAGAAATACGCATATTTGCATCTGCAGGACCGGCACTTTAAAGTCGGTAGTTTTGTTTTCCTTGAAAGTATCTCCATGGAAGGAAAAAATCCGTTTCGGCAAGAAAGGAAAACTGAGTCCAAGATTCATAGGACCGTTCGAGATACTGAAGCGAGTGGGCAAAGTGGCATACAAAGTTGCGTTACCACCCGAATTGGAGCACATCCACAACGTGTTCCACATATCCGTGTTGCGACCATACAAGGCTGACTACAAGCACGTGATTTCTTACGAGCCCATTCAAGTGGAGAAGAACTTGGCGTACGAAGAGATTCCTGTCCAGATATTAGATAGGAAAGAGCAAACCTTGAGAAATAAAATTATATCTTCTGTAAAAGTACTTTGGCGTAACCACGATGTCGAGGAGGCAACATGGGAGTTAGAAGAAAGGATGATGAGGGACTATCCCCATCTATTTGTGTAACCTTGTATCAATTCCGAGATGGAATTTTTATAAGGGGGAGGATGTAATATCCGAGAATTTTCTAATATTATTAAATAAATATATTAATGGAAATGAGAATTTATTTGAATATAAATGATTTTGTGTTATGAGAAGGATTAATTCAATTATATAAAATTGAATAATTATAATAATAATTGAGAAACTTATGGAGTTTGCGATAAACTCGTTGATAGCCTTGTGTGGCACAGTGACGTAATATAAGAATGATTATATTAATTTAAGCGAACAATTAATCTATATTAATTATTAATTAAAAAATATTAATTAATTGTTATCGTAGAATATTAATTAATTATTGTGAAATATTAACTGTGATTGATTAATAATATGTGATTATTATTATTACAAGAAATATAATAATAATAAATCACTTGTTTATAAATATGCTGAGATTTATAGTTGTTAAGGTGATAATTAATCCTACGATTATTAATTAAGTGTTATTAATAATTAAGAGGAATGGATTAATTAATATTATTAATTATTTGATAAGATGAATAATTTATTTATTTGACATTACAAATAATGAAACAAATAAGTAAAGTTATTAATATAATAAAATTATATTAATTGTTATGTGCAAGCATGTGACTATGTTATATATACATAAACTATGTAGTAAAGTTTATTAAGTTGAAATGGTTACATAAAGTATTTATGTGGCAATTGTATGTGAAGAGTACATTAAAATAATGTATCATTGATGATTTCTTCTATATATAATGGAATAATAGAATTTAATAAAGAAAATAATGTGGTATGATAATACTCAATTAAATTATATCCGGTAGTAAAATAATGTACATGGATTATATGTGTTCAAATTGCATTTACTACATTATGTGAATTACATGTAGTATTATTGGGATTACATTGTACTGTTAAATTATAACCTAAATATATAGTATGAATATATATGTGATAGCCTAAGTGTATAACATATGTTATAACATTTCATTGTACAAATTACTAGAATACTGTGATTGCAATTGGCTTGTCCTGTAACGACCCCAAAATTCATACAATAATATTTTCCTTCTCGATCGTTTAACAATACAACTTTATTCTATCTGTACATCAGTATTCGATATACAATCATTACAAAAATGCGAAATATTTAAAACTTTTATAAAATCTTTCTTTATTGCCCTGAATCGCAACCTTTATATTACATCTATTCGATTCAAATCTATATCATGAATCGCTACAACAAAATGACTATACAAAGTCTTACATAATAAAACAATATCCATCTACATTGGATAGCTCAACTTACAACTTAACAACTAAGTTACAATCAAAACATCAGCTAAAATTTGAAATTGAACATAAGTAATATTCTTGAACATTGATCTCTATAAATCACTTAACACGTATCTTTACCTTTGCATCCTTGACCTGCAAAAATGGTTATTTGCAAGAGTGAGCTCGACAGCTCAGCAAGTTCTAACAGTTTTCATGCATAGCACATAATAGCATACTCAACATACATCTCATAAAAATTAAAGTAACATGGCATATAAGCTTCAGTTCACATAGCAAATATAAAGATTGAGTTCCTTACTCAATCAACATTCTTTAATCAATCAATGTAGTCATAAATTGACTTTAACATTTATGTTTACAACATATATAACATATCATGCTCTTTACAAAATAATTTAAAACAGTTCATAATATCATCAAGTTCACGTAGAAAATAAAAACTGAAAGACTTGCCTGACTCGTAGATTACCAAATACCGAAAAATAGCTTAATATAATCTACTTCATGATCCTACATAACGTATTACAATACGCATCAATTATTAGTCACCTAGCAACGCTTATCAAACGTCTAAGTAAATACTACTTTATACTTTCTAATTCTCTTCTACTCGTTTAACACTCGCTGTCAAACCATATATATAATTAACAATATCATTTAATTATCACATAGCTAATCCTCATCGTTAGTTAACCAATCTAGGTTAATTCATTCCTCATTAACTATTAAATTAATAATTATTATCACATAATAATTTACATCACATACTCACATTACATTTTATCATAATCATATTCTATATCACATGATTAATCAATTAATAATTACATACTCATATTAAATTATAATTTAAACATCCACTTTAATCACATTATAATTAAACAATTTATAATTGCACTATTTATAACTTACTTTAAACCATTACTCTAATTAATCAAATTATAATTAAATAAATTATAATTTATAATTAATCAAACTACATCATGCATTAAATTATAATTAAACCAATTATAATTTAAATTTAAACATTTACTTTGATTAAATCAATCAACTCAATCCATTATAATTTAACAATTATAATTTACATTAAACATTTACTATAATTATTTTAAATTACAGTTACACATCATGTTAACAAAATTATAACTAAATAAATTACAACTTAAGCTAACCATTTAGTTTAATAAATCAAATACTAATTTAAGGTTTTCACAACCTTCTTTCTTTTAAACTTTGAAATCGTCAAATACCTATTAACAATATCTTATTGAAAATCTTGGTTCATGTGTAACACATAACCATTATCATTAACCTATACAATTTGAGTTTTAAAAACTGTACAATTAATTAAAGTTTTCTGCCTCTGTTCAGGGTCCGGCGTAGCTGCGCCACTCATTGCCTTGACACCGGCGCAGCTGCGCAGGTGTCAAACATGAGGAAACCCAGCGGCGCAGCTGCACTGCTTCTGCCCTTGCTGCCTGCGCAGCTACGCCAGTACGAGGGCAGAAACAGAGCAGCAATGACACTGTCATGCCAACAAACGACAATTACAAGCAATTCCCACAATGTAAGGTACTCACATGCACTAATACACATGCTATACATGATCCGAATCACAAAATTTGTCTAAGCAACAATAATCAAAAGGTTTTAGAAACCAATTTTACTATTTTCATAAAGTCTATACCTTTATCAAACAATTCACCGTAAATCCAATTCTCAACCAATTAACTTCATAATTCATGTATTATCTTCGTTATTGAAGATAGTATCATACAAAATCTAAATATGCATATATCACATAAGTAATTATAAATTTTTCATTCTAAACTCAACCAAAATATGAAAATTTCTTAAGAACACAAATTCTTCATAAAAACTTGTTTTATAACAAATTTTGATTTCTGAAAATCGTACACAGCATACAATTCACTTATATGAACACAACTTATATATTTAATTCATGGTTATACAAATTTCTCGTTAACTTACAAACACAGAGAACTAATATTTATGAATAATCATAAAAATATATTTAAAAACACGAATTGAGATTATAACCTTGTTTTGCTTAGAAGGACAAGATGAAGATGGTGGTGTGTTTGACTTTCTCAAACTTCATCTTCCTCTTTCTTCTTTCTCCCTCCTTCTCTTTTCTCTCTATCTTTTCTCTGTGTTTTCTCTTCTCTTTCTCTGTATTTCTTTTTGTTTCTAACACTGACTATTTTCTCTAACTCTTGTTTTAATCTAACGTATATTGTAATATACATATATCTATATACATATAATACAATCATAAATATAAACATAATAACCCTTATTAATTATAATAATTACAATTAATATATAAGTTACAAATTTGAATTTTAAAACCATTAAGGCTTGTTTGGCAAAATAAGTTATTTTAAAAATAGGTTTTAATAGTTAAGGCCCTGTTTGACAAAACGGATTTAAAATAATGCAAGGGCCTTGTTTGGGAAAACAGTTTTAAAACTTTTAATACTTTTAACACATAATCTTAATGTTACATTTTAATTAATTAAATCTTAACATTATAATTTAATTAATTAAAAGTCTAACATCAATTAATCACATAATTATAATTACTCGCTAATTATAATTTCATATAACACTCATCATATAACTCATCTAATTTAATTATCTCAATTCAATTAGAACTATAACATAAAATCGTTACATCAATTAAATAAAATATTAAATATTTATTTAATTAATATATTACACTTAATTATATTACTCCATAATAGTCACATAATTATTTATTTAACTCAATAAATAATTCAATTAACATATTTATTTACTCCAATAAATATCAAAATTAACATTTAAATTATCTTCACATAAATTCACATATTTTACCATATATGACACGTATTCACATACTCAAACTCAAAACATCAGATAATAAGAATTTTATTTATAAAATTCTCATTTATAAATTTTAAAAATCTGGGATGTCACATCCTTCCCTCCTTATAAGGATTCCGTCCTCGGAATCACCAAAACCCTACTTTTCTCAAGTTTTCATCAACTTTTTTTTAAAACATTTATCGTTGGATAACTTCAACACCTTACATTAATATAGGTTTTATATTTCCTACTACATTCAGTTCTTCAACAAATTTTTGGTTTTATTTCGTAACCCTAAATTAAACACAATTATGTTTCAAATATTATATATTCTCTAACTCGTTCATTTCCTTTCTAAGGATCATTACTACATACTTTACTGGTCGAATTAATATATTTCGTACTTCACCATCTATAATTATTCGGGTTATCACATTCACCCATTCTTCTAAGAATTTCTTCCTCGAAATTTAAGTCTATCAATCTATATATATCATTATATCAAAATAGATTTTACGCTAGTCCCTACTCACTGGATTAAGGCGTTCAACAACTACTTCTTTCTGAAGAATATCCTTCTTACTACATTCTCCTTCAGAATAATAAGAATATTCCGCAATTGCTCAATAATTAGGAAGCGATATAAATAACTCAGGAATTTAAAAGATTCCAATAATGCTAAGTGGTCGCAAGACCTTGAACTTATTTTTAGGTTTAATAGTGCTTCACCCCCGGTACTTCACACTATAAAACCACATCGGTACTCTAGGTGGCCAGCCTATTGCACCCCTACGTCGAGCCCAAACGTAGTATATCGTAACGACTATATGCGTTACATTCGGAACTATAGTCTCCGATAACATGTCCCCCTTTTATAAGGTTGTTCACCTCAGCTTCTTAACATTGGAATCCACACCAAAACAATTTGGTTTGGTATAGTTTGACAAAGAACACTTGAATTTCATGAACATCTTTCAATATTTGTCTAGCTGAATCAAGTAGCATAGACTTCTAACAATAATTCGGACATCAATCGAAATATATATATATATATATATATATATATGTATATATATTTTTAACTAACTCAATAAAATAAATATATATTTTATTTTATTTTTTCGTCTAAGGAAACTAAAAGTAAATAAATCTTCTTTTTTTTATATAGAGTTTAAGGAAACTAAAAATAATAATAAATCTTTTCACAATATCCTGATACCGTATCGTAGTACTGATACGTTGAGGATTTCGTCATTACATGACATCGTCATACTACATCATACCATAGTGGGTTGGCGATCATACGATCACATCCAACACTAGGTTTAACTGCATTGATAACTTCCTCGATTGTTTTTACACCATATCAAATGGTGCATATGAAATACATTTTGAAGATTTAAAATCATTTTGTCCAGCTGAAGCAATTACCATAGACATGTGAATAATGGCACTATTTTAAAAATTCATTGGTTCCATCATTGATCCAATGTTTTTCAAGAAAACAGAAGTGCAATATCATCACGAAGTCAATAAATTTTGAAAATCTAGCAAAGTTAGGAGATTTAGAATATAAAAACTTTCTCCATCAATTAAATCTTTACTCCATCATTACTTAATCATTCTATCAACCTTAAACAACATCAATGCTTCCTATACCATAACTTTTCTATACCCAGTATAGTTCATCAAACTTACCACACTTTCGAAGTTCAAGAACTTGCCACAATAATATGAGTTTAAGAACTTATCCTAGCAATACGTAGTCAAAGAACTGATCAGAGACTGTCCATATGCTTAGGGATTCAAAACATACATACGATTATGAGTCACAAGCTTACCATAAGTATGAGTTTTAAGAACTCGCCTAACCTTAAGATCATCTAATCAAATCTTAATATCATCTAATCTAATCTCTATTGACTCTAACTATCAAATATAATATGAGAAAAGAATCACCTCTTCGTCATATATATATCGATAGCGCGACACCAACCTTCCAACGATTATCAATATGATAAGCCAAGTGTAAGCACAAAACCCTGCCCATACAAAGATTTGTACAACTCAGTCACGACATGAGTCCTCAGTTGAAATCCCACTTAACTCTATCTTCTTCTTAACTTCTCGCTCTATACTTGATACAGATTTTCTGTATCTCATCATTTATAACTCCTCGTGAGTTAATCTCGTACTATATCATACTACATTCTCGTTATAGCATCAAACTATAACTATTCAATTATTACAGACCATCTGTCTTTCAACTTCAAAAGATATCACGTCGTGATCTTATTTTATAATCATCTCCCTTATGATTCTTTTCTTATCTCATTATCGTTTTGTTTTAAAAACTTCTTATCTCTACCTTTCATCATGTTATATCATGACCTCATTATGATTTAATCTTATAGACTTCGTCTATTCATCGTTATTCGTCATCTAGATCATTGGAGTTAGGCAACTCCTGGATTTTATCTCTACATCTCTTCAAGATTCTTCTTTGAATCTTCTTGTTTATTATTCAATTCTCGTTCTTTAAGAATTTCTAATTCCATTCCTGTTGCTCAAAATTTTATTCGGGTTTTATTCCTCGTTATTCTCACCTTCTTCTTATAACATTTCTAGAACTTAACTCATCCTATACTTCTATGTATGTGAAAGGAATCACCTTTTCATTATACGTGACTTAACTTAACTTCTCATTCTCTAAGGTCATAGCCTAAGGTACTCTTACCTAAGGTGTATAACCTACATCTCTGATACCAACTGTAACGACCCAAAAATTCATACAATAATATTTTCCTTCTCGATCGTTTAACAATACAACTTTATTCTATCTGTACATCAGTATTCGATATACAAGCATTATAAAAATGCGAAATATTTAAAACTTTTATAAAATCTTTCTTTATTGCCCTGAATCGCAACCTTTATATTACATCTATTCGATTTAAATCTATATCATGAATCGCTACAACAAAATGACTATACAAAGTCTTACATAATAAAACAATATCCATCTACATTGGATAGCTCAACTTACAACTTAACAACTAAGTTACAATCAAAACATCAGCTAAAATTTGAAATTGAACATAAGTAATATTCTTGAACATTGATCTCTATAAATCACTTAACACGTATCTTTACCTTTGCATCCTTGACCTGCAAAAATGGTTATTTGCAAGAGTGAGCTCGACAGCTCAGCAAGTTCTAACAGTTTTCATGCATAGCACATAATAACATACTCAACATACATCTCATAAAAATTAAAGTAACATGGCATATAAGCTTCAGTTCACATAGCAAATATAAAGATTGAGTTCCTTACTCAATCAACATTCTTTAATCAATCAATGTAGTCATAAATTGACTTTAACATTTATGTTTACAACATATATAACATATCATGCTCTTTACAAAATAATTTAAAATAGTTCATAATATCATCAAGTTCACGTAGAAAATAGAAACTGAAAGACTTGCCTGACTCGTAGATTACCAAATACCGAAAAATAGCTTAATATAATCTACTTCATGATCCTACATAACGTATTACAATACGCATCAATTATTAGTCACCTAGCAACGCTTATCAAACGTCTAAGTAAATACTACTTTATACTTTCTAATTCTCTTCTACTCGTTTGACACTCGCTGTCAAACCATATATATAATTAACAATATCATTTAATTATCACATAGCTAATCCTCATCGTTAGTTAACCAATCTAGGTTAATTCATTCCTCATTAACTATTAAATTAATAATTATTATCACATAATAATTTACATCACATACTCACATTACATTTTATCATAATCATATTCTATATCACATGATTAATCAATTAATAATTACATACTCATATTAAATTATAATTAAATAAATTATAATTTAAACATCCACTTTAATCACATTATAATTAAACAATTTATAATTGCACTATTTATAACTTACTTTAAACCATTACTCTAATTAATCAAATTATAATTAAACAAATTATAATTTATAATTAATCAAACTACATCATGCATTAAATTATAATTAAACCAATTATAATTTAAATTTAAACATTTACTTTGATTAAATCAATCAACTCAATCCATTATAATTTAACAATTATAATTTACATTAAACATTTACTATAATTATTTTAAATTACAGTTACACATCATGTTAACAAAATTATAACTAAATAAATTATAACTTAAGCTAACCATTTAGTTTAATAAATCAAATACTAGTTTAAGGTTTTCACAACCTTCTTTCTTTTAAACTTTGAAATCGTCAAATACCTATTAACAATATCTTATTGAAAATCTTGGTTCATGTGTAACACATAACCATTATCATTAACCTATACAATTTGAGTTTTAAAAAATGTACAATTAATTAAAGTTTTCTGCCTCTGTTCAGGGTCCGGCGTAGCTACGCCACTCATTGCCTTGACACCGGCGCAACTGCGCAGGTGTCAAACATGAGGAAACCCAGCGGCGCAGCTGCACTGCTTCTGCCCTTGCTGCCTGCGCAGCTGCGCCAGTACGAGAGCAGAAATAGAGCAGCAATGACACTGTCATGCCAACAAACGACAATTACAAGCAATTCCCACAATGTAAGGTACTCACATGCACTAATACACATGCTATACATGATCCGAATCACAAAATTTGTCTAAGCAACAATAATCAAAAGGTTTTAGAAACCAATTTTACTATTTTCATAAAGTCTATACCTTTATCAAACAATTCACCGTAAATCCAATTCTCAACCAATTAACTTCATAATTTATGTATTATCTTCGTTATTGAAGATAGTATCATACAAAATCTAAATATGCATATATCACATAAGTAATTATAAATTTTTCATTCTAAACTCAACCAAAATATGAAAATTTCTAAAGAACACAAATTCTTCATAAAAACTTATTTTATAACAAATTTTGATTTCTGAAAATCGTACACAGCATACAATTCACTTATATGAACACAACTTATATATTTAATTCATGGTTATACAAATTTCTCGTTAACTTACAAACACAGAGAACTAATATTTATGAATAATCATAAAAATATATTTAAAAACACGAATTGAGATTATAACCTTGTTTTGCTTAGAAGGACAAGATGAAGATGGTGGTGTGTTTGACTCTCTCAAACTTCATCTTCCTCTTTCTTCTTTCTCCCTCCTTCTCTTTTCTCTCTATCTTTTCTCTGTGTTTTCTCTTCTCTTTCTCTGTATTTCTTTTTGTTTCTAACACTGACTATTTTCTCTAACTCTTGTTTTAATCTAACGTATATTGTAATATACATATATCTATATACATATAATACAATCATAAATATAAACATAATAACCCTTATTAATTATAATAATTACAATTAATATATAAGTTACAAATTTGAATTTTAAAACCATTAAGGCTTGTTTGGCAAAACAAGTTATTTTAAAAATAGGTTTTAATAGTTAAGGCCCTGTTTGACAAAACGGATTTAAAATAATGCAAGGGCCTTGTTTGGGAAAACAGTTTTAAAACTTTTAATACTTTTAACACATAATCTTAATGTTACATTTTAATTAATTAAATCTTAACATTATAATTTAATTAATTAAAAGTCTAACATCAATTAATCACATAATTATAATTACTCGCTAATTATAATTTCATATAACACTCATCATATAACTCATCTAATTTAATTATCTCAATTCAATTAGAACTATAACATAAAATCGTTACATCAATTAAATAAAATATTAAATATTTATTTAATTAATATATTACACTTAATTATATTACTCCATAATAGTCACATAATTATTTATTTAACTCAATAAATAATTCAATTACGATATTTATTTACTCCAATAAATATCAAAATTAACATTTAAATTATCTTCACATAAATTCACATATTTTACCATATATGACACGTATTCACATACTCAAACTCAAAACATCAGATAATAAGAATTTTATTTATTAAATTATCATTTATAAATTCTAAAAATCTGGGATGTCACATCCTTCCCTCCTTATAAGGATTCCGTCCTCGAAATCACCGAAACCCTACCTTTCTCAGGTTTTCATCAAATTTCTTTAAAAATATTTATCGTTGAATAACTTCAACACCTTACATTAATATAGGTTTTATATTTCCTACTACATTCAGTTCTTTAACAAATTTTTTGTTTTATTTTGTAACCCTAAATTAAACACAATTATGTTTCAAATATTATACATTCTCTAACTCGTTCATTTCCTTTCTAAGGTTCATTACTACATACTTACTCATCGAATTAATATATTTCGTACTTCACCATCTATAATTATTCGGGTTATCACATGTCCCATTATATATGATCCATTCTCCTTCACGTGCTAAACTTAAGCCTATGTCTACTCTATATTCTCAATTTCAGTAAACATTCATAGCTCTCTATTCCTTAAACTCAGCAATGTAGACTAGTAATCATGCAATGGGGAGTGGGAATAATGATTTGATTCACCAACCAACTACCAACTCTCCATTAACCTATATACAATTCAAATTTACGTTGGTTTGATTTGTGGTATAATTTTATTGCCTGTGTAAGGATTTCTCTATAAATAGGAACTCTTCTCCTTCATATTTTCATTGCTGAGAATCTTGTTTAGTGTGAGTTGAGAGCATACAGAGAGTGAGTAATTGTATACTTATCAGAAGAGGAAGTAAGAATTAGCAGCAAGTTCATTATACATTAGCAGAGGTATACTCCTTCCCATGTTCATCATCTCATGTTCTCTAAGATTTACTGATTCTTAAATTAAGCTTGGTCATCATGATAAATTGATTGAGTTATACTTGTTAGTTATTATATAAACTTAGTAACATCTTAGAATGCAATGTGGCTTGCTAGAAATCAAATTCATTTAACAATTCCATGTTCTTCATATTATATTCTCTAAGATTTTCTAAATTGCTAAATTCTTGAATTGGTGAAATTGGATGACAATTGGAGGTTAGAATGTTTATTTGATTGTTATATGGCCTTAGTAGTATGTTTAAATCATAATGTAACTGCTTGGGATTGATTTCGTGAAGTAAATTGGCATTTGGCCTGGAAGTCTGCCGATGCAGGCTGCCTCTTGAATCGAACTGCACACGGCACAGCAGCGTAGGAACCTGATTCTAGTTTCTTCTTTTTGCTTGCTTTCTTCTATGTGATAGTTTCTTGCATTGATTTAAACGAACATGTTAACATGGGTAGTACGTATATATGGGTACATAAACCTAACATAAGCATGTTTAAACCAAGATGGTATACCTTTTGACAAAATAATTTATGTTTTTCAAAGTGAACTTAGAGTTTTCAAAAAGGGACTTTGATATATAGGCGCCATGGTTATGTTCTGACTTGTGAGACATATTGGTATGACCTAGACACACACGAAATGCATATTGACTTAAGTATATATGTATCGTGATATAATATAAACATGTGAACCTAACTAGTGCACTTTCCTAACGAAAATCAAAGTTTTAAAAGCAAACTTTGACATGTGTGTAACACATTGATGTTCTAATTTTCAAGGCATGTTGGTATGAGGTAGAGATGCATGAAAGACATATTAACTTATGTATATATGGTTCATAGTATGACAAGAGCATGTTAGACCTCACTATTGAATATTTCTAACAAAAATACAAGTTTTGAAGGTTGATATTGACATGTAAAGACCGTATATACATTCTGATTTTTTGGGAATGTTTATATAACCTTGAAATGCTTGTCAGACACATTAACTTACATATATAGATTTCGTAATGTATCATGAACGTGTTAGACCGTATTAGTAAACATTATTAATGAAAGTGAAAGGGTTGAACAAACATAAAAGTATTCTTTAAAATGTATACATGCAACGTGATATTATATGATGTTACTTGAATCCGATTTTGACTGTTAACTTATGGAAATGCCATAACTTGCTAAAATAAAAAATAATTAGTATTGATTGTGGTCTTGTGTGATATTAATAATATGAGAGTATGTTTACTATTTGTGGTAGTCTCACATGATAGTAATAATGTATGAAGATGACTAACTTGAGAAGAGGAACGTTAATGATAAAAGACATTAAAAGTCAAGACTTGTGAAATTATATGATACTGTATAACTGTGTAACTAGGTCAAGACTTAGCTTATGTATTAATCATATATACGAGATGAGATAAAATGTTAAACTATATGACTAATGGATATCATATATACGTAACTATATTACGATAGGCTTCGAAAAGTGTTGATTAAATTACGGGGATAAACTACGCTTAAGGCAAGTTTTCTAACTTACACTCTTTTACGGTGCAAGTATTCTATCTTTGTACAATGAAAGTTATCTTACTTACTCGTTCATTGAGCTAGTACGTTTAAAACTCTTGTGAAAGCTATTATTCATGTTGAACTTGGTATTGTTCTTGAATATTATGAAAGTGTCTATGCCATTCGATTCGGCTAGACTATATGCATGCTTATAAAAATTGTCCAAACCTTTTTATTGGTGCGGAAATCTGAAAACTGAGTTGAACAACCCTTATGGTAAGGGGAGTGTTTATTGTTGGAAGCCCCAACATACGCGTGATTATTACTGTGGTGTTATGCATAACATAGAGTATTGTAGACTGATAATCTATCATACTTATTTCTTTTGGGTTATCAGTTTAATATTGATGATTCTAGTAGATGTTCGATAGTCCTTAGTGACTGCTCAGTATAAATTATTTTATTCAGTTGGATACGTTGATAGCCTCTGAACTCATATATATCTGTTAATCTATATTGAATTTCATATTCCAAAGATTTGATTCAAGAATTGTTGATATTCGTTGTTCATGATATTATTCTGAAACTCTAAATTATCTTAGAGATTATACTTTGATATTTCAAACTCGTGATATAATACTCATCACCTTTATTTTATATTACTTGCTGAGCAATTTGTGCTCATTCTTGCTTTCCCTAAAACTTTTCAGGTGAAGGCAGAGCAGGGCGAACCTTAGAGTGTTGATAAGGGCAAGGGCAAGGCTACCAACTAGCTTGTTCCTTTATGTTTAAAATTGTTATGTTGTATTAAGACTGTCTTCAGACTATGTTTAAGCTTAAGAAGGTTTATGTAATAAGTCTTTATTCGATAGAATTATGTAATCTATTAAGTATTGTAGGTTGTGAGACTTGGGGGAATAATTATAATAAATCATTGTAAATTATTCTAAATTAGATCTTCCGCTGTGAATGTTTGATTTTAGTTATTATTGTATTACCATGAGCACGTGATGAACCGAATTTGAGTGACTAAGTGGCGGTCCTAATTTGGGTGTGTCACATTGATTATAGATTATGATAACATGCTTAGAAACGAATTCAATATGCTTGGAATTATGTGAATTGGTTTAAAAACAAATTCACAGTGTTCAATTTCATCAAGAACACTGAAAAATGTCTTTTCTTCAAAATTAATAAAACTAATTGTTTTAAATTATGTGTTTTGATGTTATATACGTTAGAATATGATTAGAAACATAAACTGATGTTTTTATAAAAGTTCATGTGGTTTATGTGTGCTGAAATCAGAATTTGGTGTGGAGAAATAAGTCTAATTGGTCTTTTTCTCTGCACAGTTCGCGACACTGTCAGATCAGTCTACGCAGTGGCGCGGCCGCGCCGCTCCCATGACTTATTAGAGCGCGGTCGCGCTGGTCCTGCAAATTGTGCAGAAAGTTATTTTTAAAATGCAACTTTGTGAGATTAATGAAGTAATAAAATATAAAGCATGTTAATAAAATTAAAATGCTAAATGGACAGTAATGAATTATATTATTAAAATATAATATGTAATTATATTTGATTAATTACAATTAAAGTAAATTTATGATTTAAATTATAATTTTTTTAATTATAATATGAATAAATAATTTGAGTTTGATTAATTATATGAACATGTGATTATATGATGTGATAATTAATTATTAAACCAAATTATTAAAGAGGAATGAGTTAACCTAGATGGGTTAACTAGTTATGTGAATTAGTTATATAGTAACTAATTTATGAATTATTATTGTTAATAATGTATATGTAAGATTAATTAAGGAACGTAAGTATAAATTATAACTTGCGCTCGAGGCAAGTTTCCTAAACTCAAACTTTACTTGAGCAAGTTTCATATTTCTAATTTGTTATTCATATGCAAGTTATTGTATTCTCTATAAATTATATATTGAATAAATATTTTATCAAAGTTCATTATTGAGTTAATGCGACCTTGACTTAATTGTTCAAGCAAGGTCTATCTTATCTTTTGAATGCTTTAAGTTTAATTCGAAAGCATAAGTTAATTTGGAATTCTTTATTGTCAAATTATTACTTATTGTAAGTGATTCAACTACTCCTTAGTTGATGATAGTTGAACTCTAAATTTCCTTTTAAGCTTATCCAAACCAAACTTTCTTTGGTGCGGACTTGTTATCAAATACTGAGATAAACAATCCTATTTAATAGGGGATACTATACGAAAGCGTTAAGATGTTTGTGCACAATACATGGTACGAATGGCTGATCCCCCTAAGTACGAGTTAAGAGTCCATATAGTCTAACGACTGTTAAAGGTTTTAAATAAAAATGTTTATAACCTAGGACATAGCTTGAGGTCTTATGACCCTCAGATGATTTCTATATTCAAATTCAAAATGTTGACAAAGAATTATTATTCAATTCTTTATTATTAATGAAAGAAACGTTATTCCAAATCATTTGAAGTATTCAATTTATGTCATCACTATTATTGATTGTTATTCCAAGTGAGATTTTGTTTGCTCACTCTTGCATTATATAACCCTTGCAGCTAAAGTCGAAAGAGTTGATGAACCATCAACTAGTAAGGGCAAGAGCAAGATGAACAAGTGAAGACTTGTTATATTTTTATTATTATGTGTAATAGAATTTTGATTGTATTATGTTATATTTTCCGTACTTATTTATTGACTTTAAGGTTAGCAAACCCTGGGAATATATTTGGAAAAGGTTGTAATCTTTTTTAAGGAAGATTTTATTATTTAATTAAGGTTGTATTTATTTTGCATTCTTTATTTATGGGCAGTAGTTATATTTTGTTTAGATAGTGAGCACCAAATCTTGTGAAAATGAAGTACCCGGATTTGGGGGTGTCACAAGTTGGTACCAAAGCTTTAGGTTATAAACCTTAGGTGGGGGAAACCTTAGGTAGTAGCCTTGTAGGAGATCGAAAAGATAGTGATGATAGCTAAAGATAATACACTACCTTATTTGCTATGTGTTTACGTTTAAAGTATTCGAAGAGTATCGATCGATGACACGTAATAATTAAACTTTAAAAATTTTGTTGTCAGAATGACGAATGTTGGAGAGTCCAGTCAGGCTAGGGAGGAGTTACCCCAGATTCCTAGGGACGAGGAGCCCTGAGACATCTATGTTGTCTGGGAGCAGTTGGTTCAGAGAGAGCCATCTCCATTGATCACAGTAGTTGGTCAGGAGCATGAGCCAGTTATGGACCGAGATGATGAGGATGAGTCAGAGGATGAGGAGGAGGATCCTGAAGAGGAATTTCCACCTCACTCGACTAGCGCTGAGATGTACGACGCATCTATGATCGCAAGTTTCCTCCAGTTCTATGATCGCAACGTGGAACTTCATGGTTGAGTCGGAGAACTGGAGGAGCTGGTAGACGAGAGTCGGACTACCATACAACCAAGAGATGAGACGATCCAAGAGTTAGATGACGAGCTTGGAAACACGAAGTGGGATCTAGTCCACGCGGAGAGTGACAGAGATGATGCACTGGCTGAGCTAGCAAAACTGAAGAATGACATCCATGAGGAGTCAGCAAAGCGTGCCAGAGCAGAGGAAACGAGCTTGAGGGCTACTCAACGTGCAGAACGTGCTGAAGACGAGGTTCAAGTAAAGAAGGCCAAGCTGAGGGAGACAGACTATGCTTTCCATACGGCTATAGATAGGGCCCAGGATCGTGTCTTTTATTACCCAGCTCAGTTCAAAGATTTACTGTGGTACATAGTGGATCGCAGAACAGTGTTCCGGGTGATGGAAGAAGAACGTAGAGAGGCTGTGCGACGTCTTAACATGCCTAGATAGTAGAGTCATTAATTATGTGTTTCTTTTTATATAAATAAATGTAAAGCTCAAAATTTGAGATAATAATGGGATAAGCAAATAATGTAATCCTGTAATTTGTTTCAGTTCAGGAAAGATGATATAAATAGCAGAGATGCTATCTATTCTATGTTGAAAACTAAGAATGAATAAAATAAAGAAGTTTATTGACGTACTATGTGCTCAAGTGTGAATTTAGTTAATTTAAATGTTTAAATTGAACTTGAATATTTAAGAAATGAGTAAAGGATCTAATAAGAGTATGTCTTAATAGAAAGATGCCTCCAAGAAGAAGACCTACACGTCAAAACACAAAGGGTTCGACTAATAACAACAACAACGGCAACAACAATGACGGGACGAATCCCAATTCGGTCCAGCAATTGGTGAATTTACTGACGGGAGCGCATGCGAATCAGCTGCAAGTTCATAACACAACATTTAAGGAGTTCAAGCAGTAGGACTGCCGAAGTTTCAGGGATCGGTGAATCCGATAGAGGCACAGACGTAGGTAATGGAGATGGAAAAGCTCTTCGACGTGGCTAGAGTTAGCGAGGACCAGAAGACGGCTTTCGCGACGTTCATATTGAAGTCGGAAGCTAGCTTCTGGTGGTAGGCCAATAAGACTAGGGAAGGAGAAGGTGTTATAGCATGGGATTGTTTCAAAGAAATGTTCTTTGAGATGTACTTCCCAATAAGCTCGCAAAACCAGATGGAGGTTTAGTTTCTAGAACTGAAGCAAGGAGCGAAGTCGGTGCCGGAGTACGCCGTAAAATTCAACGAACTGGCTATGTTTGCTACGTACCAGGTTAGTTCTGACGAGAGAAAGGTGAGAAGGTTCAAGTAGTGATTGAATCCATGGCTCTACAGCAAGGTCTCTATATTCCAGCTTCGTTTGCAGTTGTACTGGAAAAGTCCATCCTCGCTGAAGGTGGAAGCGATGCGGTGACCAAATATAATCAAGATCAAAAGAAGAAGAAGAATGAGACAGAGAACAAGGCTGGTGGTAGCGGTGCTATCAACCATAAAAGGAAGTGGAACGACAACACATCTGCTGGGAGTCAACAGGGAAGCCAGCAGAAGAGAATGATTGAAGCATGTGTTACATGCGAGAAGAATCACACTGGAGTGTGCCTGAGGGGGAAGCGAGTATGCTTCAACTATGGTCAGGAAGGCCACATTGTGCCGAATTGCCCGAACCCGGAGAAGGGAGCTTGTTACACATGTAGATCTAAGGATCACATGGCCCGAAGTTGCCCTAAGAAGCTAGTTGGAGGGTAGGCAGGAGGGAGAGGAAATGGCAGCGGCAGCACTTTAGATAGCGTTGGACCACTGCAGGCTATCCAATCCACTTCCAAAACGTTCAATATGACGGTGTAGGATGCTGTGCAGTCAAAAGATGTGGTGTCAGGTATTATTCTGATCAATAGTATAAATGCATATGTATTATTTGATTCGAGTGCTACTTGTTTATTCATATCTGATGAATTTGCTAAGACCCTAGACATACCTAAAGAGGAACTAGTTTACCTCTTGAACATAGAGATTGCGAATAGGGAGGTTATTCCTGTTAGGTTTGTCTACAAGAACCGTAGATTGGACATTAAGGGTCATGAATTGAGGGTAGATTTGATTTCGATAAAACTTAGGGAGTTTGATGTAATACTGGGTATGGATTGGTTGTTTAACCATGGGGTGGTAATCGATTACCAGAAGAAGTCTATGAACCTTACGACTCCGTCGAAGGTAGTATTTTACGGTAGCAAATCGCCTAGACAAGCGAGTTATCTGACGATTATGCAAGCCAAGAAGTTGTTGAAACAAGGTTGTGTAGGATACTTAGCCTACATAGTGGATACTCATAAGGAGAGCCTAAAGATAGAAGAGATATCAATGGTTAGGGAGTTTGTGGACGTATTTCCGAGCGATTTGACAAGACTTCTGCCAGATAGAGAGATAGAGTTTGTGATCGACTTAGCACCGGGAACTGCTCCAATTTCAAAAGCTCCGTACAGAATGGCTCCAGTCAAGATGTATGAATTGATGGTCCAACTACAAGAATTGCTAGACAAGAAGTATATTCAACTGAGCGTTTCACCGTGGGGAGCGCCAGTATTGTTCGTAAAGAAGAAGGATGGATCAATGAGTTTATGCATTGATTATAGGGAGTTGAACAAAGTTACGATTAAGAATAGGTATCCTTTACCTAGGATCGATGACTTGTCCGATCAACTGAAAGGTGCTAGATACTTCTCGAAAATAGATTTGAGAAGTGGATATCATCAATTGAAGGTAAGAAGAGAGGATATATCGAAGACGACTTTTAGAACTCGGTATGGGCATTACGAGTTCGTAGTGATGTTATTTGGTCTAACAAATGCACCACTGACATTTATGGACTTAATGAATAGAGTGTTTAAGCCATTTCTAGTTAAGTTCGTAGTAGTGTTCATAGATGACATTTTGGTTTATTCCAAAACTGAGGAGGAACACACTGAACATTTAAGGCTAACATTAGAATCGTTGAGACGAGAGAAGCTATATGAAAAATTCTCGAAGTACAAATTATGGTTAGAACGTGTGCAATTTCTTGGCCACGTGATTGACAAGGATGGGATTTCGGTAGATCCATCGAAGGTTGAAGCTGTGATGAATTGGGATCAGCCGAAGACACCGTCAGAAGTGTGGAGTTTCTTGGGATTGGCAGGTTATTACCAAAGATTTATCCAAGACTTTTTTAAAATCACAACTCGGTTGACGAATTTGACTTGTAAAATAGTTAAGTTTGTTTGGACGGAAAAGTGTGAGGAAAGTTTTCAAGAACTGAAGAAAAAGCTAAGTATTGCACCTGTGTTGTCATTGCCGGATAGTACAGGAAATTTTATAGTATATAGTGATGTTTCACATAAACGATTAGGCTGTGTGCTGATGTAGAACGACAAAGTCATTGCTTATGCATCACGTCAGCTGAAAGACTACGAGAAAGGGTATCCGACCCATGACTTGGAATTGGCGGCAGTAGTGTTTGCTTTGAAGATTTGGAGACACTACCTAGATGGAGAAAAATGTGAGATATACATAGACAATAAGAGTCTGAAGTACATATTTACACAGAAAGATTTGAACATGCACCAAAGGAGATGGTTGGAACTTATCTAAGACTAAGACTGCGAGATTCTTTACCATCTGGGTAAAGCTAACGTTGTTGTCGACGCCTTAAGCAGAAAGGGTCGGGAGCAGTTAAATATGTTAATTGATCAGGATCAGTTGATAGCAGAGATGGCTAAGTTAGAAATGGAAGTTAAGCATCCGAAGGAGTCGAATGAGAAGCTATTCCAAGTAACTACTGGTTCTACTCTGGTAGACAAGGTAAAAGAAGCCCAACAACACGACGAGGAGTGCGAGAAGATCCGAAAGTGAATAGTCGATGGTGAAGAAATTAAGTTGAAGATCGATAATGAAGGACTGCTACGATTTAAAGGGAGAATCTGGGTACCGCCAGTACCAAACGTCAAAGAGGAGATTTTGGGCGAATCTCATAGTTCGAGATATTCAATTCACCCTGGGAGTAGGAAGATGTAACAGGATCTCAGACAGCATTTTTGGTGGTCGAATTTAAGAGAGACGTGGCTGAATGCGTTGCGAGATATTTGACGTGCCAGAAGGTCAAAGCAGAACACCAGAGACCAAGTGGATTATTGCAACTGCTGGAGATTCTGGAATGGAAGTGGGAGCATATCATGATGGATTTCATGGTGGGTCTTCCAGCGACTCAGAAGGGGTTTGATGCGTTATGGGTGATAGTTGATCGACTGAAAAAGTCAGCACATTTCTTACCGATCAAGATTAAGTTTAACTTGGATCAATTAGCAAAGCTATACGTGAAGGAAATTATTTCTAGACACGGTGTTCCAGTGTCAATTGTGTCCTACAAAGATCCGCGTTTCACGTCGAATTTCTGGAAGTGATTACAAGAATGTTTGGGAACGCAATTGCGAATGAGTACGGCGTACCATCCTCAGACTGATGGTCAGAGAAAATGAACGATTCAGAAGCTAGAGGATATGCTGAGAGCTTGCGTTATAGACTTTAAAGGAAGCTAGGATGATCATCTACCGTTAGTGGAGTTCACATAAAACAATAGTTACCATGCAAGTATTGGCATGCCTCCTTAAGAAGCATTGTACGGGAGGAAATGCAGGACTCCATTGTGCTGGGATGAGGTTGGTGAGCGTCAACTGTTGGGACCGGAATTGGTGCAACAAACTGCTGAAATCGTGAAGCTGATCAGAACGAGCTTGGTTGCTGCTCAAGACAGACAGAAGAAGTATGCCGATCATCATCGACAAAATTGAGAATTTGCAGTGGGAAGCTTCGTGCTCCTGAAAGTATCTCCCTGTAAGGGAAAGATTCGATTTGGCAAGAAGGGAAAGCTGAGTCCCTGATTTATTGGACCTTTTGAGATACTATGAATGGTTGGCGAGGTTGCTTACGAGGTCATGTTACCTCCGGAGCTAGACAATATACACAACGATTTTTATATTTCTGTGTTGCGACCGTACAAATATGACTACAAGCATGTAATAGAATACGAGCCTTTACAGTTTGATAAAGACTTAACATATAAAGAGGTTACTGTTCAGATAGTTGATAGAAAAGGAAAAATACTTAGAAATAAAGTGATACCTTCTGTTAAGGTAATCTGGAGGAACCACAGTGCTGAAGAAGCTACGTGGGAACTCGAAGATGTAATGAAGAAAACTTATCCCTAATTATTTGCTTAATTAAATGTATAATCCCTTATATATCGCTTTTGGGGACATAATCTTTTTAAGGGGGGAAGAATGTAACGGATGAGATTTTTTTTTAGTAGTGATTTTGGGGACAGAATCGTTTTAAGGAGGGAAGATTGTAACGAATGAGAATTTTATATATGAATTTTAATATTTATTGAATTAAATAAATATTTTTAATTGATTTATTTATTGAGTTAAACAAATAATTTATGTGATTGTTATAGAGTAATTTAATTAAGTGCAATATGTTAGTTAAATAAATATTTAATATCAAATTATTATGTAAGCAATTTTATGGTATAGTTCAAATTTAATTGAGATAAATAAATTAAATGAATATTATGTGATAACTGTTACATGAGATTATGATTAGCGAGTAATTATAATTGTTATGTGGTAAATTTTATTTGATTAATTGATGTTAGCTTTAATTTAATTAAATTAGAATGTTGGGATTTAATTAAATAAAGTGTAACATTGAAAGTATGTGTTTAAGGATTTATTAAGTAAATAAAAAGAGTTTTAAATTAGTTTTGCCAAACAAGGCCCTGAAAACATTTTTAAATGAATTTTACCAAACAAGGCCTTACACCTATTTTAAAGAGTTTTTACCAAACATGGCCTTAACTACCTAAAAAGCTAGTTTTAAAATTAAATGGCTTTTGCCAAACAAGCCTTATGGCTTTTAAAATTCAAAATAAACATAACTGACATATTATTAATATTGTGTAATAAGTATTTGTCAGTTATATAATATATGTAATTATATGTATATTAGATATATGTATATTACATTATACGTTAAAGTTAGAGTTAGAAGAACATCAGTTAGAAACAAAGAAGAAAACAGAGTAGAAAAATATACAGAGAGAAGAAGAAAAAAAGAAGAAGAAGAAGAAGAGGAAGGAGAAGAAGAAGAGGAATGAGAAGCTTGAGAAATCAAGAGCAAAGCAAAACACCATCTTCATCTTCTTCTCCTAATCAACAAGGGTATAATCCTAATTCTAATATTATTTTATGTTCTTCTATGATTTCATAATAAGAACTTCTTTGTTAAAAATAGTTTTCATGAAATCATGTTCATCAGAAGTTACAGTGAACTTGTTTTGAAAATATATAGTTTCTTTAAAATCAAAATTCATGTTTGATGGTATTATATTGTATAAATTGATTATAGATTATGATAACATGCTTAGAAACGAATTCAATATGCTTGGAATTATGTGAATTGGTTTAAAAACAAATTCACAGTGTTCAATTTAATCAAGAACACTGAAAAATATCTTTTCTTCAAAAATAACAAAATTAAGTGTTTTAAATTATGTGTTTTGATGTTATATGTGTTAGAATATGGTTAGAAACATAAACTGATTTTTTTATAAAAGTTTATGTGATTTATGTGTGCTGAAATCAGAATTTGGTGTGGAAAAATAAGCCAAATTAGTTTTTTCTCTGCACAGTTCGCGACACTGTTAGATCAGTCTGCGCAGTGGCGCGGCTGCGTCGTTCCCAAGGCTTATTGGAGCGCGGTCGCGCTGGTCCTGCAGATTGTGCATAAAGTTATTTTTAAAATGCAACTTTGTGAGATTAATAAAGTAATAAAATATAAAGCATGTTAATAAAATTAAAATGCTAAATGAACAATAATGAATTATATTATTAAAATATAATATGTAATAATAAATTGATTAATTAAAATTAAAGTAAATGTATGATTTAAATTATAATTTGTTTAATTATAATATGAATACATAATTTGAGTTTGATTAATTATATGAATATGTGATTATGTGATGTGATAATTAATTATTAAACCTAATTATTAAATAGGAATGAGTTAACCTAGATGGGTTACTAGTTATGTGAATTAGTTATATAGTAACTAATTTATGAATTATTATTGTTAATCATGTATATGTAGGATTAATTAAGGAACGTGAGTATAAATTGTAGCTTGCTTTCGAGGCAAGTTTCCTAAACTCAAACTTTACTTGAGCAAGTTTCATATTTCTAATTTGTTATTCATATGCAAGTTATTGTATTCTCTATAAATTATATATTGAATAAATACTTTATCAATGTTCATTATTGAGTTAATGCGACCTTAACTTAATTGTTCAAGCAAGGTCTATCTTATCTTTTGAACGCTTTAAGTTTAATTCTAAAGCATAAGTTAATTCGAAATTCTTTATTGTCAAATTATTACTTATTGTAAGTGATTCAACTACTCCTTAGTTGATGATAATTAAACTCCAAATTTCCTTTTAAGCTTATCCAAACCAAACTTTCTTTGGTGCGGACTTGTTATCAAATATTGAGATGAACAACCCTATTTAATAGGGGATACCATGCGAAAGCGTTAAGATATTTATGCACAATACATGGTACGAAGGGCTGATCCCTCTAAGTACGAGTTAAGAGTCCATATAGTCTAACGACTGTTAAAGGTTTTAAATAGAAATGTTTATAACCTAGGACATAGTTCAAGGATTTATGACCCTCAGATGATTTTTATATTCTAATTCAAAATGTTGACAAAGAATTATTATTCAATTCTTTATTATTGATGAAAGAAACGTTATTCCAAATCTTTTGAAGTATTCAGTTTATGTCATCACTATTATTGATTGTTATTCCAAGTGAGCTTTTGTTTTCTCACTCTTCCATCCTTGCAGCTAAAGTTGAAAAGTTTGATGAACCATCAAATAGTAAGGGCAAGAGCAAGATGAACAAGTGAAGAATTATTATGTTTTGATTATGATGTGTAATAGAATTTTTATTGTGTTATGTTTTATTTTTTGCACTTATTTATTGACGTTAAGATTAGCAAACCCTGGGATTATGTTTGGAAAAGGTTGTAATCTTTTTTAAGGAAGATTTTATTATTTAATTAAGGTTGTAATTTATTTTTCATTCCTTATTTATGGGCAGTAGTTATATTTTATTTAGATAGTGAGCACCAAATCTCGTGAAAATGAAGTACCCAGATTTGGGGGTGTCACAGTGGTTCTTGAACTTCTTCAAGATCTATTTTTCTCCCACTAGCCCCTTCGAGGATAAACCCCTTTTCCAAGAAGGTAGCGTGTTTGGCAACAAATACATCTTTCTTAGTAGAATTATAAAAATAATATCTTAAACTTTCTTTAGGATATCCCACAAATATGCACTTATCAAATCTTGTCCCAAGCTTATCATTATGAAACTTTTTCACATAAGCTGGATATCGCCAAATCTTAACATGCTTAAGATTAAGTTTTCTCCTTGTCCATATCTCATATGGAGTCTTCAGGATAGATTTTGAGGGGACCTTATTTAGTAGTTAAGCAGACATCTCTAGGGCATAGCCCCAGGTAAAACTCATCATGGACCGCACCATGTCCAACAAAGTAAGATTTCTCCTTTCAGATGCGTCATTTAGTTGTGGTGTACCAGGAGGTGTCCATTGTGAGAGGATACCATTATTCTTAAGATGATTGAGAAACTCATTGCTTAAGTATTCACCTCTTCGTTTCGATCGAAGAATCTTAATACTTTTGCTAGTTTGTTTCTCTACTTCATTTCTGAACTCTTTGAACCTTTTAAATGATTCAGATTTGTATTTCATCAAATACACATATCCAAATTGCGAATGATCATCAGTGAAAATAATGAAATAAGAATACTATCCTCTAGCATGTATTGTCATAGGTCCACACACATCTGTGGGTACCAACTCTAACAATCTTGCAACTCTCTATCAATGACCACTAAATGGAGAATTATTCATCTTTCTCATGAGACAAGATTTATAAGTTGGATATGATTCAAAATCAAAATACTCTAAAAGTCCATCTTTATGCAACTTGTTTAGTCTTGTTTCATTAATATGACCGAGTCTATAATGCAATAAGAATGTATGATTCACATCATCTCTTTTCCTTTTATTAGTTTATTCAATTTGCAAAATATTTTCATGTAAGTCAAGTATATACAATCCATCAATTAATTTGTCAGTTCCAAACAAATCATTCTCATCATAAATAGAATAACTGTTGTTCTTTATTATAATATTAAAACCTTCTTTATCCAACAATGGAATTGAAATAATGTTTCTAACAAAAACTGGAACATAATAACAATTCATTAAATTAATTGATTTTCCCGAAGGCCGTGCTAAACTATAAGTCACTACGGCTAATGCAACAACCTTTGCTCCATTCCACACGCACATGGTGACTTCTCTTTTGTTTAGCTTTCTACTTCTGCTTAGTCTCTGCACAGTATTGCATATGTGAGAGCCACAGCTGGTATCCAATACTCAAGTAGAACATTGACTTACAGATAGATTTATTTCAATCATGAACAACATTATATCTGTAACTGAAGCTGAAGCTTCTCCAAGCTTTTTTTTCTTCTACTCTACAAGATACTCCTTAAAGTTTCTCTTCCAATGTCCCGACTTATTGTAGTGAAAGAAAACTCTTTTGCTATAAGCATCAGCCTTTTTCTTGTCCTTTGATTTTGCTTTCCCTTTTGCCTTCTTAGGATTTTCCTTCTTTTTAGAAGATCTTTTTTCCCTCTTCTGTTTCCTAGAAGAATCATCTACATGCAAGACTTGGTCTTTCTTTTAAGGAAAGTGACACTCAGCGATTTTCAACATGTTAAGAAATTCAAGTAAACTGACATCAAGCTTGTTCATGTGAAAATTCACAAAAAATTGTGAAAAGGAGTCAGGGAGTGACTGCAAGATAAAACCTTAACTCAACTCACCATCCATAATAAAACCCAGTTGTCCCAACTGTTCAATCAAATTAATCATCTTTAGGACATGTGTCTACACTATAGTGTCATCGATCATTCTAGATCGAAAGAGATATTTAGGTATCTCATATCTAGCTGATCTACTTTGCTCACCATACAAATGCTGAAGGTGGAGCAGCATTCCATTTTCTTATGTTGACGTTGTAACTCGTTACTCATAGATGCTAACATGATGCACTGAGCCACTTGTGCATCATCATTCCACTTTCTAAAAGTAGCTTGCTCTTCTTCGGAGGCATTTTCTGCAATAGTTGCAGGTACAGGCAAGTTAAGGACATAAGCCAGCTTTTCAGCTGTGAGAACAATTCTCAAGTTCCTTAACCAGTCCATGTAATTTGGTCCGGTTAATTTTTTTGCAACAAGTATGCTTCGCAATGATAGTGAATTAGCCATTTCTAAAATTCTACAAGTGAATTAAATTTAACAACATTAGCATGCATTCTTTTATTAATCACCATATTAGTTTAGGTTTTTATTAAAATGGTGTCTCCCAATATTTCTTCAAACTATATAACCCTCTTTGATATATAGTTCGGCAGATTTTTTATCGGTGACTTTGTAAAATCTGCTTAGTGAGAAAGACTCCAATTACAATAAATATATAGCCTTGTGTGTGCACAACACAATATATATTTATTTAAAAGGTAGACAACTCTTGTCGATTACATCTCCATGCAACTCCTTTGATAATTTTGCCTCTTAGATTATAATAGTCAAGTGTGTGCACATCCGAACTAAAATAATCTAAGTTAAGTTAGACTCGACATTTCCATATTAGTGAAGAGAAAAATACAGTCCTTGTGTGTGCATAACAAAACGGTATTGTTCAATTCCTTATTAACATCCATTGTAATAAAACAACATCTCAAATATTTAATACTTGCCTTGTGTGTGCACAACAAACTCAAATTAAATATTCGATACTATATTGCTTTACAATGCTAGAAGGCTACGTTCGGCATTCTCCGATGTCTTTGAACGTATTCAACTTAATATATTATCTTTTGAGGGTTTTGTTATTAATTAGTCTCATCTTGTTTAGCGCGCATGCAAATATATATTTAGAAATACGTGTCATATTAAACATACATCAACATGTATAATAATATATTTACTATATAATTAGCATGCATCAGTAGAATAATATATTTATCTGGGATGATTATGGTCTTAATTCTAATTTTGTTCTTTGAATCCACCATGAACCAAAAGGTTAAACCTAGGGAGCAAGAATAAAATATTGAATATAACTATTACATTCAACCTGGGCTTCATTATAAATGGGCCTTCATCGCTCCTGCTCTTCGTCTCCAATTTGTTGAACAATTCTAAATAATCCTATTAGAATCTATTTTTATAAAATAGAAACCTTGATTAGCAGTCAAGGGGAGATATATAGGAGGGAGATAAAATTTACCTCAGAAAATGAGAGAGGCGAGGAACGCAGACCCTGTGACAACCTGAATTTTCGATAATTATTAAAATAAGAATTTAATAAAAAAAAATATCTTATTATGAGATATTTTGAGTTTGAATGGATATATATATATATATATATATATATATATATATATGTTATATATAATTTAAAATTTGCAATTTGGTGTGAAGAGAATTAAATATTTATATATAAAAGAGAGTTGTATATATATTCATGTGTTGCAGAAATGAGATTTAATAGTTAATTAAACTATTAAAGAAATTAAATACTGTTAATTAATTAAGTTGAGAATTATATTATTTAGTAATATAATTTGATTTTCATAAACATACTAATGAAGTTGTTATGAATTAGATTTCATAAATAATGTGAGTAATTCAGTTAATTAAAATAGTGAATTAGTGTAAGAATATTTATTTTAATAAATGAGGAAGTAATATATTACATATGAGTGTAATATGTCAAGGTAATACGATTGTCAACCTTGAAAATGGTTAAAATATTTATCAAATAAAATAAATATTTTAGTTGAAATATTTATGGTATTAAATAAATATTTGATAGAAATTGTTATGAGATAATTTATTTAAGTGTGATAAAATTGATGGAATTTATGTGTGTTTTGTTACGCGAGTATAATGGTGATATTTTAATTTAATTAAATAATTAAACTAGAGGAGTGAGAATTTTTTAAATAAAGTTATAATTATAATGGTTGAATAGAAATTTTAATTTGACTAATAAAGTCAATCTTATTTCTTAAGGAATCAAGTTTAATTTAATTCAATTTAAAATATTAGAATTTAATTAAATAGGGTGTGACATGTGTAACATAGTATATAGATGAATAACGAAATAAAATGGAAATAGATTAAGGATTTGTTGAATAAATTATAGTTATTATGGTTAAGTAAATATTGTGTTGACCAAATAAGGACTATGATTTAATTAAATTAGAGGGATTATGATTTGTCAAATAAAGAGTATAATTTGATTGGGTAGTGTGTGACATGAGTACTATAGGATGAAGATCATAGTTTTGTGTAAATATATGTATTTTGGCTTATTTTGAAGTCATAATTGGTTAGTAATTTGAGCTATAATTGGTAAATTAATAATAGATGTTGTTAATACGTTGAAAAACAAAAACAACGAAAGTTAAACGGATTGATTTGGTTAGGAATCGAATTCGTGGTGAATGATTACGCTAAACATGTTAAAAGTATGAAAAATTAGTATAAACTAATTAAAATTAGTATAAACCAAGTCTCACATCGACTAAATTGAGAATTTTACCCCTTATCTAAACCTATAAATAGAAGGGTTTGACCATTTGTTTCATTCACCAACAATAAGACCTTTAATTTTGAGAAAGATTTTGTTGTGGGAGGACTTTTTAAAAAGACCTCCTTGGTTAAATTTTTACGTTGAGTGCGTAGGCAGTTTGTGGAACTCGTATTTTCGGGTATGTTTCTTAATTTTTGGTGTTGCTATTATTTTAAATATTTTATTTAGTTTGTTAGTTAAAGTTAATATTTTGGAAATTTTTTTAGTTCTTAGAAAATGTTAAATTTCTGATAGTTTTATGAATTATGAGTCCATAGAGTCCAAACGGACTCTATTGGTGTCTAATGGCTGAGCTCTGCTAAGAGGTGCCTGACGTGGCAGTCAACGAAAATTCGGACCCGGCGCCGCAGCGCTGATGACATAAACGGAACGGGTGCTGCAGCGCCAGTAGGCATTCAAGCGCATACAAGAGCTTTTAATTGCATTTTCAATGGAAACTTAATATTGATAATTCTAATGAGTATTATACACGCTTAATAAGGTATAATAAGAGACTTTAAATACTTAAATTGATGTTAAGTAATAATTAAAAGAAGAAATTTGGAAGAATAATATAAATGTTAATTTAATTAATCTAATAAACTTCCATGATGGTGTGGAGACATAAGTGAAGAACTTAACCGAGTGTTACGTATCAATTGACAGAAATACTTTGAAAGTATAAAATAAAATTTTAAAGAATGAGTTAAAGGTTAATTTAATTAGTTGATTAATCTAATGCAATGTGAAGGTAAACTTTAATTACTTAATTAAATGTTGAGTGATAGTTGTAAAAGAACCTAAAGGAACCTAAGAATGATTATTTAAATGTGATACCTCAAATACGATGTAATGACAACTATAACGACTTAACCAAATGATAAGTGTCAATTAAAGAGAAACATAGTGAGAAGGAAAAGGATGTTTAACGTAAAATAAATCAAGAACATTGAGAAGCCCTAATAGGACTTAAACAAACCTAAAGAAATGGTTATGGATCGTGAAGTAGAGTTACTTAAACAATTATCCAGCGTTGTTATATGTTTGAGAGTTGATATGCATGGTGATATGTTATATAGGATTCATAAAGTGCAGATAACTATAAGCTGTTAATCGGTTATTGTAATCTATAAACCAGACAAGTTTTTCGGTTCCTATTTGCTATGTGTAATTGATGATTAATTTTTTTAATCTGTATCACAAAGATATTACATATATTGTGAGTATGAAATGTTAAAGTCAATTTATGACCACATTGATAGAGTAAAGAATGTTGATTGAGAAAGGAATTCAGTCTTTATACTTGTTATGTGAATTAAAGCATGTATGATATGTTAGTCTAATGATTATGATGAGATGAGCATGTTATTTATGTGCTACGTGATGCATAAAAACTGTTAGATCTTGCTGAGCTGTCGAGCTCTTTCTTGCAAAATAATTATTTTTGCAGGCCATGGTTTCAAGGTAATGATACATGCTAATTAAAT
This sequence comes from Panax stipuleanatus, assembly GCA_020205555.1. NCBI lineage: Eukaryota > Viridiplantae > Streptophyta > Magnoliopsida > Apiales > Araliaceae > Panax > Panax stipuleanatus. The sequence continues at coordinate 128,836,075 of CM035121.1, forward strand.
GATATGGATCAATAGCAATTCAAGAAGATTATTTATTTTAGATGAGAAATGCGTTTGATGTTTTTTGATTGTAACATAATTGTTGAGTTGTAAATTTGAGGTATCCGATGTATAATGAATATTGATTTGTGATGTAAGATTTTATATAGCAATTTTGATTCACGAAATAAATTTGAATCAAAGATATGTAATGATAAAGGTATTGATTCAGGGAAGTATAGAAAGTAGACTGAAAAGTTTTAGTTATTCCGCAAATTTTATTAATTATAATTTTAATTAATGATGTAAAGGTAGATTCTGAATATATTATTAACGGCCAAAGTCGAAAGTTGGATTGTCCAAATTTGGGGGTCATTACAGTTGGTATAAAAGTTGTAGTTTATAAACCTTAGGTAGGAGTACCTTAGGCTATAACCTTAGAGAAGAGAGAAATAGGAAATAAGTTTTGAATAGATTATAAAAACTTATAAAGATGAGATTAAAATATATATGGGTGGATTTAAAGACGAATCTTAAAGAATTGTAGAAGATATAAATAAGGTGTTACTTGACTCCAGTAATAAAAATGTTAATTGATAATAAATAGATGGTGTCTATGAAATGAAGATGATAGAAAAAAAAAGAATAAACTCAAATAAAGTTTAAACGAGGATAATTCAGAGAATTCGTATGAATTAAATTAAGATGATAGGATTTGGTTCAAAGAAGAACCTGAGGAACTAAAATTGAGTTGAATAATTATAAGAGAATATAATTAAAGAAGAAGTAGTGAGGATCGTAAAACCAAAATGATCATAAATAGAAAAAGAATAATAAGGGAAGATGATTGTAGAATAAAATCACGACGTGATCAGATTAAGTTTTAAAATGCCAGCTGGTCTATAATGATTGAGAAGTTATAGCTTGATGCTATAAATAGAATGTACTATGAAATAGTACGATGTAAACTCACGAGGAGTTATAAATGATGAGATACAGAAAATTTGTATCAAGCAAAGAATAAGTTATGAGTAAGATAGAGTTAGGTGAGATTTCAATTGAGGACTTATGTGATGGTAGAGTTGTACAAACCGTTGTATGGGCGGGATTTTGTGCTTGCACTCAGTTTATCACATTGATAATAATTGGAATGTTGGTGTTGCGCTATCAATGTATATATGGCAGAAATGTGATTCTTTTCTCATGTGTATATTTGATAGTTAGAAACTAGATTTCTCATATATTATTAGGAGTAGGTGCGAGCTCTTAAAACTCATACTTATGGTAAGTTGATAACTCATAATCATATGTACGTTTTTGAGCCCCTAAACATATGGACAATCCCTGATGGGTTCTTGGACTACATATTTCCAGGACAAGTTCCTAAAATTATATTATTGTGGCAAGTTCCTGAAATTCCAATGTATGGTAAGTTTGATGAACTATACTGGGGTATAGGTAGATTGTAAATTGAGATATAAGAATATTTAGTATAAGGGCATTGGTGGTGCTAGAAACAAAAAGAATTAGTAAGTAATGAAGCAATGGAGTAAATATTTAAGTTGATGGAGAAAATCGGTTATTCCAAATCTTCTAGCTTTGCTAGATTTTGTTAATTTATTGACTTCGTGCTGATGTTTGCACTTCTGTTTTCTTGAAAAACATTGGATCAAATGATTGAACCAATAAGTTTTAAAAATAATATTGTTATTCGTATGTCTATGCTAATTGTTTCGGCTAGACAAAAATAATTTTAAAATATCAAAATATTTTTTTTTCCCGTAGTCATTAAAAGCATCACTAAATATGATGTTGATATGACAAACGAGGAAGTCATCAATGCAGTTGAACCTAGTGTTGGATGTGATCATAAGATCGTCAGCCCACTATGGTATGATGTAGGATGACGACGTCATAAAATGATAGAATCTTCAACGTACTATTAAAATGGTACGGTATCTTAACATCATAAATGTAGACACTCAAAATTTTTCTTGCCCCAATACTGACACTGTAGGAGAGCAAAACCATCAATCAAATCAACCCCGGACCGATACCGGGCTTCCAATCCAAATTCAGCCACCAATGCCGGTCATTCAGTCAAATTTGATCCCTAATATCGGTACTACAGCCCAAATCCGGCCACCAATGCTAGTAAACCCAAATCCGATCACCAATGTTGGTACTCCAGTCAGCTCTGATCTCCAATTGAACCGTCTATCCATCTTCGATATCCAATCGGACCATCTATCCATCTCCGATCTCCAATCGGACCATCTATCCATCTCTAATCTCTAATCGGACTTTCTAACCAGCTATGATCTCCAATCTGACCGTCTATACAGCTCCGATCATCAATCAGACCATCTATCCATCTCCAATCTCTAATCGAACCGTCTATCCAGCTCTGATCTCTAATCGGACCGTCTATCCAGCTCCGATCTCCAATCGGACCATCTATACAGCTCCGATCATCAATCGGACTGTCTATCCATCTTCGATCTCCAATCGGACCGTCTATCCATCTCCGATCTCCAATCGGACCGTCTATCTGGCTCTGATCTCTAATCGAACTGTCAATCCATCTCTGATCTCTGATCGGGCTATTAATCCATCTCTGATCTCTAATCGAACCGTCAATCCATCTCTGATCTCCAATCGAACCGTTTATCCATCTCCGATCTCTAATTGAACCGTTTATTCAGCTCCGATCTCTAATCGGACCATCTATCCAGCTCCGATCTCCAATCAAACCGTCAATCCATCTTCGATCTCCAATCAGACCGTCTAACCAGCTCTGATCTCCAATCAGACCGTCTATCCAGCTCTGATCTCCAATCAGACCGTAACATCAACCCCGATCTCAATATCGGGCTATCATATCAACCCCGATCTCTGATCGGACCATCAGTTCAAACCCTGATCTCAATATCGGGCCTTCAAATCAGCCATGGCAGCAACTCGAGAGGTACAAATCAGCCCCGACAGCAACCCGAGAGATATCGATCAATCCCGATCTCAATATCGGGCCATCAAGTTAGCCCCGTCATCAACCCAGGAGGTACAGGTCAACCTTGAAGTTGACCTAGGACATGTCAAATCATCCTCGATCTCAGCTCGAGAAGTACAGATCAGCCACGACATCAATCCGGGAAGTACAGTTCAGCCCCAGAGATAACCCTGGGAAGCCAGATCCACCAAGGACCACCCCGGGAGGGGCAAAATAGTTATTTTATCAACTCTCAGTCGATTCGGGTAAACTCAAGTTGAATTGATGCCATCGAAGTCAAAATGAACCATAACGATGATCCCAAGTGCAAACAGCGCAAGACAGCTCAATGGGCAAACTACGGGGAATTGAAGACCTGGGTATGAACCCTATCTTCTTGGACCCAAAAAATGTTTTATCCCATATAATTACGACACTCTCGGTGAGGGCTTTTCGAAATGGTATCGCACGCCTCAAACAGACGTTCCGATCAAAAGTTAGAAAGTTTTGACTTTGATTGCGCGTTGCTCGGAGTGCACATACTTCGAGACGACAGAACTCAGCACCGCGAGCCCCACCAGAGGAGCAGCATCTCTACCTACAGTAGCAGTAGGTAGAGTGGAGGCTCCCTGGCCTATAAATAAAGGTGCCCCCCATTCATTTTCAAGAATTTTGAAACGCATCGAAGCTCTGCCAGTTCGATTTTTTGACTTTTACACCTCTTTTAAACTCAAATATTTTTACTCTAACACGTAGATATACCCATATACTACCACATATCAGAAAATAACCAGTAGATTTGGACGTATAGAGCCTACGATTTGGCAAAAAGCCCCTGTAGCAGTCCATTGCAGACTAGATTTATTTAAATCTCGCCAATGCTTGTTTTCAAACTGTTCAAAGTCTCCAGACTGAACCGGGAAGCTAGAATGGCTGAGATTTCCTTAAATCTAGCCTTCTTTCTAGTTTCAGTTTCAAAAGGAACCTCGCGTCCCTTAGATCGCTATCTAGTGGGAACGAGATGCTTCGGCCATGCGGACTAGGATTTACTGAATAAATTCTCGGTTCTAGCAATATTGGGATATTTATCTGTTTTGTACAAATTTGAACTGTGCAGGTTTTGGCTACTCACATGTGAGCCTAGGAATCGGGGAATCACGATTAAAACAATCGAAATCTAATTCCCACGATGGACAAACTCCGGTTTACAAATGTACCCTGCCAGTTTTTCTGCAAAATGTACATGTAAACAGACCTTAAAATGGTTGTCCGAATTTAAGGTCTCAAGATAATGGAAAAATTTAGATTGTCGTGTCAGCGTCCCTCCGATGGTTTTCATGCACATGAAGAGACCGACACTTGTATATTCTGTGGTCGAGGATGCTTTATAGCCTGATAACTCATCATTCATATGCAGCCTTAAGACTATAAAGATAAAATTGGAAGTATCAACAGGCTTCAATTCCTATGGCAGCGTAAGGGTTTGATAAACTAGCTTTCAAAATATCATTTTCAACTTAATCAAAAGAAAAGCTTTTCAAAGAAAATCAAATTATAAATGCTTTTGCAAATCAAATCAAAGACTGATTTTCAAATCAAATCAAACCCTTCGTATATAGGTTCAACGAAGCAAAACACTACTTTCAATCAATCAAATCAATAGGCCTAATTTTTAAACAGCATTCACTCACGCATTCCAGTTTTTAAAGGGAAATATTAAAAAGATGCGGTACCATATTTACACGGGAGTCATGGGGTGCCTAACACCTTCCCCACACTTAACCAAGCCTCTAAGCTCAAAACTTTATTTTCAAAGATCAAGTTTCGATAGTGTCCAGCAATTGGGCCTCTTTTAAACAAAACTCGATTGAGTTAGTACAACCATTTCAAATCTACCAACTGGCAACTCTGTAAAACGTTCAAATCGTCGATATGATACATGTTGGTCTTTCTCCTAAAAAAACCCTTCAAAACCTTTTTCCTAAATAAAAAGTGTGAGAAAAAGAGATTAAAAGATCCGGGTTGCGACCCGACCTGCGGATTTTTTAAACCAATGTCAATAGGTGGCGACTCTGCTGGGGACAGTAGAGGGCTTAGGCCGCTTTCAAATCTTTTCAAACATTTCCCTTTTAAAACTATTGAATGCGTGAAATTCTGTGTCTACACAGTTAATGAATGAGTGAATGTTGCGTCTTTATTGAATGTATGAATGCTGCGTCTTTACATTGAATGAATGTGAATGAATGCTTTTTCTGCTTTTTAGTGCTTCGCACCCATATTTAGTGCTTTGCACCCATGTCATCATATTCACAATGGTGAGGCATGATGTATGTGAATGTATGTTGTGTGTCCCTCTCATAAGGAGGAAAACCAGGTCGATGATAAGTAATGTCTCTAGGGACAACTAAGTCTCTGGGGCTCATGAAAATGCACCACCCAGATTCGCTCAAGTTGAAAGATCAGATTAGTTTCCCCTCTAGTAGATTGCGATGATCTGGGAGCCTTCATGCCTAAACAAAAGCCGCGAAAGTAACCTAAGATAGGTCAGCCTCTGATTAACCAAATCCGAAGGGAAGCTTCTTTATGCCTTCCTCTTTCAATTCCATGTGATAAGTGGTTTTTATGACCACTTATTCAGATATTAACTAACTTGTTTTGTTGCTTAAACTCAAGTATTTTTGTGCTTTTCATTTATTTTTGCTTTATTTTGTAGTTTTCTTGTTTTAGAACTCTCTTGGTGCACAAGTGGCTTAAAAGGTTAAAAGAGTTCTAAAAGGGACAAGGAGCAATGAAATGTGATGATGCTACGAGGACCAAAAGGGTTAGCTTGTCAAGCATGGGAGTGTTAGCAGCAGAGGATAGGAGCAGGGGCCAAGTGCAGAAGCATCAAGCAGCAGCAAAACCAGAACTGCAACCGCGCCTGAACCAAGGCTAAAGGGCGTCGGGCCGCGCCGGTTCCCAGCTGACCAAAACTTTAACTTTTGCTTAAACAGATCGGGGCTTGGCTTGAGGCTTATATCAGGGCTTGTTTGCCCATTTTATCAGATATACTCCCTTTGGGAGCCCTAGCATAGCATTTTTCTCTCTATTCTCTCTTTAATTTCATAGATTAGTTTAGATAGTTAGTTTTCTAGAGTTGATTGGATCGAAGATTTAAACATTTGGAGAACATCAAAGATTCATATTTTGATCAAGAGGAATCAGATTTGCATTTTTTATCCTTATTTTCTCTTTGATTCATATTTGTATTCTTATGATGATTATTCAATATGTGGACGGTACATCTAATTCTAATATGAGTTAGCTTATATTTTGAGATTTCGATGGAACCTATTCAGTAGTTTATATTGATATGCTTCCATGTTGGTCTATTAATTGTTATGTGATTATCTATTATAATTCGTGCTTGAAATTGCTTAATTGCTTAGCTACCAATTACCATGATAATCTATATGGACTTGAAAGACGAAATATGGGTTTAGATCTGATCATAGTAGCTTACGATTATATGTTCTATATGGCGTTGGGACGTATGACTTGTGCTTAGGATAAACATATACCGAAGCACCGCTCATAGTCAATGGAGAACCTGTGCTTAAACCCTAATTATTTGTAAATCACATAGACATATAGGGGTTTAGATAATGTGGGTGTTCATATGTGTTCTATCATCTGTGGATTATATATGATATGGATTTGGTACATTAAAAGATGGCATTATCTCACTTTCGTGTTCTCGGCTAGCATTCTATGATGATTAATTTGACCTAACAGGAAGTATGTTGACTTACATGAATTTATAGGGGATATTGAGATCTCATATCTTCATTATCTGGTTTTACTCTAGGATTATTTAGTTTTAGTTTAATTATTTTTTTAGTTTTAAATTCCAAACAATTTACTCGCTCATTTAGATAAGACTGAAATGGTTATGGGCTAGTGGTTTGATAACTTTTATTAGTTAATTATCCGTGGGAACGATATCTTACTTACTCTTTATTACTTGTTGACCGTGTATGCTTGCACGAATATATTGATCGGTAAAACGACCAATAAGTTTTTGGCGCCGTTGCCGAGGAATTAATTTGATAACTGTTTGCCAACATTAGTTTCAATCAAATTAGTCTTAATTTAAACATTTTTATTTTGTTTTAATTCTCTTCCTATATTCTCTTTTCAGGTATAATGGATCTCAATGCTTATCCATGGTTTTACATAAGGAAAGATCAATCAAGGAAAACAGGGAATGATGGACTCAACCTAATTGCTACACTATTAGCACAACTAGAGATTCTTTCGAGGAAGTTGGACAGTGTTACAGCCCAACGGAGTCGAGAGACGGTAGTTACTTATGATTATTGTGCTGGCAACTATATGAGCCATCAGTGCCCCATCAGTTTTGGTCAAGACCAGTTTGGGGGTGATTACTTCAACCACAATAAGTATCCCAATTATCATCCAGATGCAGAGTATCACCTAGAGGGTTCAGGAAGCTATTATCAAGACCAATATTGGGATCCAAATCTAGCATATGCACCAGAATCCACATATCAATCTCCGTGCTTACAAGAAGAACAGTCAACAAAGGAATTCATGTATAGGATCTTAGCGAGCCAAGAGGAGATGATTAGGAGCCAGAAAATATCGAATCAAAATTTTCAGAACCAGATGGCACAAATCATCAATACTCCAACTAATGAGCCTCAATACATGGATTTCGAGGCTGAAACATAAAAGGCAAGCTTGGAGGAAGAATGTGGCATAGCATCAGTGAAGGAGACCTTGATTGAGCAAGCAAAGTCAATTGAGAATCTTCAGAACTAGACAAATCAAATTAGCATGGCTTTAATGAAAGAGGAGTTGATTGAGAAAGGGATTAAGACTCAGAATCTTCAGAATCAATTATCTCAAGTATTGGAAGCCATGAGCAATGGTCCTCATAAAAATTGGTGCTATGACATGGACGCTGACAATGATGGAGAGCCCGAAGTGCACATGCAACTGGATGAAGTGAAAGAAGGAGACATCGAGGAGACAATTGGGGACGTGGAAAATTATGAACGAACCGTTATAATACCCCAAGAGCCTTCTCCGCCAAAGTTGGAAAAACCAGTGAAGTTTGCACACCCGTGTCCCCTTGGTAGTCACCTCACGGACAAGGATCTTGATGATATGAGAGATTCCACGTTTTTAAAACTATGGTGGTCTGAGGAAGAGAGAATTGAAGAAGATCTCGTTGTATTGGTCATACCTCAATGCAAAACCCTATTCGCAAATACAATGGAAGAAGTGCCTAGATCCCCGAACTTTAAAATGGGGAATTCATATACACATCGTCTGCTAGGCAACTTAAATCTGAAGCCTCTCGTGAAGGGGAACCTCCCAACATACACTGTAGTTCTAATGAATGGAGGGTTTCTCAAATATCGTAGAGGAATCGGATAGCGGTGTCAAGAGAAAATCCAGCTAACGGACTATAAACTGAGCGCTCGATGTGAGGCACCCCATCATTTTCTCTCTTCACCCTCATGTTTAATTCTACTTACTTATCTACATTTCCCTTCCCCCTGTATAATTCTAAGTAGTTTGAAAAGTTGAAAATTTTTCAATAGTTTGGTTTTGAAAGCTCATTGCCTACATTTTTTGACTTAGGCATTTGTGCATTTATTTTTGGACTAGGAAGCTTATTGAACATATTTTTGGAGCAAGCATAGTGCATATACGCACATATAGTCATTTTTGGAAATTCACATACATATATCCCCCTAAGTTTAATTCTTCTAGTTGTAAATAGTTAATGTTAAGTTTTGGTGGTTTAGAATAATTCTTGCATGCAATTCTCAGGTTAAAGCTACTTGGAATGAATCAAAGTTAAAAGGCCCATCCTACGTGCAAAGGAAAAGCTGCATATCAGAAATCTGGGGAAGTGCGCGGCCCCTCTTGAAAAGGCCTATGTAAGAGCGCGGCCGCGCCGAGTGTAGATGACAGCAACTTAAGTAATCCTCGACAGAACAAATCGACGAGGCTGACTAGGGGAGTTCCTTTTTCCTTTTACCTCCAATGAGGACATTGTAGTTTTGAAGTTTGGGGGTATTAGGTTTATTTTGCATATAGTTTAATTCATATCATATTTCATATTGTTTAATTCATTTAATGCATGTTAGGTCGTGTTTTGCATATTTTGTTATATTTTTCAAAAAATTTTGTTTTATTTTAGTTAACTGTGTTAGGACATATTGCATGAATCTAGTTTTCTGTTGGTTTGTTATTTATTTGGCCTATAAGGAAACTGAAATTTACTTGATTGATTGAACTGATTTTAGACTTAAGCTTGATTATAATGTCATGTCTTATATGTAAATCCTTATCTGTCAGATACTGATGTCACCGGTCAGCACTCTATAGCAACAATCATGTTATACTTAGTCTAAATTGTCACATACTTGTCTTCTAGTGGAAAATCTATGTTTTAATAAAAGAGTTTCAGTGATCAAGTGATAATAACTAGGACTGTAAAAAGCTTAAGTTTGGGGGAAACAGGGGGTATGCATGCTAGTTGTGGAAAAACAAAAGAAAAAGAATAAAAAAAAGAAAAGAAAAGAAAAGAAAATTTGATTGTGAATAAACACTTCGGCTACGTCGAGTTCTGTGGCCTTTGATATTTGAGCAAGTAAGCCCTAGGGGTGTCTCTACACCCACGCCCTAAGGCCTTTTGGTCTGGGAGTCGTTGGTCGAAAGCTCGCAACACGAGTATCATTGAAAAGCCTAAGACGACTTGCACAGTCGAATGTATACACGGGAAAGAGCAAAAACGCCCTCGGTAGTAAATAAAAAGCATAATAAATCCCCTGTTGACTCTTAGCTTAAGTAATGCATGGTCTTAGTTAGAACTTATCTGATTTACTGCTTTTCTTAAGTTGAAACTGGTTTTTCCCCTAAGAAGCATAGTATGTGATATATTTGTTCAAAAACATATTTAATGGTTGCTAGGCACTCACACTACTTCAGTGCTGACAGGTTTGGATTTGCGAGGATATGCCTTATGATCTTGTCTTGGGTAGTTTTTCTGTTTGATTAGCCTGTGATTTTTCTGAGGCATTTCATTTGAATATCAATTCTGATTGAGACATGGATTCGCATTCATGATAGGATAGGTTGCATGCATTGTAGTTATTGCATTGCATCTTTTGTTTGGTTTTATTTTGGTTACTTGAGGGCAAGCAACGTTTAAGTTTGGGGGTATTTGATAAGTGATTTTTCTAACCACTTATTTAGATATTAACTAACTTGTTTTGTTGCTTAAACTCAAGTATTTTTGTGCTTTTCATTTGTTTTTGCTTTATTTTGTAGTATTCTTGTTTTGGAACTCTCTTGGTGCACGAGTGTCTTAAAAGGTTAAAAGAGTGCTAAAAGGGACAAGGAGCAATGAAATGTGATGATTCTATGAGGACCAAAAGGGTTAGCTTGTCAAGCATGGGAGTGTCATAATGAAAGATTTACTTTCCCTATCAAAATACCATATCATCCTGCCATCAAAACAACTAACCTCGATTTTGTAAGACAAAATCTAAAACAAACACATCATGCATCATGTCCTTACCTACATCAAGAAATTGACACACCTACGTTTTGTTGTAGGTAAAAATTGGTCCTGTTACTAGGTCTAAGTCTAAAGCACCTAGTCCATCCATGAACATGGCTTCTAGTGTTCAAACAGAATCCACCCAGGTATCCAGGGAAGAGTTCGAAGGTCTAAAAAATCAGATAGCCGAGTTAGCCGGTTTCCTACGAGAACAAAGCACGATCCTTAAAGGGAAGCAATCTCAAGTTCACACGGAACCAAAAGCATCTGGTGGTAGTGTTGGCAGTCAAGAGACTGAAAAGGGCGAAACTCAGATTCCTGGACCACAAAACCAGAACACAACCAACAAAACCCATGAAATCACCCCCCTCATCAAAGAACAAAAAGCTGGTGACATTATGAAGAAAGTACAACAAATGGAGGAAGCTCTCTAATCAATCAAAGGGATTGGGGCATTTGGTAGTGTCAATTACTCCGACATCTGTATATTCCCCGGGGCTCGTTATCTCGAAAAATTTAAAACTCCTGACTTTGAGAAGTACGATGGATTGGGAGATCCTTACACACACCTGAAAGTATTCATTGGAGAACTCAGATCCTATGCAGAGGATGAGAAGCTTCGAATGCAGCTATTTCAGAAGAGTCTAACCGGAGAGGCGAGAGCATGGTATGCCCGTCTGGATAATTCCAAAATCCACAGTTGGGAAGAACTGGCCCACGCCTTCCTCGGTCAATACAGCTTCCAATCTTAGCTGGCTCCAGATAGATACCAAGTTACCAAGATCAGGAAGAATAACACTGAATCATTCAGAGAATATGCCCAGCGATGGGGACGGGTCGCTGCATAAGTCACCCCAGCCATGACTAAATCTGAAATAGTCATGACCTTCATCGACATCCAAGAAGCACCTTATTATGAGAGGGTCCTAGCAGGCATAGGAAAACCATTCTCTGAAATGATTAAACATGGCGAAATGGCCGAATTAGGGATCAAATATGGGAAGATAAAAGATCTAACCTCCCTCAAAGCTATCGTTGAGCATATCCAGTCCGAAAATTACGGGAGTAATCTCCGTAGGGTCCACAAAAAGAAAGACGAAGAAGTCTCCTTAGTCTTACAAGGACAAAATCAAGGGGCGAGTCCAAAAGTATGCCCATTCAAAGGAGGAACTATACCCCTTTTCAAAATCCAGCACAGCCTTCAAATCCTCCATTTCAGAAAAATATGGAGCTCAGGCGGCGAAGAAATTTCACCCCTCAAGGGGATTCACTTGAAAACGTATTCAAACTTCTGACAGCCCAGAAGAAGATTGTCCAACTCCTTCCACCAACCAACACTAATGGTCAAAATTTTGACCCAAGCAAGAAGTGTTCTTATCACTCTGGATCTCCAGGCAATGACACCCAAGACTATTGGTCTCTCAAGCATAAAATACAAGACTTGATTGACAACGAAGAGATTGCTGTCACAAAGCCTGAGCAACCCCATGTTCAGGACAATCCTCTGCCACAGCATAAAGAGGAGAATGTCAACATGATCAGCACCACAAATGGAGAAGGATCCAATTACCTCCGTTATATGGGATAATCAATTCAATCCAACAACACCAGCCCAGATAGTTGGGAATTTTTTGAAAGGCGATTTCTGATAGAGAAAGAAATAAATTCTCTCAAGGAACAAATCTAGCAGTTAGAAGAACTGGTCGTTTACCAGCATCAACTCACTAGGAGTATGGTGAAACAAAGCAACCAGTCCATTGTCAATCATCCTCCCACATCGGAGATCACTTCCCCGAGAAATCAATACCAGTCTAATGAGAATGATCTTTGGGCCAACAGGGTAGCCGAAGAAGAGAATCTCCGAGCGGATGGGAAATTCCTATTTCAGAGGAACTTCACCAACCTAAATCAACTAATGGAAGAAATCCTTCAAATGCTAATCAACGAAGGAATGGTTGCAGACTTGTTACCTCCATTGAACCCTCGAGCCAGAAAATTCAAACCTGACCAAATATGTCAGTACCATTCCAATTCACTCGGCCATGATACTTAGGATTGATAGGCACTTCGTAACCTGATTCAAGACATGATTGAAAATGGGGATCTGATAAGGGGAAATCAAATCCTCGATCTCCCAGACAATGACACTCTTTGGATCCCCACTGTATGAAACCAGAACATAGTGGCTGTCATATCTTGCGATGGGGAGTCGACTCTCAAACCCTTAGTACTGCCCGGGAAAGGGGTTCAAGAAATATAAACTCCTGTGAAGGTGGCTGCACCTCAACCTCTAATCTTGCCTTTCAGACCTCATTATCCAATCATCAGTCTGAAGTGTGTCCCATGGAACTACGAGAACAATGAAGGCTCCACTTCAAACAACATTACCGTTGTGCCAAAGGACAATCCATTATACCTACCTCAGCGAGTAATCAAAACGGTCATCAAGGCAAAAGAGAAGGTGACTGAAAAGAAAATCAAAGAGTTCCTCAACAAAATGGGACACAATGAAATCAAAAAAGTGCAAAGCTTGGAGGACGCACCAAAACAAGTGTCCATCCTCGACTTGGTCCTATCCTCAGTGGATCATCGCAACATTCTAGTGAAAGTACTAGAAGAATCTCATTTGCCACGTACAGTGGATACCGAGAAATTCTGTCACGTGATCGAACACATCTTCAATAGTAATGTGATATCTTTCACTGACGATGATATCCCGGCAGAAGGAACGGGCCACCACAAGTCCCTGCATATAGCTGTAATGTCCCCCGGATATGTGATCGGAGGTGTGCTCATCGATGGAGGATCATCCCTCAACATTTGTCCATACGATACTTTAGAAAGGATGAAGATCAATCCGAATCGGATCAAAACCAGTTATATGGTCATCCGGGCCTTCGATGGATCTCGTTGACAGGCTATGGGGGAAATAAAGCTACCTCTAGAGATTGGCCCACACACTTTCTACGTATCGTTCCAGGTGCTCAACATCGCCACCGGATACAACTTATTGCTGGGCAGACCCTGGATCCACATGGCAGGGGCAGTGCCATCCACCCTCCATCAATAACTCAAGTACATTATCAACGGCAACCTCATCACAGTGAATGCTGAACCAGAATACCCTACCTACATACATGGGGACATGCCAGTGATCAGCCTGGATGCGGGGATTGAACCTGCCAGTTTTTAAGCTCTAGAGGTGAGCGATACTCAGTATCTACCTATCGGGGCACCATCCCTAAAGCCTAAAGTCTCCACCAAAGTAATGACAGTGGGGCAAGAAATGGTATCTTCCGGTTTCCAACCTAGAGAAGGGTTGAGAAAGGATAAGCAAGGTATCAAGATGCCAGTCCAAATCCCAAGTCAGACTGGGAGAGCAGGATTGGGATATTCATCCGGTCAAGTCGCTGGAACCTACATAAACATCCCAAGGCTCATGCCTCCACAATCCTGCTGCTAAACCTCACAAATGCCGGATGGGTGAAACCTACGAGGAAAATCCCGACTGCGGTATCAGCCATGCTATTTCCTTCAATCATACCTGTCCATGAAAGAAAAACCCTCAAGCCTGAGGCCGACAGTGAAAAGGGAAAAGAAAAGATTATGTACGAAGGACGAGACCCATTCGCTAACATGAGGGTTATTATCAACTACGAGGGCATGAATGACGAACTCCCAGACAACGACGACGAGGATCAAGTCCAAATTCCTCGCATTAAAAAGGGAAAAGGGAGCAGTTCAAAGAAGATCCCTGGCCTTATTATAAATGATGTCTCAGTCATCATCCAAAGGCGAGACAGATAATCACAAATCCCTGATCTTCCCGGTTCATGAGGATCTGACCTTGGACAACTGGATCAGTGTCCTTTGCCTCGGTCAAAAAGGGTAAAGGGGCAGAGAGTACATCTGCCCTTTAATTATGCTTTCATTTACTGCTTACTTTTGCTTGCACAGCTATAGCAGTAACTTTTGTCATGCTTTACAAATGCTTTGTATGTTTAAGCAGTTGTATATATTAATGAAAGCATTTTTGTTTTCAGGACCCAAGCATTGGATGTGTGTCTCTGCTGATGAGATGCCAACTTGTCAAAATGACTACGACTTTGATGTAGAAATAAACTTCGACTTGATGGATATTGATCAAGAAGAGGAAGATGACTCTGAGGTGCCCGAGGAGATCAAAGAATGGGTCGAAGACAAACCCAAACCAAACCTCGACCATACCACCACCATCAACATAGGAACCTCCAAAAACATTAAAGAAATCCAAATAGGTTCAGACCTCACACCCAATCAAAAAGCTGACCTGATTGAACTCCTAAAACAGCACCAGGATGTATTTGCATGGTCCCATGAAGACATGATTGGCTTATCCACTGATATTGTCATCCATCGAATGCCCATCAAAGAAGGGTTCAAACCAGTCAAACAAAAGCTCAGCGATTGAAACTTGAGTGGAGTTTGAAAGTCAAAGAAGAAATTGTTAAACAATTCAAAGCCGGAATCATCATGGTATCAACATACACAGAATGTTTGTCAAACATAGTTCCCATGCCTAAGCTCGGAGGGAAGGTACATGTCTATGTGGATTACCGGGATTTGAACAAAGCCTGTCTCAAGGATAATTTCTCGGTACCGTTCATCCACATCCTGATCGACAATACTGAGCAGTATGATATGTATTCCTTCATGGATTGCTTTGCTGGTTATCATCAAATCATGGTTGCTGAAGAGGACCGGGAGAAAATAACTTTTATCACTCCTTGGGGAACCTTCTGCTATAAACGACTATCCTTCGACCTTAGCAATGCCGGAGCCACGTATCAGCAAGCCATGATGGCCCTCTTTCATGATATGATGCACAAAGAGATTGAAGTTTATGTTGATGACATCATCATTAAATCCCAGAGGGAGGATGATCACATTGGCCATCTCAGGAAGCTGATTAACGGGTTACGTAAGTATAACCTCAAGCTGAATCCCGCCAAATGTGCTTTTGGCCTCAAAGCAGGCAAGCTACTAGGATTCCTGGTAAGCAATTGGAGCATCAATCTTGACCCTGCCAAGATCAAAGCCATTACTGAAACGCCCGTACCTCATACAGAGAAGGAGATACGGGGATTCCTGGGAAGGATCAACTTCATAAGTCGATTTATTTCCCAACTCATAGCAACCTGTGAACCCATCGTCAAGCTGTTAAGGAAGAATTCCTCCACCAAATGGAATGAGGAGTGTCAACAAGCCTTCCTTGCCATCAAGAAGCAATTGACTGAAGCTCCTTTTTTGGTACCCCCAAGGGATGGAGTTCCCTTGTTCATGTACTTGTCTGTCAATAATAATGAAATGGGCTGCATGTTAGGACAGAAGGATGATAGTAGTAAAGAAAGAGCTATCTACTACTTCAACAAAAGATTCAGCAGTGGTGAACAGAAATACACCCTGATCGAGAAGACATGCTGTGCATTAGCATGGGCTGCCATGAGGTTGCAACACTATTTGCATGGGATACGACCTACCTTATATCCCGCATAGATCCACTCAAATATGTATTGAACAAACCAATGCTGAATTGCCGACTGTCCAAATGGCAGTTAATCCTAAAGCAGTTCGACATTGTCTACGTGACTCAGAAGTCAAACAAGGGTCAAGGCATTGCAGATCAATTAGCTGAAGCACCTTCATGAGGGTTCGAACCCCTGGAGACATATTTCCCGGATGATGGGATCATAATAATTCAACAAATCCATTCCGAGAATACAGTCCAACCATGGAAAATATATTTTGACGGAGCGATAAACATAGAAGGTGCCGGAGCTGGGGCAGTCCTCATCTCTGGTGCAGGAAAGCAGTATCCTATGGCTACCAAACTTTAATTTGGCAACACCAACAACACGGCCGAGTATGAAGGCTGTATAATAGGGTTGAAATTAGCCCAATCCATGTCTATCAAACACCTACTCGTCTTCGGAGATTCCGAGCTAGTCATCAAACAAACCACCGGCGCGTATCTCACCAAAGAACTGCATTTGCTATTCTATCAACGGCAAGTCCTAAAAATATCCCAGGAATTTGAAGACATAACCTTCGTTCATATTCCTCAGGGTCGGAATGACTTCGCTGATGCATTGGTAATGTTGGCTTCATTAATCCGCATATCCGATAAGAGTGGATTTCCCAACATCAAGTTCACAATTCAGAAAGCCCCGACATATGGGAGTTATATTGGAGAAGTATCAGATGAAATACCTCCTATCAAGCAGCCTTGGTATCAAGACATCAAGGAATATCTCCGTAATGGATCCACACCTGCTGGAGCAAGTCAATCTGAGGAAAAATGGATTCACAAAATGGCCATGAAGTTCTATTTGAGCGAAGATGCACTGTACAAAAGAGATACTGGAATAGGCATTTTAAGATGCCTCGACAAAGAGCAAACCCAAAGACTTATGGATGAAATCCACGGTGGAGTCTGTGGTCCACACATGAGTGGTCATCTGTTGGCTAAGGAAATATTAAGAACTGGACTTTATTGGGTCTCTCTTAAGGCTGACAGCGACGTTCACGTTAAGAGATGTTTTCAATGTTAAAACCTCTCTCTAATCAAACATCTAGAACTATGAATGACCTGATCTCCCTTAACTCGAGAGTACGTAGGCAGCCATCTACGGCACGGTTTAACCTTCAAGAAAAAATGAAAAATAAATAAAAGACCAGTTCCAAGACACCAAAGAAAAATAGAAGCTAAATTCTATCAAGCTACCTTGGTCAACAGGCCCATCTGAGATACTCCCTGACATCTCAACTGTCAGTCTATCAAGGAGAAGCTCAAGATACATATACAACTGCGAGTCATGAAAGAAGTGGTAATCACTCAGCAATGACAGTACATATCCAATCAGGGAAGTGAATCAAAACTATATTTCTCTGATATATAACACTGTTTAACTTGGCAGCATTGGCCGTTGATCCTGTCGCTGACAAATATCCCTATGGAGGGCATAGATGGCTTCACCCTATCAGAGGGCCCTTATAGCCATGAGGCATTTAGCAGTTGGTGGAGTCCTCGCACTATTAGAGCTCAGACTCGGGCTACCCAATTTATGGCAGACATGGTGCCTGGGTCTGTTATGATGACAGACTGAATAGCTTGCCTCAGGGAGCCGACTCATTTAGACCAGATCATAGGCTTGACCCAGCAGTTAGAGAGAGCTCACTTGTTTATCAGGCATCTTGGCCGAGATCCGTCAGAGGCATCTTCTTTTGACCCTTCTAGCTCAGGAGTGGGTCCCTCTTCAGGTCCATTTTCCAATAATTTTGTATGGGTAAATCCTCCCTTGTACAGCCCAGATATGCCTAATAATCGCAGCTTTGTGTCCACCGAGGAGATGGAGAAGGTTAATAACCTGAGCGTAGATTATTTGGATCTCTTTGGATAGCTATAGCAGCTATATTTTTGGTCAGCCACTATTTTGGCTATTTGGTGGTTATGCCATCATTTTGATAGACCACTGTTAGTAGTTGGGTGGTGGTGCCCCATTCCCTTATATTTTTTTATTTTGCTTTGTATTATCAAACAGGGATGATGCCCGCAGTAGATAGCTTATTATATATGCTCATGATATTTCCTATCTATCGTATCATATTTATCATTGTCACTATACATGTATTATATCATGTGTATGCATTTAGACAGATGAGTTAAGATTTGACCCTTGGATGGTCTTGTAATACGGTGATACAGTTGACGTTGTCTGCAGTTAGCCGTATCGAGCATCTACTACCGTCTGAGGTGGCATTATCATTGAGATCGTGGTATAGCAGTTTGTCTTTCTCAGCCAGAGGGACAGTTGATCAGATGTTGGGGCATTTATTGGCCCTTGCAGATTTTTGAGTTCCGTACGGGTTCGTAGATGGTCTTTTACCCTTCTGGATACCCGAGAGACAGGTCTTTTGTTTTGGACAGCATGAGTTGACGCCGACTCTTGAGGAGTATCAGTGGTTTACAGACTTAGCATTAGAGTTGCTCTGCACTCGAACAGCTATCAGCGATATGAGGAGACCGTTCACACTGATGTTAGGTCTTCGTCAGAGGGCAGTCACAGACGAGATTATATTTAGCCGGGTGATCTCGATTGACTTCTTGATCGATCATTTTGGTGAGCTTGATAGCCACGATCGACATGTCGGGGATTTTGTTATTTCAAAAGAGGCGTGGCATCTGGCCAGGATAGATATTCTGCTGATGTGCATCGTGGCATACGTCTACATGCTGTTATGCTTAGATCACTTGGATGTGGGATTAGTAGTCGTGGTTAGGGCCCTCAGACAAGGTAGCGCCATCATCTCGATGATATTAGCTGAGACGCTGAGGTCAGCCACCCACTGTAGTACCCACCCGGAGGGATTTTTCAAAGGTAGTTCGGTCCTATTATACATATGGCTTATGTCCCATATTTGACCGATTGGATCTTTCAGACATCATGGGTATTATTTTTCCCATGATATAGCTATGTCCTACTCCTTTCAGCCGGCGGAGTGTATCGATGCAGAGAAATGGTCGACGTTTCTGTCGAATATTGAGCATTCGTTCTTGATCTTGCCATACTCAGGACTGGCCTCCCCTTATAGCTTTATTACCCATGCATCTGGCATGGACTATTTACCTCTAGCAAGATTGAGAGGAGCGACTACTTATCATCCTCTAGCTGTTATGGGCCAATTTGATCAGTATCAGAGCCTGTATTTGTTTGAGGGAGTTGCTAATCAGAGGATGTCAGCTTCATCTATGTCATCTACTGACTTGATTCACGTATATGAGTGTTGGACTCACAGGAAGAGGGCTGATTTCTCCAGTAGCCATTCGGACCGTTCTCCAGAGTACTCATCATAGTTGGAAGCAGATATATCATCAGCTTAATTTATCTAGTCAGCTCCTATTATAGATTCAGACAAGGAGGAACCTATGGAGGATCCTGAATCTCCTACCGAGGATGAGCTTTTTATGGGTTTGACAGCAGCACTAGTTAGTGTTCCGCTGATCATTCCTGCAGGGATAGATCCGGCTTTGGTGGACTCACTAGCTAGGATGACCTTTGAGAGAGATCAGGCTAGAGCGCTAATGTTAACCGCTTTGTCTAGCCGAGAAATAGCTTTGGCTGAGAGAGATACAGCTCGAGTTGCTTATGATGCAGGGTTGATTGAGCCAGAGGAGATCAGATCTGCCAGAGATGCAGCTTTTGTTGAGATTGAGGAGACTTTGATTGCTAGGGATGCATCTTTTGTGGAGAGGGATGAGGCTATAGCTTCCCGTGATTTTCATATTGCCAACAGTACTGCTCTTCGATCTTACACTCATGGTCTAGTTACCCAGATAAGTGCGTATGTTGATGACCATAGTGCCACACTACAGATGACTGTAGATATTTTGAGCCGTATGGAGGCTGAGGGTATTGCACTTACAGCTGCTCCTCTATCTTCAGAGAGAGATGCCATGTTGGCATTACTGGCCCGCTTATCCCTGGGAAACTAGCTTTATTTTTCCTGCACATACTAGATCAGCCATTTTTGTAATGTGTAGGACACTATGTATATATCCAACAGTGTTATATATCAGAGAAATATATTTTGATTCGCCTCCCTGTTTGGATATATATTGTCATGGCTGAGTGATTACCACTTCTTTCATGACTTGCTGTTGTTGATGTATCTTGAGCTTCTTCTTGATGGACTGACAGTTGAGATGTCAAAGAGTATCTCAGGTGGGCCTGTTAACCAGGAAGATTGGATATAATTTAGGTGTTATGCTATTTCGGTGTCTTGGGACTGGTTTTTTTTATTAGGTTTTTGTTTTTCTTGAAGGTCAAATCGCACCGTGAATGGCTGCCTACGTACTCCCGGGTGTAGGGAGATCAGGTCATTCGTAGTTCAATTTTTATGTGAGAGAGGCTTGAAAAGTATTTGTCTTGTGTTTTGAGTTTGATGAGTTTTTTAAGTTTTTTGTTTTGTTTGACCGCACCATAAATGGCTGCCTACGTACTCCCGGGTGAAGGGAGATCAGGTCATTTGTAGTTCAGGCTTTCTGGTGAAAAATCAAACCTAATTTGATTCGTAGGACCCGGATGCGGGTATGCACGTGCTTCAGACATAGTACCTTTTCACGGTGTCTAAATTGATGAGTTGGGTAAATTCGGTTCCGTCCATCTTTTATAATCTGAGAGCTCCTTCTGTCAATACCTCATTGACAATGAAAGGGCCTTCCCAACTAGGGGCTAACTTTCCTTTAGCTTCATCTTGATTGGCCAAAACTTTCTTCAGCACCAAGTCATTTTCTTTAAATTATCGTAATCGGACCTTCTTGTTATAGGATCGAGCAATCCTTTGCTGATATAATTGTCCGTAGAAAATGGTTGTAGCCTTCTTTTCATCTATCAGGGACAGTTAGTGGTATCGGTCTTGCAACCACTAATCTTCCACTAGTACAAAAATGACCTTTAGACACGGTTGAGAAAAATTAAAGGGATACGGTGGTAGCAAAACACGTGATAATTTTTTTTTTAAGGGTAATGGTCACGGAATTAGGTAGTTAATTTAATTACGGTGATTCATCGTGACTATTGGATTATTGTTACGGTGAAAGTTTGTGCCGCGACTAATTTGTATTATTTAGACACGGTGTACTATGTTCATTAGATCAATATAGAATCCATAATTTAGAGATGCTGATATCTAAATATAACCTTTTTTCTAACTTATATGATAATTCAAAAAACTCGTTAGCTAAGGATTCCTCTTTCGATACGAATTGCTCAAACTCTCTTTAAACCCTCTCTTCTTCTTGGCGCTGCTATTGTACCAGAGTAAGAGGATCCTTCCAAAACCCTATCTCTAACCTGCTCCGATACTGCTTCTTCTCTCTCCACCCCAAATTTTGACGCTACTTCTTCCGATCGTCTCTCTATCCTCTCCGGTAAGGCTATTCAACTATTCGATTTCTGGATTTAGTTTCTTTTATTCAACAATATATATTTTTTCAATCTCTTCCCCAAATTGAATTGTTTATTGTTTAGCTAGCCTTCGAATTTTAGCCATTTGTAAAGGCTCGTAGAGATTGTGTAATTTTTTGACCCAACAGGCTAACAAGCTTTTTAAATTGTTAAAATTTGTGAAGCAATCAATTGCGCTCTTGAATTGTGTGTTATCTTACATTAAGATTTTGTGATTTGGGTGCTCTGCGATTCAAATTCTTGGGTGGTGCTGTTTTGGAAAATTTGTAATGGATGTAGATTATGAGCTAAAATGGCATAATTTATGGTGGGGAATTGGATTTTGGGTTTTTAACTTGTGATGTAATTTTAAAATTTTGGTTATCTGGTTTGTTAGGGAAACTTGATTTTAGGAGGATGTATGCAGTAGGGAGTCTAGGCTAGTCACTATTCTGTTTGAATACTCTCTCTGCCTTTCTTATTATACTCTTGGTGTTATGATTGTTTGTGTGGCATTAGTTTTGCTGCCAAACTGTTCTCTTTTTCCGTTACATGTAGGCATTGCTTCTGAAGAAATATATCCACATATTGTTTATTTTACCTGGTACAATGTGTTACATCCTTAGATATCACAAATCACATTTTTTCTCAAATCAGATTTGCAGGCTATTTCCATTCTTATTAGTGTTTGCTCCTTTATGCACATAAGACACTCTATACGCTTGAAATGCTGGGCATGGGATTAAGGATGGAGCTTAGAATGATTTGCAAAATGTCTATTTCAACATATGTTTAGTCTTTTTGATGTTATATCTTTTCTGAAATAATAACACATAGCTTAAGTTTATTTTTTCTTCTTTTTTTTCTCATTGAAGAAAGAAACTAGTTTAGTTATGGATAACAAGCATATACACATTTCTGTCGTGAATAATACTTAAAAATCATTTTTCCTGTTAACAATTTTGGGGGGATGTCCCCACTCAAAGAGTTGTTTCGTATGTACCTACAGATAATAAAATAAAATTACTTCACAGTTAAAAAAGAGCTGATGTTATTCATATATACACCAAAAGTTGCAGTACAATAGCTTTTCTTTTACAGACTCTAGAGTTAAGAAGTCAACCTGTCCTCATTATTTCCTTTACCACAATCTCCTGTAAATTGGGTTGATATTTTCTATACTTTAGCTACTGTGTTTCATAATTTTAATTACTTTCTGATCAGAGCTTGAAATTATTATTATACGATTACTTAATGGATGCTCTTTAATGTTTAAGAGTAACTCCTGCAGCCAACCTGTTGATTGAAGAATCTGCACAAAACTTACCATATGGTTGGTACTTGGGTTTACACACTTGCATTGCAATTGTGCATCTCTAGTTTGTAACTTAGCTAGCTATTATTCATCCTTCTTTAAAACCTTATGGTATTATAATTAATACACTACTGCTACTCCATATATACAAGTTTAATGGTTTAAACAGATATCTTGATTTGTAGTATAGATGGACAGAAGAAGGAAAACAAAACATGGAAAGCACACTGCAGAATTCAAATAGAACAAAACCAAATTTTTTTTATAAAAAGTAGATATGCAAAAGGCAATACTTTCAAAGAGCACCTCTAACGGGAAACTCAATACTTTCTAGCAAAATTGCATTTTGTCCTGCTCACATCCAACTGTCACCATGTACAACCTACAATCATGTTTTTGATGTCTGCATTCAGTTGACTTAGTACTACCTAAACCTGTTCAATGTCAATCCATTTCTGAATGCAACTAAATGCAATTAATGAGAATGTTTTCTACCTAAAATGACATTCGGCACAAGTTGACTAAGTACCTAAACCTATTCAATGTTAATCTATTTTTGAAACTCTTTTTTTTTCTCTATCTATTACAGCTTTTGTTATGGATCCATTAGACCTACCATCTGATGGGGAGAGTGAGCATACTGGGCGCTCTAGCGAACTAGAGGGTAAGTGGAGTCATGAATTTATATATATATATATGACGGTGTTCGATTTCCTATATAATACTATTACATTGAATGTGTATTTTTTTCTTTCAAAAATTGCAGGGAGTCTGATAGAAAAACGACGAGGTCCGACGAGATTAAAAAGTATTTTTAAGAACAATGACGGCACAAAACTAATAGTCGGATTTGATGGTTTGAACTAACCGATTGGTCCTAATCGGCCTACACTCGCTAGTTATATCGGCAGCGAGGCACGCCATAAACTTGCACTAAAGTACTCGAGTTAGAAGGTTGTTCCAACTACAGTGAAGGACAAGTTGTGGGAAGACTTAACGGTATGAAGTTTTTTTTATTAAATGTACTAATGAAATGTACCATCCAGTACTAGGATCAGAAAGCAATTATCAGAGCAGAGCTCCTAATTGCATTACAGAAGCCTGAGATTTCTTATTCAATAGCCTGATTTGCAGCATCTTATGCCATAATTCCAGCCCTGACAGGTACCATGTTCTTCTATCAAACACAGTATCTAAAGATTAAAACTTCGGTGTTGGGGATCTCCAAGTGATCGGGCAGGTATCAATGCTGCTATGGGGTGTTGTGTATAATAAACACTTAAAGTCATTTCCACCAAGGAAACTAACCTCAGCCATTCAGGCCACTACGGCGATTCTCATGTTTTCAGATGTTCTGTTCGTGAAAGGGATATATCAAAAGATGGGTTTAGTTATATGCAGTTTTTGATTTTTTTGAAGATACACAATAATTACAAAATCTCATTGCTCTGCTAATTCATATAAAAATAAATTTTTTTGCTACAGGAATCTTTCTGAAAGTAATGAACAACATGATACTGAGATTACTTCTGCAAGGGCTGCTGCCGAAGATGATGTGGTAAAAACCAGCGAAGATGTCATTCATCACTTAGGTGGTGAGTAATACAATACTATGTTTTATTTTAGGATCATATCTTCTATGCCAATTTTTGATAAAAAAAAATGTCTGAGCTATTTCCTTTAGTACTGATAATGAATCTTTATGTTGTATAAAGATCATGAATTCAAATGTGAAGCGTAAATTTCATGTTATGACATGATTATAATTACTGTATACTAAAATGACAAATGTGAACCATAACTGGTTGGATCTCTTCATGACAGGTTATACATTTTCTATTCAAGGAATAGGAGATGCACTATTTCCTTACTTATTTTCCTTTATAGAACTCTTGTTTAAGATAGATTGGTGTGTATAATGAGATTTTTTGTGATCCTCCCCTGTATATGATTGTTACTTGGCTGTTTTCTCATTGCAGTGAATCCACCACTGCCAGCACACTTCTGTGGTGTATAGAGGATATTTGGTAGAAGTTGGGGTTTTTGTACTCGAATGTTCCCTTGGACCCTATTTTCAATTATCTATCTGCGTCATTACTAGGATGATTTCGTAGAGACTTGAGTTTGTCGAGGAATCCTAAAAATATATTAGAGAATTTTAATTATGTTTTGTACTTTTAGACATCTTGTCTGGCTTGAAATATTTCTAATTGAAATGAAATGGTTTGAGCAATGTTTTTTGAAGCATTCATGAGCAATATATTTTTTGCTTAAAGATAATTTGATGTATTTTTGTTAGGATAGCAGGTAATTATCGACTATAAATTGCAATATCTACAACGTTTCGTCACGGTTGAAAATTGATTATCAACCATTAGACACGCATTTTAAATCATTGTTGTGACCATTTTTATAATTTAGATACGATTTTATAAAATTCACGTGACGAAAAAAAAATCGTACATTCATATTGGTTCCAGGTTGAACTTCCAAACCGTGACCATAGGCCTACAACAAAAAAAATTTAGATACGGTTTTTATAATATTCGCGTGACAAAACAATTATAAACGTAGATATTGGTCACGGTGTTATAACTATCACCGTATCCAATACCTACATATATTTTTTATCGATCATCATTTTAGTCACGGTGTGAAATTAGATACGGTTTAAAGAAAAAAAAAAGACATGGTGGAATCACTGTGACCAAAATTGGTCACGAAGCCTGTAGACACGCAATTTGTGAAACGAAAACCCGTATCTAAAATAAATAGTCACGGTTTAACACCATGTCCAAATGTCATTTTTGTACTAGTGTTCGTCCATCTGAGCGTCGATTAACACTCGTAAGGACTCCATCTCTACTTTTATGGGGAGAACTACTTCCATGCCATAGACCAATGAATAGGGGGTAGCCCCAGTAGAGGTGTGCATTGATGTCCTGTATGCTAATAGGGTTAGAGGCAGTACGTAAGGCCATTCTTTGTGATTGGCGGACATTTTTTGCATGATCTTTTTGATGTTCTTGTTGGTCACTTCGACAGCACTATTCATCTTGGGCCGATAGATGACGGAGTTGAGATGCTTGATGTGGAACTTACTGCACAGTTCCTTCATCATTTGATTGTTCAGGTTCTTGGCGTTATCTGATATGATCACCTCTGATTGTCCATATCGACAAACGACATTATTTTTTATGAAACCAATGATGACCTCTTCAGTGACTTTGGGAAAAGAGGCAGCTTCAACCCATTTAGTGAAGTAATCGATCATAGTGAAAATAAATCGATGACCATTGCTGGCTTTTGGTTCCACTGGCCCGATCATATCCATTCACCACATGGAGAAATGCCATGGTGAACTCATGTTGTGTAGCTCATTTGGAGGGAGCATGTATGGTATTTTCATGTACTTGTCATTGAAAGCATCTCTTGACGTGATCATCACAGTCAGCTTTGAGAGAGATCAAGTAATATCTTGTTCTTAATATCTCCGCTCATGTGTGGACCACAGACTCCATCGTGGATTTCATCCATAAGTCTCTGGGCTTGCTCTTTATCAAGGCATCTTAACAGGCCTATTCCAGCATCTCTCTTATAGAGTGCATCTTCGCTCAGATAGAACTTCATAGCCATTTTGTGAATTCGTTTTTGTTCAGATTGGCTTGCCCCATCGGGTATAGATCCATCTCGAAGATATTCCTTGATGTCTTGATACCAAGGCTGTTTGACAGGAGGTATTTCATCTGATGTCTCCAATGTAATTGCCGTATATCGGGGCTTTCTGAATTATGAATTTGATGCAGGGAATCCCATTCCTATCGGATATGTGGAATCAAGGAAGCCAATGTTGCCAATGCATCAGCAAAGTCATTCCTACCTCGAGGAATATGGATGAAGGTTATGTCTTCAAACTCCATAGATATTCTGATGACCTTCCGATGATAGGGCAATAAATGCAGCTCTTTGGTGTGATATGCCCTGGTGGTTTGTCTGATGACCAACTCAGAGTCTCCAAAGACCAGTAAATGTTTGATACCCATGGATTGGGCTAATTTCAACCCCATTATGCAGCCTTCATACTCGGCTGTGTTGTTGGTGTTGCCAAATTGAAGTTTGGTAGCCATAGGATATTGTTCTCCTTTACCATAGCTAAGGACTGCCCCAGCTCCGGCACCTTCTATGTTTACTACTCCTGTCGAAATACATTTTCCATGGTTGGGCTATATTCTCTTGTTGGAGTTGTTGAATCGTCATGATCCCATCATCCGGGAAATAAGTCTCCAGGGGCTCGAACCCTCCTTAAGGTGCTTCAGCTAACTGATCTGCAATGCCTTAACCCTTGATTGACTTCTGAGTCACATAGACAATGTCGAACTGTTGTAGGATCAACTGCCATTTGGACAGTCGATAATTTAACATAGGCTTGTTGAATACATATTTGAGGGGATCCATGCGGGATATGAGGTAAGTTGTATGCCCATAGAGGTAATGTTGTAACCTCATTGTGGCCCATGCTAACGTACAACATGTTTTCTCGATCAGGGTGTACTTCTGCTCACCACTACTAAATCTTTTGTTGATATAGTAAATGGCTCTTTCTTTGCTACTATCATCCTTTTGTCCTAGCATACAGCCCATTGCATTGGCATTGACGGACAGGTACATGAACAGAGGAACTCCATCCCTAGGAGGTACCAAAACAGGTGCTTTGACCAGCTGTTTATTGATGGCAAGGAAGGCTCGTTGACAATCCTCGTTCCATTTGGTAGACGAATTAATCCTTAGTAGCTTGAATATAGGTTCACAGGTTGCTGTGAGATGCGAAATGAATCGGCTTATGAAGTTGATTCTCCCCAGAAACCCACGTATCTCCTTCTCTGTTTAAGGTACTGACATCTCAGTGATGGCTTTGATCTTGGCAGGGTCTAGCTCGATGCCTTGATTACTCACCAAGAATCCCAATAATTTTCCTGATTTGACGCCGAAAGCACATTTGGCTGAATTTAGCTTGAGGTTGTACTTACACAACCTATTGAACAGCTTCTTGAGATGGTCAATGTGATCATCCTCCCTCCGTGTCATCCACATAAACCTCTATCTCTTTGTGCATCATGTCATAAAACAGAGCCATCATGGCTCGCTGATATGTGGCTCCTGCATTGATAAGGCCGAAGGATAGTCGCCTATAACAGAAGGTTCCCTAGGGAGTTATGAAAGCTGTTTTCTCCCGATCCTCATCAGCAACCATGATTTGATGGTAACCAGCAAAGCAATCTTATGAAGGAATACATGTCGTACTGCGCCGTATTATCTATCAAGATGTGGATGAAAGGTACTGGGAAATTATCTTTGAGACAAGCTTTGTTCAAATCCCGATAATCCACGCAGACTCGTACCTTCCCTCTAGGTTTATGTACGAGAACTATGTTTGACAGCCACTCTGGGTATGTTGATACCATGATGATTCCGGCTTTGAATTGTTTAACAACTTCTTCTTTGACTTTCAGACTCCATTCAAGTTTTAATCGCTTGAGCTTTTGCTTGACTGGCTTAAATCCATCTTTGATGGGCATTCGATGGATGATAATGTCAGTGGAAAGGACAATCATGTCTTCATGCGACCATGCAAACCCATCCTGAAACTGTGTTAGGAGTTCAATCATGCCGGCTTTTTGGTCTTGGGTGAGGTCCATGCCTATCTGGATTTCTTTGATGTTTTCGGAGGTTCCTATGTTGATAGTGGTGGTTTAGTCGAGGTTTAGTTTGGGTTTGTCTTTGACCCCATTCTTTGATCTCCTCGGGAACCTCATAGTCATTTTCCTCCTCCTGGTCAATAGCCATCAAGTCGAAGTTCAGTTCTACATTAAAGTCGTAGTCACTTTGGCAGGTTGACATCTCATCAGCAGAGACAAACACATCCAATGCTTGAGTCCTGAAAACAAAATGCTTTCATTTTAATATATACAAATGCTTAAATATACAAAGCATTTGGAAAAGCATGACAAAAGTTACTTCTATAGCTGTGCAGTCAAAAGTAAGCAGTAAATGAAAGCATGATTAAAGGGCAGATGTACTCTCTTCCCCTTTACCCATTTCGGCTGAGGCAAGGGACGCTGCTCCAGTTATCCAAGGTCAGATCCTCATGAACAGAGAGGATCAAGGATTGGTGATCATTCGCTTCGTCTCGGATGATGACTAAGACATCCTTTACAATAGGGCCAGGATTTTTCTTTGAACTGCCCCCTTTTCCCTTCTTGATGCGAGGAATTTGAATCTGATCCTCGTCGACGCTGTCTGGGATCTCGTCATTTATACCTTCGTAGTTTATGATGACCCGCATGTTAGCAAATGGGTCTCTTCCTTTGTATAGGATCTTTTCTTTTCCCTTTTTGCTATCCATCTCAGATTTGGGAGTTGTTCTTTCACTTGCCGGTATAATGGGAGGAAATAATATAGTTGATACCACAGCTGGGATTTTCCTCATGGGTTTCACCCATCCGACACCCGTAAGGTTTGGCAGCAAAATTGTGGAAGCATGAGCCTTAGGATGCTTGTGTGGGTTTCGGTGGTTTGACCCGGATGAAAAACCCAATCCAGCTCTCCCTGTCTGGCTCGGGATTTGGACTAGACTTGTGATACCTTGCTGGTTCTTTCCTAACCCTTCTCCAGGTTGGAAACCCAAAGATAACATCTCTTGGCTTACCGTCATAACTTCGGTGGAGACCTTAGGTTTTAATGTTGATGCTCTAATTGGTAGATACTGAGTATCACTCACCTCCAAGGCTTGAAAACTTGCAGGTTCAATCCTTGCATCCAGGCTAATCACTGGCATGTCTCCCTTATGCAGACAGGGTATTCTGGTTTGGCGTTGACCATAATGAGGTTACCATTGATAATGTATTTAAGCTGTTGGTGGAGGGTGGATGGCACTGCCTCTGCCATGTGAATCCATGGCCTGCCCAACAACAAGTTGTATCTAGTGGTGATGTTGAGCACCTGGAAGGACACATAGAAAGTGTGTGTGATAATCTCTAATGGAAGCTCTATCTCTTCCATAGCTTGTCGGCGAGATCCATCGAAAGCCCGGATGACCACACGACTAGTTTTGATCCGGTTCAGGTTGATCTTCATTCTTTCCAAGGTATCGTAGGGACAGATGTTGAGGGACGATCCTCCATCTATGAGCACACCTCCGATCACATACTCAAAATACATAACTGCTATGTGTAGGGATTTTCTATGACATGTCCCTTCTGCAGGGATATCATCGTCAGTGAAAGATATCACATTGCTGTTGAAAATGTGCTCTACCACGTGACAAAATTTCTCGGCATCCACGGTGTATGGAAGATGGGCTTCTTCTAGTACTTTCACTAGAATGTTGCGATGATCCACTGATGATAAGACCAAGTCTAGGATGGACATTTGATTGGGTGCGTCTTTCAGGCTTTGCACTATCTTGATTTCATTGTGTCCCATTTTGTTGAGGAACTCTTCGATTTTCTCTTCAGCCACCTTTTCTTTGGCCTTGAGGACTGGTTTGATCATCCACAGAAGCAGGTACAAGGGATTATCCTTTGGTACTATGGCAATGTTGTTTGAGGTGGAACGTTCGTCGTTCCCGTAGTTCATGGGACCCTCTTCAGACTGATAACTGGATATTGAGGTCTGAAGGGCAAGATCAGAGGCTCGGGTGCGGCCACCTTCACAGGATTTTGTATTTCTTTAACCCCTTTTCCTGGCAGTACTAAGGATGTGAGGGATGGCTCCTTATCATAGGAAACCACAGCCACTGTGTCCAGATTCCATGCAGTGGGGTTCCAGAGAGTATCTTCATCTGGGAGGTCAAGAGCTTGATTTCCCTTTATCAAGTCACCACTTTCAATCATGTTTTGAATCAGGTTACGAAGTGCCCAGCAATCTTCAGTATCATGGCAGGGTGAATTGGAGTGGTACTGACATATTTGGTCAGGATTAAATTTTCTGGATCATGGGTTCAATGGAGGTAATAAGTCTGCAACCATTCACTCGTTGATTATCATTTGGAGGATTTCTTCCATTGACTGGTTTAGGTTGGTGAAATTCCTTTGAAATAAGAATTTCCTACCAGTGTGGACAGTTTCTTCTTTAACCATTTTATCGGTCCAAGGCTCATGCTCATGAGACTGGTTATGATCCCTCCTGAGATTGATCTCCGATGTGGGAGGACGATCAATGTCAGACTGGTTGGCCCGTTTAATCATCTGTCTGGTGATCTGACACTGATAGACGACCAGTTCTACTAATTGCTCGATTTATTCCTTGATAGATTTTATCTCTTGCTCTATCAAGAATCTCCTTTCTGATACTTCCCAATTGTCTGAGTTGTTGTTGCTGGATGGAGTTGATTCTCCCACATAACAGAGGTACTTGGATCCTTCTCCACTTGTGGTGCTGATCATATTGACATTCTCCTCTTTATGTTAAGGGAGAGGATTGTCCTGCACATGAGGTTGTTCGGGTTTTGTTACCACAATCTCTCCGTTGTCAATCAAGTCTTGGATTTTGTGCTTGAGAGACAACAGTCTTGGGTGTCATGGCCCGGAGATCCAGAATGATAAGCACATTTCTTGCTTGGATCAAAATTTCGTCCACCAGTGTTGGTTGGTGGAAGGAGTTGGACAATCTTCTTCTATGTCGTCAACAACTTTAGCACATTCTCGAGTAAATTCCTTAGAGGGGTGAAAGTTCTTCGACGCCTGACCTCCATATTTTTCTGGAATGGAGGGTTTGAAGGTTGTGCTGGAGCTTGGAAGGGGTATAGTTCCTTCTTTGAATAAGCATACTATTTGACTTGCCACTTTGATTTTGTCCTTGCAATACTAAGGACACTTCTTCATCTTTCTTTTTGTGTACCCTCCGGGAATTACTCCCGTAATTTTTGGACTGAATATGCTCAGCTACAGCTTCGAGGGCGGTTAGATCTTTTATCTTCTCGGATTTGAGACACATTTCTGCCATTTTGCCGTGTTTGATCATTTCAGAGAATGGTTTTCCTATGCCTGCTAGGACCCTCTCATAATATGGTGCTTCTTGGATGTCGATGAAGGTCATGACTATCTTAGACTCAGTCATGGCTGGGGTGACTTGTGCTGCAACCTGCCTCCATCGTTGAGCATATTCTTTGAATGATTCAATACTCTGTTTCTTGATTTTGGTTATTTGGTATCTTTCTGGAGCCAGCTGAGATTGGAAGCTGTACTGACTGAGGAAGGTGTTCTTGGTTCTGTGTGAGCTTGGGCTTGCTTCCCTTTAAGGGCCTTACTTTGCTCTCTCAGGAAACTGGCCAAGTTAGCTGTCTGATTCTTTAGTCCTTCGAACTCTTTCCTAGATACAGAGGTGGATTCTGGTTGAGCACTGGAAGTCATGTCCATGGATGGACTTAGTGCCTTCTTAGACTTAGATCTAGTGACAGAACCAATTTTTCACCTACAACAAAACGTAGGCATATCAATTTTCTGATGTATATAAGGATAGAATGCATGTTATGATGTGGTTTTTAATCTTATCCTGCAAAACAGAGGTCAGTTGTTTTGATGACAGGATGACAAGAGATATACGACGAGAAATATAAATCTTTCATTATGATATTTACATTGAAAACTTGACATTGAATTGAAAGAGTAAGGCATGAAGAAGCTTCCCGTCGAATTTGGTTAATCAGAGGCTGACCTATCTTAGGCTACTCTCGCGGCTTTTTTGGCATGAAGGTCCTCAGATCATCGCAATCTACTAGAGGGGAAATTAATCCGATCTTTCAACTGGAGCAAATCTATTTTCATGAGCCCCAGAGACAAAGCCGTCCCAAGAGACATTACTTATCACCGACGGGTTTTGCCTCCTTGAGAGAGGAATCACACAACATACATTCACATACATCGCGTCTCACCGTTATGCATATGATGACATGGGTGCGAAGTACTAATATGTGCGAAGCACTAAAAAAGCAGGAAAGCAGTCATTCACATTTATTTAATGTAAAGACGCAGCATTCATACATTCATTCAATGTAAAGACGCAGCATTCACACATACGTAGTTTTGAAAGAGAAATTTTTGAAAAGATTTCAACGCAGCCTAAGCCCTCTACTGTCCCCAGCAGAGTCGCCACCTATCGACGTTGGGCAAAATTGGCGGGTCGGGTCACAACCCGGATCTTTTATCTCTTCCTAAGTTATCTCTACCCTTACTCTTTTTATTGCTAAAAAAGGTTTTGAAGGGTTGTTTAGGAAAAGGCCAACATGTATCATGTCGATGATTTGAATGTTTTACAGAGTCGCCAGTTGGTAGATTTGAAATGGTTGTACCAACTTAATCGAATTTTGTTTGAAAGAGGCACAATTGCTGGACACTGTCGAAACTTGATCTTTGAAACTGAAGTTTTGAGCTCGGGGGCTTGGTTAAGTGTGGGGAAGGTGTTAGGCACCCCACAGTTCCCGTGTAAATACGGTACTGCATCTTCTCAATATTTCCCTTAAAAAACTGAAATATGTGTGACTGTTTTTTAAAAATTGGGCCTATGTTTGATTGAATTATTGAAAGTAGTGCTTTGCTTCGTTGACCCTATATACGAAGGGTTTGATTTGATTTGCAAATGATTTGAAAATGATGTTTTGAAAGCTGGTTATCAAACACTTACGATAACATAGGAATTGAAGCTTGTTGATACTTCCATTTTTATCTTTATAGCCTTAAGGATTGCATTTGAATGGTGATTGTCGGGCTGCGAAGCATCCTCGATCACAAAATATATACAAGTGTCGGTCTCCTCATGGGCATGATAGCCATCGGAGGGACTTTAACACGACAATCCATGTTTTTACTATGTTGAGACCTTAAATCCAGATAACCGTTTTAAGGTCTTTTGTATGTACATTTTACAGAAAAATTAGCAGGGTACATTTGTAAAGTGGAGTTTGTCCATCGTGGGAATCAGATTTTGATCAGTTTGATCATGAATCCCACGATTCCTAGGCCCAC
Organism: Panax stipuleanatus; assembly: GCA_020205555.1. Classification (NCBI taxonomy): domain Eukaryota; kingdom Viridiplantae; phylum Streptophyta; class Magnoliopsida; order Apiales; family Araliaceae; genus Panax; species Panax stipuleanatus. The sequence goes on from CM035121.1 coordinate 128,869,946, forward strand.
ATATGAAGGCCGATAAACCAGCACAGCTCAAATTTATACAGAAATATATCCAAATGTTGCCAGAACCAAGGATTCATCAGTAAATCCTGGTTCGCACCTGGATGAAACATCTCGTTCCCACTAGATAGCGATCTAAGGGCCGCGAGGTTGCTTTTACAACTGAAACTAGAAAAAATGGAAGATTTGAATAAATCTCAGCCATTCTAGCTTCCTGGTTCCATCTGTACCTATTTTGAACCGTTTGAAAGCTAGAATTGGCGAGATTTAAATAAATCTAGTTCACCCGCAGATATGTCAGTGCCGATTCACATAAAATGAATATTTAAAGCAACAATTGAATAAAAAATGAGCAAAGCAATATATAAACAGTTATATATACGAAAGCTGTAAAGGGCGATGAGTTTTCACACCGGTGCCCGGACTGAAATTGATATATATATATATATATATATATATATTAAAAGTAAAGTAGTCAACCAAAATTGGGAAGAGAACCCAGTGCTGGTGAAGGCTGCTTATATATGCATATTTATATATAAAAGCAGTAAAAAAGACCACAGAATAATCCAGGGCGAACTAAAATATAAATGTACAGAAAAATAGTCAACTAGTGACTGGGAAGATACCCCAGGAATGGTGAAGGGTGAAAAAATAATATAAAGGCCACAGAATGATCCAGGCCGGACTAAATGTAAATATATATATATATATATATACAGAAATGTAGTCAACCAAGACTGGAAGAGAACCCAGTGGTGGTAAAAGTTGCTTATATATGCATAAATATATATAAAAGCCATAAACTACCTCAGATTTGGCATCTGGGTTTGACAGAATTGAAAAGTTAGTATATATACAGTTAAATATATACAAAAAAAAGTCAAACCCGGACTGGGAAGATAACCCAATCCGATGAAGTTGCTTATAACGACGATGCAAGTATGCCGAAGATGCTGGAAGTGAGTGATCGTCAATTCGAGTTGTAGAAATGCCAGAAAATGTGTTTATGTACAAAAATGTACTAAAAGTTGACGAAAACGGCCACAAAACTTAGTTCCGGGCATATTTAGAAAACAAAAATTAACGTACAAGTGTATAAAAGTACGAAGTAGTAGTATTGACTTGCTAATAGTAAAAATACTCATAATGGACTGCTACACGGGCTTTTTGCTAATTTGTAGGCATTTAACGTCCGAATCTACCTGTTATTTTTTGATATGTGGTAGTATGTGGGTATATCTATGTGTTAGAGTGAAAATATTTGGGTTTGAAAGACAAGAAATTGGGCAAAAAACCAAACGGGCAGAGGTTCGAAGCGTTTTTTTCTTTTTTAAAATGAAGGGGGGCGCCCTCATATATATAGGCCAGGGAGCCTCCACCCTACCTGCTGCTGCCGCAGGTAGAGGTGCGGCTCCCCTGGTGGGGCCCATGTGCCTGGTTTCATTGTCTCAAAGTACGTGCACTCCGAGCAACGCGAGGTCGAAGTCGAAACTTTCTAACTTTTGATCGGAGCTTCCATTTGAGGCGTGCGATACCTTTTCAGAAAGCTCTCGCCGAGAGTGTTACAATGATATGAGACAACATTTTTCGGGTCAAAGAAGATGGGTTCATAACCAGGTCTTCAATTCACCGCAATTTGTCCGTTGAGTTGTATTGAGCTGTTTGTACTTGAGATCGTCGTTATGGTTCGTTCTGACCTTGGTGGCATCAATTCGGCTTGAGTTTGACCGAATCGGCTTAGAGATGGTAAAATAACCGTTTTGCTTCTCACGGGGTTTCCCTTAGTGTAGGCATGGCCTTCGGTTGACTTACTTGAGTTGTTTCTAAGACTTGGATCCCATTCGAGTTTGTTTGTCCTCAATGTTATCTCTGAGGCTGACTTGGTCACTCCAGGTTTTCCTCTGGAGATGTTGTGGAGCTTCAAGTTTTTTCCCGAAGTTGACCTGACTTCCGGGTTGAGATCGGGGCTATCCTATACCTCCTGGGTTGAGACCGGGCTGATCTGTACCTTCCGGGTTGAGACTAGGGCTGACCTGTTCCTCCCGGGTTGAGACTGGGGCTGACCTATACCTCCCGAGTTAAGACCGGGGATGACCTGTACCTCCCGGGTTGAGACCGAGGCTAATATGTACTTCCCGGATTGAGACCGGGGCTGACCTGTACTTCCCGGATTGAGACCGGGGGTGACCTGTACCTCCCGGGTTGAGACCGAGGCTGATCTGTACCTCCCGGGTTGAGACCGAGGCTGGCCTTTGTAACAGATGAGATTTTTATATGTGATTCTGGGGACAGAATCCTTTTAAGGAGGGAAGATTGTAGCGAATGAGAAGTTTATATATTAATTGTACATATTTATTGAATTAAATAAATATTTTATTTGATTTATTTATTAAGCTAAATAAATAAATTGTGTAATTATTGTGGAGTAATTTAATTAAGTGCAATAGAATTAATTAAATTGATGTGTAAGTAATGGTGTAGAATAATTCTAATTTAATTGAGAATAATTAAATTAGAGCAATATTATGTGCTAAGTGTTTATAATGATTTACTAATTTGTTACATAAATTATGATTAATAAGGGAATTACAATTGTGTAGCAATTTAGTATTATGTGCAATTTTAATTAATTAATAAATGTTAGCTTGTATTTAATTAAATTAGAAGGTTGTAATTTAATTAAATAAAGTGTAGCATTTAAATTATGGTGTAAAAGATTTATTAAAAGAATTGAAAAGGGTTTTAAATTGATTTTACCAAACAAGACCCTTACTTTTGTTTTAAACCCGTTTTACCAAACATGGCCTTAGTTACTATTAATCTGTTTTAAAAATAATATTTTTTTGCCAAACATGGCCTTAGGGCTTTTTAAATTTAAAATTTTGTAACTTATATAATTAAGTAGTAGTTAGTATATGTAATTAGTATAATACTTATTAGCTACATTAATATTGTAAGTTGCATATATGTTATATATGTTTATATGTATATTATATATCTATAATATACGTTAGTTTAGAAAAGTTAGTCTGTTAGAGAAAGAAAGGACAAAACAGAGAAAAAAAAACAGAGAAAAGATAGAGAGGAAATGAAGAAGAGAGAAGAAGAAGAAGGCTTTGAGAAAACAAAAGGAAGCAAACACACCATCATCATCTTCATCTTTCCTCCTAATCCAAGCTAGAAAGGGTATAATCTGTATGTTAAATCTTTTCTATATTGTGTTTTACGTATTCCATGTTTTTCATAAAAGAACTTCTCTGTAATAATCTTTTTGTGTGTAAATTAATTGTTTATGATGTATATATGTGATATGTTTATATATATATATATATATATATATATATATATATATATATATATATATATATGCGCTTATATATGAGTTATATAGTTGTTTTAGCAATTCAATCCACGTAATTACGATGAACATGAAGAAATCATGTTCATAGTAATTTACTGTGAGCTTATTTTGAAAATAGTATTTAAATCATTATAATTGGTATGTGTTTGTCAATTGTTGTTTAAATTTATCATGGATTATGTTAATATGTTAAGAAATAGAGTTAACACAATTGGAATTTTATGATTTGATTTAAAAATGAATTCACAGTAGCAATATTCGCCAAGAACGCTTAAGAATATCGTTTTCTTCAAAAATCATGAAAACTGTGTTTTGATTATGTGTTGTAATGAATTTGTATGTTATAATCATGTTAAGAGGCTAAAATTTTGTTTTTATTAAGTTTCATGTACATCATATTGAGAAAAATCGGACTTTGGTGTGAAAAAATAAGCCAAATTGGCTTATTTCTCTGCCGTTCGCGAGCTGGGGCAACCCACCAGTAGTGGGCCCCACCCCAACGGAGCAACCTGCTGTCCGGGTTTTTGTTTTGTGCTTCGTTGAGTTTTTGTGCAGTGTTTGTTTAGCTAACGTATATTGATGACTTGTTAAGTGTAATAGACAATGAGATAACATACTTTTGATATGTTTAAGATGACTTGAAGTCTTATATGAATATATTATATGTGTACGTGTGTATTACTTTCATAAGGTACACCTGATAGTTTAAAGAGTTATAATCTTGTGAAGTGTATGTTGTGAGTATAGACTCACGTATGTGGCTAGTTAGCAACTTATGTTGTAAACCACGTTGTGAGTTGAACTTAAGTAAGAAGTTCAACGATGTTAACGTAGCAATCGTGTACTAATTGATATTATAAAAATAATGTAATATATAAGGTAATTGTGGAAGTGGTTTGTAATTATAAAGTATAGCTTGCGCTTGAGGCAAGTTTTTTAATCCTTATTCTTTTACGTTAAGCAAGTTTCCTAAGACCTCTCTTTTATGTGTATGCGAGCTTTCTCATTGAATCTTTTCATTGTGCAAGTTCTCTAACCCTTGCTCATTATATTATGCAAGTTTATTTCCGATTCTTAACTTGTTATGTATTGTACAAGTTATGTTGTATTCTAATATTCATAATGCACAAGTATTGAAGTATTATTGAAGTATTGCGATCTTAACTTAATTGTTCAAGCAAGATCTACTTAAGCTTTCAATTGCTTTAAGTTATTTCTAAAGCATGCCTACTTATTATGAACTCTATTGTTACATCTTACAATTGGTTTATAGTTCTTATATTATCGAACTGATAAAGTATTGTGAGTCGATTCAACTACTCCTTAGTTGATGATAGTTGAAACTCCAAATTTTCTTTAAGCTTATCCAAACCAAACTTTCTTTGGTGCGGACTTGTATTCAAATACTGAGATGAACAGCCCTATTTATTAGGGGAGGTTACTATGCGAAAGCGTTGAACTGATGGTTGAACTGCTCTGATTTCAAAAGCTCCGTACCGAATGGCTTCGATCGAGATGAAGGAACTGATGGTTGAACTACAGGAATTACTGGACAATAAGTATATTAAACCGAGCGTTTCGTCGTGGGGAGTGCCCGTTTTATTAGTGAAAAAGAAGGATGGATCGATGCGGCTTTGCACTGATTATAGGGAGTTGAATAAAGTTATGATCAAGAATAGGTATCCTTTACCTAGGATCGATGACTTATTTGATCAGTTGAAGGGTGCTAGATACTTCTCGATAATTGATTTGAGGAGTGGGTATCATCAGTTGAAGGTGAGAAGGGAGGATATACTGAAGACAGCTTTTAGGACTCGGTATGGTCATTACGAGTTCTTGGTGATGTCATTTGGTCTAATGAATGCCCTAGTTACATTTATGGACTTAATGAATAGAGTGTTTAAGCCATTCCTAGATAATTTCGTGGTGGTGTTCATAACGACATCCTGGTTTATTCCAAAATTGAGGAGGAACACACTGAACACCTAAGGCTAACCTTAGAATCGCTGAGACGAGAGAAGCTTTATGCGAAATTCTCGAAGTACAAATTCTGGTTAGAACGTGTGCAATTTCTTGGCCACGTGATTGACAAAGATGGAATTTTGGTAGATCCGTCGAAGGTTGAAGCTGTAATGAATTGGGATCAGCCGAAGACGCCATCTGAAGTAAGGAGTTTTTTGGGATTGGCAGGTTATTATCAGAGATTTATCCAAGACTTTTCTAGAATCGCAACTCCGTTGACGAATTTGACTTGTAAAACAGTTAAGTTTTTTTGGAAGAAAAAGTGTGAGAAAAGTTTTCAGGAGCTGAAGAAGAGGTTGAGTACTGCGTCTGTATTGTCTTTACTGGATAGTACGAGAAATTTTCTAGTATATAGTGATGCCTCACATAAGGGATTAGGCTGCGTGATAATGCAGAGCGGCAAGGTCATTGCCTATGCATTAAGACAGTTGAAAGATTATGAGAAAGGGTATTTGACCCATGATTTAGAATTGGCAGCAGTAGTGTTTGCTATAAAGATATAGAGACACTACTTATATAGAGAAAGGTGTGAGATATACACAGATCATAAGAGTGTGAAGTATATCTTTACACAAAAGGATTTAAACATGCACCAAAGAAGATGGTTGGAACTGATCAAAGACTACGACTGCTAGATTCTTTACTATCCGGGTAAAGCCAACGTCGTCGCCGATGCCTTGAGCAGAAAAGGTCGGGAAAAGCTGAACATGTTAACTGATTAGGACCAGTTAATAGAACAGATGACTAGATTGGAACTGGAAGTGAAGTTTTTGAAGGAATCGAATGAGAAGTTATTTCAAGTAACTACTGGTTCTACTCTGGTAGACAAAGTGAAAGAAGCACAACTTCACGATGAGGAGTGTGAGACGATCCGGAAAATAATAGACGATGGTGAAGAAATCAAGTTCAAGATCGATAATGAAGGTCTGCTACGATTTGAAGGAAGAATCTGGGTACCGCTAGTACTAGAAGTCAAAGAGGAGATTTTAAGCGAATCTCACAGCTCGAGATATTCTATTCACCCTAGAAGTACGAAGATGCACCAGGATCTCAAACACCATTTTTGGTGGCCGAATATGAAGAGGGACGTTGCTAAATGCGTTGCGAAATGCTTAACGTGCTAGAAAGTCAAAGCAGAACACTAGAGACCTAGCGGATTGCTACAACCGTTGGAAATTCCAGAGTGGAAGTGGGAGCATATCACGATGGATTTTGTAGTGGGTCTTCCAATGACTCAGAAGGGTTTCGACGCGATTTGGGTGATTGTGGATCGACTGACAAAGTCAGCCCACTTTCTACCGATCAGGATTAAGTACAACTTAGATCAGTTAGCGAAGCTGTACGTTAAGGAAATCATTTCTCGACACGGTGTTCTGGTGTCGATTGTGTCCGACAGAGATCCACGTTTAACGTTAAATTTCTTGAAGCGATTCCAAGAATGTCTGAGAACGCAATTGCGAATGAGTACGGTATACCTTCCTCAGACTGACGGCCAGAGCGAGAGAACGATTTAGACACTAGAGGATATGCTGAGAGCTTGTGTTATGGACTTCAAGGGAAGCTGGGATGATCATCTACCATTGGTGGAGTTCACCTACAACAATAGTTATCACGCGAGTATTGGCATACCATCTTACTAAGCGTTATACGACAGGAAATGCAGAACGCCTTTGTGCTGGCATGAAGTCGGTGAACGTCAACTGTTGGGACCGAAACTGGTACAACGAACTGTCGAAATCGTGAAGCTGATCAGAACAAGATTGGTTGATGCTCAAGACAGACAAAAGAAATATGTTGATCAACATCGGCAGAATCAGGAATTCTTACCGGGAAGCTTTGTTTTCCTGAAGGTTTCTCCTTGGAAGGGGAATATTCGATTTGGTAAGAAGGGGAAGTTGAGCCCCCGATTTATTGGACCTTTTGAGGTACTATAAAAAGTTGGCGAAGTAGCTTACGAGGTGGCGTTACCTCCGAAGCTAGACAATATACACAACGTATTCCATATTTCCGTATTACGACCGTACAAACACGACTACAAGCATGTAATAGAATACGAGTCTTTACAGTTTGATAAAGACTTAACTTATAATTAAAGAGGTTCATGTTCAAATAGTTGATAGGAAGGAACAAGTACTTAGAAATAAAGTGATACCTTCTATTAAGGTAATCTGGAGGAACCACAGTGCTGAAGAAGCCACGTGAGAACTCGAAGATGTAATGAGGAAATCGTATCCTCAATTATTTGCTTAGCCTTTGTGTAACCCTTTATATATCGATTCTGGGGACAGAATCTTTTTAAGAAGGGAAGAATGTAACAGATGAGATTTTTTTTATGTGATTCTAGGGACAGAGTCCTTTTAAGGATAGAAGATTATAACGAATGAGAATTTTATATATTAATTGTAAATATTTATTGAATTAAATAAATATTTAATTTAATTTATTTATTGAGATAAATAAATAAATTATGTGATTGTTGTGGAGTAATTTAATTAAGTGTAATAGAATTAATTAAATTGATGTATAAGTAATGGTATGACATAATTTTAATTTAATTGAGAATAATTAAATTATAGCAATATTATGTGCTAAGTGTTTATAACGATTTACTAATTTGTTACATGAATTATGATTAATAGGGGAATTACAATTGTGTAGCAATTTAGTATTATGTGCAATTTTAATTAATTAATAAATGTTAGCTTGTATTTAATTAAATTAGAAGGTTGCAATTTAATTAAATAAAGTGTAGCATTTAAATTATGGGGTAAAAGATTTATTAAAATATTTGAAAAGGGTTTTAAATTGATTTTACCAAACAAGACCCTTACTTTTGTTTTAAACCCGTTTTACCAAACATGGCATTAGTTACTACTAATCTGTTTTAAAAATAATGTTATTTTGCCAAACATGGCCTTAGGGTTTTTAAATTCAAAATTTTGTAACTTATATAATTAAGTAGTAGTTAGTATATGTAATTAGTATAATAATTATTAGCTATATTAATATTGTAAGCTACATATATGTTATATGTATATTATATATCTATAATATACGTTAGTTTAGAAAAGTTAGTCTGTTAGAAAAAGAAAGAACAAAACAGAGAGAAAAGAAAGAACAGAGAAAAGATAGAAAGGAAAGGAAGAAGAGAGAAGAAGAAGAAGGCTTTAAGAAAACAAAAGGAAGCAAACACACCATCATCATCTTCATCTTTCCTCCTAATTCAAGCTAGAAGGGGTATAATCCCTATGTTAAATCTTTTCTATATTGTGTTTTACGTATTCCATGTTTTTCATAAAAGAACTTCTCTGTAATAATCTTTTTGTGTGTAAATTACTTGTTTATGATGTATATATGTGATGTGTTTATATATATATATATATATATATGCTTATATATGAGTTATATAGTTGTTTTAGCAATTCAATCCACGTAATTACGATGAACATGAAGAAATCATGTTCATAGTAATTTACTGTGAGCTTATTTTGAAAATAGTACTTAAATCATTATAATTGGTATGTGTTTGTCAATTATTGTTTAAATTTATCATGGATTATGTTAATATGTTAAGAAATAGAGTTAACACAATTGGAATTTTATGATTTGATTTAAAAATGAATTCACAGTAGCAATATTCGCCAAGAACGCTTAAGAATATCGTTTTCTTCAAAAATCATGAAAACTGTGTTTTGATTATGTGTTGTAATGAATTTGTATGTTATAATCATGTTAAGAGGCTAAAATTTTGGTTTTATTAAGTTTCATGTACATCATATTGAGAAAAATCGGACTTTGGTGTGAAAAAATAAGCCAAATTGGCTTATTTCTCTGCCGTTCGCGAGCTGGGGCAACCCACCAGTAGTGGGCCCCGCCCCAGCGGAGCAACCTGCTGTTCGGGTTTTTGTTTTGTGCTTCGTTGAGTTTTTGTGCAGTGTTTGTTTAGCTAACGTATATTGATGACTTGTTAAGTGTAATAGACAATGAGATAACATACTTTTGATATGTTTAAGATGACTTGAAGTCTTATATGAATATATTATATGTGTACGTGTGTATTACTTTCATAAGGTACACCTGATAGTTTAAAGCGTTATAAGGTTGTGAAGTGTATGTTGTGAGTATAGACTCACGTATGTGGCTAGTTAGCAACTTATGTTGTAAACCACGTTGTGAGTTGAACTTAAGTAAGAAGTTCAACGATGTTAACGTAGCAATCGTGTACTAATTGATATTATAAAAACAATGTAATATATAAGGTAATTGTGGAAGTAGTTTGTAATTATAAAGTATAGCTTGCGCTTGAGGCAAGTTTTTTAATCCTTATTCTTTTACGTTAAGCAAGTTTCCTAAGACCTCTCTTTTACGTGTATGCGAGCTTTCTCATTGAATCTTTTCATTGTGCAACTTCTCTAACCCTTGCTCATTATATCATGCAAGTTTATTTCCGATTCTTAACTTGTTATGTATTGTACAAGTTATGTTGTATTTGATAGTAGTGTGCATACAAGCCAATCATGTATTACGATAAAGCACATACTTTGTAAACAATCTTATTTATTTATTAATAAAATATTCATTTAAGGCATATAATTATCTACATGGTGCTGTTTTTATAATATGTAAATAACCCATAGTTTTAAGCAATGCTTTTAGAATCATGATGAGATCATGATAATGAGATCTAAATTCTTAGAAAGCTTAAAAACTAAAATAGTTCCCAATTGTGGGATTCCTACAATGGGGATTAGTAAATCCGGATAGATTGGTACATATGTTGCTTGCTCATTGGATGAGGATGACTGATCTCATGGTCATTTGTGTGGAGACACTAAAGCAAGTATGTAGGTGCTTATTGGAGAATAAGTTCATTGAACGTGACTCGCTATAGAATACCTAATGGAGTTTTACTCGCCTGTCAATAGGAATTCCTAATGTGATAGTAGTACATGTGATCCTTGGACTTGAGATCATCATAGTATCTTGTATGTAACAAATTATACTTTGACTAATTCCTTAAGGCCTTTTAAGGCATATATAGGGTATGCTTGGGTGTAATGAGTTACATATGGAGATAATAAATAATCAATAAAGAATCTACCACCTCTAGTAAAAGAGGAGATATGTCCTATGTGATTTGTTAAATGACAACCTAGGAATCCTTGGTCAAGGTAGAATGAAATTAGACAGAGGTTTCTAATTTGAATTATTTGGAGTTGTGCATTTTCTAATTGAAATACATATGATTAAATAAATTAAGACTTGACAGTAAATCCATGTCTTATATTTAATTGGGATATTGTATGGTGGAAGGATTGAATTGTACGGTAACTATTAACTCACAGGTTCTTTTATGATTAATGTTGAAATCTACATTATCTGGAAAGTCGTTGATCGCTAGGGAGGCTTATCCCTATTGTAGAATAAATGTTATTTATTTAAATAGATTATTAGTTTAATTTGTTTATTTAAATAAGATTAGAATTATTCTAATTGATTTATTCACAACCGATTTAATATGGAGAACCTAAAGGGTCACACCATAAAAGGAAGAAGAATTATTTAAGAAGAAAATGGCATGATAGTAATAATGCATTAAGTATAATTAATTTAATCTATGATGATAGAATAAATTAAATAGCTTAATGTTTATTATTTAATATTTTAGAAATATTAAATATAAATTTATAAGAGGAGTCTTATTAATATTATTATTATTATTATTATTATTTTAATTCTAAAGGAGTTTAGGAATTAATATAATATCAGTACTCTCTCTCAATCCTAATAAAGATTAGGATATAAATTAATTAAAAGTAATTAATTAATTAATTAAATAAAACTCTATTCTAATTGGATTAGGAGGGTTAACCTAATATCTATATAAGAGAGTCTTATATCAGAAATAAGGTACGTGAATTTTTTAAGAGTTGGGAGTACACATATTCTATAGAGATAGAAACAAGGGTTAAGCCAATAACCCATCTTACTGAGTTCTTCATCTTCCTTGGTGGATCACCGTTAGAGGCCAAACATTTGGGTGGCTGACATTGATCAAGGGAAGGAGCCACTACAGAGGAATCAAAGGAATCAAAGGAGTAGAACTTGTACCTGAGAAAGCTTGGATCTTCAAAGGTATAATTCTGTTTTTCTCCTTCTTCATTCACTGAGAATTGATGCATAAGAATGATCATGGTAATGAGTTTGTATAAATTTTTGAAAACCTAGTTTTTTACGCTTCTGCCCTATTTATGTGATTTGATTGCATAATTGCGTTACGTACAAACCCAACAGTAGTATCAGAGCCAATCTTGTGCTAATTATCAGTCTATGTGATTCCATACATGTATGATATGCGATTGGATCGAGTTCTGGGCAACAAAAAATTTTCAGATTCTGCGAAGCTGCGCAACTGCGCCGGTACAAGGCAATATTGTTGCGCAGCTGCGCCGGGTGCTGTTCCTGGTTTTCATGCTGCGCAGCTGCGCCGGTTCCCTTTACATTCTTGGCGCAGCTGCGCCACTGGACAGGAGCTGAAATTTTTTTTTGTTTTATTTAATTAAATGAATGGTTTATTTAATTAATAAATATTTAAAATAAAGATGTTTATTTTATATGAAATGAGATTTCAGAATTGCTAAAATGAAAGAGTTTAATTTAGAATTGTTTTTGAATGAAATAAAGGAGTTTATTTTTTTCCAAAAACAAAGTTTAGCAAACTTTTGCCCATTAACTGATATTAATACATATATGGAATGAATTTATTTTCATGAGATGAATAAGTTTTATTGATACGTATGATGATATGTATGGTAATAAAAGGGATTGATTATGGACTATGACCAATGTGATTGGATTTTATTTTGGTTGAATGCTTGAATGAATGAGTTTTATAAAATGGGGTCTGCGTACCTCGTCTTCTCTAGTTTTATTCTCGATGTAAATTCTATCTCCTTTCTATGTACTTCCCCTTGACTGCTGATCAAGGTTTCTATTTAATTTTAAATAGTTAATGTAATAGAGATAGTTAGAATTATTTTGAAGAAATTGGAGACCAAGGAGCAAGGAATGCGTGAAGACTCATTTGTATGGAGCCAAGGTTTAAATGTAATAGTTATGTTTAAATTTAAATTCTTGCACTCCTAGGTTTGACCTTTTGGTTCACTTGGTGGCTCTAGTGAACCAAACTAGAATAAAAGTCCATAATCAATCCGGGTAGAATATAGTATTCTATATTGCATGCTAAATATTATATATATATTATATTTTATACAAACATGCTTCGCATGTTTAATAAAATGACGCGTATTTTATATATATATATGTGCATGCGCGCTTAAAAAGATGAGACAAATAATAACAAACCCCTCAAAGAAATAATATTAAGTCTGAAGCGTTCAAATGATATTTGAAATATCGAACGTCGCCTTCTAGCATGATTAGTTAATAGAGTATTAAATATTTAATATGAGTTTGTTGTGCTATCCACAAGGCGAGTATTGAATATTTAAGATGTTAATTAATCACATTTGATACTTATCAAGAAAATTGAACGATCTAGTCTTGTTGTACTATCCACAAGGAAGAAAATTTTTCTTTTTTGAATTTATGGAAGTGCTAGGCTGGACTTAACTTAAATCATTTTAGTTCGGATGTGCACACACATGACCATTATGATTTAAGAGGCAAAATAAAAGGAGTTACATAGTGATGTAATTGACAAGAGTTGTCTACCTATTTATTTGTATATCGCTTGTTGTGCTATCCACAAGGTTATATACATTTGAAATGGGATCCTTAATCTCACTAGCAAATCTTTAATTAGATGTTGCCGAACTATATGAGTGAGGGAAATATAGTTTGATGAAAATAGTGGGAGATACCAATTTAAAATAAAGACCTAAATTTATTTTGGTATACAAAGTTAATAAAATGAATGTTTGCTAAAATGTTGTCTTTTCACATGCAGAATTTTAAAAATGTCAAAATCACTAATCTCACTACGAAGCATACTTGATGCAAATAAGCTTACCGGCCCGAATTATATGGACTGGCTAAGAAATCTGAGAATTGTTCTCACTGCTGAAAAGATTTCTTATGTCCTAAATTCCACTATCCCTGAATCTGTTTCAGAAACAGCCTCTGAGGAAGAGATTGCCACTTTCAATAAGTGGCAAGATGATGCATCTGTGGCTCAATGCATCATGCTCGCATCCATGAATAACGAGTTTCAGCGTCAGCACTAAAAAATGGATGCTCCTGCTATGCTGCTTCACCTCAAGGAGTTGTATGGTGAACAGAGTAGGACTGCTAGATATGAGATATCTAAGGAGCTCTTCCGATCTCGGATGACCGAGGGTACTGCCGTCGAGACTCATGTTCATAAGGTAATCAATTTGATTGAACGCCTTGGATAGCTTGGGTTCGTCATGGATGGGGAGTTGAGTCAAGACTTGGTCTTGCAGTCACTCCCTGAGACCTTCTCGCAGTTTGTGGTTAATTTTCACATGAATAAGCTAGATGTCAGCTTACCTGAGCTACTTAACATGCTGAAAACTGCAGAAGGTCACTTCTCATCCAAGAAGAACCATGTCTTGATGGTGGATTCTTCCAATAAAAGGAAGAGGCCCAAGGTGTCTTCTGAAAAGAAGAAATCTAAGAAGGCTAAGGGAAAAGGGAAAAGGGAAAAAAAAGGAGCAAAAGAAACCTGAACCAGCTAAAGGAATGTGCTTTCATTACAATGAGCCGGGACATTGGAAGAGGAACTGCAAGAAGTTTCTAGCAGAGAAGAAGCTTGGAGAAGCTTCGACTTCCAATCAAGGTTTGTTTATGATTGAAATTAATTTTTTTGAAAGTCATAATTCTACTTGGGTATTGGATACCGGCTGTGGTTCTCACATATGTAATACTGTGCAGGGACTGGTCAGAAGTAGAAAGCTGAACAAAGATGAGGTGATCCTACGAGTGGGAAATGGAGCAAAAGTTGCTGCATTAGCTGTAGGAACTTATTGTTTAGCAATGTCTTCGGGCAAATCCATTTGTCTTAATAATTGTTATTATGTTCTGAATATTATTAAAAACGTTATTTCAATTTCTGTATTAGATATGGAAGGTTTTGACGTTATTATAAAGAACAATGGTTGTTCTATTTATAAAGACGATGTTTTATATGGTATTGGAAATTTGCGAAGTGGACTTTATACACTTGACTTACAAGAAAATATATTTCAAATTGAACAAATTAAGAAAAGGAAAAGAAATGATATTAATTATACCTATATGTGGCACTGTAGACTCGGTCATATCAATGAAACAAGATTATCCAAGTTGCATAAAGATGGGCTCCTCGAGCTATCTGATTATGAATCATATCCAACTTGTGAATATTGTCTCATGGGTAAAATGACTAAGTCTCCTTTTAGTAGAAAAGGAGAGAGAGTTACAGAGTTGTTGGCATTGATTCACACAGACGTTTGTGGACCTATGACAACAAGTGCACGGGGTGGGTATTCTTATTTTATTACTTTCACTGATGATCACTCAAGATTTGGATATGTGTATTTAATGAAATACAAATCAGAATCATTTGAAAAGTTCAAAGAGTTCAGAAGTGAAGTAGAGAAACAAACGGGCAAGAGTATTAAGATACTTCGATCAGATCGAGGTGGAGAATACTTAAGCAGTGAGTTTCTCAATTGTCTCAGAGAAAATGGTATAATCTCACAATGGACTCCTCCAGGTACACCACAGTTAAATGGAGTATCTGAAAGGAGAAATCGAACACTGTTGGACATGGTTCGATCCATGATGAGTTTTACCGACCTTCCAATTTCCTTCTGGGGATATGCCTTAGAAACGGCTGCATACCTACTTAACAAGGTACCTACCAAATCCGCCCCAAAGACTCCATATGAGATGTGGAAAGGGAGGAAACCAAATCTTAAGCATGTTAAGACTTGGGGTTGTCCAGCTTATGTCAAAAAGTTTGAAAATGATAAGCTACAGACTAAATCCGATAAGTGTAGATTTGTGGGATACCTTAAAGAAACCGTAGGGTATTATTTCTATCATCCAACTGATCAAAAGGTGTTTGTTGCGAAACATGCTACCTTCTTGGAGAAAGAGTTTATCCATGAAGGGGTCAGTGGGAGCAAGATATATCTTGAAGAAGTTCAAGAACCACAAGTTACCACGGACCAAAGTCAGGTACCTAACCAAGTCGAAGAACCTACTATACCACACCCTGTTCGTAAATCTGGAAGAGTACCGAAGATACCTGAGAGGTATGGATTCGTTATAGAGGATGACGATGAGTTACACATCATGAATGATGCTGATCCATTGAATTACGAACAGGCTATGAGTAATAAAGACTCAGGGAAATGGCTTGAAGCCATGAAATCCGAAATGGACTCCATGTATGAAAACAAAGTATGGTCTTTGGTTTCACCACCTGAAGGTATTAAACCTATTGGGTGTAAATGAGTTTTTAAGAAAAAGACTGGAGCAGACGGAAAGGTAGAGACCTATAAGGCCCGACTGGTTGCAAAAGGTTTCAAACAAAGACAAGGAGTTGACTATGATGAAACCTTCTCACCAGTAGCCATGCTCAAGTCCATTCGGATTTTGCTTGCGATTGCAGCTTACAACGACTATGAGATCTGGCAGATGGACGTGAAAACGGCCTTCCTCAATGGGAAACTTGAGGAGGATGTGTATATGACACAGCCAGAGGGATTTATTTCAAAAGTTGGAACAAATCAAGTCTGTAAGCTACAACGATCCATTTATGGGTTGAAGCAAGCTTCTCGTAGATGGAACATTTGTTTTGATGAGACAATCAAAGAGTTTGATTTTATCAAAAACGAGGATGAACCATGTGTATACAAGAAGGTTAGTGGGAGCGCAGTATCATTCCTTGTATTATATGTTGATGATATATTACTGATAGGGAATGACATTCCTATGTTACAATCCATTAAAATCTGGTTATCTAAAAACTTCTCCATGAAGGACTTGGGTGAAGCATCCTATATTTTGGGGAGAAAGATCTATAGAGATAGATCTAAAAGGATGCTCGGCTTATCCCAAGGAACGTACATTGATACGATGCTAAAGAGGTTTAGCATGGAAGATTCCAAAAGAGGTCTCATGCCGATGAGCCATGGAATAAATCTCTCCAAGAAACAGGCCCCAAAGACACCTGAGGAGAGAGACCGTATGAGTAAGATCCCTTATGCTTCTGCAATAGGATCTATCATGTACGGTATGATATGTACTAGACCGGATGTTGCTCACGCACTTAGTGTAACAAGCAGATACCAGTCGAATCCAGGAGAAGAGCACTGGAAGGCAGTGAAAAATATCCTAAAGTACTTGAGAAGGACTAAAGATATTTTTCTTGTCTACAGTGGGTCTGAATTAAAACTCGAGGGATTCACGGACTCAAGTTTTCAAACAGACCGAGATGACAGTAAATCTGTTTCAGGGTATGTGTTTACCTTGAACGGAGGTGCAGTGAGTTAGAAGAGTTCCAAGCAGCAAACGGTTGCTGATTCAGTGACAGAGGCAGAGTATATAGCTGCAAGTGAAGCTGCAAAGAAAGCTGTTTGGATGAAGAAGTTCATAACTGAACTTGGTGTGGTTCCTAGCATTGGAGAAGCAGATCCCATATACTGTGACAACACCGGAGCGGTTGCACAGGCTAAGGAACCAAGGTCTCATCAGAAATCTAAACACGTGTTGCGGCGATTTCACTTGATCAGGGAGATCATTGAAAGAGGAGACGTCACCTTGGAGCGTGTAGACTCTCAAGACAACATTGCAGATCCATTTACTAAAGCTTTAACACAACAGCAGTTTGATTGTCACTTAGAGAAGATGGGTATGAGATACCATGGCGATTGGCTTTAGTGCAAGTGAAAGATTGATAGTAGTATGCATACAAGCCAATCATGTATGATGATAAAGCACATACTTTGTAAACAATCTTATTTATTTATTAATAAAATATTCATTTAAGGCATATAATTATCTACATGGTGCTGTTTTTATAATATGTAAATAACCCATAGTTTTAAGCAATGCTTTTAGAATCATGATGAGATCATGATAATGAGATCTAAATTCTTAGAAAGCTTAAAAACTAAAATAGTTCCCAATTGTGGGATTACTAAAATGGGGATTAGTAAATCCGAATAGATTGGTACATATGTTGCTTGCTCATTGGATGAGGATGACTGATCTCATGGTCATTTGTGTGGAGACACTAAAGCAAGTATGTAGGTGCTTATTGGAGAATAAGTTCACTGAACGTGACTCGCTATGGAATACCTAATGGAGTTTTACTCGCCTGTCAATAGGAATTCCTAATGTGATAGTAGTACATGTGATCCTTGGACTTGAGATCATCATAGTATCTTGTATGTAACAAATTATACTTTGACTAATTCCTTAAGGCCTTTTAAGGCATATATAGGGTATGCTTGGGTGTAATGAGTTACATATGGAGATAATAAATAATCAATAAAGAATCTACCACCTCTAGTAAAAGAGGAGATATGTCCTATGTGATTCGTTAAATGACAACCTAGGAATCCTTGGCCAAGGTAGAATGAAATTAGAAAGAGGTTTCTAATTTGCATTATTTGGAGTTGTGCATTTTCTAATCGAAATACATATGATTAAATAAATTAAGACTTGACAGTAAATCCATGTCTTATATTTAATTGGGACATTGTATGGTGGAAGGATTGAATTGTACGGTAACTATTAACTCACAGGTTCTTTTATGATTAATGTTGAAATCTATATTATCTGGAAAGTCGTTGATCGCTAGGGAGGCTTATCCCTATTGTAGAATAAATGTTATTTATTTAAATAGATTATTAGTTTAATTTGTTTATTTAAATAAGATTAGAATTATTCTAATTGATTTATTCACAACCGGTTTAATATAGAGAACCTAAAGGGTCACACCATAAAAGGAAGAAGAATTATTTAAGAAGAAAATGGCATGATAGTAATAATGCATTAAGTATAATTAATTTAATCTATGATGATAGAATAAATTAAATAGCTTAATGTTTATTATTTAATATTTTAGAAATATTAAATATAAATTAATAAGAGGAGTCTTATTAATATTAATATTATTATTATTATTTTAATTCTAAAGGAGTTTAGGAATTAATATAATATCAGTACTCTCTCTCAATCCTAATAAAGATTAGGATATAAATTAATTAAAAGTATTTAATTAATTAATTAAATAAAACCCTATTCTAATTGGATTAGGAGGGTTAACCTAATATCTATATAAGAGAGTCTTATATCAGAAATAAGGTACGTGAATTTTTCAAGAGTTGGGAGTACACATATTCTATAGAGATAGAAACAAGGGTTAAGCCAATAACCCATCTTACTGAGTTCTTCATCTTCCTTGGTGGATCACCGTTAGAGGCCAAACATTTGGGTGACTGACATTGATCAAGGGAAGGAGCCACTACAGAGGAATCAAAGGAATCAAAGGAGTAGAACTTGTACATGAGGAAGCTTGGATCTTCAAAGGTATAATTCTGTTTTTCTCCTTCTTCATTCACTGATAATTGATGCATAAGAATGATCATGGTAATGGGTTTGTATAAATTTTTGAAAACCTAGTTTTTTACGCTTCCGCCCTATTTATGTGATTTGATTGCATGATTGCGTTACGTACAAACCCAACAGTATTCTAATATTCATAATGCATAAGTATTGAAGTATTATTGAAGTATTGCGATCTTAACTTAATTGTTCAAGCAAGATCTACTTAATCTTTCAATTGCTTTAAGTTATTTCTAAAGCATGCCTACTTATTATGAAGTCTATTGTTACATCTTACAATTGGTTTATAGTTCTTATATTATCGAACTGATAAAGTATTGTGAGTCGATTCAACTACTCCTTAGTTGATGATAGTTGAAACTCCAAATTTCCTTTAAGCTTATCCAAACCAAACTTTCTTTGGTGCGGACTTGTATTCAAATACTGAGATGAACAGCCCTATTTATTAGGGGAGGTTACTATGCGAAAGCGTTGAATGTTTGTGCACAATACATGGTACGAAGGGATGATCCCCCTAAGTACGAGTTAAACGTCCATAGTCTCAATGACTGTTAAAGGTTTTAAATAGAAATATTTATAACCTAGGACATAGTTCATAGTCGTATGACCCTCAGATAAATTTTATATTCGAATTCTAAATATGATGAAAGAATTATTATTCAATTCTTTATTTCGACGAAAGTAAAGTTATTCAAACCCTTTTTGAAGTTATTCAGTTATGTCATATCATTGTTATATTTCAATTGAGCTTTTGTTTGCTCACTCTTGCACATTTTATAACCCCTTGCAGTTAAAGTCGAGAATGTTGACATACCGTCAGCAAGTAAAGGGAAAGGAAAGATGAGCAAGTGAAGACTTGTTGTCTTCAATTTTGATTGTAATAAGACTTAGTTCATAATATTTTATTAGCACTTATTTGTTATGTTAAGGTTAGATAACACTGGGATTAATTTTGGACAAGGTTGTCATCCTTTTATAAGGAAGATGATTTTTATTTAAGTAATTATGAAAGTTGTAATCTACTTTGCAATTATTTATTATGGGGTAGATGCATGTTTTATTTAGAAAGTGAACACCAAATCATGTGGAAACGAAGTACCCGAATTTGGGGGTGTCACAGGTTGGTATCAAAGCAGTAGGTTATGAACCTTAGGTGGGGGGAAAAACCTTAGGTAGTAGCCTTATAGGAAGATCGAAAAGATAGTGGTGATAGGTAAAGATAATTAACTACCTTATGTGCTATGCGTTTACGTTTAAGTATTCGAAGAGTGATGACTCGATATCACGTAATAATAAACTTTAAAATTCTTTTGTCAGGATGGCGAAAGTTGGAGAGTCCAGTCAGGCTAGAGAGGAGTTACCTCAGGTGCCTAGAGAGGATGAGACCCAAGACATCCATGTTGTCTGGGAGCAGTTGGTTAGGAGAGAGCCATCTCCAGTGATCACCGTAGCTAGTCGGGAGCATGAGCTGACACCTATTCCAGAGGAGGAGGACAAGGATGAGTTAGAGGAGTCAGAGGAGGAATTCCCACCTCACTCTACTAGTGCTGAGATGTATGAGGCAGTCTACGACCGCAACGTGGAGCTTTAGGAATTGTTGGACGAGATTCGGACTACTATACAGCAGCGGGATGAGACTATCGAGGATATGGATAGTGAGCTAGGAGAAGTGCAGTGGAAGCTAATCCATGTAGAGAATGATAGAGAAGAGGCACGGGCCAAGCTAGCGAAGCTGAAATAAGACATCCAGGAAGAGTCAACAAAGCATGCCAGAGCGGAGGAAACATGCTTGAGGGCCACTCAACGAGCCGATCGAGCTGAAGAAGAGGCTGAAGCCAAGAGGGCCAAACTAAGGGAAATAGAATATGCATTCCATACGGCCATAGATAGGGCTAAGGATCGTGTCTTCTATTACCCAGCTCAGTTCCAAGGTTTATCATGGTATGTGGTGAACCGAAGGACAGTGTTTCGGGTGATGGAGGAAGAACGCAAAGAGGCTGTGTGATGTCTTAACATGCCTAGACAGTAGAGTCCTTAACTATGTGTTTCTTTTTGTAATAAATAAATGTAAATCCCATAATTTGAGATAATAATGGGATAAAGTGATGATATAGTCCTGCAGCTTGTTCCAGTTCAGGAAAGATGATGTAAATAACAGAGATGCTATCTATTCTATATTTTTCAAAACTACGAGTAATGAATAAAAGAAGTTATTGATGTGCTATGTGTTCATATACGAACTAAGTTATTTAAATGTTTAAGTATAAACTTGAATACTTAAGAATTTAGTAAAGGATCTAATAAGAGTATTTCTTAACAGAAAATACCTCCTGGAAGAAGACCTACACGTTAAAACCTTGAGGGTTCGACGAAGAACAACAACAATAACGATGGGATAAATCCCAACTCGGTTCAATAGTTGCTGAACCTACTGACATGAGCACTTGTGAATCAGCCACAAGTGCAGGGCACAACGTTTAAGAAATTTAAGGCAGTAGGATCATCGGAGTTCAAGGGATTGGTAAACTCGATAGATGCCCAGACGTGGGTAATGGAGATGAAGAAGGTCTTCGACGTGGCTAGGGTTAGCGAAGACCAGAACACAGCTTTCGCGACTTTCATGTTAAAGTCGGATGCTAGCTTCTGGTGGCAAGCCAAAAAGACCAGAGAGGGTGAAGGAGTGATACCGTGGGAACGTTTCAAAGAGATGTTCTTTGAAATGTACTTTCCCGTGAGCTCGCAGGACCAGATTGAGGTCTAATTTCTAGAGCTGAAGCAGGGAGGGATGACGGTATCGGAATACGCAGCAAAATTCAACGAGTTGGCCAAGTTCGCTAAATACCAGGTCAGCATTGACGCTAAGAAGGCAAAAAGGTTTGAGCGGGGACTGAAACCCTGGCTCTACAGCAAGGTCTCCATGTTCCAGCTAAACACGTTTGTAGCTGTGCTGGAAAAGGCCATTCTCGCTGAAGGAGGGAGTGACGACGTGACTAAATTCAATCAAGACAAGAAGAAAAAGAACGAGACAGAGAACAAGGCTGGTGGTAGCAGGGCTATCAACCAGAAAAGGAAATGGAACGACAATACCTCTGCTGGGAGTCAGCAGGGAGGCCAGCAAACGAGGAAGTTCGAAGCGTGTGCTACATGCGGGAAGAATCACACTAGAGTGTGCATGAAGGGGAAGCGGGTGTGCTACAACTGTGGTCAGGAATGCCACATTGCGCCAAATTGCCCGAACCCGAAGAAAGGAGCTTGTTACACATGTGGATCCAAGGATCACATAGCTTGTAATTGCCCGAAGAAGCCAGCGGCAGGGTCAACAAGGAATGGAGGAAATGGCAGCGGCAGCACTTTGACTATCGCTGGACCACTACAAGCTGTTTGACCCACTGCCCGCACATTTAACATGACAGTACAGGACACTGTGCAGTCAAAAGATGTGGTGGCAGATATTATTCCGGTCAATAGTATAAATGTATATGTATTTTTTGATTCGGGTACTACTTGTTCATTCATATCGGATGATTTTGCGAAGACCTTAGACTTACCTAAAGAGGAATTAGTTTACCCCTTGAACATAGAGATTGCAAATAGGGAGATTATTCCAGTTAGGTTTGTTTACAAGAACTGTAGATTGGACATTAAGGGTCAGGAATTAAGGGTAGATTTGATTCCGATAAAACTTGAGGAATTCGATGTCATACTAGGTATGGACTGGTTGTTCAACCATGGGGCGGTAATCGACTGTCAGAAGAGGTTAGTAAACCTTACGACTCCATCGAAGGTAGTGTTCTATGGTAGTAAATCGCCTAGACAAGCGAGTTGTCTGACAGTTATGCAAGCTAAGAAACTTTTGACGCAAGGCTGTGGATATCTAGCCTACATAGTAGATACGCATAAGGAGAGCCCGGAGATAGAAGAGATATAGGTGGTTAGGGAGTTTGTGGACGTATTCCCTGACGATTTACCAGTACTTCTGCCAGATAGGGAGATAGAGTTCGTGATCAACTTAGTGCCGGGAACTGCTCTGATTTCAAAAGCTCCGTACCGAATGGCTTCGATCGAGATGAAGGAACTGATGGTTGAACTACAGGAATTAGTGGACAAGAAGTATATTAAACCGAGCGTTTCATCGTGGGGAGTGCCCATTTTATTAGTGAAAAAGAAGGATGGATCGATGCGGCTTTGCACTGATTATAGGGAGTTGAATAAAGTTATAATCAAGAATAGGTATCCTTTACCTAGGATCGATGACTTATTTGATCAGTTGAAGGGTGCTAGATACTTCTCGAAAATTGATTTGAGGAGTGGGTATCATCAGTTGAAGGTGAGAAGGGAGGATATACTGAAGACAGCTTTTAGGACTCGGTATGGTCATTACGAGTTCTTGGTGATGTCATTTGGTCTAATGAATGCCCTAGTTACATTTATGGACTTAATGAATATAGTGTTTAAGCCATTCCTAGATAATTTCGTGGTGGTGTTCATAGACGACATCCTGGTTTATTCCAAAATTGAGGAGGAACACACTGAACACCTAAGGCTAACCTTAGAATCGCTGAGACGAGAGAAGCTTTATGCGAAATTCTCGAAGTACAAATTCTGGTTAGAACGTGTGCAATTTCTTGGCCACGTGATTGACAAAGATGGGATTTTGGTAGATCCGTCGAAGGTTGAAGCTGTAATGAATTGGGATCAGCCGAAGACGCCGTCTGAAGTAAGGAGTTTTTTGGGATTGGCAGGTTATTACCGGAGATTTATCCAAGACTTTTCTAGAATCGCAACTCCGTTGACGAATTTGACTTGTAAAACAGTTAAGTTTTTTTGGAAGAAAAAGTGTGAGAAAAGTTTTCAGGAGCTGAAGAAGAGGTTGAGTACTGCGTCTGTATTGTCTTTACTGGATAGTACGAGAAATTTTCTAGTATATAGTGATGCCTCACATAAGGGATTAGGCTGCGTGATAATGCAGAGCGGCAAGGTCATTGCCTATGCATTAAGACAGTTGAAAGATTATGAGAAAGGGTATTTGACCCATGATTTAGAATTGGCAGCAGTAGTGTTTGCTCTAAAGATATAGAGACACTACTTATATAGAGAAAGGTGTGAGATATACACAGATCATAAGAGTCTGAAGTATATCTTTACACAAAAGGATTTAAACATGCACCAAAGAAGATGGTTGGAACTGATCAAAGACTACGACTGCTAGATTCTTTACTATCCGGGTAAAGCCAACGTCGTCGCCGATGCCTTGAGCAGAAAAGGTCGGGAAAAGCTGAACATGTTAACTGATTAGGACCAGTTAATAGAACAGATGACTAGATTGGAACTGGAAGTGAAGTTTTTGAAGGAATCAAATGAGAAGTTGTTTCAAGTAACTACTGGTTCTACTCTGGTAGACAAAGTGAAAGAAGCACAACTTCACGATGAGGAGTGTGAGACGATCCGAAAAATAATAGACGATGGTGAAGAAATCAAGTTCAAGATCGATAATGAAGGTCTGCTACGATTTGAAGGAAGAATTTGGGTACCGCAAGTACCAGAAGTCAAAGAGGAGATTTTAAGCGAATCTCACAGCTCGAGATATTCTATTCACCCTAGAAGTACGAAGATGTACCAGGATCTCAAACACCATTTTTGGTGGCCGAATATGAAGAGGGACGTTGCTAAATGCATTGCGAAATGCTTAACGTGCTAGAAAGTCAAATCAGAACACTAGAGACCTAGCGGATTGCTACAACCGTTGGAAATTCCAGAGTGGAAGTGGGAGCATATCATGATGGATTTTGTAGTGGGTCTTCCAATGACTCAGAAGGGTTTCGAAGCGATTTGGGTGATTGTGGATCGACTGACAAAGTCAGCCCACTTTCTACCGATCAGGATTAAGTACAACTTCGATCAGTTAGCGAAGCTGTACGTTAAGGAAATCATTTCTCGACACGGTGTTCCGGTGTCGATTGTGTCCGACAGAGATCCGCGTTTAACGTTAAATTTCTTGAAGCGATTACAAGAATGTCTGAGAACGCAATTGCGAATGAGTACGGTATACCATCCTCAGACTGACGGCCAGAGCGAGAGAACGATTTAGACACTAGAGGATATGCTGAGAGCTTGTGTTATGGACTTCAAGGGAAGCTGGGATGATCATCTACCGTTGGTGGAGTTCACCTACAACAATAGTTATCACGCGAGTATTGGCATGCCATCTTACTAAGCGTTATACGGCAGGAAATGCAGAACGCCTTTGTGCTGGCATGAAGTCGGTGAACGTCAACTGTTGGGACCGAAACTGGTACAACGAACTGTCGAAATCGTGAAGCTGATCAGAACAAGATTGGTTGATGCTCAAGACAGACAAAAGAAATATGCTGATCAACATCGGCAAAATCAGGAATTCTTACCGGGAAGCTTTGTTTTCCTGAAGGTTTCTCCTTGGAAGGGGAAGATTCGATTTGGTAAGAAGGGGAAGTTGAGCCCCCGATTTATTGGACCTTTTGAGGTACTATAAAAAGTTGGCGAAGTAGCTTACGAGGTGGCGTTACCTCCGAAGCTAGACAATATACACAACGTATTCCATATTTCCGTATTACGACCGTACAAACACGACTACAAGCATGTAATAGAATACGAGTCTTTACAGTTTGATAAAGACTTAACTTATAATTAAAGAGGTTCATGTTCAAATAGTTGATAGGAAGGAACAAGTACTTAGAAATAAAGTGATACCTTCTATTAAGGTAATCTGGAGGAACCACAGTGCTGAAGAAGCCACGTGGGAACTCGAAGATGTAATGAGAAATCGTATCCTCAATTATTTGCTTAGCCTTTGTGTAACCCTTTATATATCGATTCTGGGGACAGAATCTTTTTAAGAAGGGAAGAATGTAACAGATGAGATTTTTTTTATGTGATTCTAGGGACAGAATCCTTTTAAGGATAGAAGATTATAACGAATGAGAATTTTATATATTAATTGTAAATATTTATTGAATTAAATAAATATTTAATTTAATTTATTTATTGAGCTAAATAAATAAATTGTGTGATTGTTGTGGAGTAATTTAATTAAGTGTAATAGAATTAATTAAATTGATGTGTAAGTAATGGTATGGCATAATTTTAATTTAATTGAGAATAATTAAATTATAGCAATATTATGTGCTAAGTGTTTATAATGATTTACTAATTTGTTACATGAATTATGATTAATAGGGGAATTATAATTGTGTAGCAATTTAGTATTATGTGCAATTTTAATTAATTAATAAATGTTAGCTTGTATTTAATTAAATTAGAAGGTTGCAATTTAATTAAATAAAGTGTAGCATTTAAATTATGGGGTAAAAGATTTATTAAAATATTTGAAAAGGGTTTTAAATTGATTTTACCAAACAAGACCCTTACTTTTGTTTTAAACCCGTTTTACCAAACATGGCATTAGTTACTACTAATCTGTTTTAAAAATAATGTTATTTTGCCAAACATGGCCTTAGGGTTTTTAAATTCAAAATTTTGTAACTTATATAATTAAGTAGTAGTTAGTATATATAATTAGTATAATAATTATTAGCTATATTAATATTGTAAGCTACATATATGTTATATGTATATTATATATCTATAATATACGTTAGTTTAGAAAAGTTAGTCTGTTAGAAAAAGAAAGAACAAAACAGAGAGAAAAGAAAGAACAGAGAAAAGATAGAAGAGGAAAGGAAGAAGAGAGAAGAAGAAGAAGGCTTTAAGAAAACAAAAGGAAGCAAACACACCATCATCATCTTCATCTTTCCTCCTAATTCAAGCTAGAAGGGTATAATCCCTATGTTAAATCTTTTCTATATTGTGTTTTACGTATTCCATGTTTTTCATAAAAGAACTTCTCTGTAATAATCTTTTTGTGTGTAAATTACTTGTTTATGATGTATATATGTGATGTGTTTATATATATATATATATATATATATATATGCTTATATATGAGTTATATAGTTGTTTTAGCAATTCAATCCACGTAATTACGATGAACATGAAGAAATCATGTTCATAGTAATTTACTGTGAGCTTATTTTGAAAATAGTACTTAAATCTTTATAATTGGTATGTGTTTGTCAATTATTGTTTAAATTTATCATGGATTATGTTAATATGTTAAGAAATAGAGTTAACACAATTGGAATTTTATGATTTGATTTAAAAATGAATTCACAGTAGCAATATTCGCCAAGAACGCTTAAGAATATCGTTTTCTTCAAAAATCATGAAAACTGTGTTTTGATTATGTGTTGTAATGAATTTGTATGTTATAATCATGTTAAGAGGCTAAAATTTTGTTTTATTAAGTTTCATGTACATCATATTGAGAAAAATCGGACTTTGGTGTGAAAAAATAAGCCAAATTGGCTTATTTCTCTGCCGTTCGCGAGCTGGGGCAACCCACCAGTAGTGGGCCCCGCCCCAGCGGAGCAACCTGCTGTTCGGGTTTTTGTTTTGTGCTTCGTTGAGTTTTTGTGCAGTGTTTGTTTAGCTAACGTATATTGATGACTTGTTAAGTGTAATAGACAATGAGATAACATACTTTTGATATGTTTAAGATGACTTGAAGTCTTATATGAATATATTATATGTGTACGTGTGTATTACTTTCATAAGGTACACCTGATAGTTTAAAGCGTTATAAGCTTGTGAAGTGTATGTTGTGAGTATAGACTCACGTATGTGGCTAGTTAGCAACTTATGTTGTAAACCACGTTGTGAGTTGAACTTAAGTAAGAAGTTCAACGATGTTAACGTAGCAATCGTGTACTAATTGATATTATAAAAACAATGTAATATATAAGGTAATTGTGGAAGTAGTTTGTAATTATAAAGTATAGCTTGCGCTTGAGGCAAGTTTTTAATCCTTATTCTTTTACGTTAAGCAAGTTTCCTAAGACCTCTCTTTTACGTGTATGCGAGCTTTCTCATTGAATCTTTTCATTGTGCAACTTCTCTAACCCTTGCTCATTATATCATGCAAGTTTATTTCCGATTCTTAACTTGTTATGTATTGTACAAGTTATGTTGTATTTGATAGTAGTGTGCATACAAGCCAATCATGTATTACGATAAAGCACATACTTTGTAAACAATCTTATTTATTTATTAATAAAATATTCATTTAAGGCATATAATTATCTACATGGTGCTGTTTTTATAATATGTAAATAACCCATAGTTTTAAGCAATGCTTTTAGAATCATGATGAGATCATGATAATGAGATCTAAATTCTTAGAAAGCTTAAAACTAAAATAGTTCCCAATTGTGGGATTCCTACAATGGGGATTAGTAAATCCGGATAGATTGGTACATATGTTGCTTGCTCATTGGATGAGGATGACTGATCTCATGGTCATTTGTGTGGAGACACTAAAGCAAGTATGTAGGTGCTTATTGGAGAATAAGTTCATTGAACGTGACTCGCTATAGAATACCTAATGGAGTTTTACTCGCCTGTCAATAGGAATTCCTAATGTGATAGTAGTACATGTGATCCTTGGACTTGAGATCATCATAGTATCTTGTATGTAACAAATTATACTTTGACTAATTCCTTAAGGCCTTTTAAGGCATATATAGGGTATGCTTGGGTGTAATGAGTTACATATGGAGATAATAAATAATCAATAAAGAATCTACCACCTCTAGTAAAAGAGGAGATATGTCCTATGTGATTCGTTAAATGACAACCTAGGAATCCTTGGTCAAGGTAGAATGAAATTAGACAGAGGTTTCTAATTTGAATTATTTGGAGTTGTGCATTTTCTAATTGAAATACATATAATTAAATAAATTAAGACTTGACAGTAAATCCATGTCTTATATTTAATTGGGATATTGTATGGTGGAAGGATTGAATTGTACGGTAACTATTAACTCACAGGTTCTTTTATGATTAATGTTGAAATCTACATTATCTGGAAAGTCGTTGATCGCTAGGGAGGCTTATCCCTATTGTAGAATAAATGTTATTTATTTAAATAGATTATTAGTTTAATTTGTTTATTTAAATAAGATTAGAATTATTCTAATTGATTTATTCACAACCGATTTAATATGGAGAACCTAAAGGGTCACACCATAAAAGGAAGAAGAATTATTTAAGAAGAAAATGGCATGATAGTAATAATGCATTAAGTATAATTAATTTAATCTATGATGATAGAATAAATTAAATAGCTTAATGTTTATTATTTAATATTTTAGAAATATTAAATATAAATTTATAAGAGGAGTCTTATTAATATTATTATTATTATTATTATTATTATTTTAATTCTAAAGGAGTTTAGGAATTAATATAATATCAGTACTCTCTCTCAATCCTAATAAAGATTAGGATATAAATTAATTAAAAGTAATTAATTAATTAATTAAATAAAACTCTATTCTAATTGGATTAGGAGGGTTAACCTAATATCTATATAAGAGAGTCTTATATCAGAAATAAGGTACGTGAATTTTTTAAGAGTTGGGAGTACACATATTCTATAGAGATAGAAACAAGGGTTAAGCCAATAACCCATCTTACTGAGTTCTTCATCTTCCTTGGTGGATCACCGTTAGAGGCCAAACATTTGGGTGGCTGACATTGATCAAGGGAAGGAGCCACTACAGAGGAATCAAAGGAATCAAAGGAGTAGAACTTGTACCTGAGAAAGCTTGGATCTTCAAAGGTATAATTCTGTTTTTCTCCTTCTTCATTCACTGATAATTGATGCATAAGAATGATCATGGTAATGAGTTTGTATAAATTTTTGAAAACCTAGTTTTTTACGCTTCTGCCCTATTTATGTGATTTGATTGCATAATTGCGTTACGTACAAACCCAACAGTAGTATCAGAGCCAATCTTGTGCTAATTATCAGTCTATGTGATTCCATACATGTATGATATGCGATTGGATCGAGTTCTGGGCAACAAAAATTTTCAGATTCTGCGAAGCTGCGCAACTGCGCCGGTACAAGGCAATATTGTTGCGCAGCTGCGCCGGGTGCTGTTCCTGGTTTTCATGCTGCGCAGCTGCGCCGGTTCCCTTTACATTCTTGGCGCAGCTGCGCCACTGGACAGGAGCTGAAATTTTTTTTTGTTTTATTTAATTAAATGAATGGTTTATTTAATTAATAAATATTTAAAATAAAGATGTTTATTTTATATGAAATGAGATTTCAGAATTGCTAAAATGAAAGAGTTTAATTTAGAATTGTTTTTGAATGAAATAAAGGAGTTTATTTTTTCCAAAACAAAGTTTAGCAAACTTTTGCCCATTAACTGATATTAATACATATATGGAATGAATTTATTTTCATGAGATGAATAAGTTTTATTGATACGTATGATGATATGTATGGTAATAAAAGGGATTGATTATGGACTATGACCAATGTGATTGGATTTTATTTTGGTTGAATGCTTGAATGAATGAGTTTTATAAAATGGGGTCTGCGTACCTCGTCTTCTCTAGTTTTATTCTCGATGTAAATTCTATCTCCTTTCTATGTACTTCCCCTTGACTGCTGATCAAGGTTTCTATTTAATTTTAAATAGTTAATGTAATAGAGATAGTTAGAATTATTTTGAAGAAATTGGAGACCAAGGAGCAAGGAATGCGTGAAGACTCATTTGTATGGAGCCAAGGTTTAAATGTAATAGTTATGTTTAAATTTAAATTCTTGCACTCCTAGGTTTGACCTTTTGGTTCACTTGGTGGCTCTAGTGAACCAAACTAGAATAAAAGTCCATAATCAATCCGGGTAGAATATAGTATTCTATATTGCATGCTAAATATTATATATATATTATATTTTATACAAACATGCTTCGCATGTTTAATAAAATGACGCGTATTTTATATATATATATGTGCATGCGCGCTTAAAAAGATGAGACAAATAATAACAAACCCCTCAAAGAAATAATATTAAGTCTGAAGCGTTCAAATGATATTTGAAATATCGAACGTCGCCTTCTAGCATGATTAGTTAATAGAGTATTAAATATTTAATATGAGTTTGTTGTGCTATCCACAAGGCGAGTATTGAATATTTAAGATGTTAATTAATCACATTTGATACTTATCAAGAAAATTGAACGATCTAGTCTTGTTGTACTATCCACAAGGAAGAAAATTTTTCTTTTTTGAATTTATGGAAGTGCTAGGCTGGACTTAACTTAAATCATTTTAGTTCGGATGTGCACACACATGACCATTATGATTTAAGAGGCAAAATAAAAGGAGTTACATAGTGATGTAATTGACAAGAGTTGTCTACCTATTTATTTGTATATCGCTTGTTGTGCTATCCACAAGGTTATATACATTTGAAATGGGATCCTTAATCTCACTAGCAAATCTTTAATTAGATGTTGCCGAACTATATGAGTGAGGGAAATATAGTTTGATGAAAATAGTGGGAGATACCAATTTAAAATAAAGACCTAAATTTATTTTGGTATACAAAGTTAATAAAATGAATGTTTGCTAAAATGTTGTCTTTTCACATGCAGAATTTTAAAAATGTCAAAATCACTAATCTCACTACGAAGCATACTTGATGCAAATAAGCTTACCGGCCCGAATTATATGGACTGGCTAAGAAATCTGAGAATTGTTCTCACTGCTGAAAAGATTTCTTATGTCCTAAATTCCACTATCCCTGAATCTGTTTCAGAAACAGCCTCTGAGGAAGAGATTGCCACTTTCAATAAGTGGCAAGATGATGCATCTGTGGCTCAATGCATCATGCTCGCATCCATGAATAACGAGTTTCAGCGTCAGCACTAAAAATGGATGCTCCTGCTATGCTGCTTCACCTCAAGGAGTTGTATGGTGAACAGAGTAGGACTGCTAGATATGAGATATCTAAGGAGCTCTTCCGATCTCGGATGACCGAGGGTACTGCCGTCGAGACTCATGTTCATAAGGTAATCAATTTGATTGAACGCCTTGGATAGCTTGGGTTCGTCATGGATGGGGAGTTGAGTCAAGACTTGGTCTTGCAGTCACTCCCTGAGACCTTCTCGCAGTTTGTGGTTAATTTTCACATGAATAAGCTAGATGTCAGCTTACCTGAGCTAGCTTAACATGCTGAAAACTGCAGAAGGTCACTTCTCATCCAAGAAGAACCATGTCTTGATGGTGGATTCTTCCAATAAAAGGAAGAGGCCCAAGGTGTCTTCTGAAAAGAAGAAATCTAAGAAGGCTAAGGGAAAAGGGAAAAGGGAAAAAAAAGGAGCAAAAGAAACCTGAACCAGCTAAAGGAATGTGCTTTCATTACAATGAGCCGGGACATTGGAAGAGGAACTGCAAGAAGTTTCTAGCAGAGAAGAAGCTTGGAGAAGCTTCGACTTCCAATCAAGGTTTGTTTATGATTGAAATTAATTTTTTTGAAAGTCATAATTCTACTTGGGTATTGGATACCGGCTGTGGTTCTCACATATGTAATACTGTGCAGGGACTGGTCAGAAGTAGAAAGCTGAACAAAGATGAGGTGATCCTACGAGTGGGAAATGGAGCAAAAGTTGCTGCATTAGCTGTAGGAACTTATTGTTTAGCAATGTCTTCGGGCAAATCCATTTGTCTTAATAATTGTTATTATGTTCTGAATATTATTAAAAACGTTATTTCAATTTCTGTATTAGATATGGAAGGTTTTGACGTTATTATAAAGAACAATGGTTGTTCTATTTATAAAGACGATGTTTTATATGGTATTGGAAATTTGCGAAGTGGACTTTATACACTTGACTTACAAGAAAATATATTTCAAATTGAACAAATTAAGAAAAGGAAAAGAAATGATATTAATTATACCTATATGTGGCACTGTAGACTCGGTCATATCAATGAAACAAGATTATCCAAGTTGCATAAAGATGGGCTCCTCGAGCTATCTGATTATGAATCATATCCAACTTGTGAATATTGTCTCATGGGTAAAATGACTAAGTCTCCTTTTAGTAGAAAAGGAGAGAGAGTTACAGAGTTGTTGGCATTGATTCACACAGACGTTTGTGGACCTATGACAACAAGTGCACGGGGTGGGTATTCTTATTTTATTACTTTCACTGATGATCACTCAAGATTTGGATATGTGTATTTAATGAAATACAAATCAGAATCATTTGAAAAGTTCAAAGAGTTCAGAAGTGAAGTAGAGAAACAAACGGGCAAGAGTATTAAGATACTTCGATCAGATCGAGGTGGAGAATACTTAAGCAGTGAGTTTCTCAATTGTCTCAGAGAAAATGGTATAATCTCACAATGGACTCCTCCAGGTACACCACAGTTAAATGGAGTATCTGAAAGGAGAAATCGAACACTGTTGGACATGGTTCGATCCATGATGAGTTTTACCGACCTTCCAATTTCCTTCTGGGGATATGCCTTAGAAACGGCTGCATACCTACTTAACAAGGTACCTACCAAATCCGCCCCAAAGACTCCATATGAGATGTGGAAAGGGAGGAAACCAAATCTTAAGCATGTTAAGACTTGGGGTTGTCCAGCTTATGTCAAAAAGTTTGAAAATGATAAGCTACAGACTAAATCCGATAAGTGTAGATTTGTGGGATACCTTAAAGAAACCGTAGGGTATTATTTCTATCATCCAACTGATCAAAAGGTGTTTGTTGCGAAACATGCTACCTTCTTGGAGAAAGAGTTTATCCATGAAGGGGTCAGTGGGAGCAAGATATATCTTGAAGAAGTTCAAGAACCACAAGTTACCACGGACCAAAGTCAGGTACCTAACCAAGTCGAAGAACCTACTATACCACACCCTGTTCGTAAATCTGGAAGAGTACCGAAGATACCTGAGAGGTATGGATTCGTTATAGAGGATGACGATGAGTTACACATCATGAATGATGCTGATCCATTGAATTACGAACAGGCTATGAGTAATAAAGACTCAGGGAAATGGCTTGAAGCCATGAAATCCGAAATGGACTCCATGTATGAAAACAAAGTATGGTCTTTGGTTTCACCACCTGAAGGTATTAAACCTATTGGGTGTAAATGAGTTTTTAAGAAAAAGACTGGAGCAGACGGAAAGGTAGAGACCTATAAGGCCCGACTGGTTGCAAAAGGTTTCAAACAAAGACAAGGAGTTGACTATGATGAAACCTTCTCACCAGTAGCCATGCTCAAGTCCATTCGGATTTTGCTTGCGATTGCAGCTTACAACGACTATGAGATCTGGCAGATGGACGTGAAAACGGCCTTCCTCAATGGGAAACTTGAGGAGGATGTGTATATGACACAGCCAGAGGGATTTATTTCAAAAGTTGGAACAAATCAAGTCTGTAAGCTACAACGATCCATTTATGGGTTGAAGCAAGCTTCTCGTAGATGGAACATTTGTTTTGATGAGACAATCAAAGAGTTTGATTTTATCAAAAACGAGGATGAACCATGTGTATACAAGAAGGTTAGTGGGAGCGCAGTATCATTCCTTGTATTATATGTTGATGATATATTACTGATAGGGAATGACATTCCTATGTTACAATCCATTAAAATCTGGTTATCTAAAAACTTCTCCATGAAGGACTTGGGTGAAGCATCCTATATTTTGGGGAGAAAGATCTATAGAGATAGATCTAAAAGGATGCTCGGCTTATCCCAAGGAACGTACATTGATACGATGCTAAAGAGGTTTAGCATGGAAGATTCCAAAAGAGGTCTCATGCCGATGAGCCATGGAATAAATCTCTCCAAGAAACAGGCCCCAAAGACACCTGAGGAGAGAGACCGTATGAGTAAGATCCCTTATGCTTCTGCAATAGGATCTATCATGTACGGTATGATATGTACTAGACCGGATGTTGCTCACGCACTTAGTGTAACAAGCAGATACCAGTCGAATCCAGGAGAAGAGCACTGGAAGGCAGTGAAAAATATCCTAAAGTACTTGAGAAGGACTAAAGATATTTTTCTTGTCTACAGTGGGTCTGAATTAAAACTCGAGGGATTCACGGACTCAAGTTTTCAAACAGACCGAGATGACAGTAAATCTGTTTCAGGGTATGTGTTTACCTTGAACGGAGGTGCAGTGAGTTAGAAGAGTTCCAAGCAGCAAACGGTTGCTGATTCAGTGACAGAGGCAGAGTATATAGCTGCAAGTGAAGCTGCAAAGAAAGCTGTTTGGATGAAGAAGTTCATAACTGAACTTGGTGTGGTTCCTAGCATTGGAGAAGCAGATCCCATATACTGTGACAACACCGGAGCGGTTGCACAGGCTAAGGAACCAAGGTCTCATCAGAAATCTAAACACGTGTTGCGGCGATTTCACTTGATCAGGGAGATCATTGAAAGAGGAGACGTCACCTTGGAGCGTGTAGACTCTCAAGACAACATTGCAGATCCATTTACTAAAGCTTTAACACAACAGCAGTTTGATTGTCACTTAGAGAAGATGGGTATGAGATACCATGGCGATTGGCTTTAGTGCAAGTGGAAGATTGATAGTAGTATGCATACAAGCCAATCATGTATGATGATAAAGCACATACTTTGTAAACAATCTTATTTATTTATTAATAAAATATTCATTTAAGGCATATAATTATCTACATGGTGCTGTTTTTATAATATGTAAATAACCCATAGTTTTAAGCAATGCTTTTAGAATCATGATGAGATCATGATAATGAGATCTAAATTCTTAGAAAGCTTAAAAACTAAAATAGTTCCCAATTGTGGGATTACTAAAATGGGGATTAGTAAATCCGAATAGATTGGTACATATGTTGCTTGCTCATTGGATGAGGATGACTGATCTCATGGTCATTTGTGTGGAGACACTAAAGCAAGTATGTAGGTGCTTATTGGAGAATAAGTTCACTGAACGTGACTCGCTATGGAATACCTAATGGAGTTTTACTCGCCTGTCAATAGGAATTCCTAATGTGATAGTAGTACATGTGATCCTTGGACTTGAGATCATCATAGTATCTTGTATGTAACAAATTATACTTTGACTAATTCCTTAAGGCCTTTTAAGGCATATATAGGGTATGCTTGGGTGTAATGAGTTACATATGGAGATAATAAATAATCAATAAAGAATCTACCACCTCTAGTAAAAGAGGAGATATGTCCTATGTGATTCGTTAAATGACAACCTAGGAATCCTTGGCCAAGGTAGAATGAAATTAGAAAGAGGTTTCTAATTTGCATTATTTGGAGTTGTGCATTTTCTAATCGAAATACATATGATTAAATAAATTAAGACTTGACAGTAAATCCATGTCTTATATTTAATTGGGACATTGTATGGTGGAAGGATTGAATTGTACGGTAACTATTAACTCACAGGTTCTTTTATGATTAATGTTGAAATCTATATTATCTGGAAAGTCGTTGATCGCTAGGGAGGCTTATCCCTATTGTAGAATAAATGTTATTTATTTAAATAGATTATTAGTTTAATTTGTTTATTTAAATAAGATTAGAATTATTCTAATTGATTTATTCACAACCGGTTTAATATAGAGAACCTAAAGGGTCACACCATAAAAGGAAGAAGAATTATTTAAGAAGAAAATGGCATGATAGTAATAATGCATTAAGTATAATTAATTTAATCTATGATGATAGAATAAATTAAATAGCTTAATGTTTATTATTTAATATTTTAGAAATATTAAATATAAATTAATAAGAGGAGTCTTATTAATATTAATATTATTATTATTATTTTAATTCTAAAGGAGTTTAGGAATTAATATAATATCAGTACTCTCTCTCAATCCTAATAAAGATTAGGATATAAATTAATTAAAAGTATTTAATTAATTAATTAAATAAAACCCTATTCTAATTGGATTAGGAGGGTTAACCTAATATCTATATAAGAGAGTCTTATATCAGAAATAAGGTACGTGAATTTTTCAAGAGTTGGGAGTACACATATTCTATAGAGATAGAAACAAGGGTTAAGCCAATAACCCATCTTACTGAGTTCTTCATCTTCCTTGGTGGATCACCGTTAGAGGCCAAACATTTGGGTGGACTGACATTGATCAAGGGAAGGAGCCACTACAGAGGAATCAAAGGAATCAAAGGAGTAGAACTTGTACATGAGGAAGCTTGGATCTTCAAAGGTATAATTCTGTTTTTCTCCTTCTTCATTCACTGATAATTGATGCATAAGAATGATCATGGTAATGGGTTTGTATAAATTTTTGAAAACCTAGTTTTTTACGCTTCCGCCCTATTTATGTGATTTGATTGCATGATTGCGTTACGTACAAACCCAACAGTATTCTAATATTCATAATGCATAAGTATTGAAGTATTATTGAAGTATTGCGATCTTAACTTAATTGTTCAAGCAAGATCTACTTAATCTTTCAATTGCTTTAAGTTATTTCTAAAGCATGCCTACTTATTATGAAGTCTATTGTTACATCTTACAATTGGTTTATAGTTCTTATATTATCGAACTGATAAAGTATTGTGAGTCGATTCAACTACTCCTTAGTTGATGATAGTTGAAACTCCAAATTTCCTTTAAGCTTATCCAAACCAAACTTTCTTTGGTGCGGACTTGTATTCAAATACTGAGATGAACAGCCCTATTTATTAGGGGAGGTTACTATGCGAAAGCGTTGAATGTTTGTGCACAATACATGGTACGAAGGGATGATCCCCCTAAGTACGAGTTAAACGTCCATAGTCTCAATGACTGTTAAAGGTTTTAAATAGAAATATTTATAACCTAGGACATAGTTCATAGTCGTATGACCCTCAGATAAATTTTATATTCGAATTCTAAATATGATGAAAGAATTATTATTCAATTCTTTATTTCGACGAAAGTAAAGTTATTCAAACCCTTTTTGAAGTTATTCAGTTATGTCATATCATTGTTATATTTCAATTGAGCTTTTGTTTGCTCACTCTTGCACATTTTATAACCCCTTGCAGTTAAAGTCGAGAATGTTGACATACCGTCAGCAAGTAAAGGGAAAGGAAAGATGAGCAAGTGAAGACTTGTTGTCTTCAATTTTGATTGTAATAAGACTTAGTTCATAATATTTTATTAGCACTTATTTGTTATGTTAAGGTTAGATAACACTGGGATTAATTTTGGACAAGGTTGTCATCCTTTTATAAGGAAGATGATTTTTATTTAAGTAATTATGAAAGTTGTAATCTACTTTGCAATTATTTATTATGGGGTAGATGCATGTTTTATTTAGAAAGTGAACACCAAATCATGTGGAAACGAAGTACCCGAATTTGGGGGTGTCACAGGTTGGTATCAAAGCAGTAGGTTATGAACCTTAGGTGGGGGGAAAAACCTTAGGTAGTAGCCTTATAGGAAGATCGAAAAGATAGTGGTGATAGGTAAAGATAATTAACTACCTTATGTGCTATGCGTTTACGTTTAAGTATTCGAAGAGTGATGACTCGATATCACGTAATAATAAACTTTAAAATTCTTTTGTCAGGATGGCGAAAGTTGGAGAGTCCAGTCAGGCTAGAGAGGAGTTACCTCAGGTGCCTAGAGAGGATGAGACCCAAGACATCCATGTTGTCTGGGAGCAGTTGGTTAGGAGAGAGCCATCTCCAGTGATCACCGTAGCTAGTCGGGAGCATGAGCTGACACCTATTCCAGAGGAGGAGGACAAGGATGAGTTAGAGGAGTCAGAGGAGGAATTCCCACCTCACTCTACTAGTGCTGAGATGTATGAGGCAGTCTACGACCGCAACGTGGAGCTTTAGGAATTGTTGGACGAGATTCGGACTACTATACAGCAGCGGGATGAGACTATCGAGGATATGGATAGTGAGCTAGGAGAAGTGCAGTGGAAGCTAATCCATGTAGAGAATGATAGAGAAGAGGCACGGGCCAAGCTAGCGAAGCTGAAATAAGACATCCAGGAAGAGTCAACAAAGCATGCCAGAGCGGAGGAAACATGCTTGAGGGCCACTCAACGAGCCGATCGAGCTGAAGAAGAGGCTGAAGCCAAGAGGGCCAAACTAAGGGAAATAGAATATGCATTCCATACGGCCATAGATAGGGCCCAGGATCGTGTCTTCTATTACCCAGCTCAGTTCCAAGGTTTATCATGGTATGTGGTGAACCGAAGGACAGTGTTTCGGGTGATGGAGGAAGAACGCAAAGAGGCTGTGTGATGTCTTAACATGCCTAGACAGTAGAGTCCTTAACTATGTGTTTCTTTTTGTAATAAATAAATGTAAATCCCATAATTTGAGATAATAATGGGATAAAGTGATGATATAGTCCTGCAGCTTGTTCCAGTTCAGGAAAGATGATGTAAATAACAGAGATGCTATCTATTCTATATTTTTCAAAACTACGAGTAATGAATAAAAGAAGTTATTGATGTGCTATGTGTTCATATACGAACTAAGTTATTTAAATGTTTAAGTATAAACTTGAATACTTAAGAATTTAGTAAAGGATCTAATAAGAGTATTTCTTAACAGAAAATACCTCCTGGAAGAAGACCTACACGTTAAAACCTTGAGGGTTCGACGAAGAACAACAACAATAACGATGGGATAAATCCCAACTCGGTTCAATAGTTGCTGAACCTACTGACATGAGCACTTGTGAATCAGCCACAAGTGCAGGGCACAACGTTTAAGAAATTTAAGGCAGTAGGATCATCGGAGTTCAAGGGATTGGTAAACTCGATAGATGCCCAGACGTGGGTAATGGAGATGAAGAAGGTCTTCGACGTGGCTAGGGTTAGCGAAGACCAGAACACAGCTTTCGCGACTTTCATGTTAAAGTCGGATGCTAGCTTCTGGTGGCAAGCCAAAAAGACCAGAGAGGGTGAAGGAGTGATACCGTGGGAACGTTTCAAAGAGATGTTCTTTGAAATGTACTTTCCCGTGAGCTCGCAGGACCAGATTGAGGTCTAATTTCTAGAGCTGAAGCAGGGAGGGATGACGGTATCGGAATACGCAGCAAAATTCAACGAGTTGGCCAAGTTCGCTAAATACCAGGTCAACATTGACGCTAAGAAGGCAAAAAGGTTTGAGCGGGGACTGAAACCCTGGCTCTACAGCAAGGTCTCCATGTTCCAGCTAAACACGTTTGTAGCTGTGCTGGAAAAGGCCATTCTCGCTGAAGGAGGGAGTGACGACGTGACTAAATTCAATCAAGACAAGAAGAAAAAGAACGAGACAGAGAACAAGGCTGGTGGTAGCAGGGCTATCAACCAGAAAAGGAAATGGAACGACAATACCTCTGCTGGGAGTCAGTAGGGAGGCCAGCAAACGAGGAAGTTCGAAGCGTGTGCTACATGCGGGAAGAATCACACTAGAGTGTGCATGAAGGGGAAGCGGGTGTGCTACAACTGTGGTCAGGAATGCCACATTGCGCCAAATTGCCCGAACCCGAAAAGGAGCTTGTTACACATGTGGATCCAAGGATCACATAGCTTGTAATTGCCCGAAGAAGCCAGCGGCAGGGTCAACAAGGAATGGAGGAAATGGCAGCGGCAGCACTTTGACTATCGCTGGACCACTACAAGCTGTTTGACCCACTGCCCGCACATTTAACATGACAGTACAGGACACTGTGCAGTCAAAAGATGTGGTGGCAGATATTATTCCGGTCAATAGTATAAATGTATATGTATTTTTTGATTCGGGTACTACTTATTCGTTCATATCGGATGATTTTGCGAAGACCTTAGACTTACCTAAAGAGGAATTAGTTTACCCCTTGAACATAGAGATTGCAAATAGGGAGATTATTCCAGTTAGGTTTGTTTACAAGAACTGTAGATTGGACATTAAGGGTCAGGAATTAAGGGTAGATTTGATTCCGATAAAACTTGAGGAATTCGATGTCATACTAGGTATGGACTGGTTGTTCAACCATGGGGCGGTAATCGACTGTCAGAAGAGGTTAGTAAACCTTACGACTCCATCGAAGGTAGTGTTCTATGGTAGTAAATCGCCTAGACAAGCGAGTTGTCTGACAGTTATGCAAGCTAAGAAACTTTTGACGCAAGGCTGTGGATATCTAGCCTACATAGTAGATACGCATAAGGAGAGCCCGGAGATAGAAGAGATATAGGTGGTTAGGGAGTTTGTGGACGTATTCCCTGACGATTTACCAGTACTTCTGCCAGATAGGGAGATAGAGTTCGTGATCAACTTAGTGCCGGGAACTGCTCTGATTTCAAAAGCTCCGTACCGAATGGCTTCGATCGAGATGAAGGAACTGATGGTTGAACTACAGGAATTACTGGACAAGAAGTATATTAAACCGAGCGTTTCATCGTGGGGAGTGCCCATTTTATTAGTGAAAAAGAAGGATGGATCGATGCGGCTTTGCACTGATTATAGGGAGTTGAATAAAGTTATAATCAAGAATAGGTATCCTTTACCTAGGATCGATGACTTATTTGATCAGTTGAAGGGTGCTAGATACTTCTCGAAAATCGATTTGAGGAGTGGGTATCATCAGTTGAAGGTGAGAAGGGAGGATATACTGAAGACAGCTTTTAGGACTCGGTATGGTCATTACGAGTTCTTGGTGATGTCATTTGGTCTAATGAATGCCCTAGTTACATTTATGGACTTAATGAATAGAGTGTTTAAGCCATTCCTAGATAATTTCGTGGTGGTGTTCATAGACGACATCCTGGTTTATTCCAAAATTGAGGAGGAACACACTGAACACCTAAGGCTAACCTTAGAATCGCTGAGACGAGAGAAGCTTTATGCGAAATTCTCGAAGTACAAATTCTGGTTAGAACGTGTGCAATTTCTTGGCCACGTGATTGACAAAGATGGGATTTTGGTATATCCGTCGAAGGTTGAAGCTGTAATGAATTGGGATCAGCCGAAGACGCCGTCTGAAGTAAGGAGTTTTTTGGGATTGGCAGGTTATTACCGGAGATTTATCCAAGACTTTTCTAGAATCGCAACTCCGTTGACGAATTTGACTTGTAAAACAGTTAAGTTTTTTTGGAAGAAAAAGTGTGAGAAAAGTTTTCAGGAGCTGAAGAAGAGGTTGAGTACTGCGTCTGTATTGTCTTTACTGGATAGTACGAGAAATTTTCTAGTATATAGTGATGCCTCACATAAGGGATTAGGCTGCGTGATAATGCAGAGCGGCAAGGTCATTGCCTATGCATTAAGACAGTTGAAAGATTATGAGAAAGGGTATTTGACCCATGATTTAGAATTGGCAGCAGTAGTGTTTGCTCTAAAGATATAGAGACACTACTTATATAGAGAAAGGTGTGAGATATACACAGATCATAAGAGTCTGAAGTATATCTTTACACAAAAGGATTTAAACATGCACCAAAGAAGATGGTTGGAACTGATCAAAGACTACGACTGCTAGATTCTTTACTATCCGGGTAAAGCCAACGTCGTCGCCGATGCCTTGAGCAGAAAAGGTCGGGAAAAGCTGAACATGTTAACTGATTAGGACCAGTTAATAGAACAGATGACTAGATTGGAACTGGAAGTGAAGTTTTTGAAGGAATCAAATGAGAAGTTGTTTCAAGTAACTACTGGTTCTACTCTGGTAGACAAAGTGAAAGAAGCACAACTTCACGATGAGGAGTGTGAGACGATCCGAAAAATAATAGACGATGGTGAAGAAATCAAGTTCAAGATCGATAATGAAGGTCTGCTACGATTTGAAGGAAGAATTTGGGTACCGCAAGTACCAGAAGTCAAAGAGGAGATTTTAAGCGAATCTCACAGCTCGAGATATTCTATTCACCCTAGAAGTACGAAGATGTACCAGGATCTCAAACACCATTTTTGGTGGCCGAATATGAAGAGGGACGTTGCTAAATGCATTGCGAAATGCTTAACGTGCTAGAAAGTCAAATCAGAACACTAGAGACCTAGCGGATTGCTACAACCGTTGGAAATTCCAGAGTGGAAGTGGGAGCATATCATGATGGATTTTGTAGTGGGTCTTCCAATGACTCAGAAGGGTTTCGAAGCGATTTGGGTGATTAGTGGATCGACTGACAAAGTCAGCCCACTTTCTACCGATCAGGATTAAGTACAACTTAGATCAGTTAGCGAAGCTGTACGTTAAGGAAATCATTTCTCGACACGGTGTTCCGGTGTCGATTGTGTCCGACAGAGATCCGCGTTTAACGTTAAATTTCTTGAAGCGATTACAAGAATGTCTGAGAACGCAATTGCGAATGAGTACGGTATACCATCCTCAGACTGACGGCCAGAGCGAGAGAACGATTTAGACACTAGAGGATATGCTGAGAGCTTGTGTTATGGACTTCAAGGGAAGCTGGGATGATCATCTACCGTTGGTGGAGTTCACCTACAACAATAGTTATCACGCGAGTATTGGCATGCCATCTTACTAAGCGTTATACGGCAGGAAATGCAGAACGCCTTTGTGCTGGCATGAAGTCAGGTGAACGTCAACTGTTGGGACCGAAACTGGTACAACGAACTGTCGAAATCGTGAAGCTGATCAGAACAAGATTGGTTGATGCTCAAGACAGACAAAAGAAATATGCTGATCAACATCGGCAAAATCAGGAATTCTTACCGGGAAGCTTTGTTTTCCTGAAGGTTTCTCCTTGGAAGGGGAAGATTCGATTTGGTAAGAAGGGGAAGTTGAGCCCCCGATTTATTGGACCTTTTGAGGTACTATAAAAAGTTGGCGAAGTAGCTTACGAGGTGGCGTTACCTCCGAAGCTAGACAATATACACAACGTATTCCATATTTCCGTATTACGACCGTACAAACACGACTACAAGCATGTAATAGAATACGAGTCTTTACAGTTTGATAAAGACTTAACTTATAATTAAAGAGGTTCATGTTCAAATAGTTGATAGGAAGGAACAAGTACTTAGAAATAAAGTGATACCTTCTATTAAGGTAATCTGGAGGAACCACAGTGCTGAAGAAGCCACGTGGGAACTCGAAGATGTAATGAGAAAATCGTATCCTCAATTATTTGCTTAGCCTTTGTGTAACCCTTTATATATCGATTCTGGGGACAGAATCTTTTTAAGAAGGGAAGAATGTAACAGATGAGATTTTTTTTATGTGATTCTGGGGACAGAATCCTTTTAAGGATAGAAGATTATAACGAATGAGAATTTTATATATTAATTGTAAATATTTATTGAATTAAATAAATATTTAATTTAATTTATTTATTGAGCTAAATAAATAAATTGTGTGATTGTTGTGGAGTAATTTAATTAAGTGTAATAGAATTAATTAAATTGATGTGTAAGTAATGGTATGGCATAATTTTAATTTAATTGAGAATAATTAAATTATAGCAATATTATGTGCTAAGTGTTTATAATGATTTACTAATTTGTTACATGAATTATGATTAATAGGGGAATTATAATTGTGTAG
The DNA here is from genome assembly GCA_020205555.1 of Panax stipuleanatus. Classification (NCBI taxonomy): domain Eukaryota; kingdom Viridiplantae; phylum Streptophyta; class Magnoliopsida; order Apiales; family Araliaceae; genus Panax; species Panax stipuleanatus. The sequence continues at coordinate 128,914,348 of CM035121.1, forward strand.
CAATTTAGTATTATGTGCAATTTTAATTAATTAATAAATGTTAGCTTGTATTTAATTAAATTAGAAGGTTGCAATTTAATTAAATAAAGTGTAGCATTTAAATTATGGGGTAAAAGATTTATTAAAATATTTGAAAAGGGTTTTAAATTGATTTTACCAAACAAGACCCTTACTTTTGTTTTAAACCCGTTTTACCAAACATGGCATTAGTTACTACTAATCTGTTTTAAAAATAATGTTATTTTGCCAAACATGGCCTTAGGGTTTTTAAATTCAAAATTTTGTAACTTATATAATTAAGTAGTAGTTAGTATATATAATTAGTATAATAATTATTAGCTATATTAATATTGTAAGCTACATATATGTTATATGTATATTATATATCTATAATATACGTTAGTTTAGAAAAGTTAGTCTGTTAGAAAAAGAAAGAACAAAATAGAGAGAAAAGAAAGAACAGAGAAAAGATAGAGAGGAAAGGAAGAAGAGAGAAGAAGAAGAAGGCTTTGAGAAAACAAAAGGAAGCAAACACACCATCATCATCTTCATCTTTCCTCCTAATTCAAGCTAGAAAGGGTATAATCTCTATGTTAAATCTTTTCTATATTGTGTTTTACGTATTCCATGTTTTTCATAAAAGAACTTCTCTGTAATAATCTTTTTATGTGTAAATTACTTGTTTATAATGTATATATGTGATGTGTTTATATATATATATATATATATATATATATATATATATGCTTATATATGAGTTATATAGTGTTTTTAGCAATTCAATCCACGTAATTACGATGAACATGAAGAAATCATGTTCATAGTAATTTACTGTGAGCTTATTTTGAAAATAGTATTTAAATCATTATAATTGGTATGTGTTTGTCAATTGTTATTTAAATTTATCATGGATTATGTTAATATGTTAAGAAATAGAGTTAACACAATTGGAATTTTATGATTTGATTTAAAAATGAATTCACAGTAGCAATATTCGCCAAGAACGCTTAAGAATATCGTTTTCTTCAAAAAATCATGAAAACTGTGTTTTGATTATGTGTTGTAATAAATTTGTATGTTATAATCATGTTAAGAGTCTAAAATTTTGTTTTTATTAAGTTTCATGTACATCATATTGAGAAAAATCGGACTTTGGTGTGAAAAAATAAGCCAAATTGGCTTATTTCTCTGCCGTTCGCGAGCTGGGGCAACCCACCAGTAGTGGGCCCCGTCCTAGCAGAGCAACCTGCTGTCCGGGTTTTTGTTTTGTGCTTTGTTGAGTTTTTGTGCAGTGTTTGTTTAGCTAACGTATATTGATGACTTGTTAAGTGTAATAGACAATGAGATAACATACTTTTTATATGTTTAAGATGACTTGAAGTCTTATATGAATATATTATGTGTACGTGTGTATTACTTTCATAAGGTACACCTGATAGTTTAAAGCATTATAAGCTTGTGAAGTGTATGTTGTGAGTATAGACTCACGTATGTGGCTAGTTAGCAACTTATGTTGTAAACCACGTTGTGAGTTGAATTTAAGTAAGAAGTTCAACGATGTTAATGTAACAATCGTGTACTAATTGATATTATAAAAACAATGTAATATGTATGGTAATTGTGAAAGTGGTTTGTAATTATAAAGTGTAGCTTGCGCTTGAGGCAAGCTTTTTAATCCTTATTCTTTTACGTTAAGCAAGTTTCTTAAGACCTTTCTTTTACGTTTATGTGAGCTTTCTCATTGAATCTTTTCAATGTGCAAGTTCTCTAACCCTTGCTCATTATATCATGCAAGTTTATTTCTGATTCTTAACTTGTTATGTATTGTACAAGTTATGTTATATTCTAATATTCATAATGCACAAGTATTGAAGTATTGCAATCTTGACTTAATTGTACAAGCAAGATCTATTTAATCTTTCAATTGCTTTAAGTTATTTCTAAAGCATGCCTACTTATTATGAAGTCTATTGTTACATCTTATACTTGGTTCATAGTTCTTATATTATCGAACTGATAAAGTATTGTGAGTCGATTCAACTACTCTTTAGTTGATGATAGTTGAAACTCCAAGTTTTCTTTAAGCTTGTAATAACCCTAGATTTTTATAAAATTAAATAAGAAATTTTGCGTATAAATTTTTTTTTAATTATTATTTTTAATAAAAATAATATGTGGGAATATGTGCAAGGTAAAGCATATGTGAATGTGTGATAAATATATATATATATATATATATATATATATATATATATATATATATTTCATAAATAATTTTGAATACATTTTTGAAAAAGGAATTGTTGATTATTATAAATTATATTCTTATAATAAATTAATTTTGTGGTAAAAATATTTCATTTTTATTCTCCATGAAAATGTGATTAATGTATTATTTAAATAATATATGAAATGATTTTTAGAATTATTATAATAATTATTTTATTATATGAATTGATCAAGATTAGTTAAGTTAATTATTTTAACTTAATTAATAATGATATTTAAGGTAAAGTAGGATTATGGATCAAAACCCTAATTTTTGATCTATGTTATGGAATTTCATGATTAATACAATTATTGGATAATTGTATTTAAAAGGAAAGTATATTTTTGTTATGAATAATAAGAAATTATTTTCTTAAGGAATTTGGATATTAAATATTAGTATTAACTATATTTGTATTCAAATATATGTAAGTATATTAATACGATTTATGATTATGGATTTTAATCATAATAATGATTATTAACATAATTATATGAATATATGTTAAGAATTTATTTATTTTATTTTATTTAGATATTAAACATAATAATTGATTATGTTGTATTTAAATGAAAGTATGCATATTAAGTGATTAAGGGTAATGATTAAGAAACCCTAATTCATAAATTTGAGAACCCTAATTATAGCAAGAAATTCTAATTTTTAAAAAGCCCTAATTTTTATTAAAAATCCTAATTTTTAAATTAGTATGTTTTAATTAAATTTTTATTTAATTCCTAAGTAATTTTATAAATCGTAGTAATTATTTGGTAAACCCTAAGGGTTAAACCCTAGAATTATGCACCATGGACAAGAATGCCCTTAAAAATATTTGTTCGTTTACTAAAATAACATTTTTGAAATTATTTTATCAAGCTTACTTACAAATCTTGTCATAATCTGTGACTCACCAAGCTAAGATTTACTCACATGCTGAAAATCTCCTCTCATCAGCCATTACATGACACCTAGCAAGCCTAGATTAATTGAATCAAAAGTTAGAGAAAGAAAGAAAAATAAACTTACATTCCATGTATTTTCTCAAACTCACAAGCCAAGTTCTCTCTCTCTAAGCCCTACAAAAATTACTTTCAAGATCAGTTTCTAACAAGCCCAAAACATCCCATATATACACAACCCAAGAACAGATCAAAGGAACAGAAATCAAAAGATTGTTCAAGAAAAGGTATAAAACCCTAACCAAGCTAGATCTTTAATTTTTCGTTAGATGTTATGTTTAAGTGTTAATATATGTGCTATGATATGTTAATAAGTTATCTGGATTGAGAAATAACATTTACATAACATCTAGATTCACGAAAATTAAAATTTTTGAAAACTGGAAAAATTTAAAAATCTTGACTGACAGCCCAAAGTCGGGGCATATAGATCTCAATCTGTTTATGATATATTGTGTTTATGTGTTTATATGTGTTCTATGCCATGATGTTAGTATTCTGAAAGTGGAATCACGATCATAGCATGTGTAGATTGAAAGTTATTCATAGTCAAATATGGGTTGACCAAACTGAAAATATGAATTTCTGAAAATTCCAGAAATTTCAAGAACTTCTGACATGTACTTTGACCAAGCTAGATCTTGCTTCTGTGATGTTGTTAAGCTACATAAGTGTATTATATTTGTACCTTGACATACATACTACACAAGTGTAGCACTTTAACACACAAACTTAGCCCAGAATCCAAGTTATTAAAGCCACACACTAGTAGAAAAAAGTAAATAGACAACGTTTAAAAAGCGTTGTAATAGGTCCCCCAAAAGTGTCGTGGTTAGCAGTGTCATCTATTAGACACAAATAGACAACGTTTAAAAAACGTTGTCTTTTGACACATTAGACAACGTTTTTTCAAAAAAACGTTGTCTATTTGTCAAATAGACAACGCTTTTTAGACACAAATAGACAGCGTTTAAAAAATGTTGTCTTGACACATTAGACAACGTTTTTTCAAAAAAGCATTGTCTATTTGTCAAATAGACAACGTTTTTAGACACAAATAGACAACGTTTAAAAAACGTTGTCTTATGGCACATTAGACAATGCTTTTTCAAAGAAACATTGTCTATTGGACACATTACATAACGTTTTTTTAAAAAAGCGTTGTCTATTGGACACATTAGACAATGTCTTTTCTAAAAGCTTTGTCTATTGTACACATTAGACAATATTTTTTTTCTAAAAAGCGTTGTCTGTTTTACACATTAGACAATGTTTTTTTCAAAAAGTGTTGTCTATTTGACACAATCTACAACATTTAAAGCTAAAATGTAAGCATTCTATGTTTCAAAATATCATACATTCCAATAATACCATACGTTTAAAGTTTCAAATTCACTTGTCAATATAATTACTACTACGTACATTGAATTGCGAATTTGACTACATCCACAAAATATATCAAACTATTCATAAAATTAAAATGTTGGCCTCTTCTTGTGCTAACTCCACTGTAGTCAGCTTCTCTCTCAACATTTCATTCTCCTCTGCTATCCTTCTAGTTAAAGCAAGCTTGTTGCTATATCTCTCCTGTGCTACTCCAAGATCCTTATACTTGAACCTCTAGTTCAGTGTCTCTGAAAGGGCAAGACTGCTGCCACTATTTTTCATCCATTTAGGTCTATAACATTAAAAAACAATACTTAAAGAGAAAAGGAAATATCAATATGGAGAAAGTACCTCTTACTTTCAGCTATAGGTTGAAGCAGTATATACATTACAGCTGTGTCATCAGCAACTTCAGTTGAGTTACCTATGTTTTTGATTCATCAAGTCAACATGAGCGAAGAATACAACACAGATTATAGGAAGAAACCTTAGAATAAAATTTAACAAGACGCTTCAGTTATTGCACACTAATAACAATGGTTTGAGGTCATTTCTAATTAATCATGTTAATCACTTTTGGGATTTCAACAATTTCATTTATTTATTAGGTTTAATTGTGAAACCCAAAAAAGGAATTTGAAGTTACGAGCTTCAAGAAAACAAGTATTTTAAAGGGGGTATGCAAAGACTGCACCATGGCTATAAGTGCAGATCTTGCATCTCCTTCTTCATATACACTAGTCAAGTAGTTATGCATTTCTATTACATTCTGAAATATTCACAAAACAACGACCAATAATTAGAGAAACTTTTAATTTAACATGAGAGATCGAGAATTAATCTCTAAAGCTTAATCTTGTATCTCCTTCTCTATTTTATTCCCACATTAATTTCATTTTTTTCAATCAAAATTTAGCAAAAGTGTTGAATGCTGAATACAAAATGTATGTGAATGGTCAAGTTGCCTGAGTAATGATAACATAGAGAGGAAAAGTGAAGAAGCTACACCAAATTTGAGAGACTACCCTGCAGTAAATCAATATCTTGATCTATGTTAATATAAAATTTTAATTAGAAAGTCTGTCTAGAATTGCATGCCCAACGAACAGCATAAGCATTATATTATCATACAAAAGAGAGAAGCTATAACTGGCAGGCAACGAATAAATAGAATATGCCAAGATCATGTACCCGAATGTAAGGCGGATAATAAGAAAGCTATGTTTTTTTGTGAAGCAAGAACCTTCCTTAATTTCCCACTGTAAAAGAAAATTGCAGTTACCCCACATATAACTACCAACGATATTATGAAAAAGGATATTACTAGTTTATCCAGTGATATCGATATGTTCTATATTTCTAATTATACAGAACGAAGCCGATAGGTGTAAAGCTCACATGCATAGGCCCTCCTTCACTTAATCACTTGTACTGATCCAGTTGCAACATGATAGAGTTATTAACTTGACTTTTTCCCTTATGGAGTAGTGTAAAAATAATTGCATACGATAATGTCTTAAGCTGAGACAATATTCAGAAGATTTCAAAGGACATTGAAAATCACGTCTCTAGCATCAGTGTCAGCTGCTTCTATAGCAAGGGATAAAATAGTACCATTATCAGCAGTAATGCTAAATGCACTCCAATTGGAGCAAACCTTCTAGCCAGGCCCTTGAAAGCGTATAGAGATGGTCCTTTTAAGAATACCTACATATACAAAAAGTGAAAGTGATAAATCGTAGCTTCAGTAATAATCTCTAAATCAAGTAATATTTGTCTAGCTAGCAAAATGCATACTGGAAGTAACCAAACAACTTATCTGATAAAGGAGCTTGGAAGCTATACCAAATTTGTATAATTCAAACTAAACGAGCTTGGGAAACAACTTATCTACAGGATGGTAGCCTTAGTAATTCACTTAAAAATATATTATAATGGTTAAATGAAATTTCATTCCACACTTGATTTATAAGCCTGATCTGCATCAAATTTCAAGAAAAACAACAATTATCAAAGTATTGAGCATCAAAAGTTCAAAAATAATAGGACTTCTAAGGAAAGAAAAAGGAGAAAAAGAACTTCATAGGTTATTCCCTTACCCCAAGCCTTCATGTGTGCCCGGGGATAACACAGATGCATATTGTTTACAACCACCATTACCATCGCGAGATATAAAAATCTATAGATAGTACCAAATAATAGATCAGAAAATCATTACTTAATAGACCAGTGTATTCATTGCCTGTTTACACATATTATTTAGTTTCTTACAAATGCTTTACACAGTACTTGCTACTATTATAAAGTAATGGAAAATCACAATACTATGGTAGAGTGATTTATATTAGAGTAAATGACACTTTGTATTCCCCTATTTTGCTTCATTTTGCACTTTGCATCCCATACTTTAAATATACAAACTTTCAATCCCATACATTAAAAATAGGCACTTTACATCCCATAATACATTGTGCATTTCTCAGGTGGCAACTCAGGTGATCTCTATTAGTTATCAAATTATACAGGAACAAAATGTAATTGGTCATGCCATTTGGAGATCATAACCATTAGTTATTTTTAGTTTTATCTTTTTGATAAGTAAAATAGCAAACATTTATTTAACCAAATTACCAATCAATATTATAATGACCCACACTTTTAGGAAGAAAAATTACATAGTATTGTGATTGGCCATGATAGGAGAAGCATCACATGTACCAGGAACAATTTAAAATTTTTTGAAGTCGCCTCTAAAACCCCTAGATATGCTGCCACTTCTGTAATGTTAAAAATATTGAACCTCATCAAAGACATAAACATATTAGATTTTAAAATAAGAAAAATAGTTCTCCCCTTTAGAACCAATTCTTACCCCATCCCTCTTAGCGGAACCCCTTCGGATGTTGATGGTTTGCAGCTTTCACGACTAAAAGGATCAATAGGTGCTTTCTGCACACATATCAAATCAAGATCATTTCAAATTCAAATAGCAACTCCATCAACAGAGGAACAATAACAACTCCAAATGTAACATTAGTTCTTTCCGATAATAATGACTTAAAGTATTATTAATGTATATATATTGCACAGATTTCATTTGCAGTGATTTTAAAGTAGCACGGATGATTGGTGGACCGTACCTCACTTATGTGACTCTTTCTGCAGACAATAATAATAATATTCATAAGTGACTACTACCTAATCAATGAGAGATATTAAAGTACTTGCAATTAGTACTCAACTGAGGAAAACCATATCGTACTTCTCAATTATCCATAACTTATGTTGCAAGGATATAATTTCACCTTTTCAGCAACCAAAAATGCAGAATAGAACCCAACACCAAATTGACAGATTAAAGCATTGTCTGCTCCAAGATCTTTGTTTTCCTATAACAAGGAATGGGTACTTTATCTAAATCACAGACGAAATAAGGTACTTTTGGCCTCAAGTATGGGAATTGGAAGCTCATCATAATTGAACTTTATATGTAACTATATAAACATCAACCTGTATCGGTGGAATCACATGCAAACATCGGCAATTGGAATAATAAAGGGGAAAGCTAACAATATATAAAACCAAAATCTTTCATTACCAAGCTTTAGATTGTTTTGGCCAACAGGTAATATGTTCTCGCCCGGTGTGCCATTAATTGGGCACAATCTACATAGCAATCATATACCCATCTCAATCTCTATCTAAAGACATTTTTAAACAATAATTTAGAATCATAGATCATATAAAACTTCAACAATAAATAATAAAATGAAACCCAGCTTTGACATACATATAGTTTATAGAATATAAATCTAAATAGAAATAACATATCGAAGAGAGTGATCACTGATCAGTGAGAAATGAGAACAAAGCCCTAGAAATGATGACCTAACACACCTACCCAATTGCGCCAGCTCCGGTGAAGTCATCTGTGATCTTTCCGTCTTTCCCTATCGATTTCGGTGGCGACGGCGCCGCTTGCTTCGTCGGAGCTACGACATATGTGGCATAATTAACAACACGATTCAACAAGAAACCAGTAGAGCGGAGGCGAAGACGGGGAGAGGCCGGAGGCGAAGAGGCGAAGAGGCGATTTGGGGTTTTGGGTTAAGGCAGAGAGTGAGATGCAATTTGAGTGGCCTAGATGAGCGGAGGCGCAGTTCGTCACGAGAGAAGCAGATGTCGGAATCGGGAAGGAGCGTAGAGAGAAAAAGAAAAAGATTAAACCTCCGTGGTTTTCAAGCCTATACAAATCAAACCTCCGTGTTTTTTTAAAAGACAATGTTTTCTTTAAAAAACGTTCTCTCTTTCAAACAAAGTATCAAACCATAATATTTTCTCAAAAAAAACGTTGTGGAAAACTAAACCACAACTTTTTTTATGAAAACGTTGTCTATTAAGTGTCATTTATTTACTGTTTTATAATAGTGACAAATTGACCCCTCGCACTGTTTTTATTTTTTGAAAATTCCAGAAAATGAAAAACAGCTCTTACAGCTAGTTTGATCTCTTATATCTTATTCATATGATATAGTTAGACCCAGAAATTGCTATACACTTATAGTATTACATAAGTAGAACATCACTGAAACACTCTCATGCCCAGAAATATCATGAACAAAGAATTACATGGGGTCAAACTAAGTTCCCAGGGCTGTTATTGAGGGCTCAAGAACACCTATAGTCCTTTAGCGACGGACAGATTTTTGAAAAATAATTATATTAATTAAACTAAATAGAAATAAATAAAAATTAATTATTAAAAATTCATAAAATTATTTTAAGTTATAAAAATTAACTTTTAATATTTTGACATAAAATTCATTAATATTTTTATTTAATTAAATATTAATGATATTTAATTTATTTAATAATTATATTAAATAAATTAATTAAAAATGATTTTAATATACTAAAAATCATTTTAAACTGATATTAAAGTATTTAAAAATATTTGAAATTATAATAAATGACTTTTAATATTTTGAGATAAATTTCATTAATAATTTAATATTAATGATAATAAATTTATTTAATAATTATATTAAAAAATTAGTTAAAAATGATTTTAATATTTTGAAAATGATATTAAAGTATTTTAAGTTATAATTAATAACTTATAATATTTTGATAAGAATTTCATTAATATTTTAATATTAATGATAATAAATTTATTTAATAATTATATTAAATAAATTATTTAAAAATGATTTAAATATTTTATAAATTATTTAAAGGTAAAATAAATGTTTTAAAAATATTTTAAGTTATAATAAATAACTTTTAATATTTTGATATGAATAATATTAATATTTTAATATTAATGGTAATTATTTAAAAATAATTTTAATACTTTAAAAATCATTTGAAAGTAATATTAATGTTTAAAAATGTTTTAAGTCATAATAAATAACTTTTAATATTTGAAAATGAAATAAGTTAATATTTTAATATTAATGATAATTATTTAAAAATGATTTTAATATCTTAAAAATTATTTAAAGGTAATATTAAGGTTTTAAAAATATTTTCAGGTTATAATAAATAACTTTTAAAGTGTTGACATGAAGTTCATTAATATTTTAAATTATTTAAATATTAGTGATAAGGAAATTATTAACAATTAAATCATTAAAAATGATAAAAGTGTTTGAAAAATCATTATAAATGATTCTAATGTTTGGAAAAATATTATAAATGATAATTAAATTATCTAATATAATATTTAAGTTCTTAAACAAAGTTTCATTCACTACAAGAAAAGAGGCTATCAGCGACCAAAAATATCAGCGACCGCAAAATACGGTCGCTAGTGGTGGAATCAGCGACCACCTTTGGCGACCATCATAAAATCTGGTCGCTAAATTATATCTGCGACCGCACGCGGTCGTTATCCGGTCGCAGGTGTGTTTTTGCAGCCTAAAAATTAGCGTGAATTGCTCGCGGGCTTTTCTTCAGCAACCAAGGAGTTACAGCGACAGCATGCGGTCGCTGATATATCCACGTCATTAAACACTAGCGACCGCATGCGGTCGCTGAAAGCGGTCGCTGATGCTTTTAAATGTTCTCAGCAACAGGCCTGGACAACAGACGCGAAACGGAAAGAAAAAGAGGGAGACAGAGAAGGAGAGAAGAGGGAGAAGGGGGAGAAGAATAGGGAGAAGAGGTGCCGCCCATTGCTACCGCCTCACCGCCACCGCCCGCTGCTATCGTCGCCGACATTTAGGTATATATTAGTTATACTATGAATGATTTTGGTATACAATGAATGATTAATTTGGGTAATGTATACATATATGCATTGATATGTTGCTATGAATATATATATATATATATATATATATACATATATACATGTTATTATATTGATTTGTTGCTATGAATATGTATATATATATACATAAATTTGATTAATTTGGTGTATGTATACCCCATTGTTAAGAACCCTTAATTAGGTTTAATTTGGATAATTAGATTTAATTTGGGTAATTAGGTTTAATTTGGGTAATTAGGTTTAATTTGGGTATTGTATACTATATATATATTCTTTGTAACATTACTAAGTTACCATTTACTTAGTTGTCAACTAATAAATAAATAAAAATTTGTGATCACATATGTATTTAGTGATCATTTTGGATGATAAACAATTTCCATGGAATGAAAATAAAAATTCATTCAATTCTCTTAATTTTTATTCCGTTTGAAAAATTGTGGAATGAAATTCATACTAATAGCTAGTATAATGGATGTATATGATCACACACCATCAACAACAACGACTAATATATGTAAACATGAGATATTCTTAAAAATCATTTCGTTCTATTTTTCAATCCATCCTCAGCATAAATGAATTTATAATAAATTTAGCCGATAGAAATATATATACTACTATCCGACTACTCCCTCCCGTTTGCAAAAAAGCTATTATAATTTTATAATTGTAATAGCCAACCCAACCCAATATAGAGTACTGATTTTCCAATATGCAAACTTAGATGCTATATTATGAATTAGGTATTAGGAATCCCAAATAATTTTAAACAAGTCTACCATAAATAAAAAAGCACAGCCTTTACTTGGCCTACCCACCCAATATCAATGAATCTTCTCTTTTTCTTAGTATCTTATTTTTCTTAGTTAAAAAAATAAATTATAAGTCAACAAACTCTACCACCAACGGCAACAAGAAATATTACTTCTTGACACATTCAAATGGAAAAGGTATGGTTTCAATAAAATAGTGTACTAATAAGTTAAAAAGCTAATACTATAAGTAAGCAAATTCACTAAATTTCTCCTCAATTTAAAAATATAAAAAAATATTATGAACTTTAAAGTCAGTTTTTAAAATATATATTAATTCATTTAAACTTTGAAAAAAAGTTCTTTGATTGACTTGACAAGTCAAAATATATCTCTACTGTTGGATGGATGAGAATTTATTTACGACCAACGAATAGGAGGCATACAACCCACATATATAATCACATACAGTTTACTTAGTTTGCATAACAGAACAGCTAGAAAATAGTGCCTAATATTTTTAGGTACAAAACACAATCTTAATATAACCTACTACAAACTTGCTTCAAAAAAGAATAAGAAAATGACTGACATCCAAAAGAATAGAGCATCGGATGAACTGCCTTGCCGAGTCTTCTCTATGTAAGCTCCTCTTCTTCACATATAAAGCATAGACTATTAGTATCAAATATAAAGGGTTATCTAGGAAGCAAAATTAATTAAACACTAAACAAAAAGAACAAGAATGAAATTGATCTAGTTGAACTGTTATAATGGGAAGATGTTATAGGTTCAAGGGGCTTAGGTTATGTTAACAAGAATAATCTATGATCCTATAGAAGAACTATGACTAATCAAGTTAGGATTCTACAGCTATATCATAAATCCAGGCAGGACGAAAGTATTCAGACAAGAGAATTAAATGCGTCACCAATCAACTAGTTTCCTTTGAAGCTTGAAGATGGGAGAAGTATGGTTTGAACATGTATGGTTGGAGCTGTGTTGTTGTTTGAACACCCTCAAACAATAACAGCTTACATGTATGTTGAAATGTTAATCATATACGTGTATATGCCCAAGTCATATGTTTACAATTATGCTTAAATGTTAATCATATGCTTACAAGTATGCTCAAGTCATATGCTTACAAGTATGCTTAACGCATATGCTTACAAGTATGCTCAAGTAATATGCTTACATAAGGATACATCTATATGTATTTATATGCATCATAAATGACATTGGGCTGAATTGTAAATATCTAACAAGGGGATACAATAATTCTTGTTTGCAATAGGTACCGTGGTATCATGGACCTTTATTCAGACCGAAGTTGGATGAGAAAACGAAAGTCAAGTTCCCAAATAGGTGCTACAACTGAATTTAGAACTGGTTGTCAGGTGTTTCTAGATTATGCATATAGTCATCCGGAATGTGTGAATGGTCAGAACAAGATAAGATGCCCTTGTTTGAAGTGTAAAAATCAAAATTATATAGACAGAGACATAGTAAACTATCATTTACTTGTTTCTGGGTTCATGAGAAATTATGAAGAATGCTGGTGGGCACATGGGCAGAGAAGAGATAGTGGCTATGCACAAGTACACACTCCGGGCAGCAGTACCCATCGTATAAATGCCTATGGTTCATGATATTGCAGGGCCGGATTTTGATTGGGAACAAGGCAGAGAGCAACCTATGAATTCTGATGCCAAAGCGTTCTTTAAGTTGTTAGACGAGGGTAGCGAGCCGTTGTGGCATGGTTGCACCAAGCACACTACATTGTCTGCAGTGGCGACATTACTTAACATCAAGGCTGATCACAACATGAGCCATGAGTGTTTTGAGTCGCTATTGAAGGCCATTAAGAGTATGTTGCCAGACGATGAAAAATTACCCGATAACTACTACTACTGTAAAAAAATGGTGAAGAAGTTGGGTCTTGGATACCAAAATATCGATGCATGTTCGAACGATTGCATGTTGTTTTATAAGGAAAATGAACAAAAGACAAGGTGCACGTTTTGCAGTCATGATCGGTTCAGGCCTAATAAAGAGGGTGTGACTACAAAAAAGACAAGTATACCTTTTAAGATTTTAAGGTATTTTCCAATTACGCATCGGTTAAAAAGGTTGTACATGTCTTCAAGAACAGCTGAATATATGACTTGGCATGCGAAATCTCCAGCTAAAGATGGAGAACTTAACCATCCCGCAGATGGGCAGGCTTGGAAGGATTTTAACTTAGCACATCCTGGATTTGCATTGGAACGTAGAAATGTGAGGCTTGGTTTGTCCACTGATGGATTCAACCCGTTCGGCCACTCAACTGTTCCGTACTCATGTTGGCCTGTGATTGTTACTCCGTACAACTTGCCTCCATGGATGTGTATGAAACAATCATACTTGTTTCTTTCACTCGTGGTTCCTGGTCCTAAGAGTCCTGGAAAGAACTCAGATGTTTACTTGAGACCTCTTATAGATGAGTTGAAGGTATTGTGGGAGGATGGAGTACAGACTTGGGATGTTGCAACGAAAACAAATTTTAACCTTAGGGCAGCGGTTATGTGGACTATAAGTGATTTCCCTGCCTATGGTATGTTAGCTGGATGGAGTACACACGGGAAGTTGGCTTGTCCGTATTGTATGGAGCATACAAAGTCTTTCAATCTATCAAAAGGTCGAAAGCCTTGCTGGTTTGACTGTCATCGTCGTTTCTTGCCGGTAGACCACCCGTTTCGAAGAAATAGAGAACACTTCAGGAAAGGGAAAGTAGAGAATGATATTCCTGCACCGCGATTGTCGGGGACGGAGATGCGTGACCGTGTGATGAGATTGTCGGTCATCCCATTTGGTAAGATTGATGCCACAAACATAATCAATGGGTTTGGCTAGTCTCATAACTGGGTTCGGAGAAGCATCTTTTGGGAATTGCCTTATTGGTCTACAAATTTGATTCGTCATAATCTAGATGTGATGCATATTGAGAAGAATGTGTTCGACAATGTGTTTAACACCGTGATGAATGTTACGGGGAAGACAAAAGATAATGATAAGGCACGTTTGGACATGAAAGATATTTGTAAGCGTCCTGAATTAGAACTTTATGAATCTCCTAATGGTAAGATTGTCAAACCGCATGCAAGGTACACATTGTCCAAAAAGCAAGTTGAAGATGTGTGCACATGGGTTAAGTCTCTGAAACTACCAGATGGATATGCGTCAAACATTGCAAGGTGTGTTACGGGTGGAAAATTGCAAGGGATGAAGAGTCATGACTGTCATGTGTTCATGGAGAGACTCATGCCTATAGCATTTCGGGATCTGCTTGATAAACCAATATGGGATGCTTTGACGGATCTTAGTCGTTTCTTCAAAGACTTATGTTCAAAAACATTAAATGAGAAGGACATGTCTCTACTTGAGAAGAACATCATAGAGATCACGTGTAAACTGGAAAAAATATTCCCGCCTGGTTTTTTTGACTCCATGGAGCATTTGCAAATCCATCTTCCCTATGAAGCTCGTATTGGGGGTCCAGTTCAATATAGATGGATGTACCCTTTCGAAAGGGTGATGGGAAACCTTAAGAGGAAGGTTAAGAATAGAGCTTATGTCGAGGGGTCGATATGTGAGGCATACAGTTTCGATCAGATATCTACGTTTGTCTCAGACTATTTTCCGGACGAAGTCTTGACAAAGGCCAATCGAGTCTCGAGACATGATGATGGGGGAAATGTTGAACTAAATGGTCGGCTTTCTGTATTTGGTCTATCGGGCCGCGCTTATGGAAAAGGGAAGCGCATATTCCTCTCTGAGCTGGAATTACATGCTGCACATACTTACATTCTTCTCAATTGCGAGGAGATTGACCAATTTGTGAGGTACACACGTAAACTTGAAAATTTATCCCTTAACTTTCAATGACATGTAATATACATTCCAATATATTAATGTTTATAACATTGTATAGATTGTACGATGACGAGTTAAAAGTGAAGCATCCCGACATAACTGATAAAGATATTCAAATCAATCGTGATAAAAAATTTGCACTTTGGCTAAAGGACAAAGTAAGTTCAATTTCTTAAGCACGACATATATATATATATATATATATATATATATATATATATATATATACTCCATATTAACGATGACTTCATTTAATAAGATGGAGTTTTTGTAGGCTTTGACTGAGGGATCAACGATTCCGGCTAATGTACAAGTCCTAGCTATGGGACCAGATAGGGACCAAGTCAGCCACAATGGTTACAAAATAAATGGTTGTGAATTTCATACAAAGCCATATGGGCGCGGTAAAAGAACAACAAACTCTGGAGTGTGTGTCTAAGGAGATTGTTACAATGAGCTTGGTCGTGCCTTTTATGGGGAGTTGGAGGAAATCGTAGAGTTGTCGTACAAGGGCACGTACGGGGGTCATATTAACTTGTTCAAGTGTCGTTGGTTTGATTCAGAAAAAGGGATACGTGTTGACAGACATGGAATCGTCGATATTGACCTCCATAGGTCTGCGTACTCCAATGAACCATTTGTTTTACCAACTCAAACAGTACAAGTATACTACACTCCTAGTCCTATTAGGAAAAGGGATAGACCGCCTACAGATTGGCAAGTTGTAATTCATACTCCCGCGCGCAGTCGTGTAGAAGTAGTTGATGGGGAGATTTACCAAGAGCATATGCTTCATGCTCAAACTATAATAAATGTGGAGGATGACAATGAAGTAATCCAGTTAGATGGTGGAGATGAACCACATGAATTAGATCCTGAGTCAATACTTGTGTTAGATGACATTGATACTGAGGAGGAAGAGTTACTAACTGAATCTGACACTGAATCTGAAGCAGATGATGGTTATGAATCTGCAATACGTATACAAGATGATTCTGAATCAGACATTGACACTTGAACAAATGAAATGTATGTTTAGCATTACATGTTTAGCATTTTCTGTCATTATTGTCATTTTATATTCATATATATACATGTAATCAAATATAACTCATACTAACATCTTTATATCACTGACATGTTTATGTACTTAACTATTTAAATGCAATTTCCTGTCATTATTGTCAATTTATATTCATATATACATGTAATCAAATATAACTCATACTAACATTTTGAAATTTGTAATATATAGATGGCTTCTGAAGCAGCACAGAAAAAGCGTGGCTTGGGTAGGGGGCCTAATCATGTGCCCAAGGCCCCTACTAATCCGGATGATCGGATTCTTATTCAGATTCGTCCTCCTTCGAATAGCACGTACGTCCCGCATCATTTATATATAAGCATTTTAGATTCCATTTATACAAGATATATAACTAATGTAAATTGCTTTAATATATCTACTTATCTTTGATGTAAATTATTGTATATTATAGTGATTTTTCAGATAATAAGATCGTCAAGTGCATATCACAATTGTGCTTATAGAATTGGCCCACACCTGTGATTACGTGGGCGACCACACCTATCGCCCACAAGGATGCAGTTTGGGCTGAATTTCAGGTATTTTTTTTAATTATGATAGATAATATAATATTCTAAGGATAATTGTTTAATAGTGTTGGATTATATGTTCAAAGTATCATTTTAATATTATTATTGTTATTTTATTTGCAGAAAAGGTATATATGGGAAGACGCGCAGGCTTCAGTGATACAGACACTATTTTGGCAGAAGTGCGCCGCCCGCACCAAAGACAATTTGAACAAAGAACGACAAAAAGCCCTTCACAATGCATCGATCGACCATCCAGGCCAGGGTGAGGATTACATGCATGAGCATAGCCCCTGGTGGTGCACCCAGTCCATATGGGATGAGATGTGTGCCCAATGGAGAGATGAGACCTGGGTCAAAAGACGCAAGACTGCCGCCACTAACAGATCCTCGGGTGTACCTGATGGCGAAAAGGCTAAAGGAACCTACAGAGGCGGCAGTATTTCACAGTTGCAGCATATCACTGCCAGGGTACGTATGAATAGTTTTAATATGTTTGCAATTATAAATTGTAGAATATCACATGTGTACTTAGTAATATTGGAATATATTTTGTATAGGAGTCTCAGTCTCAAGGTCAGCCTATCCATTGGCTGGATGTGTACGTGGCCACCCGTGATGGTCTGCCTGATGCTGTCCACATAGCGGTAATAAGTTTTAACAACTTAATCTTGCTTATCAAGTTTTACGTCATTCTTTAGAATTTTACCAATTTATTTTTAACTATTTAATTGTTAACATGATGACAGGATACTTATAAGCTTTTATTGAATGAGCGCTATCCTGAAGGTACCCCACGTCCGCCAATTGATCAAGAATTGTGGGAGAGGGCGTCTGTTGTGAAGAAGAACTACGTCAAAGGTCAAGGACAACGACGACGCCCATCCTTCAGTGGCTCAGGCAGCTCTGCTACCCAGTCTTCACAGTCATCGAGTCATCCAGCCATTCATACTCCTGCTGACTGTGTGAGAGCTATATGTCAAGATCGCGATCTTCTAAAGATACTGGGCGGGCATTTGGCGGCTCTGAGTGCTGATGAGTTAGCTGATGCAGTGGCGGCAGCAGCAGCATCACAGCATGGGCATGGCGACGAGGTAATCAATCTTATTTATTACAATCAAAGTAGTGACTTATATATATATATATATATATATATATATATATATATATATATATATATATTGTTGTGTTTAAAAATAACTGTATATTGTCGATCGTAACACCAGTATCAACATATATACTATATTATATGTAATTTGTTTTATTTTTTTGTTAATTACAGGGTGATCAAGATCAAGGAGAAACTAATTTGGACAATGATGCTTGACGACTGATTTAGTGTTGTTTTGTAGTTATTTGAGAATCTTATACTTTTATATTCATTCTTTGGATGTCTGTATGTTGCTTAAAGATTATATTTGTTTATATTTATTCAATTTATATCGGTTTTTAAAGGTTTATATAGTTTATATACTAGTTTGGTGTATGTGTCGGTAAATGGACGATGGATGTTATATTGTTGTGCATGTTTATGTGTTGGGATAAAGCAGGTACAAAACAGGTATATAAACTGTACCTATACAAAACAGGTGCAGTTTTTTGGGAATTCGACAAAACAGCAAAATTCTGGGTCCAATGTTTTTTTACATCAGCGACCGCATGCGGTCACTGATAAGTATAAGCAGTCGCTAATCATATGGGGATTTCAGCGATCGCATGCGGTCGCTGATTGCAGTCGCTGACACGTGGCACACGTCAGCCTGTGGCCCTGAACCATGCTGACTCATTTTAGCGACCGAAAGGACAATAATGGTCGCTAATTTCGGTTGCAGATAATGCGGTCGCTAATAGTGGTCGCTGATGTGCATTCTAGCGACCAGATTTTATGCGACGCTTATCAGCGACCGCATGCGGTCGCAGATGGTTATCTGCGGCCGCATGCGGTCGCTGATATGCGGTCGCAGATAGGCTTTTTTCTTGTAGTGATTAAAAAGAAATTCGTTAAGTATCCGATAATGCAATCGGGATGCCAAAACGATACCGAACTCAAACCAAATTGATATAGTTTGACTAGATATACGTTCATATGTGTTGCAATAACTAACATGAATATGTGATAACATGTTTAAGCAGTATTATGTGTTAAGATATATTATTCTAATTAAAAATAATAATTCTATTGATGATAGGACCTGATATTAAAGATAACAGCTTAAGTTATACTACGTAACAGTAATCAGCTATCAAGGCAAGTATCTGAACTATTCTCTTTCATTGTGCAACGTTTTTTTATCTCAATTTCTTATTGAGCATGTATCTCTACTCATTGCATTTACTTTATGTGATGGATTTCAGTAAGCGAAAAGCAGGTTCATGAATAGTTATTGTCAGTTATTCATATCCGTAATGATATCTATGATTCGTTTATTTCTTATTAATACCTCATTATTGTCTGTTATCATACAAGTGTCCCCACTTGTATGAACTGTTGTATTCATGCAAGAACTCTTGAACTGGAAATTCTTTGATATGACAAATTCTGTTATATACTATTAAACTTCGTTATGCGTTTATGGTTTAAAGATTGTCTAAGCTATTTGACTCGGCTAGACATAGTTTGACTAGTATCGGTTATGATAAAGTCGTCCAACTGAATTGTTTAGTTAGGACTCTAGACTGAGTATGAACAACCCTTAATGGGAAAATTGATTATGTGCCCAAGGCGAACAGAGTGAGCGAATTTATCGTTCAAACAGATAGTATTGATCAATACAGAACATAACGGGGCTGATCATTCTACATGTCCGTAAGACCAGAGCGATTTGCAGATAAATTTCTGTTTAAACCTTTTCAAAAATAAAAAATAAAAGTTCATGGTCCATTGACCACTCAACATTTATAGTCACTACGTCATTTTAAAATTTTAAACAATTTGATACGTTTTTAAGATATGTTTTGAAAGACTTCACAACTATTGATTCGTTGTAGAAGTATACTTCAAAGAAAATATTTACTTCTTTCAACTAAAATTTATTAACTGCTATTACTTGCTGAGCAATTAAATGCTCATTCTTACTTTAAATTAAATGTTTTCAGCCACTACAAAAAATGGACATTTGGCAACGATTTTTCGGGCAACGACTTACAAAGTCGTTGCCAAAAATGCATGTTTAGCAACGAAATTTGTCATTCGTTGCAGTTTGTGATAGGCTTTTATTTTTCGTAACGAAATTCATAGGTCGTTGCAAAATTTCATTGCCAAATCATTGGGGGGAAAAAAATCCCCGCCTATTTATAATTTTTGTTGCCGATGAGATTTCTACTCAACGTCGGCAACGAAAACTTTTTTGTTGCTATATTTCGTTGCCTAATATAGGCCACATTCATTGTCAACGATTTTTTTTCGTTGCGTATTTTATAGATTTCTTTGCAACGATTAGTAAATTGTTGCCCAAAAGTAAGCAAACTCAATAGAAATGTTTCGACCTCTTTTTTCTCCCAAAACACATCATTTTGCACTTAAAATTTTTTATTTATTTGAACGCAATTTTATACTGTCAAATGTTTCACTCCCTTTGTCTCAAAATAAATGCCAAGTTTTAATTTTTTTTCTTCAAAGTTTTAATTTTTGACATTAAAATTGAGCACATATAGATATATTTTTTAATTTACAAAAATTAGAGTTTATAGTCAATTGAATGTAGTTTATAATGATCATATTCGTTCACTTATAATTTTGGAAAAAATATATATAATTAATTTCTAAATAATTTATATGAATTTTTTTTATAAATCGTTATTTTACATATATACATTTTAACAAGAGCTGAGTAAGGAATCAAAATCGCTCCCAAAATTACACCAAAAATCGAATAAAACCGCACCAATTAAGTTGCACCAATGGTTCTGACATTAACCAATTAAGTTGCACCATTGGTGTGTAAGTTCCTTTTTAACTCTTCTTTTTCAAATTCTCCTCTGTTCTCGACTTGTAATTTTTTTTTATAATCATATATTAATTTCATTTTATATATTGAATTAGAGGGTGTTTGGCAATGACTTATAAGTTGGTCAAACTAATTTATAAATAATTGAATGTCATTTATGTTCTTCCAAATTGCCACTTACTTTCAAAGTCGTCTTTAAAGTTCAATTTTCGTAAGTTTGATTCTTAAAGTGACATTTTTTGATCGTTTTCGTTCCTCCTACCCGATTTGACCCCAACACAACCCATTTTAACCAAATTTTGACCAAACCTGACCCAGTTTAACCCAACCCCAATTTTTAATATTTTAAAATAAAATATTTTTTAAAATAATAATTATATTTAATATCTTAAAATAAATTATTATTTTTAAATAATAAATATTTTAAAATAAAATAATTATTTTAAAAATATTTAATTTTCTTATTTTAAGAAAAATATTATTTTAAAAAAAATTAATTATATTTAATATTTTAAAATAAAATATATTTTTTAATAATTTTAAAATAATTATTATTTTTAATATTTTAAACTAAAATATTATTTTTAAAATAATAATTATATTTATATTTTAAAATGAATATTTTTTAAAATAATTTGAAAATAATTATTTTTTAATATTTTAAAATAAAACATTATTGTTAAAATACTAATTATTTGTTATATTTAAAATAAAATATTATTTTTGAAAATTATAAAATAATTATTATTTTAAGAAAAAATATTATGAATTTTTTTTTCAAAAATGAGTCAAGTTTCATAAAATATAGATTCAAAAAAATAAAATAAAAATAAAAATTTATTTTTTTTAAAAAGTAGATTTTTTTCCCTTTTTTATGTATAACATTATTTTCAGAAAAGAAAATTAATATCTTTACCATTATTATATGTATTTTTAATATTATAATTTTTAAAAACAAAAACTAAAAATATAAATTAAAATACAAAAAATAAAAAATAAATAACAGTAAAAGATAAAAAAAATGATTCAAAAATTTAAAATAAATAAATTAAAAATTTTAAAAACAATTATTATTTTCAGGAAAAAAAATTGGAAAAATTTTTATTTTTTAAAATAGTTGTAAAGTTTTATAAAATATATATTCACAAAAATAAATTTTTTAAAGATGTGTAAATTTTCATAAAAATAATTAATATTTAAAAATTTTAAACATTACCTTTTTTGAATCTATATTTTATGAAACTTTATTCATTTTTGAAAAAAATAAAAGTTTCTAATATTTTTCCTTAAAATAATAATTATTTTTAAAACTTTATACAAATAATTTTTTATTTTAAATATAAAAATATTAATTATTTTAGAAAGAAAATTTTATTTTAAAATATTAAAAATTATTATTATTTTCAAATTATTTCAAGAACCCCCTGTAGCCGATAGTTCCGTGACTGTAGACCTATGCCGACGTTATGGCACTCCTATGCCGACGGTCCTACCGTTGCCATACAATTTTTGTCTTTAAACTTCAGAACCCAAATGGCGACGGTATCGTTCCCTAAGGCGACAACATTCACCGTCGACATAGATATAATAACATCTATTGTTTATAACACTGTGGCGACCACAATACCATCAGCATAGACCTATTGGTTTTTTGGGACGTTATAGTCACGGTCGATGACCGTCGCTATAGCTTAATTAATTTTTTTAAAAAATTAATTAATAATGCACATATTTATTCAATAAACACAATACGATATAAAATAAAACATAAGAAATATTACATCATTTAAAATTATTCACATCACAATACACTAATTTGTTTTTGCTAAATTTAAACTGTATTAAGAAAAGAAAAGGTACAAATTTATGGGGCATACCCCAAACAAAATATACCATGACCATCATAGGACATGCCCCATGATGGCAAGAGTATATCAAATAATCAGATTTAAAAATTAACAAAAGGCTAATTTTGATATTACATTAAGCATAAAACAGCCCAAACCCAAAAGAAAACAGGACAGCACAAAACAAAACAAGAAGAATCCATATGGCAATAATAGCAGCACAATAGCAATCAGCAGCCCAGCCAAAAGCAAGGACAACACGACACAAATAATAATGTAGCACAAAGCAGCAGTAATGCAACACAAAGCGATCACAGCGAATATAAATGCAGCAACAGCCCAAAATCATTACTTAACAGCCCAAAACCGAGACAAACCATGGGGTAAAAACCCAACAGCAGCAACAGCAGGACAAAACCAAAGCCCAACACAAAATAGCAGCAAGAAAACCCCAGCTGCAGCTGCACGACAAAGCATTTAAGTGTGGTATAACATGCAAAGGCCACTTAAATCAACAGTAATCAATTAGCATATTATGAATGAATATCTAAGCATGAACACATTGATACACTATTGACTTTTTCATTATGTGTAGTAAGCTATACACTAATGGTCGTTTAGATATACTATACACTAATGGTCGTTTAGATATACTAGTGCAATAGGACTTGACGACTGAGGAAGCTTTACAACATAAAAAGAGGTAAAAATAGGAATTCTCAGTTAACTCCATTTCAATAATTCATTGAGATTAGAATTTATCCCAAAAAAAGTAGAAGTACAAACAAACAAACATTCTAGTTATAAATAAGGATATACTACCGTTAACGTGTGTCCTTGATTTGCAGGTATTAAAAGCTCTCCATTTTCTTCCACCAAGCTAAACCTCTGTTTGTTATCCTTTCTAACTGCCTGAAGAATATGCAAAGGGCAGAACAAACCTTGATAAGAAAATTTATGGAAATGCCGTAATAAGTATGGATCATGAAGCATGATGTATAAAATGGTAAAATGTAAGGGTGCAACAAGGATGAAATGATTATACATGAGATTTTCCCACCAAACCTATAAAACATCATTCACTTGGTATCTTGTGTATGGGTGTGTACACACAATGTATATGAATAAGAGTCTATTGAAGATATATAATACAGGAGAGAGTTTGTATATCCTACCTCCCTAACATGATCAATTGTGTGCGATCTTAACTGAATATTGGTAAATGTTTCCATCACTCCTCATATTCAAGTTCAACTCATAAGTCATATGGCGCAAAATACGTGTCTTGCAATTATTAGAAACAAACTTTTAAAGGAGTTACTCATCCAATAGTTTTTTTTTTCCAGCTGATGAACCCTTAGCAAGATGAAAGACTCCACGAATAAAACATAACAACATTCTGTTTTTAACTCTTCACCCCTACAATATCCAGTAAAACTGAATCAGCCAGAGATAATCCACCAATGTGTGTCAGTTAAGATGGGATATTCATCTTTCTTAAACAAGAAGCACGTGAATGGTAAGTAATACATGACACATGTTTGAGGGGAAATCAATAGTTAACTAATGTATTTAACTGTGCATTAAAAAGAAGTTCATCTATATATTCTTCTGTAATTCTGACATTTAGCTTGACAGCCGAAACCAAGCAGAGCTATATATCTTACAAAACCTTAAATATTTACAAATTCTAATAAACCCCCCATATATATTGCTTGTTCAATTAATAAAGAGATGGAAACTTGATTTTGTGGCCTGAGATATCAAATGTAAGAGATTACTTAAGTCTTAAACCAAGATATACGTCCAACTTCAGAAAAACGAAGGACATAAACGGGAACAAATATAAAAATAACAATAACAATAAAATATGTAAACTAATAAATTAATAAAACCAAAACAAGATGAGATTTTACATACATAAGGCTCCCAAGAGCATCAATTTTATCTGTCCCAGAACCACCTCTACCTTAATTTTTCTTAAAACGGAAATATTATTTTATGTGCCAGAAACGGTAATATATTACCTCTTAAAACGACACATACAATATGATAACCACCGGATTCATCTTCACCACTTCTTCTTCTTGCGATTCCTGCAACGAAGCCATTATGCGTGGCGGGTAGTGGCGGACGGTGGAGATGGTTGTGGTACATGGATGTATAGGATGAAAGAGGAATTGGATGGATATCTAAAAGGGGGAAGTAGGTTGTACCTGAAAAAAATTAGGGTTTCAAATGGGTTTTAAACCCACCTGAAAGAGATTGACAGAGAGACGAAGGATATACATTAATAATAATAATAATAATCCCTCCATTTCAAAATATGAAATAATTTTATATTTTTAAAGTGAAATTAAAATATTTAAAAATTAAAAAAATATGAATTCATTAATTTATATAAATATATTTGTAAAAATTATTCATTAATTTATTTTATTATTAATTTATTTATTTAATTTAATTAGTTGTTATGTATATTAATTTGAATTATATTTTGTTTAACTAATTGTTATAGAAATGAGTATAATTTAATTTAATTAGTTATCCAACTCAGCTTCTCTCTTCTGTCAGTTTTGCCACGTATTGTCACGTCCTTTTTCTGTTAAATGGTTAACAGACATAGACAGTAAAATTATTTTTTGTAAATAATGTATAGTACAATGAGTTGACCGTAAAAAAAATCAGTTCGGTGATGCATTTGTAAACAGACCCCTAATAGAGTGAGAAAAGTGTATTTAACCCTTTTGCTAACTGTCCCTTGTAATTAAGGGTGTAAACGAGTTTAACCGAAGCGAACAGTAAGCTGCTCGAATTCGACTCGAAATGATAAATTCATACTCGAATTCGGCTTGAATTCGAATTGTATTTGAAAAATTCTACTCGGATTCGACTCGATTGAATATTTATTACTCGAATTTGATCCGACTTGGATTAAATTATATTCAAACTACTCGCGAGCTTCAAATTCAAGCTCGAATTCGAGTCTTCCCAAAATAACTAGTTTTATAATAAATATAATTATAAATTGAATTTGTTATTTTACATAGAAATGAGAAAATATATTTACTATTATATTTTATAAATATAAAATCACAATTAAAATTAAAATTAAAATTAAAAATAAAACAAAATAATAATAATTAATTATCCTAATTTGATTTAAATTTATATATATTATAAGAGAATATATCGAACATCAAATCGAATTTGTATAAATTGAGTATATATCGAATCACAATAAAAAATTCGAGTAGTTTGAATTTAAACGAGTCGAGTATAACCTTGCTCAGATTATACTCATATTTTTATTCGAACTATTTTTAATGCTCAAATTTGGTTATATTATTAACGAATCTGAGTCTCGCTCGTATTTTTTCGAGTCGAGCCTGAATCGAACCCGAACTGTTTGACTCATTTACAACCTTAATTGCAATAGCCTAATTAGTTTACACCTCATGTTTACTCGTGACTCAACTTATAATAACTTTACAAGTTCTAGTATACATAGTCACATTACATATTTATTCATATTACTTTACATACTATCATACATTATATTATATATAATATGTTTCCACCTCACATATTATATATATATATATATATATATAAAATTTATTCTTATATATTATAATTATATAATCCAATTATTATTCAAAATTGGATAATTAGACAATTGTAATATTATAACCATTAATTCACTAATTATGAAGTTGAATTCATAATTTTAAAATAAACTCTTATAACGGGAGGAATTAATTATTTAAATAATTATTATTATCTCATTAACTATTTAAATAGTTCAATTAAGCTTTTTAATTAAATTTTCTCGCTAAACAATTTATTTACATATATATAATATATTTTTATTCTTTAATCCAATATTTGGTTTAACTTACATTTAATTGTCATATATATATATATATATATATATATATATATATATTGCCATTAATTTCAGTACATGATATAAATTACTTTTTCACATAATTAAAACTTTTCTTCAAATATTTCTCTTATATACTATATTTGATAAAATTAAAAATATATGCATTATATTAAGATATGAGTATACATATCAATTGCAGTTTTGCAAGTTCACTCAGCTAGAGCATAAAATTTTAAAGAATCAGCACTCACAAGGATTTGTATTTACTCAACAACTACCAACTAAGCCACTAGTAAATATTTCACCCATAACATAAATTTTGGTTGTCCCTCTGTTTAAGAATATAAAATTAATATTGACTTTTAAAAATCTACTTGAGACATTTCAAATATAAATTGTATATAAGTTTAAAAAATAATAAATCTCATAATTACTAGTTTTTTAAATTGACTATAGTCATAATTGTGTTGATAAGGGCCATAAAGCAATCTATATTTGAAGTTCAAGTTTTATGGTCCTCTTTAGAAACTACACCAAAAGATTATGTTAGTGTGTAAAAGTTCTCATCTGATAGATATTAAGATAACATCTCTAGATGAAAAAAACAAACACAGCTAACAAAATGGTTCTAGGTCGCAACTTACAAGAGACGTAGAGACACTGAAGGGGAGAGCATAATTGTGAAAAATATTTCCTTTAGAAATATTTAAATATTACTTATTTGGTCTACAAAAAGATTTTTCTTGACATCTTAAATTATAAGTTGTAAATGCAAATTTATATGTTTCTCTGATAACAAAATTTTATTTTTAATTTTCTTTCTAAGTGTTTAGAAATATCAACTACATTATTAATCAATTATATCATAAAAAGAGTATTAATCAATTATCTCATAAAAAAAAGTAAAATCCAAACACAAAATTGAATAAAATTCTAACAATAAAAAAATTAATACACAAATTAAAATTCTAATTTAGTGCTAATTCCCCCAAAAAATTCCCTCCCTTTCTTTATTTCACTCCCGCTGTGTGCACTATTACACTAAATCTCATCTATCTCGTTTTGCTGATCTCACCTTCTTGACCTTTTAACCCCTTATCCTAAACTTCGGGATTTTCACTTGCTGATAAAAGCAATGAAGGTGTTAAAAAGAGTCTTCAGGTTGGAGTATCGCCGTCTCCGGTGAGGTCGACTCCTCGGAGGGTCTTCAAGGGCCCATTCATTCCTTCGTCTACCGCCAAGCACATCAAAGCTTCGATAGCCAAGCGAATCGGGCATGTGAAGCACTGGGAAAGCCGAATTCCCGAAGATGGAGCCACGAAGCCTGATCAGTTACTCAATAAAAGCTTCGGCTACAATAAGAATTTCGGAGCTAAGTATGAATTGGGGAAGGAGATTGGGCGAGGACAGTTTGGTCATAACTTCCATGCTAAGGCTAGAAAAGGCGAGCTCAAGGATCATCATGTTGCTGTAAAAATCATTTTCAAATCTAAGGTTCCTTCTTTCATCTTTGTATTCATCGCTGAATTGTTCAATTTTATTACTCAAGTTCTAATTTTGCTCACTTGTTGACTTAATTTCCCATTTGCAAATATCAAATTTATTTAGTAAATGAACTTAAATACAAAATTAGGTTGACTTACTAGGTTTTCTGATTGAAAGATCCAATTTTTAGAGGCTAGTTGATTATATAGGATTGTACTTTTAATTGTAGAGTGAGTCCCCTAAGCTGGCCAATGCAAGCAATTGGAAAAAAATTACATGAACTTTATATATGAAATTGAAAAATAATTTCCTGTTTACTGTCCTTATTAAGATGGATAAGATAATATTATATGGCCTTATATTCAAGTAATTGACATTAGTGATGAATTTCCTGATTTCTTTCCTTATCCTCATTTTGTATTTAAAAAGTAGTCTCTATGAAGATTATTTTTACAAATAGATTTTAAGAAGAACGTTGTTATTGACTCGTGGTTAGCCTGGTTAGAACTTACCTTGTAAAATCACAGGTTAGATGACCCTGTTATGTGGGCATTCAAAGGTTTTCCTATAGGGAATGTACACTTTGCACAGCGGGCACTAGCTGCTGAAGACAGATGCTTCAAAAACACGGTGTCTTTAATTATTTCAATTGTTGCAGCTCTTACTGGAGTGGCCACTACAACTATATTTAATTATTTCAATTGTCGCAGCTCTTACTTACAAAGAAGATCAAAACAACTTGTGTCTTGAGACCCATTTATCCAGAAGTTTATGAGCCAGGTAATACCAATACATTTCTTTGGTTTGGTTTCATTGCAATTTAGTTTCTTATCAATGAACGTGATCACTGCACATGTTAGACTACCACCGTTTTAATGCAATACATAGCATATAAAATATTTTATGATACCTAGGTCAACATAATGGTTAATGAGCAATCCCAAAGGGGACATTCAAATTCATTCTAAAACACTGGTTTTCCTACTCTGCTATAAAGATTTTTTTTAAAGAGAGATTGATTCATCAATGTACAAGGCACTCGCTTGGTGCTTCTTATGTATGTGTGAGGCTACCATGAACTTGGGTTCTGTGATTCTCTTTCTGGCAATATCATTACAACTTTGGAACCACCATGCAGTCACGAACCATCAACTGAGGATTGACCTTGAGCCAACTGAATGTTTTCTTCTAGTTTTTTTAAGAGATATTGATTTATCATTGTACAAGGCCCTCGCTTGTTTTTTTATCTATACTTTTGATGATGTTATTAATTCTCATGTTATTAACAAAGTTCTGTTTACATGTGTTTGCAAAATAAAAAAGTTCTGTTTACATACGTTATTACATATTTACCCATTTTCTAGTAATAACTTCAGATTTTTGTGATTGGGCTCTTACGTTTCAGCTTATTTGTGTGCAAGAAACCACTCATGACTTATGCATGATTTAACCCTGTGGAATGGTGTCAAAAATAGATAATAATGAATTTGATCTTTTCACTAGGCTTTTGAAAACATGATTTTAACTTATCTAATCATAATTTTTTTGTAATTATGTGCAAGGTATTTGAAGTTATTGTTAAACTATTTCTTTAGTGATTCACATATTAGATCCATTAGGAAGATTATATTATTTTATATGATAGTCAGGTGATTCTAAATTATAACTTTGTCGTCTTCTATTGCACTATCTTTGTTTCAAATTGAGTTTCAACCTTTGAACGTATAATTAAACTTTGACTTTAGCATAATCAACGACAAAGAAAAAAATAATAATTTGAATGTAGTGGGAATTAATACCTTGATTTTTCAAGTGGATTTATATCCTGAAATGTCCCAATAAAAAAAAGTTGCAAATTGGAAATGGAGCATTTGCCATCTTCTAGATATTACTGCCTTGGAAAGGATTGCATATGGTTTCTTTTTATACAAACTGTTGTAGACCAATACTTTTTATTGATTATTCATTCATTTCATTGCAGGACTCACAAGGACTTGGTAATCCCAATAACAAATTTTCATAATGAAGATAAAGGCTTTATGGTTTTTACTGGTGATGTTTTTGATGTACCTATTTGGAAGGATATTGTTCACCGTGTAGTAAGATAGACTTGCAAAACAACAACATGTATTAGATAATCCTTTTGGTTAGGAATTTGAAGTATGGGCAGTTAGCTCAAGATTTGTGTGTTGGCCATTGGGAAACACAAGTCTATGTTCCCGTCATTTTGCTGAGCCAAATGATTGACACGAACCTGTTGCATCTGTTGAAATTATTGAGTCACTTGATCTATTTTTTCACCTTTTCTCCTATTTATCACATAAAATTTAAATATATTTTTTAGTGCAATAAAGGTTTAATCTTCCTCGTAACATAATTGATAGTCGCACTTTGAGCTGTTGTAATTGAATTGGGAGTTGCTATTGATGTTCTGCAGGGAACCTATTCAACAAAAACTATTAGTGAGGTCAGCGGGACTGGCAAAAACCATGGCCCAGAAGGGCATATAGATCGAGCAAGGAAAACGCACGGACCTCAGTTAACCATATTACTAGTCATTCGACATTACTTTGGATAAGAATTCTGGGGATGTATCTTGATGTATTTGTTTATGGTAAAGTGGAGGCATGGCCCAAAGCCACGAAGTCATGCTATCAAGCTCAACAAGAAGGCTCGTCGACTACGACTAAAAATTGCACTTACTGCTCGTGCAGCAGAAGGAAAGGCAAGTCTTTGGTGTTGTTTGTGACTTAATATACTTGTGACTTATTTGTTGCACTCAATTCATCATTAATACTAATGGAAAAGTGCCAATATTAATTTGGGGACTTTTCAGTAAATATTTTGGCATCAAGTATCTTGATTTATTTTCTATCTATTTTCCCTTCTAGTCTAGAGAAAAGGGTGAGAGGGAGGATAGGGACTTGTCAAAACAATTTTGTATTCCACAGTTTCGTACAAATATTATCATGTTAGAGTGTCTTTCGCTTTGATCCAGTTTGTTTTCATGATTTGTACTTAGAATGTTGCTCAAAGATTGTCAAAGAATGTCGGACTAACTTGTTGGTTTGTTTAACTATCCCGTGATTTTTATTGCTAAAACTGGACTTTCTTTTTTAGTAGAAAATTTTCAATATATCATACAAGCTAAGAAACTATGTAATGGTTTCAGGAAGCCAAAGTGTTCAAGGATTTAGTGCTAACAGACACTTCAAGAGGTCTGGTTCATATTTTTTGCCCAACGTGCAATGTCTAAGGTACACTTATTACTTTAATGAACACCAATAGTTAATATGTTTCACATATTAGGCTGGGTTTATATTCAGGTCTTTGCATCATTGATGTGGTTGTTTTCAGTTTGTGCAGCAGGAGCTGCCAGAGTCTTACTGATTTGTCTACTAATTTGATCGACTTTGTATATTCTCTAGTGATAATTAATTCAATTTTAACTATAAAATATGTGCTTCATTAGACCAATAGGTAAAGATTCCCTATTATGTGATTGTAGTATGTTATTGACTGTAGTTGATAATTGTTAAGCTTGTATGTTGTAAATATAACCTTAGGCACAGAGATTCCGTGACTATATAATTCAAATGTTTCCCTTTATTGTTTTTTTGAATTTGGATATAAATTTTGTGCAAGAGTAACCTTGCCTACCTTGATTAGTACTGCAGTGGTTGATGTAAGAATCTCTCTTGGTATATGTTCTCGACTTGAGAACACTTCATATCTTGCTAATGTATTGAGTTTGGCTTTGCTTGAATTGTCATTGAGAATATCAAACTATATATATTTTAAGCCTTCATTAACTTTTTTATTTGCCTATATAGATCCCCAAGTCTTTGCAAATCCTCTTATTGTAATATTAAATCCCTTGGACTCATTTTCAGAACGAATGTTTATGTGAATGTGTTATGGTTCTTTGTCTCTTAGTTACTTAATTTCCAATTAGCCTTTTAGAAATTATGGTCTTACTATTATAGCGGGTAGCCGGTTACTATTATATGATGTATAAGCATCGATGAACTGGCTAGTGAGGATTTAAACTTTTTGCCTCTCCTGGATTAACTGCTGCATCTTCAGAGTAAGGTTATTGATAAGAATGATGCACATATACTGATTGCAAACTATTCAGTCTATTCCTTGTGTAATTTTTAGATTGGGGGTTCTTTTCAGAGATGTGTCACCAGATGCTCTAATGTTTGATCGGACAGGACATTTGCAGGTTGGTGTTGTCATGTTATTAATTGTGGGAAGTTTGTGTATTGATATTTGTATTAAATATTTTAATGTGTACATATATATTTACCTCTTGTAATAATGAAGACATGCAACTAAAAACATATTATGGACAATTATAATTTATATTCTTGTTGCATTGTAGCCAAGTGGACTTCAGGTTTGGGAAGAAATTTTTCGAGGAAAAAGCATTTACCATATGTGGGATGACACTCTTTAGCTCGAGAAATAGTCCAAGGGAAAGGCATAGTCATCATTATCTATAAATGTGTGAGTGAATTTTAATAATTCATGAAGTGTGTTCACAGTTCAATTTGTAACTTATAGCAATCTAATCAAACAAAAGGAAATTAGATAAAAAAATAAAATAGGATGGAACATGAGGTAAAAATATATTACTTTGATAAGTTATTTCTCTTTCTCTTTTCATGATTATTGGTATTTTGCGGGAAATTTTAGTGTTGAATATTGCATTTAGGAGTTATGTTGTCTACCTCATGGTGTTTCTGGGACCACTTGAGCTTCTCTAGAAATTGTATGTTTTCTAATTTCCTTGTGCTTTACTTGTTTATTACTAATATTTTCAATATGTTCCATTAAACTCTTTTTAGGTATATTGAAGCTAGTAAAGCCCGGCGTAACAAGTTTGAAGGTTTTCATTTAGTTTTTTCAATAACACATTTTGTTATTTTATATGCATTCAAGAACATATTGAAAATGCTTTATCATTTCATGCCTGAACAACGATATTGTGACTAAAGAATTGTGGCATGTTTAGATGGTTGATTGTAAAGTTGATGAACGATTATGTATTGAATGATTTTATTTAGTTAATAATATTCGAGTTTTTTTGTTTTGTATTTTGACCATAATTTGTTATGGGATCATTGAGTCGCGATTTATTTTTTTTGTAAAATAATTTCGACATTCGTTACATAAAAAAGAAAAAAGAAACATTTAGATCGTTGTAAATCATAACAATTTTCGTTGCACATATAAAGCAAACGACAACGTATAGTTTTGTTGCTAATTGACAACAATTTTTGTTGCTTTCGAAAAATAAGCAGCATCGAACATTATCGTTGCTAATTGATTATAATTATCCATATCAAAATCAATAGCAATAAAATATTTTGTTGCAAATTAATATAAGATCAATTTATTTTATACATTTAGCAACGAACATCGTTACTAAAAAGTATATAATTAGCAATGAAAATTAATTTAGGCAACAATTTTCATATTATTCATCAATGACAAATATCGTTGGCAAATGTGTATCAAATGCAACGAATTTCATCTTCGTTGGCAAAAAAAATAATTCTTTTCGTTACAAATTATGCGGATTTTGCAACGAAAGTTGCTTTTTAGTAACAATTTTTTAATAAATTTGCTACGAAATATTTCGTTGCAAAATGATCTATTATTTTTCACGAAAACAAGTTTTCGTTGGGAAATATCTCACTTTTGGCAACGAAAAAAAAAATTTCGTTGCTAGACAATTTGCAACGCTCATTGCGCAACGAATGGTCCAACGACCGAAAAATCGTTGCAAATGGTTTTCGGCAACGAAATTTCGCGCCTTTAGCAACGAAAACTGTTTGTTGCAAAATCACCATTTTTTTGTAGTGAGCTAAGCGTGATCAACCAGAAAGCTCTAGCAAAAACAAAGGAAAAGCTGCAAAAATAAGTTTATGGTATCTTATGTAATAGTTAGACTTTATTAAGACGATAATATTTACTATTTATCATGTAATGAATGTTTTAAAGGTCGTGTACCTGGGATTAGACAACTCTGATATGTATATTAAGTTTGTTATTTATATTATTCCGCTTAAAGAAATAATATCGTGTAGCACCAAGTTCGCGTTTCAAGTACCTGGATTTGGGGGCGTCACGGGTTAGTATCAGAGCTTTAGGTTAGAAACCATAGGTAGGGGATACCTTAGGCTATAACCTTAAGCTAGATAGAAGCGTTGAAAAACAAATAACTCAAATAGAGTTTAAAGGAGATGAATTAAGGAAATTCATCGTAAAATTAAAAAAAAGTAACTTATATAAACTATTATTTGTTGTGTGTACTAATCAAGACAATTTGTGTATAGATGTCAAGAAGGAAAGGATTAGAAGACTCTCATATCATAAAGAAGGAGCAAATCACTCCGCCTGAAAGCAACCAAGATGAAGTCTTCATTTTAGAAAACATAGAACCAGAACCAGAAACGGTGTTATTGACAGTTAGTGGTTCAAACACTGAAGTTGGAGCTGGCCAAGCATCAACGAAAGTGCAGAATCTAAAGAACAAACTGTTATGTTTGGAAAGGTTGTTGGAAGTGGAAAAGCTATTAAACAGCCAGTTGTAAAAGGCGTTAATCGAAACAATGGAAGAACAAGATAAGTTGAAGGTTCAAATTGAATAGATGGGAGCGAAATGCAGTAAATCGTGTGCAGCTCCAAGCCAGAAAGGGAAAAGAAAAATGAATGACAATAATATAGGAAATTTTGATATTAATCAAGGGAACTTCAAGAAAGTAGGAACGTGTGCGAACTGTAATCGAAAACATGAAGGCATATGTATGAAAAGACAAAATGTATGCTATAATTGTGGACGTGAAGGACATATCTCATCTCATTGCCCTGATCCGAAGCAATGCATATGTTTTGTATGTGGATTGGTAGGTCATCATGCAAAGGCTTGTCCAGGATCTAGGGAAGGCGTAGAAAATGAATAGGATAAGTAAAATAGGATTAGATATGAAATGTGATATGGTATGTATAGGTGTGAAATGTATTACTTTTGCGTAAGTATCATGTTGAATTCCGACTTTTATTGTCACTAAGGGATAGTAATTGATTATGGCAGTCTGTATTGTGTAATGAAAAGTACTATGTACTGTTTGAATATGAATATAAATATTATGATATTATTATATGTCAAGATGGTATGTTGATTAAATGACAATTTGTTAATTCGGCAAGCTGAATTTGGGAATCCAGCAAGCTGAATTGGTCTAAAATTTAGAATTTTATATTCTATCTTTTATGATACCATTAATAATGATATATGAATGATAAGATAATAACTTTAAGATTTTGTTTAACCAGATAATGCCGCCAAGAAAAGAACCACGAACCCGAAGGGTGGAAGACTTTGTTAACAATGCAGGAGGTCAAGCAAACCCTATGCAAGATTTTGTGAATATATTAGCTTAGGCTATACAAAATCGAGCACTAGCCGCAGGAAATCCTCCAGGAAATTAATTGGCGAAAATCAAAGATTTCAAGGCAGTAGGACCGCCTGAATTCAAAGGAACGACTGACCCTATAGAAGCCCAAACTTGGGTAAAGGAAATAGAAAAAGCATTTGTTATTGCTAGGGTAGCAGAGGAGCAAAAGACAGCTTTTGCTACCTACATGTTGAAAGGGGAAGCGAACTTCTAGTGGGAGGCTAATCAAACTCGAGCAGGAGCAGAAGTGGTAACATGGACAAGGTTCAAAGAACTGTTCAACGAAAATTGCTTCCCGTCCAGTATGCAGGACAGGATGGAAGTTAAATTTCTGGAATTAAAACAAGAAAATATGACCGTCTTAGAATACGCCGCCAAGTTTAACGAATTAGCTAGGTCCGCTCCACAACAAGTGAACA
Source organism: Panax stipuleanatus (assembly GCA_020205555.1). Taxonomy (NCBI): domain Eukaryota; kingdom Viridiplantae; phylum Streptophyta; class Magnoliopsida; order Apiales; family Araliaceae; genus Panax; species Panax stipuleanatus. The sequence continues at coordinate 128,950,579 of CM035121.1, forward strand.
CTGAAGCAAGGAAGGCATGAAGATTCGAATATGGGCTGAAACCCTGGATCTACAATAAGGTTGCAGTGCTGCAAATTAACTCGTTTGGAACGTTATTGGAAAAGACTATCATTGCTGAAGGGGGAAGTGAGGCCATGAGCCTCTATAACAAGGAAAAGAAGAATAAGGGTAATGTTGAAGGAAAAGTTAAGGTGGAAGGAAACAGTGAAAGTGCAAGTGGGAAAAGAAAGTGGACAAATTCTGGAAATACTAGTAATAGTCAGGGAGGAATAAGGAAAAAGGTGGAATCATGTGGAAATTGTGGGAAGAGTCATTCAGGTGAGTGTCTCACGGAAAAGTTTATGTGCTATAAGTGTGGGCAGGAGGGACACATATCTCCTAATTGCCCCAATCCAAGGAAGAATAGTGGTTGTTTTATCTGCGGATCAACTGCTCATATGGCAAAGGATTGTCCGAAAAGAAACGCCAATGGTGGAAATGCGAATGCTGGAAAAAGCAGTAGAACGCTGGCGATCACATATCCAACTCCGACGAACAAGCCAACTGCGATGACCTTCAATATGACGGTTCAAGATACGGTAGCATTCGGGGATGGAATTCCAGGTATTGTTCGAATATATTTTTATTTTTCATATATATGATTTTCTTATATATAGTAAATTGTTTTATTAAGAAATTTTGAAGGAGGAATTTGAGTTTTATTAGAAATCAGATTCCGTTTAATCAGATAGATAAGCTTTATGCTGAATAAGTTAAAGATCAGTTCAATCGGATCAGATCGAGATCTACTTGCAATGAATGCGTATATTATTTATCCTTGTGTGTATAAGTTTTGAAACGGTGATTCCGGGGACGGAATCCTTATAAGGGAGGGTGAATGTAATAACCCAAGATCTTTATAAAATTAAATAAGAAATTTTGCGTATAATTTATTATTATTATTATTATTATTTTTATTAAAAATAATATATGAGAATATGTGCAAGGTAAAGCATATGTGAATATGTGATAAATATATATATATTTCATAAATAATTTTGAATACATTTTCGAAAAAGGAATTGTTGATTATTGTAAATTATATTCTTATAATAAATTAATTTTGTGGTAAAAATATTTCATTATTTATTCTCCATGAAAATATGATTAATATATTATTTAAATAATATATGAAATAATTTTTAGAATTATTATAATAATTATTTTATTATATGAATTTATCAAGATTAGTTAAGTTAATTATTTTAACTTAATTAATAATGATATTTAAGGTAAAGTTGGATTATGGATCAAAACCCTAATTGTTGATCTATGTTATGGAATTTCATGATTAATACAATTATTGGATAATTGTATTTAAAAGGAAAGTATATTTATGTTATGAATAATAAGAAATTATTTTCTTAAGGAATTTGGATATTAAATATATTAACTATATTTGTATTCAAATATATGTAAGTATATTAATACGATTTATGATTATGGATTTTAATCATAATTATGATTATTAACATAATTATATGAATATATGTTAAGAATTTATTTATTTTATTTTATTTAGATATTAAACATAATAATTGATTATGTTGTATTTAAATGAAAGTATGTATATTAAGTGATTAATGGTAATGATTAGAAAATCCTAATTCATAAATTTGGGAACCCTAATTATAGCAAGAAACCCTAATTTTTACAAAACCCTAATTTTTATTAAAAACCCTAATTTTTAAATTAGTGTGTTTTAATTAAATTTTTATTTAATTCCTAAGTAATTTTCTAAACCCTAGGAATTATTTGGCAAACCCTAAAGGTTAAAACCTAAGGGTTAAACCATAGAATTATGCACCATGGACAAGAATGCCCTTAAAAATATTTGTTAGTTTACTAAAATAATATTTTTGGAATTATTTTATCAAAGCTTACTTGCAAATCTTGCCATAATCTATGACTCACCAAGTTAAGGTTTACTCACATGCTGAAAATCTCCTCTCATCAACCATTACATGACACCTAGCAAGCCTAGATTAATTGAATCAAAAGTTAGAGAAAGAAAGAAAAGTAAACTTACATTCCATGTATTTTCTCAAACTCACAAGCCAAGTTCTCTCTCTCTAAGATCCACGAAAATTACTCTCAAGATCAGTTTCTAACAAGCCCAAAACATCCCATATACTGCCCAAGAACAGATCAAAGGAACAGAAAACAAAAGATTGGTCAAAAAAATGTATAAAATCCTAACCAAGCTAGATATTTAATTTTTCGTTAGATGTTATGTTTAAGTGTTAATATATGTGCTATGATATGTTAATAAGTTATCTGGATTGAGAAATAACATTTACATAACATTTAGATGCACGAAAATTAAAATTTTTGAAAAGTGGAAAAACTTAAAAATCTTGACTGACAGCCCAAAGTCGGGGCATATAGATCTCAATCTGTTTATGATATATTGTGTTTATGTGTTTATATGTGTTCTATGTCATGATGTTAGTATTCTGAAAGTGGAATCATGATCATAGCATGTGTAGATTGAAAGTTATTCATGGTCAAATATGGGTTGACCAAACTGAAAATATGAATTTCTAAAAATTCTAGAAAATTCAAGAACAACTTCTGACATGTACTTTGACCAAGCTAGATCTTGCTTCTGTGATGTTGTTTAGTTACATAAGTGTATTATTTTTATACCTTGACATGCATACTACACAAGTGTAGCACTTTAACACACAAACATAGCCCAAAATCCAAGTTATTAAAGCCACAAATTGACCCCCCGCACTGTTTTTATTTTCTGAAAATTCCAGAAAATGAAGAACGGCTCTGACAGCTAGTTTGATCTCTTATATATTATTCATATGATATAGTTAAACCCATAAATTGCTATACACTTGTAGTATTACATAAGTAAAACACCACTAAAGCACTCTCATGCCCAGACACATCATGAACAAAGAATTACATGCGGTCAAACTAAGTACCTAAAGGCTGTTCTTGAGTGCTCAAGAACACCTATAGCGACACTTTCCATCGCGATAGTCCTTTAGCGACGGACAGATTTTTGAAAAATAATTATATTAATTAAAAAAATTAAAAAAATTAAAATAAATAGAAATTAATTATTAAGAATTCATAAAATTATTTTAAGTTATAAAAATTAACTTTTAATATTTTGACATAAAATTTATTAATAATTTGATTTAATTAAATATTAATGATATTTAATTTATTTAATAATTATATTAAATTAATTAATTAAAAATGATTTTAATATACTAAAAATTATTTTAAATGATATTAAAGTATTTAAAAATATTTGAAGTTATAATAAATGACTTTTAATATTTTGAGATAAATTTCATTAATAATTTAATATTAATGATAATAAATTTATTTAATAATTATATTAAAAAAATTAGTTAAAAATATTTTTAATATTTTAAAAATGATATTAAAGTATTTAAGTTATAATAAATAACTTATAATATTTTGATAAGAATTTCATTAATATTTTAATATTAATGATATTAAAGTTATTTAATAATTGTATTAAAAAAATTATTTAAAAATGATTTAAATGTTTTATAAATCATTTAAAGGTGAAATAAATGTTTTAAAAATATTTTAAGTTATTATAAATAACTTTTAATATTTTGATATGAATAACATTAATATTTTAATATTAATCGTAATTATTTAAAAATGATTTTAATACTTTAAAAATCATTTGAAAGTAATATTAATGTTTTCAAAATATTTTAAGTCATAATAAATAACTTTTAATATTTGAAAATGAAATACATTAATAATTTAATATTAATGGTAATTATTTAAAAATGATTTTAATATCTTAAAAATTATTTAAATGTAATATTAAGTTTTAAAAATATTTTCAGGTTATAATAAATAACTTTTAAAGTGTTGACATGAAGTTCATTAATATTTTAAATTATTTAAATATTAGTGATAATGAAATTATTAACAATTAAATCATTAAAAATGATAAAAGTGTTTAAAAATTATTATAAATGATTATAATGTTTGGAAAAATATTATAAATGATAATTAAATTATCTAATATAATATTTAAGTTCTTGAACAAAGTTTCATTAAAAAAAAATTCATTAAGTATCCGATAATTCAATTGGGATGCCGAAACGATACCGAACTCAAACCAAATTGATATAGTTTGACTAGATATACATTCATATGTGTTGCAATGACTGACATGAATATGTGATAACATGTTTAAGCAGTATTATGTGTTAAGATATATTATTCTAATTAAAAGAATAATTATATTGATGATATGACCTAATATTAAAGATACCAGCTTAAGCTATACTACGTAACAGTAATCAGCTATCAAGGCAAGTATCTGAACTATTCTCTTTTATTGTGCAAGTTTTTTATCTCAATTTCTTATTGAGCATGTATCTTTACTCATTGCATTTACTTTATGCAATGGATTCCAGTAAGCGAAAAGCAGGTTCATGAATAGTTATTGTCAATTATTCATATCCGTAATGATATCTATGATTCATTTATTTCTTATTAATATCTCATTATTGTCTGTTATCATACAAGTGTCCCAACTTATATGAACTGTTGTATTCATGCAAGAACTCTTGAACTGGAAATTCTTTGATATGACAAATTCTGTTACATACTATTAAACTTCGTTATGCGTTTATGGTTTAAAGACTGTCTAAGCTATTTGACTCGGCTTGACATAGTTTGACTAGTATCGGTTATGATAAAGTCGTTCAACTGAATTGTTTAGTTAGGACTCCAGACTGAGTATGAACAACCCTTAATGGAGAAATTGATTATGTGGCCAAGGCGAACAGAGTGAGCGAATTTATCGTTCAAACAGATAGTATTGATCAATACAGGACATAACGGGTCTAATCACTCTATATGTTCGTAAGACCAGAGCGGTTTGCAGATGAATTTCTGTTTAAACATTTTCAAAAATGAAAAATAAAAGTTCATGGTCTATTGACCGCTCAACATTTATAGTCACTATGTCATATCATTATTATATTTCAAGTGAGCTTTTGTTTGCCCACTCTTGCACATTTTATAACCCCTTGTAGTTAAAGTCAAGAATGTTGACGTACCGTCAACAAGTAAAGGGAAAGAAAAGATGAGCAAGTGAAGACTTATTGTCTTCAATTTTTATTGTAATAAGACTTAGTTCATAATATTTTATTTCCGCACTTATTTGTTATGTTGAGGTTAGATAACCTAGGAATTTATTTTGGACAAGGTTGTAATCCTTTTATAAGGAAGATGATTTTTATTTAAGTAATTATGAAGGTTGTAATCTACTTTGCAATTATTTATTATGGGGTAGATGTATGTTTTATTTAGAAAGTGAACACCAAATCTTGTGGAAACGAAGTACCCAAATTTGGGAGTGTCACAGCCTGTACCTCCTGGGTTGAGACCGGGGCTGACCCGTACTTCTCGGGTTGAGACCAGGGATGACCTAATGGCCCGATATTGAGATCGGGGTTGAACTGATGGCCCGATTTTGAGATCGGGGTTGATCTAATGGCCCGATATTGAGATCGGGGTTGAACTGATGGCCCGATTTGAGATCAGGGTTGAATTGACTGCCCGATTTAAGATCGGGGTTGATTTGACGGATTGATTTGAGATTGGGGTTGATTTAACGGCCCAATTTGAGATCGGGGTTGATCGAATGGCCCAATATTGAGATCGGAGTTAAACTGATGGCCTGATTTGAGATCGGGGTTGAATTGACGGCCTGATTTAAGATCGGGGTTGAATTGACGGCCCGATTTGAGATCGAGGTTTAATTTAACTGCCTGATATTGAGATCGGGGTTGATTTGAAGGCCCGATGTTGAGATCGGAGCTGAATTGATGGCTCAATTTAAGATCGGGGTTTATTTGACGACCCAATTTGAGATCGGGCAGTCTGATTTGAGATCGGGGTTGATTTGACGACCCGATTTGAGATCGGGGTCAATTTGACGGCTTGATTTGAGATCGGGGTTGATTTGATGGCCCGATTTGAGATCGGGGTTGATTTGACGGCCCAATTTGAGATGGCGGTTAATTTGACGGCATTCTTGCCCTCCTACAGTGTTAGTAACAGGGAAAGAAAATTTTGAGTGTCTACAATTTGGATATGTGTTTTTAATGAAATACAAATCTAAATCATTTGAAAAATTCAAAGAGTTCAGAAGTGAAGTAGAGTAACAAACTGGCAAAAATATTAAGATTCTTCGATCGGATCGAGATGGAGAATACTTAATCGGCGAGTTTCTCAATTGTCTCAAAGATAATAGTATAGTCTCACAATGGACTCTACCAGGAACACCATAGTTAAATGGAGTATCTGAAAGGAGAAATCAAACATTGTTGGACATGGTTTGTTCCATGATGAGTTTTACTAATCTTCTAGTATCATTCTAGGGCCATGCCCTATAAACGGCTGCATACCTACTTAACAAGGTGCCTACCAAATCCGTCCCAAAGATCTCATATGAGATGTGGAAAGGGAGAAAACCAAATCTTAAGCATGTTAATACTTGGGGTTGTCCAGCTTATGTTAAAAAGTTTGAAAACGATAAGCTACAGACTAAATCCGACAAGTGTAGATTTGTGGGATACCCTAAAGAAACACAAGGGTATTATTTCTATCATCCAACTGATCAAAAGGTGTTTATTGCGAAACATGCTGCATTCTTGGAAAATGAGTTTATCCATGAAGCGGTCAGTGGGAGTAAGATATATCTTGAAGAAGTTCAAGAACCGCAAATTACTACGGATCAAAGTCAGGTACCTGACCAAGTGGATGAACCTACTGTACAACACCCTATTCGTAAATCTGGAAGAGTACCGAAGATACCTGACAGGTATGGATTTGTCATAGAGGATGATGATGAGGTACGCATCATGAATGATTATGATCCATTGAATTACGAGCAGGCTATGAGTAATAAAGACTTAGGGAAATGACTTGAAGCCATGAAATTCGAGATGGACTCCATGGATGAGAACCAAGTATGGACTTTGGTTTCACCACCTGAAGGCATTAAGCCTGTTGGGTGTAAATGGATCTTTAAAAAAAAGACTGGAGCGGATGGCAAGGTAGAGACCTATAAGGCCCGACTTGTTACAAAAGGTTTCAAATAAAGACAAGGAGTTGACTATGATGAAACCTTCTCACTAGTAGCTATGCTCAAGTCCATTCGGATTTTGCTTGCGATTGTAGCTTATTACGACTATGAGATTTGGCAGATGGACGTGAAAACAACCTTCCTCAATGGGGAACTTGAGGAGGATGTGTATATGACACAGCCAGAGGGATTTGTTTTAATGATTGGAACAAATTAAGTCTGTAAGCTACAATGATCCATTTATGGATTAAAGCAAGCTTCTCGTAGATGGAACATCCATTTTGATGAGACAATCAAAGAGTTTGATTTTATTAAAAACAAGGATGAACCATGTGTGTACAAGAAGGTTAGTGGGAGCGCTGTTTCATTCCTTGTATTATATGTTGATGATAAATTACTGATAGGGAATGATATTCCTATGCTACAATCAATCAAAATCTGGCTATCTAAACACTTCTCCATGAAGGACTTGGGAGAAGCATCCTATATTTTAGGGATAAAGATCTATAGAGATAGATCTAAAAGGATACTTGGCTTATCCCAAGGAACGTACAATAACTCGATACTAAAGAGGTTTAGAGTGGAAGATTCCAAAAGAGGTCTCATGCCGATGAGCCATGGAATACATCTCTCCAAAAAACAGGCCCCAAAGACTCCTGAGAAGAGAAACCGTATGAGTAAGATTCCTTATGCTTCAGCAATAGGATCTATTATGTACGGTATGATATGTATTAGACCGGATGTCGCTCATGCACTTAGTGTAACAAGCAGATATCAGTCAAATCCAGGAGAAGAGCACTGAAAGGCAGTGAAAAATATCCTAAAGTACTTTTGAAGGACTAAGGATGTATTTCTTGTCTACGGTGGGTCTAAATTAAAACTCGAGGGCTTCACAGACTCAAGTTTTCAAACGGACCAAGATGACAGTAAATCCATTTTGGGGTATGTGTTTACCTTAAACGGTGGCGCAATGAGTTAGAAGAGTTCCAAACAGCAAACAGTTGTTGATTCAATGACAGAGGCAGGGTACATAGCTACAAGTGAAGCTGCAAGGAGGCTGTTTGGATGAAGAAGTTCATAACCGAACTTGGTGTGGTTCCTAGCATTGGAGGAGCAGTCCCCTTGTACTGTAACAATACCGGAGCTGTTGCACAGGCTAAGGAACCTAGGTCTCATCAGAAATCCAAACACGTGTTGCGATAATTTCACTTTATCAGGGAGATCATTGAAAGAGGAGACGTCACCCTGGAGCGTGTAGACTCTCAAGATAACATTGCAGATCCATTTACTAAAGCTCTAACACAATAGCAGTTTGATCGTCACTTAGAGAAGATGGGTATGAGATACCATGGCGATTGGCTTTAGTGCAAGTGGGAGATTGATAGTAGTGTGTATACAAGCCAATCATGTATGATAATAAAGCACATACTTTGTAAATAATCTTATTTATTTATTAATAAAAGTATTCATTTATTAAAGGCATTTAATTATATACATGATGTTATTTTTATAATATGTAAATAACCCATAGTTTTAAGCAATGTTTTTAGAATCATGATGTTGATCATGCTAATGAGATCTAAATTCTTAAATAGCTTAAAATTAAAATAGTTCCCAATCGATGGATTACTAAAAAGGGGATTACTAAATCCAGATAGATTGGTACATATGTTGCTTTCTCATTAGATGAGGATGATTGATCATCTCATGATCATTTGTGTGGAGATGCTAAAGCAAGTATGTAGGTGCTTATTGAAGAATAAGTACACTGAACGTGACTCACTAAGAAATACCTAATGGAGTTTTACTCGCCTGTCAATAGGAATTCCTAATGTGATAGTAGTACAAGTGATCTTCAGACTTGAGATCATCATAATATCTTGTGTCTAATGAATTCTACTTTGACTTATTTCTTAAGACCTTAAGGTATATCAAACGGTATGCTTGGGTGTAATAAGTTATATATGGAGATAATGAATGATCAATAAAGAATCTATCGCTTCTAGTAAAAGAATAGATATGTCTTATGTGATTCGATAAATGACAACCCAGGAATCCTTGGCCAAGGTGGAATGAAATTAGAAAGGAGTTTCTAATTTGCATTATTTGGAGTTGTGCATTTTCTGATCGAAATACATATAATTAAATAAAATAAGACTTGACAGTAATTCCATGTCTTATATTTAATTGGAACATTGTATGGTGGAAGGATTGAATTGTACGATAATTATTAACTCAATGGTTCTTTTATGATTAATGTTAAAATATATATTATCTAAAAAGTCGTTGATCGCTAAGGAGACTTATCCCTATTGTAGAATAAATATTATTTATTTAAATAGATTATTAATTTAATTTATTTATTTAAAAAAAATTAGAATTGTTCTAATTGATTTATTCACAGCCGGTTTAATATGGAGAACCTAAATGGTCAGACCATAAAAAGAAGAATAATTACTTAAGAAGGTAACGATGTAATCATAATAATATGTTAAGTGTAATTAATTTAATCTATGGTGATAGAATAAATTAAATAGCTTAATATTTATTATTTAATATTTTAGAAATATTAAATATAAATTAATGAGAGGAGTCTTATTAATATTATTATTATTTTAATTTCTAAAGGAGTTTATGAATTAATTTCATATTAGTACTCTCACTTATTCCTAATTAAGATTAGGAGGCAAATTAATTAAATGAGTTTAATTAATTAATCCCAATGGGTTGGAAAGCCTAATTAATTAAAGGAGTTTAATTAATTAAATAAAATCTATTTCTAATTGGATTAAAAGGGTTGACCATTATCTATATAAGAGGAGTCTTATGCTAGATATCAGTTGATACAATTCCAATTGTTGGAGAGAGTACTCCTTTTCAATAGAGAATAAAAAATTAGGGTTTAGCCAACCACCCTCCTTGAACAATTCATCTTCCTTGGTGGATCACCTCTAGAGGCCAAACACTTGGGTGGCTAACGTTGATCAAAAAAAGGAATCAATCTCGGAGATTCAAGGAGATCGCGAAGAACAAGGAGTTGAACTAATACCTGTAGAAACTTAGTTCTACAAAGGTATGATTCCAAAACTTCTTATTTATCGTTTTAAATTAATAATTTGCATAAAGGATGATCCGGATAATTAGTTTGTAGAAAAATTTTAAACTCTGATTTTACCATGCTTCCGCTATTTTTGCAATTTGATTGCGCCATGATTTCATTCAAACCTAACATCTTCACCCCAGGCTCACCAAGGTTGTCCGAGCTGTCTGTCGTCTGATTGACTCCAGCCCATTCAGGACCCTCGTCGACAGCATTATTGTTTTGCTTTAATAAAGTAGTTTGCTTTTGTTAAAGTTGTTTTGTCCTTTGTAATTATTGAGTCCTTCCTCCTGTCTATAAGAAGGAAGCTTGCTCTTGTGTTTATGAAAAATATTGCATTAGTTCATATTTGTAAATTAAGAGTGTTTTCTCCTTGAGAAGTTTCAAGTTCTAAGTTTTCAATCTTCACCACCTATGTAAGTTTGTTTGTATTTTAATAAATATTCCGCTATTCTCTGTTTAATTCCTTCTTTTAAAATCTCTATATTATCCTGGCATATTTGGTATCAGAGCCAAGATAGAGTGTTATCCGAAGTTCTAGTACCTAGTTACTTTTTGAATACTCGATTTCCTCATTTGATGACAAACACCATTTAAATACTGTTATAGATTAAGCTTAAGGTTTTTTCTTTGGGTAAGTTGGTTGTCGTTTAGGCTATAAAGTGTGTTAAGCCGTATTGACATAAATCCTGTAGCGGACTTCCCAGTCAATAAAACCTTGTCTGCTTATCTTGTTAAGTTTTGAATATCGTTTATATGTCTAATGGAAAATCTATTCAGAAATCTTAATAGATCTATGACTTCTTCATCTTCTTCATCTTCTTCTTTGGATTCAACCACTAAACAAGTAGTGGTCATATGGGATGGGAGCTATCGTTTACACTCCTAAATTAACCTCACTTTCACTTTACAAATTCAAACAATTACCACAGTAGTAAGCAAGGATCGATCCCATAGAGAGTGATTTATTTTATATTTATCCTATGATTTCTAATGAAAAGGGGATTTTAAATTGATTAACTAAATTAACAAGAATAAACTAATAAGAATTAACAATGAATAAAAAGCTTCAGTTCTTCAGTTCAGTATCACCTTTTTACAACAATAGATTAATTAAGTGTAACATTATTTACCCTTCAATGAAACTAATAGCCCTAGGTAACAACAAGCTCTGCTACCCGAAACTTCTTTTAGATTGTCACTCGATGAAACAAGCTCTTCACAAGATTCTAACCATTATATAACCTAGAACAAACTCTTTAGATTTTATATAATAACAGCATTAAGAACTAGGAAATTAGACTATTCCAAGCAACAAACACATAAGCTCGGATTGTTTAACTTGTCTTCTGATAATCATAGCAATACTCAAAATCTTATCTACAATCAGGTATTACTAATTGCTACTTGTGATTAGGAACAATATCAATTACACGTAATACTATTCCTTGATCTAGCATATGATATTCGTTAACCAACTCAATCCTGCAAAAATCAAATTAGTTAAGCCAAATAGCATTCAGAAATTTAACCAGATTATCAAGAATGAATTTCATGTAAGAAGGAATAAATAACGAATACTCAATTAACCATTAATTATAAATAAGGTTCAACATCCGTCAGAACTGAATAAAGAAAACTAGTCTGACATGCTTCCAAGTCTGCACTCCAATGGTGTAGATGAGAGAATGTAGTAGATGATTAAATAGTAGAATGAATAATACCCTGACTATTACATCTATTTATAGTGCTAGACAAAGTTCTAAATACTATAAGAACTAGAAATCCAAATCCTAAAAGGAATTACAAATCATAATTAGTTTCCATAAAAAAATAGAATCTAATAAGAAAATAAAATCTCAGTCCAAAGCAATCCTAATTCTAATAGCAATATCAATCCAAATTCATGTAGAAAGATGCCAAAATCTGCTTTTAGAAACTTTCCAAAAATCCAAGATTTTTAATTTTTTTCTCTTCAATTCAGCTCCAAATCAACTTGTTTCCATCCTTTTAGCTTTAATTCACCTGAAACCAAAAAATAACTTATTAAGCTCATATAAACATGAAACATGCAATAAAATCAAATGTAAAGGAATAAAAAATCATGAATATTGTGTACTTGTCAAATTCCCCCACACTTAGTCTTTTACACGTCCTCGTATAAACCAAAAGTTTGATTTCCAAAAAAAACTCTACCCAACCATAATGTCAAAAGATTTCAAGATCAAATCATGATTATCAACACTAAACCCACAAAAACATATTAAATGTTTCATCAATTAACTCAAAACAACAACCATGCCTTTTCACCATTGAATTTCATTAAGTCAAATTGTATCCACATAAGCACTCTTCTATAATCCACACACTTACTAAACTTAGTTACCATAGAGCTAAAACCGTGCACACCACTCAAGACTCAATACATACTTTTTTTGCTTTATTTTTTTTTACTAGAACCCTTTCATTTTCCTCTTTATTTCCGGTGAATACATTTTATGCTCCATTTCACCTTCCTCAATCTTTATTTTGTAAGTGAGTGCATTTTATTCTCATCCCACCACATGGTTTCTCTTTTGCTTCTTTTTCTCTTTTTCAACAATTGCTTTGATTTTCATCTTTTTTGATTTTCTTTCCACATGGTCCTGCAAAAAGCATAAGCAGTTCAATAGTTCTAAAGCATGAGATTAGTGCACATAGACAACTCCACAATTAACTAAGCCAAATGAGCATATATCACATGTTCAAGTACTCATGCGACACAAATTCAATTCAAATCAATTACTATGGATCATAACTTAGTTTTTCTCAATCATTAACCAATTAAGCATCAAACAGATTTTAAAATTTAGCATTGATTTTCAATTTTTGACTTTAACCTTCGAACACATAGGCAAATAGAATTATGGAACTCAAATTTTTTAAATATTTTCAAAAGGCAACAAATTTTCAAATTTTCTATCAATATCGGATCAATATCCCTAAATAAAATAAAAACCTAAATCTCCCCCCCCCCACATTCAAACCTGACATTGTCCCCAATGTAAGAAAATCATGCAAAGAAAAAAGAACTACATGTAAATAAAAAAAACTAATAAGTAAAGGGACAGAAAAATCAAATATGAGAATTTGGTGTTGCCTCCCAAGCAGCTGCCCTTGTTTATTGTCATTGGCTTGACATCATCCTTCTCATTCTATGTAATCGGAGTTGTGAACTTCAAGTGGACTGGTAACAGTTTCAATTCATTAGGGACATCTTTCAGATCCTTATTTTGCTCCATTCCATCCTTCAAATCCTCCTTGTGTATTTGCTCAAGAGATTTCTGCACTATAGAGTTAACAACATTAGTAGAAAAAATAGAATTAATATTACCAAGATACCTTTTAACTTCATATATGCTAAACTGGACATGTGCCTCATCCAATTCCATAGTTAAGGTCCCATGGTATATATCATGTAGTGTTTTTGTTGTTTGCACCGATGTATCATCTATATCCTCTTTGTAAAGATCTGCAGAACTTATCAAATTGTTCTCCTCTTCTGCTTGTTCATCCTTTTCAGACTTTGAATACCTGATTTCTTCTTCAAATTCAGTAGTAGCCTCAAGCACTTCCAACTAGTTTCCACTAGTGAACTCCTTATCATTAATATGTCATCGAGAAAAGGCCTTCCTATTATCACCTTCGCAACGCAAGATGAACCAGCTTATGGGAACAATGTTGGGGAAATATCCAATGAATTATCTCCTAGAGGACTACCTTGGTATCAAGATATTAAAGAATATTTATGAGATGGATTCGTCCCTGAGGGAATGACCCAAGCTGAAAAGAAGCGAGTATGGAGGATAACAATGAAGTTCTACCTAAGCGGAGATGCCCTCTACAAGAGAGATCCGGGCGTACGCCTTCTAAGATGCCTTGATAAGGATCAAGCTCAAAGACTTATGGATGAAGTAAACGATGGAGTATGTGGATCACATATGAGTGGGCTCCTGCTTGCTAAGAAGATATTAAGGAAGGGTCCTCAAAGCTAATTGCGATGATCACGTCAGGCGTTGCTATCGATGTCAAATCCATGCTAACATGATCCATGCACCGCCTAACCAGCTCCATTGCATGACATCGCCATGACCGTTTTCCATGTGGGGAATGGACGTGATCGAACCCGTTGAGCCTAAATCTAGTAACGGTCACAGATTCATCTTCACCATGATTGAATACTTTACTAAGTGGGTGAAAGCAGCCTCTTTCCCCAAAGTTACCAAGGAAGTCATTATTGGTTTCATTAGAAACAATGTCATCTGTCGATACGGACAACCTGAGGTTATCGTGTCAGACAGCGCCAAGAATCTGAATAATGAGATGATGAGCGAATTTTGAAGTATGTTCAATATCAAGCACCTCAACTCCGTTATATATCGCCCAAATATGAATGGCGCGGTGGAAGCTGCCAACAAGAATATCAAGAAGATAATGATGAAGATGTTGGCAAACCACCGAGGATGGCCAGATTTGTTGCCTTTATCCTTGCTCGCCTACCGAACATTGACTCAAACCTCGACCGGGGCATCACCCTACTCTTTGGTGTATGGCATGGAGACGGTACTCCCTGTAGAAGTTAAACTAGAATCGCTAAGAGTAATTCTAGACTCCCAGATAGAGGAGGGACAGTGGATATAAGATCGATACGATCAGCTACCCCTTATAGATGAAAAGAGAGCCGCAACTATCTTTCACGGTTAACTATACCAGCAGCGAAAGTCCCGGTCCTATAACAAGAAAGTAAGACCCCGGGCATTCAAAGAGCATGATTTGGTATTGAAGAAGATCATTCCAGGCTAAAATGCAGCCAAAGGAAAATTTACCTCGAATTGGGAAGGACCTTTCGTTGTCAAAGCAATCTTGTCTGGCGGAGGCATAAGGTTGGAAGAGATGGACGGTGAAGAATTCCCGTAATTGATCATTTCCAATTCTGTGAAATGGTATTATGTCTGAGAACCCTTTTCACTTGAACTTGATATATAAAAAATATAATAATATCAAGTCAAGTTTTCAGGCCAAGCCTGAACTACGAAAGACCTGATCTCCCATCATCCACGGGAGTATGTAGGTAGCCATTTATGATGCAATCTAACCCTCGAAAAATAAAAATCAAACCCTTTTACCTCATATCAAACCCAAACCTTAAACCTGTCAAAAAAGCAAAAACAGCTAGATAAAACCCTCAAAGTCGACTGCCCATACTGAAAGAATCTTTCGTATCTCGGCATCGCTCTACCCGATTTTGCACAAGGATGATAAGAGCCGCTCTATATCAAAATAATAAATCATGAAGTGAAAACGACAATCAGCATACAGGTCTAGACATACTCAAACGAGGGAAGTGGGCAAAACTTATTACTTTTTATATATACCACTGTTTAGAATACAAAATCTGTTCTAATATGCGATAAAAGATAATAACATAGTATGCACTGTGACACCCCCAAATCCGGGTACTTCAATTTCCACGGGACTTGGTGTTCACTGTACAAATATCATCTATCTATCTACCCATAGTAAATGCAAACCATGAAATAAATAGAAATAATCCTCCCCTTATGGGGTTACAACATCTGAAAAGAAATACATCAATCCCAGGTCGTACTTAACCTTAAATCTCAAGTGCGGAAATATAAATAATTAAATAAGTCTTACACAACTTTAACATAAGTCTGAAACATAAACACATAAAATAAACAACAAGTCTTCATCACTTGTTGACCTTGCCCTTGCCTTTGCTAGTAGAAGGCTCGTTGGACCTTTCGTTCTTAACTGCAATGTTATTATTACGCAAGAGTGAGCACGATTGCCCACAAGTATAATAATATGACAACAATATAATAACATGCGAGTGAATCAAAGACATCTGAATAAAGAAACTCAACTTTTGACTCAAGAATGAATAACAGGAATCAAAAGAACGTCTGAGGGTCATAAGACCTTGAACTATGTCCTAGGTTGTAAAGTTTTTATGCTTTAAACCTTTAACAGTCATAAGACTATGGACTCTACTTCTCGTACTTAGGGGGATCAGCCCTTAGTACCATACTGTGCACAATATCTCAACGCTAAAGCGTAAATAATCCCCTTTTACAGGGTTGTTCATCTCAGTTTTGACATCAGAGTCCGCACCAAAGGAAGTTTGGTTTGGATAAGCTCAATAAGTATTTTGGAATTTAGAACGTTCATCAACTATGGACTAGTCGAATCAATAAGGGTTCACTAGTCCTATAAGGTTCAACAATAACATCGATATTCAACTTGAATAATAAATCTCAAGAGTATACAATCGAATAAGTATTGTATCACTGAATCATGCTTTTAAAAGAGTTACAATATGTAATATGAATTTCGAACTTGAACAATTAAAAACACGAGCTTACTCGATATAGAAACACAAGTCTAAGGCTTAATAAATGAATAAATTAGAATTTAGGGAACTTGCTAAATCAATAAATTAGGGATAGGATACTTGCCTCTTGCACAAGCTACAATTATAATTCACGTTCTTTATTACATCCTACATATCAATACGTTCACAATACAAATTAATCAATAACTCGATATACGTATCGAATCACACACATCGGTTTTGAGCACGTTATTGGACTATACAATTAACGATTCAAGTCATGTAATTAACTTATTAATTACTCACGTAATATAAGTTATTAACCTCTTATTATATGTTTAGCATATCTTTATGTTCATTACATTAGGTTTTAAACCACCTCTTAGAACACACGAACACTTAGCAAAAAAATTTCAAATTTCTGCAAGGGGCGCGGCCGCGCGCCAGTTACCCTTGGGACCAGCGCGGCCGCGCGGCAACGCAGACCCAGATTTCCAGTTCGCGAATGACACACAGAGCAACCCAAATAAATCCAAATTAAACTAACGAAATGAATTTAAGGCTACCCATGAGATATAGAATTTACAGAAACATCATACCATGTTCTAAGCATGCTTTTAACACTTTAAATCACGGAATTACACAAATCACAACATTTAATTTCACTATTTTCAATATTTTATAAAGTTTTGAAAGAAAACAAGAATTCAACGTTACGGATTCGTTATAACACCGAATCCGTTCGTTTAACTTCCATTTTGTTCGTTTAAATGTACACAATCACATTCAAGTGTTAATTTAAGTTAAATAAACGCATAAGGTGTGTAAATTTTGTACGTAAGGGCCATATGGGCCATATGTACAATTTTTACACTCTGTAACTTTTGAAAACCCAATTATCAACAAAATTCCATGGTGTGATCACTGAAAGTTATGCATATATGGCATATAATATGTTATGGACATCAATTAATATATATATAGCCATATCATGAACAAGTCATCAATTTAGTCTTTTACAGAAAACTTCAAAGTACGTTAATGGAAGTTTTGAAAACTTAATTAAGACGTAATTACATAAAATTGATCACTGTGATTTATGTATACATGGTATAAAACATGTTATAAACATAATTTAACCCATATAAAACCATATAACCAACAATGATTCAAAATTGACGATTACAGAGAACTTCAAAGTACGTAAAAATAGAAAGCTTAAAACTTAATATAACTGAATTTACCCTTGCTAGTTGGTGAAGATGATTCAAGGATGATGATATAAATTTCTCAATTTCTTCTTCCTCAATCTTTTCTCTCAAAATTCTCTCTGATATGAATATATGAATTGATATAGTATATATGTATATAAGTATAATACGTATAATATATAATGGGTGAGTGGTTGTCAGTTGGTCCCTTAGTGGGTTAACTGACCAACTCCCCTTAAGGCCTTGTTTGGCTAGCTTAAGGAATCCTTTCTCATTTATTTTAATTAATTTATTATAATATAGTTAATTAATGTCACACCCAATTAAATCAAATAATGCTATTTAAATCAATTAAATAAAATAGCATAAATCTACATTAAATCACATAGTCACATAATTAAAATTCTTATTTATTAATTATGTCTAATCATAAATCTCTAATTAATTAATAAATTAATTAGAATAACATTATGCTTATTAATTAATATATTAATCAAATAAGCTCAATTAAATACATACTTTGAATATAAAAATTTCACCACATTAATTTAACTAATGTGACACATATAATTAAATTACTCTACCACAAATTCATCAATTAATTATTTAACTCAATAATTAAATCATCGAAAATATTTATTTAATTCAATAAATATTCAAAATAAATTACAAAAATCTTGTTTGTCACATGCACAGGAAAGTAAAATAGAACTATATATCTACAGTCAGGTGAGACAACATCTCCAAGTACCCAGCTGTATCTGCAGTCACATGACCAGCCCTGATCTCCTGCTCCAGTGTATCAGCCCGTCTCAACATCTCTACCGCTGACCTAAAAATACCCTCCTGACTTTGGATAACCTCTCGACCATGGCTAGTGAGCCCATCCGCAAAAGATCGAACTGCATCCCTATCGGCTATAGCCTCATCCCGAGAAGTAAAAGCCACATCTATCTCAGCAATGGATGCATTTTTACCTGCCATAGCTGTGACACCCCTAAATCACGGGATTTGGTGCTCACTATCTAATAAAATACAACTACTGCCCAATAATAAGGAATGCAAAATAAATTACAACCTTTATACATAATTAAAATCTTCTTTATCAAAAGGATTACAACCTTGCTTAAAATATCCCAGGGTTATCTAACCTTAACATAAACTGATAGTAGTGTGCATACAAGCCAATTATTTATGATGATAAAACACATACTCTGTAAACAATCTTATTTATTTATTAATAAAATATTCATTTAAGGCATTTAATTATCTACATGATGCTATTTTTATAATATGTAAATAACCCATAGTTTTAAGCAATGCTTTTAGAATAATGATGAGATCATGCTAATGAGATCTAAATTCTTAGAAAGCTTAAAAACTAAAATAGTTCCCAATCGTGGGATTACTAAAATGGAGATTAGTACATCCGGATAGATTGGTACATATGTTGCTTGCTCATTGGATGAGGATGACTGATCTCATGGTCATTTGTGTGGAGACACTAAAGCAAGTATGTAGGTGCTTATTGGAGAATAAGTTCACTGAACGTGACTCGTTATGGAATACCTAATGGAGTTTTACTAGCATGTCAATAGGAATTCCTAATGTGATAGTAGTACAAGTGATCCTTGGACTTGAGATCATCGTAGTATCTTGTATGTAATAAATTATACTTTGACTTATTCCTTAAGGCCCTTTAGGGTATATATAGGGTATGCTTGGATATAATGAGTTACATATGGAGATAATGTATGATCAATAAAGAATCTACCACCTCTAGTAAAAGAGGAGATATGTCCTATGTGATTCGTTAAATGACAACCCAGGAATCCTTGGCCAAGGTGGAATGAAATTAGAAAGAGGTTTCTAATTTGCATTATTTGGAGTTGTGCATTTTCTAATCGAAATACATATGATTAATTAAAATAAGACTTGACAGTAAATCCATGTCTTATATTTAATTGGGACATTGTATGGTGGAAGGATTGAATTGTGCGATAACTATTAACTCACAGGTTCTTTTATGATTAATGTTGAAATCGATATTATCTAGAAAGTCGTTGATCGCTAGGGAGGCTTATCCCTATTGTAGAATAAATGTTATTTATTTAAATAGATTATTAGTTTAATTTATTTATTTAAATAAGATTAGAATTGTTCTAATTGATTTATTCACAACCAGTTTAATATGGAGAACCTAAAGGGTCACACCATAAAAGGAAGAAGAATAACTTAAGAAGAAAATGACATAATAGTAATAATGCATTAAGTGTAATTAATTTAATCTATGGTGATAAAATAAATTAAATAGCTTAATATTTATTATTTAATAATTTAGAAATATTAAATATAAATTAATAAGAGGAGTCTTATTAATATTATTATAATTATTATTATTTTAATTCTAAAGGAGTTTAGGGATTAATTTAATATTAGTACTCTCACTCAATCCTAATGAGATTAGGAGACAAATTAATTAAAAGTGTTTAATTAATTAATTAAATAAAACCCTATTCTAATTAGATTAGTAGGGTTAACCTAATATCTATATAAGAGAGTCTTATATCAGAAATAAGGTACGTGAGTTTTTCAAAGGTTGGGAGTACACATATTCTATAGAGATAAAAAATAAGGGTTAAGCCAATAACCCATCTTCCTGAGTTCTTCGTCTTCCTTGGTGGATCACCGTTAGAGGCCAAACATTTGGGTGGCTGACATTGATCAAGGGAATGAGCCACTATCAGAGGAATCAAAGGAATCAAATGAGTAGAACTTGTACTTGAGGAAGCTTGGATCTTCAAAGGTATACTTTTGTTTACTCCTTCTATATTGACTGATAATTGATGCAGAAGAATGATCATGGTTATGGGTTTTTTTATAAATTTTTGAAAAACCTAGTTTTCGCGCTTTCGCCTTATTTATGTGATTTGATTGCATGTTTGCTTTACGTACAAACCCAACATAAACAAGTTACAGAAAATAAACATCACATAATAAAGTCTTATGTCTTATTACAAATCATAATCAACGAATACAACAAGCCTTCACTTGTTCACCTTGGCCTTGCCCATACTAATTGATGGTTCATCAACTCTTTCGACCTTAGCTGCAATAGTTATTTAATTGCAAGAGTGAGAAAACAAAAGCTCACTTGGAATAATAACAATAATAGTGACGACATAAACTGAATAACTTCAAAAGATTTGAATAACTTTTCTTTCATCAATAATAAAGAATTGAATAATAATTCTTTCATCAACATTGTGAATTCGATTATAGAAATCATCTGAGGGTCATAAGACCTTGAACTATGTCCTAGGTTATAAACATTTCTATTTAAAACTTTTAACAGTCGTTAGACTATATGGACTCTTAACTCGTAGTTAGGGGGATCAGCCCTTCGTACCATGTATTATGCATAAACATCTTAACGCTTTCCCATGGTATTCCCCTATTAAATAGAGTTGTTCATCTCAGTATTTAATGATAAGTTTGCACCAAAGAAAGTTTGGTTTGGATAAGCTTCAAGGGTAATTTAGAGTTCAACTATCATCAACTAAGGAGTAGTTGAATCGACTTACAAGAATTTAGAATTCAATAATAAAAGAATTAAGAAATAACTATGAGTCATAATAATAGACATCATATTTAACAATTATGCTTTACAAATAAACTTAAAGCATTTGAAAGACAACACAGACCTTGCTTGAACAATTAAGTCAATGTCACAATAATTTAATAATGAACTTGTTTAATAAGATAAGTATTAGAAAACTTGCTAAACGAAAGAGTATAATTAGAAGACTTGCATAAACGTAAAAGAAAGGTTTAGAAAAACTTGCCTAAAGCGCAAGCTATACTTTACAATTTACAAATCACTTTCTCAATCGTCCTACACATTACATTACGTTTACAATACCAATTAGTTTCATAACCACTAAGTTTAACCGTTGAACTTCTTACTTAAGTTCAACTTAACAACATGGTTTGCAAACTTAACACGCTTAACTAACCACATACGTGAGCCTAAATGCACAACATGCATATCACAATTGTATAACACTTTAAACTATCAAAATTATACCCTATGATAACAATATCTATGTACACACATAACATATTAATATGAGATTTCAAATTGTCTTAAACATGTCCACAATATGTTATCTTATTGTTTAATACACTTAACATGCCATCACATTAAGTTAGCTAATCGCGTAATGCATCAAAACTACACGGAACATAAATAAATTTCCCGGACAGCATTGGCACCCGCTGGGGCGGGTGTTACTAGGCCAAAAGGCCCGCTGGGGCGGGTCCCCCTGCTGGTTGGATCCCCGGCTCGCGAACTGTGCAGAGAAAAAGCCAATTTGGCTTATTTTTTCGCACCAAAGTCCGATTTTTACTACCACAATGCATATAAAACTTTATAGAAACAAAATTTTAAACTTCTAACATGTTTTTAACATACATAAACACCACAACACATAATTAAGACACTCAAATTCATGATTTTGAAGAAAACACCATTTTTAAGCGTTCTTGAAGAAAATTAACACTGTGACTTTGTTTTTAAACCAAATCAAACAATTAAAACATGTTAATTTTGTTTCTTAATATATTATCATAATCTATGATCAATTTACATAACATATCACAATCAACCACAATTTTAATAATTTAAATACTATTTTTCAAAATAAGTTCACTATAAATTGTTATGAACATGATTTCTTTATGTTCATCATATGTACGTGAATTGAACAACATAAACAATCATATATCATATATATATATGCATGTTATAACACAAATTACATATAAACTTCATGTTTACATCAATTTCATAAAAACTCAAATATACAGAGAACTAAATTTATGAAGAACATAAAAACATGGCTTTATAAATTCAGAGAGTTAGAATTATACCCTTTTGTTGATTGGAAGAAGAAGATGATGATGGTTTTGATTAACAAAGCTTCCTCCCTCTTCTTCTTTCTTCTTCTTCTCTCTTTTCTCTCTCTGCTTTCTCTCTTCTCTTAGACTGATATTTTATCTCTAGTTTTTCTAACATAGTTTTAGAAAATATAAACTGATATACATATAATAACATATAATCATAATTGACAAAATATTTAATTCTTTAATAAATATATCAGTTATGTTTATTTTGAAAATCAAAGGCCATAAGACTTGTTTGGCAAAACTCTTTAAATTTAAAAACAGATTTTTAGTAGTTAAGGCATTGTTTGTTAAAAACTCTTTAAAACAGATTTAAGGGCCTTGTTTGGCAAAACTAATTTAAAACCCTTTTATTTTATTTTGATAAATCATTTTAACACCTAGTTTAAATGTTAAACTTTATTTAATTAAATTCCAACCTTCTAATTTAATTAAATACAAGCTAACATTCAGTCATTAATTAAAATTGACACATGATACTAAATTGCTACACAATTATAATTACTCGCTAATAATAATCTCATGTAACAATTACCACATAATATTCATCTAGTTTTAATTATCTTAATTAAATTAGAACTACACCACAAAATTGCTTACACATCAATTTAATTAACATATTGCACTTAATTAAATTACTCCATAACATAATCACATAAATTATTTATTCAACACAATAAATAAATCAATTAAAATATTTATTTAATTCAATAAATATTTAGAATTAAATATACAAAATCTCATTCGTTACAATCTTCCCTCCTTAAAAAAAATTCTATCCACAGAATCATTTTTTTAAAAAAAATCTCATCTGTTACATTCTTCCCCCCTTAAAAGGATTCTGTCCCCAGAATCGATATACAAGAAATTAAACAAATAATTGGGGATAGGTTTTTATCATTACATCCTTGAGTTCCCACGTAGCTTCTTCAGCACTGTGGTTCCTCCAGATTACCTTAACAGAAGGTATCACTTTATTTCTAAATACTTGTTCTTTTCGATCAACTACTTGAACAAGAACCTCTTCATAGGTTAAGTATTTATCAAACTGTAAAGGCTCGTACTCTATCACGTGTTTGTAGTCATATTTGTACAGTCGCAACACAGAAATATGGAAAACGTTATGTATATTATCTAGCTCCGGAGGTAATGCAACCTCATAAGACACTTCGCCAACCCTCCGTAGTATCTCAAAAGGTTCAATAAATCGGGGACTCAGCTTCCCCTTCTTTTCAAATCGAATCTTTCCCTTCCAGGGAGATACTTTCAGGAAAATAAAGCTTCCCACTACAAATTCTTGATTCTGTCGATGATGATCGGCATACTTCTTTTGTCTGTATTGAGCAGCAACCAATCTTGTTCTAATTACTTTGACGATTTCAGCGGTTTATTGTGCCAGTTCTGGTCCCAACAGTTGACGTTCATCGACCTCATCCTAGCACAATGGAGTCTTGCATTTTCTTCCGTACAATGCTTCGTAAGGCGGCATGCCAATACTTGCATGGTAACTATTGTTGTAGGAGAACTCCACCAACGGTAGATGATCATCCCAGCTTCCTTTGAAGTCCATAATGCAAGTTCTCAGCATGTCCTCTAACGTCTGAATCGTTCTCTCGCTCTGGCCATCAGTCTGAGGATGGTACGCCGTACTCATTCGCATCTGTGTTCCCAGACATTCTTGTAATCGCTTCCAGAAATTCGACGTGAAATGCGAATCCCTGTCGAACACAATTGACACCGGAACACCGTGTCTAGAGATAATTTCTTTAACGTATAGCTTCACTAATTGATCCAAGTTGAATCTAATCTTGATCTGTAAGAAAAGCGCTGACTTCGTCAGTCGATCCACTATAACCCATACTGCATTGAAACCCTTCTGAGTCGCTCGAAGACTAACCACGAAATCCATCGTGATATGCTCCTACTTCCATTCCAAAATATCTAGCGGTTGTAGTAATCCACTCGGTCTCTGGTATTCTATTTTGACTTTCTGACACGTCAGACATCTCGCAACGCACTCAGCCACGTCTCTCTTCATGTTCGGCCATCAAAAATGGTGTCTGAGATCCTGGTACATCTTTGTGCTTCCAGGGTGAATCAAGTATCTCGAACTATGAGCTTCACTCAAAATCTCCTCTTTGACGTCTGGTACTGGCGGTACCCAAATTCTTCCTTTAAATCGTAGTAGTCCTTCATTATCGATCTTGAATTTGATTTCTTCTCCATTGACTATTCTCTTCCTGATCTTCTCACACTCCTCGTCGTGTAGTTGTGCCTCTTTCACCTTGTCTACCAGAGTAGAACCAATAGTTATTTTAAATTGCTTCTCATCCGATTCCTTCATATACTTGACTTCCAGCTCTAACTTAGCCATCTGTGCTATCAACTGATCCTGATCAGTTAACATATTCAACTGCTCCTGACCCTTCCTGCTTAATGCGTCGGTAACAACGTTAGTTTTACCTGGATGGTAAAGAATCTCACAATCGTAGTCCTTGATAAGTTCCAACCATCTTTTTTGGTGCATGTTCAAATCTTTCTGTGTAAAAATATACTTCAGGCTCTTCTGATCTGTGTATATCTCACACTTTTCTCCATAAAGGTAGTGCCTCCAAATCTCCAGAGAAAACACTACTGTCGCCAATTCCAAATCATAGGTCGGATTCCCTTTCTCGTAGTCCTTCAGTTAACGTGATGCATAGGCAATGACTTTACCGCTCTGCATCAGCACACAGTCTAATCCCTTATGTGAGGCATCACTGTATACTACGAAATTTCCTGTACTATCAGGCTGTTAGTTCCCAAAGGCACAATAGTTATCTAGAATGGGGGTTGAATAGATATTTTATACTTTTTCTTTGTTTCAAAATACTTGTCAGTATTGAATATACTGACAACAACAGAATATATGTTTTGTTCCCCTTAAGATAATGCAATAATGGTTTGATAAACAGTTATGGCAGTTATAACAGATATAGCAGTTAATAAGACACAAAGGTTTTAAGTGGTTCAGAGCACTCAAGGCTCCTAGTCCACTCTTCCACTCCACGAGTAGGAAATCCACTAAGGATGTCTTTACACTTTGAATCACTTAGATTCCTTCAAGGCCAGCAGCCTTAGAACTTCTCCAGTTCACTAAGAACTCTTCAAGATCAACAATATTGGAACTTCTTTAGTTCACTTAGAACTATTCAAGTCCTTCTGACTTAGTACACTTTGGATTAAGAGTTGTATTCCGGGGTGTGCTACTCAGTTGCAATTAAGCATCAGTTCTGAAAAAACCGAGTAGCGAAGCAATATTTCCTCTTTTAGGATAGTAGAGTTTATCGTTGAGTGTTCTTGAGCATTTTTAGCTTTCTTTCTTTTTCTCTTGCTTTGCTTGCTTGATCTAAATCCTTGTCTGATTTGCTTATCATGGAACCCTTGAAATCTAGCTGTTGAAGTCATCCATTGTAGCATTAAATGCTTTAGACAATTCTGTGCACTGATGTTGACTTCCTGCTTTTCTGCTGCTTAGCCGTCTAGCCCACTGACACAGCAGACTGCTATCTCACCTAACATCTGAAAAAATGTTTTCAGCAGGCTTTTAGTCCTTTCCTTAGCTTCTTCAATACAGCTTCTTGGATATATACTAAGGATGAATGTAGCATCATTGGGACTACCAATTTGTTAACGTCTTTTAGCTATTCTTCATTTGTTGCTCTTCCTCCTTCATCAAATAGACGAACTTTGATGCTGACAGAAGGGTCACCACGATCGTGGTCTTTGTACCATGATCGTTTTGTGTTGGCTTGCACAGGCTGGAATCAGTCTTAATTGTAGAGAACACTACGATTTCTCTTAAGCTCTTTGGTAGATTACGATTCCTTCTTGCTTGTCTTGCAGATTCCATGCTTCCGAGAGCACACTGTAATTCTTGACTTAGCTCGGTAGGCGCTCAGATCATCTCCACGATTCTGAGCGTGGCTTCCAGGGCAGACTACGATTCTAGACATCTTCATTAAAGCTCCACGATTCTCCCCTGGCTTCTGCAGACTACCTTTGACTGACTACGATTCTGTCAAGGCTTAACAATTACATCTCAAAATAGATCAACCTAACAGCTTTGATCTTTCTTCTATACATTCATTTACAGAATGATAAA
This sequence comes from Panax stipuleanatus, assembly GCA_020205555.1. Classification (NCBI taxonomy): domain Eukaryota; kingdom Viridiplantae; phylum Streptophyta; class Magnoliopsida; order Apiales; family Araliaceae; genus Panax; species Panax stipuleanatus. The sequence goes on from CM035121.1 coordinate 128,977,546, forward strand.
CATTAAAGCATAGATCAACCTAACAATTTTGATCTATCATATAAGTCCTTGTACATATGATCTTTGAAGGACTTTACACCTAAGCATTTAAATATATTTTCAACATCCAATTTGAATATGCAATTCCCAACACAGGCAATGACAACACAGGCGCAGTACTCAACCTCTTCTTCAGTTCTTAAAATCTTTCCTCACACTTTTTCGTCCAAACATACTTAACTATTTTACAAGTCAAATTTGTCAACGGAGTTGCGATTTTGGAAAAGTCTTGAATAAATCTTCTGTAGTATCCTGCCAATCCCAAGAAACTCCTAACTTCAGACGGTGTCTTCGGCTGATCCCAATTCATTACAGCCTCAACCTTCGACGGATCTACTGAAATTCCATCATTGTCAATCACGTGGCTAAGAAATTGCACACGTTCTAACCAAAATTCGCACTTTGAGAATTTTGCGTATAGCTTCTCCCATCTCAGCAATTCTAATGTCAACCTCAAATGGTCAGTGTGTCCCTCCTTAGTTTTGGAATAAATCAAAATGTCATCAATGAACAATACTCCGAACTTGTCCTAGAAATGGCTTAAACACCCTATTCATTAAGTCCATAAATGTAGCTGGTGCATTCGTTAGACCAAATGACATCACCAAGAACTCATAATGTCCATAACGAGTTCTAAAAGCCGTCTTCGGTATATCCTCTCTTCTTACCTTTAACTGAGGATATCCACTTCTCAAATCTATTTTCGAGAAGTATTTAGCACCCTTCAGTTGATCGAACAAGTCATCGATCCTAGGTAAAGGATACCTATTTTTGATCGTAACTTTGTTCAATTCCCTATAATCAATGCAAAGCCGCATCGATCTATCCTTCTTCTTCAAGAACAATACCGGCGCTCTCTACGGTGAAACGTTTGGTTGAATATACTTCTTGTCCAGCAATTCTTGTAGTTGAACCATCAATTCCTTCATCTCGACTGGAGCCATTCTTTACGGGGCTTTCGATATCGGAGCAGTCCCTGGCGCTAAGTTGATCACGAACTTTATCTCTTTGTCTAGCGGAAGTCCTGGTAAAATGCTCGGAAATACGTCCACAAACTCCCTAACCACTGATATCTCTTCTATCTTCGGGCTTTCCTTACGAGTATCCACTATGTAGGCTAAATACTCTACACAGCCTTGCTTCAAAAGCTTCTTGGCCTGCATAATCATCAAATAACTCGCTTGTCTAGGAAATTTGCTACCATAAAATACTACCTTTGTCGGAGTCGTAAGGTTTACCAACTTCTTCTGATAATCGATTACCGCACCATGGTTAAACAACCAATCCATACCCAGTATGACATCAAACTCCCCAAGTTTAATCAGAATCAAATCTACCCTCAATTCATGACCTTTAATGTCCAATCTACAGTTCTTCTATACAAACCTAACAGGAATAACCTCCCTATTCGCAATCTCTATATTCAAGGGGTAAACTAATTCCTCTTTAGGTAAGTCTAGGGCCTTAGCAAAGTCTTCAGATATGAACGAACAAGTAGCACCCGAATCAAATAATACATATGCATTTATACGATTGACCGGAATAATACCTGACACCACATCTTTTGATTGCACAACATCCTGCACCATCATATTGAACATTTTGGCAATGGGTCAAAATGCCTGCAGTGGTCCAGAGATAGTCAAATTACTGTCGCTACCATTTCCTCCGTTTCCTGTTGACCCTCCTACTAGCTTCTTTGGGCAACTTCGAGCCATGTGATCCTTAGATCCACATGTGTAGCAAGCTCCTTTCTTCGGGTTCGGGCAATTAGGTGCAATGTGGCCTTCCTGACCATAGTTGAAGCATACCCGTTTCCTCCTCATGCATACTCCAGTATGATTCTTACCGCATATAGCACATGCTTCAGTCCTTCTCTTCTTCTAGTTTCCCTGTTGACTTCCAGCAGATGTGTTATCATTCCACTTCCTTTTCAGGTTGATAGCCCCGCCACCACCAGCCTTGTTTCCTATCTCGTTCTTCTTCTTCTTTTGATCTTGGTTGTACTTCATCACCGCGTCGCTTTCACCTTTAGCGAGGATGGCCTTTTCCCGCACAGCTGCAAACGTCTTCAGCTGTAACATGGAGACTTTGCTATAGAGCCAGGGCTTCAGTCCCTTCTTGAACCTTCTCGCCTTCCTCTTGTCAGTACTGACCTGGTACATCGTAAACCTGGCCAGCTCGTTGAATTTCGCTGGCGTACTCCGGCACCGTCATCGCTCCCTATTTCAATTCTAGAAATTGAACCTCCATTTGGTTTTGCGAGCTTATGGGGAAGTACATTTCAAAGAACATTTCTTTGAAATGCTCCCACGCTATTACTCGTTCTCCTTCTTTAGTCTTGTTGACTTGCCACCAGAAGCTAGCTTCCGACTTCAATATGAATGTCGTGAAAGCCGTCTTCTGGTCCTCGTTAACTCTAGCTCCATCGAAGACCTTCTCCATCTCCATTATCCACGTTTGGGCCTCTATCAGATTCACCGATCCTTGAAATTCCAGCGGTCCTACTGCCTTAAATTCTTTAAATGTCGTGCCTTGGACTTGCGACTGATTCGTAAGCGCTCCTGTCAGCAGGTTCACCAATTGCTGAACCGAGTTGGGATTCGTCCCATCGTTATTGTTGTCATTGTTATTCGTAGAACCCTCTGGGTGTAGACATGTGGGTCTTCTTCTAGGAGGAATCTTTCTGTTAAGAAATACTCTTATTAGATCCTTTACTCATTTCTTAGATATTCAAGTTCATACTTAAACATTTAAAATATCTTAATTCACATTTGCACACATAGCACGTCAAATAACTTTGATATTTTATTCATTCGTAGTTTTTAAAACATAGAATAGATAGCATCTCTACTATTTACATCATCTTTCTTGAACTGAAAATGTTACAGGATTAAATTATCATCTTATCCCATTATTATCTCAAATTCTGGGATTTACATTTATTTATATGAAATGCAACACATAATTAAAGACTCTACTATATAGGCATGTTAAGACGTCACACAACCTCTCTACGTTCTTTTTCCATCACCCGGAACACTGTTCTGCGATCCACCATGTACCACAGTAAATCTTTGAACTGAGCTGGGTAATAGAAGACACGATCCTGGGCCCTATCTATAGCCATATGGAAAGCATAGTCTGTCTCCCTCAGCTTGGCCTTCTTCACTTGAACCTCATCTTCAGCTCGATCTGCATGTTGAGTAGCCTTCAAGCTCATTTCCTCTGCTCTGGCACGTTTTGCTGACTCCTCTTGGATGTCGTTCTTCAGCTTCGCTAGCTCGGCTAGTGCATCATCTCTGTCACTCTCCTCATGGACTAGATCCCACTTCACGTTTCCAAGCTCGTCGTCCAGCTCTTGAATCGTCTCATCTCTCTGTTGTATGGTAGTCCAACTCCCGTCCACCAGTTCCTCAAGCTCTTCGACTCAACCATGTAGCTCCACGTTACGGTCGTAGATCTCCTCGTACATCTCAGCTCTAGTCGAGTGAGGTGGAAATTCCTCTTCAGGATCCTCCTCCTCTTCCTATGACTCATCCTCATCATCTCGGTCAGATATTGGCTCATGCTCTTGACCAACTATGGTGATCAATGGAGATAGCTCTCTCTGAATCAACTGCTCCCAGTGGATGTCTTGGGGCTTCTCGTCTCTAGGCGTCTGGGGTAACACCTCCCTAGCCTGACTGGACTCTCCAACGGTCGTCATCCTGTCAACAAAGTTTTAAAGTTTAATTATTACGTGATATCGATCGATACTCTTTGCGTACATAAAAGTAAACACATAGCACGTAAGGTAGTTTATTATCTTTACTATCATCATTATCTTTTCGATCTCCTACAAGGCTACTACCTAAGGTTTCCCCCACCTAAGGTTTATAACCTAAAGCTTTGATACCAACCTGTGACACCCCCAAATTCGGGTACTTCAATTCCACGGGATTTGGTGCTCACTATCTAAATAAATTACAACCACTGCCCAATAATAAGGAATGCAAAATAAATTACAATCTTTATAAATAATTAAAATCTTTCTTATCAAAAGGATTACAATCTTGCTCAAAATATCCCAGAGTTATCTAACCTTAACATAAACAAGTTGTGGAAAATAAACATCACATAATAAAGTCTTATGTCTTATTATAAATCATAATCAACGAATACAACAAGCCTTCACTTATTCACCTTGGCCTTGCCCTTGCTAGTTGATGGTTCATCAACTCTTTCGACCTTAGCTGCAATAGTTATTTAATTGCAGGAGTAAGCAAACAAAAGCTCACTTGGAATAATAACAATAATAGTGACGACATAAACTGAATAACTTCAAAAGATTTGAATAACTTTTCTTTCATCAATAATAAAGAATTGAATAATAATTCTTTCATCAACATTTTGAATTCGAATATAGAAATCATCTGACGGTCATAAGACCTTGAACTATGTCCTAGGTTATAAACATTTCTATTTAAAACCTTTAGCAGTCGTTAGACTATATGGACTCTTAACTCATACTTAGGGGGATCAACCCTTCGTACCATGTATTGTGCACAAATATCTTAACGCTTTCGCATGGTATTCCCCTATGAAATAGGGTTGTTCATCTCAGTATTTAATGATAAGTCCGCTCCAAAGAAAGTTTGGTTTGGATAAGCTTCAAGGGTAATTTAGAGTTCAACTATCATCAACTAAGTAGTAGTTGAATTAACTTATAAGAATTTAGAATTCAATAATAAAAGAATTAAGAAATAACTATGAGTCATAATAATAGACATCATATTTAACAATTATGCTTTAGAAACAAACTTAAAGCATTTGAAAGACAACATGGACATTGCTTGAACAATTAAGTCAAGGTCACAACAATTCAATAATGAACTTGTTCAATGAGATAAGTATTAGAAAACTTGCTCAACGAAAGAGTATAATTAGAAGTCTTGCATAAACGTAAAAGAAAGGTTTAGGAAAACTTGCCTAAAGCGCAAGCTACACTTTACAATTTACAAATCACTTTCTCAATAGTCCTACACATTACATTACGTTTACAATACCAATTAGTTTCATAACCACTAAACCGTTGAACTTCTTATTTAAGTTAAATTTAACAACATGGTTTGTAAACTTAACTTGCTTAACTAACCACATACGTGAGTCTAAACTCACAACATGCATATCACACGTGTATAACACCTTAAACTATCAAAATCATACCCTATGATAACAATATCTATGTACACACATAACATATTACTATGAAACTTCAAATTGTCTTAAACATGTCCACAATATGTTATCTTATTGTTTAATACACTTAACATGTCATCACATTAAGTTAGCTAATCGCGTAATGCATCAAAACTACACGAAACACAAATAAATTTCCCGGACAGCATGTACACTCGCTGGGGCAGGGGTTTCTAGGCCAAAAGGCCGGCTGGGGCGGGTCCCTTTGTGTTGGGTTTGTATGTAACGCAATCATGCAATCAAATCACATAAATAGGGCGGAAGCGTAAAAAACTAGGTTTTCAAAATTTATACAAACCCATAACCATGATCATGCTTTGTGCTTGTTATCAATAACAGAAAAGAGAGAACATGGAATTATACCTTTGAAGATCTAAGCTTCCTCAGGTACAAGTTCTACTCCTTTGATTCCTTTGATTCCTCTGATAGTGGCTCCTTCCCTTGAATAATGTCAGCCACCCAAATGTTTGGCCTCTAACGGTGATCCACCAAGGAAGATGAAGAACTCAAGAAGATGGGTTATTGGCTTAACCCTTGTTTCTATCTCAATAGAATATGTGTACTCCCAACTCTTGGAAAATTTCACATCCCTTATTTCTGATATAAGACTCTCTTATATAGATATTAGGTTAACCCTCCTAATCCAATTAGAATAGGGTTTTATTTAATTAATTAATTAAATACTTTTAATTAATTTATATCCTAATCTTTATTAGGATTGAGAGAGAGTACTGATATTATATTAATTCCTAAACTCCTTTAGAATTAAAATAATAATAATAATAATATTAATAAGACTCCTCTTATTAATTTATATTTAATATTTCTAAAATATTAAATAATAAACATTAAGCTATTTAATTTATTCTATCATCATAGATTAAATTAATTATACTTAATGCATTATTACTATCATGCCATTTTCTTCTTAAATAATTCTTCTTCCTTTTATGGTGTGACCCTTTAGGTTCTCCATATTAAACCGGTTGTGAATAAATCAATTAGAACAATTCTAATCTTATTTAAATAAACAAATTAAACTAATAATCTATTTAAATAAATAACATTTATTCTACAATAGGGATAAGCCTCCCTAGCGATCAATGACTTTCCAGATAATATAGATTTCAACATTAATCATAAAAGAACCTGTGAGTTAATAGTTACCGTACAATGCAATCCTTCCACCATACAATGTCCCAATTAAATATAAGACATGGATTTACTGTCAAGTCTTAATTTATTTAATCATATGTATTTTGATTAGAAAATGCACAACACCAAATAATGCAAATTAGAAACCTCTTTCTAATTACATTCTACCTTGGCCAAGGATTCCTGGGTTGTCATTTAACGAATCACATAGGACATATCTCCTCTTTTACTAGAGGTGGTAGATTCTTTATTGATCATTCATTATCTCCATATGTAACTCATTACACCCAAGCATACCCTATATATGCCTTAAAAGGCCTTAAGGAATTAGTCAAAGTATAATTTGTTACATACAAGATACTATGATGATCTCAAGTCCAAGGATCACATGTACTACTATCACATTAGGAATTCCTATTGACAGGCGAGTAAAACTCCATTAGGTATTCCATAGCGAGTCACGTTCAGTGAACTTATTCTCCAATAAGCACCTACATACTTGCTTTAGTGTCTCCACACAAATGACCATGAGATCAGTCATCCTCATCCAATGAGCAAGCAACATATGTACCAATCTATCCGGATTTACTAATCCCCTTTTTAGTAATCCCACGATTGGGAACTATTTTAGTTTTAAAGCTTTCTAAGAATTTAGATCTCATTAGCATGATCAACATCATGATTCTAAAAGCATTGCTTAAAACTATGGGTTATTTACATATTATAAAAACAGCACCATGTAGATAATTAAATGCCTTTAATAAATAAATATTTTATTAATAAATAAATAAGATTGTTTACAAAGTATGTGCTTTATCATCATACATGATTGGCTTGTATGCACACTACTATCAATCTCCCACTTGCACTAAAGCCAATCGCCATGGTATCTCATACCCAACTTCTCTAAGTGACGATCAAACTGCTGTTGTGTTAAAGCTTTAGTAAATGGATCTGCAATGTTGTCTTGAGAGTCTACACGCTCCAAGGTGACGTCTCCTCTTTCAATGATCTCCCTGATCAAGTGAAATCGCCACAACACGTGTTTAGATTTCTGATGAGACCTGGGTTCCTTAGCCTGTGCAACCACTCCGGTGTTGTCACAGTATACGGGAACTGCTTCTCCTATGCTAGGAACCACACCAAGTTCAGTTATGAACTTCTTCATCCAAACAGCTTCCTTTGCAGCTTCACTTGCAGCTATATACTCTGCCTCTGTCACTGAATCAGCAACTGTTTGCTGCTTGGAACTCTTCCAACTCACTGCACCTCCGTTCAAGGTAAACACATACCCTGAAATAGATTTACTGTCATCTTGGTCTGTTTGAAAACTTGAGTCCGTGAATCCCTCGAGTTTTAATTCAGACCCACCGTAGACAAGAAAAATATCTTTAGTCCTTCTCAAGTACTTTAGGATATTTTTCACTACCTTCCAGTGCTCTTCTCCTGGATTCGACTGGTATCTGCTTGTTACACTAAGTGCGTGAGCAACATCCGGTCTAGTACATATCATACCGTACATGATAGATCCTATTGCAGAAGCATAAGGGATCTTACTCATACGGTCTCTCTCCTCAGGTGTCTTTGGGGTCTGTTTCTTGGAGAGATGTATTCCATGGCTCATCGGCATGAGACCTCTTTTGGAATCTTCCATGCTAAACCTCTTTAGCATTGTATCAATGTACGTTCCTTGGGATAAGCCGAGCATCCTTTTAGATCTATCTCTATAGATCTTTATCCCCAAAATATAGGATGCTTCACCCAAGTCCTTCATGGAGAAGTTTTTAGATAACCAGATTTTAATGGATTGTAACATAGGAATGTCATTCCCTATCAGTAATATATCATCAACATATAATACAAGGAATGATACTGCGCTCCCACTAACCTTCTTGTATACACATGGTTCATCCTCGTTTTTGATAAAATCAAACTCTTTGATTGTCTCATCAAAACGAATGTTCCATCTACGAGAAGCTTGCTTCAACCCATAAATGGATCGTTGTAGCTTACAGACTTGATTTGTTCCAACTTTTGAAATAAATCCCTCTGGCTGTGTCATATACACATCCTCCTCAAGTTTCCCATTGAGGAAGGCCGTTTTCACGTCCATCTGCCAGATCTCATAGTCGTTGTAAGCTGCAATCGCAAGCAAAATTCGAATGGACTTGAGCATGGCTACTGGTGAGAAGGTTTCATCATAGTCAACTCCTTGTCTTTGTTTGAAACCTTTTGCAACCAGTCGGGCCTTATAGGTCTCTACCTTTTCGTCTGCTCCAGTCTTTTTCTTAAAAACCCATTTACACCCAATAGGTTTAATACCTTCAGGTGGTGAAACCAAAGACCATACTTTGTTTTCATACATGGAGTCCATTTCAGATTTCATGGCTTCAAGCCATTTCCCTGAGTCTTTATTACTCATAGCCTGTTCGTAATTCAATGGATCATCATCATTCATGATGTGTACCTCATCGTCATCCTCTATAACGAATCCATACCTCTCAGGTATCTTCGGTACTCTTCCAGATTTACGAACATGGTGTGGTACAGTAGGTTCTTCTACTTGGTTAGGTACCTGACTTTGGTCCGTGGTAACTTGTGGTTCTTGAACTTCTTCAAGATATATCTTACTCCCACTGACCCCTTCATGGATAAACTCTTTCTCCAAGAAGGTAGCATGTTTCGCAACAAACACCTTTTGATCAGTTGGATGATAGAAATAATACCCTACGGTATCTTTAGGGTATCCCACAAATATACACTTATCGGATTTAGTCTGTAGCTTATCATTTTCAAACTTTTTGATATAAGCTGAACAACCCCAAGTCTTAACATGCTTAAGATTTGGTTTCCTCCCTTTCCACATCTCATATAGAGTCTTTGGGGCGGATTTGGTAGGTACCTTGTTAAGTAGGTATGCAGCCGTTTCTAGGGCATATCCCCAGAAGGAAATTGGAAGGTCGGTAAAACTCATCATGGATCGAACCATGTCCAACAGTGTTCGATTTCTCCTTTCAGATACTCCATTTAACTGTGGTGTACCTGGAGGAGTCCATTGTGAGATTATACCATTTTCTCTGAGACAATTGAGAAACTCACTGCTTAAGTATTCTCCACCTCGATCTGATCGAAGTATCTTAATACTCTTGCCCGTTTGTTTCTCTACTTCACTTCTGAACTCTTTGAACTTTTCAAATGATTCTGATTTGTATTTCATTAAATACACATATCCAAATCTTGAGTGATCATCAGTGAAAGTAATAAAATAAGAATACCCACCCCGTGCACTTGTTGTCATAGGTCCACAAACGTCTGTGTGAATCAATGCCAACAACTCTGTAACTCTCTCCCCTTTTCCACTAAAAGGAGATTTAGTCATTTTACCCATGAGACAAGATTCACAAGTTGGATATGATTCATAATCAAATAGCTCGAGGAGCCCATCTTTATGCAACTTGGATAATCTTGTTTCATTGATATGACCGAGTCTACAGTGCCACATATAGGTATAATTACTATCATCTAATTCCTTTTCTTAATTTGTTCAATTTGAAATATATTTTCTTGCAAGTCAAGTGTATAAAGTCCATTTCACAAATTTCCAATACCATATAAAACATCGTCTTTATAAATAGAACAACCATTGTTCTTTACAATAACGTCAAAACCTTCCATATCCAATACAGAAATTGAAATAATGTTTTTAATAATATTCGGAACATAATAACAATTATTAAGATAAATGGTTTTGCCCGAAGGCATTGCTAAACAATAAGTTCCTACAGCTAATGCAGCAACTTTTGGTCCATTTCCCACTCGTAGGATCACCTCATCATTGTTCAGCTTTCTACTTCTGACCAGTCCCTGCACAGTATTACATATGTGAGAACCACAGCCGGTATCCAATACCCAAGTAGAATTATGACTTTCAGAAAAATTAATTTCAATCATAAACAAACCTTGATTGGAAGTCGAAGCTTCTCCAAGCTTCTTCTCTGCTAGAAACTTCTTGCAGTTCCTCTTCCAATGTCCCGGCTCATTGCAATGAAAGCACATTCCTTTAGCTGGTTCAGGTTTCTTTTGCTCCTTTTCTTTCCCTTTTCCCTTAGCCTTCTTAGATTTCTTCTTTTCAGAAGACACCTTGGGCCTCTTCCTTTTATTGGAAGAATCCACCATCAAGACATGGTTCTTCTTGGATGAGAAGTGACCTTCTGCAGTTTTCAGCATGTTAAGCAGCTCAGGTAAGCTGACATCTAGTTTATTCATGTGAAAATTAACCACAAACTGCGAGAAGGTCTCAGGGAGTGACTGCAAGACCAAGTCTTGACTCAACTCCCCATCCATGACGAACCCAAGCTGTCCAAGGCGTTCAATCAAATTGATTACCTTCAGAACATGAGTTTCGACAGTAGTGCCCTCGGTCATCCGAGATCGGAAGAGCTCCTTAGATATCTCATATCTAGCAGTCCTACTCTGTTCACCATACAACTCCTTGAGGTGAAGCAGCATAGCAGGAGCATCCATTTTTTCGTGCTGACGCTGAAGCTCGTTATTCATGGATGCGAGCATGATGCATTGAGCCACAGATGCATCATCTTGCCACTTATTGAAAGTGGCAATCTCTTCCTCAGAGGCTGTTTCTGAAACAGATTCAGGGATAGTGGAATTTAGGACATAAGAAATCTTTTCAGCAGTGAGAATAATTCTCAGATTTATTAGCCAGTCCTCATAATTCGGGCCGGTAAGCTTATTTGCATCAAGTATGCTTCGTAGTGAGATTAGTGATTTTGACATTTTTAAAATTCTGCATGTGAAAAAACAACATTTTAGCAAACATTCATTTTATTAACTTTGCATACCAAAATAAATTTAGGTCTTTATTTTAAATTGGTATCTCCCACTATTTTCATCAAACTATATTACCCTCACTCATATAGTTCGGCAACATCTAATTAAAGATTTGCTAGTGAGATTAAGGATCCCATTTCAAATGTATATAACCTTGTGGATAGCACAACAAGCGATATACAAATAAATAGGTAGACAACTCTTGTCAATTACATCACCATGTAACTCCTTTTATTTTGCCTCTTAAATCATAATGGTCATGTGTGTGCACATCCGAACTAAAATGATTTAAGTTAAGTCCAGCCTAGCACTTCCATAAATTCAAAAAGAAAAATTTTCGTCCTTGTGGATAGCACAACAAGACTAGATCGTTCAATTTTCTTGATAAGCATCAAATGTGATTAATTAACATCTTAAATATTCAATACTCGCCTTGTGGATAGCACAACAAACTCATATTAAATATTTAATACTCTATTAACTAATCATGCTAGAAGGCGACGTTCGATATTCCAAATATCATTTGAACGCTTCAGACTTAATATTATTTCTTTGAGGGGTTTGTTATTATTTGTCTCATCTTTTTAAGCGCGCATGCACATATATATATAAAATACGCGTCATTTTATTAAACATGCGAAGCATGTTTGTATAAAATATAATATATATAATATTTAGCATGCAATATAGAATACTATATTCTACCCGGATTGATTATGGACTTTTATTCTAGTTTGGTTCACTAGAGCCACCAAGTGAACCAAAAGGTCAAACCTAGGAGTGCAAGAATTTAAATTTTAAATGTAACTATTACATTTAAACCCGGGCTCCATACAAACGGGTCTTCACGCGCTCCTCGCTCCTTGGTCTCCAATTTCTTCAAAATAATTCTAACTATCTCTATTACATTAACTATTTAAAATTAAATAGAAACCTTGATCAGCAGTCAAGGGGAAGTACATAGAAAGGAGATAGAATTTACATCGAGAATAAAACTAGAGAAGACGAGGTACGCAGACCCCATTTTATAAAACCCATACATTCAAGCATTCATCCAAAATAAAATCCAATCACATTGGTCATAGTCCATAATCAACCCCATTTATTATCATGCACATCAACATATGCATCAATAAATATCCATTCATCTCATGAATAACAATGCTATTCCATATATGGATCGATGTTATTTAATGGACAAAAGTTTTGCTAAATTTTATTTTTGAAACAAAATAAACTCTTTTATTTTAATCAAAAATAAATCCAAATTAAACTCCTTTAATTTTAGCATTCTGAAATCATATTTCAGATAAAATAAACTTCTTTATTTTAAAACTTTATCAATTAAATAAACAGTTTACTTAATTAATTAAAATTAATTTTCAGGGTCTGTCCAGGTACCGGCGCAGCTGCGCCAGTAATGAACTGGGCAGCTGCGCAGGTAGACGGAAGCAGCAGTTTTTGCAGGCCGGCGCAGCTGTGCCAGTAATGAACTGGGCAGCTGCGCAGCTGCGCCGTTCGTCGCAGAAACTTGCAGAAAACGATTTTTGTCCAGAAAAACGATCCAATTCTCACATCAATTCATACATGGAATTATAAAATTGATAATTAGCACAAAGTTAGGCTCTGATACCACTGTTGGGTTTGTATGTAACGCAATCATGCAATCAAATCACATAAATAGGGCGGAAGCGTAAAAAACTAGGTTTTCAAAATTTATACAAACCCATAACCTTGATCATGCTTTGTGCTTGTTATCAATAACAGAAAAGAGAGAACATGGAATTATACCTTTGAAGATCTAAGCTTCCTCAGGTACAAGTTCTACTCCTTTGATTCCTTTGATTCCTCTGATAGTGGCTCCTTCCCTTGAATAATGTCAGCCACCCAAATGTTTGGCCTCTAACGGTGATCCACCAAGGAAGATGAAGAACTCAAGAAGATGGGTTATTGGCTTAACCCTTGTTTCTATCTCAATAGAATATGTGTACTCCCAACTCTTGGAAAATTTCACATCCCTTATTTCTGATATAAGACTCTCTTATATAGATATTAGGTTAACCCTCCTAATCCAATTAGAATAGGGTTTTATTTAATTAATTAATTAAATACTTTTAATTAATTTATATCCTAATCTTTATTAGGATTGAGAGAGAGTACTGATATTATATTAATTCCTAAACTCCTTTAGAATTAAAATAATAATAATAATAATAATATTAATAAGACTCCTCTTATTAATTTATATTTAATATTTCTAAAATATTAAATAATAAACATTAAGCTATTTAATTTATTCTATCATCATAGATTAAATTAATTATACTTAATGCATTATTACTATCATGCCATTTTCTTCTTAAATAATTCTTCTTCCTTTTATGGTGTGACCCTTTAGGTTCTCCATATTAAACCGGTTGTGAATAAATCAATTAGAACAATTCTAATCTTATTTAAATAAACAAATTAAACTAATAATCTATTTAAATAAATAACATTTATTCTACAATAGGGATAAGCCTCCCTAGCGATCAATGACTTTCCAGATAATATAGATTTCAACATTAATCATAAAAGAACCTGTGAGTTAATAGTTGCCGTACAATGCAATCCTTCCACCATACAATGTCCCAATTAAATATAAGACATGGATTTCCTGTCAAGTCTTAATTTATTTAATCATATGTATTTTGATTAGAAAATGCACAACACCAAATAATGCAAATTAGAAACCTCTTTCTAATTACATTCTACCTTGGCCAAGGATTCCTGGGTTGTCATTTAACGAATCACATAGGACATATCTCCTCTTTTACTAGAGGTGGTAGATTCTTTATTGATCATTCATTATCTCCATATGTAACTCATTACACCCAAGCATACCCTATATATGCCTTAAAAGGCCTTAAGGAATTAGTCAAAGTATAATTTGTTACATACAAGATACTATGATGATCTCAAGTCCAAGGATCACATGTACTACTATCACATTAGGAATTCCTATTGACAGGCGAGTAAAACTCCATTAGGTATTCCATAGCGAGTCACGTTCAGTGAACTTATTCTCCAATAAGCACCTACATACTTGCTTTAGTGTCTCCACACAAATGACCATGAGATCAGTCATCCTCATCCAATGAGCAAGCAACATATGTACCAATCTATCCGGATTTACTAATCCCCTTTTTAGTAATCCCACGATTGAGAACTATTTTAGTTTTAAAGCTTTCTAAGAATTTAGATCTCATTAGCATGATCAACATCATGATTCTAAAAGCATTGCTTAAAACTATGGGTTATTTACATATTATAAAAACAGCACCATGTAGATAATTAAATGCCTTTAATAAATAAATATTTTATTAATAAATAAATAAGATTGCTTACAAAGTATGTGCTTTATCATCATACATGATTGGCTTGTATGCACACTACTATCACTTTGTTGGTGGGATCCCCGGCTCGTGAACTGTGCAGAGAAAAAGCCAATTTGGTTTATTTCTTCGCATCAAAGTCCGATTTTAACTAACACAATGCATATAAAACTTTATAAAAACAAAATCTTAAACTTCTAACATTTTTTAACATACATAAACACCACAACACATAATCAAAACACTTAATTTCATGATTTTGAAGAAAACACCATTTTTAAGCGTTCTTGAAGAAAATTAACAGTGTGACTTTGTTTTAAAACCAAATCAAACAATTCAAAGCATGTTAATTTTGTTTCTTGATATAATATCATAATCTATGATTAATTTACATAACATATCATAATCAACCACAATTTTGATAATTTAAAGACTATTTTTCAAAAGAAGTTCACTATAAATTGCTATAAACAAGATTTCTTCATGTTCATCATATTTACGTGAATTGAACAACATAAAAAATCATATATATATATATATGCATGTTATAACACAAATTACATATAAACTTCATGTTTACATTAATTTCATAAAAACTCAAATATACAGAGAACTAAAATTATGAAGAACATAAAAACATGGTTTTATAAATTCACAGAGTTAGAATTATGCCCTTTTATTGATTGGAAGAAGAAGAAGATGATGGTTTTGATTAACAAAGCTTCCTCCCTCTTCTTCTTTCTTCTTCTTCTCTCTTTTCTCTCTCTGCTTTCTCTCTTCTCTTAGACTAATATTCTAACTCTAGTTTTTCTAACGCAGTTTTAAAAAATATAAACTGATATAGATATAATAACATATAATCATAACTGACAAAATATTTAATCATTTAATAAATATATCAGTTATATTTATTTTGAAAATCAAAGGCCATAAGGCTTGTTTGGCAAAACTCTTTAAATTTAAAAATAAATTTTGTGTAGTTAAGGCATTGTTTGGTAAAAACTCTTTAAAACAGATTTAAGGGTCTTGTTTGGCAAAACTAATTTAAAGCCCTTTTATTTTATTTTGATAAATCATTTTAACACCTAGTTTAAATGTTACACTTTATTTAATTAAATCCCAACCTTCTAATTTAATTAAATACAAGCTAACATTCAACCATTAATTAAAATTACCACATGATACTAAATTGCTACACAATTGTAATTACTCGCTAATCATAATCTCATGTAACAATTACCACATAATATTCATCTAATTTTAATTATCTCAATTAAATTAGAACTACATCACAAAATTGTTTACACATCAATTTAATTAACATATTGCACTTTATTAAATTACTCCATAACATAATCACATAAATTATTTATTCAACACAATAAATAAATAAATTAAAATATTTATTTAATTCAATAAATATTTACAATTAAATATACAAAATCTCATTCGTTATAACAGTGGTCAACATCAAGGCCCGAGCCTGATCCCGTTCAAAAGTCAATCGACGCATATAACGATCCAACTCATCCCTAGAGGATGAAGCAGAACTCGGAGCTGTGCTAACCATAACTGCTGTCAAACCCGTAAACAAATCCTCCTCAGTGGGAGATATGGGGTCCTCTATTGGCTCCTCATCATCCGACCAATCCCACATTATAGCCTGATCTACTGTAGCTGGAGCCAAATCTGACTATAGCCAAGCTAAATACTCTGCCGATCGGCCCGAATGGCTATCTCTAAACTCTGCAGTCCGCTGATGGGGCCAAAGCCCGTAGACTCTAATCAACTCTGCCTTAGTAGCTAGGCGAATAGGAAAGCGATAATCCTCTGCACCCTCGAACGCATGAACCTCCTGATGCTGATCGAACTGACCCATCACTGCCAAAGGATGCTATGTGGTCACACCCCTCAAACCAACCAAGGGAAGGAAGTCCAGGTCAGCCGCATGAGTGACAAAGCTCAAAAAGGAGCAATATCCAGAGTACATAATGATCTCAAATGGCTGCTACAAGGCCTCCAAAAAGGCGACCCAAGACGTGACATCCACACATAAAGATGGACGAAAAGAGTTGGTCAAAGACATACCATGGCCGAAACAGAATCCACTGACGACGGAGCCTACCAATAGGTCTTAAGTGAGTCATGAACCAGATATACAGAGGGACGGAGCTACCACAAAACTCCTGATCCCCATAGTCTGGCAGAAGGATACCGATATGATAGTCTCCACTAAGATAAGGGAAGGATGGTAAAGATATCTCTGAGCCAGATCATCCTGAGTAGGCATACCCTGCATATCTGGGTGGTAAAGCACATCCTGCGTATCCTGACGATAAGGCATCTCCTGTATACCCGGGCGATAATCAGAAGGAGCCTCTCCATCTATAAAGCCACCAGTACCTGATGGTGCGGCCTCATGCCCCTGGGAATCAAAAGTACCAGCTAATGATGGATCCCCGCCCAAATGGCGACAGTACATCGATAACCTCTCCACCTGATAAGTCAAAGCTGTGATCTGGGACTGATGAGAAGGCTTCTGAAAGCAAGCGATCCACTTGGTCATCACAATGGACCCTGGAACCATGTCTCCCAAGAACTGGGTAGACCGATTCTGAGCTCAAATAGAGTGAGGATGCCACCAAGCAGAGAAGTCATCCGAGGTAATGAGGCCGTCTGATAGGTGAAATGTGACGCCACCAGAATAGGTCCAATCAACCTAACCCATTCCGTGTCGCCAAATACATGGTACAGAATCCAAATACAAACTTTTATATCAAAAGGTCGTGAGTAGGACGACTATACAAGATGTGAGTGTCAATACAAATCGTATATAATACAAAATATAAACACTAAAATTCAGTCCTCAATAGTTATAATTATTTTCACACTATTATTCAAAAATAGTGAGGACTACTACTTCTCTTAACTCTGCCCATCACTCTGTTCTCCGACTAGTCCCTGCAACATTCTCATTTCCTGAAGAGGACAATAGAATAAAAGTGTGAGCTCAACTAGCCCAGTAAAGAATATTATGACTAAGATAATGCAGAATAATTTATCGTTAGTCTTCAATAAATCAGATAAAATATTATGGACAACAAGTTTTAGATCAACAACTGCAGCGGAATTAACAATGCATCAGAAGAGTTAAGTAGGAAATAATGTTTACTATCTTCTATAATTTAAAAGTCATAATCAATATTTTATCCCTGTAACATCAATCAATATATATCTTGAATCAAATATTCATCTTTGCACTACGGGCCAAAGATATTCATTTGTATCACCAGTTAGTCATGTTCATCTCAACACCTGTCCATCTTTGCACTACGGGCCAAAGATATTCTTCAGGTAACCATTTATCTTTGCACTACAGGCCAAAGATATTCATCAAATAATCATCCATCTTTGCACTACAGGCCAAAGATATTATTTTGTATCACCATTTAAGACTGAAGATGATGAAAAATATTTTAAAGAATGAATCCAGTGAGATAAAGGACAAAAATTAGGGATTCGTAATTTAGTTTATCCAAGTTCAGGAATACTCCATAATAATCAATTGTGGAGAAAAATTCAAGAATGAAGATCTAAACTTTGATCCAATCAAAGATAAGAACCATAATAGCCAACTTGGACAAAGAAAATAAAATTTAATTTTTTCTACGAATAGTACCGTATTCGTAAATAGTGCCGCATACGTGAATAGTGCCGTATACGTGAATAGTAATCCTAATATAAAAAGGTAAAAATTTCACAATAACATCATTTTTGAAAAAACTAACATCCCTTATCTCAAAAGAATAGTACTTCTGACTGGATATAATGCTGAAGGAAATTTGCACTGTATAGCAACACTAAAAGTATCTAAACACTCACAAATATACGCTCAATATTATAGAATGAGAAAACTTCTGATTCTGGTGTGTTTTTTAAATTCTAACTAAGCACCCTATTTATAGAAAAATGCTAAGGACGCCAAAGCAGAAAATTTAATCAAATATTATTATATTTAATTTTTTTTTCAACGGACACCAACCAGTAAAATTTTCTAGCAATTAGCCAACCACAAGTGGGACCCACCCACACAAAATATGTTTTAATCACCTTTTGTAACAAAAATAATTCAGACCCAATATTCCGAAACTTCAATCATTCATAATAAATATCCCTTTTATAAAAAAAAAATACGATTCTTATGTCCATGCCATAGAAAATTTAATTCTCTACAACTTTGTAGAAGAAAGTTTTTCCAAATTCCGAACGAAAAATAACCCAAATTTACATACAGATGAACTTAAAAGCTATAATTAAACTTCAGTCAAAAACGGAGCCCACCAATATATTTAACATATTTTTTGTAACAAAAATACTCCGGACCCAATTTGCTCTCTTTCTCCTCATATCGTGAATTTATTGTAAAATTATCACCATTATTATATTATTATATTATTACATCATACACTTATAATGTAATATTACAATAATATATTTGAATGAATTATTTTATCGAAGAAGATAAAATATCAACTCTCAATAATTGTCTCTTTAAAAATTCCTCTATTAAATAAATATTTCTTTATCATTTTTATTAATAATTAATTATTCACAAATAATATTATAGAATCACAATAATGACAACCTGGTCGTTCCTAGGAAAGTGGGGGCCTTCCGATAAGAATTTCTCCTTACTGGCGCGCAATTACCTAACCCCTTTTCTAGACAGAACTTTAGACATTGCCAATAATGTTGTCTAATAATATTATTCAAATAATATGAATTATTGATTTGATAAAGTAAAATACTGTGCAATGACAATTATTGAAACAACAATAATATAAAATACTGTGTAATACCGTGTGCTACTGTGCAACAACACGTATTACTTTATTTTAACCACCGGGTATTTCAACAGTGTTAACGGTAACCGTTACGCCATTATTTATAGAAAACTTATTCTTGTCATTTTTTTCATCTGACAGTTTTCCGTTATAGGGCCCACAAATGGTTGCGTCGTCGTACGAATATTCCCCGACAACAAGAATATTCCACGACCAAACGAATATTCTCCAACAATAATGAATATTTTATAACCACTTTCTTATTTTGAAATATATGCGGATTTTACCCATAACTTATCACATTTATCAAATCAACCCCTTACTATTCATAATAATATATAGTGGAAATTAAATTTATTCATAAAACGTTGGGGTCTTACAACCTCCCCTCCTTATCAAATTTTGTCCTCGAAATTGACGTACGTACCTGGTGTTTCGAAAAGGTGAGGATATCTCGCTTTCATTCCCGATTCCAACTCCCAGGTCATTTCCTCAATAGCATGGTTCCTCCACAAGACTTTAACTTGTGGTATAACCTTTGTGCGTAGGACATGTTTCTTCCTATCCAAGATCTTGACAGGTACCTCCTCATACGTTAAATCTTCGGTTATCTCTTCTGGTTCTAACTCAATAATATGGTTTGGGTCTTTCACATATTTATGAAGCACGAATATGTGAAAAACATTATGAACGCGAGACATGCTTGGAGGTAAAGCGAGTCTATAGGCCACATTTCCTACTCAGTCAAGAATTTCAAATGGATCAATAAATCGTGGGTTGAGCTTTCCTCTCTTCCCAAATCTCGTAACTCATTTCCATGGAGCAACACGTAACAATACATGATCCCCAACATTTAATTCCACGTCCTTTTGATGAAGATCCGCATAACTCTTTTGTCGATCCTGTGGCGTTTGTATACGTTGTCGGATCATTTGAATCTTTTTCGTAGTCATACGTACCAACTCTGGTCCTAACAATGTTGCCTCACCCACCTCATCCTAGCATACTAGAGAACGACACTTTCTCCCATACAACGCTTCGAATGGAGCCACGCCTATACTTGCCTGATAACTATTATTTTAGGAGAATTCCATCAATGGTAGGTACTTATCCCAACTCCCTTTGAAGTCTAAAACACAGAGTCTCAATAGATCTTTAAGAGTTTGAATAGTCCTCTTCGATTGCCCGTCCGTTTGAGGATGCTATGCCTAACTGAATCGTAAATCCGTGCCCATAGCTTTCTGCAAACTGACCCAAAATCGTGAAGTGAATCTTGGGTCACGATCCAAAACTATGAATACTGGCATGCCATGCAACCTCACAACCTCATTCGCGTACATACGAGTAAGATGTTCAAGGGAATAAGTCTCCCGTATCGGCAAGAAATGAGCAGACTTGGCTAATCTATCAACAATAACCCAAATTGCATCTATGCCTTGAGAAACCTTGGGAAGACCCGTAACAAAATCCATGATAATGTGTTCCCACTTCCACTTTGGACTCTCAAGTGGTTGTAATGGACCTTTTGGCACTTGATGCTCCGCCTTGACACGTTGACACGTTAAACACCTCGAGATAAACTCCACGACCTCTCTATTCATATTGCTCCACCAAAATGTATGTTAAAGATCACGATACATTTTGGTACTCCCAGGATGAATTACAAACAGTGTGTTGTGTGCCTCCATCATAATTCAATATTTCAAATTAGAATCGTTAGGAATACAAAGTCTGGAGTTAACTCGAAGTATTCCTTCTTCATCGATTCTTGCTTCTAGAACCTCACCTTCTTGTACCTTTTTCTTCATCTTCATCAGCTTCGGGTCTGTAGCTTGAGTAACTTTAACTTTATCAATCAAAGCTGGTTCTATGCGTATACTTGACATCATCACGTGGGTCCCCAGAGTCTTAAACTCTATCTCCATTTTTTGTAAGTCACACAGAATAGGCCTTTATGTTGACAGAATCGCACTCGTTCCCGCATATGATCTTCTACTCAACGCGTCAGCTACCACGTTCGCTTTACCAGGATGGTATGGTCATAATCTTTCAACAGCTCAAGCCAACGTCGTTGCCGTATGTCAAGTTCCTTTTGAGTGAAGAAATATTTAAGGCTCTTATGATCCGTATAAATCTCCACTTTCTCTCCATACAAGTAGTGTCTCCAGATCTTCAACGCGAAAATGACTGCTGCCAACTCTAGATCATGAGTAAGATAATTCCTCTCATATTCTTTAAGTTGTCGCGAAGCATAGGCCATGACTTTCCCATGTTGCATGAGAACACATCCTAACCCTTTGCCCAAAGCATCGCTGTAGATAATAAATCCATCCGTACCAGATGGTATTGTCAGAACAGGTGCCGAGATAAGTCTCCTCTTGAGCTGTTGGAAGCTCTTCTCGCATTCCTCGCTCCATACAAATTTTGTATCTTTCCGAGTCAGCTGAGTTAATGGAGTAGCAATTCGAGAAAATCCTTCCATGAATCTCCGATAATAACCAGCTAAGCACATAAAGCTACGTACTTCGGTCATCGACTTCGGTTGCTCCCAACTTTGTATTACTTCAATCTTCGCCGGGTCAACAGATACTCCATGTTTCGATACCACGTGCCCAAGGAATGCTACTTCCTCAAGCCAGAACTCGCATTTCTTCAGCTTAACATATAGCTTGTTCTCACGAAGCCTTTGAAGTACCAGCTTCAAGTGGTGCCCATGATCTTCACGACTTTTGGAATAGATGAGGATGTCATCAATAAAAATAACCACAAACTGATCCAAATATTCCTTGAATACACGGTTCATCATATCCATGAAAGCGGAAGGAGCATTAGTCAATCTAAAAGACATGACTAAGAATTCATAATGCCCGTACCGAGTTCTGAAGGCAGTCTTCGAAATATTCTCAGTTTTAATCTTCAGCTGATGATATCTAGAACGAAGATCGATCTTTGAAAAGAATTATGCACCTTGCAACTGGTCTAACAGGTCATCAATACGAGGTAGTGGATACCTATTCTTGATGGTGACATGGTTCAACTTCCGATAGTCAATACAAAGTCGCATACTCCCGTCTTTCTTCTTTACGAATAAAACAGGAGCACCCCAAGGAGACGTACTAAGACATATAAAACCGATGTCTAGCAACTCCTGTAGTTGGACCTTTAACTCCTGAAGTTCAATTGGAGCCATTCGATATAGGGTTTTAGAAATGGGTTTTGTACCGGGTTCAAGGTCAATAAAGAATTCAACTTCACGTTCTGGGGGTAGACCGGAAAGTTCTTCGGGAAATACATCAGGAAACTCATTAACAACATAAATATCATTCAAACTTGACGATTCTGGTTTAGATCAGTGACATGGGCTAAGAAAGCTTGACATCCATTTTTTAATAAATGAATAGCTTTATGACTTGAAATAACATTGATTGATTTTAGTGTTTTGGTTATTTGGATTCGCACAACAGGTTGGTTAGGAATATGAAAACTAACAACCTTACGAAAATAATCAATTTTGGCATGATAAGTGGTTAACCAGTCAATTCCTAAAATCACGTCAAATGCAAGTATTTTCAAAGATATAAGATCAACAGGTAGGGTGAGGGTACCAATTTGAATCAAGAAAGATTTATAAACTGTAGACGTAACGAAGGTTTCACCCAACAGAGTTTCAACAGATAAGTCAAAGTCTAATTTCTCAGGAGTCAAATTCAAACGTTGAGCACAAGCAGGTAAAATAAAAGAATGGGTAGCACCGGTATCAAATAAGGCATAGACTTCGCAAGAGTTTATGATTAGCTTACTCGTGATCACCTTGTTCGGGTTCCTCGCATTTTGGGCAGTCACGACAAACGCTTTTCCAGGAACCACTGACTTCGACTTGTTCGGGACAGCCTTTGGAATCACCACCCCCGCTGGACTTGGTTTCGCTACAGGACAATCTCGAGCTATAGGACAATATCGAGCTATATGACCTTCCTTTCCATAGTTATAACACACCTTGAATTATTGTGGCAGTTTGGACTGATGTGTCCCTCTTGCCCGCATTTATGGCATATGACCGGTGGTCGTTCTCCTCCCCTAGAAATAGTTGATGTTGGTGCTGCTGTCGACGTTTTCACGTTCTCATTGTTGTACCTTCTCTTCTTAAAATCTCCCCCCGACTCACTTCTTCTATTATCATGGCCACGATTACCACCAGAGTGGTTACCCCTTCTTGTCATGATACTTTCCTCCCCGCTGGTTGTCATTGCTCCGATGACTGTTGCCACCGGTACGACCCTGGTTGTGGTCCCTTGGTTGAACAGACTCATTATCTCGCTCTAATAATTAAGCCCTGTTCACAACATCTGAATATAGAGAAATTTTTTGAGAAATGAGGTAATGACGAATTTCGTGTTTCAAACTTCTTAGAAACATCCGCGTCATACGCTCCTCATTATCCACCAAATGAGACGCAAACTGGGATAACTCTGTGAACTTAGCCTCGTATAGGGACACAATCATGTTGTTCTGTTCCAGTCGAATAAACTCTACCTCTTTCATATGAAGAATACTATCAAGAAAATACTTATCATTACACAGTTTTTGGAACGCTTCCCAAGACATCTTGAGTGCGGCAGGCTGGGTATGCTTCACAGATTCCCATCAGTAATCTGCCTCTCCACGGAACATAAATGTGGCGAATGGAACCTAATGTTCCTCTGTGCATCCCAAGACATCAAATATCTTGGTAATTTGCTTAACCCACGTCTCCGCCTTGATCGGATCCGGCTTTTCCAAAAACTCTGGTGGTCCCAACTCTTTGAACTGCTTGGCAGTGACAAGCCGCGAGTTGCTATTATTTCCACCCGTATTTTGCACACGAGTCTCCCTCGTCTGGTTTTGCATGAACTGCAAAAAGCTTCTAAACATCCCATCATTCATTGTCTGATCAGTGGTGTTATTTATATGAGTAATATTGCCTTCCTGTTGCACGTTCTCCTGGTTGGTGATTAAAGGTGTCTCAACGGTCTCATTCACTCCATTGATAACATTTTCAGCTATTATTGTTAAATACTGCCACAAAACAAGGGTTAATTAAACAAATTAACATATCATATATTAACCCTATGCTCCGATTGACCAATTAAATACCAGATAAGCTTAGGTAGGACACACTAGGGAAGAATTTACTAGTCTCTCCCCTCCTAGTTCTATTCCCCGATCTCCGCCAAAGACCATATCCCTAAGCTCTGATACCAACCGTGACGCCCCCAGAATAGGTCCAATCAACCCAACCCATTCCGTGTCGCCAAACACATGGTACAGAATCCAAATACAAATTTTTATAACAAAAGGTCGTGAGCAGGACGACCATAGCAAGCTGTGAGTGTCAATACAAATCGTATATAATACGAAATATAAACACTAAAATTCAGTCCTCAATAGTTATAATTATTTTCACACTATTATACAAAAATAGTGAGGAGTACTACTCTTAACTCTGCCCATCACTCTGTTTCTCGACTAGTCCCTGCAACATTCCCATTTCCTGAAGAGGACAATAGAATAAAAGGGTGAGATCAACTAGCCCAGTAAAGAATATTATGACTAAGATAATGCAGAATAATTTACCGTTAGTCTTCAACAAATCAGATAAAATATTATGGACAACAAGTTTTAGATCAAAAACTGCAGCGGAATTAACAATGCATCAGAAGAGTTAAGTAGGAAATAATGTCTGCTATCTTCTATGATTTAAAAGTCCATAATCAATATTTTATCCCTGTAACATCAATCAATATATATCTTGAATCAAATATTCATCTTTGCACTACGGGCCAAAGATATTCATTTGTATCACCAGTTAGTCATGTTCATCTCAACACCTGTCCATTTTTGCACTATGGGGCAAAGATATTCATCAGGTAATCATTCATCTTTGCAATACAGGCCAAAGATATTCATCAAATAATCATTCATCTTTGCACTACAGGCCAAAGATATTCTTTTGTATCACCATTTAAGATTGAAGATGATGAAAAATATTTTAAAGAACGAATCAAGTGAGATAAAGGACAAAAATTAGGGATTCGTAATTTAGTTTATCCAAGTTCAAGAATACTCCATAATAATCAATTGTGGAGTAAAATTCAAAAATTAAGATCAAAACTTGGATCCAATCAAAGATAGAAGCATAATAGCCAACTTGGACAAAAAAAGGAAAATTTAATTTTTTTCCTGTGAATAGTACCGTATTCGTGAATAGTACCGTATACGTGAATAATGTCGTATACGTGAATAGTAATTCCAATATAAAAAGGTAAAAATTTCACAATAAAATTCATACTAATATTTCGGAATCATGATATTGAAAGAAATAACATCATTTTTAAAAAAATATAACATCCCTTACCTCAAAAGAATAGTACTTCTGACTTGATATAATGCTGAAGGAAACTTGCACTGTATAGCAACACTTAAAGTATCTAAATACTCACCAAAATACACTCGATATTATATAGAGAGAAAACTTCTGATTCTGGTGTGTTTTTTAAATTCTAACTAAGCACCCTATTTATAGGAAAATACTTAGGACGCCAAAGCAGAAAATTTAATAAAATATTATAATATTTTTAAAAAAAAATCAACGGACGCCAATGAGCAAAATTTTCCAGCAATTAGCCAACCACAAGTGGGACCCACCCTCACTAAACCTGTTTTAATCACCTTTTGTAACAAAAATAATTCAAACCCAACATTCTGGAACTTCAATAATTCATAATAAATAGCCCTTTTATCAGAAAAATACGAATCTTATGTCCATTTCATAGAAAATTTAATTCTCTACAACTTTGTAGAAGAAAGTTTTTCCAAACTCCGAACGAAAAAAGACCCAAATTTACATACGAATGAACTTGCAGGCTATAATCAAACTTCAGTCAAAAATAGGGCCCACTAATATATTTAACATGTTTTTTGTAACAAAAATACTCCGGACCCAATTTGCTCTCTTTCTCCTCATATCGTGAATTTATTGTAAAAATATCACCATTATTATATTATTATATTATTACATCATACACTTATAATGTAATATTACAATAATAGATTTGAATGAATTATTTTATCGAAGAAGATAAAATATCAACTTTCAATAATTGTCTCTTTAAAAATTCCTCCATTAAAGAAATATTTCCTTATCATTTTTATTAATAATTAATTATTCACAAATAATATTACAGAATCACAATAATGACAACCTAGTCGTTCCCAGGAAAGAGGGGGCCTTCCGATAAGAATTTCTCCTTACTGGCGCGCAATTACCTAACCCCTTTTTTAGACAGAACTTCCTTAGACATTGCCAATAATGCTGTCTAATAATATTATTCAAATAATATGAATTATTGATTTGATAAAGTAAAATACTATGCAATGACAATTATTGAAACAACAATAATATAAAATACTGTGTAATACCGTGTGCTACTGTGCAACAACGCGTATTACTTTATTTTAACCACCGGGTATTTCAACAGTGTTAACGGTAACCGTTACGCCGTTATTTATCAAAAACTTATTCTTGTCGTTTTCTTCATCCGACAGTTTTTCGTTTTGGGGCCCACAAATGGCCGCGCCGTTGTACGAATATTCCCTGACAACAAGAATATTCCACGACCAAACGATTATTCCCTGACAACAATGAATATTTTATAACCAGTTGCTTATTTTAAAATATTTACGCATTTTACCCATAACTTACCATATTTATCAAATCAACCCCTTACTATTCAAAATAATATATAGAGGAAATTCAATTTTATTCATAAAAAGTTGGGGTCTTACATGAAACCCCTCATACCTTGCCATAGGAATCTCAGAAACAGGCAGAACCCAAGGCCAAAACCGCTGAAGCGAAGGTAGGAAGAGAAGACGAACCTCCCCAGTGATACATTTGAAGGCACACCCTCCAAGGTAGAGCTCCCAGCCTCCATTAAACAGGAAAGGAATCCGGCGAGTAGACAAATAATACTCTGGCTCGATCGATAAACCATCCTCAAATCCATCAGTCAGGTGCTCTACAGTATAGGGGACCCACACTACGTTAGATGCTGATAGCAACTAAAGCTGGAGGCGGGCATGGGTGAAATCCACTAAAATCAGAACCTCTAATAATGTGGACTGATGTCAGTTACGACTCTGAGGGTAGGTGTCCAAGCCTAAAATAGTGAGAGATCGAAGGCATGGAAACCTCTCGTAAGCCAGGAACTGTCAATTCAAAGAACCCGATGTTAGTCATAAAAAGGCAAATTAAGATTCAAAGAATCATATATCGGTCAAGATGACTCACCAAAAGAAATGGGTAGAAGCCAAGCCAAGCATCAATCACTAGCTCTGAAAGCAGTTGTATCCCATGAAGGAAGATAGGGAATATGAAAGATTCCTAGTCATAGTCCCTGATGTGGCCTACATCCCGAACAACCCCTACCAAGCTAAAGGGAATAGTGGAGGAGTTGTTCGCAATGAAACAATCCCTCATGATGGTCAGGAATAAACACCGCAAGATGCAATCCCTCTCCACCAAATCATCAGACAATGGATCCTGCAGAGTATCCTGAGCAGCGTCCACGATCAGAGAACCTGATCGGATACTACGAGCCTTGAAGGCTCGCTCCCGAGGAGAAAAACCGAGAAGGGTGCGAACAGTGGTGGCAGTAATATGAGCTTCCAAAGGCACCCGGTTCCCAACAAACTGCAAACTAGTAATATACCGCTAATCCATAGGCATCATTATGACCTAAAAATCCAGCAGATGGAGGGGCTGACTCTGATTGAACTATCTCTCGGACAGAGCTCAGAGATAGCCCTATGAACAGCGACGTGGGGCAATGGTGAAGAAGGCCTGAAAACCTCAAGAATCCACCCGAGCCTGATACTCAGGGTGAAATGACTGGTACAAAGAGAATATGCTAAACTAATTACCCCTGGGCTGGGTAAACTCAGGGACCTGCACGATAGGTTAAAAACCAATTGTTGGCAAGAATGGAAAATTAAAGCAAATCAATATGGAACACTTTAGTACCTCATTCGCCTGCAAGTAGGCAGACGGATGACGGCTCAAACTAGTGCCCAACAAATTAGGAATAGATACCTGAATACCAGGAAGAAATCTGGGAACAGTAGTAAGATGAACCTCAGGCTCATGGACATCACCCTCCTCATCCATGTCACCCCTATCCTCATTAAGAGGACGGTGTACTAACTCCGTCAGTCGACGAACTTGTCAGGCAATTTATCAAATAGGAATATCCAAAGCGGGACTCCGAAGGCGAACCCTGAATGAAGCCCTACGGGAACCATAACTGCTAGGTCTGTCTAACTCCATGTCTGGGCAACGATTTCATGGGAATCAGAATAAGATAAGGCAAGTTTCTATTTTCATTTTATTTTAATATGCAATTGCGATAACCTAGAGACATTAGACTCCTAGGAATTTAATTTGGGTCATAGCATCATGCATGTCCTATACGTGTCTTAAATAGATGCGTACATCATTTTGACATAAATATCCTAGCATAGCTAAGCATGCATATAGGATCCTATCATTTAACTCATGAATTTTTTTTGTCAGAGTTTCCTCTATAATATGGACTATCGATGTGCATGTAAGCACGTATTAAACCACCCTATGAGGGTACATCAGCACAGCTAAATAAGTAAATAGCAATTTAAACAATTTTTCTAATACATTATCATAATGCATGTCTAGACTAACTATCAAAGAGAAATATACTGCATTCTTATGGTCCATATGATGATATGTAAGCATGGATTGCATTATAACATGTCTATCAAGATGTCTATGCATATATTTTCAATATATAGCGTTTAATGAAGAAAGTACGATAAAATACCAGTTAAAACGCGAAAAAGTTGGATGTATACGTTACCTGTAGTGTGTAGAACGAACGTACTATGGCGGAATACCCAAAATCAAGCCTGATTTGAGTAGATCTGAGAAGAAGGGTCGGATTCTATAGAGAGAATGAAAGAAAACTCGAATCGAATGAGCGAATATGAGCCTGCCCAGGGGTATAAGGCAAAACGCGACTAGCCTCAAGCACACCTGCTCCATCCGCAAGTGTACCTGCGGCTGCCCAAAATGGGCCCCGTGACTCCTTATTTGGTAAAATGCAGTCCAAAATGCATTTTTACGGGTCCGAAATGAAGTAGTCACTAAGAAAGGTGCCCTTCCGAGTCATTTTAAGCCTCAAAAACCCTGAAAAACCTCCAAAAAGGGGGAGAAAACCAGGGAAAACCAGAAACCCACCGAAGAACGATGAGAAACCAGGAATGTTTCAGAATCACTTTACAGATAATCCATCTTTGAATCCGTTGGCAATAACCAAATGAAGGTATCGGCGCAACCCCGATGTAGAATCCACTGACATTAACCCCGGTGAAGGTATCGACTCAACCCTGATATAGAATCCACTGATATTAACTCTGGTGAAGGTATCAGCTCAACCTTGACATAGAATCCACTAGCATTAACCCCGATAAAGGTATCAGCTCAACCCTGATATAGAATCCACTAGCATTAACCTCGGTGAAGGTATCGGCTCAACCCTGATATAGAATCCACTAGCATTAACCTCGGTGAAGGTATCGGCTCAACCCTGATATAGAATCCACAGCATTAACCCCAGTGAAGGTATCGGCTGAACCCTGATATAGAATCCACTGTCATTAATACCAGTGAAGGTATCGGCTTAACCCTGATATAGAGTCCACTAGAATTAACCCCGGTGAAGGTATCGTCTCAACCCTGATTAGACTGCACTGGCATTAACCCCAGTGAAGGTATCGGCTCAACCCCGATGTAGAATCCACTGGCATTAACCCCAATGAAGGTATTGTTGGGTTTGTATGTAACGCAATCATGCAATCAAATCACATAAATAGGGCGGAAGCGTAAAAACTAGGTTTTCAAAATTTATACAAACCCATAACCATGATCATGCTTTGTGCTTGTTATCAATAACAGAAAAGAGAGAACATGGAATTATACCTTTGAAGATCTAAGCTTCCTCAGGTACAAGTTCTACTCCTTTGATTCCTTTGATTCCTCTGATAGTGGCTCCTTCCCTTGAATAATGTCAGCCACCCAAATGTTTGGCCTCTAACGGTGATCCACCAAGGAAGATGAAGAACTCAAGAAGATGGGTTATTGGCTTAACCCTTGTTTCTATCTCTATAGAATATGTGTACTCCCAACTCTTGGAAAATTTCACATCCCTTATTTTTGATATAAGACTCTCTTATATAGATATTAGGTTAACCCTCCTAATCCAATTAGAATAGGGTTTTATTTAATTAATTAATTAAATACTTTTAATTAATTTATATCCTAATCTTTATTAGGATTGAGAGAGAGTACTGATATTATATTAATTCCTAAACTCCTTTAGAATTAAAATAATAATAATAATAATAATATTAATAAGACTCCTCTTATTAATTTATATTTAATATTTCTAAAATATTAAATAATAAACATTAAGCTATTTAATTTATTCTATCATCATAGATTAAATTAATTATACTTAATGCATTATTACTATCATGCCATTTTCTTCTTAAATAATTCTTCTTCCTTTTATGGTGTGACCCTTTAGGTTCTCCATATTAAACCGGTTGTGAATAAATCAATTAGAACAATTCTAATCTTATTTAAATAAACAAATTAAACTAATAATCTATTTAAATAAATAACATTTATTCTACAATAGGGATAAGCCTCCCTAGCGATCAACGACTTTCCAGATAATATAGATTTCAACATTAATCATAAAAGAACCTGTGAGTTAATAGTTACCGTACAATTCAATCCTTCCACCATACAATGTCCCAATTAAATATAAGACATGGATTTACTGTCAAGTCTTAATTTATTTAATCATATGTATTTCGATTAGAAAATGCACAACTCCAAATAATGCAAATTAGAAACCTCTTTCTAATTTCATTCTACCTTGGCCAAGGATTCCTGGGTTGTCATTTAACGAATCACATAGGACATATCTCCTCTTTTACTAGAGGTGGTAGATTCTTTATTGATCATTCATTATCTCCATATGTAACTCATTACACCCAAGCATACCCTATATATGCCTTAAAAGGCCTTAAGGAATTAGTCAAAGTATAATTTGTTACATACAAGATACTATGATGATCTTAAGTCCAAGGATCACATGTACTACTATCACATTAGGAATTCCTATTGACAGGCGAGTAAAACTCCATTAGGTATTCCATAGCGAGTCACGTTCAGTGAACTTATTCTCCAATAAGCACCTACATACTTGCTTTAGTGTCTCCACACAAATGACCATGAGATCAGTCATCCTCATCCAATGAGCAAGCAACATATGTACCAATCTATCCGGATTTACTAATCCCCTTTTTAGTAATCCCACGATTGGAAACTATTTTAGTTTTAAAGCTTTCTTAGAATTTAGATCTCATTAGCATGATCAACATCATGATTCTAAAAGCATTGCTTAAAACTATGGGTTATTTACATATTATAAAAACAGCACCATGTAGATAATTAAATGCCTTTTAATAAATAAATATTTTATTAATAAATAAATAAGATTGTTTACAAAGTATGTGCTTTATCATCATACATGATTGGCTTGTATGCACACTACTATCAATCTCCCACTTGCACTAAAGCCAATCGCCATAGTATCTCATACCCAACTTCTCTAAGTGACGATCAAACTGCTGTTGTGTTAAAGCTTTAGTAAATGGATCTGCAATGTTGTCTTGAGAGTCTACACGCTCCAAGGTGACGTCTCCTCTTTCAATGATCTCCCTGATCAAGTGAAATCTCCGCAACACGTGTTTAGATTTCTGATGAGACCTGGGTTCCTTAGCCTGTGCAACTGCTCCGGTGTTGTCACAGTATACGGAAACTGCTTCTCCTATGCTAGGAACCACACCAAGTTCAGTTATGAACTTCTTCATCCAAACAGCTTCCTTTGCAGCTTCACTTGCAGCTATATACTCTGCCTCTGTCACTGAATCAGCAACTGTTTTGCTGCTTGGAACTCTTCCAACTCACTGCACCTCCGTTCAAGGTAAACACATACCCTGAAATAGATTTACTGTCATCTTGGTCTGTTTGAAAACTTGAGTCCGTGAATCCCTCGAGTTTTAATTCAGACCCACCGTAGACAAGAAAAATATCTTTAGTCCTTCTCAAGTACTTTAGGATATTTTTCACTACCTTCCAGTGCTCTTCTCCTGGATTCGACTGGTATCTACTTGTTACACTAA
The DNA here is from genome assembly GCA_020205555.1 of Panax stipuleanatus. Lineage (NCBI taxonomy): Eukaryota > Viridiplantae > Streptophyta > Magnoliopsida > Apiales > Araliaceae > Panax > Panax stipuleanatus. Next base: position 129,010,373 of record CM035121.1, read on the forward strand.
GTGCGTGAGCAACATCCGGTCTAGTACATATCATACCGTACATGATAGATCCTATTGCAGAAGCATAAGGGATCTTACTCATACGGTCTCTCTCCTCAGGTGTCTTTGGGGCCTGTTTCTTGGAGAGATGTATTCCATGGCTCATCGGCATGAGACCTCTTTTGGAATCTTCCATGCTAAACCTCTTTAGCATTGTATCAATGTATGTTCCTTGGGATAAGCCGAGCATCCTTTTAGATCTATCTCTATAGATCTTTATCCCCAAAATATAGGATGCTTCACCCAAGTCCTTCATGGAGAAGTTTTTAGATAACCAGATTTTAATGGATTGTAACATAGGAATGTCATTCCCTATCAGTAATATATCATCAACATATAATACAAGGAATGATACTGCGCTCCCACTAACCTTCTTGTATACACATGGTTCATCCTCGTTTTTGATAAAATCAAACTCTTTGATTGTCTCATCAAAACGAATGTTCTATCTACGAGAAGCTTGCTTCAACCCATAAATGGATCGTTGTAGCTAACAGACTTGATTTGTTCCAACTTTTGAAATAAATCCCTCTGGCTGTGTCATATACACATCCTCCTCAAGTTTCCCATTGAGGAAGGCCGTTTTCACGTCCATCTGCCAGATCTCATAGTCGTTGTAAGCTGCAATCGCAAGCAAAATCCGAATGGACTTGAGCATGGCTACTGGTGAGAAGGTTTCATCATAGTCAACTCCTTGTCTTTGTTTGAAACCTTTTGCAACCAGTCGGGCCTTATAGGTCTCTACCTTTCCGTCTGCTCCAGTCTTTTTCCTAAAAACCCATTTACACCCAATAGGTTTAATACCTTCAGGTGGTGAAACCAAAGACCATACTTTGTTTTCATACATGGAGTCCATTTCAGATTTCATGGCTTCAAGCCATTTCCCTGAGTCTTTATTACTCATAGCCTGTTCGTAATTCAATGGATCATCATCATTCATGATGTGTACCTCATCGTCATCCTCTATAACGAATCCATACCTCTCAGGTATCTTCGGTACTCTTCCAGATTTACGAACATGGTGTGGTACAGTAGGTTCTTCTACTTGGTTAGGTACCTGACTTTGGTCCGTGGTAACTTGTGGTTCTTGAACTTCTTCAAAATATATCTTACTCCCACTGACCCCTTCATGGATAAACTCTTTCTCCAAGAAGGTAGCATGTTTCGCAACAAACACCTTTTGATCAGTTGGATGATAGAAATAATACCCTACGGTTTCTTTAGGGTATCCCACAAATCTACACTTATCGGATTTAGTCTGTAGCTTATCATTTTCAAACTTTTTGATATAAGCTGGACAACCCCAAGTCTTAACATGCTTAAGATTTGGTTTCCTCCCTTTCCACATCTCATATAGAGTCTTTGGGGCGGATTTGGTAGGTACCTTGTTAAGTAGGTATGCAGCCGTTTCTAGGGCATATCCCCAGAAGGAAATTGGAAGGTCGGTAAAACTCATCATGGATCGAACCATGTCCAACAGTGTTCGATTTCTCCTTTCAGATACTCCATTTAACTGTGGTGTACCTGGAGGAGTCCATTGTGAGATTATACCATTTTCTCTGAGACAATTGAGAAACTCACTGCTTAAGTATTCTCCACCTCGATCTGATCGAAGTATCTTAATACTCTTGCCCGTTTGTTTCTCTACTTCACTTCTGAACTCTTTGAACTTTTCAAATGATTCTGATTTGTATTTCATTAAATACACATATCCAAATCTTGAGTGATCATCAGTGAAAGTAATAAAATAAGAATACCCACACCGTGCACTTGTTGTCATAGGTCCACAAACGTCTGTGTGAATCAATGCCAACAACTCTGTAACTCGCTCCCCTTTTCCACTAAAAGGAGATTTAGTCATTTTACCCATGAGACAAGATTCACAAGTTGGATATGATTCATAATCAAATAGCTCGAGGAGCCCATCTTTATGCAACTTGGATAATCTTATTTCATTGATATGACCGAGTCTACAGTGCCACATATAGGTATAATTAATATCATCTAATTCCTTTTCTTAATTTGTTCAATTTGAAATATATTTTCTTGCAAGTCAAGTGTATAAAGTCCATTTCACAAATTTCCAATACCATATAAAACATCGTCTTTATAAATAGAACAACCATTGTTCTTTATAATAACGTCAAAACCTTCCATATCCAATACAGAAATTGAAATAATGTTTTTAATAATATTCGGAACATAATAACAATTATTAAGATAAATGGATTTGCCCGAAGGCATTGCTAAACAATAAGTTCCTACAGCTAATGCTGCAACTTTTGCTCCATTTCCCACTCGTAGGATCACCTCATCTTTGTTCAGCTTTCTACTTCTGACCAGTCCCTGCACAGTATTACATATGTGAGAACCACAGCCGGTATCCAATACCCAAGTAGAATTATAACTTTCAAAAAAATTAATTTCAATCATAAACAAACCTTGATTGGAAGTCGAAGCTTCTCCAAGCTTCTTCTCTACTAGAAACTTCTTGCAGTTTCTCTTCCAATGTCCCGGCTCATTGCAATGAAAGCACATTCCTTTAGCTGGTTCAGGTTTCTTTTGCTCCTTTTCTTTCCCTTTTCCCTTAGCCTTCTTAGATTTCTTCTTTTCAGAAGACACCTTGGGCCTCTTCCTTTTATTGGAAGAAACCACCATCAAGACATGGTTCTTCTTGGATGAGAAGTGACCTTCTGCAGTTTTTAGCATGTTAAGCAGCTCAGGTAAGCTGACATCTAGTTTATTCATGTGAAAATTAACCACAAACTGTGAGAAGGTCTCAGGGAGTGACTGCAAGACCAAGTCTTGACTCAACTCCCCATCCATGACGAACCCAAGCTGTCCAAGGCGTTCAATCAAATTGATTACCTTCAGAACATGAGTCTCGACGGCAGTGCCCTCGGTCATCCGAGATCGGAAGGGCTCCTTAGATATCTCATATCTAGCAGTCCTACTCTGTTCACCATACAACTCCTTGAGGTGAAGCAGCATAGCAGGAGCATCCATTTTTTCGTGCTGACGCTGAAGCTCGTTATTCATGGATGCGAGCATGATGCATTGAGCCACAGATGCATCATCTTGCCACTTATTGAAAGTGGCAATCTCTTCCTCAGAGGCTGTTTCTGAAACAGATTCAGGGATAGTGGAATTTAGGACATAAGAAATCTTTTCAGCAGTGAGAACAATTCTCAGATTTCTTAGCCAGTCCTCATAATTCGGGCCGGTAAGCTTATTTGCATCAAGTATGCTTCAGTAGTGAGATTAGTGATTTTGACATTTTTAAAATTCTGCATGTGAAAAAACAACATTTTAGCAAACATTCATTTTATTAACTTTGCATACCAAAATAAATTTAGGTCTTTATTTTAAATTGGTATCTCCCACTATTTTCATCAAACTATATTACCCTCACTCATATAGTTCGGCAACATCTAATTAAAGATTTGCTAGTGAGATTAAGGATCCCATTTCAAATGTATATAACCTTATGGATAGCACAACAAGCGATATACAAATAAATAGGTAGACAACTCTTGTCAATTACATCACCATGTAACTCCTTTTATTTTGCCTCTTAAATCATAATGGTCATGTGTGTGCACATCCGAACTAAAATGATTTAAGTTAAGTCCAGCCTAGCACTTCCATAAATTCAAAAAAGAAAAATTTTCGTCCTTGTGGATAGCACAACAAGACTAGATCGTTCAATTTTCTTGATAAGCATCAAATGTGATTAATTAACATCTTAAATATTCAATACTCGCCTTGTGGATAGCACAACAAACTCATATTAAATATTTAATACTCTATTAACTAATCATGCTAGAAGGCGACGTTCGATATTCCAAATATCATTTGAACGCTTCAGACTTAATATTATTTCTTTGAGGGGTTTGTTATTATTTGTCTCATCTTTTTAAGCGCGCATGCACATATATATATAAAATACGCGCCATTTTATTAAACATGCGAAGCATGTTTGTATAAAATATAATATATATAATATTTAGCATGCAATATAGAATACTATATTCTACCCGGATTGATTATGGACTTTTATTCTAGTTTGGTTCACTAGAGCCACCAAGTGAACCAAAAGGTCAAACCTAGGAGTGCAAGAATTTAAATTTTAAATGTAACTATTACATTTAAACCCGGGCTCCATACAAACGGGTCTTCACGCGCTCCTCGCTCCTTGGTCTCCAATTTCTTCAAAATAATTCTAACTATCTCTATTACATTAACTATTTAAAATTAAATAGAAACCTTGATCAGCAGTCAAGGGGAAGTACATAGAAAGGAGATAGAATTTACATCGAGAATAAAACTAGAGAAGACGAGGTACGCAGACCCCATTTTATAAAACCCATACATTCAAGCATTCATCCAAAATAAAATCCAATCACATTGGTCATAGTCCATAATCAACCCCATTTATTATCATGCACATCAACATATGCATAATAAATATCCATTCATCTCATGAATAACAATGCTATTCCATATATGGATCGATGTTATTTAATGGACAAAAGTTTTGCTAAATTTTATTTTTGAAACAAAATAAACTCTTTTATTTTAATCAAAAATAAATCCAAATTAAACTCCTTTAATTTTAGCATTCTGAAATCATATTTCAGATAAAATAAACTTCTTTATTTTAAAACTTTATCAATTAAATAAACAGTTTACTTAATTAATTAAAATCAATTTTCAGGGTCTGTCCAGGTACCGGCGCAGCTGCGCCAGTAATGAACTGGGCAGCTGCGCAGGTAGACGGAAGCAGCAGTTTTTGCAGACTGGCGCAGCTGCGCCAGTAATGAACTGGGCAGCTGCGCAGCTGCGCCGTTCGTCGCAGAAACTTGCAGAAAATGATTTTTGTCCAGAAAAACGATCCAATTCTCACATCAATTCATACATGGAATTATAAAATTGATAATTAGCACAAAGTTAGGCTTTGATACCACTGTTGGGTTTGTATGTAACGCAATCATGCAATCAAATCACATAAATAGGGCGGAAGCGTAAAAACTAGATTTTCAAAATTTATACAAACCCATAACCATGATCATGCTTTGTGCTTGTTATCAATAACAGAAAAGAGAGAACATGGAATTATACCTTTGAAGATCTAAGCTTCCTCAGGTACAAGTTCTACTCCTTTGATTCCTTTGATTCCTCTGATAGTGGCTCATTCCCTTAAATAATGTCAGCCACCCAAATGTTTGGCCTCTAACGGTGATCCACCAAGGAAGATGAAGAACTCAAGAAGATGGGTTATTGGCTTAACCCTTGTTTCTATCTCTATAGAATATGTGTACTCCCAACTCTTGGAAAGTTTCACATCCCTTATTTTTGATATAAGACTCTCTTATATAGATATTAGGTTAACCCTCCTAATCCAATTAGAATAGGGTTTTAATTAATTAATTAATTAATTACTTTTAATTAATTTATATCCTAATCTTTATTAGGATTGAGAGAGAGTACTGATATTATATTAATTCCTAAACTCCTTTAGAATTAAAATAATAATAATAATAATAATATTAATAAGACTCCTCTTATTAATTTATATTTAATATTTCTAAAATATTAAATAATAAACATTAAGCTATTTAATTTATTCTATCATCATAGATTAAATTAATTATACTTAATGCATTATTACTATCATGCCATTTTCTTCTTAAATAATTCTTCTTCCTTTTATGGTGTGACCCTTTAGGTTCTCCATATTAAACCGGTTGTGAATAAATCAATTAGAACAATTCTAATCTTATTTAAATAAACAAATTAAACTAATAATCTATTTAAATAAATAACATTTATTCTACAATAGGGATAAGCCTCCCTAGCGATCAACGACTTTCCAGATAATATAGATTTCAACATTAATCATAAAAGAACCTGTGAGTTAATAGTTACCGTACAATTCAATCCTTCCACCATACAATGTCCCAATTAAATATAAGACATGGATTTACTGTCAAGTCTTAATTTATTTAATCATATGTATTTCGATTAGAAAATGCACAACTCCAAATAATGCAAATTAGAAAACCTCTTTCTAATTACATTCTACCTTGGCCAAGGATTCCTGGGTTGTCATTTAACGAATCACATAGGACATATCTCCTCTTTTACTAGAGGTGGTAGATTCTTTATTGATCATTCATTATCTCCATATGTAACTCATTACACCCAAGCATACCCTATATATGCCTTAAAAGGCCTTAAGGAATTAGTCAAAGTATAATTTGTTACATACAAGATACTATGATGATCTCAAGTCCAAGGATCACATGCACTACTATCACATTAGGAATTCCTATTGACAGGCGAGTAAAACTCCATTAGGTATTCCATAGCGAGTCACGTTCAATGAACTTATTCTTCAATAAGCACCTACATACTTGTTTTAGTGTCTCCACACAAATGACCATGAGATTAGTCATCCTCATCCAATGAGCAAGCAACATATGTACCAATCTATCCAGATTTACTAATCCCCTTTTTAGTAATCCCACGATTGGGAACTATTTTAGTTTTAAAGCTTTCTAAGAATTTAGATCTCATTAGCATGATCAACATCATGATTCTAAAAACATTGCTTAAAACTATGGGTTATTTACATATTATAAAAACAGCACCATGTAGATAATTAAATGCCTTTAATAAATAAATATTTTATTAATAAATAAATAAGATTGTTTACAAAGTATGTGCTTTATCATCATACATGATTGGCTTGTATGCACACTACTATCAGGTATCGACTCAACACTGATATAGAATCCACTGACATTAACCCCATTGAAAGTATCGGCTCAACCCTGATACAGAATCCACTGGTATTTACCCAAGTGAAGGTATAAGCTCAACCCCGATGTAGAATCCACTGGCATTAACCTCAGTGAAGGTATCGGCTCAACCCAAATGATGAATCTATTGAATACAACCCGAAGAAGGTGTCGGCAGTGCCCGACAACATTCTCACAATTTTTATTATAATAACGAAGAATTTTAAGTCACTTTGTAAATAGATATATCAATTATGAATGATATTGAAAACTTTGTGACATATGGTGATTGAGTGAGTAATTAAATAATAAGTGTGTTATGAGAATTTAATAGGAAGTCCCTCTTAAGAAATAATTAAAGTAGTGGACTAGCCTAAGAATGTTAATAATCAAGAAAGTTGATTAAGATGATGAACCCTAATTGAATATTCAATTTACTTGTATGTGGCAAGTCTAATTGGGTTATGAAAGTAAAGTGGAATTCTTGATTTATGGGTATGTGTAATAGTCCAAGTAGTAAGTGATACTAGTGGGCTAGCCCAATTAAATGATTAATTAAGCCCACTAATTTTATTAGAAGATATACTTTAATGGCATTAGTTAAATTAATTAACTTAGCCCAACATGTGGAATAATAAATAGTAGCCCAAGTAATGTATAAATAAACTTGACTACTAATAGCCCAATTTAATTAATTGTAAGCCCAAACATTAATTAAAGAGGCCCAAACTTTGGTCCATAAAGGAAAGGACATTAAATTATCAAAGTAAGTATATAACACAATAAAAATAAATCAATAATGGGAGAAATGGGGGTGTATGGTCGGCCACTAAGGGGCATAATGGGGAAGATTGGAAATTTTTGTTAAGCTTGTCCAATATCTTGGATATAATCTTTTGAAACCAACACCCAATGACATATGTCATCTTCCTAGCATGTCTAACACTTGTGTTTAGTGACTAAGCAACCAAGTAATGATTAGGGGAGAGAGTTAGTGGAAGCATGCTTACACTTTCAATTATACCAATTCCACTAACTTCATTTCATTTGCATACTTACACTTCAAAGCTCCTTAGTTAGAGAAAAAGATATTTGAGAGAGAAAAAGAGAGAGAATTTTGGCCATAACAAGGAGGAAGAAGAGGGCCTTGAGCTTCATGCATGCTAAGTTTCTAAACTACTTTGGAAAGACAAGAAAGATAGGCAAGAAGAACTAGGTATTGATTCTCATTATTCTCATGTTTTGATTTATTATTTGTTGGGTTTTTGATGAAACAAAGAGTCTTAAGTTTGATTTTTGAAAAACTCTTCATTTATATGTGTATAAATGTTTTATATGATGATCAAAACATTTTTTTTAAGTTGAATGTAAGATCAAAAGAGACATTGGTACCAAATGGGTAGAGAAAGGCACATGCATGCATGCACTAGGTAATTTTATGATAGATTCTTATGATGCAAGTTGGATATGGTTGATATCAAGATTAGAGTGTTAGATCTTGAGTTTAACAAATGAGACTTGTGGATTTATATGAGTTCATGTGATGAGATTTGGAAAAAGATGTCGGATGGATTTTTGAAGGAATTTTTATTTAACTAGTATGCTATAACATGTGCAGGTTGGAATCTACAAGTGATATTTGAGGTTTTCTTTCTCGGTATGCTAGATACATGATTTAAGGGCTAAACCCCTTTAGAATCACTCAAATATGTTTTAAAATGAGCAAGATATGAATTAAATCCCAAACTACCCAACTGTTGAGAACATGATACTGATCAATCACTTTTGGACTATTTTTGGTAACGAAAACAAACTCAAATTTGGTGTTTGATATATGAAAAATGTAGTTCGGGAAAATACAAATCCAACGATATCAAATGGATCCAAATCCAAGTTGTAGATTTTAAGATATGAGCGTTTCCGTAAAGGAACCCAAATTTAGGAAAACGAACTAACTGTTATGAATGTCCTTGCGGATCAGTCTACTTTGACACTGATTTTCTGGACCTAAACAGAACAGAATCTGATGTTTGATAAATGAAAATTGGAATTCGGGATAATACGAATCCAACGCCTCCTACGAAACCAAAATTCGAGCTGTAAACTTCGTTCTACAAGCGTTTCCGTGAAGGACCCCAAATCTAAATATTTTGGACGAAAATTTGAGTATCATTATGAAGCGAAATGAAAGTAAGTTATTATAATAAATAACTTTAAAGCCACTAATGGGCTAGTAAGTTAATTACATATGAAATGAAATGTAACTAATTATTTAATTATTATTTAAATGATGTTAAGTAATAATTAAAATGAGTTGGTGTTAATGAGATAACTACTTATTATTTAATTAAGATTAAATAATAAATTGAGTTAATAAATTAATTAATTATTATTTAATTAATATTAAATAATGATTAATGAGTAATTAAGTAAGATTAAGTGATAATGAAGTAATTACTTACTTACTTTGACATGAAAGTTTATAGAATTAATTATTTATTATTTGAATAATAAATAAAGATGAATGTTAATTAATTATCCTTTTAATAATAATAAGGAATGATTAAAGAAGAATGAAGTGAATAAATCAAATATTATTTATTCAAAGATGAGGGAGTTATTAATTATTATTTAAAGACAAATAATAATTTAATTATCCATTATTTAATTAACATTAAATAATGATGAGTTATAATTGGTTATTAGTAAGTAATAACTAAAGGTAAATAGTTAATTACTATTTAACTAATATTAAATAGTAATCAAAGGAAGAAGGAGTTAACAATTGAACAAAATTAAATAACTCCTTAATTAAACAATTACAATAAATTGTTTAAAGATCTAATGAGTGTTTATCACTTAAGAGAAGCCTTATTAACTATTAATCCTTAACCAAGATCAATTGAATATCTTATAGGATTAATGATAGTACATTTGATGTATGTACCTGGTGATTGTATTATTGGTTAGATAATAATACGAGTAAGCGTATTGATGAACAAATATATGCAGTACTAATTGACAGATCTACCTTATCAATGATAGGTCATCCAAAGATTGTTAATTAAAGCTAGAAAGTTGTAGCTCGCTGATAAGACAAGTTTTCTAATTCAAACTTGAGTTATTATTTTCAAGAATGCACTTGGTGCAATTTGAATTCCTGTTCTACCATATGTTGAACTGCTTATGAGATGGATCTATGCTAGTTGTGTCAGCTAGATCAAGCATGTTTAAAATTTGTTAATTCAAATTCATTTATAAGATGGATCTATGCTAGTTATGTCAGCTAGATCAAGCATGTTTAAAATTTGTTAATTCAAATTCGTTTATGAGATGGATCTATGCTAGTTGTGTCAGCTAGATCAAGTATGTTTAACATTGCTTATGAGATGGATCTACTGCTAGTTGTGTAAGCTAGATCAAGCATGTTTAAAATTTGTTCAATCAAATTCGTTTTAAAGAAATGTGCCTATTTTATTGATTTGATAAGGACTCTTGACTGAGAAAAGAATGTTATTTAGGCATCGTATTGGAAACAATTATTGATGTCTAGTAAGTGTTTATGCATTATACACCGGGTACGAAAGGCTGATCCCCTTGACTACCAAACCTTAAAGAACCAATTTAAATACTGACAACCTTTGCAGATGTTCATGGTCACGTTGGACCACTCAGTATCTATGGTTCATGGTCATGGTGGACCACTCCGAACCTATTATTCAAATATTCGAATAATAAGAAAGTAATTCATGTTCTTCTACAATTATATTCTATTGTTGAATATTGAGCGATAAATTCATTTCTATCATGATATATCTTCTTGTGTTTTTACTTGCTAAGTAAATTTGTTGCTTACTCTTGCTATATCATAACATTTATTTTAGCTAAGCCAGGATCGCCTAAGAGAGACAAAGGAAAGGACAAGGCTCAGGAGTAGTTTGTTATGAACTAAGAAAGTATTTAGTTTAAATATTTGATGTAATCCTTTTGTAATATTAAGGGTATGTTTTATGTTGAGCTTGAGACCTTGGGATTTATGATGAAGACTATATATTAATGAACAACGTATGTTTACTATTTCGCAATAGTCTTAGAATATTTATGTTGATGATGGATCGTGAGCACCGAATCCGAGGTAAGAGGACCCGGGTTTGGGGGCGTCACAGGTTGGTATCAAAGTTGTTGGTTATAAACTTTAAGAATGCGAAACCTAGGTTATAACCTTAGAAAAAAACTCGTATAGAGTATGTTAAGTGATGAATTATAGGAAATTCATCATAGTTTTAGCTGTACTTAATAAAATATCATTTCATTTTATCAATGAATATATTTTATTGTGGTACTGATGATGTTGTTTATTGTGGTATAGGATGTCAGAAGAGAGCTATGGTAGCCATACCGTGGAGCAGCCAGTATAGCAGGAGGTTCCAGGGTAATCCACACAGGATAGCCATGTTGGAGACCTACTGGGTAAAAATGCAGAGCTAAAGACTAGGGTGTAAGAGCTGGAGGTGGAGAATAACACTTTCTAGAACACCGAACAGGAGTATAAAGATGTCGCATATCAGGCATTAGAACATGTGGATGTGCTGAAGGCTAAAGTGATCTTATTGGAGTTTCAGCTAGGCGAGCGGACGTTGGAGAATCAAGTGCTGAGGTTTGAATTTGATCTGGAGATTTCTGATAAGATCAGAATCGAGGAAGCATGGATAAGAGTAGCCAATAGGGTGGACCATCTGGAGTTACTTTTAGAAGAGAAGGACGTCAGACTAGAGTCTTTGGGACGAGCATTGGATGCAGCATATGCAGGTCCTAGTGTTGGTCAGGTGAGATCGCGGTATGAAACTGGAGAGTCTGGCTGATCAGTGCGACGCCATGTGATGGGAGATGCATTGCAGGAGCAGGAGCATGCCCGAGGGACACCTAGCAACCAGTGAGGCGATGGTTGGTGGTATTGAGGCAGTAGTACCCTTTTTGTTGGTAGGGATTAATTTAAGCATGATGTAAACCTCTAGCTGTGAGAGGTCGTATGCAAATATGATGTCCCCCCATCTTGTGTGTAGGGGAGTATACCTTTCGATGGATTCCATGTCTAGTTGTTTAGAATGTGATAGTTGGTATTTGTGGAAATATACCAGACATGTATGTCACCAAAACATTTGGTTTATGAATATCAGTGTGCTTTTATGACTAAATGTTTAGTTACATAGATAAATCTTGTGAATGAAGATAGTAAGTATCTATGTGATTATTGAAAGTTTTATTTAGCTGAAAGGAATGTTTCAGCAGGCTGAAATGATTGTTCGGCAAGCTGAGCATGATGAAAATGTGATTAGTAAAGTTAAAATTATGTGTTGTATTTTAAAGACTTATAACATATAATGAAACTCGAAGTGATAATGAAAGATGTTGTTTAAACCAGATAATGTCGCCTAGATGCCAAACCCGTTATCAGAGGGAGCAAGCTGACTCTGTGGAGAACTTCGCTGACATGATAGCTCAGGCTATGCAGACTCGTGCAACTGTAGCAAGGAATCAAGTGGATAATAGATTAGGCAATTTTAAAGATTTTAAGGCTGTGGGGTTAGTGGAACCACGGACCCCATAGAAGCTCTAACATGGGTGAAGGAGATGGAAAAGGCCTTTATCATTGCTAGGATAGCTGAAGAGCAAAAGACGGCTTTTGCTACCTACTTGATGAAAGGTGAGGCTAATCACTAGTGGGAGACAAACCAAGCTAGAGCAGGGACAGAGATAGTGGCATGGACAAGATTTAAGGAGTTGTTCTTTGAGAATTATTTCTTGGAGGCCACGCAAGCTAGGATGGAGGTGAAGTTTCTGGAATTGAAGCAAGAGAATATAACGGTTGAAGAATACGAAGCTAAGTTTAATAAGCTAGCCAGATTTGCACCTCATCAGGTGGAAACTGAAGTGCGGAAGGCACGATGGTTTGAAAATGGACTGAGGCCATGGATTCATAGCAAGGTTGCAGTGCTAAAAATTCTTACGTTTTTGGCATTGCTAGAAAAAGCCATTATTACAGAGGGTAGTAATGAGGTTGTACCAAGATTCAACCGAGAGAAGAACAAGAAAAAGATTAAAGGTGGACACCAGAATGCCAGCAATGGAGTCAGTGACAGTAAAAAGCGTAAGTGGAATAGTGGTAATGACTCAGGAACGCAACAAGGGAGTACACCACAAAAGAAGCCAGCATATAGTAAGTGTGGAAGATATCACTCTGGGGAGTGTATGAAGCCAAAAACTGTATGTTTTAACTGTGGCCAGCTAGGACATATCGCACCAAAATGTCCTAACCCAAGGAAGGAAGGGCTGTTATTCTCGTGGAGGATCGGGACATCGTTATAGGGACTGTCCATCTAAGAAGAGTACTGACGGGGGAAGTGGAAACAAGAACGGTACACCAAAGTTAACAATTGGAGGGCCAACACATCAGAGTAAGCCAACGGCCCGAACTTTTAACATGATTGTGCAGGACGCAGTTGTATCAAAGGAGGTGGTGTCAGGTATAATTTCGATCAATAATATAAATGCTTATGTATTGTTTGATTCGGGAGCTACCTGTTCTTTTGTGTCTGATGAATTTGCTAGAAGATTAAACTTACCTTGTGAAAATCTAAAGAACCCTATGAACATAGAAGTTGCAAACAAAGAAGTGATCCCTGTAGAGTTTATCCATAACAATTGTGGTGTGGAAATAAGGGGACATAAGTTAAGCATAAATTTGATTCCGATACGCTTAGGGGAGTTTGATGTTATCCTAGGGATGGATTGGTTGTTTAACCATAAGGCAGTTATAGATTTCCAGAAAAAGAGCATACACCTTAAGACCCCAAATAAGTCAAAGGTTGTATTTTATGGTAGTAAGTTGCCAAGATAAACGAGTTGTCTGATGATGATGCAGGCCAAGAGAATGTTACGAAAGGGATGTGAAGGTTATTTGGCTCATGTAGTGGATACACGGGTGGTGAATTCGGACATGGGGCATATATTTATAGTGAATGAGTTTCGGGATGTCTTTCCAGAAGAACTTCAGGGACTTCCGCCAGACAGAGAGATAGAGTTTGTGATTGATTTAGTACCGGGGACAGGGCCGATATCGAAAGCACCGTATCAAATGGATCCGGTAGAAATGAAAGAATTGTTGCTCCAGCTATAAGAGCTGTTGAACAAGAAGTACATCCAACCCAGTGTGTCTCCGTGGGGAGCACCTATGCTGTTGTAAAGAAGAAAGATGGCTCGATGAGACTATGTATGGACTATAGAGAGTTAAATAAGATGACAATCAAGAACAAATATCCGTTACCAAGAATAGACGATCTGTTTGACTAACTTAAAGGAGCGAGGTGTTTTTCTAAGATTGACCTAAGGACTGGTTACCATCAATTGAAATTAAGGACGGAGGATGTACCAAAGACAGCATTTAGGACTCATTACGGTCATTATGAGTTCCTAGTAATGTCGTTTGGACTGACGAACGCACCAGCTGCTTTTGTGGACTTGATGAATAGAGTATTTCGATCGTACTTGGATAAATTTTTGGTGGTGTTCATTGACGATATTCTGGTATATTCAAAGACTGAGGAGGAACATGAAGAACATTTAAGGATAGTACTGGAGACGTTAAGAAAGGAGAAGCTTTATGCAAAATTTTCAAAATGTGAGTTTTGGTTGAAGAAGGTTCAATTTTTGGGACATGTCATCGACGACAAGGGAATTTTTGTTGATCCAGCAAAAGTAGAAGTGGTGAGAAATTGGGCACAACCGAAGTCACCGAGAGAGATCAGAAGTTTCTTGGGATTGGCAGGATATTACAGGAGATTTATTCAAGATTTCTCGAAGATAGCAACACCATTGACTAATCTGACAAGGAAGACTGTTAAGTATGTGTGGACAGAGAAATGTGAATAGAGTTTTCAGGAATTGAAGAAAAGATTAAGTGAAGCACCTGTGTTGTCTCTACCAGATAGCACGGGGGGTTTTACCATGTATAGTGATGCGTCACATAAGGGACTAGGTTGCATTTTAATGCAGAATGGTAAAGTCATTGCGTATGTATTTCAACAATTTAAGGACTATGAGAAGGGATACCCTACCCATGATCTGGAATTGGTTGCGATAGTGTTTGCCCTTAAGATTTGGAGACATTATCTCTACGGAGAAAAGTGTGAGGTATACACAGACCACAAAAGCCTGAAGTATATCTTCACACAGAAAGAGTTAAACATGAGGTAGAGGAGATGGTTAGAATTGATCAAGGACTATGATTGTGATATCCTATATCATCTAGGAAAGGCCAATGTAGTGGCAGACGCTTTAAGCAGAAAGAGGCAAGAAAGATTGTTCGTATTGACAGAACAAGAAGAATTAGTTAGAGAAATGGAGAAAATGGAGTTGGAGTTGAAAAATCCAAGGAATTCAGATACATTAGTAGAAACGGAAGCAAGTCCGACTTTACTCAACAAGGTGAAGGAGGCCCAAGAAAATGATGAGGAATGTGTTGACCTCGCGAAACGATTAACTGAAGGTGAGCAATTAAAGTACAAAATTGACAGCACTGGATTGCTAAGATTTGAAGGGAGGATTTGGGTACCCGCGGTGCCCGAATTAAGAGAAGAGATTCTGTAAGAGGCCCATACTACGAGGTATTTAATACATCCAGGAAGCACCAAGATGTATCAAGATTTGCGCCAATAATATTGATGGCCTAATATGAAGAGAGAGGTTGCAGAATGCGTCACTAGATGTTTAACTTGTCAGAGAGTTAAAGTAGAGCATCAACGACCAAGTGGACTGTTACAGCCATTGGAAATTCCAGAATGGAAATGGGAGCACGTCACAATGGATTTTGTGGTAGGACTTCCAGCAACACAGAAAGGTTATGACGACATATGGATGATTGTTGATCATCTCATAAAGTCAGCACACTTTTTGACGATCAGGATCAGGTATACTTTGGATCAGTTGGCTAAGTTGTATATTAAGAAAATAATTTCGAGACATGGAGTGCCAGTATCAATTGTGTTTGATAGGGATCTGCGCTTCACGTCTAACTTTTGGAGGAGCCTTCAAGAAAGAATTAGGACACTAGCTAAGGTTGAGTACCGTATATCATCCACAGACTGACGGGCAAAGCGAGAGAACGATTCAAACGCTAGAAGATATGCTCAGGGCCTGTGTGATGGACTTCAGAGGAAGCTGGGAAGATCACCTTCCATTGGTAGAGTTTGCATATAATAATAGTTATCATGCAAGCATTAGGATGCCCCCATACGAAGCCCTGTATGGAAGAAAGTGCAGAATAACCTTGTGTTGGGACGAGGTAGGTGAACGACGACTGTTGGGACCAGAGTTGGTACAGCAGACCGTGGAGATCATCAAGGTGATAAGAGCTTGGTTAGTAGCAGCTCAAGATCGGTAAAAGAAATAAGCGGACATTCATCCCAAGAAAAGAGACTTCAAAGTGGGAAGTTATGCATTCCTGAAAGTATCTCCCTGGAGGGGGAAGATAAGATTTAAAAAGAAAGGCAAATTGAGTCCGAGATTTATTGAACCATTCGAGATATTGAAGAAGATAGGTGAAGTGGCGTACGAGATAACTTTACCCCCTGAACTCTAACATATTCATAACGTATTTCATGTGTCAGTGTTGCGACCATATAAACCTAATTACAAGCATGTGATATAGTACGAGCCGATTCAAGTCGAGAAGGACTTATCATATGAAGAAATTCCTACAGAAATTTTAGATAGGAAAGAGCAGAGGTTAAGAAATAGGGTTATACATTCAGTCAAAGTTCTGTGGAGGAACCGCAACGCAGAAGAAGCTACGTGGGAACTCGAGGAAAAGATGAGGGAGAGTTATCCGAATCTTTTTGAGTAACCTGAGGTGGAATTTCGGGGACGAAATTCTTATAAAGAGGGGAGAATATAATAACCAAGAATTTCAAGTCACTTTGTAAATAGATATATCAATTATGAATGATATTGAAAACTTTGTGACATATGGTGATTGAGTGAGTAATTAAATAACAAGTGTGTTATGAGAATTTAATAGGAAGTCCCTCTTATGAAATAATTAAAAGTAATGGACTAGCCTAAGAATGTTAATAATCAAGGAAGTTGATTAAGATGATAAACCCTAATTGAATATTCAATTTACTTGTAGGTGGCAAGTCTAATTGGGTTATGAAAGTAAAGTGGAATTCTTGATTTATGGGTATGTGTAATAGTCCAAGTAGTAAGTGATACTAGTGGGCTAGTCGAATTGGATGATTAATCAAGCCCACTAATTTTATTAGAAGATATACTTTAATGGCATTAGTTAAATTAATTAACTTAGCCCAACATGTGGAATAATAAATAGTAGCCCAAGTAATGTATAAATAAACTTGACTACTAATAGCCCAATTTAATTAATTTTAAGCCCAAACATTAATTAAAGAGGCCCAAACTTTGGTCCATAAAGGAAAGGATATTAAATCATTAAAGAAAGTATATAACACAATAAAAATAAATCTATAATAGGAGAAATGGGGGTGAATGGCCGGCCACTAAGGGGCATAATGGGGAGGATTTCAAATTTTTGTGAAGCTTGTCCAATATCTTGGATATAATCTTTTAAAACCAACACCCATGACATATGTCATCTTCCTAGCATGTCCAACACTTGTGTTTAGTGACTAAGCAACCAAGTAATGATTAGGGGAGAGAGTTAGTGGAAGCATGCTTACACTTTCAATTATACCAATTCCACTAACTTCATTTAATTTGCATACTTACACTTCAAAACTCCTTGGTTAGAGAAAAAGATATTTGAGAGAGAAAAAGAGAGAGAATTTTGGCCATAACAAGGAGGAAGAAGAGGGCCTTGAGCTTCATGCATGCTAAGTTTCTAAACTACTTTGGAAAGACAAGAAAGATAGCAAGAAGAACTAGGTATTAATTCTCATCATTCTCATGTTTTGATTTATTATTTATTGGGTTTTTGATGAAACAAAGAGTCTTAAGTTTGATGTTTGAAAAACTCTTCATTTATATGTGTATAAATGTTTTATATGATGATCAAAACATTTTTTTAAGTTGAATGTAAGATCAAAAGAGAGATTTGTACCAAATGGGTAGAGAAAGGCACATGTATGCATGCACTAGGTAATTTTATGATAGATTCTTGTGATGCAAGTTGGATATGGTTGATATCAAGATTAGAGTGTTAGATATTAATTTTAACAAATGAGATTTGTGGATTTATATGAGTTCATGTGATGAGATTTGGAAAAAGATGTTGGATGGATTTTTGAAGGAATTTTTATTTAACTAGTATGCTATAACATGTGCATATTGGAATCTACAAGTGATATTTGAGGTTTTCTTTTTTGGTATGCTAGGTGCATGATTTAAGGGCTAAACCCCTTTGGAATCACTTAAATATGTTTTAAAATGAGCAAGATATGAATTAAATCCCAAACTACCCAACTGTTGAGAACAGGCTACTGATCAGTCACTTTTGGACTATTTTCGGTAACTAAAACAAGCTCAAATTTGGTGTTTGATATATGAAAAATGTATTTCGGTAAAATACAAATCCAACGATACCAAATGGATCCAAATCCGAGTTGTTGATCTCAAGATATGAGCGTTTCCGTAAAGGAACCCAAATTTGAAAAACGAACTAACTGTTATGAATGTCCTTGCGGATCAGTCCACTTTGACACTGATTCCGGGACCTAAACAGAACAGAATCTGATATTTGATAAATGGAAATTGTAATTTGAGATAATACGAATCCAACGCCTCCTACGGAACCAAAATCCAAGCTGTAGACTTCGTTCTACAAGCGTTTCCGTGAAGGACCCCAAATCTAAAAATTTTGGGCGAAAATTTGAGTATCATTATGAAGCGAAATGAAAGTATGTTATTATAATAAATAACTTTAAAGCCACTAATGGGCTAGTAAGTTAATTACATATGAAATGAAATGTAACTAATTATTTAATTATTATTTAAATGATGTTAAGTAATAATTAAAATGAGTTGGTGTTAATGAGATAACTACTTATTATTTAATTAAGATTAAATAATAAATTGAGTTAATCAATTAATTAATTATTATTTAATTAATATTAAATAATGATTAAAGAGTAATTAAGTAAGATTAAGTGATAATGAAGTAATTACTTACTTACTTTGACATGAAAGTTTATAGAATTAATTATTTATTATTTGAATAATAAATAAAGATGAATGTTAATTAATTATCCTTTTAATAATAATAAGGAAAGATTAAAGAAGAATGAAGTGAATAAATCAAATATTATTTATTCAAAGATGAGGGAGTTATTAATTATTATTTAAAGACAAATAATTATTTAATTGTCCATTATTTAATTAACATTAAATAATGAGGAGTTATAATTGGTTATTAGTAAGTAATAACTAAATGTAAATAGTTAATTACTATTTAACTTATATTAAAAAGTAATCAAAGGAAGAGGGAGTTAACAATTGAACGAAATTAAATAACTCCTTAATTAAATAATTAAAATAAATTGTTTAAAGATCTAATGAGTGTTTATCACTTAAGAGAAGCCTTATTAACTATTAATCCTTAACCAAGATCAATTGAATATCTTATAGGATTAATGATAGTACATTTGATGTATGTACCTGATGATTGTATTATTGGTTAGATAATAATACGAGTAAGCGTATTGATGAACAAATATACGCAGACAGATCTACCTTATTAATGATAGGTCATCCAAATATTGTTAATTAAAGCTAGAAAGTTGTAGCTCGCTGAACAGGCAAGTTTTCTAATTCAAACTCGAGTTATTGTTTTCAAGAATGCACTTGGTGCAAATTGAATTCATGTTCTACTATATGTTGAACTGCTTATGAGATGGATCTATGTTAGTTGTGTCAGCTAGATCAAGCATGTTTAAAATTTATTAATTCAAATTCATTTATGAGATGGATCTATGCTAGTTGTGTCAGCTAGATCAAGTATGTTTAACATTTCTTATGAGATGGATCTATGCTAGTTGTGTCAGCTAGATCAAGCATTTTTAAAATTTGTTAATTCAAATTCGTTTATGAGATGGATCTAAGCTAGTTCTGTCAGCTAGATCAAGTATGTTTAACATTGCTTATAAGATGGATCTATGCTAGTTGTGTCAGCTAGATCAAGCATGTTTAAAATTTGTTAAATCAAATTCGTTCTAAAGAGCTGTGCCTATTTAATTGATTTGATAAGGACTCTTAACGGAGAAAAGAATGTTATAGAGGCATCATATTGGAAACAATTATTGCTGTCTAGTAAGTGTTTATGCATAATACACCAAGTACGAAAGGCTGATCCCCTTGACTACCAAACCTTAAAGGACCAGTTTAAATACTGACACCCCTTTGCAGATGTTCATGGTCACGTTAGACCACTCAGTATCTATGGTTCATGGTTATGGTGGACCACTCTGAACCTATCAGTATCTACGGTTCATGGTCATGGTGGACCACTCTGAACCTATCAGTATCTATGGTTCATGGTCATGGTGGACCACTCCAAACCTATTATTCAAATATTTGAATAATAAGAAAGTAATTCATGTTCTTCTACAATCATATTCTATTGTTGAACATTGAGCGATAAATTCATTTCTATCATGATATATCTTCTTGTGTTTTTACTTGCTAAGCAAATTTGTTGCTACTCTTGCTATATCATGACATTTATTTCAGCTAAGCCAGGATCGTCTGAGAGAGACAAAGGAAAGGACAAGGCTCAGGAGTAGTTTGTTATGAACTAAGAAAGTATTTAGTTTAAATATTTGATGTAAACCTGTTGTAATATTAAGGGTATGTTTTATGTTGAGGTTGAGACCTTGGGATTTATGATGAAGACTTTATATTAATGAATAACGTATGTTTATTATTCCGCAATAGTCTTAGAATGTTTATGTTGATGATGGATCGTGAGCATCGAATCCAAGGTAAGAGGACCCAGGTTTGGGGGCATCACACTTATCTTCCCCAGCAGGTAGGAATAACCCTTTTTTAATCTAAATCACACATTTTATTGCATATTTTACACATGACATTGCATAATTAGATATACCTTGTCATGCATCTTCGTGTCTAGTAATCTTTTTCGTGTTCATTCTATTGCATTGCATAAACATAACAAAGATGGGCATCTGTAGACACTCAAAATTTTGCTTTCGTTAGACTAACTTTTCAGGAAGGTAAAAGCAGAAATTCACTTCGGAGACAACCTCGAGGTAGGGCAAAGACATCTTTACACCCTAGAGACAACCCCATCGAGAACGAAAAGTGCCAACGATGCCCAGACACGAAGCGGACCGAACGAGGATCGCAAAGCTGAGAAAGTGGCCATAAAAAGTCATCGCGACAATCATTGAACTGTGTGCTATCAAGACGAGCCGATTGACGACCCTCAAAAATTGGAAGATACCTTTCAGCTTACTGCATCATCTTCCCGGACTCCAATTTTGTCTGACTCGACTTTATTTCGTAGCCTTCCGCAAGGACTTTCTGGGATTTTTGGGTACGGAGCTCAACCTTCACCAAACTAAGACCTAAGGCACAAAGTTTGAGGCAACCAGACCCATGGGGCCCAGCCTCAGGTGCACCTACTCCAACCATAAGTACACCTGCGGCTACCCCTGGAGGTCTATATCAGCAGCCAGCAGCTTATTTACATAGAAAAATTGAAAGAAGTTAGAGAGAAAAAGAGATCCTAAAGAGAGAAACCCTCGGGTTTGAGCATTTCTTCACAATTTTGAGTTGTTTAAGCTTAGATCTTGTATACTTTTAGTGTCTAGAGCAACATATAGTGATCTCGGGCCATAAGAAGCTTGTTCACGTGTCCCCCAAGGTGGCAAACGCTTATTTTAGGCACTTTCTTTGTAAATCTTTGTTCAATATACTAGATTTATGTTATATATTGCTTGAATCTAGTTAAACTTGTTGTTTTTTATGTATGTTGTGTAGTAGTTAGTAGATCTTGAGTTTCTACCGGTTATATTGGGCATATTATGTTGTAAATCAAGTCTGGAGGTTAGATCTACATATATCTCAGCCGAATCTAGCCTTTTAAGTGATTATTAAGCATGAAGTTTTAACCTGTATGCTAGATCGATTTAGATTCATGATAGATCTACGTGTTTTACTGCTTTTGGTCAGTCCCGGTCACTCCATAGAGCCCTAGGTCTATATATCGAGACGAGGGGGTCCGAAATGGCTTTAAATGGTTAATTCAACCGATGAAATCACCTAATATCAAGTCTAGGACGTTGTGCATACATAATTAAGTATAATAATGTGAGCCTACGAATCCCGGTGTTGACATCCAATGATCGAATCTTGACTTGATTCCCACGACGGACGTTTCATTTTCAATGTAATGTTTAAATAATGCGAAATCATTGTATATGTAATGTTTGGATCATTAAAACGAATTCGAGGGGTTAGTACTGAGAGTTCGGATTCAAGATCCCGTGATAGTAAAAACTTTTATTGTGGGTCCTCAGATTCATCGATATGGCTTACATGCCCGATGATGATCCGACCCTTTTTGGGGCTTTCTAACATGCATTTTCACTAAAATGATTTTCAAGTAAAACCATAAAGAGCTTTCATGAAGAATAAATCGTTTCGGGGTAGATCACCTTATAAATGTAAAGATAATAAAAGAAAGTATCAAAATACTCAATTCCTAGTCGGGCGAAGGATTTGAAAACCCTTTTTTAAAACACTAATATAAATTTCCATATCTTGTTTAAAATAAACTTTTTGTTATATCAAATCCTTCGTACTTAGGTGCAAAAGAGGTACAACACTAGTTTCAACCAACACAGATAAAGCCTAAAAACATAAAATAAAAGCACTAAGCACAATAAACACACACGCACACACACACTTTTTATGCATAGGAAATCAATAAGATGCGGTAACCGTATTTTCACGGAAGTCGGGGGGTGCCTAACACCTTCCTCTTGCTTAAGCTAGCCCCCGAATTCTAAGAGTCTTGGTTTCAGACCAATGCTACGGAGTCACCTATTGGACCATATTGCGAAAACTTTCAAAATTCGGATGAGTTGGATCCATTTAAATCATGCCAACTGGCGGCTCTGTCTCATTTGGTCCAATCATCAAAATTAATCAATAAAATCAAACTTTGTAAAATAAGTCAACTAATGTCAGTCTTTTCCTAAATCTCACACTTCAGATGAATTAGTTAACATAGAAAAATAAAAAGGGTAAGAAACAATAGGAAAAGCGAAAAAAATAAGACAGCTAATCTTCAAACAAACGCGAAATAGAGGAGATAGAACTTTAAGTTTTTTCCCGTCGTCAATGGACGTATAGAGCCCACCCTTCATGATTGAATTAAAAATTAAAGAATTGACAATTGAAACCTCTAAAAGAGAAGAAAACTTTTCCTGAATGTTGAATTTTCAACTCACATACACCTAATCACATACACATACTCAATCCTGTTTCATATCAATCAATTATTGCATCAAAAACTGAGCTTCAATATTCACCACTTCTCAAAAACAAAGAAAATTTAAAATCTATATACTATAAACAAAGAAAGGGAGAAAACCTTGAATCCAAAGAAAGAAAACACAGAGCATAAATTACCACTATACGTAAGTAGAAATGAATAAACCTCATCTTTCAACATATAAAGCAACATGGTCTTGCCAACGTTATCAATACCTAAAAATAGGATCTTATACTCCTTCTCCCATAGACTTAATGATGCAAGAACTTCATAAAATCAATCCAACAAAAAATATGATGATTCTCTAAACCATTTAAAGCTTCCAAATTTTATTTAAAAAATTAATCGATCCACGAACTCAACAGTTCGCAATCTCTCGAGTTGCTCCACACAAAAAACTCCAAATCATTCGAATTCTAGATAGATAATGTAACGTCCCCAAATTCGAGTACCTTTAAACTTCGGATCTGATGCTTCACGGTACAACTCTAACATACATCTAACCATGCATTTATACTAATAGGGAAGTAATTACTAATTATTACAAGCCTATTATTACATACCCAAGTTCTAAGACCTTTAAATCTTCTTAATCATGATAATAAATGCAGTAATTATTTACAATAAGCTTATCTATTACATATAAGGTTCTCATCCTCTTATTCATTCATCTTGCCTTTGCCCTTGTTGTTGGTCAAAATCTAGTTAAGCTCAGAACGCAAGTATACGTGGTTAACAAGTAATAAAGTGATAAATCAAGTATCATTCCCACAGAGACAATAAACTGTATTTTAATCTAACAAGCACCAATTTTTATAGTATTTCAGTTTCTTTAAACAGATGATCAAAGGTGTGAATTTATAATTAACTAGTGAACTAAATTAAACTAACTAAAATAGGAATATATAAGATAATGGAGATTTTAGACTATAATTTCACTTATTGCTTCACTCAGATCGACACACTTCCTGTTAAGTCAAATTACTTATTTCGGATTGTTAATCAAAAATATAAAAGTAAATATAACCATCTCTCGATGCATTATACTCATATCACCCTAAATCCACAACTGATATAATTAAAATGAACACCCTAATTAACTAATCCACTATATCTCTATGTGAATTACAATTAAAGAGAGTTTTAAACACAATTTCTTTATCAGATTACATGCAACGCACATGTATATCTCTATCCTAAGCATAAATTATGAATTTTAACGTAATGCAGAAATCATAAACACGTGATATTATGATCAGATCTCAACCTATAATCCATCTCTCAATTTCATATAAGTTATCACGGTAATTACTGGCCAGGCAATTAAATAATTAAATGCAAACCATAATAGACAATCCAATATTAACTATATTTAACTTAACACAGAAGCATGTCAATCACAGTTATGAAAAAAGATCCATTGTAGACTTAAATAGAAATTTAGATCAACATAGTTGAATTAATAACCAAAATCCACAAATAATTAAGCATCCAAATTACAAAAGAAAGAGTAATGAAAGAGAATGAAAGCTGTCATTGTATTCCTCCTCCAAGCTGCTCCCGCTTTGTAATCTCGTGCTCAATCCCCTGCTTCAATTCTCCAACAATCTAACTTGAACTCCCAATCGAATATTAGAATAAAATTTGTAATATATGGAAAAAACTCCCTTACAACTGATAGAACTCCTATATTTAAGTATGTTACAAATTCCAATCCTATTATGAAAATAATACGTGAATTATAACTTAATTGCATCACTTATGTTAAAACTCAAAGCTGGTCAAAGTCGACCCAGCGAGGCCGCGCAATGACTATGTCTTCTTTGGGCGCGGTCGCGCAATCTGGCAGAGTAAGCCTTTGACAACTGAGGTCAAGCGCGGCCACGCTGCACCCTAGTTCTTCTTGGGCGCGGCTGCACAATGCATCAGTGCTGCAATTCTTCTGCTAATGTTGTATCAGATCATTCGTCATCATGTCCAATCCTTTAAGCCATAAATTTCATCAAATTAGTCACCAAGTGCCACCAATTCAGTTCCCAAACCTGTTTCCTACCAAATGGAGGTAAAATGAATGAAAAGTAACTATAAAGTACAAGTTTAAGGAACAAATTGAGTTCATTGGTACCAGATTCGTAGGTATAAAACCTACTTATCAAATACCCCCAAACTTGAATCGTTACTTGCCCCCAACCAACACAATATGATGCAAGGCAACATACTAAACAAAATGGAATCTAATCCTATTATGCCTACGAATCCAAAACACCAATCAGTATGATATCCAAAAGATTTGCCTAAGAGAAATTACACTAGTTTCAAACAGAATATCCAACCAAGAATAGTTAATATCCCATATCACTCTGCAAATCAAAACCTATCATCACTGATGTAGTGTGTGTGTGTGTGTGTGTGCTTAGTAACCATTAAATTTTTACTATAATCCAAATACATCACATAATACAATTCTAAGAAGGAAAAATTCAGTTTTAACTCAAGATTCACAACAAACAAGTTAAGTTCCGGCTATGACTTTGCATTAGTTAAGATAGGTGACAAAGTGGGATTTATTTTGCTTTTATTATATCACGAGGGCATTTTTTGCTCTTTTTTGTGTTTACACTCGACTGTGCAATGTCTAGTTCTCTTAGGCTCCTCAGTTTTACTCATTTAGCGAGCTTTCAACCAACAACTCCCAAACCAGATGGCTTTAGGGCGCTGGCTATAAAGACATCCCCTAGGGCGTACTTGCTTGAGTAACACAGGCCACAAAATTAAACTAGTCGATGTGTTTACTCATACTCTTTTTTCTTTTTATGCATTTTTTTGGTATATCCCAAATTTTTCCCCCAAACTTAAGTTTTTGTGCCATCTTAGCCTTTACTAATTGTTTACTAAATTTCCATCATTAAAACCCAAGTTTCCTACAGAAGACAGTTGTGTGATTATCTAAACCGAGTAAATAATAATGGTTATCCTATCATGCTATCTGGTTACATTAGTTTCAAACAGATTAAGATTCACATCATAATATAACATTATAACTATGCCTTAGTCATCAAAACTGTTCAAAAATCATGCAATTCCAATTTCATCACATGCCAAATGAAATTCACACTAACATATATACTTGGATTCATGCAAAATGACCTAACTAAATGCAACAATTAAAGCAGATATTTTTGTGATTTTTAGTTTTTCTATATATAGATATTTTAAAAAAAACAATTACAATATTAATTAAACTATACGCAGACATATGAATTAAACTACAATTAATGCAAACTACATGAACTAAATGCAATTTACTCTACTGAAACAAGAATAAACCCCCAAACTTATGAGCGACAATGCCTCATTAGAGAAAATAAGAATGAGAGTTAAAAGAATACTCCCCTAGGCAGCATCGTCGTCACCACTCGCCTGCTCATGATCTGATGGTGTGTCAGGCGGTGGGTAAGTGTTGTCGGATCCAAAAACTGGGAACTAAGCGTGAATACCAAGCTGCTCAAATGCTCGTCACAATGCCCTAGAGAATTCAAGCCTTATAAGTCTAGAAATAGCTATGCATAGCATCCATCCTCCGGTGCAACCGAAGAGCCACTCGATCCTGGCTGGCTTGGTAAGATTGAGGAACCTCCTCAGGTTGTGGGTCAGGAACTGCTTCTTCTTCGTCAGACTCACTCTCCTACTATCCTGCTACAATAAACCCGAGCCCACTAGGATGTGATTCACCACCATCCCATGCTTTATACTTTCTTATTGCCACATGATCAATATCACTCATCAGTAACTGAAGAGTCTCATTATCCCATACAATATTTGCCTTGTCACATAAACGTGTAATGATAGATGCATGTGGGATTCCACCCGATGTACTCCCTCGCATATACCACCTCATAGACTGATTGATGAGATGACCAACATCAATTAATTTGCCTTTAATGATGCCATACAGTAACACGGCTCTCTCCTTAGTGGCATCATTTTGGTGTCGTGTTAGGAGTAGGCTGGCACAAATGAAGCTGTACCTTGCCTTCGTGTATCGACTCATTAATGTATGAAGGAAGTGGATCTTTTGGTCTGTTCCCTACTTTGTGGTCCAATTTGTGCCAGGCTTGCACAATTCTTCAATTAATTTATCCAAATTCGTGTCAAAATGCTGGTACTCTACCCAATTGTCGTCATCTACTGAGAGAGTTTGCAAATGGAATAGCGCATTGATGCTTTATTGGAATAAAACACCTGTTTGCCTCGTACAAAAGCAATCCCATCTTGCATTTTTTGTGCATTGGCGTAAAATTCTCCGACTATAGCCATCAGGGCTGCCAGAGGTGTGTCTACGAACAATGGCGACCCATGTGCCCTAATCATCTTAGTCATCTTTCCATCTTCCTTACTAGGCTTCAAGCCCCTCTCTAGCATAAATGTCTTTGACATAAGTATGTCAGTGTAATAGTGCTAAGCCGAGAGGTTCACAAATTTTGTTGCGTCTAACACATTAAGGCTACTTCCCTCGCCCAAATCACTACTACTCGAAGATGACTTGGTATCACTGTGAACCCTTTTTGGTGCCATAGTAGTTGTGAAGTTTGGCTATGAATGATCCTCTCTGTATTTGATATCACTGCTACCCCCAAACTTGATTAATCGTACCCCCAAACTTTCTCAGCACTTGTATTGAATAGTTGGTGTGCCCTACTTAAAGCCCTAACACCTTCCTCTTTTCTTTTTGATATGAATAAGAGTTATGTATGTAGATTGGATTAGTTAGGGGTTATATAGGAGTGGGAATGAGAGGAAGAGTGGCGAAGTAGAGAGTCGGGTGTGGTTGCAAAAAACTAGTGTTTGTGGTGGGTGGAGAGAGAATGCAGTTGGTGATGGAGGGGTAGTGGAGATGTGGGTTTGTATGTGAGGAGGTGAAGGTTAAATTTATGAATGGGAGAGGGTGATTTAGAGAGGAGGTGAGGGTTGGAGAGTCGGTTGGGAAAGGATGAAAAAGAGAGGGAGAGTTTTTGTTTGAGTGTAGAATGAATGAATGAGGAGTTCGGTAGTTTTAAAATAAAAATTTTGAAGTCCAGGTAGAGGCGCGGTCGCACTTGGATTAGGTTGTGGTGGGGCGCGGCTGCGCAGTCTGCTAGTGTTTGTTTTCTGTTACTGCTGAAGGGCATGACTGAGTTGAGTAGTAGGTTATCATCAGTGCAGCCGTGCTACCCTGTACCCTGGCAACTTTTGTCTGATTAATCCTTTCTAACCATATACTCTTGTTACAACTGAGTTGAACCTAAAAACAAAACAAAACCAGATTATTAATATTACTAAAACTACCAAAGTTCTACTGAATCTTAACACTCTACTGTGAATTGAATTTAAAGCAATAAATTAATGGGTTGCCTCCCATCGAGCGCGTGAATTTAAGTCTTTCAGCCTGACTACTCCCTGTTTCATTGTGGATCGATGAGAGTAATTGAGTTCTTTTGGTGATCGAAATCACCACCCAAATAGTGCTTTAACCGTTTTTCGTTGACTTTCAATGGTTCAACTTGATTTCTTCCAATAATTCCAACGGCACCATATGGGAACACTATTTTGACTATGAAGAGTCTTGACCACCTGGATTTTATCTTTCCGGGAAGAAGTTTGAATCTCGAATTGAATAAGAGAACTGCTTGACCCGACTCGAACTTCCTTTCAATAATTTTCTGATCATGCCACCATTTAACTTTTGCTTTATACAACTTTGAGTTTTCATATGCTTGCAGGTGAAATTCATCTAGCTCGTTGATTTACAGAAGTCTCTTCTCCTTTGCAGCTGTGAGATCGAAGTTCAGCTTCCGAATGGCCCAATATGCTTTACGCTCAAGTTCAACTGGAAGGTAACATGCTTTCACATAGACAAGTTGATATGGCGACATGCCAATTGGTGTCTTATATACTGTGCGATATGCCCATAGTGCATTATCCAACTTCATCGACCAATCTTTCCGGGTTGGATTTATAATTTTCTCAAGAATTCTCTTTACTTCTCTATTAGATACCTCCGCTTGGCCACTTTTTTGGGGA
The DNA here is from genome assembly GCA_020205555.1 of Panax stipuleanatus. Taxonomy (NCBI): domain Eukaryota; kingdom Viridiplantae; phylum Streptophyta; class Magnoliopsida; order Apiales; family Araliaceae; genus Panax; species Panax stipuleanatus. Next base: position 129,039,821 of record CM035121.1, read on the forward strand.
TGGTAAGCTGTGGCAATTCTATGAGTCACACCATACTTTGCTAGGAGAGCGGAAAAGTATTTATTGCAAAAATGGCTCCCCTTATCACTGATAATTGCCCTTGGTGTGCCAAATCTTGTGAAGGTATTTTTCTGCAGAAATTTCAAGACAACCTTGGCATCATTTGTCGGTGAAGCAACAGGCTCAACCCACTTGGATACTTAGTCTACCGCTAACAAAATCTACAAATTACTGAATGATGGCAAAAACGGACCCATGAAGTCAATTCGCCACACATCAAAGACTTCAACCTCCAAGATTGTGTTCAATGGCATCTCATAACGCTTGGAGATATTACCCACCCTTTGACATCTATCACATTTTTGAACAAACTGGTGGGCGTCTTTGAAAGTGTGGGCCAATAAAATCCAGCTTGAAGAACTTTGGCGGATGTCCACTCACTCCCATAATGTCCCTCATATAACGAAGTATGACACTGATGTAGAATGCTCTCTATTTTGCTTTAAGGAATGCACCATCTAATCATCTGATATACACATTATTTGAATAGAAATGGCTCATCCCACATATACCATCTCACGTCATGTATAAATTTCTTCTTTTGCTGTTGTGTCAAGTCCGAAGGGAACATATTGCTCACTAAGTAGTTGGCAAAATCAGCATACCATGGAACTTCATTGTGAATTGCAAATAGCTGCTCATCCAGGATGAACTCATTGATCAAGACTTTATCTCCCTTATCTTGTTTTGGATTTTCTAATCTGAAATGATGGCCAGCCACCTGATTTTTCGTACCCTTCCTATCCTTCATTTCTAAGTCAAATTCTTGTAGGAGAAGGATCCATCTGATTAGTCTTTGCTTTACATATTTCTTGGAAATTAGGTACCGTATAGGAGAATAGTCTGTAAACACCATAATTTTAGTTCCAATCAAGTATGAACGAAATTTGTCAAAAGCATACATTACTGCAAGTAGTTCCTTCTCAGTAGTTGTTTAATTCAGTTGAGCATCGGTCAATGTTTTGCTAGCATAATAGATGGCGTGAAAAACCTTATCCTTGAGTTGGCTCAAAATAACCCCCATCGCATATTCACTAGCATCACACATCAATTCAAATGGCATGGTCCAATCCGATCCCACAATTACCTGTGTTGTAGTCAATTTCTTCTTAAGATGCTCAAAAGAGGACAAGCACTCCTCATCAAATTTAAAAGGAACATCCCTCTCCAATAAACTGCATAGTGGTTTCGTGATCTTGGAGAATTCCTTTATAAATCTATGATAGAATCTCGCATGCCCCAAGAAACTGCGAATACCCTTTACTGAAGTTGGTGGTGGCAGATTTTTAATAGTCTCTAGGTTGGCCTTGTCCACTTCCAAGCCCTTTTCTGACACTTTATGAGCAAAGATGATTCCTTCTTGAACTATGAAGTGACACTTCTCCCAGTTGAGCACAAGATTAGTTTCCACGTATTGTTTCAGCACCAAAATTTAATTCTCCAAATAGCTATCAAAGGAGTCCCCAAATACTGAGAAGTCGTCCATGAATACCTCCAAATTGTGCTCCAGCATATCTGAAAATATTTCTATCATGCACCTCTGAAAAGTAGCCAGTGCATTACATAATCCAAACGACATCCTCCGAAACACAAAAGTACCATATGGACAGGTGAATGTTATTTTCTCTTGATCTTCCAGCGCAATGGCAATTTGATTATATCCTGAATAACCATCTAGCAAGCAATAGTACTCATGTCCTGCTAATCTGTCTAACATTTAATTAATGAAGGGCAAAGGGAAGTGATCCTTTCGGGTTGCCTTGTTGAGCTTACTGTAATCCATGCAAACTGATAAGTAGGTTTTATACCTACTTATTGGCTATCAACTTGCTAGGATTATGGCTTAATCTCAAGTATTTTAGTATCTTTTGATATATTTTGTCTTCGTTTTATAGGTTTTACTATAGAAATTGATTTGGCAAAAGAATGGTGGTTTGGCATGGATTTGGCAAAAAGGCAAGGTGGAGAATGTTTGGTGGTCTAAAGATGGGCTTGGCATGAGAACATGGCATATGGCTTGTGAGAATGACCTCAAATCAATAATCAAGTGAAAGCAAAAGAAGAAGAAAGAAGGTCTAAGGCAGCAGCAGAGGGAACCAGCAAAACCAACAGAAAACTGCAGAGCCGCGCAGCCGCTTTGGCATGAAGGCTAAATATGGCGCGCCCGCGCCAAGTTACAGAATCCAGAGAGCACTCTATGGATCAGCGCGCCCGCACACCAAATGCACTACGAGGCCACACGGCCACGCCAGTCAAGACTGAGAAAATGTTGACTTTTCATTTAATCTTTCTGCTGAAGTGTATTTTCTATATAAAGGTGTATTTGTTGGTTTGACGAGATATTCAGTTTTTATAATTTAGTTTTATTTTACTATTCTAGAGCTAGAGAGGATTTAGAGCTTCACTTCTTCTCTCATCTAGCTCTAGTAGACTTCTATTGTTAGGGTTTCATTTTGGATTTGATTTAGATCTGGAACTGAGCTTGAAGGCTTCATTTGAAAAGAGGATCATCAGATTTGCTACTTCATCTCTCTTAATCTCTTTAATTTTATATTTACTTCCAATGTTTAGATCAAATCTCATAATGGTTATTGGTACAGAGATTAACCAACCACCATTATGGGATTCTGATGAATCTTATTGCTTATTTCAAAATTATATGCCTCATCGATATGTATGATTGATTATGTATGGATTACCTGGCATGGTTGTGCGTATTGATTAGATGCTTGATCACCATCTACCTTAATAGCTTATATGGAATTGAAAGAGGAAGTATAAACTTAGATTTTGCCATGCTAGCATATGTTCATGAAATTTGCATGCGATGAATTTTGTGATTTGTAATCCGGATAGACATATACCGACTTACCATATGTAGCCGATTGAGAGCCTGCGCTTAAATCCATATTTCTTGTAAGTCATATAGACATATAATGATTTAGGTTTTATTGATGTTCATGTGAATTCTATCACTTTTGTGGATTTTATATGATATAAACTTCGTATATTGAAAAATAGCCATTTCTCACATTCGTGTTCTCGGCTAGCAGTCCTAATTAATTAATTATGCTTAACATGAGGTGTGTAATCTGGATGATACAATAAGTGAAGTTAGGATCCCATATCTCTCCCATTTGATTCAATCATTTGTTAAATAGTTAATTTTAGTTTACAATCATTTTAGACATTACACCACACTTTGATTACTCGTTTGAGCAGCCGAAAATAGCTATAGAATTGTTGCATGATAGTTTAAACATAATTGCTTTTCTCAGTGGGAACGATCTTTACTTATCACATATATTACTTGTTGACTGTGTATACTTGCACGCGTTTGTATCTGTTTTGTTAACACCGAAATGGAGCAACAAGTTTTTGTTGCCGTTGCCAGGGACTAGTTATTCTTATTACTATTGACATCAATTTTTGTTAGTTTTGTCTGACTTGAACAATTCACTTCTGATCTCATTTCTATCTCTTTTTTATTTGTCTTTCAAGTACTTATGGTTAGTATATGCACACTCGATCCACAAATTCTGCTTTAGTGCCTCTACAAGAAAACATCAACGGTAGAGCTTGGAGAGCGAACACAAGAACTACTAACACACAAGAAGACCCTGAACAGCCGGTACCAATGGCAGCAGAGAAACAGAGAGCTGAAAATCGAGCGTTGAAGGAGTACTCAATGCCAAAGATCAATGATTTACAATCCAGTATAGTCAGGCCAGCGATAGCTGCAAACACTTTTGAGATCAAACCAGGGACAATTCAAATGGTTCAGAACACAGTCCAATTTGGGGGTGCAGCTACAGAAGATCCTAATGAGCATATCCTGAGTTTTATTGAAATATACGACACATTCAAATATAACAATGTGATGGATGATGCGATAAAGCTTTGACTATTTCCATTCACTTTGAGGGATAAAGTTAAGAGTTGGTTACATTCCCTACCCTCAGGCTCAATCACTACGTGGAAGGACTTAGCACAGAAGTTTGTCGCCAAATTCTTTCCCATTGCTAAGACTGCTCAAATGAGGAGTGCCTTGTCTTAATTTGCACAACAACAGGAGGAATCTTTATATGAGGCATGGCAACGATACAAAGAGATGCTAAGGAAATGCTTGCATCACGGAATGCTAGAATCGATGGTAATCAGCTCGTTCTATAATGGTTTGGGATGGCAGTCAAGACCGATTATTGATGCAGCATCAGGAGTAGCTCTATGGGCCAAAAGCTATGAGACATCGTATGACTTAATTGAGACCATGGCGGCCAATGAATATCAGAATTTGACATCTAGAATACCGCAACCAAAAGTGGCAGGAGTCTTGGATGTGGATGCCGTCACAGCTCTTTCAGCTCAAATGGCGACGATGTCAAAGAAAATTGACTCTATGGCTGAAAATAGAGTTCAACAAGTTGCTTTTGTATGTGAGTTGTGTGCCGGATCACACCCGATAGAACAATGTTCCATCACTACAGAGTCGGTTCAGTTCGTTAGCAACTATCAAAAGCCCCAGAATCAATTTTCAAACTCCTACCATTCAAACAATAGAAACCATCCAAATTTCAGCTGGAGTAACAACCAAAATGCTCAACAGTCTCAACAATCTCAATACCAACCTCCTCAACAACAACCATACCAAAGTGCTCAACAGTCTCAATATCAACCATACCAACAACAAAAAGCTCAACCACAATAATCTCAACAACAGTATGCCCCTAGACAGTCACATCCTTCTGGATTTCATCAGCAACACCATCAACACAACTCAGCTCCTAGTCTATAATCAGAAAAGAGAGCTGAGATAGAAGAACTCAAGTTGATGGTTAAGAGCCAAGTGGTGTCTCTCAAAATATTGGAGACTCAAATAGGTCAGATTGCCAATGCAGTCCTTAACAGACCGCAAGGGACTCTACCGAGTAGTACTGAAGCAAATCCAGGAAGGCGGGATGGCAAGGAACAATGTTAAGCCATTACATTGAGATCAGGGAAGTAACTGGAAAATCTAGAGACTGGCGCAGCCGCGCCCCAGGAAGAACAAAACCTGGCGCGGGGGCGCCCATGTGCAAAAAATGCTGAAGAACTTTTGAAAGATGGGAAAGATGGGGGCAATGTAGTTGAGTCAGAAAAGGAGGTAACCATTGAGAAAATCAATGCTACACCATAAGTGATCTACCCTCCTGTACCATACCCTCAGAGGATTCAGAAACAGAGATTAGACAAGCAGTTCGCGAAGTTTTTGGAGGTGTTTAAGAAACTAAAGATTAATATTCCTTTCGCCGAAGCTTTGGAACAAATGCCAAGCTACGTGAAGTTTATGAAAGGGATACTGTCAAGGAAGAAGAAGCTAGTGGACTATGAAACAGTGGCCTTGACAGAGGAATGTAGCGCAGTCTTGCAAAGAAAATTACCTCCAAAGCTCAAGGATCCAGGGAGTTTTACAATACTATGCTCTATTGGGAAATTATCATTCAATAAGTGCTTATGCGACTTGGGGGCAAGTATAAACTTGATGCCTTTATCGGTTTTCACTCAGTTAGGATTGTCGGCTCCTAAGAGGACAAGCATATCATTGCAGCTAGCCAATAGGTCCATCACCTACCCCAGAGGTATCGTAGAAGATGTGTTGGTGAAGGTGGATAAGTTTATTTTCCCTACGGACTTTATCATTCTAGATTTTGAAGAGGATAAGAACATACCAATCATTCTTGGGAGATCATTTCTAGTTACTGGGCGAACACTCATAGACGTACAGAAAGGAGAACTGACTATGAGGGTTCAAGACCAAGAGGTCACATTCAATGTCTTCAAAGCAATAAAGTTTCCTACAGATGATGAAGAATGCTTTAGAGTTGATGTGGTCGACAGGGTACTGCATGAGGAGACTGAACAATTGATAAGCAGGGATCCATTAGAGAGTGCTCTACTGGGAGACTCCGACATGGAGGAGACAGATGTGATGGAGTACATACAAATTCTGAACACGGTGCCTCAGATGAGAAAGTTTAAGATTCCCATCGAACCACTCGGACATTCCGGGGAGTCATCAGTGCGGCTAAAGCCTTCTCTTGAGATGGCTCCCACACTTGACCTTAAACCTCTTCCTGATCATTTAAGATATGCATATCTGGGAGAATCTTCCACGTTGCCGGTTATTATTGCTTCTGCTCTATCATCTTGTCAGGAGAGCAAGTTGTTGCGGGTTCTAAGAGAGTTCAAATTAGTTATTAGGTGGACCATAGCTGACATCAAGGGGATCAGCCCCTCATAATGCATGCACAAAATACGCCTGGAGGATGATAGTAAACCATCAATAGAGCAACAACAGAGATTGAATCTGATTATAAAAGAGGTCGTCAAAAAGGAGATCCTCAAGTGGTTAGATGTCGGAATTATTTATCCGATCTCAGACAGCTCTTGGGTGAGCCAGGTGCAGTGCGTCCTGAAGAAGGGAGGCATGATAATTGTGTCAAATGAGAAGAATGAGCTTATACCTACCAGGACAGTTACAGGATGGAGGGTCTGCATGGACTATCGTAGATTGAACAAAACTACAAGGAAGGACCATTTCCCTCTCCCGTTCATTGACCAGATGCTGGATAGGTTAGCGAGACACGACTACTATTGCCTCTTGGATGGTTATTCAGGGTATAACCAGATTGTTATAGCCCCACATGACCAAGAGAAGACTACCTTCACGTGACCATACGGTACATTTGCATTTAGAAGGATGTCTTTCTGGCTATGCAACGCTCCAGCCACTTTCCAGAGATGTATGATGGCAATATTCTCTAATATGGTCCAACAAAATGTAGAAGTTTTCATGGACGACTTCTCCGTCTTTGGAGACTCTTTTGACATCTGCTTGGACAATCTTGTATTGGTCTTAAAGAGGTGTGATGAGACCAACTTAGTACTGAACTGAGAAAAGTACCATTTTATGGTACAGGAAGGCATTATTTTGGGCCATAAAGTTTTTAGGAAAGGTTTAGAGGTGCACAGAGCGAAATTGGAGACCATTGAAAGTTTATCGCCACCAACCTCAGTAAAGGGGGTCTGTAGTTTCCTCGGGCATGCAGGCTTTTATCGGCGTTTCATAAAAGACTTCTCAAAGATTACTAAGCCTATGTGTAGTTTGCTTGAGAAGGACGTCCCATTCAGATTCGACGAAGAATACCTAGTTGCCTTCGAGCATTTAAAGAAGAAATTGACTACGTCACCCATCATTACAGCTCTTGACTGGTCTTTTCCATTTGAATTGATGTGCGATGCAAGTGACTTCGCTGTGGGAGTCATCTTGGGACAACGCCGGGATAAGGTTTTTCATGTTATCTACTATGCAAGCAAAACCCTGACGGATGCCCAACTAAACTACACCACCATAGAAAAGGAACTGCTAGCGTTGGTATACGCTTTTGATAAATTCAGATCTTATCTGATTGAGACAAGGGTAATTGTATACACAGATCATGATGCAATCCGATACCTGATTCAAAGAAAGATGATAAGCCTCGTCTCATTCGGTGGATACTTCTTCTACAGGAATTCGATTTAAAAATTAATGACAGAAAGGGGACCAAAAACTAAGTGGCTGACCACTTATCTCGACTGGAGAACCCGGGAATGACCATAAAGGACAAAGTGATTATTAATGAGTCTTTCCCGTACGAATAGTTATTCGTGTTGCAAGGCAAAATGCCCTGGTTTGCGGACTTTGCGAACTTCCTAGTGAGCAATATTATCCCTTCTGACTTCCCTAGAGCCCAGAAGAAGAAGTTTCTATATGATGCTAGATGGTATAGTTGGGATGAGCCGTATGTATTTAAGCAGTGCGCTGATAGGATGATCAGATGGTGCAACCCAGAAAGCGAGATGGAAAGCATACTTCAGGATTGCCATTCATCAGTTTATGGAGGACACTACGGGGGTGAGAGGACAGCTGCCAAAGTACTTCAAGCAGGCTTTTATTGGCCAACATTGTTCAAAGATGGTTATAACTTCGTCCAAAAGTGTGACCGGTGTCAACGAGTCGGTAACATATCCAAACGGAACGAGATGCCTTTGAATATGATCCTCGAAGTCGAGATCTTTGACGTCTGGGGGATAGACTTCATAGGGCCTTTTATTTCAGTCATGTGGAAATCTATATATCTTACTAGCAGTGGATTACGTGTCCAAGTGGGTAGAAGTAGCAGCCTTACCGACTAATGATGCTAGGGTGGTCTTGTATTTTCTTCAAAAGAGTATATTCACACGCTTTGGGATCCCTAGGGCCATCATAAGTGATGAAGGAAACCACTTCTGCAATGGTCAGTTTAGTGCTTTATTGGCCAAGTATGGGGTAAATCACCGTGTTGACCATCCCCAAACAAACGGCCAAGCTGAGGTGCCGAATCGTGAGGTGAAACGAATATTAGAGAAAATTGTGAATCCCACGAGGAAGGATTGGTCCCTCAAGCTTGACGATGCAATGTGGTCATATAGGACTGCCTACAAGACACCACTGGGTATGTCACCATATCAACTAGTGTATGGGAAGGCCTGTCACCTCCCCATAGAACTTGAATATAAGGCCTACTGGGCCAACAAAAAGCTGAATTTTGACTTGAAGGCTGTAGGGGAGAAGAGACTTTTCCAACTAAATGAGTTAGACGGATTCAGATTGCAAGCCTATAAAAACTCCAAGCTGTATAAGGAGAAAGTAAAAAGGTTACATGACCAGAAGATCATGGAAAATACATTTGAACCAAGGCAAGCAGTGTTGTTGTATAACTCGCGTCTCAGAATCTTTCCTGGAAAGCTCAAATCACGGTGGTCGGGCCTTTTCACAGTGAAAGCTATATTTTCGCATGGTGCAGTGGAGATTTTTGACCAATACCCAGACCAGCCTTTCAAAGTGAATGGACAAAGGTTGAAGCATTATTATGGCGGCAAAGTCAATCGAGAGAAGGTTGCCTCGATTCTTTCTACCACATGACTAGTTCAGACAGAGTCGAGCTAATGGACTGTAAATAAGCGCTCGATGGGAGGCACCCCATCATATCTCTTTTCTCCCTCATATATAATTCGTGATACATTTCTCTATTTCTCCCTCTTATTTAATTCTAGTAACATGTTTCTATATTTCCCCCCTGTTTAATTCTAAGCATTGTGAAAAGTTTGAAAAATTTTGAATAATTTTGAAGTGAGGACCTTATTGCACATATTTTTGGTTTTAGAAGCTCATTGAATATATTTTTGGAGTTGTGAGCATATTGCATATACACTCATATAGTATTTTTGATGATTCACGTATATATGCTTCGCACATATAGCAATTTTTGAGGATATACATACATCTTATTTTTCAATGCTGTGTGCATACAATGAACTGCATGATTGGTTTTCTGAAAATCATGACATTTTTGACAATTTTGCGATGAATACATGTGTATATATAATAGACATATTCCAATAAAGCATGATGCAGAGATACACAGTATAATTTTACAGTTCAGATCCTTTTATATCTCATTTATTTACATTCATGTGTTTCAGGAAAAGTGCACTTGAAGTTGCTGCTTAGTTTCCATTGCATGCTGCAGAAGATAAAGAAATTTTTTGGCTGGGCTCATGGCAAGGCGGCCGCACTAGCCATAATCCAAAAAGTTGGGCGGCCGCGCCATACTCAAATGCAATTTCTGCGCGCCCGCGCCCGATACCAACGAACTGCCATTTTGGAAATTTTAAATACAGACTTCAGCCCTAATTTTATATAACCGAGCCAACCTCTAAAAAATTAAAACAAAATACGATATATCAAACCATATCAAGCAAACCCTCCCTCTTATTCTCCTATACAAACTCGACCTATCCCCAATCTCTCTACCCACGATCTCTCCACCACTACCCCTCTTCTCCTTCTATCGGTTCTATAAAACCTCATCCTCACCCAACCTCTACCATCTATTCATTCTATTCATAACATAGGGCTTGCAATACGGTTTAGAGATAAATTAGGAGTTTTGCAGTGATTAGGGTTTCTATAGAGAAGAATTCAGAGAGAAACTTGGGGGTTGAGTTTTAAGTGGCACAACCTAGGGCTTGCTATACACTTTACAGAGATATAAGTTTTGGGGTGTTCTTCAATAATCATCATCTAGGGTTTGTAAGGCCAATTTTCTACAAATTATAATGGGTCCAAAGAGAGCACATTCCATCACGCCTGAATCGCCCGCCCAGATTAGCCAGGGCGAAGTCACTATGGATTTTACGAAGTTCATCAGCCTACAGGCATAGCTTGAATACTATCTGATTGCGGTAAAATCATTTATTAAGGAGCGAGGGATGAAACCTGCTAGGGACGATGGCCAAATGACTGCCATGATTAGAGAGATGGGTTGGTTAGAAGTTTGTGCAACACCGCCGCCGGCCCCGATGGCCATCGTTCGTGAATTTTATGCTAATGCCAAAGTGACACAAAATGGTTTTTCCTTCATTCGAGGCATAACCGTTAATTATCGACCGGCGGCGATCCGTGATGTGTTAAGTGTGCCTCTAGTCCCGGTCGGCCAAATGAATTTGGTTAAAGCGGATCATTTTGAGACTGACTTGGACTAGTTGGTCATTGATTTGTGCGAGCCAGGCATGAAGTGGAAGTATAGGTAAGGCACAGATGAGCACACCAATTTCCCCGCCTCCACTCTGAACCGATACGCCAAGGCATGGAACCTATTCTTATGCTCCAACCTGATGCCGTCCACTCACCAGCACGATATTTTTGCTGAGAGGGCAATTATTCTGTGGGGGATCATTGCTGGGAAATATATAAATATTGGGCACTTGATCCATCAGAATATGTTGCATTTCACGAGAGGCAGGTACCACCGGGGGAATTCCACACGCATCAGTGGTGGCTCATTTGTGTTCTCAGGCAGGCCTGGAGTGGGAAGACGAGCAGATGCAAATGTCAAGCAGGGACATCAATCATTCTACCATCAAGAAATTTAAAGATTGGACTGGTGGCACGGCTCACCCGTGAGGAAAGGGATTTATCCTACCAACTCCTCCACTAGTTCCCCCAATGCAGCCAACAGCAGAGGCTGCAGCTCCTCCTCCAGTCAGTGACGTGCCTCAGGATCAAAGGATAAGGTGATTGGAGAGGAGGATGGATGCCTTGCAGGGTAACTTCGCAGCGTTTGCCGATGGTTTATCTCATTCCTTGGCTGAGGCCTTTGCGTAGCAGGGAACGCTAGTGGAGTGGCCTGTCTTTGGTTCTGCCATGCCATACCCTCCACCAGATTCACCACCCGAGGAGGGTGGCCATGCCGATATATAGGGAAGTTTCCTTACCGTTTACTTCCAATGCGGACGTTGAAAATTTTAAGTTTGGGGGTATAGGGTTAGTTAGTTGTAGTTGCATATAGTTAATTGCATGTTGTAGTTGCATATAGTTAATTTCATATAGTTTTAATATTTTGTTAGTCAAAATTTGCATAAATTTTTTTCAGTTTTCTTTTGTTTTATTTAGTTAATATGTGTTTAGTTGCATTGCATAGCATAGTCCCATGTTTTTAGCCTGTTGAATTCCAGTTTGGCCGATGATGATATTGAAATGTGATAGATTTTTGAACTCAGTTGATAGCTTAAGCTTAGTTATAACGTCATACATGATGTAGTCTCTTTCTGTTGCTTTGATGTTACCAGATAGCACGGTATTGTTATTATCTGCTTGTTGGTTAGATTAGTACATGCTTGTCTTCTGAGGGAAAAAATTTGTTTTTAATGATAGAATTGTGTAAGAAAATGAATAATGGCCTTAATGACACAGAAATGCAAGTTTGGGGGAAAACATAGGGTATTCATGCTAAAAAGAAAAGAAAAAGAAAAAGAAAAGAGAATCAATTGAGAAAAAGAAAAAAAAATAGAATAAACACCTTGGCTAGCTATGTCTTGTAGCCTTTGATTCTCAAGCAAGTAAGCCCTAGGGGATTGTCTCTACACCCAGCGCCCTAAGGCCTTTATAGTTTGGGAGTCGTTGGTCGAAAGCTTGATAAATGGGTATCATTGAAAAGCCTAAGAGGGCTTAGCATTGCACAGTTGGGTTTAACCACGGGAAAGTGCGAGTATCACCTCCGTGTGTGAATAAAAGCATAATAAACCCTTGTTGAACCTTAGCTTGTATTGATGTGTTGGATGGGTCGTTGTTTCATATAGTTGCAAAGTTCTTGACTTAAAACCTCAGTTTTCTTTCCTTAAAAGTATAGCATGTGGAATCGTTTCCTTTATCAAGCTTATTTATGATATAGCACACACATACTACATCTGAGCAACATGTTGTGATTTTCGGATTGTATATCTTTATGACTGTAGCTTGGGTTGATACTTTGTTCATAGCTCTTGTTATTTCTCTGAGGCACATCTTTTTGGAATTCACAGCATGGCTGAAATATTGGGATTCATTTTCATGTTAGTTTAGTACATAGCATGTAGTTGCATTTGTATGTGTTGCTTGAGGGCAAGTATTAATTCAAGTTTGGGGGTATTTGATAAGTAGGTTTTATACCTACTTATTGGCTATCAACTTGCTAGGATTATGACTTAATCTCAAGTATTTTAGTATCTTTTGATATGTTTTATCTTCGTTTGATAGGTTTTACTATGGAAATTGATTTGGCAAAAGAATGGCATGGAATTGGCAAAAAGGCAAGGTGGAGAACGTTTGGTGGTCTGAAGATGGGCTTAGCATGAGGACATGGCATATGACTTGTGCGAATGACCTCAAATCAATAATCAAGTGAAGGCAAAAGAAAAAGAAAGAAGGTCTAAGGCAGCAGCAGAGGGAACCAACAAACCAGTAAAAAACTGCAGAGCCGCGCGGCCAACTCGGGCATGAAGGCTAAATATGGCGCGCCCGCGCCAAGTTGCAGAATCCAAAGAGCACTCTGGGGATCAGCGCGCCCGCGCCCCAAATGCACTACGGGGCCGCGCAGCCGCGCCAGTCAAGACTGAGAAAAATGTTGACTTTTCATTTAATCTTTCTGCTGAAATGTATTTTCTATATGAAGGTGTATTTGTTGGTTTGACAAGATATTCAGTTTTCATAATTTTATTTTATTTTACTATTCTAGGGTTAGAGAGCTATAGAGGATTTGGAGCTTCACTTCTTCTCTCATCTAGCTCTAGTAGATCTCCATTGTTAGGGTTTCATTTTGGATTTGATTGAGATCTGGAACTGAGCTTGAAGGCTTCATTTGAAAGGAGGATCATCAGATTTGCTACTTTATCTCTCTTAATCTCTTTACTTTCATATTTGCTTCCAATGTTTAGATCAAATCCCATAATGGCTATTGGTTCAGAGATTAACTAACCACCATTATGTGATTCTAATGAATCTTATTGCTTAGTTCAGAATTATATGCCTCATTGATATGTATGATTGATTATGTATGGATTGCCTAGTATGGTTGTGTATTGATTAGATGCTTGATCACCATCTACCTTAATAGCTTATATGGAATTGAAAGAGGAAGTATAAACTCATATTTTTCCATGCTAGCATATGTTCATGAAATTTGTATGCGATGAATTTTGTGATTCGTGATCCGGATAGACATATACCGACTTACCATATGTAGCCGATTGAGAGCCTGCACTTAAATTGATATTGCTTGTAAGTCACATAGACATATAGTGATTTAGGTTTTATTGATGTTCATGTGAATTTTATCTCTTTTATGGATTTTATATGTTATGGACTTGGTATATTGAAAAATAGTCATTTCTCACATTCGTGTTCTCGGCTAGCAATCCTAATTAATTAATTATGCTTAATATGAGGTGTGTAATCTGGATGATGCAATAAGTGAAGTTAGGATCCCATATCTCTCCCATTTGATTCAATCATTTGTTAAATAGTTAATTTTAGTTTACAACCATTTTAGACATTAAACCACACTTTGATTACTCGTTTGAGCAGCCAAAAATAGCTATAAATTGTTGCATGATAGTTTAAACATAATTGCTTTTCTCCGTGGGAATGATCTTTACTTATCACATATATTACTTGTTGACCGTGTATACTTGCACGCGTTTGTATCTGTTTTGTTAGCACCGAAACAGAGCAACACAAACCTTCCAGTCGGTCATTATCCTTGTTGGTATCAATTCATTATTTTCATTTGCCACAACTGTCATGCAACCCTTCTTCGGGACACAATGTACTAGACTTACCCATGAACTGTCAGAGATGGGGTAAATATGTGACAACCCGAGAATTTATAAGATTTATAAAATCTCAAATGGTTAAATAAAGGTTAAATAATAAGACCTAGACCGAAAATAGAGTATGGATTTAAAAATTTTGTGAAGGACTTATATGGTTCTGTGTTTTGTTTATATATTTATTTAATATATAATGAGAATTAAGAATAAAGCATTGTAATCTAATATATATATTAGGTATAGGAATTAAATAACCTAAGGGTTATGGTATGGGAGAATATTAATATTGAAAATATTAACTAACTCTAAGGGATTTATTTTATTATCTTAATCTATTAATTTTATAACCTAATTAAAGCAAGTCTAATTGGGTTAAGTAATTAAATATATTTGAGTAAGGAAGTAAATTACAATTGAGTAATAGAAACCCTAATTAAATGATTAAGGTAAAATAGAATTAAAAGTATTGGACCTAATCTATTTTTATGGCCCAATTATTTTATTATCAAGGCCCAAAATTTTAGCCCAAAACATTAAACGAGTGGCCCAACTTAGCCCAACAAGTGAGGGATATTTTTGACATTAAGTAAAACTAAATAAAGCAATAAAAAGAAAACAAATTGAGAGAATAAAGGGCCCATAAATTCGGTCCATATAAAGAGGAGAAGAAAGGTTCATGAATATAATTATTATATTTACCAACTCCTCACCAACTCTAACATGTGTCACTCTCTCATTTAAGCCAACAACATTGTCCAAGTGCGCAAGCAACATCAAAGTGGTTGAGTGAGAGAGAGAGGGCTAGAGTGTGGGGAATAAGTATATAGATATATCCAATATATCTATACATTTTTATTTCAAATAAAAATCTTTTTTTTTCTCTTTCCTTTTACTTTCTTATTTGCTAACAAAAGAAAGAAAGAGAGAAAGAGTGAGAGAAAGAGGAGTTCAGCAGCCTTAGGGGAGGGGAAGAGAGATTTTTCTCCATTCCACCCTAAAGGTTTGAGCTACCTTAGAAGAAGAAAGGATGCACTTGATCAAAGGTATAAAACCCTAAAACTATAAGCTTTGTTTTCTTTATTTTGATGGATATTGGTGGAATAAAGAGTTTGTATTTTTGAACTCCAAAACGTTAGATCTATGTATTAATAAGTGTGTTATGTTTAGATCTATCACTTTTTATAATCAAAAGTTAGATCAAAAATAAGAAAAATGAAACTCTGTTTTAAAAGTTAGAAAACCTTGATTTTCTTAGTATATATTATGTTTTGCTTAGATTTGATGAAGGTTTGATGCAATAGATGATGAATCATGGTAGATCTATGATCTTAAGGTGTATTAGTATGTATTATGATGTTTTATGATGTTTAATGTTTGGTTAATCAAAAGATCTAGGAAGATTTCTTAGAAAACACAAAAGTTAGAAAAATAGATTTTACCCAAAACAGAACCTGAAATTCAAACAATCATATCTCTCATTCTATTTCAAATTTTTGAGTGTGGTCAATTTCTGGAGTTAGATCTATGAGTCTTCTAACTTTTTCAAGTGAAATCCCTGAAAAATTCCATGTAGATTTTCGTGTGGACTGAAATTAGCAAAGGACGTAAAATCTAAAAAAGGCCAAAATGCAATCTGTCCAAAAATTCCAGGGACAGTTTCGTCCACTTATTTTATGAAATAAATTCCAATATTTTCGAAAATGAAAATATATGAGATGAAGTAGCTTGTGTCCAAAAATGAGCTTATTTCGACTTAAATTGAGCAAGTTTTGACTATTAATATTTATGTTTTTTAGACGAAAATCGCTATAACCGAAGTTGTATAACTGCGATGGCCATGAAATTTAAACTGGAGGTCCAAGTTAACATGTTTAAGATCCCGCCAAGAGTTGGGAATTTCTGGAGTTAAGCATGAGGTAGCTAATTTCTTAAGGAATTAACTAAAAATGGATTTTTGAAAAATACTAAAGGAAATTGAAAATTTCCTAAAAAATTATTTTTGTGTATGAAATATATGTATTTATGTGTGGATAAAAGATATAAAAAAAATAATAAGACGATTAGATTAAAAATGGGGAATTCAGATTGCTGGATTGGTCATCAGGTTGCTGGATTGCAATCTGGTTTGCTAGATTGGCCATCAAGTTGCTGGAATGGTCTGTTTAGATAATCTAAGTTGCTGGATTGAAGGATTGGTGAATCCAGGCTTGCTGGATTAGAGATTAGTTGAATCCAGTCTGTTGGATTGGAAAATAGTTACTAAATTAAAAGTCATTCTAAATCCAGGTTGCTGAATTAGGTATTCATCTTACTAAATTATAAAAGACTTATAAAATGAAAGCATAAGTGTTAATTCACAAGTTATATGATACAGTAATGATAAGTCTAAGGTAGTGCAATCGTACCCTTTAATGGTTGATGTATAGTAGCTGGGCTAAACGACTCCTTCATATGGGGAAGGTATCTACGAATTAGTAACCGATCTAACTCACTATGAAAACATTGTAGATGAGACGGAAACTAATTTGTTAGTTGTTTGTGGGAAACCACTCATTATACTATATTGAATATATTAAAGACTCGATGTATGCTAGGTTTGGACTTGTGTATATGTATAGTGTTAAGGTTATCTAATATTTGACTATGTGTTTAAATGTTAGATAGTTTACTTATAAAGTATGTTATGTTAATTGAAAGATTAATCTTATAACTGATAAGTCTTTTCAATAAATCAACGATACAGGCAAGTTTCCTAACTCGAACTCGAGTTGTTATTGTAAAGCATGTTCGTGATTAATTATTATTAATTATTCACATCTATACTGATTATTGATTCTCACTTAGTGCATGTTGCATATGTTCATCAGGTATAAAAGACTGATCACCTTCATTACCTTAAGGTTCAGTTAAATTTATTCATGTTCATTGTTGGCCATTCTTCATTATTGACCTGGTCATTCAGTTATAAAAATTAATTTATATTCTTTCATAATTATTATATTGTTTAAAGTTTGTCAACTTGTTATTCTTTTCAATCATGATATATCTTCATTTGAACTTAAACTTGCTGGGCAAACTTGTTGCTCACCCTTGTTATATCATGATAAATATTTCAGATTAAAGAAGAAACTTCGGACACAGTCAAAGGCAAAGACAAGTTCCAGGATGGAATTATTATACGGTTAAAATGGTAATAGTATAGGATACAAATGACATTGTATGTCATGTATGATATTGAATGCAGGTATTAAGTTAAGGTTACAGACCTTGGGAATTATGTTATAAAAGCTATTGTATAAATAATTTATGTTTATATTTTCTGCAATAGTTATAGAAATGATGTATCGTAACGTACCAGGTCCGAGGTTCTGGGGACCCTGATTTGGGGGCGCTATAGTTGGTATCAGAGCTGTAGGTTATAAACCTTAGGTAGGGGTATCTTAGGCCATAATCATAGAAATAAGGAATAGGAATAAACTCAAATAGAGTTTAAGTTCTAAGAGATGAATTTGGGCAAGTTATTAATTAGTTAATAAGATTCAAAGAAGAATCATGACAAGTAATAAAGATCCAAAGTTACCTAACTCTGATAATAAAGGTGAACAGTAGTAATGAATAGATAGAGTCTAAAAGACTAAAAGTATAAAGGGAAAGAAAATCGTAAAATAAAACAATCATAACATAGAAAAGAATCGTAATATAATACTATTATAATATTAAATTACAACGTGATCTGATGAGATCATAAGTGGACAGATGATCAATCAAATGATTGAAAACTTTATAGCAGGATTGCTGTATGACAGTGGTACTATAAAATTGTACTATTAAAACTCAGGAAAGAGTTGTGAATTGTCGATACGGATTAAATGAAATTCGTATCGAGTAAAGTGAGAGCTTGGATTAGGTGGGATTTCAATTGAGGACTCATGTGATAGCTGAGTTGTACAAACCTTTGTATGGGCGAGGGTTTTGTGTTTGGTCTAACGACTACTTAGTTTATCACATTGATAATCATTGAAATGTCGGTGTCGCGCTATTCGCTATATTTATGATGAGAAGGTGATTCTTTTCTCATTTATATAACGGATAGATAGAGAATATAAGATTAGGTACGAGTTCTTAAAACTCATACTTATGGTAAGTTCGTGACTCATAATCGTATGGTATGTTTTTGAACCCCTAAGCGTATGGACAGTTCCTGATTGGTTCTTGAACTACGTATTGCTAGGATAATTTTCTAAACTCATATTATTATAGAAAGTTTCTGAACTCATAACGTGTGGTATGTTTGATGAACAATACAAGGGTATAGAAAAATTATGAATGAAGGATTGAGGATAATAGAAATAGATATAATTATTAAGCAATGAATCATTAGAGCAATTGAAGTTGATGGTGGAAGCATAGGTATTTCAAATCTTCTAACTGTGCTAGACTTAGAAATTTTTGACATCAAGCTAAATTCGTACTGATGTGCCTTTTTCGAAATAAAATAAATTTTTGTTATCTTCACAACATGGTGACAAGGGTGTGGAGATGGACTCTGAGCCATTATCACATCGTTACCTGTTGCGGCATGATAACAGCAAAAATGAATTTTTGGTTATCTTCAAAACATGGTTACAATTGTGTATGTGTGGACTTCGGGACCCTGACACATCGTTACATGTTGCGACATGATAATTCCAAAAATAATTTTCAATAGTTTTGAACGGTTTAAAGAAGAGTGTACGCTAATTATTTTAGCTTTACAAAAAAATTATTTAAAATATCAAAATATATTTTATATATCATCAATGTATCATGGAACCTGATGCAAGGATGATAAATATGATGGAGTCATTAATGCAGTATTACCTAGTATTGGATGTGATCTAAAGATCGTCAACCCACTATGGTATATTATTTTATGACAAAGTTACAAAAATGACGGAATCTTCAACGGACTGTAAATACAGTGCGGTATAATGAAGTCATAAAATTATTTTCAGAATTTTAAAGAAAAGTCAAGTGTCAATTAAATTTGGCCAGACACATATTTCGATTGATGTTAGAATTATTGGTATATGTCTAAGCTAATTGATTCAGCTAGACAAATATTTATGAAAATTCAAGTATCTCTTTGAAAATTATCCCGAACAATATTGTTTTGATTCGGACTTCCGGCTGAGTATGAACATCCTCGAAAAATGGGGATATATTGGTTGGATAACGTATATTCCAATATTTGAACGCATACAGTCATTCAGATAATTAAGGTCAGCATCTGCAGTTTACCTTCTTTGTGATTGTAAACATATCTATTATTTGCTTACGGTGAATACCGTTAAACCCGAGAGTTCATGGTCTATATGACCCTCAGCATAATTTGAAAAGTTTTTAACTCCTTGGGGAGAAGTCTGTGTAGAATGTGATGATAGAATAATTCCTCATAGAAGGAAGTCGTGTGTGCTCATTAAATGAGAATGAAATCAGATAAAGGTTCAGTTGAAAACCTAATTTTGGTGAATAGAAGGAGTAGGGATTAGTAGGCTGTAATTTCGAGGACGAAATTCTTAGAAGAAGGGGTGAATGTGACAACCCGAGAATTTATAAGATTTATAAAATCTTAAATGGTTACATAAAGGTTAAATAATAAGACCTAGACCGAAAATAGCGTATGGATTTAAAAATTTTGTGAAAGACTTATATGGTTATGTGTATTGTTTATATATTTATTTAACATATAAAGAGAATTAAGAATAAAGTCTTGTAACCTAATATATATATTAGGTATAGGAATTAAATAACCTAAGGGTTATGGCATGGGAGAATATTAATATTGAAAATATTAACTAACTCTTAGGAATTTATTTTATTATCTTATCTATTAATTTTATAACCTAATTAAAGCAAGTCTAATTAGGTTAAGTAATTAAATATATTTGAGTAAGGAATTAAATTACAATTGAGTAATAGAAACCCTAATTAAATTATTAGGATAAAATAGAATTAAAAGTATTGGACCTAATCTATTTTTATGGCCCAATTATTTTATTATCAAGGCCCAAAATTTTAGCCCAAAACATTAAATGAGTGGCCCAACTTAGCCCAATAAGTGAGGGATATTTTGGACGTTAAGTAAAGCTAAATAAAGCAATAAAAAGAAAACAAATTGGGAGAATAAAGGGCCCATAAATTCGGCCCATATAGAGACGAGAAGAATGGTTCATGAATGTAATTATTACATTTACCAACTCCTCACCAACTCTAACATGTGTCACTCTCTCATTTAAGCCAACAACATTGTCCAAGTGTGCAAGCAACATCAAAGTGGTTGAGTGAGAGAGAGAGAGCTAGAGTGTGGGGAATAAGTATATAGATATATCCAATATATCTATACATTTTTATTTCAAATAAAAATCTTTTTCTTTTCTCTTTCCTTTTACTTTCTTATTTGCTAACAAAAGAAAGAAAGAGAGAAAGAGGAGTTTGGCAGCCTTAAGGGAGGGGAAGAGAGATTTTTCTCCATTCCACCCTAAACGTTTGAGCTACCTTAGAAGAAGAAGAAAGGATGCACTTGATCAAAGGTATAAAACCCTAAAACTATAAGCTTTGTTTTCTTTATTTTGATGGATATTGGTGGAATAAAGAGTTTGTGTTTTTGAACTCCAAAATCTTAGATCTATGTATTAATAAGTGTGTTATATTTAGATCTATCACTTTTTATGATCAAAAATTAGATCAAAAACAAAAAAATGAAACTATGTTTTAAAAGTTAGAAAACTATGATTTTCTTAGTATATATTATGTTTTGCTTGGATTTGGTGAAGGTTTGATGCAATAGATGATTGATCATGGTAGATCTATGATCTTAAGGTGTATTAGTATGTATTATGATGGTTTATGATGTTTAATATTTGGTTAATCAAAAGATCTAGGAAGATTTCTTAGAAAACACAAAAGTTAGAAAAGCAGATTTTACCCAAAACAGAACCTTAAATTCAAACAATCACATCTCTCATTCTATTTCGAATTTTTGAGTGTGGTTAATTTCTGGAGTTAGATCTATGAGTCTTCTAACTTTTCCAAGTGAAATCACTAAAAAATTCCATGTAAATTTCCGTGTTGACTGAAATTATCAAAGGACATAAAATCTAAAAAAGGCCAAAATACAATCTGTCCAGAAATTCCAGGGACAATTTTGTCCATTTAAGTTATGAAATAAATTCCAATATTTTGGGAAATAAAAATATATGAGATGAAGTAGCTTGTGTACAAAAATGAGCTCATTTCGACTTAAATTGAGCGAGTTGTGACTAATTCAATATTTATAATTTTTTTTGACAAAAATCGCTATAATCGGAGTTGTATAACTCCGATGGCCATAAAATTTAAACTGGAGGTCCACATTAACATGTTTAAGATCCCGCCAAGAGTTGGTAATTTCTGAAGTTAAGCGTGAGATAGCTAATTTCTTAAGAAATTAACTAGAAATGGATTTTTAAAAAATACTAAAGGAAATTGAAAAATTTTTGAAAAAATATTTTTGTGTATGGAATATATGTATTTATATGTGGACAAAAGATAAAAAAAAATAATAAGATGATTACATTATAAAGGGGAATCCAGCTTGCTGGATTGGCCATCAGGTTGCTGGATTGCAATCTGATTTGCTGGATTGGCCATCAAGTTGTTGGAATGGTCTGTTTAGATAATCTAAGTTGCTGGATTGAAGGATTGGTGAATCCAGGCTTGCTGGATTAGAGGTTAGTTGAATCCAGTCTGCTGGATTGGAAAATAGTTACTAAATTAAAAGTCATTCTGAATCCAGGTTGCTGGATTAGGTTCATCTTACTAAATTATAAAGGACTTATAAAATGAAAGACTACGTGTTAATTCACAAGTTATATGATACAGTAATGATAAGTCTAAGGTAGTGCAATCGTACCCTTTAATGGTTGATGTATAGTAGCTGGGCTAAACGACTCCTTCATATGGGGAAGGTATCTATGAATTAGTAACCAATCTAACTCACTGTGAAAACAGTGTAGACGAGACGGAAACTAATTTGTTAGTTGTTTGTGGAAAACCACTCATTATACTATATTGAATATTATTAAAGACTCGATGTGTGCTAGGTTTAGACTTATGTATATGTATAGTGTTAAGGTTATCTAATATTTGACTATGTGTTTAAATGTTAGATAGTTTACTTATAAAGTATGTTATGTTAATTGAAAGATCAATCTTATAACTGATAGGTCTTTTCAATAAAGCTATTAAATAAGATTGCGTAGTAGTAATCAACGATACAGGCAAGTTTCCTAACTAGAACTCGAGTTGTTATTGTAAAGCATGTTCGTGATTAATTATTATTGATTATTCACATCTATACTGATTATTGATTCGCACTTAGTGCATGTTGCATATGTTCATCAGCTATAAAAGGCTTATCACCTTCATTACCCTAAGGTTCAGTTAAATTTGTTCATGTTCATTGTTGGCCATTCTTCATTTTTGACCTGGTCATTCAGTTATAAAAATTGATTTATATTCTTTCACAATTATTATATTGTTTAAAGTTTGTCAACTTGTTATTCTTTTCAATCATGATATATCTTCATTTGAACTTAAAATTGTTGGGCAAACTTGTTGCTCACCCTTGCTATATCATGATAAACATTTCAGATTAAAGAAGAAACTTCGGACACAGTCAAAGGCAAAGACAAGTTCTAGGATGGAATTATTATACGGTTAAAATGGTAATAGGATAGGATACAAATGACATTGTATGTCGTGTAGGATATTGAATGCAGGTATTAAGTTAAGGTTACAGACCTTGGAAATTATGTTGTAAAAGTTATTGTATAAATAATTTATGTTTATATTTTCGCAATAGTTATAGAAATGATGTATCATAACGTACCAGGTCCGAGGTTCTGGTGACCCGTATTTGGGGGCGCTACAAAATAATTCCAGCATCAAGCCATTTCAGAATTTCTTTCTTAACCACCTCTTTCATGATCGGATTGAGCCTGCACTTCTGTTCCACTGTGGGTTTCGCATCATCTTCCAACAGGATCTTATGCATATAGAATGATGAGCTTATCCCCTTGATGTCAGCGATGGTTCATCCAATAACAGTTTTGTATCCACGGAGAACTCTTAACAACTTACTTTCCTGCAATTCGTTAAGCGCAAATGCAATAATATTAGACAAATTTAATGAATTACCCAAATATGCATAACTGAGATGGTTAGGTAAAGGTTTTAGCTCAAGTGTAGGAGGCTCCTTTAGAGAGGATTTCAAGTGATCCAGAGATTTATTTGCATATTCCAATGGTTTGAAAGGAATTTTGAACTTACTTACCCTAGGCAATGCATCCAAAATCTGCTGATACTCAATTAACTCTAGATCATCCACTTCAGTATCCCCCATCAATGTAGTCTCCAACGGATCTGTATCTAAAACCTTCTACAAGAATTCATCTTCCACTACTTTCTCTATCACATCCATATGAAAACACTCCTCCTCATCCTTATGGAATTTCAAGGCTTTGAACACATTGAATGTTACCTCGTAGTCTTGAACCCTCATGGTTAATTCTCCTTTCTGTACGTCGATAAGTTTTGCCAATAATGGTCTCCCAAGTATAATTGGAATGTCTGCATCTTTCTCATAGTCCAATATGATGAAATCAGTTGGGAATATGAATTTATCAACCTTTACTAGGATATCCTCCACAATTCCTCTTGGATATGTCACTGGCCGGTCTGCTGGCTGTAGAGAGATGTTTGTCTGTCTCGGTGCTGGTAGTACCAACTGGGTGTAAATAGACAACGACATCAGATTTATACTTGCACCTAGATCACACAGACACCTTTTGAAGAACTGACTTCCAATTGTGCATGGAATAGTAAAGCTTCCCGAATTTTTCAATTTCGTAGTGAGCTTCCTTTGCAAAACAACACTGTAAGACCCCAACTTTTATGAATAAAGATTTAATTTCCTCTATAAATTATTTTGGAAATAGTAAGGTATTGATTTGATATATGTTATAAATTATGGGTGAGATGTGCAAATTTTACAAAGTAAGCAAGTGGTTACAAAATATTCGTTGTGTCGGGGAATATTCGTTTGGTCGAAGAATATTCTTTTAGTCGAAGAATATTCGTACGACGGCTCAGTCATTAGTGGACCCCACAACGGAATGAATGTCAGATGTAGAAAAAGCGACAGAAATAACTTTTTTACAAAAATAAAGGTAAAACTTTTACCGTTAAAACTATTAAAATATCCGGTGGTAAAAATACAATAATACGCGGTGTTGCACAGTGGCACATGGTATTGCACAGTAATTTTAATTATTAATTCTTACGTAAGAAGTCACTCATTCAATAATTGTTACAGTAATTACTGTTCAATAATTTATATTATTGATCCAATAATTGCTACATTGATATTTTATATTAGTGATTCAATAATTGTCACTACACAATATTTTATATTATCATATCAATAATTTATATTATTTGAATAATATTATTAGATAGCATTATTGGCAATGTCTAAGGAAGTTCTGTCTAGGAGGGGTTATTTAATTGCGCTCCAGTAAGGAGAAATCCTTATCGGAAGGCCCCCTCTTTTCTGGGAACGACCTGGTTATCATTATTGTGGTTCTGTAATATTATTTGTGAATAATA
This sequence comes from Panax stipuleanatus, assembly GCA_020205555.1. Lineage (NCBI taxonomy): Eukaryota > Viridiplantae > Streptophyta > Magnoliopsida > Apiales > Araliaceae > Panax > Panax stipuleanatus. Next base: position 129,064,781 of record CM035121.1, read on the forward strand.
ATTATTGATAAAAATAATAAGTAAATATTTATTCAATGTGGATTTAAACGGAGGAATTTTTAGTAAAAGTGACAATTATCGAGAATGAATATTTTATCTGTTCTGATAAAATAATTCATTCAAATATACATATTATTATAATATTACATTATAAGTGTATAATGTGATAATATAATAATATAATAATGATTATATTTTTTTACAACAAATTCACGATATATAAATAAACATGTGGTGGAACTCATTATTTTAAAAATGGAGGTTTTGAAATTTTGAGTGTGTTAAAGATTTTCAAGAGTGATGAGTGTGAAAAAATCATTTATATGTAAACTTGGGTCATTTTTCGTGCAGAATTTGAAAAAAAATTCTTCTACAAAGTTGTAGAGAATTAAATTTTATATGAAATGGACATAAGGTTCATATTTTTTTGATAAAAGGTTATTATGAATTATTAAAGTTCTTGAATATTGAGTCTGAATTGATTTTTAGTGGAAGAGAACAAATTGAATTTGAACTCTTATGATGCAAACAATGATGTCATCGAAGCGATGAGGTAAGTAATGATGTCATCAGAACGATGACGTAAGCAATGATGTCATAGGATCGATGATGTAAGCGATGATGTCATACATTATGGTAAAAAGACTATTTTACCCTTACTCTGCCAAGCCTATAAATAGAAGCTCATTTCTTCATTATTTCTCACAAATTCACTAAAGTTATAGAGAGAAAGTATAGAGAAAGTAAGAGAGAAAGAAGAAGAGTATTCTGCTATTACACTAGTGCAGTCTCCAAATTTTTATTAAGGTAATGGGTATTATTTCTTTCGTATTCATGAAAAGAGTTATTTTCTTTCAATACTCGTAAGGGTTGTTATTCCATTCTTTATTATTCTGTGGGAATAACCTGTCTACGCGGACTACCGCATGCATAGTGAAATCCTGTTGTTATTCTATTCTTTATTATTTTGTGGAAATAACCTGTCTACGCGGACTACCGCATGCCTGGTGAATAACCCTTCGTATTCAGTTGTTATTAAATTGTGGAAATAATTTGTCTGAGCGGACTACCGCCTGACGGGTGAAAATCCAATTACAGTTTTATATATTGTTTCATTTCAGATTCCTAACTCTAAACTTACTACGGTAAGTATTGCTTCTATAATTCCTAAAATGATAAGAAATTCCTTGATTTTTACGCTTCATCTAATATCATTTCACTGGAATATTGGTCTGAACTTTCTTGTGAAATTTTTATCTTTTCTTGTCGAGTTACTATTTATAAGTTACTATTTATAAGTTACTATTCACGGGATACTATTCACGGTAAAAAAAAATTCCAAATTATCTTTGATTGGATCCAAGTTTTGAACTTCATTCTTGAATTTTGCTCCACAATTGATTATTATGGAGTATTCTTGAACTTGGATAAACTAAATTACGAATCCCTAATCTTTGTCCTTTATCTCACTAGATTCGTTCTTTAAAATATTTTTCATCATCCTCAGTCCTAAATGGTGATATAACTGAATATCTTTGGCCTGTAGTGCAAAGATGAATGATTACTTGATGAATATCTTTGGCCTGTAGTGCAAAGATGCATGATTACCTGATGAATATCTTTGGCCCGTAGTGCAAAGATGGACAGGTGTTGAGATGAACATGACCACTGGTGATACAAATGAATATCTTTGGCCGTAGTGCAAAGATGAATACTTGATTCGAGATATATATTGATTGATGTTACAGGGATAAAATATTGATGATGGACTTTTAAATTATAGAAGATAGTAGACATCATTCTCTACTTAACTCTTCTAATGAATTATTATTTCCGTTGCAGTTGTTGATCTAAAACTTGTTGTCCATAATATTTTATCTGATTTATTGAAAGCTAACGATAATTTATTTTTCATTATCTTAGTCATAATATTCTTTACTGGGCTAGTTGAGCTCACCCTTTTCTTTTATTGTTCTCTTCAGGAAATGAGAATATCGCGGGAACTAGTCGGGGAACAGTGTGATAATCAGAGTTAGATCTGTAGAAGTCCTCAATATTCTATAAAATAGTGGGATAATAATTATAATGAATAAGGAATGAATTTGAGTGTTTATATTTTGTATCATATACGATTTGTAATGAAACTCACAGTTTGTGTGGTAATATTTTGCACGACTGTATGTTATAAAAGATTGTATTTGGATTCTGTACTATGTATTTGGCGACTCAGAATGGGTTGAGTATTGAACTTATTTTGGGGGCGTCACAAACACTGCACTTTTTGGTTAAAGCCACAGTTTCAAAATCCTCTAGCCTCTTCTTCCTATATAAGATAGCCTACATGAACTTAACATAGCTAGGCATCTGCTCTAACGCTTCTGCAAACGGGATGCAGATTTTTAATTTCTTAAACAGCTCGAGGAATTTGGAGAACTTCCTATCTAGTTTCTGTTTCTGGAACCTCTGTGGAAATGGTAATGGAGGAGTAACTATTGATTTCTATGCTTTTTCTTTTCTGCTGCCTCTGCTTCTGCGTTCTCTTCTTTTCCCTCTGACTTTTCTTCAGTTTCTGTGACTGGTGAAGGGTACGACTGCGTTGTGTCCCCTTGCAGATCAGGTGCGGCCGCGCTGTGTGGTAATACATGTTTTCCACTTCAAAGTGTAACAGCTTTGCATTGTTCTTTACCCTCATTCTTAGAATTCACTTTTGTGTTGCTTGGCCGAGCTCCCTAGGGTTTGTTAGTCAAAATATTTGCCATTTGGCCCATTTGATTCTCAATATTTTGGATAGCAACTGCTTGAATTTTCATCATCACATCATTATTAGCTATATATTTTAACAACTCCTTCAAATCTAACTTCTTGTCTGATTGTGGAACTACCTGCTGCTGCTGATTTTGAAACCCTGGAGGATATGATGGACGTGGACCCTGCAGATGATTCTGATTACTCCATAAAAAATTAGGATGGTTCCTTGCCCCCGGGTTATAGCTATTCTGATATGGATTTGGTGGACGTTGATAACTACCCACAAACTGAATTGCCTCTAAATTAATGGCACACTGCTCCGTTGGATGTGCACCCGCATACAACTCACACATAAATGCCACTTGTTGGATATTGGCACCTGTAATTGCATCCATCTTCTTTGAAAGTACAGACATCTGAGCCGCAAGGGCTATAACTGCATCTAATTCTAACACCTAAGCTGCCTTTTGTTGATTCATTCTCGATGTCGGCCACTGATAGTTGTTGGTTGCCATATTTTCTAATAATTCACATGCCTCATCAAAACCCTTAGCCATAAATGCTCCACCTGCTGCCGCATCAATACTCGTTTTTGTATTATCACCTAGCGAGTTATAAAATGTCTGAATCTACAGCCTCTTAGGTAATCCATGATGCGGAAACTTTCTCAACAATTCTTTAAACTTATCCCAGGCTTCATACATTGACTCTCTATGTTGTTTCTCGAAGGTAGTAATATCATTCCTCATTTTAGCAATTTTCGACGGCGGGAAGAATTTTGCTAAGAATTTATGAGCCAAGTCATCCCAAGTAGTGATAGAGTCCGGTGGTAATGAATGTAGCCAACTTTTAGTCTTGTCTCGCAATGTGAATGGAAATAGCCTAAGTCTCACTGCATTATCCGTTACTCTATTGTATTTGAATGTATCGTGAATGTCCAAAAAAATCATCAAGTGCTCATTTGGGTCATCATGAGCCATTCCCCCAAACTGTAACGTATTCTAAATCATCTGAATTATTCCCGGCTTAATTTTAAAGGAATTAGCTGCGATGGCTGGTCTCGTGATGCTTGACTGGATATCACCAATTTTCGGTATGGCATAATCCCTTAGTGACTTTGGAGCTTCATTCGCCATGTTATCCGGCTTTTCAAGTGTCTCTTAAGTCTTTTTCATCCACTTACGCAACCGATTAAACATTTATTTGATGTCGTCCTTGTAAGGCAACAATTCTGGCTTCTTCGATCGAGTTTTCATACACTACTCAAAAGCACTTGAAACAGGAAGTAAACACAGGAAAAGAAAAATTGTTGAACTAAAACTGATTTAATTTAAACTGATGATGAAAGTATTAAAAATAGTTTAAAAATCCACGACAACGATGCCAAAAACTTGTTAGTCAAAATCTAGTTAAGCTCAGCACGCAAGCATACATGGTCAATAAGTAATAAAGTGATAAATTAAGTATCGGTCCCACAGAGACAATAAACTGTATTTTAATCTAGCAAGCACCAATTTTTATATTATTTCAGTTTCTTTAAACAGATGATCAAAGGTGTGAATTTATAATTAACTAGTGAACTAAATTAAACTAACTAAAATAGGAATATATCAGATAATGGAGATTTAAGATTAAAATTTCACTTAATGCTTCACTTAGATCGATATACTTGTTGTTAAGCCAAATTACTTATTTTGTATTGTTAATCAAAAACACATAAGTAAATATAACCATCTCTGGATGCATCATACTCATATCACCCTAAATCCACAAATGATAGAATTAAGATGAACACCCTAATTAACTAATCCACTATATCTCTATGTGAATTACAATTAAAGAGAGTTTTAAACACAAGTTCTTTATAAGATTATATGCGATGCACATGTATATCTCTATCCTAAGCATAAATTATGAATTCCAACGTTATGCAGAAATCACAAACATATGCTATTATGATCAGATCTCAACCTATAATCCATCTCTCAATTTCATATAAGTTATCACGGTAATTACTAGCCAGACAATTAAATAATTAAATGCAAACCATAATAGACAATCCAATAATAATTATATTTAACTTAACCAAGAATAATTTTAATCACAATTATGCAAAAAGATCTATTATAGCCTTAAATAGAAATTTAGTTCAACATGCTTGAATTAATAACCAAAATCCAAAAATAATCAGGCATCCAAATTACAAAAGAAAGAGTAAGAAAGAGAATGAAAATTATCACTGTAATCCTCCTCCAAGCTACTCCCGCTTTACAATCTCGTGCTCAATCCCTTGTTTCAATTCTCTAACAATCAAGCTTGAACTCCCAATTGAATAGTATAATATAATTTCTAATATACGAAAAAATCCTTACAATTGATAGAACTCCTATATTTAAGTCTGTTACAAATCCCAATCCTATTATGAAAATAGTATGTGGATTATAACTCAATTGCATCACTTAAGTTAAAGGTCAAAGTCAACCCAGCGCGGCTGCGCAGTGACTATGTCTTCTTTGGGCGCGGGCGCGCTGCACCCTAGTTCTTCTTAGGCACGGCCGCACAGTGCATCAGTGCTGTAATTCTTCTGCAGCTGCTGTATCAGATCACTCATCATCATGTCCATTCCTTTAAGCCATAAATTTCATCCAAATAGTCACCAAGTGCCACCAATTCAGTTCCCAAACCTGTATCCTACCAAATGGAAGTAAAATGCATGAAACGTAACTACAAAGTATAAGTTTAAGCAACAAATCTAGTTCATTGGTACCGAATTTATAGGTATAAAACGTACTTATCACTTGTCCTTTTCAGAACCTTATGCACGCTTAATTTTTGCTGAAATCATTTAATTTAAAGCAAAAATGAGCATTTACATGCCAACAAGTATAACAGTTGCATATAAAATAACAAAATCAAGAATCACGTTTTCATACTTCTAAACATTCAACAACTAAACAAAAGTTGTGAATAGATCTTAAATGATAGGAAATTACTTCCTTTGTTTTCAAAATATATGTTTGAAATGACGTACTGACTTTAGCTGAACGGTCATAAGACCTCAAACTTTTATTTTCATTTCGAAAAGGTTTGAACAGCTATTCTACTATAAATCGTCATGACACTCGGGCACATTGGGTAATTAGCCATTTTACCATCCGTTGATACACACGAGCGACTTATTTTGCGTTCTTCCGTCACTCGACATTTCATGCCGACAATATTAAAACAGTCCCCCAATATTAGAGTTGTTCATTCTCAGACTAAATCTACACTAAGTAGAAATTGGTTTGGAAACTTTACTTAAACTCAATAACAATTCAAAAGATCATATCTAGATCATTGAAAGGTTTTTACTTGTGTCTAGCCGATACAAATGGCATTAACATACTTCTTAAACAGTTCATGTATATCAGAACTTTGAAAACTTGAACAATTCATGCGTTATAGCAAAGCTTAACCATTTATACATTATAACATACCTGAACACTTATACAACCAACAAAGAGTTTGTATAAGTCTGAAGTTTACACAATCGTTAAACATTATGTAAACCGAAGCATACATAAGGATTATTCATAAGAATATACATCCACATACTTTAAACCAACATTCAAATAAAGATTAAATGAAGTTAGAATACTTGTCTTAATGGTCTTTAATACTTTTAGCGTTAATCGCCCTTTGTAAGTCCTACACATTCAGTTCGTTTAAACATACCAATTAGCCACGTATAAACGTCACTCATATTTTAAATTAACTGTAACAGATGAGATTTTTTTTTTATTGTGATTCTGGGGACAGAATACTTTTAAGGAGGAAAGATTGTAACGAATGAGAATTTTATATATTAATTTTAATATTTATTGAATTAAATAAATATGTTAATTAATTTACTAATTTATTTATTGAGTTAAATAAATAAATTATGTGATTATTGTGGAGTAATTTAATTAAGTGTAATATATTAATTAATTAAATATTTAATATTTAATTTAATTGATGTATAATACTTTTATGGTATAGTTCTAATTTAATTGAGATAATTAAATTAGATGAAGTTTATGTGGTAATTGTTACATAAAATTATAATTAGCGAGTAATTATAATTGTTATGTGCCAATTTTTATATGGTTAATTGATGTTAGTTTTTATTTAATTAAATGAGAATGTTAAGATTTAATTAAATAAAGTATAGCAATTAAGTTATGTGTTAAAAGGATTTATTAAAAGAATTAAAAGGGTTTTTAAAGAATTTTGCCAAACAAGGCCCTTGCACCTATTTTAAAGAATTTTTACCAAACATGCCTTAACTACTAAAAATCTATGTTTTTAAAAATAAATGGATTTGGGCCAAACAAAGTCTTATGGCCTTTTAACTTTCAAAATTTGTAACTGACATTATACTTAATATAATTATAATATTTTTGTCAGTTATATTATATACAATTAATCCTATATCTATCTATATTATACTACGTTAGTTTAGTTAGACTATCAGAGTAAAACAAAGAAGAAAACAAAAGTTAGTCAAAGAGAAAGAAACAGAGAGTTATAAAGAGAAGAGAAGAATAAGAAAGAGGAAGAGTTTGAGGAGTTAAAACCATCATCTTCTCCTCCTAATACAAATCAAGGGTATAATCTCTTACCTTGTAGTTTGAACATGCGCTAGAGAAGATGGTTGGAACTGATCAAGGACTACGACTGCGAGATACTTTACCATCCGGGTAAAGCTAACGTCGTCGCCGACGCTTTAAGCAGAAAGGGACGGGAGAAGTTGAATATTTTAACTAATCAGGATCAGTTGATAGAAGAGATGACTAAGTTAAAGCTGGAAGTGAAGTATCCAAAGGAATCGGATGTGAAGCTTTTTCAAGTAGCTACTGGTTCTACTCTGCTAGACAAAGTGAAAGAGGCACAACTTCACGACGAAGAATGCGAGAAGATCCGGAAGAGAATAGCCGATGGTGAGGAAAGCAAGTTCAAGCTCGATTACGAAGGACTGTTACGATTTAAAGGAAGAATATGGGTACCGCCAGTACCAGAAGTCAAAGAAGAGGTTTTGAATGAAGCTCACAGTTCGAGGTATTCTATTCACCCTGTAAGTACGAAGATGTACCAGGATCTCAAACACCGTTTCTGGTGGCCGAATATAAAGAGGGACATTGCGGAATGTATTGTGAGATGCTTAACGTGCCAGAAAGTTAAAGCAGAACACCAGAGACAAAGTGGATTGCTGCAACCGTTGGAAATTCGAGAATGGAAGTGGGAACATATCACGATGGATTTCGTGGTTGGTCTTCCAGCAACTCAGAATAGATTTGATGCGCTATGGGTGATAGTGGATCGACTGACAAAGACAGCACATTTCCTACCGATCAAGATTAGATACAACTTGGACCAGTTAGCGAAGTTGTACATGAAGGAGATTATATCTCGACACGGTGTTCCGGTGTCAATTGTGTCCAACAGAGATCCGCATTTTGCGTCGAATTACTAGAAGCATTTACAAGAATGTCTGGGAACGCAATTACGAATGAGTACGGCGTACCATCCTCAGATTGATGGCCAGAACGAGAGAACGATTCAGACGCTAGAGGACATGTTGAGAGCTTGCGTTATGGACGTCAAAGGAAGCTGGGATGATCATCTACCGTTGATGGAGTTATCCTACAACAATAGTTACCACGTGAGCATCGACATGTCACCTTTTGAAGCGTTATACGGCAAGAAGTGCAGGACTCCCTTATGCTAGAATGAGGTTGGTGAAAGACAACTGTTGGGACCGGAACTGGTACAACAAACTGCTGAAATCGTGAAGCAGATCAGAACGAGATTGGTTGCTGCTCAAGATAGACAGAAGAAGTATGTCGATCAACATCGATAGAACCGAGAATTTTTACTAGGAAGCTTCGTTTTCCTGAAGGTATCTCCCTGGAAGGGGAAGATTCGATTTGGCAAGAAGGGAAAGCTGAGTCCCTGATTTATTGGACCTTTCGAGATACTACAAAAAGTGGGCGAATTGGCTTACGAGGTTGTGTTACCTCTGAAGCTAGATAACATACATAACGTATTCAACATTTCCGTGTTACGACCGTACAAACACGACTACAAACATGTAATAGAATACGAGCCTTTACAATTCGATAAAGACCTAACATATGAAGAAGTGCATGTTCAAATAATTGATAGAAAAGAACAAGTACTTAGAAATAAATTGCTACCTTCTGTTAAGGTAATCTGGAGGAACCATAGTGCTGAAGAAGCAACATGGGAACTCGAAGACGTTATGATGAAGACATATCCCCAATTATTTGCTTAATTATCTGTGTAATCCTTGTACACCGATTCTGGGGACAGAATCTTTTTAAGGGGGGAAGAATGTAACAGATGAGATTTTTATTATTATTATTGTGATTCTGGGGTAGAATCCTTTTAAGGAGGGAAGATTGTAACGAATGAGAATTTTATATATTAATTTTAATATTTATTGAATTAAATAAATATTTCAATTGATTTACTGATTTATTTATTGAGTTAAATAAATAAATTATGTGATTATTGTAGAGTAAATTAATTAAGTGTAATATATTAATTAAATAAATATTTAATATTTAATTTAATTGATGTATAATAATTTTATGGTATAGTTCTAATTTAATTGAGATAATTAAATTAGATAAAGTTTATGTGGTAATTGTTACATAAAATTATAATTAGCGAGTAATTATAATTGTTATATGATAATTTTTATATGGTTAATTGATGTTAGCTTTTATTTAATTAAATGAGAATGTTAAGATTTAATTAAATAAAGTATAACAATTAAGTTATGTGTTAAAAGAATTTATTAAAAGAATTAAAAGGGTTTTTAAAGAATTTTGCCAAACAAGGCCCTTGCACCTATTTTAAAAAGTTTTTGCCTAACATGCCTTAACTACTAAAAATCTATGTTTTTGAAAATAAATGGATTTGGGCCAAACAATGCCTTATGGCCTTTTAAATTTCAAAATTTGTAACTGATATTATACTGAATATAGTTATAATATTTTTGTCAGTTATATTATATACAATTAATCTTATATCTATCTATATTATACCACGTTAGTTTAGTTAAACTATCAGAGTAAAATAAAGAAGAAAACAAAAGTTAGTCAGAGAGAAAGAAACAGAGAGTTAAAAAGAGAAGTGGAGAAGAGGAAGAAAGAGGAAGAGTTTGAGAAATCAAAACCATCATCTTCTCCTCCTAATACTAATCAAGGGTATAATCTCTAACCTTGTAGTTTAAGAATTTTGTCTTTACGGTCTTCATAACTTTAGTTTTCTGTAAAATAATTCTTCATGAGAATTATGTGATTTTGATGTATATATGTTATATGGTGTTTATAACATGTTTATGTATGAATAGTATGCCTAAATTAGTCGTTTTATTCATGAAAACATGATGAACATGAAGAATTCATGTTCATCAAAAGTTACAGAGAATTGGTTTTATAAAATTTTCCTTTAAAATCAAAATTCATGATTTATTATAATCTATCGTATAAATTAGTTTTAGATTATAAAATATGTTGATATATGAATTCAATGTGATTTGAATTGTATATTTTGATTGAAAAATTAACTTACAGTGTTCAATTTTATCAAGAACACTGGAAAAAATAGTTTTCTCTAATTTTTACAAAATTAAGTGTTTTAAATTATGTAATTTGATGTCTTTATGCGTTAAAACATGTTAGAAACTTAGAATTTTATTTTCTGTAAAGTTTATATGAATTATGTTGGCTGAATTTGGAACTTAATGTGGAGGAATAAGTCAAATTGAATTTTTCTCTACAAAGTTTGCGACATTGTCAGACCAGTCTGCACAGTGGCGCGGCCGCGCCGCTCCCAAGGCCATTTGGAACGCGGCCGCGCTGGTATTGCAGATTGGGCAGAAAATTATTTTTAATTGTACAAAATTATAAGTTTTATTATGTAATAAATTATAAAGCATGTTGATAAAATTAAAATGCTAATTAGACAGTAATGAATTATATTAATAAAATATAATATGTAATTATAATTTGAATAATTATAATTAAGAAAAATGTGTAATTTAAATTATAAATTGTTAATTATAATTTAATTAGTACATGAATTGAAATTGATTATGTATAATCAATGTAATTGTTTAATTTAAATTATAATTGGTTTAAATTATAATAAATGCATAAATTTAGTTTGATTAATTTTAATCAAAGTACATGTTTAATTTAAATTATAATTTGTTTAATTATAATTTAATTAATGTAAGATGTAATTATAATTTGATTTAATTATAATTAAAATGAATTGTTTAATTTAAATTATAATTTATTTAATTATAATTTAATTAATATGAGTACATAATTATTATTTGATTAATTATGTGAATATGTGATGTGATTAATTATGTGATAATTAATTATTAATTATTTTCTAATGAAAGAGGAATGAGTTAACCTAGATGGATTAACTAATTATGTGAATTAGTCATGTGATAACTAATTTAGATTATTATGGTTAAATATATATATGTAGGAAGTGTTAAAGAACGTGAGTTGTAACTGTAGCTTGCGCTTGAGGCAAGTTTTTTAAACTCAAACTTATTATTGTTATACAAGTATTTTAAATTCAAATATTTATTGTATTTGATATTGTCCTTTTTATTTCTGCAGTGGACAAGTTCTTATTTAAAGTTTATGATTTAATTAAAGTGACCTTGACTTAATTGTTCAAGTAAGGTCCATCTTATTTTTTCGTATGCTTTAATTTAAATTCTAAAGCATAAGTTAATTCGTAATTCTTTTATTGTTGAATTATGCTAAGTTATTGTGAGTCTCTTCAACTACTCCTTAATTGATGATAGTTGAAACTCCAAATTTCCTTTTAGCTATCCAAATCAAACTTTATTTGGTGCGGACTTGTATCAAATACTGAGATGAACAACCCTATTTATTAGGGGAGGTTACTACGCGAAAACGTTAAATATTTGTGCACAATATATAATACGAAGGGCTGATCCCCCTAAGTACGAGTTGAGAGTCTATAGTCTAAATAACTGTTAAAGGTTTTAAATATAAATGTTTATAACCTAGGACAAAGTTCAAGGTCTTATGACCCTCAGATGATTTCAATATTTGAAATTTAAAATATTGATGAAAGAATTATGTTTCAATTCTTTATTGTTGATGAAAGAAAAGTTCTTCAAATCTCTTGAAGTTATTCAGTTGATGTCATTATTATTATTATCGTTTTTCCAATTTAGCTTTTGTTTGCTCACTCTTGCAATTTAAATAACCATTGCAGCTAAAGTCGAGAACGTTGATGTACCGTCAACGAGTAAGGGAAAAGGCAAGATGAATAAGTGAAGACTTGTTTATTTGATTATGAATTATAATAAGACTTTATGTTATGATTCCGCATTTATTGTTTATGTTAAGGTTAGATAAAACCCTGGGATATTTTGAGAGAAGTTGTAATCCTTTTGATAAAAAAAAATTTAAGTATTTATAAAGGTTGTAATTTATTTTTGAAATTCTTTATTATTGGGCAATAGTTGTATTTTATTTAGATAGTGAGCACCAAATTTTGTGGAAACGAAGTATCAGGATTTGGGGGTGTCACAGGTTGGTATCAAAGCTTTAGGTTATGAACCTTAGGTGGGGGGAAAACCTTAGGTAGTAGCCTTATATGAAAATCGAAAAGATAGTGGTGATAGGTAAAGATAATAAATTACCTTATGTGCTATGTGTTTACGTTTTAGTATTCGAAGAGTATCGATCGATATCACGTAATAATTGAACTTTAAAATTTTCTTGTCAAGATGATAAACGTTGGATAGTCCCGTCAGGCTAGAGAGGATTTACCTCAGATGCCTAGAGACGAGGAGCCCCGAGACATCCATGTTGTCTGGGAGCAAGTGTTTAGGAGAGAGCCATCTCCATTGATCACCATAGCTGGTCAGGAGCATGAGACGACATCTGATCTAGAGGATGAGGATAAGGATGAGTCAGAAGAGAAGGAAGAGGATCCCGAGGAGGAACTCCCACCTCACTCTACTAGTGCTGAGATGTACGAGGCAATCTACGACCGTAACGTGGAGCTTCAAGAACTGGTGGACGAGAGTCGGACTACCATCCAGCAGCGGGACGAGACCATTGAAGAGCTGGATAGTGAACTAGGAAACGTGAAGTGGGATTTAATTCAATTGGAGAGTGAAAGAGACGATGCACTGGCTGAATTAGCAAGGCTGAAGAACATTATCCAGGAGGAGTCAGCAAAGCGCGCCAGAGCAGAGGAAACAAGCTTGAGGGCTACTCAACGTGCCGATCGAGCTAAAGACGAGGCTGAAGCAAAGAGGGCCAAACTGAGGGAGACAGAATATGCTTTCCATACGGCTATAGATAGGGCCTAGGATCGTATCTTCTATTACCCAACTCAGTTCCAAGGTTTACTATGGTACATGGTGGATCACAGGATAGCATTTCGGGTGATGGAGGAAGAACTCAGAGAGGCTGTGCGACGTCTTAACATGCCTAGACAGTAGAGTTATTATATTTTGTGTTTCTTTATGTAATAAATAAATGTAAATCTCATAAATTGAGATAATAATGGGATAAGAAGATAATGTAATCCTGCAACTTGTTTCAGTTCAGGAAAAATGATATAAATAGCAGAGATGCTATCTATTCTATGTTTTTAAAAACTACGTATGAATGAAAAAAAGAAGTTTATTGACGTGCTATGTGTTCAAGTGTGAATTGAATATTTAAATGATTAAGTATGAACTTGAATATTAAGAAATGAGTAAGGATCTAATAAAAATATTTCTTTATAGAAAATGCCTCCTAGAAGAAGACCTACAAGTCTACACCCCGAAGGGTCGACTAACAACAACAATAATAATAACGATGGGACGAATCCCAACTCGGTTCAGCAATTGGTGAACCTGGTGACAGGAGCACTTGCAAATCAGCCGCAAGTGCAGGGCACAACGTTTAAGGAATTTAAGGGAGTAGGACCGCCAGAGTTCTAGGGAACGGTAAACTCGATAGATGCCCAGACGTGGGTAATGGAGATGGAGAAGGTCTTCGAAGTAGCTAGGGTTGGCGAAGACCAGAAGACGGCTTTCGCGACTTTTATGTTGAAGTAGGATGCTAGCTTCTGGTGGTAGGCCAATAAGACTAGAGAGGGGGAAGGAGTGATACCGTGGGAACATTTCAATGAGATGTTCTTTGAAATGTACTTCCCCGTTAGCTCACAGGACCAGATGGAGATCCAGTTTCTAGAGCTAAAACAGGGAGGGATGACGGTGTCGGAGTACACTGCGAAATTTAACGAACTGGTTAGGTTCGCCACATACCAGGTCAGTACTAATGCGAGGAATGCGAGGAGGTTTGAGAGAGGACTGAAACCCTGGTTCTACAGTAAGGTCTCCATGTTCCAGCTGAATACATTTACAGCTATGCTGGAAAAGGCCATACTAGCTGAAAGAGGAAGCAACGCAGTGACCAAGTTTAATCAAGACAAGAAGAAGAAGAACGAGACGGAGAGCAAGGCTGGTGGTAGCGGGGCTATCAACCAGAAAAGGAAGTAGAACGACAACACCTCTACTGGAAGTCAATAGGAAAACCAGCATAAGAAGAAGATTGAAGCATGTGTGACATGCGGGAAGAATCACACTGGAGTTTGTATGAGAGGGAAGCGGGTATGCTTCAACTGTGGTCAGGAAGGCCACATTGCGCCAAATTCCTCGAACCCAAAAAAGGGATCTTGCTACACCTGTGGATCCAAGGATCACATGGCTCGTAGTTGCCCGAGGAAGCCAGTAGCAGGGTCAACCAAGAGCAGAGGGAATGGCAGCGGCAGCATCTTGTCTTTCGCTGGACCACCGCCAACAAGCCGACCCACTGCCCGAACATTCAACATGACGGTGCAGGATGCTGTGCAGTCCAAAGATGTGGTGTCAGGTATTATTTCGGTCAATAGTATAAATGCCTATGTATTATTTGATTCGGGTGTTACTTGCTCATTCATATCTGATGATTTTGGTAAGACCCCAGACTTACCTAAAGAGGAATTAGTGTACCCCTTAAACATAGAGATTGCGAATAGGGGGGTTATTCCTGTTAGGTTTGTATACAAGAACTGTAGATTGGACATTAAAGGTCAGGAATTAAGGGTAGATTTGATTCCGATAAAACTTGGGAAATTCGAAGTCATACTGGGTATGAATTAGTTGTTCAACCATGGGGCGGTAATTGATTGTCAGAAGAAGTCGGTAAACCTTACGACTCCGTCAAAGGTAGTATTCTATGGTAGCAAATCGCCTAGACAAGCGAGTTGTCTGACGATCATGCAAGCCAGGAAACTTTTAACGCAAGGTTGTGTAGGATATCTAGCCTATATAGTAGATACCCGTAAAGAGAGCCCAAAGATAGAGGAGATATCAGTGGTTAGGGAGTTTATGGACATATTTCAGAACGACTTGCCAGGACTTCTGCCAGATAGGGAGATAGAGTTCGTGATCGACTTAGCGCCAGGAACTGCTCTGATTTTGAAAGCTCCGTACAGAATGGCTCCGATAGAGATGAAGGAACTGATGGTTCAACTGCAAGAACTGCTGGACAAGAAGTATATTCCGCTGAGCGTTTCACCGTGGGGAGCGCCAGTTTTATTCGTCAAGAAGAAGGATGGATCGATACGGCTTTGCATTGATTATAGGGAGTTAAATAAAGTCACGATCAAGAATAGGTATCCTTTACCTAGGATCGATGATTTGTTCGATCAACTGAAGGGTGCTAGGTACTTCTCAAAAATCAATTTCAGAAGTGGGTATCATCAGTTGAAGGTAAGAAGGGAAAATATACTGAAGACAACTTTTACAACTCGGTATGGTCATTACGAGTTCTTGGTGATGTCATTTGGTCTAACGAATGCCCCAGCTGCATTTATGGACTTAATGAATAGGGTGTTTAAGCCATTAAGAGTTCGTGGTGGTGTTCATAGATGACATTCTGGTTTATTCCAAAACTAAGGAGTAACACACCGAACATTTGAGACTAACGTTAGAATCGCTGAGATGAGAGAAGCTTTACGTGAAATTCTCGAAATACGAATTCTGGTTAGAACGTGTGCAATTTCTTGGCCACGTGATTGACAAGGATGGAATTTTGGTAGATCCGTCAAACGGTTAAAGCTGTAATGAATTGGGACCAGTCGAAGACGCCGTCTGAAGTGAGGCGTTTCTTGGGATTGGCAGGTTATTACCAAAGATTCATCCAAGACTTTTCTAGAATTGCAACTCCGTTGACGAATTTGACTCGTAAAGCAGTTAAGTTTGTTTGGACAGAAAAGTGTGAGGAAAGTTTTCAAGAACTGAAGAAGAGGTTGAGTACTGCGCCTGTGTTGTCCTTGCTGGATAGTGCGGGGAATTTCGTAGTATACAGCGAATGCCTCGCATAAGGGATTAGGCTGGGTGCTGATGCAGAGCAGCAAAGTTATTACCAACGCATCACGTCAGCTGAAGGATTACGAGAAAGGGTATCTGACCCATGACTTAGAATTGGCGGCAGTAGTGTTTGCTCTGAAGATTTGGAGACACTACCTTTATTGAGAAAGGTGTGAGATATACACGAAACATAAGAGTTAGAAGTATACAAGGATTTGAAAATGCGCCAGAGAAGATGGTTGGAACTGATCAAGGACTATAACTGCGAGATACTTTACCATCCGGGTAAAGCTAACGTCGTCGCCAACGCTTTAAGAAGGAAGGGACGGGAGAAGTTGAATATGTTAACTGATCAGGATTAGTTGATAGCAGAGATGGCTAAGTTAGAGCTGGAAGTGAAGTATCCGAAGGAATCGGATGAGAAGCTTTTTCAAGTAACTACTGGTTCTACTCTGGTAGACAAAGTGAAAGAGGCACAACTTCACGACGAAGAATGCGAGAAGATCCGGAAGAGAATAGCCGATGGTGAGGACAGCAAGTTCAAGCTCAATAACGAAGGACTGTTACGATTTGAAGGAAGAATATGGGTACCGCCAGTACCAGAAGTCAAAGAGGAGGTTTTGAACGAAGCTCACAGTTCGAGGTATTCTATTCACCCTGGGAGTACGAAGATGTACCAGGATCTCAGACACCGTTTTTGGTGGATGAATATGAAGAGGGACGTTGCGGAATGCGTTGCGAGATGCTTTACGTGCCAGAAAGTTAAAGCAGAACACTAGAGACAATGTGAATTGCTGCAACCGTTGGAAATTCCAAAATGGAAGTGGGAACAAATCACGATGGATTTCGTGGTTGGTCTTCCAGCAACTCAGAAGGGATTTGATGCGATATGGGTGATAGTGGATCGAGTGACGAAGTCAGAACATTTCCTACCGATCAAGATTAGATACAACTTGGACCAGTTAGAGAAGTTGTACATGAAGGAGATTATATCTTGACACGATGTTCTGGTGTCGATTATGTCCAACAGAGATTCGCGTTTTACGTGGAATTACTGGAAGCGTATATAAGAATATTTGGGAACGCAATTACGAATAAGTACGGCGTACCATCCTCAGACTGATGGCCAGAGCGAGAGAACGATTCAGATGCTACAGGACATGCTGAGAGCTTGCGTTATGGACTTCAAAGGAAGCTGGGATGATCATCTACCATTAGTGGAGTTCACCTACAACAATAGTTACCACACGAGTATCGGCATGCAACCTTTCGAAGCGTTATACAGCAAGAAGTGCAGGACTCCCTTATGCTGGGATGAGGTTGGTGAATGACAACTGTTGGGACCAAAACTGGTACAACAAACTACTAAAATTGTGAAGCTGATCAGAACGAGATTGGTTGCGACTCAAGATAGACAGAAGAAGTATGCCGATCAATATTGACAGAACCGAGAATTTTTACCAGGAAGCTTCGTTTTCCTGAAGGTATCTCCCTGGAAGAGGAAGATTCGATTTGGCAAGAAGGGGAAGCTGAGTCCCCGATTTATTGGACCTTTCGAGATACTACGAAAGGTGGGCGAAGTGGCTTACGAGGTTGCGTTACCTCCGGAGCTAGATAACATACATAACGTATTCCAGATTTCTGTGTTGCGACCGTACAAACACGACTACAAACATGTAATAGAATACGAGCCTTTACAATTCGATAAAGACCTAACATATAAAGAAGTGCCTGTTCAAATAGTTGATAGAAAAGAACAAGTACATAGAAATAAAGTGATACCTTCTGTTAAGGTAATCTAGAGAAACCATAGTGTTGAAGAAGCTACGTGAAAACTCGAAGATGTTATGATAAAGACATATCCCCAATTATTTGCTTAATTATCTGTGTAATCCTTGTACACCGATTCTGGGGACATAATCTTTTTAAGGGGGAAGAATGTAGCAGATGAGATTTTTTTATTATTATTGTGATTCTGGGGACAGAATCCTTTTAAGGAGGAAAGATTGTAACGAATGAGAATTTTATATATTAATTTTAATATTTATTGAATTAAATAAATATTTTAATTGATTTACTGATTTATTTATTAAGTTAAATAAATAAATTATGTGATTGTTGTGGAGTAATTTAATTAAGTGTAATATATTAATTTATTAAATATTCAATATTTAATTTAATTGATGTATAATAATTTTATGGTATAGTTCTAATTTAATTGAGATAATTAAATTAGATGAAGTTTATGTGATAATTATTACATGAAATTATAATTAGCGAGTAATTATAATTGTTATATAAAAATTTTTATATGGTTAATTGATGTTAGCTTTTATTTAATTAAATGAGAATGTTAAGATTTAATTAAATAAAGTATAACAATTAAGTTATGTGTTAAAAGAATTTATTAAAAGAATTAAAAGGGTTTTTAAAGAATTTTGCCAAACAAGACCCTTGCACCTATTTTAAAGAGTTTTTGTCAAACATGCCTTAACTACTAAAAATCTATGTTTTTGAAAATAAATGGATTTGGGCCAAACAAAGCCTTATGGCCTTTTAAATTTCAAAATTTGTAACTGACATTATACTTAATATAATTATAATATTTTTGTCAGTTATATTATATACAATTAATCTTATATCTATCTATATTATACTACGTTAGTTTAGTTAGACTATCAGAGTAAAACAAAGAAGAAAACAAAAGTTAGTCAGAGAGAAAGAAACAGAGAGTTAGAAAGAGAAGAGAAGAAGAAGAAAGAGGAAGATTTTGAGGAATCAAAACCATCATCTACTCCTCCTAATACTAATCAAGGGAATAATCTCTAACCTTGTAGTTTAGGAATTTTGTCTTTACGGTCTTCATAACTTTAGTTTTCTGTAAAATAATTCTTCATGAGAATTTGTTATTTTGATGTATATATGTTATATGGTGTTTATAACATGTTTATGTATGAATAGTATGCCTAAATTAGTCGTTTAATTCATGAAAACATGATGAACATGAAGAATTCATGTTCTTCAAAAGTTAAAGAGAATTGGTTTTATAAAGTTTTCCTTTAAAATCAAAATTCATTATTTATTGTAAATTATTGTATAAATTAGTTTTAGATTATGTAATATGTTGAGATATGAATTCAATGTGATTTGAATTGTATATTTTGAGTGAAAAATTAACTTACAGTGTTCAATTTTATCAAGAACACTGAAAAAATGATTTTCTCTAATTTTTACAAAATTAAGTGTTTTAAATTATGTAATTTGATGTCTTTATGTGTTAAAACATGTTAGAAACTTAGAATTATGTTTTATGTAAAGTTTATATGAATTATGTTGGCTGAATTTGGAACTTGATGTGGAGAAATAAGCCAAATTGGCTTTTTCTCTGCAAAGTTCGCGACATTGTCAGACCAGTCTACACAGTGGCGCGGCCGCGCTGCTCTCAAGGCCATTTGGAGCGCGGCCGCGCTGGTCCTTGTTGGTCCGATTAGATGACACAATTAATGTGCAAGTATACGCGGCCAACGAGTAATAAAGAGTAAGTAAAGATCGTTCCCACGGAGAATTAACGGATAATAGGTCGCCAAAGCACTAGCTCATAATCATCTCAATCTTATTTAAACGGGCGAGAAGGAGAATGAATTATTAAAGCTAAGTTAAACTAGGCAATAATTAAAATATGCCATAACTAATCCTAGGGTAAATTCAGATAATGAAGACATGGGATTACAATTTCCCCCAACACTTCGTTCGAATCTCTTAACTCTCTCACTTAGAATAATAAGCACCTAGAATTGACAACCGAGAAATCACGATTACATAATAGCCTCTTTCGATCTGCTAAGTCGAAAGTCAAAAGTCAAACTTGGTCAAGCTGGAAGTCGGCGCGGCCGCGCGGCATTTGGCCTTGGTCTTGGCCCGGCCGCGCGAGCTGCTGAACTTTGCTGGTGCAGGGCTTTGCTGCTGCATTTGGCTTTCTCTCGCTCCTTTAGCCATCTTGCACTTCTTGCAGCCTTGTGGCATCATGCCCTCTTGCCTCTTTACCCATGCTACCTTCATGCTATAAGCCAATTTCTGTGCTTTGCTCTAACTAGCGTTCTTTTACCCTTTTTAGCTCAAATTGCACTCGTAGAGTTCCAAAACCTGAAAGTCACAAAAGAAAGGAAAAATCCATGAAAAGCACAATGGATACTTGAGTTTAAGCCACGAAACAAGCTGGTAACTATTCGAATAAGTGGTAATAAAACCACTTATCAGTCCTGCAGATTGGGCAGAAAACTATTTTTAATTATACAAAATTATAAGATTTATTATGTAATAAATTATAAAGTATGTTGATAAAATTAAAATGCTAATTGGACAGTAATGAATTATATTAATAAAATATAATATGTAATTATAATTTAGTTTGATTAATTTTAATCAAAGTACATGTTTAATTTAAATTATAATTTAGTTTGATTAATTTTAATCAAAGTACATGTTTAATTTAAATTATAATTTGTTTAATTATAATTTAATTAATGTAAGATGTAATTATAATTTGATTTAATTATAATTAAAATGAATTGTTTAATTTAAATTATAATTTGTTTAAATTATAATTTAATTAATATGAGCACATAATTATTATTTGATTATTTATGTGAACATGTGATGTGATTAATTATGTGATAATTAATTATTAATTATTTTATAATTAAAGAGGAATGAGTTAACCTAGATGGATTAACTAATTATGTGAATTAGTTATGTGATAACTAATTTAGATTATTATGGTTAAATATATATGTATAGGAAGTGTTAAAGAACGTGAGTTGTAACTTTAGCTTGCGCTTGAGGCAAGTTTTCTAAACTCAAACTTGTTATTGTTATACAAGTGTTTTAAATTCAAATATTTATTGTATTTGAGATTGTCCTTTTTATTTTTGCAATGGACAAATTCTTATTTAAAGTTCATGATTTAATTAAAGTGACCTTGACTTAATTGTTCAAGTAAAGTCTATCTTATTTTTTTGTATGCTTTAATTTAAATTCTAAAGTATAAGTTAATTCGTAATTCTTTTATTGTTGAATTATGCTAAGTTATTGTGAGTCGCTTCAACTACTCCTTAGTTGATGATAGTTGAAACTCTAAATTTTCTTTTAGCTATCCAAACCAAACTTTCTTTAGTGCGGACTCGTATCAAATACTGAGATGAACAACCCTGTTTATTAGGGGAGGTTACTACGCGAAAGCGTTAAATGTTTGTGCACAATACATGGTACGAAGGGCTGATCCCCCTAAGTACGAGTTGAGAGCCCTAGTCTAAATAACTGTTAAAGGTTTTAAATATAAATGTTTATAACCTAGGACAAAATTCAAGGTTTTATGACCCTCAGATGATTTCAATATTCAAAATTTAAAATATTGATGAAAGAATTATATTTCAATTCTTTATTGTTGATGAAAGAAAAGTTCTTCAAATCTCTTGAAGTTATTCAGTTGATGTCGTTATTATTATTATCGTTATTCCAAGTGAGCTTTTGTTTGCTCACTCTTGCAATTTAAATAACCATTGCAGCTAAAGTCGAGAACGTTGATGTACCGTCAACGAGTAAAGGAAAAGGCAAGATGAGCAAGTGAAGATTTGTTTTATTTGATTATGAATTGTAATAAAACTTTATGTTATGATTCCGCATTTATTGTTTATGTTAAGGTTAGATAAAACCCTGGGATATTTTGAGAGAAGTTGTAATCCTTTTGATAAGGAAGATTTTAAGTATTTATAAATGTTGTAATTTATTTTTGAAATTCTTTATTATTGGGCAATAGTTGTATTTTATTTAGATAGTGAGCACCAAATCTTGTGAAAACGAAATACCCGAATTTGGGGGTGTCACATTAACTCATCTTTCTAACGTACTTTATTCGAATCATTAAACACGGAATATTCATTAAGTTTATTATCATTCACTATGCTTTCTAACGTCTACACGTCATACTTCCAACTTTATTATGCTAACGTCTAAGCCATACACTCTCATGTATGCTGGGCACGTCCATTCTACGCGTATACTAAACATTTATATTGTTAAAAGTATTTTATGTTTAGAATGCTTATCCTTTCCATCAACATTCAACCATTTAGTAAGGTTTTTATCACTTGTTATAGTGATACATTAGTTGAAAATTTATGTTATTAATTATTCTACACAATCCCCCAATATCTGAGTTCAAAATAACTTTTTACTAGACTTTATACAGGACCAACGTTGCGGCGCCCACTTCCTAGATTAATGTCAGCGCTGCGGCGCCCGGAGACAGGAGCTCAACTCAGAAGCGGCGTTGTGGTGCCAACTTTTATACTGGTAACGGCGCTGAGGCGCCATTCATACCACTTAGAATTTTTTTGATGATTTCTAGAACTGGCTTCACCAATCCGTAACTTCATCATCTCACCTCGGAAAGAATCCGTTCTTGAGCCAATTTTTTTCTCATACTACACACTACAAATTTCTCTGAATATGATGATTTTATGAAGTTTCTAACAAGCCTTTCAATTGGCTCAAAAAGTCCTTTAGGAACTCATTTTTTGTTAACTGATGTTCTGGACATCGGATTTTCAAATTACCAGAACTCGCTCATCCAAAGTCGGATTAAGCTCGTTCTTAAGCCCACGGCTCACATATTCACCCAACTACATAACCCCTCATAAAGAAATAATTTTTTGGAAATGTTAACTACCCACACACTTTGATGGACTCCACGGTACGCTTGCGTGAGGTGGTCGTCTCCCGGATCGTTTCTAGTAAAGTCGTAAGGTGGAACGCTCACGACACCTCAACCCAACATCTGTATTGAGACGAGAACCTTGGTACAATCGATTGTGTAAGGAAGTTGTGTTGAATGGAACATCAATAACACCTTCACCTCTTACTTATATGTAAGTGGTAACCTTGGTACAATTAATGATTGATGAGGTAGAAGACGCCACACACAACTATGTATTGTTGTATGATGAGTCAAATTGAATAGTCATAGACAAACCATGAATAATTCGAGAGTTCTCAAAGAACTAAATAAGAGAAAAATCTCACCGATTGTATTGAATAATAATAATGTATATTCTGAATTACATTTATGTAGCTTATTTATATTAAATATGAAACCCTAGATTCCTATAAGGAATTACAAGTGTATTTGGAATCAAATCTAAGCTAGAAGTAATAAAATTACATTAAGAAACTAAAATATGCTGAAAATAAGAAATTTAGAAAGAAAAAGACTGCGCCCAAATCTTGAAAAAACTCGTGAAAAATCTGACTGCAAATTGACGAATTCGCTGGGGCGAATTAAAATATGCCGTGGGAATTCGCCGAAGAGAATTGAGCACCGAGGTGAATTTAAACTGCCTTTTGAATTCACCAGAGCGAATTAGTCTAGAAAGCAACTCGATGGGGAGGATTCAAAAGCAGCCGGGGCTAATTGGAACAGAGGGAAATTCGCCGGGGTAAATTCATTAAGCCTGTTGAATTCGTCGGGGCTAATTCATTGACTTTTAAAATTTTTGAATTTTGCATTCATGACTTGGAACAAGGTTTGCATTGAGATCATTGTTTTGGTTAATCACTCTTATCATAGTCACAAACTTATATTTTATCGCCAAAGCCCTCGAACTCGATCCTTTCTCATCCCAAATGCTTGAATAAGAACAAGTAGCCCTTCTTAGCCCTAGCCAGCGTCACTGGTCCAACTGAACTTGAGTTGTGTTGATATTATTTGATGCGAGCCAGGTTAGGATTGTTTTATTCCCCTTCTCTTGAAAAGGATTTGTCCTCAAATCTAACATCCCCTCCTCTTGAAAAAGATTTAGCCTCAAATCTGATTCTAGATAAAAACAAACTTAGTAGCATCAAACAAATCATAATCCCCATTCTTAACTTTCAAATAAAATATACAAATAAAATTAACAACTCAAGTAAAAAAATGAAAAGAATCATCAAAAACTTCAACTCCCGCTAAGAACAAAGCAACATCTGGCATTCTTCTTGTTTGGACAATAACAACTCGTAAATGTTTCCCTTCAAACGATGCTCGAAATGGCATAGCACACTGCAACTGTCTTGTATAACCTTGAAACTTAAACATTCGGTCTCCTTTTATCAAGAACCTGTCCAAACGACGTTCTTCCATTCGTAGACAAAATACTTCTAAATCACTAACTATATCAAAACAAACTAGATTAGCAATTATAAGAAAAATGCAATCTAAGTTACTATCTAATAAAACAAACGTGAATATAATGTAATAAAGAATCTAAAAAGTTATATCTCCTCCTGGATCAAATATCATCACGTAGAACTCTTCATGATGTAGATTCTCCCAATGACGAATCCCCGGATCAAAAGTCAACCTGATGATCTCAGCCCTTCGCATAGACACATTCTTTAATGCACCTAGGTCAAATATCAATATTTGAAACTTAACACATTGCAATTGCAAGCTCTCTTGGATTTATGGATTAAACACAAAACAAAAAAATCGAGTATCTTTTGTATAATCAATGAATACTCAAGTAACCCAAATTCATATGCATAGTCTACTAGAACAAAATTCAAAACACTTCCTTGTTGACTCTCAAAGGTAATACTCAAATTGATCCGAACAACAAACCATTTTATCCTCCTTGAAGAGTATGAACCCATCTCGAACCTGCAAAACAAATTCAACATTTCCCTTTCTAATGACATTAACACATTCAAATGCAAGTAATGACATCAATGGAACTAAAAGGTCACAACCCACTTTACAAGATGAAAACTCAATGGCATATTTATCATGATCATGCACAAACTCAACACATGCTAAAGACTTTCCCAAAGTGTTGACAAAAATCGGAATATCATCAAAACAAATATTAACAAATTTTCTCATACAAGACTACAAAATATAGCTCAATATGAAAACACTTAATGCATTAGCTAATCTGAATCCACTTTGACGATAAATACTTTTCAAATCAATATTATATGATAGCAAATCATGCAATGAAGATTGCGCGAACGGCCAAACATGATCACTACCATTGTCAACTAACGATAACTTATGTAAAAATTGACTAACATGAACACCTAACTCAACACATGGATAAGAAAACTTAGAATGAATTTCATGTAAGTAAAAATATTGAAAACGAGAAAACACATCATGATTGTAAACTAACTCAACAAATATCAAATATTCGCCATAGTTTAGAATCATAAAGATGATTCTACCATCAAAATAGCTATTGATGAGTGAGTTTTACACCTACTAATCTGGTATTGTTAAGTTTAATTATTGTTATCTTTCAGTTTTTTAGTATCTTTTTATTGATTTTTGTGTTTGTTTCTTGTAGGATGGAGCGGGAGGGACAAATTGGTCATTTGGGAGAAGAAAAGAATTAAAAATCATTAAAATTGTAGCTGAGTGACATTTTTGTAAATACATGGCCTCATTTTAGCGCCTAGAATGCTTGATCAGTGCAATTCCTAGCGCCTAGTGCGCTAGTACACGACTAATGTTGGTGTTTTGCTGCTAAGTTGGATTCTGAAGCCAAATAGGAATCTGGATGAGGGTTTGGACCAATACAAATAGGAGAAGACTTTAGAAAAGATGTATTAAGAAAATTATCAAGAGATTTGCAGAGAGAACAATGAGGGAAACACGAAGGAGATTTCAGAGATAAAAGATCAAGTGGAGGATTAGGAGCAATTTGACAAGTTCTACTAATCTTTTCTCTAATTTTTAATCTTTGTGATTATTTGGGATGTTTGAATTATTAATTTGGATGATGTTTTCCTTTATTACTATGAACTAAACTTTCAATTAAGATTGCAACAGAACATGGTATGTAGTTTAATTTACTCCTTCCCATTAAATGAAAGTTGGTTTTTATTGAATTATTTATTATATCTTATGTTTGTTGATTAATTGTTTGGCCAGCAATTATCATGATTATCTATATAAAATTAGAAGATGGAGTATAGATTTAGATCTGGATATAATAACATCTGTTCATATAATCTGAATAGGGTTAATATAATTACCATGTAGGATAGGAATATACCTATGTGTCTTTTGTATTCATTGAAAGAATTTGTGTTTAAAACTCTAATTAACATGATTCACATAGGAATATAGCGAGTTGATTGATTTGGGTGTTTTTCGTAATTCTGATTCGTAAGAACGGATTTAGGAGGATTTATTCACGTGTCTTTTGGAAGAAGTGCGTGAGTACTATAATGCATTCTTGGATAACAATTTGTGTTAATTAACTGAATTAAATGGGAAGCAAATTGATTTAAATGAAATACCAAGGGAAGTTGTAATCTTAACCTGGCAAATCTGCAGTTAATCTTGTGAATTTTGATCTTATTTATTAATTTTGTTAATTTAAATTTTCATAACACAAACATTATTTCGTAGTTTAAAATAGGATTAATTGAATTGGAATTGGTAATTGGTAATTGAAAAATATTAACATATTATCTCGTGGGAACGATACTTGACTTACACTTTATTACTTGTTGACCGTATTCGTTGATTGCAAAATCAACCAACAGCTAAAAACAAATTTCCCAATGGAAGCATGCAAAACATCTTTTAAATAACTCATGAAAACACTAGATACAGTAGTTAATCTAACAGAAATAGCTATCCACCATACAAGTCACATGTTAAAACAATTTTCCATTTATCACAACCTCTTAAGCTAACTTGATTAGGCATTGTCATCACATATAGATAAAACATAATTACTATGCAATTTATCAAACATACTATCTAAACAAGGAGAAGAATAACGATACTTGTTTACCAATTCAAAATTGATGTAAAAGCTCGGCGTCCCATCCTCCTTATGTACTATGATCTTATAATTAGCACACGAACTCATGCTTTCTCTAACGACACCACACTCCATCCATTCTCCAATCCGCTTTGATATCTCCGTCGTTTCCTCGGGAATACTAAAAGCTGATCGATAAGAAATGATAGCTCGAGGTATGTCATCACTCACTTGTACAAGAAAAACAACAAAACTAGACAAAGAAGAGTTAATTTGGTTAGTATTTAAAATCTTCGTCTTGTACGAATGTACAATCATTGAATTTTCAAGATATAAATCACTTTCCAACTCACACTCTCTTTCATAGTCACATATTTCTCTCTTTTCTTTTTGCTCACTCTCTCGTTTGTTTTTCTCTCATTTGTTTTCACTTTTATTTTCCCCAATCTCTTTTTTATTTTCGTTCTTTTTATCACTCTCAATCTTTTTATCACTATCTTTTTGTCGTTCATTTTCACATGTATTTTCTTTTACAAACTCATTTTCTCGATCACTCTTTTTCGGATGTTCACCTTCTTGCTTTTGATCATGGATTTCATCTTGCACACGGGAACCCAACGGTTCTCCTTGGATTATATATTCTTTTTCATCTTCCACCTCCCTCGTCTGATCTTGTTCCTTTTGTGCCTTAGAAGTGTTTTGAAGCTGCATCCAACATTCTTCCATCTTCTTAATGAACTCCTTAGAAAATATTGGTTCCCTATACACCTTAGGAGTTTCTCGTGGTTGTCTCTAATGCGATTCTCCAAACCTATGATCCTTCCTTTCATCATCCCAAGTTGATCGCCTTAAATGTTGCTCTACATGCATCGGATATGCATACTCGTTCCTCCTATTAAGTTATACTAGAACAAACCTCTTTCTCATCATGATTTTTAAATCTGCCCATGTCTCGATCAGACGCTTTCCACATCTTTTCCCGCTAAGCACAAATTGATCACACCATATAGTTGCATAACCGAAAAATTCTTGGATTGCTAGTTTGACCTTCCTATGCTCGTAATAATCATGGCAGGCAAACTCTTGTTCCGTCCTTTTCTCCTATCTTAAATACGCTTCTAGATCATTCTTAGCTTGAAAAGTATTCCTTTGAGGCCCGTAAATACTTTCATAAGAATAATCATATCTATTTGCTGCAAAACAAAGGTTAGTAAATAAAGAATATTTTCCTCACACACTCCCTTACGTGTTTCGCTCAAACTATGTGTTAGTTCTCAGAGGCACAATAGTTATCTAGAAGGGGGGTTGAATAGATATTTTAAAACTTTTTCCTTTTCAAAATACTTATCAGGTTTGTTAATAAATTAACCACAGCGGAATATATGATTTGTTTGTTTCCCTTTAAGATAAACCAAGTTTATGGGTGATAAGCAGTTATAATAGTTATAGCAGATAACAGACATAGTGATTTTAAGTGGTTCAGAGCACTCAAGGCTCCTAGTCCACTCTTCTACTTCACGAGTAGGAAATCAACTAAGGATATCTTTACAATCTTTGAATCACTTAGATTCCTTCAAGACCAGCAGTCTTGGAACTTCTTAGTTCACTTAGAACTCTCCAAGTCCAGCAAACTTAGAATACACTTGATGAGAGTTGAGTTCTTAGGTTGTGCTACTCAGTTGTCGTTAAGCATATGTTCGAAAGAATTGAGTAGTTGTGCAAGCCTTCTTTCTGATCGTAGAGTTTGGACGTTGAGTGTTCTTGAGCTTTTTCGTTCTTGCTTGCTTCTTATGAATCTCTGTCTGATTTTCTTATGAAGGAGCCTTTGAAATATTTCCATTAAAGGCATCCGTTGAAGCATTAAATGCTTCAGATGTTTCTGAGCACTGATGTTAACTTCCTGGAAATCTGTTGTTCTGCTGTCTGGCCCACTGACACAGCAGACTGCTTTTTCACCTAACACCTGAAAAGGTATTTTTAGCAGACATACAGTCCTTTCCATAGCTTCTTCTATACGCTTCTTCGATACATACTAAGGATGAGTGTTGGATCATTGGGACTCCCAAAATGTCAACATCTATAAGCCATTCCTCATTTATTATACTTCCTCCTTCATCAGATAGACGAAACTTTAGTGCTTCTGATGCTGACTAGAGAGACACTACGATCATTGTCTTTGTATCATGATCGTTGTGCCTTGTCATGCTTGTGCTTCATTCAGTCTTGATCGTAGAGAATACTACAATTTCTCTTAAGCTCTGATAGATTACGAGCTCTACTTGCTTGTTTTTCAGACTCCACATTTTCGAGAGCTGACTGCGATATTTGACTTGGCTCTGCAAGCGCTCGGATTATCTCCACGATTCTGAGTGTGGCTTTCAAGACAGACTACGATCTGAAGAAACTTCTTCGATACTCCATGATTTTGCCTTGGCATCTGCAAACTTCTGGCTGGCTCGACAGACTACGAATCTGTTAAGGCCTAACAATTACATCTTAAAATAGATTAACCTAACAGCTTCGATCTTTCTTCTATACATTCATTTACAGATGATAAACATTAACCACTGATCAACATAACCAATTTTTGATCTACCATCTAAGTCCTTGTACATATGTTCTTGGAAGGACTTTACACATAAGCATATTTATTTACTTTCAACATCAAATTTGAATATGCAATTCCCAACAATCTCCCCCTATTTGATGTTAACATAACCAAGGATATTTGCATCATATCATCAATTTCAAAATGCAAGATGCTAGAAATTAAATATGACTTGGTATTTCAGTGAGTAGCTGAAATCTTTAGAGAATAAGCATGAATTTATTGATGTTGTGAAGCAGATATTTATAATTCAGCACAGTTACATCAATAAGAAACAAATTTTAACTTATCTCTACCTTCTCTGCCTCTTGCTCCTTAGAGGATTGTCATGCTCTGCAGCTCTCCTTCTTCTGCTGGCTTCATCTCTCCATGCAATATCTTCCAGCTCACTTTAAGTTAGCCTTTCTCCATGATCATGTCTGTTCATAAAGGCAGAATCTCCAATAGGCATGTTAAAGCCAGTATTGGTTATTCCTTGTGGGCAAAGAGATGGGCCTTAACTCCTTATTGGTTCAGCTATGATGATTGGTTGGCGCTGCTGCTGTTCAATTTGTGGAGTTTGATAGCGAGGTTGTCTTGAATAGCTCCTTGATGATTGTGCAATTTCTTTTCCTTTGCCTCTGCCTTTGCCTTTCTCCCCTTCCTCTTTACTCTCTCCCTTTATGTTAGCATACAGGGTTCGAATGTCTTCTAACAGACGATTGAGTCCTTGCACCAGTTCATGCATGTGAGAACGATTTTGAGCAATGTCAGTGAGATTTTCTATAACCATAGCCTCAGTATTTCTTCTCTGTTGTTGCAACATAGCCATGGCATCTACAGTTTGTTGTACTTGAGTCGTGGAATAGTTCTGGAATTCGCGTAGTGTGAGACGCAGCTCTTGGATCTAATCAGCCATAATAGCATTTAGGGATTCTTGAGCTTTCTGGAGAATTTGTACAGCTTCCTTATGCTTGTTGATAGCTTGAAAGTGAATAGCATCTCTTTGGTTGAGATTGTCACTCATCTCCCGTATTATCTCCTTTAGTCTCTTTGAGAGCTCAGTCGCCAAGTTTCTCAGAAAGGTTTTGACAGATTCGATTATGTGATTGAATCATTGATGAAGTACCAGAGAGTGAGCTTCAAGATTCTCCTCTATTTCTAGAGCCATAGGGCTTGTTAAATCATCAAGCTCCTCTTTAGTGGGAAGTAGAGAGAGATGATCAAAAATCTGTTTAATATCAGGAAAGGAGGCCGTAGTACATTCCCTTGGCCTTGGCCTTGGTATACTTGTGAGAGCAAGTGCCATATCAAAATATTCATTATTGGAGGATGAAGGAATATCTGACTGTGTGAGAGGTGTTTGGGATTGGTGTATGGGAGAGGAGTTTGGTTCAGGTTAGGGTGACTCGATGAGCATGAATATTTATTCGACGATTTGGCACGGTGGCTCAATGGTCGTGGTGTCGTGTAGTTGGTCGACGATTACTAATCGTTGTTCGACAACCATAGAGTCACTAGCAGTTGGCTTGACTATAATGGACAGTTGGTTATTTGGTTCATCAGTTACATAGTTTTGGGACTCTGTAACTAGAAACTGGTTTAGAGGATGAAGAACCACTTCCAACCATCTTCGCAGTTCATAAAACTGGTTGAAGTTTGATGGAGGGCAGTGTTTAACTATGAAAGAGATGGGAATAGATTGTACCTCACGCTCAGTCTCTGATGAAGAATGACTGGCGATCATCTTCTGAGCAAAATTGAGGTTGCTTGGGAATCCATGAACTAGCACTAAAATTGCTGGATAAGCTTTGTAAGTCCAGAACATGTGATCCCAGGAGTTGAGAATCAGGGCTCTGTTATAGGACATCATGGGCAAGTAGGAGAACAACTGATTGTAGTTGGCTCTCCTATATCCATTCCAGCCCACTGCAGTAATCTCAACTTCTTCATCCTCTTCTTCTTTCTTGTCTTCATCACCTTCATTTAAAATTTCCACCACATCCATTATCTCCTCATCTCCTCTTTGTTCTTCAGCCTTCTCCACCTCCATAGCTTCAACACTTTCCATTTCCACAGCTTCACAGACTACGATTTCTTGAGGGGCTGAGGGGGCTTTATGAACATCTTCTGGCAGCTCCCTCTCAGCTGTAGCATTCTTTGGCTTAGGTTCTTCTAACGACTCCCCCTCAGCTGGAGCACTTCCTTGTTCAGGTGCTTCAAGAAGCTCCCCCTCAACATGAGCTGTACTCTCCTTAATGGCTTTGGGCAGCTCCTTCTCAGCATGAACCATAGCCTGATCAAATGCAGTAGGGGTTACAGCATTGTTAAGGTTGGCTATTACATCAGCAATGATCCTGGTCTCATCCAAGAACTCATTGTGAGCATCAGATACTTGAGGCTCAGGTCTTGGTTCAACCTGTTTAATAGCAATTCTCCTTTCTTCTTTCTTCAAGGCATCTTCATTGACAAGAATATATTTCTTAATAAGCTTTTTCTTTGTTCAATTGGGCTTTGCCACAGCCTCAACTCTTTCTTCAGCTTCAGCTCTGATAGTTTATTTAGGCTGAGAGATTATTTCAGCATCCTTCTCAGGAATGATGGTAAGTCTAGACTCCACGATTGGTAAGGACTCCACAATCATAGTGAGTGAAGACTTCTTTGATCGATGGTTGCGTTTCTTCTTCTGAGGCTCAGAGCTTCCTTCAGCCTTATCTTCATTGTTCTTCTTTTCTTCTTCTTCTTCTCCTTCTGAACTTTTTCTGGTGATTCGATCACTTCTAGGGTGAGTTCCCTTTGAGTGAAGAGACCTTGAATCTTCTTGACAGAACCTCCTTGGGGCGCATCAGTGGTTGAGCCTTGAGGCTCTTCTGTCATTTGAACACCTTCATTCAATTTCCTCTTACCCTTACTCTTTCTGACCAGAGCAGTGGGTTCCTCTTGATTGACTTCTTCTTCTTCTTCAGCTTCCTTCACAACTGACATATTTCCATGCAGAATCAATTTCTTCACTTCACCAGTCCTTCCACTGGACTCAGACATCATCTTGACATTTTTTGTAGGGTTTCTTTTCTAAATTTGAAACAGCTGCTGGGTCATCCTTCTGTTGGGGTTGATGGGTTCTCCTTCCTTGTCTCCGATTTTGTCTCCCAGAGCAGATTGTAGAATTATGCTGATGAATATCCCATAGAGCTTTTTTCCAGAGCTCTTAGTCTTCCTTGAGCTGAGCATCCACTTCCCAATCCATTCTATGAGAAAAGCCCCATAGTTGAGTTAAATTCTAAAGCAGATTGCTGTCATGAGTTTCAGTTGGTTCTCATTCACAGAGTCGTGGCCAGAGCTTTTACAGCATATGCATTTCCCAACAATATCATCCAGAAATTCATACTTCTGGGGAAACTCTTTCTTCTTGTAGCCCTTGATGCCTTGAAACTTTTTGTAGTGCATCCTTTGCAGTCCTTCATGGAAGTCGATGACACTCATAGATAGAAGACCCTTTGATTTAAACCCTAGGGCCAGGTTTATGTCTTCAGCTTTGAGCCGAATTTGCACGCCCTTAACCTTTGTAGTGATGACATCATTCTTAATGATTCCATTGTAGTAGAACTCTTTCACCAGCTTTGGGTAAATCCTTGTGCTAGTGATCAGAGCTTCTTCAAGACCAGCTCTCTTAAGAGAATTTTATGGAATTGTGGGTCAGCTGTCTTGAATTCGTCGAAGCATAGCTGATAACCAGATACAGCAATGGAAGCAGCCATTAATTTTGTTGATTATCCTATGACAAACAAATTTAGCTTAGCTTTTTGAAACTTAGGGTTTCTTTTGAGAGAGAGAGAAAGTAAGAGAGAAATGAACTTTTAAAATTCAAAGGTGAACTAACAAAAGACATTTCAAAATGTATTTGTAACTTCCCTCCTCACGATCTTCAGAGTGGGGCACGTGTCGAGTTCTGCAGTGCTCCACGATTTTAAGTCATATAAAAAGTACTTATCTTCCCTTAGCTCCCCCTGAGCTAGTGTATCCTTCTGAATGAGTATGATTGTCGAGGATTACTCCACGATTGTTGAATTCATTGCTAAACCTGCTCCACTACCGTAGTCTCTACGGCTTCTTATGATGTATTCTGAATCAGCATCCCTTCTGGGTTAAGGTTACTCAGGAAGGGCTAACCTCTTAGTCTTAAACTGAGGGTCAGGTCTGTCCCTGAGGCGCTTATCAGAAGGGTTGCTTAAACTTGGTAGAAATGCTATCATCATAGTGGGCTTCTCTGTCATGTCTATGATAGTAGTGTGCATACAAGCCAATCATGTATGATGATAAAACACATACTTTGTAAACAATCTTATTTATTTATTAATAAAATATTTATTTATTAAAGGCATTTAATTATCTACATGGTGCTATTTTTATAATATGTAAATAACCCATAGTTTTAAGCAATGCTTTTAGAATCATGATGTTGATCATGCTAATGAGATCTAAATTCTTAGAAAGCTTTAAAACTAAAATAGTTCTCAATCGTAGGATTACTAAAAAGGGGATTAGTAAATCCGGATAGATTGGTACATATGTTGCTTGCTCATTGGATGAGGATGACTGATCTCATAGTCATTTGTGTGGAGACACTAAAGCAAGTATGTAGGTGCTTATTCGAGAATAAGTTCACTGAACGTGACTCGCTATGGAATACCTAATGGAGTTTTACTCGCCTGTCAATAGGAATTCCTAATGTGATAGTAGTACATGTGATCCTTGGACTTGAGATCATCATAGTATCTTGTATGTAACAAATTATACTTTGACTAATTCCTTAAGGCCTTTTAAGGCATATATAGGGTATGCTTTGGTGTAATGAGTTACATATGGAGATAATGAATGATCAATAAAGAATCTACCACCTCTAGTAAAAGAGGAGATATGTCCTATGTGATTCGTTAAATGACAACCCAGGAATCCTTGGCCAAGGTAGAATGAAATTAGAAAGAGGTTTCTAATTTGCATTATTTGGAGTTGTGCATTTTCTAATCGAAATACATATGATTAAATAAATTAAGACTTGACAGTAAATCCATGTCTTATATTTAATTGGGACATTGTATGGTGGAAGGATTGAATTGTACGGTAACTATTAACTCACAGGTTCTTTTATGATTAATGTTGAAATCTATATTATCTGGAAAGTCGTTGATCGCTAGGGAGGCTTATCCCTATTGTAGAATAAATGTTATTTATTTAAATAGATTATTAGTTTAATTAGTTTATTTAAATAAGATTAGAATTGTTCTAATTGATTTATTCACAACCGGTTTAATATGGAGAACCTAAAGGGTCACACCATAAAAGGAAGAAGAATTATTTAAGAAGAAAATGGCATGATAGTAATAATGCATTAAGTATAATTAATTTAATCTATGATGATAGAATAAATTAAATAGCTTAATGTTTATTATTTAATATTTTAGAAATATTAAATATAAATTAATAAGAGGAGTCTTATTAATATTATTATTATTATTATTATTTTAATTCTAAAGGAGTTTAGGAATTAATATAATATTAGTACTCTCTCTCAATCCTAATAAAGATTAGGATATAAATTAATTAAATAAAACCCTATTCTAATTGGATTAGGAGGGTTAACCTAATATCTATATAAGAGGGTCTTATATTAGAAATAAGACATGTGAAATTTTCCAAGAGTTGGGAGTACACATATTCTATAGAGATAGAAACAAGGGTTAAGCCAA
The DNA here is from genome assembly GCA_020205555.1 of Panax stipuleanatus. NCBI lineage: Eukaryota > Viridiplantae > Streptophyta > Magnoliopsida > Apiales > Araliaceae > Panax > Panax stipuleanatus. The sequence goes on from CM035121.1 coordinate 129,100,145, forward strand.
TAACCCATCTTCTTGAGTTCTTCATCTTCCTTGGTAGATCACCGTTAGAGGCCAAACATTTGGGTGGCTGACATTATTCAAGGGAAGGAGCCACTATCAGAGGAATCAAAGGAATCAAAGGAGTAGAACTTGTACCTGAGGAAGCTTAGATCTTCAAAGGTATAATTCCATGTTCTCTCTTTTCTGTTATTGATAACAAGCACAAAGCATGATCATGGTTATGGGTTTGTATAAATTTTGAAAACCTAGTTTTTACGCTTCCGCCCTATTTATGTGATTTGATTGCATGATTGCGTTACATACAAACCCAACAGTGGTATCAGAGCCTAACTTTGTGCTAATTATCAATTTTATAATTCCATGTATGAATTGATGTGAGAATTGGATCGTTTTTCTGGACAAAAATCGTTTTCTGCAAGTTTCTGCGGCGAACGGCGCAGTTGCGCAGCTGCCCAGTTCATTACTGGCACAGCTGCGCCGGTCTGCAAAAACTGCTGCTTCCGTCTACCTGCGCAACTGCGCAGCTACCCAGTTCATTACTGGCGCAGCTGCGCCGGTACCTGGACAGACCCTGAAAATTGATTTTAATTAATTAAGTAAACTGTTTATTTAATTGATAAAGTTTTAAAATAAAGAAGTTTATTTTATCTGAAATATGATTTCAGAATGCTAAAATTAAAGGAGTTTAATTTGGATTTATTTTTGATTAAAATAAAAGAGTTTATTTTGTTTCAAAAATAAAAATTAGCAAAACTTTTGTCCATTAAATAACATCGATCCATATATGGAATAGCATTGTTATTCATGAGATGAATGGATATTTATTGATGCATATGTTGATGTGTATGATAATAAATGAGGTTGATTATGGACTATGACCAATGTGATTGGATTTTATTTTGGATGAATGCTTGAATGTATGGGTTTTATAAAATGGGGTCTGCGTACCTCGTCTTCTCTTGTTTTATTCTCGATGTAAATTCTATCTCCTTTCTATGTACTTCCCCTTGACTGCTGATCAAGGTTTCTATTTAACTTTAAATAGTTAATGTAATAGAGATAGTTAGAATTATTTTGAAGAAATTGGAGACCAAGGAGCGAGGAGCGCGTGATGACCCGTTTGTATGGAGCCCGGGTTTAAATGTAATAGTTACATTTAAAATTTAAATTCTTGCACTCCTAGGTTTGACCTTTTGGTTCACTTGGTGGCTCTAGTGAACCAAACTAGAATAAAAGTCCATAATCAATCCGGGTAGAATATAATATTCTATATTGCATGCTAAATATTATATATATTATATTTTATACAAACATGCTTCGCATGTTTAATAAAATGACGCGTATTTTATATATATATATGTGCATGCGCGCTTAAAAAGATGAGACAAATAATAACAAACCCCTCAAAGAAATAATATTAAGTCTGAAACGTTCAAATGATATTTGGAATATCGAACGTCGCCTTCTAGCATGATTAGTTAATAGAGTATTAAATATTTAATATGAGTTTGTTGTGCTATCCACAAGGCGAGTATTGAATATTTAAGATGTTAATTAATCACATTTGATGCTTATCAAGAAAATTGAACGATCTAGTCTTGTTGTGCTATCCACAAGGACGAAAATTTTTCTTTTTTGAATTTATGGAAGTGCTAGGCTGGACTTAACTTAAATCATTTTAGTTCGGATGTGCACACACATGACCATTATGATTTAAGAGGAAAAATAAAAGGAGTTACATTGTGATGTAATTGACAAGAGTTGTCTACCTATTTATTTGTATATCGCTTGTTGTGCTATCCACAAGGTTATATACATTTGAAATGGGATCCTTAATCTCACTAGCAAATCTTTAATTAGATGTTGCCGAACTATATGAGTGAGGGTAATATAGTTTGATGAAAATAGTGGGAGATACCAATTTAAAATAAAGACCTAAATTTATTTTGGTATGCAAAGTTAATAAAATGAATGTTTGCTAAAATGTTGTCTTTTCACATGCAGAATTTTAAAAATGTCAAAATCACTAATCTCACTACGAAGCATACTTGATGCAAATAAGCTTACCGGCCCGAATTATGAGGACTGGCTAAGAAATCTGAGAATTGTTCTCACTGCTGAAAAGATTTCTTATGTCCTAAATTCCACTATCCCTGAATCTGTTTCAGAAACAGCCTCTGAGGAAGAGATTGCCACTTTCAATAAGTGGCAAGATGATGCATCTGTGGCTCAATGTATCATGCTCGCATCCATGAATAACGAGCTTCAGCGTCAGCACGAAAAAATGGATGCTCCTGCTATGCTGCTTCACCTCAAGGAGTTGTATGGTGAACAGAGTAGGACTGCTAGATATGAGATATCTAAGGAGCTCTTCCGATCTCGGATGACCGAGGGCACTACCGTCGAGACTCATGTTCTGAAGGTAATCAATTTGATTGAACGCCTTGGACAGCTTGGGTTCGTCATGGATGGGGAGTTGAGTCAAGACTTGGTCTTGCAGTCACTCCCTGAGACCTTCTCGCAGTTTGTGGTTAATTTTCACATGAATAAGCTAGATGTCAGCTTACCTGAGCTGCTTAACATGCTGAAAACTGCAGAAGGTCACTTCTCATCCAAGAAGAACCATGTCTTGATGGTGGATTCTTCCAATAAAAGGAAGAGGCCCAAGGTGTCTTCTGAAAAGAAGAAATCTAAGAAGGCTAAGGGAAAAGGGAAAGAAAAGGAGCAAAAGAAACCTGAACCAGCTAAAGGAATGTGCTTTCATTGCAATGAGCCGGGACATTGGAAGAGGAACTGCAAGAAGTTTCTAGCAGAGAAGAAGCTTGGAGAAGCTTCGACTTCCAATCAAGGTTTGTTTATGATTGAAATTAATTTTTCTGAAAGTCATAATTCTACTTGGGTATTGAATACCGGCTGTGGTTCTCACATATGTAATACTGTGCAGGGACTGGTCAGAAGTAGAAAGCTGAACAAAGATGAGGTGATCCTACGAGTGGGAAATGGAGCAAAAGTTGCTGCATTAGCTATAGGAACTTATTGTTTAGCAATGCCTTCGGGCAAATCCATTTATCTTAATAATTGTTATTATGTTCCGAATATTATTAAAAACATTATTTCAATTTCTGTATTGGATATGGAAGGTTTTGACGTTATTATAAAGAACAATGGTTGTTCTATTTATAAAGACGATGTTTTATATGGTATTGAAAATTTGCGAAATGGACTTTATATACTTGACTTGCAAGAAAATATATTTCAAATTGAACAAATTAAGAAAAGGAAAAGAGATGATATTAATTATACCTATATGTGGCACTGTAGACTCGGTCATATCAATGAAACAAGATTATCCAAGTTGCATAAAGATGGGCTCCTCGAGCTATCTGATTATGAATCATATCCAACTTGTGAATCTTGTCTCATAGGTAAAATGTCTAAATCTCCTTTTAGTGGAAAAGGAGAGAGAGTTACAGAGTTGTTGGCATTGATTCACACAGACGTTTGTGGACCTATGACAACAAGTGCACGGGGTGGGTATTCTTATTTTATTACTTTCACTGATGATCACTCAAGATTTGGATATATGTATTTAATGAAATACAAATCAGAATCATTTGAAAAGTTTAAAGAGTTCAGAAGTGAAGTAGAGAAACAAACGGGTAAGAGTATTAAGATACTTCGATCAGATCGAGGTGGAGAATACTTAAGCAGTGAGTTTCTCAATTGTCTCAGAGAAAATGGTATAATCTCACAATGGACTCCTCCAGGTACACCACAGTTAAATGGAGTATCTGAAAGGAGAAATCGAACACTGTTGGACATGGTTCGATCCATGATGAGTTTTACCGACCTTCCAATTTCCTTCTGGGGATATGCCCTAGAAACGGCTGCATACCTACTTAACAAGGTACCTACCAAATCCGCCCCAAAGACTCCATATGAGATGTGGAAAGGGAGGAAACCAAATCTTAAGCATGTTAAGACTTGGGGTTGTCCAGCTTATGTCAAAAAGTTTGAAAATGATAACCTACAGACTAAATCCGATAAGTGTAGATTTGTGGGATACCCTAAAGAACCCGTAGGGTATTATTTCTATCATCCAACTGATCAAAAGGTGTTTATTGCGAAACATGCTACCTTCTTGGAGAAAGAGTTTATCCATGAAGGGGTCAGTGGGAGTAAGATATATCTTGAAGAAGTTCAAGAACCACAAGTTACCACGGACCAAAGTCAGGTACCTAACCAAGTAAAAGAACCTACTGTACCACACCATGTTCGTAAATCTGGAAGAGTACCGAAGATACCTGAGAGGTATGGATTCGTTATAGAGGATGACGATGAGGTACACATCATGAATGATGATGATCCATTGAATTACGAACAGGCTATGAGTAATAAAGACTCAGGAAAATGGCTTGAAGCCATGAAATCTGAAATGGACTCCATGTATGAAAACAAAGTATGGTCTTTGGTTTCACCACCTGAAGGTATTAAACCTATTGGGTGTAAATGGGTTTTTAAGAAAAAGACTGGAGCAGACGGAAAGGTAGAGACCTATAAGGCCCGACTGGTTGCAAAAGGTTTCAAACAAAGACAAGGAGTTGACTATGATGAAACCTTCTCACCAGTAGCCATGCTCAAGTCCATTCGGATTTTGCTTGCGATTGCAGCTTACAACGACTATGAGATCTGGCAGATGGACGTGAAAACGGCCTTCCTCAATGGGAAACTTGAGGAGGATGTGTATATGACACAGCCAGAGGGATTTATTTCAAAAGTTGGAACAAATTAAGTCTGTAAGCTACAACGATCCATTTATGGGTTGAAGCAAGCTTCTCGTAGATGGAACATTCGTTTTGATGAGACAATCAAAGAGTTTGATTTTATCAAAAACGAGTATGAACCATGTGTATACAAGAAGGTTAGTGGGAGCGCAGTATCATTCCTTGTATTATATGTTGATGATATATTACTGATAGGGAATGACATTCCTATGTTACAATCCATTAAAATCTGGTTATCTAAAAACTTCTCCATGAAGGACTTGGGTGAAGCATCCTATATTTTGGGGATAAAGATCTATAGAGATAGATCTAAAAGGATGCTCGGCTTATCCCAAGGAACGTACATTGATACGATGCTAAAGAGGTTTAGCATGGAAGATTCCAAAAGAGGTCTCATGCCGATGAGCCATGGAATAAATCTCTCCAAGAAACAGGCCCCAAAGACACCTGAGGAGAGAGACCGTATGAGTAAGATCCCTTATGCTTCTGCAATAGGATCTATCATGTACGATATGATATGTACTAGACCGGATGTTGCTCACGCACTTAGTGTAACAAGCAGATACCAGTCGAATCCAGGAGAAGAGCACTAGAAGGTAGTGAAAAATATCCTAAAGTACTTGAGAAGGACTAAAGATATTTTTATTGTCTACGGTGGGTCTGAATTAAAACTCTAGGGATTCACGGACTCAAGTTTTCAAACAGGCCAAGATGACAGTAAATCTATTTCAGGGTATGTGTTTACCTTGAACGGAGGTGCAGTGAGTTGGAAGAGTTACAAGCAGCAAACGGTTGCTGATTCAGTGACAGAGGCAGAGTATATAACTGTAAGTGAAGCTGCAAGTTGATATTTTAGATGAAAAGTTCATTACAGAACTAGGAATAGTTCCTAAGTCTCATCTTGAATCTAAACATGTGTTGCGGCACTTTGATTAAAGAAATCATTGAAAGAGGAGAGTGTAGACTCTCAAGACAACATTGCAGATCCATTTACTAAAGCTTTAACACAACAGCAGTTTGATCGTCACTTAGAGAAGATGGGTATGAGATACCATGGCGATTGGCTTTAGTGCAAGTGGGAGATTGATAGTAGTGTGCATACAAGACAATCATGTATGATGATAAAGCACATACTTTGTAAACAATCTTATTTATTTATTAATAAAATATTTATTTATTAAAGGCATTTAATTATCTACATGGTGCTATTTTTATAATATGTAAATAACCCATAGTTTTAAGCAATGCTTTTAGAATCATGATGTTGATCATGCTAATGAGATCTAAATTCTTAGAAAGCTTTAAAACTAAAATAGTTCCCAATCGTGGGATTACTAAAAAGGGGGTTAGTAAATCGGATAGATTGGTACATATGTTGCTTGCTCATTGGATGAGGATGACTGATCTCATGGTCATTTGTGTGGAGACACTAAAGCAAGTATGTAGGTGCTTATTCGAGAATAAGTTCACTGAACGTGACTCGCTATGGAATACCTAATGGAGTTTTACTCGCATGTCAATAGGAATTCCTAATGTGATAGTAGTACATGTGATCCTTGGACTTGAGATCATCATAGTATCTTGTATGTAACAAATTATACTTTGACTAATTCCTTAAGGCCTTTTAAGGCATATATAGGGTATGCTTGGGTGTAATGAGTTACATATGGAGATAATGAATGATCAATAAAGAATCTACCACCTCTAGTAAAAGAGGAGATATGTCCTATGTGATTCGTTAAATGACAACCCAGGAATCCTTGGCCAAGGTAGAATGTAATTAGAAAGAGGTTTCTAATTTGCATTATTTGGAGTTGTGCATTTTCTAATCGAAATACATATGATTAAATAAATTAAGACTTGACAGTAAATCCATGTCTTATATTTAATTGGGACATTGTATAGGTGGAAGGATTGAATTGTACGGTAACTATTAACTCACAGGTTCTTTTATGATTAATGTTAAAATCTATATTATCTGGAAAGTCGTTGATCGCTAGGGAGGCTTATCCCTATTGTAGAATAAATGTTATTTATTTAAATAGATTATTAGTTTAATTTGTTTATTTAAATAAGATTAGAATTATTCTAATTGATTTATTCACAACCGATTTAATATGGAGAACCTAAAGGGTCACACCATAAAAGGAAGAAGAATTATTTAAGAAGAAAATGGCATGATAGTAATAATGCATTAAGTATAATTAATTTAATCTATGATGATAGAATAAATTAAATAGCTTAATGTTTATTATTTAATATTTTAGAAATATTAAATATAAATTAATAAGAGGAGTCTTATTAATATTATTATTATTATTATTTTAATTCTAAAGGAGTTTAGGAATTAATATAATATTAGTACTCTCTCTCAATTCTAATAAAGATTAGGATATAAATTAATTAAATAAAACCCTATTCTAATTAGATTAGGAGGGTTAACCTAATATCTATATAAGAGAGTCTTATATTAGAAATAAGACATGTGAAATTTTCCAAGAGTTGGGAGTACACATATTCTATAGAGATAGAAACAAGGGTTAAGCCAATAACCCATCTTCTTGAGTTCTTCATCTTCCTTGATGGATCACCGTTAGAGGCCAAACATTTGGGTGGCTGACATTATTCAAGGGAAGGAGCCACTATCAGAGGAATCAAAGGAATCAAAGGAGTAGAACTTGTACCTGAGGAAGCTTAGATCTTCAAAGGTATAATTCCATGTTCTCTCTTTTCTGTTATTGATAACAAGCACAAAGCATGATCATGGTTATGGGTTTGTATAAATTTTGAAAACCTAGTTTTTACGCTTCCGCCCTATTTATGTGATTTGATTGCATGATTGCGTTACATACAAACCCAACAGTCTAGACTACACCACGATCGTGGTTTCTCTTAGTCTTCTCCATGATTTTGACATAACCTTTTTATCTGCATGGTTAGCACCAACTAGAGCATAGAATTTATGGTTGTAGATTTAACATACCTAACTCACTTATTAGTTTATTAAATCTGGATTCATCTAAGGGTTTTGTAAATACATCAGCAAGTTGATTTTTAGTAGGGATGTATTGTGAAGATATAGTTCCATTTTGAACATGATCCCTAATAAAATGATATCTTATTTCTATATGCTTGGTCCTAGAATGCATGACAGGATTATGTGTTATTGCTATGGCACTTGTGTTATCACAGTGAACAGCTATAGACTTGAAATCAAACCCATAGTCTGCTAGCTGGTTTTTCATCCATATGATTTGAGCACAGCAGCTGCCTGCAGCAATGTATTCAGCTTCTGCTGTTAAAGTTGATACTGAATTTTGCTTCTTGCTAAACCAGGACACATGTCTGTTTCCTAGCAGTTGACAAGTGCCACTGGTACTTTTTCTATCGATTTTGCAGCCTGCAAAATCAGCATCTGAATATCCCGTCAGTTCAAAGGAGGACTCTTTGGGATACCAAAGTCCCAAGTGAGGTGTGCCTTTGAGATACCTGAAAATTCTTTTTACAGCATTTAAGTGTGATTCCTTAGGATTAGCTTGAAATCTAGCACATATACATGTTGCAAACATTATGTCTGGTCTACTGGCAGTTAGGTACAGAAGAGAGCCTATCATACCTCTGTATTGAGTAATGTCAATATATTTACCTTTGTCAAGCTTAGTTGCTGGAGCAATTGGTGTTTTCATAGGAGAGGCTGATTCCATGCCATACTTCTTAAGTAAGTCTTTGATGTACTTGGCTTGGTTAATGAACATACCTTCATCAATCTGCTTCAGTTGTAGTCCAAGGAAGAAATTCAGCTCACCCATCATGCTCATTTCAAACATGCTCTGCATAAGCTTAGCAAATCTCTTGCATAGATTTTCATCAGTAGAACCAAAGATAATATCATCTATATATATTTGAACTAGTAAAACTTTATCTTTGTGCTTACTAAGTAAAAATGTGGTATCTACTCTACCTCTAGTGAATCCTTTTTCAATAAGAAAGTTAGTTAGTGTTTCATACCATGCTCTAGGTGCTTGTTTAAGTCCATATAAGGCTTTGTCTAATCTATAGACATAATTAGATAGAGTTGGATTGATGAAACTTGGTGGTTGCTCCACATACACTTCTTCTTGAAGTTCTCCATTCAGAAATGCACTCTTGACATTCATCTGGAAGACTTTGAACTTCATGTGGGCAGCAAAGGCAAAGAATATCCTGATAGCTTCTAGTCTAGCAACAGGTGCGAAGGTCTGGTCGTAGTCGATGCCTTCTTCTTTGGAATAACCTTTGGCCACTAGTCTTGACTTGTTCCTTGTGATCACCCCATCTTCATCCATTTTATTTCTGAAGACCCATTTGGTGCCAATGACTGGGTGATTCCTTGGTCTAGGAACTAATCTCCAGACTTTGCTTCTTTCAAACTGATTCAGCTCCTCTTGCATGGCTTCTATCCAATTCGAATCTTTAATTGCATCTTCTATCTTCTTAGGTTCCATTTAGGATAAAAAAACTCAGATAGAAACACTCATTCTGGGTGGCAGATCTCGTCTTGATTCTTGCATTTGGATCTCCAATAATAGGGTCTTAAGTGTGATCTCTTGCCCATCTGTTCCCTATTGGAACATCTGTTCTGGTGCCTTCTTGTTTGAATTCTTCAAGATCAACTTATGTCTCTTATTGCAGAGGTTCGTCGTCTGGTGTAGCTCTCTCCACGATCTCTTCTTCAGGCCCGACGATTTCATCTTCTGGGGCTGCAATCGTGGTGTTGGGCTCGACCACCTCATTCGTAGTGTCTGGATCGTCAAACGCAGTGCCTTGTGGTACAGACTTGTCTGAGTCTGTTTCATCAAAGATGATGTGAATCGAGACTTCAACACTTAGCGTCTTCTTGTTGAACACTCTATAGGCCTTGCTGTGTGTGGCATATCCAAGAAAGATTCCTTCATTTGACTTGGGTTGGAACTTAGTCAGATATTGTTTTCCATTGTTGAGAATGTAGCATGCACAGCCGAACACATGGAAGTAACTGACATTTGGCTTTCTTCCTCTCCACAGCTCGTAGGGAGTTTTCTTTAGTGTAGAGTGAACAACAAACCTGTTCTGAGTGTAGCACGCATTGTTGATAGATTTTGCCCAAAAGTATTCAGGCAGATGACCTGCTGCTAGTAGAGTCCTTCCTACTTCAATCAGCGTTCTGTTCTTCCTTTCAGTTACTCTATTTTGCTGTGGAGTTCGTGGAGCTGAGAAGTTGTGACTGATGCCATTGTCAGCGCAAAACTGATCCATCTCCAAGAATTTAAACTCTCTTCCATGATCACTCCTTATAGGCTTGATCTTCTTTCCTTTTTCATTCAATCACCATCTTGAACATCTTGATGAGTTAGGAGCTTGTTTCATATTTAGAATTTAGAAAGAACACCCGTGTGAATCTGGTGTAGTCATCCACTACGACTAGTGAGTATCTCTTCCCTCCAAGGCTTACAGTCGGAATTGGCCCAAAAAGATCCATGTGAAGTAACTGTAGGGGCTTATCAATTGAGTTGACTGCTTTGCCTTTGAATAAGCTCCTTGTTTGCTTTCCAAGCTGACAGGCGTTGCATGGCCTTTCTTTAACGAAGCTGAGCTTGGGTAAACCTGCTACTAGATCTTTGGAGGCCAGTTTTGACATACTCTTAAAGTTGAGATGAGACAACCTTCTATGCCATAGCCAGCTCATTTCTTCAGAGGCTTTAGCAAGAAAGCATATTGTCTCATCAGAACTCAGTTGAGCAAGATTAACAGTGTAGACGTTCCCTTCTCTTGTTCCGGTCAGCTTTATAGAAGAGGTCTTCAGATCTCTGACTTGACACTGATTGTTGAGGAAGGTGACTTGATGATCCTTGTCACAGAGTTGGTTGATGCTCAGAAGATTGTGCTTTAGTCCTTACACATAGGCTACTTTGCTGAAGGACACTGCACCATTCCTAGCTGAGCCATATCCTTTTGTCTTGCCAGAGCCGTTGTCTCCAAAGATGACTATTAGACCCTCCTTCTCTATGAAGTTAGACAGGAGGGCTTTGTTCCCGGTCATGTGCCTTGAGCATCCACTGTCCAAATACCAAGTTGTGAACTTAGAGCTCTGTTCTTGCAGTAAAGTTAAGCTTTCATTTTGGAACCCAGACTTGCATGGGTCCTACCTTGTTAGTACCCTTGGGGACCCAAATCTGCTTGACTTTGGGTCTATTATGCAGAGGATTATAATAGCATACTGCAACCTTATGACCATATCTATCACATACAAAGCATCTAGCATGATGCATGCTTGTGTATGTGTGTGGATTCTTTCTCTATTTGGACTTATGTGGATACTTGGTGGCATTTTCCTTATACTGGTTCTTCTTTTTCCATGCAGCCTTGTGATTCAGATCTTATGATGAGTGAATCTCAACTCTACGATTCCTTCCTGGTTGGTTCGTGGAGCCGGTTTTACTTGACTCCACGACCCTTCGAGGTTAGAGAGTAGTGACTGAGTTACTCTTCACCTTTATGAATCCCAGGCCATCATGAGATCCGTTATGTCTTGGGACATAACTTGGATCAGAAGAGCAAGGCTGCATTGGTTCTTCCTTCTTTGTGGATTTCACAAATGTAATGCCTCTATTAAAATTTGAAGCACTACTAATGTTAGTTTCCTTGAGCTTTTCCACACATGGTTCTGAGGTAGATTCCCCAAAGCCTAAACCTGTTCTGTCAGATTCACTTCTCTGACTGGATATCAGGGAGTCCATGGATGAAGAAGACCTGTTCCACATTGAAATTGTCTTTTCTAGTTCCTCAATCTTAGAGGTTAGATTTAACTCTCTTTGTGTGATGACTTCATTGGTCTGTCTTAAGAGTTTATTCTTAGCCTCAAGTTTAGAGAGAGAGGTAGTACTTAGTAGAGCTGTCTCCAGTTCTACTTGAAATTTCTCTTTCTCTTCTTGAAAAAGAGAGTAATCTTTAGACAGAACTCTGAACCACTTCATGTATTGATGCAGATCAGATGTTATGCCATGTAGTGCAGTTCTTAGATCATCAATGTCTACATCAGGAGAGTAAAAGTCAAATACCTCATCGATACTTACTTTGTGATGGTCAGTGCTCTTTTTGTCTTTTGCATCTTTGGCCATCAGACACATATTGGCTATTTGTGGCTCTTTATCATCTCCTGACTTAGGGTTTGTGTCATTGTCTGAGTCACTCCACGATCCTCCAACTACTAGACCTTTGTCTTTCTTCTGAAGCTTTTTGTAGCCTTTGAACTCCTTCTTTGGATTTGTTTTTCTCTTCAGCTCCTCTCTAAGAGGTTTGTTGTAGTTTGCAGTGAAATGGCCAGGCTTCTTGCAGTTGTAGCATAAGTCGTTGATCTGCTCCTGGCTATTGTTGTTGTTGAATTTCTTAGGTCTACTACTTCTGCCTTTGCGCATGAACCTTTTGAGTCTTCTGACCAGCATTGCAATGTCCTCATCATCATCTTCCTCAGAGTCAAATTCATATTCAGCACGAGCTTTGAAAGTGTCTTCTATTGCCTTTAGAGCAACTCCTTTGTCCTTCTTTCTTCCTTCAGATAGAGTCTCTGCTGGTTGGGTCAGCTTTAGTTCGTAGGTAAGAAGGTTGCCATAAAGTTTTTAAACTATAATTTCATGGAGGTTCTTTAATTCTCTGATTGTAATGGTTTTGGCATCCCACTTTCTTGGTAAGGACCTCATGAACTTGATGATAAGATCTTTGTTTGGATAGATCTTTCCAAACGCTCGAAGAGAGTTGAGCAGCATGTTGAATATTTCGTAGGTGGAAGTGACGTTTTCTCCTGGTACATGGGCAACATCTCATACTGTTGAGTCAAAAGAGATTGCTTGTGTTCTCTGACTTCTTCTGTTCCTTCGTGCATAATGAGCAGTGCTTCCCAGACTTCTATGGCAGTCTTGCTGTTGACCACATTTTTGAACAGATCATCTTCTAAAGACTGGAACAAAATGTTATTGGCCTTTTTGTCTAGCTGGACAGCTTCCTTATCGTTGTAAGACCATTCTGATTTGATCTTGATCTGGACTCTGTTTGGATCTTCTGGAGTTGGTGCAAGCTTTGTTGGAATATAGGACCCATTTATAACGGTTTTAAATAGTTCGTCTTCTATTGAATCCATGTAGGCTTGCATACGAACTTTTCAGTTGGTAAATTTGTCTTTGTTGCACATTGGTGGCTTGCTGCCTCCACCGGACTCGCTTATCAAATGTGTCATCTGATCTACTCAAGCTTTGTAGGCTTGTTGAGAGAACCTGCTCTGATACCAATTGTTAGTTCCCAAAGGCATAATAGTTATCTAGAAGAGGGGTTGAATAGATATTTTAAAACTTTTTCCTTTTCAAAATACTTATCAGGTTTGTAATAAATTAACCACAGTGGAATATATGATTTGTTTGTTTTCCTTTAAGATAAACCAAGTTTATGGGTGATAAGCAGTTATAGCAGATATCAGACATAGTGATTTTAAGTGGTTCAGAGCACTCAAGGCTCTTAGTCCACTCTTCTACTCCACGAGTAGAAAATCCACTAAGGATATCTTTACAATCTTTGAATCACTTAGATTCCTTTAAGACCAACAGTCTTGGAACTTCTTATTTCACTTAGAACTCTTCAAGTCTAGCAGACTTGGAATACACTTGATGAGAGTTGAGTTCTTGGGTTGTGCTACTCAGTTGTTGTTAAGCATATGTTCGAAAGAACTGAGTAGCTGTGCAAGCTTTGTTTTTGATCGTAGAGTTTGGACGTTGAGTGTTCTTGAGCTTTTTCATTCTTTCTTGCTTTTTCTGAATCTCTATCTGATTTTCTTATGAAGGAGCCTTTGAAATGTTTCCGTTGAAGGCATCTGTTGAAGCATTAAATGATTCAAACGTTTCTAAGCACTGATGCTGACTTCCTGGAAATCTGTTGTTCTGTCGTCTAGCCCACTGACACAGCAGACTGCTTTTTCACCTAAAACCTGAAAAGGTGTTTTTAGCAGGCATGCAACCTTTCCTTAGCTTCTTCTATAGGCTTCTTCGATACATACTAAGGATGAGTGTTGGATCATTGGGACTCCCAAAATGTCAACGTCTATAAGCCATTCCTCATTTGTTATACTTCCTCCTTCATCAGATAGGCGAAACTTTGGTGCTTCTAATGCTGATTGGAGAGACACTACGATCATTGTCTTTCTATTATGATCATTGTGTCTTGTCATGCTTGTGCTTGATTCAGTTTTGATCGTAGAGAACACTATGATTTCTCTTAAGCTCTGATAGACTACGATCTCTACTTGCTTCTTTTGCAGACTCCACGTTTTCGAGAGCTGACTGCGATTCTTGACTTGGCTCGGCAGGCGCTCGGATTATCTCCGCGATTCTGAGTGTGGCTTTCAAGACATACTACGATCTGAAGCAACTTCTTCGATACTCCACGATTTTGCCTAGGCTTCTGCAAACTTCTGGCTGGCTCGACAGACTACGAATATGTTGAGGCCTAACAATTACATCTCAAAATAGATCAACCTAACAGCTTTGATCTTTCTTCTATACATTCATTTACAGAATGATAAATATTAAGCACATATCAACCTAACCAATTTTTGATCTACCATCTAAGTCCTTGTACATATGTTCTTGGAAGGACTTTACACATAAGTATATTTATTTACTTTAAACATCAAATTTGGATATGCAATTCTCAACACTATATACCACTCAATTATGAAATCGCTCGTGTATTGCACAATTGGCTTTTACCCTCAATTGATCTCACATTCTTGCCTTTTACCACTCGATATTCCCTCTTATAGGTTCTTTTTGAATTCACCAAACAAAATCACAGTATACTATTCAATTCGAAAATAACTTATCAAGAACAAATATAGAAAGTTTGACTATTGTTACTAACAATTTTGAACTCTTTGTAACCGTTGGATTGTATGCCTTTAATTGTTCGCGTGTAAGCTTTAAAATTTGTTGTGTGCTTCGTCAGAACTGATACTTGAATAATAGAGTGGCAATAAATGGTTGAATTTGTGGAATTTGATGGTGTGCTATAATTTTGGTTAGCACAATTGAAATAAACAGAAAATTTGTCTTTACTCTTTTTTTTTTACTCACGATTTTTTTTCCACAATAAATATTCAACATAAATTTAAGATAAGTAACTCGCTAGAAAGACTTAGCTCTGATGCCAAATGATGGAATCCACGACACGCTTGTGTGGGGTGGTTGTCGCCCAGATCGTTTCTAGCAAAATCGTAAGGTGGAACGCTCACGACACCTCAACCCAACGTCTATATTGAGACGAGAACATTGATACAATCGATCGCGCAAGAAAGTTGTGTTAAATGGCACATCGATGACACCTTGACCTCTCGCTTATATGTAAACGGTAACATTGGTACAATCATCGATTAATGCGGTAGAAGACGCCGCACATAACTATGTATTGTTGTATGATAAGACAAATTGAACATTCACAAACAACCCATGAATAATTCGAGAGTTCTCAAAGAACTAAAAAAGAGAATAATCTCACCTATTTTATTAAATAATAATAATGTATTTTCTGAATTACATTCATGTAACTTATTTATATTAAATATGAAATCCTAGATTCCTATAAGGAATTACAAGTGTATTAGGAATCAAATCTAAGCTTGAAGTAATCTAATTACATTAGAAAACTAAAACATGCTGCAAATATGAAATTTAGAAAGTAAATTCACGTCCAAATCTTGACAAAACGCATGAAAAATCTATCTGCAAATCGACGAATTCACAGGGGCGAATTAAAATGCACTATGGGAATTCGCTGGGGCGAATTGAGTGTTGGGGCGAATTGAGTGTTGGGGCGAATTTAAACTTCCTTGTGAATTTGCCGGGGCCAATTAGTCCAGAGAGCAACTCGCTGGGGAGCATTCAGAAGCGGCCGGGGCGAACTGGAACATAAGGGAATTCGCTGGGGTAAATTCATTAAGCCTGTTGAATTTGCCGGTGAATTCACTGACTTTTTTGAAAAACCCTAGTTTGGTACCCTTTTTGGGCCAAGTGTGATACAATCCTAACCGGGCTCGCATCAAACAACATCGACTCAACTCAAGCTCCAGTTGGACCAGTGACGCGAGCTAGGGCTACTTGTTCTTATTCAAGCAGTTTGGGATGAGAAAGGATCGATTTCGAGGGCTTTGGCAATAGAATCTAAGTTCGTGACTATGATAGGAGTGATTGACCAAAGCAATGATCTCAATGCAAACCTTGTTCCAAGTCATTAATGTAAATCTCTTACAGAAAATTTCGTCATAACTTCATTATAACGATTTTTCCTTCGTTCCACTTGCAACACTTCCATAATATACATAACTATGATTCCATCTTTTGAAATCATAGCACAACATATAAACAACCATATATTAAAATCCATTTATAGTCCTCTATTACTTGTTTTTCATCCCTATGCTTAGGCTTACCATTTTAATTCATTGGTTTGCTTAACATACATCCTTAAGGTGTTTTAACAAAGGGATTCTCCTTCATATCCACCTTATAACTTCAAGGTCCATCACGACCTTCAATTAACCAACCACCAACAACTAGTTCAAACAAGAAAAACAACAAGATGAAGTGATGATGGTTCAAGGTTTACCTCTTATGGCTTCTTTTTCTTCTTCTCCTTTCAAGATTGAACTAAGGTTTGATCTTGGCCCTTCCTCCTCCTCTTTGATCCGGCCCTTCTCTCTCTCTTTCTCTCTATCTTGATCTTGCTCTTGCTCTCAACTTATTTCTCTAACACTAAAGATATTTTGCAAAGTGAAGAGATGACACTTTGGGTTTTGTATATATAACGCTTACTTTCCACTTCTTACAAGTTGGTCACCCAACTTAAGTCACACAAGGTCTTCCCCCTTATGTTTAAAAGCTTACTAATCACCCCCTTGAGTTAGCCTAATTAAACCACAATTAAAACTAACTCAAGGCACTTAATAGCTACTTAATGGACAAAATCACTTAATGAAACATCCAACATCATTGCCTACTTCTTAGGTGTGGTGAGTCATGCACCATGACTCACCAATTCTCCCCCTTGCTCCAAAAATTCGACCACCTTAGGCCATTTTTCCCCTTATCTTGCTTTTGATAAGGGGTAAGTCAATATGTGTTTATCTTATCCTACATGGGTTAAACACCAACACTTGCTAACTTTAGCTATAAGTCTTAGGTTTTAATCCTAAGGCTTGAGCCATTGCTTCCCATCTTAGCCAAGCCACATCCAACCTTGGCTTTGACTTGGCTCAATCCTTGGCTTAGACTTAGCCAAGCCATTCACTCTCTTAGCTTAGCTTTTGTTTTACTATGTTGGTTTAATTCTAGCCAATTTCTAATTTTCTTAGTCAAGCCCTAATATCCTTAGGCTTAGTCTAACTAATTCTAATTAGACATTTTCTTATCCAGTTAGATTTTCTAACTTTTTAGGTTACATTTTCGCAATCCACCTGGTTAGACGAAAAGCTGACTTTCAATTTTTGAAAATACAATTTCGCTACTGATCCCCCTTTTCCAAAGAAACGCTATGTCGAAAATTTGAAAAAACGAGTTTGCGTTTTTAGCGTGAATAGTATTTTTACGTCTTTTCTCGAAAAAAATTATTTCCACTTTTACCCTCTAATATAAACACTTAAAACCACGCACATAACTCGTAGCGCAATCATATAACGACGATAAGTCACATAAATTATAAATTATTAATAAATCTCATGTTATTAAATAATTTCACATAATCTCATTTACAAAGATTGTTCAATCGTTGTGATCATTACAGATAAACGTCATAGAGAGGAAAAATTATCATATTTTAAAGAGGAGGTAGTGGAGGAGATGAAAAAGATGGTTTTACATGAGTTTGGCAGATGCACAGATTACAACGAAGGGGGTCTAACAGAGGCGGGGATTGCAACAAAGCTGAGAAGGATTGAGAGGAAGAGAAGTCATTGAAGAGGCGATCGTTTATATGAGTGAGGTACCACCTGAGTTAACGCTTAATTAAATAAGGGTTGACTCAATTTAGGATCTTTGTTTGAATTTTTATATATACGGTATTAATATGTAGAATCTAAAATAAAATACAATAAATGGCCATATGTTTGTGTAAAGGAGAATTATGTGGGATAATTAATATATGAGTGTTTTTGTCCTGAAAATTTTAATGTTATAATCCTCAATTTGAAGTATAATATTCCATCAATTTCAAATTATAAAATTATTACTGACTTTTGAAAATTAATTTTAGACATTTTCAAACTTAAAATTCAGATGATTTATTAAAAATTATGAAATAGTATTTTTTAGATATTTTATAAATTCTTCATTCTAATTATTAAAAAAAAGTCGTGTTAATAATGATTTTATATTTTAGAATGAATAGAGTATTATTATTAACTTTTAAAAAAAAATAGATTTCAAAATAGTAACTGATATTTCCATATGTATTTTTGATATTTTCACACGATCTTCTCTCACATGAGCATACAGTAGATTCCACTTTCATGTGAGAAGAAACCATGTGAAAATATAAAATACACATGTAGAAATATTGCCCCCTTTAAAAATTTGAAGGACTTTCACTCCTTCATATTTGAAATAAAAAAAATAAAAAAAAATAAGAAAACCAAACTTTATGTGCTCATTTGGCTGTGTGCATGCTGATCTATATTCTATTGTTACTCATAGCAAATATAAAGTCTCTAGACACTATAGGGACTTGTAGTTAGAACTGTCAATTGGGCTAGTGAATCGGGCTTAAAGTTGTCTAACCTCAGGCTGCTTAAATATTAACGAATTTGGGTTCGGACATAATATGTTATTCAAGATAACAAGCTCAGCTCATATGTGATTACGACCTTTGAGTTTATTTTTGAGCAAATCCAAACAAAAAAAAAAATCAAAATTAACAAACTAAAAATGAATAACGAAAAACTAATGCAACTTATTATTTTAACGACATTAGCTCATTTTGACAACCTATTGATAAAA
Source organism: Panax stipuleanatus (assembly GCA_020205555.1). Taxonomy (NCBI): domain Eukaryota; kingdom Viridiplantae; phylum Streptophyta; class Magnoliopsida; order Apiales; family Araliaceae; genus Panax; species Panax stipuleanatus. Next base: position 129,118,974 of record CM035121.1, read on the forward strand.
ATATTGAAATATTTGCAATTCATAATATAAAAAAAATTTAAAAATAAGAAATTTGAACTTAAAACATACAACTAATCATGATAACAATACATCTCTATATTTTGAAGATTAGTTAAAATGACAACATTTAAAAAATAAATAACTTAAAACAAACATGTTACATACTTAAATTTAAGTTGATGACTATATATAAATTGAGACTGTAAATATGTAATAATTAATATAAATAATTCATATATTTATATGTTTTTAACATTATGATTTGATTCGGCCTATAGTGGGCTGTACAGACTATTACCAAATTCGGTCCGAATTTTATTTCCAATTTGAATTTGAGTACTTTACAGAACTATACAACATTTAGAAAGTAATTACAAAAAAAGTGTATCCACAAAATAATTACAAAAAAAGTGCAAAAAATTCAAACCATTCAATTTCAAATTAAATAAGGAAACCTAAAATCAAGGATAATTAATAATTAAAATTCAAATATTTTGGATCTAACAACAATTTCAAATCCACAATTCAAAATTCAAATCAAAATGAGAAAATTAAAAACAAAAAATTATGAAGGAGTTAATGTTCATCATTCTCCTCCACCGCCTCCCGCCGCCGCCGCCGTCGCCACCACCGCTATATCGCCGGAGTTGCTATTCTGATTTTTTTTTGACGATTTGGTTACCCACAAAAATTATAATGGTTACCTTTATACGAAGTTTGGCTACCAACTGCATCACATTCAAAATAAAATTGGTAATCAAATAAAACTGAATTGGTTACCTTATCAAAAGGTTTGGTAACTAACTGCATGAAGTTTGGTTACCAACTGCATCACATTCAAAATAAATTAGTAACCTAATAAAACTGAATTGGTTACCTTATCGAAAGGTTTGGTAACCAACTGTATGAATTTTGGTTACCAATAAATTGGTAACCTAATAAAAATGAATTAGTTACCTTCATACCAAGGTAACCAAACCTTCATACCAAGGTAACCAAACCTTTATAATAAGGTAACCGAACCTTCATATTAAGGAAACCTTCATATTAAGGTTCGGTTACCTTGGTATGAATGTATGGTTACCTTGGTATGAATGTTTGGTTACCTTGGTATGACTGTTTGGTTACCAACATATAAAGGTTTGATTACCGGTGGAGGTGAAAAATGGACCGGTGGCGATGGGAGGCGGAGGGAGGAGAAAGGAGGCGGGCGATGGAGGCGGAGGAGGAGAAGGAGGCGGGAGGAGAGGGAGGGGGAGGGGGAGGGGGAGGGGGTGGGGGGGGGAGGAGAAAGGGGGGCGGGAGGAGGGGGAGGAGAAAGGGGGCGGGAGAGGGGGAGGCGGAGGGGGGGAGGTGGTAGGGCGGGGGCGGGGGCGGGGGCGGGGGCGGGGGCGGGGCGGGAGGAGGGGGAGGGTGGTGGGAGGCGGAAGGAGGAGAAAGAAGGGCCGGGAAGAGAGGGATGGGGTGGGGAGGGGGCAGGTGGAGGAGAAAGGGGGGCAGGAGGAAGGGGAGGAGAAAGGGGGCGGGAGGCGGGGAGGCGGGGGGCGGGGGTGGGGCGGGGGCAGGGGAGGGAGATGGGAGGCGGAGGCGGAGGGAGAGGGAGAGGGAGAGGGAGAGGGAGGGGGTGGGGCAGGGGAGGAGGAGGAGGAGAAGGGAGGCGAAAATGGAGTGGAGAGAATCATGGGAGAGATAAGGGAGATAATCGTGGCCATAATTAAAAGGATAAGATTGCACTCTTTTTGTAATTAAGTATTGCATATGCATTAATTTTGTAAATATTTTATTTATGCACTTTTTTTGTAATATTTTATTAAAATGTACTATTATATGTAATTGTTCCTTTGAATTTTTGTCCCGGACTCACTTTCAAACTATGAATTTGACCGACCCAATCGAGAGTCTTAGTTATAAGTTTTCTTTCACATAATAATAGTACGTGTACCTTAAGTTATACTCTGAAGAAATAATTTTATGCTTGAAAATGTATATGCAATGAATGGTATCACCATCTTCATTGTATCATACAAATAGATTATAAAGTTAGTCATGTGGGTCTTAACTTAAATGGGTACTGTTACTCCGGCTACCCTAAATTGTGCAAAGTGAGACTATAAACATGTGTTTAGGAGTAAAAATATGAGAAGGGTTAGGATTGGACCACACACACGCACACGATAATAAAGAATCAACACAAAAATTTACGTGGTTCTCTAAACTCAGGCACGTCCGCGGGAGCGAGAGAGATATTTTATTTATGATCTGAGTACCTCTCATACACACCATATGAGCCACAAGTTCCAACAAGAAGATTGCATCTTAAATTGATGGGATTTTGTGAATGTTCTATGTTTATCCAAAAGGAAGACAAAATTCATCCGCTGGAGCGACAATAAACACATTTCAACTAGAAGAGTTTTGCCTTCCCAATCTCTCTATTTTCAAGGTTGATTGGCACTTCCGTCCCTTCAAATTGCCACCCACTTTCAAAGTCGTCTCTAAAGTTCAATTTTCGCCAGTTAGTTCCTTAAATGGCATTTTGTTGGCGTTTCCGTTCATTCAACCCAATTTGACCTCAACCCGACTCATTTTGACCAATTTTAACTCAACCCGACCCAGTTTGACCCAACTCAAATTTTTAATATTTTAAAATATAATATTATTTTTAAAATAAGTTTAAAATAATAATTATATTTAACATTTTAAAAAAAATAATATTTAATATTTTAAAATAAATTATTATTTTTAAAATAATAATTATTTTGATATTTTATAATAAAATAATTGTTTTAAAAATAGTTAATTTTAATATTTAAAAATAAAATATTAGTTTTTTAAAAAAATTGAATAATAATTATATTTAATATTTTAAAATGAAATATATTTTTTAAATAATTATTATTTTTAATATTTTAAAAGAAAATATTATTTTTAAAATAATATTTATATTTAATATTTTAAAATAATGTATATTTTTTAATTTAAAATAAAATATTATTTTTAAAAAGTTATAAAGATAATTATTATTCTAAGGAAAAAATATTAGAAACTTTTATTTTTTCAATAATGAGTAAAGTTTCATAAAATATAGATTCAAAAAAATTACATAAGAAAATAAAATTTTATTTTTTAAAATATAAAGTACATTTTTTCATTTTGTATGTAAAAATTTATTTTCAGAAAAAAAAAAAGGTTAACATCTTTACCATTATTATATGTATTCTTAATATTAGAATTTTTAAAAACAAAAACTAAAAATATAAATTAAAATTAAAATAAAAAAATATAGTCAAAGATTCAATATTTTTTAAATAAATATTTTTTTTTAAAAAATAATTATTTTTTTTCATGAAAAAAATTTAGAAATAATTAAGAACTTTAGGGATTCAATCTTAATTATTTTTTAAAAAAATTCATGAAAATAATAGTTATTTTAAAAAAAATATTTATTTATTTTTTTAAAAAAATTGTATATGTTTTTTTTATTTATCTTTTACTATTTTTGTATTTTAATTTCTATTTTTAGTATTATTTAAAAACATTTTAATATTGAGAATATATATAATAATGTAAAGATATTAAATTTTTTTTCTGAAAATAATGTTTTACATAAAAAAAGGAAAAATCTACTTTATTTTTAAAGAAAAAAGTTTTATTTTCTTATGTAATGTTTTTGAATATATATTTTATGAAACTTTACTCATTTTTGAAAAAAATAAAGTTTCTAATATTTTTTCCTTAGAATAATAATTTTTTTATAACTTTTAAAAAATATCATTTTATTTTAAAATATTAAATATAATTATCCTTTTCAAATTATTTTAAAAAAATATTTTATATTTTATATTTTATATTAAAATATTAAATATAATTATTATTTTAAACTTATTTTAAAAATAATATTTACTTCTACAATATTAAAAATAATAATTATTTTAAAATTATTTAAAAAAATATTTATTTTAGAATATTAAATATAATTTTTATTTTTATTTTTTTTAAAAAAAACTACTATATATTATTTTTAAATATTAAAAATAATTATTTTTTAAATAATTATTTTATTTTAAAATATTAAAATAATTATTATTTTAAAAATAATAATTTATTTTAAAAAATGTTTAATAGAATTATTATTTTAAACTTATTTTAAAATATTAAAATTTTGAATTATCTCAAACTGGGTCGGGTTGGGTTAAAATTGCTCAAAATGGGTCGGGTTAAGGTCAAGCTGAAGAAACGAAAACGCCAACAAAATGCTACTTTAAATATTTAATTGATGAAAATTGAACTTTAAAGACGATTTTAAAAGTAGGTGGCAACTTAAAGTGAAAGAAGTGCCATTCAGCCCTATTTTCAGCTATTCAAGAAGTTTTGGATGTCAAAATTGCCATATTTCTTCCATAAGCTGCTCAATACAACTAGGTGATACAATAAACATTTTGAAGAATCTCATACTCCAATTACAAAATTTCCATATTAATACACAATGTAAGGAAAAAAGACATTAATTTTAAAAGAGTTCATAAAGAATCCCAATAGTGAATCTACATAATTCCAAGTGGGAATGAGTACTCTAGGATTCCTTTCAAAATAAATTTTCCAAGCCTTCTTTAAAAAGGGTACTAAAGGCACCCATTTCAGCCCTACTTAGAGCTAACCCAACCTCCACACCACCTTTTTCATCCCTAGATTCCGCAAGAGAAATTGCTCCAGACGCATCAATTTGAACGACCTCGCTTTTTTTCGGCTTTCCCCACCCAAAATCAGTCTCATAAACACATAAGTTAGGTGAACCAGCAACAGTCACAAGATGCCCACAAGACAGTTCATGCCATTTCAATATCCACTCCTCTGCCCCTTTCAGAGCCCCACTAGACAGCTCCATAATTCTACTTCCAATAGCTTTGGCTGCGATTGACACACCATTTTTTCCAACTAAATCTCCCCTTTTGGCAGATAAAAAGCATATCGCGAGGCAGTTCCCAAAATAAGTTACTGGGACAAGTGAAAATTCATAACCGTTTCGACAATCTGCCACAAAACAGAAATGCCATGGCTCATCATTGTTGAATGAAGGTCTATCACTATGATGTGATATACTACTTTGTGACTTTATCAACCAAACCCAAACAAATGCGCATATCGCTACAAAAGCTGATATATATGGCGATTTAGGGTCATTTTTTTCCGTGATCTGTTTAGAGATCCAATGCTTTAGCCTCTGTATGACATGTTGGCTCAACAGGAAGGTAGCTCGAACCTTGTCTTTGAAGTCATAATTGTTCACGGCCATATCTGGGTTGAAATGTGATCTTGACATCCACCACTGGTCCAAGAAAATATCCTCAAGCCCATTTGCATCTCTAATCACATCTCTGTTATGCAAAGGTAGGGAATTCCCAAGGCATGATAAGTTCCCATTAGACCTGAAAATCGATGCCCATGTCTTCATGAAATTATTTGAACTCCTTCCATCAGACACAACATGGCGGAATTTGATCCCAATGCAAATTCCAGTGTTTGGAAAGACGGTAACTTGTAAAGCTAGAAGAGGGAAGATTTCTGCATTTTGGCCAGATGAGGCAAATGACTGTGGAAAATCTGGCACAAGGGGATGTAATTCTCTTACATCTTTTGGGAAATCTGTTAACAAATGATAGAAATCGCAGTTTGCTTCCACAATCGTTAACCTCACTGAATCGCCATTTTGGTATAAGATGTGAGGTTTGGTGGGTTGTGCAGGGCATACCAAAGTACCAACAAATGGGAAGAAATGTCGGAGAGCCAACGAGAGCGATTTTGTGAGATCTGGAAGGACGTTATGCATGAAATGGGAAGTAGAGAAGGGGAACTCATAAAAGAAAATCCTTTTCATAGGCATACAAAAAAGCCAAGGTATGTCAAAAAATGTAAGCAGAAGACAAGTTGGGTCCACAGAGTTGGGTGGTGGGGAAACATAGCACTGCTGTAGTACTTTTGCATTGTAGGGAAAAGCCATCTACGATACAAATTTATCAAATAGTATATGATCACACAAAAACCAACAATTCTACGAATTAGAGATATATTTCTAAAACGTTTCAAGTAAAATTTTAGGCCTTTAATGTTCCTTTAATAGTAGCTTAGAATTTAGTAATACTAGAAATGATAGTAAAAATGGCAAATTAACAATCTTATACTACTTTATAATCCTAAAATAAAATGTATCTCTTTTTTCTTGGAGACTACTAAGAATAAGCACTGAATCAACAATATTGCAATTGGAAATACTAATGGACATATGCTAACATTCTGAATCAACTGCAGTAGAAAACAGATGAAAATAATTGTACGATAAATTTGACTCACTACAAAAGCCTAAAAAAAATCAAGTTAAAAGCATCATATAGTTAGAAATTATGGACAAATAGTCAAATACAACATGGTTTAGCAAGTTAACAATGAACCCACCTGATATTAGTATGAATATTAACCTTAAAAAGAAAGAAGCCTAAAATTATGCAGTAGTTCTTCGAGGGTTTCTAGTTTCTAGTACTTAATTCACCGAATTGTTGATAAACTATAACACATAAAGGAGGAGAACAAGCGAGAGTCACCTATCGGGTTTTTGGAAGATATAATTAGCTGGTGTTGACCATTGAAGCCTGAAGAAGACGAAGAACTGACAAGTTTCACGAACTCAGTCTGGAGAATTTCAATATAATTTTTAATCCTGCTTACTAAACTAAGGTACTATATTTGTACTAATCGTCTTCCTAACTATCTAGGCTTAAAAGACATAAAATTCCTCATAAACAACGAGCTTATTACAATATTAACCTTGTACAATTGTAACAAGCAGTAACATAACTTCTCAAACTATTATGTTGTGTATCTAGACTTGTATAACAGGCATGAACTTGTAATGTTGTATTAGATACATTATCCCAAGGGCTAAACAACAATCATAGCTAATAGACATATTATTATTGTCCTTTAGTTTATATGTTTATTTTATTTGATTAGTACTTCTTATTTTATTTTATTTTATTTTATAGGAATAATATTTTATTTATCTTAAAGGGTAAGTAAATGATAATAGTTCAATTTTTAATAAAAGAGAAGGACTATAAAACTAGTCATGATAAAGTCAAAGTCAGAAAAAAAATAAAAAGAGAAGAGAACAAAAAAGAAAGAAGAAGACCAAATTCATTGAACTCAAATTATGGTATAAATAGTTTATTTTTCTAAGTAGGGAACTCTTAATTAGAGGGCTGGAATTTCTTAATTTAGTTTTCTTTCTTTTCTCCTTTGTGCGGCTGGAGTAGAGATAGTCAGATAGGACAAAACTTTGCAATATGATTAATACCTTGAGATTCGACAGATTTAGCCTCCTTATATAAAGTCTTTTTATAAAAAGCTGCTCTCGTCTTGCAGGATAATATAGAGATTTTAAAAGAAGGAATTAAGTAGAGAATAGCGGAATATTTATTAAAATATAAACAAACTTACATAGGTGGTGAAGCTTAAAAATTTAGAACTTGAAACTTCTCAAGAAGAAAACACTCTTAATTTACAAATATGAACTAGTGTAATATTTTTCGATGCTTAAACACAAGAGCAAACTTCCTTCTTATAGACTGGAAGAAGAACTCAATAATTACAAAGGACAAAACAACTTTAACAAAAGCAAACTACTTTATTAAAGCAAAACAATAATGTTGTCGTCGCGGGTCCTGAATGGGCTGGAGTCGATCAAACGACAGACAGCTGGGACCACCTCATAAAGAAAAGATAAAAGATAAGATTCCCTTACAGCAAAGCCTGGATTATTAAGGCTAAAGACTTTAACACGCACGCCTGAATTATTGAGGCTGAGAACACGCTTTAACACGCACGCCTGAATTATTGAGGCTGAGAACACGAACAACCAAAAGGACAGCTGGATGATTTATCATTATCACTGTCTGACAAATTAACTGTGACCTCATAAGTTCTTAAAAACTCTAAAATTTTATTCTTTGGAATTCCTTTGAGAGCAGATTTTAACCTCATTTGAGAAGCGTCATACTCATCCAGATCGTACTCTTTCTCTGGCTGAAAAGTCAGGTCAATAATTTTTTCTGTATTAAATTTTCTCCACCACTTGATAGATAATTGTCGGAGAAGACGATAATTACTGGTTCCTGCATGTTAATTAATAATATAGGACCATTTGAAGATCCATAGAATTTCATAGTCACAACAGAAATTAAGTAAGGCTTGATTATCATTAAGACTCTTAAAGGCTTGTAAATATCTCTCAAAAACCTTTTACATTTTTAGAGGGAAAAAATCAGGATGCGGCCCACAACAATAAAACCAGGATTGAAACCATGCTGAAAATTTCTGAGTTTTCATATTTTCGGTGAGCCTAGGGTGAAGAAACCAACTATGGGTATATTGATCATTTTGGTAAAACAAAAACTTTTCCCAAGCCAAAATATAGTCATGGTAATTATAGGTTTTAGAAATCATATTTTTGTTTTCAAAATATCTGTGAGTCCTTAGATCTCCAACCCATTCACTAGGACATAAGACCTTTAAGATCTTAACCGTTGAGAAGACTAAGTTATAGCAATCTCTAGGTTTATGAGAAACCCTGATAGAATTAGTTTTCACTAGGATTGTTTTAAAGAATTCCCTAGTTTTAGGGAGAAAAACTGACAAATCATGAGAACAAGATAAATACAACTCTGCCACCTGTTTAGGAGAGCGCACTGCATCCACATCTTCAATGACAACCACCTCTTTTAGCATGATGTCAATATAATGAGAATCTTCAAGAGTTTTGAGCTTAGAAACTTTTTCTTTATCCTTATTCTTTTGAGATCTCGAGGATTGCCCTTTAAGAGTATCATTGGTTCTTTCAAGCATAGTTTTAGCTTCTCTTCTGGGAGACCTGTTAAGAGATAAAACATAAATATTAAGATCATTTTGCAGGAATTCTCTAGTTAAGAAGTCAGGAAGAAAATTTGATTCTCCTTTAATGAATTGGATTTCAAAATCGAATGCTGATAACAGGGCCTGCCACTTGGTAAATATTTGTTTAGAAGCAATGTTTTTAACATTCTTCTCAAGAACTTCTTTAGTTGACTTACAGTCAACTCTAAGCAAGAACCTTTGATTTAGGATATCTCTTTGAAATTTATCAATGCACAGAACTATGGATAAGATCTCCTTTTTAATGGTTGAGTAGTTGATCTGTGTAGGATCCCATTTCCCTAAAGCAAAACATACCATTTTTTTTTTTGGAATTTTTGATTTGCTTTAGGATACCCCCATAACCTTTATTAGAAGCATATGTTTTAACGATTTTTGGGGCTTCAAGATCAGAGAAGTGCAAACATGGCAGTTCTTGAACTCGATGTTTAATCTTTTTAACGGCCATGGTACAATAACTGTCCACGGAGGAGGCAGATGATTTAGCCTCTTATAGAGAGGACCTGCATCAATTGCTAGATCTTTATAAAAATCTGCAATATAGTTAACACTTCTCATAAATCTTCTGACCTGATTTTTATTCAAGATTTTTTCGGGGAATTTGTTGGCAAATGCAATTGCTCTATTAATAGGAACGTAACGACCTCGAGTTATCTCAAATCCCAGAAATCTAATTTTTATCTGGAATAATTGCATTTTTTTGCTGAGACTACTAGACCTTCTCTTTTAACCACTGTTTTAAACACATTTAAGTGTTTCCAATGTTGAGCTATGTCCTTAGAGAAAACAAGAACATCATCAATATAAACGAGCATAAAATCCATGAATGGATTAAAGATCTCATTCATAATGTTGTGGAACTCAGAAGACGCAATTTTTAACCCGAACTACATAACATTTCATTCGTATTGTCCAAATAGAACAGTGACTGCTGTTTTGTATCTGTCCTCTTCTTTAATTTGAATATGCCAATATCCACTCTTTATATCAAATTTTGAGAAGATGTTTGCTTTAAGCAATCTGTTTAACAAATCCCTTTTGTTTGGAATAGAATATATAATCCATCTCAAAACTTTATTTAGGGGTTTGTAGTTTATCACCAGCCTTGGAACTCCTCTTTTCAATTCTACCGCATTTTCTACATAGAATGCCGAACAAGACCATGGAGAATAACTCGTTCGAATTAATCCCTTTTTTAAGAGATCTTTTATTTCTTCTTGACACAACTTCAAGAACCTCTCATTGATTTGGATCGGTCTAGCTTTTGTAGTAATAAGCCTTTCATTAAATCCTTCTGTGTAAGGAAGGGATATAACATGCTTCTTTCTTTTCCAGAAAGTTGTGGGATCAGTAGAGCAAATTTCTGCACTTAATTCCTCCTAGTAAGTTTTAACTTTAAGTTTAAACTTATCATCTTTAAGATGTTCTTCGATCCTTTTAATCTCAACTTCTTTCTTGAGAAATAAATAGGAAATCTTCTTTGCATTTAAGAAAATGATTGACCCCTTGATATATTGGTTCCAAGATAAAATTAAACCGGACTTCTATGCCCTCCTTATTAGTGAAAATACCCTTTTTATCTATAGATAAAGGGAAGAGCAAACTAATAAAAGGTGTGCCCAAAATAACTGCTTGAGCCATGTTTTTGACAAGTAAAAATGGAGTTTCAAAGCAAACCCCGTTATTACAAACCACAACATATGAAAGATTGTAATCAATCTGCAACGGACTACCATCAGCAATACTCAGCTGTTGAGCTATTTTAGAATAGTACTATAAAGGAATCAGTCCTTCTGCCAGACAATTTAAGTCTACTCCAGAGTCAATTAAGGCCTCTGTTGTGACCGAGAATTCTCCTTCAATAAGGATGGTAATCATGACATACCATTTTAGAGTGATAATTCTATCTATCATGTTTATTTTTAACACGCTGGATTCTCCTTTGATTTTACTTTTGTCTTGAGAAGTAAAGTCGTTGACAAATTCAAGAAATCCTCATCGCTTTCCTCTATTGGAGACTTTGATCCTTTAGCCTTAGATTTTTCTTTATCATCCCTGATTTTTAGCCAGCGGATATCTTTCTTAACTTGCTTAATCTCCTTTTTAAGATTAGCAATTGTGGCTTCGCGAGAATCATTATTTGCTTGTAGATTAACAATTGATTCTTGCAACTCTTTAAGAGTAGGTTCTTTATGACACTGGTTAACTTTATCAAAAATCTTCTACAACGAGTATTGACTAGGGTCAAACCTTTCGTCTTCATTATCAGCAGATTTTTTCTTACTTTTAGAAAGATTACTATATTTCTCGATCATTTGTCTCTTTTTAGACGAGTCGTCAAGTTGATCGATAATATCCAGAATGAGACTATCCTCTTTAGTCTGCACATTCAAAAAAAGTCCGTTTAAGGCATATAAGCAGGCTTTTCTGTCTGCACACTATCAATATTCTAATTCAGCACATGATACTTCATCCTCATCATTGTCTGACTAGAAATTGTCAGAGTTAGACTCCGAGCAACTATTTTTAGAATTCAAACTAAGATAATTGTAGTCTTCTTCGTTTGAGTTTATAAAAACTGCCAGAAGTTGCTTCTTAAGCCCTTCATCTTTAACCAATTGGTTAATCTTCCTTTTTCGTGGTGCATTCAGGACTTTTATGCCCAATTTTTTCACACTTGTAACAAGTTGGAGGTTTTGAACTAGTCTTTTTTTGTTTAGATGACTTATGCCTTTTAGGTTGTTTGTCTTTAGTCTGATGTTTAGACCTTTCGTGTCTTCTTTTAGAACGATTGCCTTCGTTATGGCTAGTAGATTCTTTGAGAATCTTTCTTTTTCGTTTATCTTTAGGGATTTCGGCAAGCCCATATTGCTCACAGAAATCACCTAGGGCTTTTTTTTCCTCTAGCTCTTTCTTTTGCAATCTGCTTTTGTATTTTTACTATGTTACACAGATCTGCACCTTCAACAATGACTTCTGAGGCTAGCTCTCCATAGGTGTATTCGTCCCATGGGATAACTCCATCATTCTTATTTTTTAACCTTGTGTTTACTCTTTAAGAGAACAAACTAGGTAATCCTTCTATAAACTTTTCTTTCCACTAATCGCTGTTGCAATCACTCCTGGCAAGGACTTTGGAGAAGAAAGTGTCTTTGTAAAAGTTAAACTCAGAGAGTGATTTACATTTTAGGTTGCTGAGCTGCTCATAAGTTCTGGAGATAATAAGTTGATTATTTCCTACGAAGTGGTGCATGATGGTATAGAATAGTGTATTTACCGCATCTTCGGTGAATACTGGGACATTCATTTGATCAACTCCAATTTGCACCTGAAAATTAAAGATTCTTTCTTTATTTTCATTTGTCAAAAGGTTATCCCACCGGAGACCCAGCTAGCCAACGAATTCGGATGCTAAAGCTTGAGCCATCCTTTTTTCAAAGGTATTCTTAGTTCTTGCAGCTTGAGCGAACATAGTCATTTGCTTTAAAAGAACTATGATTTGTTAATCTGTGAGACCATCAAGATTCCACTCAAAAATATATTCACCATTGAATTGAACTCCTTCATTAAAAGCCCTATCCTCAACTTGAGCATCAATCGGAGAAGGACGATGATAATAGGGTTGGTTTTTAACCTTTCCCCATTTTAGCCTGTTTATTTGAGGCTCCTCTTGGATCTCGTTTAAAATCTTATTTAGATCTAATCCATCATTCTTTAGAACCGAAATCGAAGGATTTTGAGAAGACGTTGCTATAGATTTTGGTTTTATAGACAACTTTTCCAATCTATTTTTTAATTCTTCAAACATCTCTGTAGATCCAGATCCCATTTTAAACTCGTTAGATAACTCTGGAGGAGGTTTAAATAGGATTCTGGCTTTTCTTTTGTTATCAACCTTTGTTAGGAATATGCATGAGAATGTTATTCCTATTTATATAAGATTTGATTATGATCTAAATGAATGAATATGAAAATATGTCTGCATTGATGAACAGCTATAAAGTCCTTAATAGATGATAGGCATATGTACAAGGACTTAGACTGAAATGATCAAATATGTTAGGTTAATCCTACATGAACAAACAGCATTGTAAAGTCCTTCAAAAGATTATGATGTACAAGGACTATGAATAGAAAGATCAAATTTGTTAGGTTGATCTCATATATTTTAATAGATAGGTTTGTCTAATCGTCGAGCACTGCACCAGCCTTTGTAGTTGGCCAGGAGAGACAAGGAAGAATCGGAGTCTATCAAGGCAGAATCATAGTCTGTAAGGATAGTCACTCTCGAAGGTCGTAGTTTTCCAGGAGAGACAAGGCAGGATCGTGGTGTGTCGAGGAAGACTTTCTCGAAGCCATAGACTGTCGAGGAAGTCAAGTTCAGAATTGTGGAGACAGCCCGTCAAAGCGCTTGTCGAGCGCCTGCCGAGCCAAGTCAAGAATCGTAGGCCTCACTCGGAGTCATGGAGCCTACAGATTATATTAGAGGCAGAAATCGTAGTTGGGCAGATCAGTCAAGGGACAATAATTGTTAAGGCAGAAATCGTAGTCTGTCATATGATCTGCTCTCGGAGTCGTGGTGTCTACAGAACCAATACAAGATCTTAGTCTGCAGAACAAAGGCTTAGACAAAGTCAGTCAAGTGCTCACAACGCCAAGGAAGAATCGTAGAGACTACACAATTCTCAATAAACGAGCAATCCTGAACTATCCAAAGATCGAAGCACCAACTCCATCAGCATATTGATTGAGAAATGAAGCCATTCAGAAGAAGTCTTCCACAAGCAAATGTAAGAAGATAATAAATGAAGTGACTGACCAAAGGAAGATATCAAGTGCAGTGTCTGTCGAGCTAACAGAACACCACGATCTTAGTAGTAACCATGATCGTGGTGCTTACCAGATGAGCAGCAAAAACTGATGCAGTTTACACAGAGATTCTGGCCAACCTATAAAGAATAGAGAAAGAGGATTGTCAATAGCTCAGCCTCACCATGAAGAGTGAACGGGAGATCACAGGGCATAATGTAGAGAGAGCTGAGCATAACTAATCAGAAGAGTCTTACAAACTAGAAGGGCCAAAGCATTCAGACAAGTTGTCAGTTCCTGATGCAAGTCAAGGCAAGCAAAAGCATTGAAGTACTGCACGAGTGAAGAAGGAGAGGTTCTACATTGTCAATCCAGAGAACACTCTCAGAATCGTAGTGTTGTCTAAACCAGTTAACGAGCAACATTCAACTGACAAACTATGATCAAGCTCATGGTCATCTGCATCAGAATCGTGGAGTTCGATCATCTGATTATTGAAGCCTTGGCAACGTCTCAATATAAAAACTGACATTCGAACGCTGCTGATTGAGAACATCGATGCAAAAGGACAACTCCTATGGTTCTAATCGAGGAATCAGAAAGGAGAAATAAAGGTGACTACCAGCCTGACACATGAAAGTGATATCTCTAAAGTGGTAGGTGAAATAGTAGATTGTTGTGTTAGAAAAGTTAAAAAGGTGCTGTCACGTCATGTCAGCAGTCTGCACCAAATAAATCAGAATCTTCGAGGCAATTCAAATAACTTCCAACGGCTAGTTTACAATGGGAAGTTGATGGAGGAGTATATATCAGCCAAAGCTTCGAAGATGAAGTGTTGTTGACTCTACGAGAGTTCTACAGAGCTTAACAGAATATGTCTTAGTGACAGTAAGACTACCAGAGAAGAAGTGAAATAAATATGATGAAGGGTCTTAACTGTTGAAAGCTTCACTCAACACAAATGAGACTGCCAACCCAATGGCATCTGAGCTGAGAGCCTAAAAGGCCAAGAAGACAAGAAGAAGAGTGGCAGACCATAAAGCAGATCCATAAGGCTACTCAACGATTCACCATGAACAACTGAAGCTGAAGAGAAGTCTATGCAGAACTAAATCTGCACACAAGTAAATCAGTGTTCAAAGGATGCTAAGTACAAAGCAGAGTCTACAAGAAGTGAAAAGACTTACCAGATCCGAATTGGTGAACAATGTGCAATGCTGAAGTCAGATGAAGTCAAGCATCAACAATGAAGGTCAGCTGCACAAAGAGGGAAATGACAGACTGCTAAGTACTTAAGGTCATCAAGCTTAATGAACATCTTAGCAGTCCATCAAAGGTAATCTAGTCTCGATGCAGAATGCAAGATGATCACACCAAGCTGCTAAGTACCATAGGATGATCAAGCTTCAAGTCATCTTAGCAGCTCAGCACCACCACCAACAACAACAACAAGAAACCAGGGCCTAAGGGGCCGAGGGACTAAATCAAAGTCGAGCCTGCTGTGATTGCTGAGTACCGGAAGGGTGCAAGAGATTCTAA
This sequence comes from Panax stipuleanatus, assembly GCA_020205555.1. Classification (NCBI taxonomy): domain Eukaryota; kingdom Viridiplantae; phylum Streptophyta; class Magnoliopsida; order Apiales; family Araliaceae; genus Panax; species Panax stipuleanatus. The sequence continues at coordinate 129,134,283 of CM035121.1, forward strand.
GTCTGCTAGGCTTAGTCTACAGTTCCAAGTCTGATGGACTTGAAGAGTTCTTAGTGAACTGAAGTTCCAAGGTTGCTGGCCTTGAAGGAATCTTTGTGATTCAAGAGTTACCCATTTCCTTAGTGGAATCCCTGCTTGTTGAAGCAGAAGAGTGGATTAAGAGCTTGAGTCTCTGAACCACTTAAAATCCCTTGTGTCATTTACTTTCAGTCATTTACCTTATGTACCTTAAACTGCTATAACTGCTATAACTGTCCTAACCACTTACAACTAAACTAGTTCTAGAACTATGCTTATCAAGATATCTGTGAAGGGGATCTTTAACTTATTCCGCTGTGCTTGAAATGATTCTTATGTTCGTCATATGCTATTTACTTAGCAATATAAAATAAAATGGAAAAGATTTGAAATCAAAAAGGATCTATTCAACCCCCCCTTCTAGATCTATTATGTGCCCTCTAGGAACTAACAATTGGTATCAGAGCAGGTTCTCATGCTATATCCTAAAGCTAACGCTTTGAGTCTGGTCTTAGGCACAAATAATGTTCTAAACTTAGTTTTAGTAGTAAGTCACTTGTGAATGCAGATGAGCTCACACGTTGAAAATTATACAGGTAAATGTGCATATTCACCTGAAGCTGCTCAGATTGGTCCCTGTTCTTAAATGCTATAGCAACAAGGCCAATCTTTGTCCACAGTCAATCAGTAGTCTGCAGACTAGGGATGGGAAGTCAAGAGGCATCAAGAGCAAAGAATCTGACATCCACTATTCTGAAAGATGAAAGGCCTATACATGAAATGTAATGCTTATCTAGAGGAGAAAGAAGAATCCTTCTAATATGTATTTAGCTAATTATATGGATCTGAACCTTAAGGTTCAAGGGTGTCAAAGAATTCAAGCTTCCAAGACTTTCCTCTGATCATAACTCCAAGACTGTGCTTGATTGATCTAAGGTCAAATGGAGCAACAAGCTGTCAGCACTGAATATAAAGATATGCACATCAATGCCTAACATCATTATAGCAAGATAAATGACTGTTAAGAAATTAACAGTGTAAAGGTATGGTTCCTTATAAACATTCTCATACATCATAATGCATCACCTTATGTCTATAACAGTATTATATCAAAAGACCATATTCTTCCTAAAAAAGGGAAGAGAGAAAGTACATTAAGGTTGGAAACTTATCGCTAAAAAACTTTCTCTCCACCTATATTTTAGGGTGAAGATAACATTTTGAAAGAAGTCTGAAATATGCCATAAGTTATTCATAATCAAATTAAGTCTGAGTGGATTAACCCTTGCTGAAGGGTTGGTATGTGTGGAAATATATACAAACCAATGTTCTGTGTTTTTGATAAAATATAGAGTATGATCAACGCTAGAGGTGTATTTTGAAGGTTCTTAGAAACTGATCATCTCCACGAATCGACCAGATACAAATAAGTAATAGAGATGATTCTTACTCTGTGAACATTCAAAATCCATGAACATAACAAAGCAAAGGGTGAAACAACCAAAGAAAAAGAATGTCATATCAAAATACTTAATCATACACACACTCAATATCATGCATTATAACTGTCATGTCTAAATTTGATATATGCATGAATATGATTGTTGATGCTCATATAATAAAAAATTCAAGAATATGAGGAATCGGGATTTTAAGAAAACTAACCTAGAAGGACCCAAGTAATTATGGGTATCAAGACAGAAATTTGCTTAACCTGCAGGTACATGGTCTGTTTGACCTCATTAAGGAATACTGAAGCAGATGGCTTCAAAGATTCAACCAGCTGCAAGTTCAAGACTTTTCATCAATGCTCTTATTCAAGATTATCAAATGCCAAATCCTGCTCCTGAAGATTTGCTGAGCTCCCATGAATGAAGTTAGTATGAACCTAAAAGGATTTCAAAATCCTTTGGTGATTATCATAAGGAAGCTGGCTGGTCATGACAAAACGTAAGAGACCTCCCATGCTCATCCATGCAAAGCATATCATCTAAAAAGAAAGTTCATATCAAGGGATCATCTATCAATGGCTATGAAGTATGCATCATAGAAGCATAGCTCCACGAATACTGAAGACGCGTATGCCTGAGAAAACTACGTTCGTAGTTTAGTCAACAATTGTGGAGTGACCAGTTCTGAAGATAACATTCTATGACCTAATAATACTTATTCAACCATGATGATTCTAGCCTGAAGGAGATATACAAGGCTACCTTACTTATGGATGTAAAGAAGAATAGTCCATCCTTATCTGGGAAGATAGTACCAACTCTGGGGGAGCAGTGATCTGCTAAGAGGAGCAGTGCTAGTGATATCAAAGGAGCACAATGGAGAAAATCCTTCTGTTCTTCCAAACATTGAAGATAACTACTTAATGGCAAGAGAAGAACAACTAAAGGTATGGAGGTGATGGAGCTCAATGAGAAAATGAAGAAGTGAGGTTCTCGATTAAAGTTGAGATAAGCTTAGAGGACAGGTCAACCTATTGTGCGTGTCTGTTGACCACTCCACGAATATCCAGTCCACCTCTGTCAAGATCATAAAAATAAGAGCTAACCCAAAAATAGAAACATCCTAGTTACAGAGTCCCAAAACTCTATGACTGATGAACCAAATGAATTTCCATCCCCAGTAGTAACGTCCCAAAACGTGCTACTGATAAACACATCAATCATCTCCTTCAATCGTAAAGTACCTACGATCAAGCACCTAATCGTAGTGTAAGAGCATGCTGACAGCACGATTGCAGCCTATACAAATACCAACATCAAAGAATATCTAGAGTTGGTAAGTGAACTCCCTAGCAGAGAAGCCCAATGTGATGACATTGTTGCGACCATATCTATAAAGCTCTTCGTCTGATAAGCGCCTCAGGGACAAACCTGGCCCTTAGTTTTGGACTAAGAAATTGGCCCTTCTTGAGAAACCTTAATCCAGAAGAAGTGCAGTTATTGAATACATCACAAGAATCTCTGCAGAAGCAAGCAGTAACTCCTCAGAAGAATACAATCTACAAATGATTCTTGCCACTCTCTTGAAGACTAATGAAGAGTTATCTATTGAAACATGGCTACAGACGACGATCATCGAAGTAGACACAGAGTCTGTAGATCAATTGAAGAAATCGTGGAGTACTAAACTAAGTCATGAGGCTACTCCACAAACTAAAGAAGTCAATAGTCAAATGAAGGAAAGTCAAATCTGATAATACAGATTGTGACCTATCAGACTCTTACAACTATCCCACTAAAACATGGAGGGAACAGTTACATAAAGAAAAATTCAAATCAGTGGAAGTTATACTTTCAAGAGTCCACCAAAAAGCTACAAGTTTTTGATATATCTTCTCTATCTCAAACCGAAACCCTAAACACTCTCCAAAAAGCCTAAAACCATTCTCAAATTGCCCTCAGAAACCTTCTGCATTTCTCTCAAAAGCAATACCCAGATACTCAGAAACTCATAACCCTCAAATGGAAGACTTGCATGTCGTCACTAGTATTCAACTCGGCACTAAGAGGTTTGAGAAATCAGATAAGAAATTCAGAGATATTCTTGAACTGGTAAAGAAGGCTGGATTCTCTGAAGGCCTGGAATCAAACACCCGCATCTATTCAAACTTGGTGAGAGAGTTCTACTCAAATGCAACTACAAGTAACTGCTGTTTCCAAATCTAATGTTTATAGATCCATCTGGTTTTTCTGTAACATTTTTAAAATATTGATTGACTCCTTGTACCCTTTTAGGTCAGTCATCATGAAGTGTCCAATTTTCCAGAATAGCTATTTCATTCCATTTTAATGTTATAGGAACTAAAATATTAGCTTTTGCAGGGTTTATTTGGAACAAAGTGGTTTCGCCTCTATTATCCTTAATAAAATTACTCTTTAAATTAATATCAAGAGTAATTGTATTCATAACTTTAATATAGATCTGATATATTAAAGCCATGTTGGAAGATAAAGGATCCATTTCAAAACCTGACGTTTGTAAAGTTAAAGTTAAGGTTTTGAGAATTGTTGGATCTAGCAAAGAGACAGAAAAATTCAAAATACTATTAAAGTATACCGGTCCTTCAGATAGAGATGAAGTAATACATCCTACCAAATTAGAATCGTTAAACTTTAAATGTCTCTTATCTCTTTGACACAACAGCAGAGAAGTAAGTAGTCCATTTCTTGTTAATAGTTTTATCGCTACTTGAACTAACCCAATATGTAAGTATTTGTAGCCTCTTTCAGCGGCTTTTTCTAACAATCCTTTAGGTAACATCTCAACAGTCATATGACCTTGAGTTAACGGGAGCGATTGTTCAACAGTTTTTGTTATATAATCTGATTTAAACAAAAAACTTCCTTTATTATAAACTTGAGAAATAGGACTTTGAAATAGACCAATTATGTAAATGGAAAAGTACACAATATTCATGATTTTTTATTCTTTTAAGTTTAATTTTATTGCATGTTTCATATGTATATGAGCTTAATAAGTTATTTATTATCTTTAGGTGAATTAAAGCTAAAAGGATGAAAACAAGGTGATTTGGAGCAGAATTGAAGAGAAAAAAATTGAAAATCTTGGATTTTTGGAAAGTTTCTAAAAGCAGATTTTGGCATCTTTCTACATGGATTTGGATTGATATTGCTATTAGAATTAGGATTGCTTTGGACTGAGATTTTATTTCCTTATTAGATTTTATTTTTTTATGGAAACTAATTATGATTTGTAATTCCTTTTAGGATTTGGATTTCTAGTTCTTATAGGATTTAGGACTTTGTCAAGCACTATAAATAGATGTAAAAGTCAGGGTATTATTCATTCTACCATTTAATCATCTACTACATTCTCTCATCTACACCATTGGAGTGCAGACTTGGAAGCATGTCAGGCTAGTTTTATTTATTTAGTTCTAAGGGATGTTGAACCTTATTTATAATTAATGGTTAATTGAGTATTCGTTATTTATTCCTTCTTACATGAAATTCATTCTTGATAATCTGATTAAATTTCTGAATGCTATTTGGCTTAACTAATTTGATTTTTGCAAGATTGAGTTTGTTAACAAATATCATATGCTAGATCAAGGAATAGTATTACGTGTAATTGATATTGTTCTTAATCACAAGTAGCAATTAGTAATACCTGATTGTGGACAAGCTTTTGAGTATTGCTATGATTATCAGAAGACAAGTTAAACAATCCGATTGTTGCTTGAAATAGTCTAATTCCCTAGTTCTTAATGCTGTTGTTATATTAAATCTAGAGAGTTTGTTCTAGGTTATATAATGGTTAGAATCTTGTGAAGAGCTTGTTTCATTGAGTGACAATCTAAGGGGAGTTTCGGGTAGTAGAGATTGTTGTTACCTAGGGCTATTAGTTTCATTGAAGGGTAAATAATGTTACACTTGATTAATCTATTATTATAACAAGGTGATACTGAACTGCAGAACTGAAGCTTTTTATTCATTGTTAATTCTTATTAGTTTATTCTTGTTAATTTAGTTAATCAATTCAAAATCCCCTTTTCATTAGAAATCATAGGATAAATATAAAACAAATCACTCCCTGTGGGATCGATCCTTGCTTACTATTGTGGTAATTGTTTGAATTTGTAAAGTTAAAGTGGGGTTAATTTAGGAGTGTAAACGACAGCTCCCAAATTTTAACGCCGTTGCCGGGGAGTGTTATTTGTTTTTGTTTATTCTTTGTTTTCATTTATTTTTATTATTTTCTTTTTATTTTTCTTTTTGTTTTATGACTCAATCCTCTCGCTCTATTGACTTAAATTTTGATCAAGAGATAGAGAAAACTATAGATACAAAAAAAGCTTTTGTTCCATTACGTGAAGAGAAAGAGATGGCGGTGCCACACAATAACAAAACTTTGAAAGAACTGGCTACTTTTTATCTGAATCAACCATCTTTTTGTATTGAGTATCCTAGTTTAGATGTTACTTTTGAACTTAACTCTGGACTAATTCGTCTTTTGCCTTTTTTCGTGGTCTTACAGGTGAAAATTCGTATAAGCATCTAAAGGAGTTCCACGTGGTGTGTTCCACTGATAAAAGCACAGGGAGTGACAGAGGAACAGATCAAGCTTAGACTTTTTTCATTCTCCTTAGTAGGTTTGGCTAAAGACTAGTTATACTATCTGACTTCAAGATCAATACGATCATGGACTGATATGTAAAGGTTATTGTTGGAGAGGTATTTTCCTGCATCAAGAGTTGTCGATATAGGAAAGGAGATATGTGGAATAAGGCAGTTCAATTGAGAGAATCTCTATGAGTATTGGGAAAGGTTCAAGAAGTTGTGTTCCAGCTGTCCACCTCACAAAATCGATGATTATCACTTGATTCAGTACTTCTATGAGGGGTTGCTACCAATGGATAGAAGCATGATTGATGCAACAAGTGGAGGAGCACTGGTAGATAAAACTCTAGACGCTGCAAAGAACTTAATTACAACCATGGCAGCCAACTCACAGCAGTATAGTACTAGGATGATTTATACATCGCAAAGGGTAAAGGAGGTGAGCACTTGTAATCTTGAGCAACAGGTTTCTGAATTAACTACTATAGTTGGACAAATGGCTGCAAGGAATACACAAGCTTTTCAGCAAGCTCAACCTCAGTACCACACAAGAAAACCAAGAAGTACCTGTCAATTCTAGGACATCTATGGAGGATATGTTCAAGGCATTCATGAACCAAACACAATAGTTCATGAATCAGACACAACAGTTCCAGCAGGAGACAAGAACTTCTATTCAAGATCTGAGGGACCAAGTTGGTCAGCTTGCAACCATAGTAGGGAGGTTGGAATCTCAAGGCTCAGGGAGGTCACTTTCTCAAACTGTTGAGAATGTAAGTGCAATAACATTGAGATGTGGTGCAGAGGATTGACAGCAAGGAAAGTCAATGCTTTAATAATAAAACAAGTCAGACAATAGTGAAACAAGCAGCAATGTTGTACTCCAGCATAAATTTCCACCTCTTTCAGCTTATGAACTGATACTAACTTTTCTCCAAGTTCTAAGAAGGAATTGGAAAGTTGGGAAAAATTCAGAGTTATATACAGAGTTTTATGAAAAATTTCTGGAAGAAATGGCAAATAGGGAACAAGAACTTAAAGATCAATGAGGCTAATGTGGCCAATGCATCGGCGAAGTCATTCTTATTCTGAGGGATATGCATAAAGGTGATATCTTCAAACTCTCCTACTAACTTAACAATATAACGGTGGTATGGCAATAGATGTAATTCCTTGGTACTGTAGGCCCCTGTGGATTGCCTGATGACTAGTTCTGAATCTCCGAATATTTCCAATCTTTTGACACCCATGGATTGAGCCAATTTTAACCCCAGGAGGCATCCTTCATATTCTGCCGTGTTTTTGGAGTTGCAAAATTGTAGCTTAGTTGTCACAAGGTACTGCTCCCTAGTGATAAATATAAAAACTACCCCTGCCCTGGCCCCTTCTACGTTGGCGGCGCCGTCAAAGTACAACTTCCAGAATTGTCCCATGTCTTCCTTATGGGCTTGCTAGATTGTCATCACCTCATTGTCAGGGAAGTATGTCTCAAGAGGCTCATAACCTCCTATCGGTGCTTCCGATAGATGGTCCGCGATTCCCTGTCCCTTAATGGACTTTTGGGTTACATAGACTATGTCGAACTGTTGAAGGATTAGTTGCCATTTGGATAATCGACAGTTTAACATCGGTTTGCTAAAAATATACCTCAAAGGATCCATGTGGGATATAAGATGGGTGGTTTGGCCGTGAAGGTAATGTTGTAACCTCATAGCTGCCCAAGCCAATGCGCAACAGGTCCTTTCTATCAGAGTGTATTTATGTTCTCCACTACTGAATCGCTTCTTGAGGTAATAAATGGCTCTTTCTTTGCCCCTATCATCCTTCTGCTAATGAGTAGGTTTTATACCTATAAATTGGATATCTTTAGTTTGATGAATTGTGAGTTTTTGGGTATTTTTTGTTCCTTTTTATGTGTTTAATTGATCTTGCGTAGGAAAAGGGAAAATAGAACAATGATATGAAAAAATGAAGCAACTTGGCTAAAGCGGTTTCAAAGTGGAGCTAAGCTGTTCGAGCTAGGCACATCTAAGTAAGACACGAGTACGCTATGACACGAAATTGGCATGGAGAAGCAAGGACAAGCAATCCTGACATCTTTTGGAGTACAATATGCAAGCAAAGACAGTAAGGGGAGATTGCAAAGCTTTTAATGCTAAGTTGGATGCATGTTCTTGGCTTGGACTTGGATTTTATGGTGGATCTACTTCTTAGCTTTTCGGAACATCTTGAATCATCCAAATCAGAGTTTGGATGAAAAAGTTATGACATTTTTATCAACAGAGATCAAAGCTAAGAGTTATCATGCTTTCCATTTACATAGCATCCACTTGAAGACCAATTTCGACCATGTTCTGACCCGAATCTGTCAATGCTCAAAAAATGAAAGTTGTAGATCTCGTCGAGATCTTTGATTTGATAAGTAGTGGGCCCCATAACACATCCCAAATTAAATGTTATGGCCATTTTACCAAAGGACATTGTAACAGAAAATTAATTGGCGCAGGGCGCGCCGGACCATCAGATTTTCTGCAATTATAGTGCGGGCGCACCCAAAATGGCCTAGGAACAGTGCAGAGAGCGTCGGACGGCGGGGAGAGAGCTTATTTGGGTGTCATAGTGTCCAAGTTGAGTTGTTATATGATTTTAGGATGTCTAATGTGTTAGGGTTTCTCTTAGGATTATAAATACTTAATTATAACTTGGATTTATAGGAGATTATTGAACTACAAGGATTGACAACCACCTAAGGAGTCTTGAAGATTGGATTGGAGAACAAGACAAGTCAGAGATTGAAGCTTAAGGAGATTGGAGATTCTTGCTAGAATTTTTCTTCTTCTCTTTAATTTCTTTATCTGTAACTTTGAATGTTATCTATATTTGGTATGATGGTTTTCATTAGGATTATGAACTAATTTTCCAATTAGGGATACAATGGAACCTTTTGCTATACTTTAATTCAATTATTCATATTTTCACTTATTGATCTTATGGAGTTGATTATCATATCTTGTGCTTAAATATTAGTTGTCTAGCTAGCAGTTAATTTGATATCCTAGATAAAATTGAAAGAGGAAATCTAGGATTAGATCTGGATGTGATAACGCCTAAATTTGTTAATTCTTGTTAAGGATAACATAATAGTGTATGAGACGACAGTACTTGTATGCCATGTGTAATTATAATAGGAGTTTGTGCTTAATGAATGATAAGTAGGTTTTTAACATACTTAATAGGTATTTCTTAGCTTGATATATTGTTATGACTTAAGTGTTCATGTTACTTTTCATATGTTTTGGGTTAATGTGCAGAAATGCAGAGTGATTGGGCAAAAGAGGAGAAAAGAAGAGTTTTCGGGCTATCTGAAAGTCAGGCGCGGGGCGCATTGACTTTACACTATACCAGGCGCGGGCCGCGCCGGAAGAAGTTAAGTTCCTTGCCTACCTAGCGTGGGGCGCGCCGCCTACGAAGGGATCCAAGCGCGAGGCTCCCCAGGTTGACGACTCTGACCAGAATTTGTTATTTTAAATCATAAGTTGACTTGGAAAAAGATTAAAGACTTACCTTATTGTACTAAGGTTTTGATAGGTTATTTATATCAGTTATTTTCTTAGGTTTAGACTATCTTGGAATCTGTATTCTCTCTTTCATCTGGGATCTTGAAGGCTACAAACCCTAGTTTTGAAGATTCAAGCATGTCAGGCTAAGTTCTTTTATTTAATTCTGAAGGGATGTTGAACCTTACTATCAATTAATGGGTTTAATCAGTTTTATTCTATTTATTCTTTTATATTGAGATTTATTCTTATTATCTACATAAACTTTCATGTATGTTATTCAATTAACTAATTTGGTTTCTGCAGGATTAAATTAGTAAATTGATATCATGCGTTAGAATAAGACATATTTTAAGCAAACGAAGTGTGTCTAATCGAAGTAGCAATTAATGATATTTTATTGTGGTTAAGCTTTGGAATATTGTTAAGGTTCTTAGAAGACAAGTTAAATAATTCCTGATTGTGTAATTATTGCTTGGAATAATCTAATTCTCATTCTTAATGCTTCTATCATATTAAATCTAGACTGATAGTTCTAGGTTGTATGTTAGTTAGAATCTTTTGTTGGCGATCGTTGCATTAGATCTACACATAAGGAGAATTTCAGGTAATTTGCGATCGCGGTTATCTAGGGTTATTAATCTCATTAGAAGATAAATAGTGTAAACACTTGGTTAAATCATAATTGTGAAAAAGGGATACTGAACTGAAGAATTGAGCTTTTTACTCATTGATATTTTCTCATTAATTCACTTTTGTTAATTAAACTGTTCACACTAAAAATCCCCAATTCATTGGAAATCATTGGATAGATATAAGACAATTCACTCTCTGTGAGATCGATCCTTGCTTATTACTATACTAATTCTTGAGTTAGTTGAATAAAGAGTAAGGTAAATTTTGTAGTGCTAGACGACAGCTACCAAATTTTGGCGCCGTTGCCGGGGAGTGTTATTTGTTTTTATTTATTCGATTGTTTTCATTTCTTTTATTATATTTTTATGCCTCAATCCTCTCACTCTCTTGAATTGAAATTTTATCCAGAAATAGAGAGAACCGCACAAAGGCTTAGGAAGGAAGCTCAAAAAACCCAAGGTCCACTTGCAGATTCAAAAGAAGCTCCATCACCAGGCCTCAACATCGCACTCACACTACTTTCGGACTAATCTTCTTCAAGCGAATTAAAAGAGGAAATGGCGGTGCCAAATAACAGGACTTTAAAGGAGTTGTCAACTCCTAATCTTACTCAACAACCCCTTTATATTGAATATCCTGCGTTGAATGCTGCGTTTGAACTAAAATCTGGACTAATTCATCTTTTGCCTACTTTTCGTGGTCTTACAGGTGAAGATCCATACAAGCATTTGAAGAAATTCCATGTTGTGTGCTCCACCATGAAGCCACACAATGTTACGGAGGAGCAGATAAAGCTGAGAGCTTTCCCATTTTTGTTGGGGGATTTAGCAAAAGATTGGTTGTTGTATCTTCCCTCGGGATCGATACAATCATGGAACGACATGAAAAGGCTATTTTTTGGAAAAGTACTTTCTTGCTTCAAGAGTGGCCAACATACAGAAGGAAATTTGCGGAGTCCGACAATTCAGTGGTGAAGCACTGTATGAATACTGGGAGAGATTTAAGAAGCTTTGCTCCAGTTGTCCACCCCACCAGATTGACGATTAACACCTTATCATATACTTTTATGAGGGACTCGTACCGATGGATAAGAGTATGATCGACGCTGCTAGTGGAGGAGCTTTAGTGGATAAAACACCAGAGGCTGCAAAGAACTTGATTGCAAACATAGCAGCCAATGCACAACAATATGGAACAAGGAATGATCATCCAACGCAAAGGGTAAGTGAGGTAAGCACGACTAATATAGAGCAACAGATTTCTTACTTAACTGCTGTGATGAAACAATTAGCAACAGGTAACTTGCCAGTTGCACAAGCTTGCCAGATATGTTTAATGGCTGGGCACCCTACAGATGCATGCCCGACATTACAAGAGGATGAGAATGCACATCAAGCTACTGCAATGGGGAATTACCAGGCACAACCTCAGAGGAAATATGACCATTTTTCTAACACTTACAATCCAGGATGGAGGGATCATCCCAACCTGAGTTATGGAGGTGCTAGGCCGCATGCAAAAGGGTTCTACCCAGTTAAACCACAATTTCAGCCAAATCAGCCAAAGTACCAACCCTAGACCAGCAGCACCGGCCAATCCTGAAACATCCTTGGAGGACATATTCAAGGCATTCATGCAACATACACAACAATTTCAGCAAGAGACGAAATCTTACATCCATAGTTTGGAGAGTCAAATGAGCCAATTAAATACTACTGTAAGTCGATTGGACTCTCAAGGTTCAGGGAAGCTGCCATCTCAAACTGTTGTGAACCCTAAAGAGAATGCCAGTGCTATAACCCTGCGGAGCGAAAAGAAGATGGATACACCCACAGCTACAATTGAGTTTGAGGAAGAGCAAGCAAAGGCGGAACCAGAGAAATCTAAGGTACATCCTAACCATACTTGTCAAATTAAAGATATCCCACTTCCCTTTCCTCATAGAAATTCTAGAAATTCAAAGAAAGATGAACAGGAAAAAGAAATTCTAGAAACATTTAGGAAAGTAGAAGTGAATATTCCACTACTTGATACAATTAAATAAGTGCCATGGTATGCGAAATTTTTAAAAGAATTGTGCACTAATAAACGTAAATTAAAAAATGATGAGAAAGTCACAGTTGGGGAGAATGTAACAGCTGTTCTTCAAAGAAAAATGCCACCTAAATGTAAAGATCCAGGCATGTTCACGATCCCATGTAAAATAGGAAACACTATATTTGAGAAGGCCATGCTAGATTTAGGTGCTTCAATTAATGTAATGTCATTATCTGTTTATAAGTCTCTGAAACTTGAACCTTTGAAAAATACTAGTATAATTATTCAATTAGCTGATCGTACTAACACCTACCCTCGAGGGGTAGTTAAAGATGTCTTGGTGTAGGTGAACGAAATAATTATTCCTGCAAATTTTTACATAGTGGATATGGAAGATTATACATCCCCAAACCCATCAAACATCTTGCTAGGAAGACCCATCCTAAAGACAGCAAGGACTATGATTGATGTTCACAATGGAACCTTGATAATGGAGTTTGATGGTGAGAAGATCCAATTTAACATCTATAATGCCATGAGGTACCCTAATGATATTTGTCAGGTTTTTGCAATTGATGTGTATGACTCTTTAGTGCAGCAAACTTTTGAACAAATTTAAAGCAACATCTTGGAGGTTGTTATTTCAAGTAGTTTGGACATGGATAGGACATATGAACTTAAGCATAGTCAGGAATTGAAGGAAACTGTGGCTGCACTACAGTCATTGCCTAAACTCACAGATAAGCATCCAGACCAATTAATTCAATTACCTATAACTCATCAAAAACTATTACCATCTGTGGAGCAAACTCTAACACTTGAATTGAAACAATTACCGGCACAGTTGAAATATACATATTTAGGGACTAATGAACTTTACCTATGATAATTGTTAGTAATCTAACCAAAGTGCAGGAAGAAAAATTGTTGAGAGTCCTTAGGGACCACATCAAAGTGTTTGGGTGGACTATAGCAGACATCAAGGGTATTAGTCCCGCGATGTGCATGCATCGGATTTTGCTAGAAGAAGGAGCTAAATCGACGAGAGATGCACAAAGACGGTTGAACCCACCGATGATGGAGGTAGTGAAGAAAGAGGTAATTAAATTGCTTGATGCAGGAATCATCTACCCCATCTCCGACAGAAAATGGGTAAGTTCGGTGCTGGTAGTTATTAAGAAATCCGAAATCACGGTTGTCAAGAATGACAATAATGAATTGGTGCCCACACAGATGCAAACATGTTAGAGAGTGTGTATTGACTATAGAAGATTAAATGCTGTAACTAGAAAAGACCAATTTCCCATTCCTTTTATTGATCAAATGTTAGAACGTTTAACTGGGCATTCTTATTACTTCTTTCTAGATGGTTTTTCAGGTTATAATCAAATTGCGATCGCACCCAAAGATCAAGAAAAGACCACATTCACATGTCCCTTTGGTACCTTTGCCTATCGGCATATGTTCTTTGGACTCTGCAATGCCCCAGGTACTTTTCAAAGATGCATGGTGAGTTTTTTTTTCAATCTTTCCGAAGAATGCATCGAAGTCTTTATGGATGATTTCACAGTTCATGGTGATTCATTAGATGCCTGCTTAGATAATCTGACATGTGTATTGGATAGATGTTTAGAAATAAACCTTGTGCTAAATTGGGAAAAATGTCACTTTATGGTAGAACAAGGAATTGTACTTGGTCATGTAGTGTTAGTTAATGGTCTAGAAGTCGATAAAGCTAAGATTGATATCATATCTGCATTGCCTTACCCCGTTAGTGTACGGGAGATACGTTCTTTTCTTGGACATGCAGGGTTTTATTGCAGGTTTATCAAAGATTTCGCCAAGATAGCATTACCATTATGCAAGTTGCTTCAGAAAGATGAGGAATTCCAGTTTCATGATGAATGCAAGGTGGCTTTTGATACCTTAAAGAAATTTTTGACATAAGCCCCTATTATTCAACCACCCAATTGGAAGTTTCCATTTGAGATAATGTGTGACGCAAGCAACTATGCTGTCGGCGCTGTCTTGGGCCAAAAGATTGACACAGCTGTCCATGCAATCTACTATGCTTCCAGAATATTGAATGCGGCTCAGATAAACTATTCAACAACGGAAAAAGAACTCTTATCTGTTATATTTGCTTTAGATAAATTCAGATCATACTTACTTGGTACTAAAGTATTAGTTTATTCTAACCATGCTGCTCTCAGGTACTTGCTGACCAAGAAGGAGTCCAAACCTTGAATCATAAGGTGGATCTTGCTGCTACAAGAATTCGACTTGGAAATTAAAGATAAAAAGGGTGCGGAAAACTTCGTAGCGAATCACTTGAGCAGAATTCTTAAGGAGAAGGAAACACTACCATTACACGACATGTTTCTAGACGAGCATCTACTGTACAATGGAAATACAACTCCCTGGTATGCTAATATTGTCAATTATTTGGTAAGTGCGTATTTACCAAGTGAGTTTTCAAAATCCCAGAAAGAAAAGCTTAGGAGTGATGCCAAACATTATGTGTGGGATGACCCATATTTGTGGAAATTTTGTGCTGATCAGATAGTTAGACGTTGTGTACCTGATAATGAATTCAACTCTATTCTAACGTTCTGCCATTCTTATGCTTGTGGAGGTCATTTTAGACCTAAAAGGACATCACATAAGGTGTTAGAAAGTGGTTTTTTTTGGCCCTCTATTTTCAAAGACTCTTATTTGTTTTGTAAATCATGTGAAAATTGTCAAAGAACTGGTAATATATCTCATAGGAATCAAATGCCACAAAACCCTATTCAAATTGTTGAAATCTTTGATGTTTGGGGTATTGATTTCATTGGACCTTTTCCTATTTCTTTTGGAAATATTTAAATCTTGTTGGCATTTGATTATGTTTCAAAATGGGTGGAAGCTAAAGCCACTAGGACTGAAGATTCTAAAGTTGTTGCAGATTTTGTCAGGACTAACATATTTGTCAGGTTTGGAGCACCACGGGCCATCATCAGTGATTGCAGAACTCATTTCTATATTAGGGTGTTAGCAGCCTTGTTGAATAAGTACAACGTTCTTCACAGGGTATCTACATCCTATCATCCGCAAAGCAATGGCCAAGCAGAGGTATCCAACCGAGAAATCAAATCCATTTTAGAGAAAGTAGTCAACCCGAACCGAAAAGATTGGAGTATTAGATTAGATAATGCGCTTTGGGCATATAAGACGGCATAAAAAACTCCTATAGGGATGTCATCTTATAGGCTAGTGTTCGGGAAACCCTGCCACCTACCTGTGGAGCTAAAGCATAAAACTTTTTGGGTGATTAAATAGTGAAATATGAACATGGATCAAGCTGGCGTCAATATGAAGTTACAGTTACAAGAACTCGAGGAGTTGCGTACCGAAGCATATGAGAGTTCTAAATTGTACAAGACTAAAACAAAAGTTTTCCATAATAAGCAGATCTTGAGGAAAAATTTCACTGTGGGACAAAAAGTCCTTCTTCTCAATTCACGATTGAAATTATTTCCAGGTAAGTTGCGCTCTCGCCGGGAGGGACCATTTGTTATCACTAATGTATTTCCTCATGGTGCAGTCGATATCCAGAATCTGAAGACCTATAAGGCTACTACCTAAGGTTTTTTCCAACCTAAGGTTTCATAACCTACAGCTTTGATACCAACCTGTGACACCCCCAAATTCGGGTACTTCGCTTCCACATGATTTGGTGTTCACTTTCTAACTATAACAAACATCTACGCAATATATCTCAAAATAAATTACAACCTTTATTCAAAATAATTAAATCTCCCTTAAAACAAGGGTTACAACCTTCTCAAAAATCAATCCCAGGGTTACTCTAACCTTGACATAAACAATAAAGTGCGGAATAAAAACATGACATAAAACTCTTATTACAATCATTTCAAAATAATTAAACAAGTCTTCACTTGTTCATCTTTCCCTTGCCTTTATTAGTAGACGGGGCATCAACGTTATCAACCTTAACTGCAATTGTTATTTAATGCAAGAGTGAGCAAACAACAGCTCACTGGAGTTTAACAATAATATAGACATGAAAGGATATCTTTAAAAGAATCGGAACAACTTAGCTTGCTTCAATAATAAAGAATTGAATAATAATTCTCTATCAACATTAAAATTCGAATATGAAATTTGTCTGAGGGTCATAAGACCTTTAAACTCTTGTCCTATATTATAAATATTTTTATTTAAACCTTTAACAGTCAATAAGACTATGGACCTTAACTCGTACTTAGGGGGATCAGCCATTCGTACCATGTATTGTGCACAAACATCTTAACGCTATGCGTAGTAACCTCCCCTAATAATTAGGGTTGTTCAACTCAGTAATTTGAATTCAAGTCCGCACCAAAGAAAGTTTGGTTTGGATAAGCTTACAAGGGTAATTTAGAATTCACGTTCATCAACTAAGGATTAGTTGAATCGACTTTCAATAATTCATAAATAAAAGAATTATGAATTAACATATGCTTTAGAAGTAAACTTAAAGCATTTAAAATAATAACTGGATCTTACTTGAACAATAAGTCAAGATCATTTCAATTAAATAAATAATTGTCCAATACAGAAATAGAAAGGGCATTCTCAACAATGAATATATGAACTCAAGAAATTGTATAGAATTAACAAGTTTAGGGTTAGAAGACTTGCCTCAAGCGCAAGCTACTTAACACAATTCACGTACTTTAATACTTCCTATACACATTCAATTATAATAATCTAAATCAGTTAACACATAACTAATTCACATAAGTGGTTAACCCTCATGGTTAACTCACTCTAGTTAAATAAATAATCAACTATCACATAGTTAATTACATCACACACATATTGACATAATTAAATTAATTATATATTTAGCTAAATTATAATTAAACAATTATAATTTAAATATTTAATCTAATTATAATTACTCAATTATAATTACCTCTTAAATTATCACCAATTCATAATTAATAATTAATTAAACTATATCATGCATTATAATTACACAAATTATAATTAATCATGCAATTATAAACTTAAAATCCATAACTAAACATGCATTTATTAAATTATAATTTAAATTAACATCTAATTGACTAAAATAAATCAATTTCTATACATTATAATTTAACCATATTATAATTTAAATTAAATATTTACTCTTAATTATAATTAATCAAATTATAATTAAGTAACTCATTTACAATAAAATATTTATAATCTAATTAAAGTTTTCAAAATTTCTTTTATTTCCCAAATATGAATTTGTCACAATCATATAACAACATGTTATATAATTTAAACATATGTCCACTATCAAGGAATAATTAAACTAAGGCTTTAAAATAAACTGCACAAGAAACTAAAGTCACTGCCCAAGCACTGTGCACGACGCAGCTGTGCAGCCGGCAAGCGGCGTAGCTGCGCAGGGAAAAGATCTGGGAAGGGCAAGCGGCGTAGCTGCGCTGCTCCTGGCCTTGCTGCCGGCGCAGCTGCGCAGCAACTCGGCCAGACACAGACAGCCACAGCTCTCTGCTTTACCGAACAACTCATACAAGCCAACGAACGAAAAATTACAGTAACGTAGCCACTGTAACTCCATACACATGCAATAATACATAACATAATATGTTTCTACAACATAACAACCATCTAAATAATGATAATCACAAGTTTTAAAAAATCCAATTTGGCAATTTTCATGAAAACTCATATTTTTCCAAAAATAATCCACTGTAAGAAATTTTCTCCATCAATTCCACTTTATATACATACATTATATACGTAACAATGAAGAACAACTACTTAACGTTTTTAAAACTATGAGATAGTAATTACCTTTATACTTAGAGATTGAAGAAGAATATGAAGATGATTTCTCTAGCCTTCTCAACCTTTTCTCTTCCTTTTCCTTCTTCTTCTTCCTCTCTAACACACTGTATAGTTCTAACTTTCTCTGCTCTTTTCTCTCTTCTTCTTTTAGTCTTAGGGTTACTTAATGTAAGCTAACGTATAATATAATACGTAGTAATAGATATAGGCTTAATTATATAATATAACTGACAATTAACTCCCCTAATAAACATTCATCAGTTATAGAATTTTTTTAAAATCAAAAGCCACTAGGGCTTGTTTGGCAAGAGTACTTTATAAAAACAGATTTTAATATTAAGACATTGTTTGGTAAAACGGTTTAAAAACAAATGTAAGGGCTTTGTTTGGTTAAAATCATATAAAACTCTTTTCTTTATTTTAATAATTCATTTTAACACCTACCTTAATGTCACACTTTAATTAATTAAATATTTAATATTCTTATTTAATCAATTAAAATCTAACATCAATTAATCACATAAAATTGCCACATAATTATAATTACTCGCTAATTATAATTCATGTAACACTTCATCACATAATTCAATTATCTCAATTAAATTAGAATTATAATATAGAATTAATATACACATTCATTTAATTAATATATAACACTTAATTAAATCACTCCATAAATCACATAATTTATTTATTTAACTCAATAAATAATTCACATAAAATATTTATTTAACTCAATAAATATTAAAATTATTATATAAAATCTCAATCGTTGCAATCTTCCCTCCTTAAAAGGATTCTGTCCCCAGAATCACACAAAAAAATTCTCGTCTATTACATTCTTCCCCCTTAAAAGGATTCTGTCCCTAGAATCGGTACATAAGGGGTTACACACAAAAGTTAAGCAAATAACTACGGATAAGATTTCATCATAACATCTTCGAGTTCCCACGTAGCTTCTTCAGTACTGTGGTTCCTCCAGATTACCTTAACAGAAGGTATCACTTTATTCCTAAGTACTTTTTCCTTTCTATCAACTATTTGAACAGGCACTTCTTCATATGTTAAGTCCTTATCAAATTGTAAAGGTTCATATTCTATTACATGTTTATAATCATGCTTGTAAGGTCTTAACACAGAAATATGAAAGATATTATGTATATTCTCTAGCTCCGGAGGTAATGCAATCTCGTAAGCTACCTCGCCAACTTTTCGCAACACCTCAAAAGGTCCAATAAATCTGGGACTCAGCTTTCCCTTCTTACCAAATCGAATCTCCCCTTCCAGGGAGATACTTTCAGGAACACGAAACTTCCTGGTAAGAATTCTCGATTTTGTCGATGAAGATCGACATATTTCTTCTGTCTGTCTTGAGCAGCAACTAATCTCGTTCTGATCAGCTTCACAATTTTAGCGGTTTGTTGTACCAATTTTGGTCCCAACAATTGACGTTCACCGACTTCATCCCAGCACAAAGGAGTTTTGCATTTTCTGCCGTATAATGCTTCGTAAGGCGGCATGCCAATACTCGCATGATGACTATTGTGGTAGGCGAACTCCACCAACGGTAGCTGATCCTCCCAACTTCCTTTGAAGTCCATCACACAAGCTCTCAGCATATCCTCAAGCGTCTGAATCGTTCTCTCGCTCTGTCCGTCAGTCTGCGGATGATACGCTGTACTCATTCACAATTGTGTTCCCAAACATTCTTGCAATCGCTTCCAGAAATTAGACGTAAAATGTGGATCTCTGTCGGACACAATTGACACCGGAACACCATGTCTAGAAATAATTTCCTTCACGTATAGCTTCGCTAGCTTATCCAGGTTGTACTTAACCCCGATCTGCAGAAAGTGGGCTGACTTTGTTAGTCGATCCACTATAACCCATATCACATCAAATCCCTTCTGAGTCGTTAGAAGACCTACCACAAAATCCATCGTGATGTGCTCTCACTTCCACTCTGGCATCTCTAACGGTTTTAGCAAACCACTCGGTCTCTGGTGTTCTGCTTTAACTTTCTGGCACGTAAAGCATTTCGCAATGCATTCAGCCCCATCCCTCTTCATATTCGGCCACCAGAAATGATGCCTGAGATCCTAGTACATCTTCGTACTCTCGGGGTGAATAGAATATCTAGAACTATGAGCTTCGCTTAGAATCTCCTCTTTGACCTCAGGTACTGGCGGTACCCAGATTCTACCTTCAAACCGTAGCAGACCTTCATTATTGATCTTGAACTTGAACTCTTCGCCATCGATTATCCTCTTCCAAATCTTCTTACATTCTTCATCGTGAAGTTGTGCTTCTTTCACTTTGTCTACTAGAGTAGAACCAGTGGTTACTTGAAACAACTTCTCATCTGATTCCTTTGGAAGCTTCACCTCCAACTCCAATCTAGCCATCTGTTCTATTAACCGATCCTGATCAGTTAACACGTTCAGTTTCTCTCGACCTTTCCTGCTCAATACGTCGAAGACAACGTTAGCTTTACACGAATGGTAAAGTATCTCACAATCATAGTCTTTAATCAGTTCCAACCATCTTCTTTGGGGCATGTTCAAATCCTTCTAGGTAAATATATACTTCAGACTCTTGTGATCTGTGTATATTTCACACTTTTCTCCATATAAGTAGTGCCTCCAAATCTTTAGGGCAAACACTACTGCTGCCAATTCTAGATCATGGGTCGGATACCCCTTCTCATAATCCTTTAGCTGACGTGACGCATAGGTAATGACTTTTATCGCTCTGCATCAACACACAACCTAATCCTTTATGTGAGGCATCGCTATATACTACGAAATTCCCCAAACTATCCGGTAAAGATAATACAGGCGCGGTACTCAGCCTCTTCTTCAGCTCTTGAAAACTTTCCTCACATTTCTCCGTACAAACAAATTTAACCATTTTACGAGTCAAATTCGTCAACGGAGTTGCGATTCTAGAAAAGTCTTGGATAAATCTACGGTAATAACCTGCCAATCCCAAGAAACTCCTCACTTCAGACGGCGTCTTCGGCTGATCCCAACTCATTACCGCTTCAACCTTCGACGGATCTACCGAAATACCATCCTTATCGATTACGTGGCCAAGAAGTTGCACACATTCCAACCAGAATTTGCACTTCGAGAATTTAGCTTCTCTCGTCTCAGGGCTTCTAAGGTTAGTCGTAAGTGTTCAGCATGTTCCTCCTCGGTCTTGGAATAAACCAGGATGTCATCTATGAACACTACCACGAACTTGTCCAGAAATGGCTTGAACACCCTATTAATTAAGTCCATAAATGCAGCTGGGGCATTCGTGAGACCAAATGACATCACCAAGAACTCGTAATGACCATATCGAGTCCTAAAAGCCGTTTTAGGTATATCTTCCTTCCTCACCTTCAATTGATGATACCCGCTTCTCAAATCAATTTTAGAGAAGTACTTCGCACCCTTCAACTGATCAAACAAGTCATCGATCCTAGGTAAAGGATACCTATTCTTGATCATAACTTTATTCAACTCCCTATAATCAATGCAAAGACGCATCGATCCATCCTTCTTCTTCACAAACAAAACTGGCGCTCCCCACTGCGAAACGCTCGGTTGAATATACTTTTTGTCCAGTAATTCTTGTAGTTGAACCATCTGTTCCTTCATCTCAACTGGAGCCATTCTGCACGGAGCCTTCAAAATCAGAGCAGTTCCCGGCGCTAGATCGATCACGAACTCTATCTCCCTATCTGGCGGAAGTCCTGGCAAATCGCTCGGAAAAACGTCCACAAACTCCTTAACTACCGATATCTCCTCCACCTTCAGGCTTTCCTTATGCGTATATACTATGTAGACTAGATATCCCACACAGCCTTGCGTCAGAAGTTTCTTGGCTTGCATAACCGTCAGATAACTCGCTTGTCTAGGCGATTTGCTACCATAGAACACTAACTTCGGCGGAGTCGTAAGGTTTATCGACTTCTTCCGACAGTCGATTATCGCCCCATGGTTGAACAACTAGTCCATACCCAGTATGACATCGAATTCCCCAAGTTTAATCAGAATCAAATCTACTCTAAGCTCCTGACCCTTAATATCCAATCTACAGTTCTTATAAACACACCTAACAGGAATAACTTCCCTATTCGCAATCTCTATGTTCAAGGGGTAAACTAACTTTTCTATAGGAAAGTCTACGATTTTAGCAAAATCATCAGATATGAATGAACAAGTAGCACCAGAATCAAATAATACATATGCATTTATACTATTGACCGGAATAATACCTGACACCACGTCTTTTGATTGCACAGCATCCTGCACTATCATATTGAATGTCCGTGCAGTGGGTCGAATAGCTTGCAATGGTGCAGCGATAATAACGGTACTGCCGCTTCCATTCCCTCCGCTCCATGTTGACCCTGCCGTCAGCTTCTTAGGTCAGTTGGAAGCCATGTGATCTTTGGATCCACATGTAAAGCAAGCACCACATGCAATTAGGTGCAATGTGGCCTTCCTGACCACAGTTAAAGCACACCCTCTTCCCCTTCATGCACACGCCAGTGTGATTCTTACCGCATGTAGCACATGCTTCGAACTTCCTCTTCTGCTGGCTTCCTTGCTGACTCCCAGCAGAGGTGTTGTCATTCCATTTCCTCTTCTAGTTCACAGCGCTGCTACCCCCAATCTTGGTTTCTACCTCATTCTTCTTCTTCTTATCTTAATTGAACTTCGTCACCGCTTCGCTTCCTCCTTCAACAAGTATGGCCTTCTCTAGCACAGCCACAAATGTGTTCAGCTGGAACATGGAAACCTTGCTGTAGAGCCAGGGCTTCAGTCCCCACTCAAACCTTCTCGCCTTCCTAGCATCAGTTCTGACCTGGTATGTAGCGAACCTGGCCAACTCGTTGAACTTAGTGGCATACTCGGACACCATCATCCCTCCCTACTTAAGCTCTAGGAACTGGACCTCCATCTGGTCCTGGGAACTCACTGGGAAGTACATTTTGTAGAACATTTCCTTGAAACGTTCCCACGTTATGACTCCTTCTCCCTCCCGGGTCTTATTAGCCTGCCACCAGAAGCTAGCATCTGACTTCAACATGAAAGTCGCGAATGCTGTCTTCTGGTCTTCACCTACTCGGGCTACGTCAAATACCTTCTCCATTTCCATAACCCACGTCTGAGCTTCAATAGGATTGGTAGATCCTTTGAATTCAGGCGGTCCTACAGCCTTGAATTCCTTGAACGTAGTACCCTGCACTTGCGGCTGATTCGCAAGAGCTCCGGTCAACAGGTTCACCAACTGCTGAACCGAGTTGGGATTCGTCCCATCGTTATTGATGTTGTTCGTCGAACCCTCGGGGTTTTGACGTGTTATTCTTCTTCTAGGAGGCATTTTCTGTTAAGAAAATATTATTATTAGACCCGTTATTCAATTTTTAAATATTCAAGTTCATACTTAAACGTTCGAATAACTTAGTTCACATAGAACACATAGCACATCAATAAACTTCTTTTATTCATTAGTCGTAGTTTAAAAACATCAATCAGATAGCACTTCTGCCATTTACATCATCCTTCCTGAACTGGAAAAGTTGCAGGATTACATTATTAACTTATCCCATTCTTATCTCAAATTATGGGATTTACTTTATTTACTACAAAAACAACACAAACAAAAGCTCTACTACTACCGCTACTGCTACTGCTACTACTGCTACTGCCACTACCTAGGCATATTAATACGTCGCACAGCCTCTCTGCATTCCTCTTCTATTACCCAAAACGCCGTTCTTCGGTCCACCACATACCACGGTAAACCTTGGAACTGAGCTGGGTAGTAGAAAACACGATCCTGAGCTCTTTTTATAGTTGTGTGGAAAGCATACTCTGTTTTCCTCAGCTTGGCCCTCTTGGCTTCAGCTTCACCTTCAGCTCGATCGGCTCGTTGAATAGCCCTCAAACTTGACTCTTCAGCTCTGGCACGCTTCCTCGACTCCTCCTGGATGTCTTGCTTCAGCTTTGCCAGTTCAAATCGAGCAGCATCTCTATCAACCTCCATATGTATCAGGTTCCACTGTGCATCTCCTAGGTCACTTGCCATTTCCTCGATCGACTTGTCACGCTGCTGAATGGTTTCTTCGAGCTCTCCGACTCGACCATGAAGCTCCACGTTGCTATCGTAGGCTGCCTCGTACATCTCAGCACTAGTAGAGTGAGGTGGGAATTCCTCTTCGGGATCCTCTTCCTCCTCCTCCTCTTCTTCAGACTTGTCCTCGTCCTCTTCTTCTGGAATAGGTGTCAGCTCACGCTCCCAACCAGCTACAGTGATCACTGGAGATAGCTCTCTCCTAACCAGCTGCTCCCAGACAATATGTATGTCACGGGGCTCCTCCTCTCTAGGCATTTGAGGTACATCCTCTCTAGCCTGACTAGGTTCTCCAACGTTCGACATCTTGATAAAAGAATTTTAAAGTTCATTATTACGTGATAATGAATTGACACTCTTCGAATACTCAAATGTAAACACATAGCACATAAGGTAGTTTATTATCTTTACCTAGCACACCTATTTTTTTGATCTTACCTATAAGGCTACTACCTAAGGTTTTTCCCCACCTAAGGTTTCATAACCTACAGCTTTGATACCAACCTATGACACCCCCAAATTTGGGTACATCGCTTCAACATGATTTGGTGTTCACTTTCTAACTATAACAAACATCTACCCAATATATCTCAAAATAAATTACAACCTTTATTCAAAATAATTAAATCTCCCTTAAAACAAGGGTTACAACCTTCTCAAAAATCAATCCCAGAGTTACTCTAACCTTGACATAAACAATAAAGTGCGAAATAAAAACATGACATAAAACTCTTATTACAATCATTTCAAAATAATTAAACAAGTCTTCACTTGTTCATCTTTCCCTTGCCTTTACTCGTAGACGGGGCATCAACGTTATCAACCTTAACAGCAATTGTTATTTAATGCAAGAGTGAGCAAACAACAGCTCACTGGAGTTTAACAATAATATAGACATGAAAGGATATCTTTAAAAGAATCTGAACAACTTAGCTTGCTTCAATAATAAAGAATTGAATAATAATTCTATATCAACATTAAAATTCAAATATGGAATTTGTCTGAGGGTCATAAGACCTTTGAACTGTTGTCCTAGGTTATAAATATTTCTTTTTAAACCTTTAACAGTTAATAAGACTATAGACCTTAACTCGTACTTAAGGGGGATCAGCCCTTCGTACCATGTATTGTGCACAAACATCTTAACGCTATGCGTAGTAACCTCCCCTAATAATTAGGGTTGTTCAACTCAGTAATTTGAATTCAAGTCCGCACCAAAGAAAGTTTGGTTTGGATAAGCTTACAAGGGTAATTTAGAATCCACGTTCATCAACTAAGGATTAGTTGAATCGACTTTCAATAATTCATAAATAAAAGAATTATGAATTAACATATGCTTTAGAAGTAAACTTAAAGCATTTAAAATAATAACTGGATCTTACTTAAACAATAAGTCAAGATCATTTCAATTAAATAAACAATTGTCCAATACAGAAATAGAAAGGACATTCTCAACAATGAATATATGAACTCAAGAAATTGTATAGAATTAACAAGTTTAGGGTTAGAAGACTTGCCTCAAGCATAAGCTACTTAACACAATTCACGTACTTTAATACTTCCTATACACATTCAATTATAATAATCTAAATCAGTTAACACATAACTAATTCACATAAGTGGTTAACCCTCATGGTTAACTCACTCTAATTAAATAAATAATCAACTATCACATAGTTAATTATATCACACACATACTCACATAATTAAATTAATTATGTATTTAGCTAAATTATAATTAAATAATTATAATTTAAACACTTAATCTAATTATAATTACTCAATTATAATTACCTCTTAAATTATCACCAATTCATAATAATAATTAATTAAACTATAACATGTATTATAATTACACAAATTATAATTAATCATGCAATTATAAACTTAAAATCCATAACTAAACGTGCATTTATTAAATTACAATTACTTAAATTATAATTTAAATTAACATCTAATTGACTAAAATAAATCAATTTCTATATATTATAATTTAACCATATTATAATTTAAATTAAATATTTACTCTTAATTATAATTAATCAAATTATAATTAAGTAACTCATTTACAATAAAACATTTATAATCTAATTAAAGTTTTCAAAATTTCTTTTATTTTCCAAATATGAATTTGTCACAATCATATAACAACATGTTATATCATTTAAATATATGTCCACTATCAAGAAATAATTAAACTAAGGCTTTAAAATAAACTGCACAAGAAACTAAAGTCACTGCCCAAGCACTGTGCACGGCGCAGCTGCGCAGGGAAAAGATCTGGGAAGGGCAAGCGGCGCAGCTGCGCTGCTTCTGTCCTTGCTGCCGGCGCAGCTGCGCAGCAACTCGGCCAGACGCAGACAGCCACAGCTCTCTGCTTTACCGAACAATCCATACAAGCCAACAAACAGAAAATTACAGTAACGTAGCTACTGTAACTCCATACACATGCAATAATACATAACATAACATGTTTCTACAATATAACAACCATCTAAATAATGATAATCACAAGTTTTAAAAAATCCAATTTGGCAATTTTCATGAAAACTCATATTTTTCCAAAAATAATCCACTGTAAGAAATTTTCTCCATTAATTCCACTTTATATACACACATTATATACGTAATTAAATATAATCATCATAACCAATTCTAATTAGGCATAATAACACATAAATTCCTAAATTTTCCATTCTAAAACCAATTAATATACATAAAACCATATGAACAAAACTTTTTTCATGAAACTTGTTTTAACAGTAGTTTAATTCTTGAAAATCCTCTTATGTCATACAATTACCACAATCAACACATGGATACAATACATATATATATAATTCATGATTTTTACAACTTCACAAAATTCACAGAAAACTAAAATTTATAGAAACTTATAACAATGAAGAACAACTACTTAACGTTTTTAAAACTATGAGATAGTAATTACCTTTATACTTAGAGATTGAAGAAGAATATGAAGATGATTTCTCTAGCCTTCTCAACCTTTTCTCTTCCTTTTCCTTCTTCTTCTTCCTCTCTAACACACTGTATAGTTCTAACTTTCTCTGCTCTTTTCTCTCTTCTTCTTTTAGTCTTAGGGTTACTTAATGTAAGCTAACGTATAATATAATACGTAGTAATAGATATAGGCTTAATTATATAATATAACTGACAATTAACTCCCCTAATAAACATTCATCAGTTATAGAATTTTTTTAAAATCAAAAGCCACTAGGGCTTGTTTGGCAAGAGTACTTTATAAAAACAGATTTTAATATTAAGACATTGTTTGGTAAAACGGTTTAAAAACAAATGTAAGGGCTTTGTTTGGTTAAAATCATATAAAACTCTTTTCTTTATTTTAATAATTCATTTTAACACCTACCTTAATGTCACACTTTAATTAATTAAATATTTAATATTCTTATTTAATCAATTAAAATCTAACATCAATTAATCACATAAAATTGCCACATAATTATAATTACTCGCTAATTATAATTCATGTAACACTTCATCACATAATTCAATTATCTCAATTAAATTAGAATTATAATATAGAATTAATATACACATTCATTTAATTAATATATAACACTTAATTAAATCACTCCATAAATCACATAATTTATTTATTTAACTCAATAAATAATTCACATAAAATATTTATTTAACTCAATAAATATTAAAATTATTATATAAAATCTCAATCGTTACATTGCATTCATTTAGGAATTTTGCAAGTAGAAGCATGCATATAGTACATAGAGATTGAGCAGTAAGTCATGGTAATGAAGTACATGGTTAATGATTTTGATTTTCACTGATCTTGCATAAAATTGAGCTTCATGATCTGATTAGGTTCGACCATAGTAACCTCAGTGCATGATTTTGATTTTCTCTCAAATTTCAAGCACACCGATTGATTGTCAGTTGTGATTAGGAATTTATGTGTATTAAGAACACGAACACTTACTTGATCACAGATTAAAAATAGAACATTGGTTGAGACATAAGTTTGGGGGAATTACGGTTCAAGGAAGAAAAAATAAAGAAAAGGAAAATAAATACTTATGAAATAAAGACTGATTTATTTTGACCTCGTGGCCTTTGTTACTCAGATAAGTAAACCCAAGAGGATGTCTTAACACCTAGCGCCCTAAAGCCTTCGGGTTTGGGAGTCGTTGTTCGAAAGTTTGTTACATGGGTAACATTGGAAAGCCTAAGGGGGTTGAACATTGCACAAGTCAGATATATGAAATAATTGGTGGGATGGAGCGTTAAAATGCACCCACGAAGCCTGAGCTTTGATGTTTAATCTTTTATCACTTATATAGCCTAATGTCCATAATGTTTATGTGGATGCCATGTTTGTCTAGATATTTATGTTAAAGGTAAGGTGTTGTTTGCGAATAGTTACAGGAATCACTTTGAACTGCTGATATGAAATTGGACACACGCACGAGAGGTGGTTAGAGTCATGTAAGTGATGTGATTATGCAAAAGTCTATGATTGGTCATGAGTCAAAGTGGATTGTAAGCTAAAGTGTTAATTCGAAAGGAATATGCAACCTGTGTTTGGTTACTAAGATTTCTATTCGATTTTGTTAGTTGCATTCATTTTGTATGTTGCATTCATTGTGTTTGTTTGCTTGAGGACAAGCAATTGTTTAAGTTTGGGGGTATTTGATAAGTAGGTTTTTAACCTACTTAATAGGTATTTCTTAGCTTGATATATTGTTATTACTTAAGTGTGCATCTTACTTTTCATATGTTTTGGGTTAATGTGCAGAAATGGAGAGTGATTGGGCAAAAGAGGAGAAAAGAAGAGTTTTCGGGCTATCAGACAGTCAGGCGCAGGGCGCGCTGACTTTACACTATACCGGGCGCGGGCCGTACCGGAAGAAGTTAAGTTCTCTGCCTACCTAGCGCGGGGCACGCCGCCTACGAAGGGATCCATGCACGGGACGCGCAGAGCTGACGACTCTGACTAGACTTTGTTATTTTAAATCATAAGTTGACTTGGAAAAGGATTGCAGACTTGCCTTATTGTACTAGGGTTTTGATAGGTTATTTATATCAGTTGTTTTCTTAGGTTTAGACTATCTTGGAATCTATATTCTCTCTTTCATCTAGGATCTTGGAGGCTACAAACCCTAGTTTTGAAGATTCAAGCATGTCAGGCTAAGTTCTTTTATTCAATTATGAAGGGATGTTGAACCTTACTATCAATTAATGGTTTAATCAGTTTTATTCTATTTATTCTTTTATAATGAAATTTATTCTAATTATCTATATAAACTTTCATGTATGTTATTCAATTGACTAATTTGGTTTCTGCAGGATTAAATTAGTAAATTGATATCATGTGTTAGATTAAGACATATTTTAAGCAAATGAAGTGTGTCTAATCGATGTAGTAATTAATGATATTTTATTGTGGTCAAGATTTGGAATATTGTTAAGGTTATCAGAAGATAATTTAAATAATTCTTGATTATGTAATTATTGCTTGGAATAATCTAATTCTCATTCTTAATACTTCTATCATATTAAATCTAGATTGATAGTTCTAGGTTGGATGTTAAGTTAGAATCTTTTGTTGGCGATCGTCGCATTAAATCTACACATAAGGAGAATTTCGGATAATTTGCGATCGTAGTTATCTAGGGTTATTAATCTCATTAGAAGATAAATAGTGTAAACACTTGGTTAAATCATAATTGTGAAAAGGGGATACTGAACTGAAGAATTGAGCTTTTTACTCATTGATATTTTCTCATTAATTCACTTTAGTTAATTAAACTGTTCACACTAAAAACCCCCCCAATTCATTGGAAATCATAGGATAGATATAAGACAATTCACTCTCTGTAGGATCGATCCTTGCTTATTACTATACTAATTCTTGAGTTAGTTGAATAAAGAGTAAGGTAAATTTTATAGTGTTAGATGACAGCTACCAATGAATATGTTTTAAGTGTCTTGCACGACAGTAGCAAAATAACTGAAATATGTCTTTTTATTAATCATTTAAAGATGCTAATGAATTGATAGGCAATCCTGGTTATCAATTCATTGGATTAATCAAGTGGGAATAAGATAAGGCGATTATTGTTGAGCAATTGGGGACATTGTATTCCTATGTTTTTATCATCTGGTGATCAATAATTGTTAGTTAATTGGTTTTTATTTCTTTATCTAAAATATTTTTCACAAAACAATTAAGTGACTGTTTAAATGGATTAACTTCGTAAAAACTTGATAATTAGAGCAATTGTTAGTAATCATTCTCTGTGGGTTCGACAACCTTTCTTATCACTTTATTACTTGATTGACCGTGTGCACTTGCACGTATTTGTCATTATATAAATCAGACAACAAGTTTTTGGCGTCGTTGTTGGGGAACGGTTTTAATAATTATTTCGTTATTAATTTTTATCAATTTAGTTTATTTAAACGTTTTTAATTTTTTCTGTTTTAATTCTTTTCTTTTATGAGGTACATCATGGATAACTATAATTATCAGTGGCCTTATATGAGAATGACTCAGCCAAAAGCAACAGGGAGTTATGGATTCGATGAGTTATCAGCACTGATGGAGATACTTTCTAGGAAGATCGACACTTATAGCAACGAAACCTATTCAAAGTGTAGCGGAGAATTGTGATTATTGTGCCGGAAACCATTCGAGACAACAATGCGCCATCAGTTTTGAGTTAATACAGTATGGTGGCAACTTCGGTGACTATACCAAAATTTATGCCTATCCCAACAACTATCAACAGGATTGGGAGTATCATTCGAATTTCTCGTGCCAACAACCACCCCCACAACGGGATAAGAAACCAAAACTGGAAGAGCTTCTGATTAAGTACATAAAAGAGAATGAGACGTGGAAAAATAGTTATGAAGTGACTTTGAGAAATATAGAGAATCAGATTTGGGAGTTGGTAAATGCCATTAACAATCGCCCTCAAGGTGAATTACCAAGTAATATGGTTCCTGAAATTGATGGAGGACCCGAGCCAATAGTCATGGATGCTGAAAAGGAGGATACAAGTGGGGAGCACGAAAAGAAGGCCGGAGAGGGTCTAGCCTTGAGTTCCAATGCTGTTAAGCTAATTTCAATATTACCCCATAAGCCTTTTCCACCAAAACTCAAGGATCCGGATAGCTTTGCAAACTCGTGTACAAATGGTAGTCATTCTGTAGGTAGAGCTCTATGTGACATGAGAGCCGGTATAACTTTGCAACCATGGTGGAATGAGATAAGGGTCCATGAGAAGATGGATGAAGATCCAATTGCGTTCAAGATGCTTCAATTCAATATTCCGTTCACAGACGCAACGGAGAAAATGCCTAGTTATTTGTGGTTCATAAAGAAGATTTTATCTAAAAGTAATAAGCTGGGTGAACTTGAAACGATGACCCTTATTTAAGCGAAGCCCTCGAAAGTTACGTTACTACCAAAGGATGGAGGGTTCTTCAATTTTTTGAAGGGGAATTGGATAGAGGAAATTGAAATAGTCGGGCTGACGACTCTAAAACAAGCGCTTATTGGGAGGCAACCCAAGTTTAAATTTTTATTTTTATTTTTAGTAGTTAATAAATTTGCATTTATTAGGATGTAATAAACTTGCTTCTACTGCGTTCACAGGTTAGTCAAGTCCAATTCAAGTGTGATGCCCGATTCATTCTAATGTGCCTATCCTATTCTTCATACTTAGCAAACATGGAGAAAAATTGCTATATTTTTAGAGAAGTCCTCTACTTTACTTTTTCCTATCTTAGCCATTGAGGACAATGTTTGTTTTAAGTTTGGGGGTATTTATTATGTTTGGTTATTACTTGGGCAATGTTTTGATGGAAATTGATTTTGGCCAATGATAAGTGAGTGGTTAATAAATTTTTAACCGATAGTAGGTTTTTAACCTACTTAATGGGTATTTCTTTGCTTGATATATTGTTATTACTTAAGTGTGCATGTTAATTTTTATATGTTTTGTGTATTTGCAGGATTGGAGTGAAGCTGAGCTTAAAGGGACAAAAGGGAGGAATAAAGAACAAAAGAAATGAAAGACAGAGTTGCTGACAGCCAAGCGCGGGGAGCACTGGCTCAATACTACATCAGGCGCGGGTCACGCCGCATAGCCAGAGGAGATGCTGTATACCTCGCGCGGGGCACACCAGGCATAGGCGCTAGGCTGACGACCTGGGCAGATTTAGTTTATTTTAAATGCAAAGTTGATTAGGAATAGGATTGCAGACTTCCTTATTAGACTAGGGTTTTGTCTAGACTATATATATCAATTATTTTATTAGGTTTAGACTATCTTTTAATCTTCGGTCTTATATTTCATCTTTCATCTTGGAGGCTATTCATCAAGGCATGTCAGGCTAATTCACTTATTCAATTCTGAAGGGATGTTGAACCTGATTATCAATTTATGGTTTGATTAAGTTTATAATATTGATTCTTTTATATTGAGATTTATTCTGATTATCTATATAAACTTTCATGTATGTTATTCAATTGACTAATTTGGTTTCTGCAGGATTAAATTAGTAAATTGATATCATCTGTTAGATTAAGATATATTTTAAGCAAACGAAGTGTGTCTAATCTAAGTAACAATTAATGATATTTTATTGTGGTCAAGCTTTGAAATATTATTAAGGTTTTCAAAAGACAAGTTAAATAATTCCTGATTGTGTAATTATTGCTTAGGAATAATCTAATTCTCATTCTTAATGCTTCTATCATATTAAATCAAGACTGATAGTTCTAGGTTGTATGTTAGTTAAAATCTTTTGTTGGAGATCGTCGCATTAGATTTACACATAAGGAGAATTTTGGGTAATTTGCGATTGCGGTTATCTAGGGTTATTAATCTCATTGAAAGGGTAAATAGTGTAATTACTTGATTAAATCATAATTGTGAAAAGGGGATACTGAACTGAGTAATTAAACTCTTTTACTCATTGATATTTTCTTTGTAATTCACTTTAGTTAATTATACGTTTCAATACTAAAAACCCTCGATTCTTTGGAAATCATTGGATAACTAAAAGACAATTCACTCTCTATGGGATCGATCCTTGCTTATAACTATACTAATTCTTGAGTTAGTTTAATAAAGAGTAAGAAAATTTTGTAGTGATAGACGACAGCTACCAAATTTTGGCACCGTTGCTGGGGAGTGTTATTTGTTTTTATTTATTCAATTGTTTTAATTTTATTTATTTATTTTTATTTTTATGCCTCGATTCTCTCACTCTCTTGATTTGAAATTTGATCCAAAAATAGAGAGAACCGCACGAAGGCTTAGGGCGGAAGCTCGAAAAACCCAAGGTCCACTTGCAGATTCCGCAAAAGCTCCATCACCGGGCCTCAACATCGCACTCACACTACTTTCAGACCAATCTTCTTCAAGCAAATCAGACGAGGATATAGCGGTCCCAAATAACAGGACTTTGAAGGAGTTGTCAACTCCTATTCTTACTCAACAACCCCTTTATATTGAATATCCTGCTTTGAATGCTACGTTTGAACTAAAATCTGGACTAATTCACCTTTTGCCTACTTTTCGTGGTCTCACAGGTGACGATCCGTACAAGCATTTGAAGGAGTTTCATGTTGTGTGCTCGACCATGAAGCCACATAATATTACAGAGGAGCAGATAAAGCTGCGAGCTTTCTCTTTCTCACTAGCGGACTTAGCAAAAGATTGGTTGTATTATCTCCCCTTGAGATCAGTACAATCATGGAACGACATGAAAAGGCTATTTTTGGAGAAGTTCTTTCCTGCTTCGAGAGTAGCCAACATACGGAAGGAAATTTGCGGGGTCCTACAATTCAGTGGTGAAACACTGTATGAGTACTGGGAGAGATTCAAGAAGCTTTGCTCCAGCTGTCCACCTCACCAGATTGACGATCAACACCTCATCATCTACTTTTATGAGGGACTCATACCAATGGATAGGAGTATGATCGACGCTGCTAGTGGAGGAGCATTATTGGACAAAACACCGGAGGCTGCAAAGAATCTGATTGCAAACATGGCCGCTAATGCACAGCAATATGGAACACGGAATGATCATCCAGCACAAATGGTAAGTGAGGTAAACACGACCAATGTAGAACAACAGATTTCTGACTTAACTGCTTTTGTGAAACAATTAGCTACAGGTAACGTACCTGTTGCACAAGCTTGCCAAATCTGTTTAATGGCGGGGAACCCTACCGATGCATGCCCGACATTATAAGAGGAAGATAGTACACAACAAGCTAATGCAGTGGGAAACTACCAGGCTCAGTTGCAGAGGAAATATGACCCTTTTTCCAACACATACAATCCAGGATGGAGGGATCATCCTACCTTCAGTTATGGGGGTGCTATGCTGCAGGCGCAAGTGTTTTACCCAATTAAAACCCAGTTTCAGCCAAATCAGCCACAGTACCAACCCAGACCAGCAGCACTGGCCAATCCTGTAACATCCTTGGAAGACATGTTTAAGGCGTTCATGCAATAGACACAACAGTTCCAACAAGAGACGAAGTCGTTCATCCACAGCTTGGAGAGTCAAATGAGCCAATTAGCCACTACTGTAGGTTGGTTGGACTCTCAAGGTTCAGGGAAGCTTCCATCGCAAACTGTTGTGAACCAAAGGAGAATGCCAGTGCCATAACCCTGCGGAGTGGGAAATAGATGGATACACCAACAACTACAGTTGAGTTTGAGAAAGAGCAAGCAGAGGAGGAACTGAAAAAATCAAAGGTACATCCTAACTCTCCTTGTCAGATTAAAGATATTCCACTTTCCTTCCCTCATAGAAATTCTAGGAATTCAAAGAAAAATGAACAAGATAAAGAAATTCTAGAAACTTTTAGGAAGGTAGAAGTGAACATTCCACTACTTGATGCAATTAAACAAGTGCCACGGTATGCTAAATTTTTGAAAGAATTGTGCACTAATAAACGTAAATTGGAAAATGATGAGAAAGTCAAAGTTGGGGAGAATGTATCAACTGTTCTGCAAAGAAAAATGCCACCTAAATGTAAAGATCCAGGCATGATCACGATCCCATGTAAAATAGGAAACACTAGATTCGAGAAGGCCATGCTAGACTTAGGAGCTTCAATAAATGTGATGCCATTATCTGTTTATAAGTCTCTGAAACTTGGACCTTTGAAAAATACTGGTGTTATTATTCAATTAGCTGATCGTACTAACACCTACCCCCGAGGGGTAGTTGAAGATGTCTTGGTACAAGTGAACGAACTAATCTTTCCTGTAAATTTTTACATAGTGGATATGGAAGATGATACATCCCCAAACTCATTATACATCTTGCTAGGAAGACCCTTCCTAAAGACAGCAAGGACTATGATTGATGTTCACAACGGGACTTTGACAATAAAGTTTGATGGCGAGAAGATCCAATTCAACATCTATGATGCCATGAGTTACCGTAGTGATATTTGTCAGGTTTTTGCAATTGATGTGTGCGACTCTTTAGTGCAACAAACTTTTGAACAAATTCAAAGAGACAGCTTGGAGGTTGCAATTTCCAGCAGTATGGACATGTATGGGACATATGAACTTGAGCACAATCAGGAATTGAAGTAAACTGTGGCTGCACTACAATCATTGCCTAAACACACAGATAAGCATGCAGTCTAATTAATTCAATTACCTGTAACTCATCAAAAACTATTACCATCTGCGGAGCAAGCTCCAACACTTGAATTAAAATAATTACTGGCACACTTAAAATATGCATATTTAGGGACTAACGAAACTTTACTTGTGATAATTGCTAGTAATCTAACCAAAGTGTAGGAAGAAAAATTATTGAGAGTCCCTAGGGACCACATTACAGTGTTTGGTTGGACTATAGCAGGCATCAAGGGTATTAGTCCCGCGATGTGCATGCATCGAATTTTGTTAGAGGAATGAGCTAAACCCACGAGAGATGCACAAAGACGGTTGAACCCACCGATGATGGAGGTAGTGAAGAAAGAGGAAATTAAATTGCTTGATGCAGGAATCATCTACCCCATCTCCGACAGTCAATGGGTATGTCCGGTGCTGGTAGTTTCTAAGAAATCTGGAATCACGGTTGTCAAGAATGACAATAATGAATTAGTTCCCACACGGATGTAAACAAGTTAGAGAGTGTGTATCGACTATAGGAGGTTGAACACCGTAACTAGAAAAGATCACTTTTCTCTTCCTTTTATTAATCAAATGTTAGAACGATTTGCTGGGCATTCTTATTATTGCTTTCTAGAGGTTTTTCAGGTTATAATCAGATTGTGATTGCACCAGAAGACCAGGAAAAGACAACATTCACAAGTCCCTTTGGAACCTTTGCCTACCTGCGAATGTCCTTTGGACTTTGCAATGCCCCAGGTACTTTTCAGAGATGCATGGTGAGTATCTTTTCAGATCTTTTAGAAGAATGCATCGAAGTCTTTATGGATGATTTCACAGTTCATGGTGATTCATTAGATGTCTGTTTAGACAATCTGACACGTGTATTGGATAGATGCTTAGAAACAAACCATGTCTAATTTGGGAAAAATGTCATTTTATGGTAGAACAAGGAATTGTACTTGGACATGTAGTGTCAGTTAATGGTTTAGAAGTCGATAAAGCTAAAATTGATATTATATCTGTATTGCCTTACCCCGGCAGTGTACAAAAGATTTGTTCTTTTCTTGGACATGCAGGATTTTATAGCAGGTTTATCAAAGATTTCGCCAAGATAGCATTGCCCTTATGCAAGTTGCTTCAAAAAGATGAAGAATTTCAGTTAAGTGATGAATGCAAGGTGGCTTTTGATACCTTGAAAAAGTTATTAACGTCAGCCCCTATCATTCAACCACCAAATTAGAAGCTCTTGTTCGAGATAATGTATGATGCAAGCAACTATGATGTCGGTGCCGTTTTGGGCCAAAAAATTGACAAAGTTGTCCATGCCATCTACTATGCCTCTAAAACGTTGAATGCGGCTCAGATAAACTATTCAACAAAGGAAAAAGAACTCTTATCTATTGTATTTTCTTTAGAAAAATCCAGATCATACTTACTTAGTACTAAAGTGATAGTTTATTCTGACCATGCTGCTCTCAGGTACCTGCTAACCATGAAGGAGTCCAAACCCCGAATCATATGGTGGATCTTGCTGTTTCAAGAATTCGACTTGGAAATAAAAGATAAAAAGGGTGCAGACAACTTGGTAGCGGATCACTTGAGCAGAATTTTACGGGAAGAGGAAGCACTACCATTACACGACATGTTCCCGGACGAGCATCTACTCTCCATTGGCAACACAACTCCCTGGTATGTTGATATTGTGAATTATTTGGTAAGTGCGTATTTACCGAGTAAATTTTCTAAATCCCAAAAAGAAAAGCTTAGAAGTGATGCAAAACATTATGTGTGGGATGACCCATACTTGTGGAAATTTTGTGTTGATCAGACAGTTAGACTTTGTGTACCTGATAATGAATTCAACTCTATTCTAACGTTCTGCCATTCCTATGCTTGTGGAGGTCATTTTAGACCTAAGAGAACAGCACGTAAGGTGTTAGAGAGTGGTTTCTTTTGGCCTTCTATTTTCAAAGACTCGTATTTATTCTGTAAATCATGTGAAAATTGTCAAAGAACTGGTAATATATCCCATAAAAATCAAATGCCACAAAACCCTATACTAATTGTAGAACTCTTTGATGTTTGGGGTACTGATTTTATGGGACCTTTTCCTGTTTCTTTTGGAAATATTTAGATATTATTGGTAGTTGATTATGTTTCAAAATGGGTGGAAGCTAAAGCCACTATGATTGACGATTCTAAAGTTGTTGCAGATTTTGTCAGGACTAACATATTTGTCAGGTTTGGAGCACCACGGGCCATCATCAGTGATCGCGAAACTCATTTTTGTAATAGGGTGTTGGCAGCTCTGTTGAAGAAGTACAACGTTCTTCACAGGGTCTCCACATCCTATCATCCGCAAAGCAATGGCCAAGCTGAGGTATCCAACCGCGAGATCAAATCCATTTTGGAGAAAGTAGTCAACCCAAACAGGAAAGACTAGAGTCTTAGATTAGACGATGCACTATGGGCATATAGGACGGCATACAAAACTTCGATAGGTATATCGCCTTATAGGCTAGTGTTCAAAAAACCATGCCACCTACCTGTCGAGCTCAAACATAAAGCTTTATGGGCGATCAAACAGTGCAATATGAACATGGATCAAGCTAGCGTCAATAGAAAGTTGTAGTTATAAGAACTCGAGGAGTTGCGGACCGAAGTATACGAGAGTTCTAAGTTGTACAAAACCAAGACAAAAGCTTTTCATGATAAGCAGATCTTGAGAAAAAATTTCACTGAGGGACAGAAAGTCCTTCTTTTCAATTCACGATTGAAGTTATTTCCAGGAAAGTTGGCTCTCGCTGGGAGGGACCATTTGTTATCACTAATATTTTTCCTCATGGTTCAGTTGATATCCAGAATCCGAAGACAGGAAATGTATTCAAAGTGAACGGCCATAGGTTGAAGCTGTTTTTGGATAGCAGTCAAGTTGAGGAGGTTGAGGTAGTGACATTGATGGATCTGACGTCCGGCTGATTGAGTGGTCTACAGTTGAGCCAACGACGTTAAATAAGGGCAGTTATTTGGGAGGCAACCTAATTTCTTAAACCTTAGTAGTTTTTAATATATATATATATATATATATATATATTTCATTCTTATAGGTTTAGTATAATCAAATTCCTTATGTGCTAACAAAATTGCACTTCAAATGGGGAAGGATGGCATGGCAAGGACACACAAAAGGCCAACACGTGCGAGGCGCGCCACTTATGCAGCACTTAATGTTCAAATTCACCAGGGTGGAGCGGGGTGCGCTCTCACTGGCGCGGGGCGCAATAGTAATGCAGAATTTTTAGCCATTTTCACCTACACGGCGTGGGCCGCACAGCACTAAGCATAGACCGGGCGCGGGGCGCTCTGGTCGGGAAATCCAGTTTTAAAAACACGGATGTGTTCCTTCTTTTCCCTCTCCTAACCCAAATCAACTTCTATTTTCTCTATCCCTCCTCTTATACAAACTTCCTAAACCTAATCCAAGCTCTTAAAC
Organism: Panax stipuleanatus; assembly: GCA_020205555.1. Lineage (NCBI taxonomy): Eukaryota > Viridiplantae > Streptophyta > Magnoliopsida > Apiales > Araliaceae > Panax > Panax stipuleanatus. The sequence continues at coordinate 129,173,767 of CM035121.1, forward strand.
TCTCCAAATCCAAAACCTATTCTACTTCTAATCTCCTTCTAAACCCAACCCCATTCCACCATCATCAAAATTCGTCACTCCCAATTCCACCCAACAGCAAATTCGTCCAACCCACTTTCTCACTCCCAAAATTATTCAATCACATACACCAATCTTCATTATAAATAGGAAGCAAGAGCAATTGGAAGCCATAGGAATTGGAATCACCAAGAGAAAGGTATTTGAATCAACACCCATCCAATTGAAGCACACAAGACAAAAGGTAAACACAAGTATTCATTGATATTGGAGTTTGTTTCCAAAGTTCATTGATTTTCTTAATAATTCTATTGGGAACCCTTGGGTTACTAAAGACCGAAGGTTATTTCAAATTGTTTGTATTTTGAATATTTGCTATTATAAATTGTACTAAGTTTGGGGGAGAGACATTATCGCCCACCACGTGTTTGATAAATTGCTTCAACAGGATTTCACAAGTTATTTTCAATCCGTTGTGAGCAATTCGATACGAGAGCTTCATCATGACATCCAAACGGCCAAGGACTTCATCCTCCAGTGCTCCTCCCCACTTTGATGCCACCCAATTTGTGAGCGAGGGGACTTCAACACGCTACGCCAAAGTCATCGACAAGAAGACTTTGGTACTATAACGAGGGCTGCAACCGAATGCAAATCTTGACGACGACATGTCACTGATGATAGTGGAATGCAATTGGTTCCAGTTGGTAGAGAAGCTCAGGCCGACAGTGATCAACATTGTCAAAGAATTCTACGCCAACGCCATCGAGCACGTTAGCCGTGTGGTCATGGTTAGGGGCAAACCGGTGTCTTTCAGAGCAGCGAAAATCAATGACTATTTTGGGGTGGAGACACCACGGACATATCGCTATGAGGATCGTTTCCCCAATTTGGATGAAATCATAGCTCGCCTTTGCAAGCCTGGGATTCAATGGGTGACAAATGCAAAAATCGGGGAAAAGTCCATTTCCCCCATGTCGCATTGAGTCGATATGGGAAAGCCTGGTATGCCTTTAAATGTGCTCACCTCATGCCAACGCGTCACCAAAATGACGTCATTAAAGAATGAGCAAGGCTTCTCTACGGCATAGTCACTCATGAGGTCGGTCCAAATAATGCAATCGAGATATTGAACGTCAACATCGACCTCTGCATTCAATAGTCCATTGATCGATCACTATGAGGGAGTACCACAAGCGGCCTACTGTATGGATTTCTGATCACCTACTTGTACTGTAAAGCGGGAGTCCAGTGGCACACCTCGGAGCCAATACTTCAACCAATGGTCGTCATTGACCATCGAACCATTGAATAGTACAAACCTTGGATGGAAGCACGGTCACATCCGCGACGGGAAGTGTTCATCATGATTCCACCAGCCAGACCACCCTCCCCGCCACAAGCTGACGAGCCATTGGATGAAGAGGACGAAGCCGAGTCGCCAGCCACTTTTTAACGATGCTGTCAACAGAGAAGTATGCGACTTGCCCAATGCCAAGATGCTATGCACATATACAACATTGGGGCCTTTACCGCCTTGCCGATGCATTCTCGCACTTCTCGCCAAATTTCGGCCCAGTCCAGCTGCCCATTTCTCCAGTTCTTCCAAGATACCCCCCCATCTGAAGATGATGATTCCGACTAGCAGTGACTCGTCGCACAGGAAAGTCCTCGTCTTTATTATTTCTTATGCCTTGTAATGAGGACATTCCTTGATTTAAGTGTGGGAGGATTAAAAATTCAAATTTTTGTGTTTTAGCATATAGATTAGGTTGCATGTAAAGTAGATTTAATTCATATACATGTTAAAAAAAATCAAAAAAAAATTGCATTCATATAGGAATTTTGTCAGTAGAAGCATACATAGTTGATAAGTACATAATATTCGATGATTATTATTCCTTTATATTTAGTTTATTACATGTTTCATGTGGACATGGGCTTAATTACTGTGTTTATTATTTTCAGGATTATTTGGAGCTAATGTATTGAAACGGGACGAATTAGAATTTAATTTGGGACAAATTGGGCTGACCCAATTTGGTACATGGGCTCACGGGTGGAGCAGCTTAAGAAGCCCACGAATTAAAGGATGTCATATTGGGTCACGAATTGGAAAAGGGATATAATAGCATCAAGTGGACTCATGGATTGCTAAAGGAATTCTAGTGGGTCAACAGCTTGCAAATGGACGGTTTCAGCAAGGAGTGCATGCAAGGCTATATCAAATTAGAAAAGGATGTCACATGTGGGCCACGTATCATGCAAAGTGGGCTAGAGATTTAGTGATTTCACTCCTAGCTGCTTACGGTTTCATGCATGACAAAGGAATTAGCAGCTCACTCCTATTCCAAGTAGCTCACGTGCTAAGCAATTGGCAAAGGAGAATTTACCTTATATGGGTCATGGTTTGGGTCTGGAATAGAGGCTAAATGCGAGTAATCAAATTAGCCCACACGGTCAGCAGCTTGCAAGGAATGTACATGGGCCCGCGCTAGCAAGAATCAAATTACTAGCCAACTTGAACCCAAGCAGCTCACGGAATTAGATAGTGTTAATTGGATTTAGACAGCAGCTACGGTTTTGCATGGGCCCATGTTGGTTAGGCAGCTTAGAGATTGAGGAGAACAGCCACGTGCATGAAGCCTTGCAAACAATCCTAGCAGCTAACGGATTGGATAATTACAAATTGGAGGAACTTGTGAAGTGTTAGCAGCTCACGGATTCCAAAGTGACATTAACTAAAGCATGTTCAGCATATATATAGAAGCAAGCATATGGGCCCACAAAACTTTCATGCATTCCTATTCCAAATAGAGCAACTCACGAAAAAAGGAGAAGCAACAAGCTGCTAGACAGTGGTCCAACCCGCTGGGGCGGGGCATATGACCAGTGAACCCCCGGTGGGGCGGGGAGGCAGAAAATCAGCAGCGTCAATTCCTTTTGCGACACGGACTCGAAAGAAAGGAGGGTTAAGGCTAGGGCTGCTGCTATCTTAATAATATAAAAGGGGATTCATTCTCTTGTATTTTTTCTTCTTTTCCTCTTTCATATTAGATCCAGGTTTATTTGGAGACATGAGCTAATTCTTCCAATTCAGTTCGGAAGGGATGTTGAACCTCATTCATAATTAACGGTTTGATCAAGTTTACTTTATTTATTCCTTCTTGCATGAGATTTATTCTGATAATCTACTTTAACTTCTTGTATGCTATTCAATTTACTAATGTGATTCTGCAGGATTAAATTAGTGAATTGGTGTCATATGCTAGATCAAGGAATAGTATTACGTGTAATTGATATTATTCCTAATCACAAGTAGCAATTAGTAATATCTGATTGTGGACAAGCTTTTGAGTATTACTAAGGTTATCAGGAAATAAGTTAAACAATTCGAGCTTATGTGTTTGTTGCTTGGAATAGTCTAATTCCCTAGTTCTTAATGCTGCTGTTATATTAAATCTAGAGAGCTTGTTCTAGGTTATATAATGGTTAGAATCTTGTGAAGAGCTTGTTTCATTGAGTGACAATCTAAGGGGAGTTTCGGGTAGCAGAGCTTGTTGTTACCTAGGGCTATTAGTTTCATTGAAGGGTAAATAATGTTACACTTGATTAATCTATTGTTGTGAAAAGGTGATACTAAACTGAAGAACTGAAGCTTTTTATTCATTGTTAATTCTTATTACTTTATTCTTGTTAATTTAGTTAATCAATTCAAAATCCCCTTTTCATTAGAAATCATAGAATAAATATAAAATAAATCACTCTCTGTGGGATCGATCCTTACCTACTACTGTGCTAATTGTTTGAATTTGTAGTGAAAGTGAGGTAAATTTAGGAGTGTAAACGACAGCTCCCAATAGTACATAGAGATTGTACAGTAAGTCCTGGTAATGAAATACATGGTTGATAATTTCGATTCTCACTAAATCTTGCATAAAATTGAGCTTTATGATCTGATTAGTTTCTAACATAGTAACATCATTGCATGATTTTGATTTTCTCTCAACTTTTAAGCACACCGATTGATTGTCAGTCGTGTTTAGGAATTCATATGTATTAAGAACATGGACACTTACTTGATCACAGATTAGAGATAGAGAATTGGCCGAAACATAAGTTTGGGGGAATTAAGGCTCAGAAAAAGAAAAAAAGTAATAAAGAAAGGAAAAATTGAAAAAAAAATATTTATGGAATAAAGACTGATTTAGTTTGACCTTGTGGCCTTTGTTACTCAGACAAGTAAACCCTAGGGGATGTCTTAACACCTAGAGCCCTAAAGCCTTCGGGTTTGGGAGTCGTTGGCCGAAAGTCCGTTACATGGGCACCATTAAAAAAGCTTAAGGGGGTTGAACATTGCACAAATCAAGTAAATGAAATATTTGGTGGGATGGAGCGTTAAAATGCACCCATGAAGCATCAGCTTCGATGTTTATTCTGTTTAATATTCCGTTCACAGACGCAATGGAGAAAATGCCTAGTTATTTGTAGTTCATAAAGAAGATTTTATCTAAAAGTAATAAGCTAGGTGAACTTAAAACGACGACCCTTATTGAAGCGAAGCCCTCGAAAGTTACGTTACTACCGAAGGATGGAGGGTTCCTCAATTTTTTGAAAGGGAATTGGATAGAGAAAATTGAAATAGTCGGGCTGACAACTCTAAAACAAGCGCTTATTGGAAGGCAACCCAAGTTTAAATTTTAATTTTTTTTTAGTAGTTAATAAATTTGCATTTATTAGGATTTAATAAACTTGCTTCTATTGCGTTCACAGGTTAGTCAAGTCCAATTCAAGTGTGGTGCCTGATTCATTCCAATATGCCTAGCCTATTCTTCAGACTTAGCAAACAAGGAGAAAAATTGCTATATTTTCAGGGAAGTCCTCTACTTTACTTTTTCCTATCTTAGCCATTGAGGACAATGTTTGTTTTAAGTTTGGGGGTATTTATTATGTTTGGTTATTACTTGGGCAATGTTTTGATGGAAATTGATTTTGGCCAATGATAAGTGAGTGGTTAATGAATTTTTAACTGATAAGTAGATTTTTAACCTACTTAATAGGTATTTCTTAGCTTGATATATTGTTATTACTTAAGTGTGCATGTTAATTTTTATATGTTTTGTGTATTTTGCAGGATTGGAGTGAAGCTGAGCTTAAAGGGACAAAAGGGAGGAATAAAGAACAAACGAAATGAAAGACAGAGTTGCTGACAGCCAAGCGCGGGGAGCGCTGGCTCAATACTAAATCAGGCACGGGCCATGACGCATAGCCAGAGAAAATGTTGTATACCTAGCGCGGGGCGCGCCAGGCATAGAAAAAGAAGGGCGCGAGGCGCGCTAGGCTGACGACCTGGACAGATTTAGTTGATTTTAAATGCAAAGTTGATTAGGAATAGGATTGCAGACTTCCTTATTAGACTAGGGTTTTGTCTAGACTATATATATCAGTTGTTTTATTAGGTTTAGACTATATTTTAATCTTGGATCTTATATTTCATCTTTCATCTTGGAGGCTATTCATCAAGGCATGTCAGGACTAATTCACTTATTCAATTCTGAAGGGATGTTGAACCTGATTATCAATTTATGGTTTGATTAAGTTTATAATATTGATTCTTTTATATTGATATTTATTCTGATTATCTATATAAACTTTCATGTATGTTATTCAATTGACTAATTTGGTTTCTGCAGGATTAAATTAGTAAATTGATATCATCTGTTAGATTAAGACATATTTTAAGCAAACGAAGTGTGTCTAATCTAAGTAACAATTAATGATATTTTATTGTGGTCAAGCTTTGAAATATTGTTAAGGTTTTCAGAAGACAAGTTAAATAATTCCTGGTTGTGTAATTATTGCTTGGAATAATCTAATTCTCATTCTTAATGCTTCTATCATATTAAATCTAGACTGATAGTTCTACGTTGTATGTTTGTTAGAATCTTTTGTTGGCGATCACTCCATTAGATTTACACATAAGGAGAATTTTGGGTAATTTGCGATCGCGGTTATCTAGGGTTATTAATCTCATTGAAAGGGTAAATAGTGTAATTACTTAATTAAATCATAATTGTGAAAAGGGGATACTAAACTGAGGAATTGAACTCTTTTACTCTTTGATATTTTCTTTATAATTCACTTTAGTTAATTATACGTTTCAATACTAAAAACCCCCGATTCTTTGGAAATCATTGGATAACTAAAAGACAATTCACTCTCTGTGGGATCGATCCTTGCTTATAACTATACTAATTCTTTAGTTAGTTTAATAAAGAGTAAGGTAGCTTTTGTAGTGATAGACGACAGCTACCATTAACTCTTGGAGAATTGATGAGCATGCTTAGTCTATATTTCGACTTATTAGTTGGTTTTTACACTGCTTGCGATTCTTTTGAACTTCTATGCACATATCCATCCGTTTAGCTAGTTGGGGTAAAAAATTCAAATTTTGTTTGGCAACTTGAGAAATCTTATTTGAGCATCATTTAAAGTGAAAATTAGGCACTCGCATAAGTTTAGGGGAAATCTTGGAGTGTTTTTGAAAACTTGGAACCTTCCCAAGTTAAATAATTGAATCATGTGATGGGTCGAGATGGAGCGTAAAACGCACTCACCCATAAATACAGGCACGAGATGGAGCATAAAACGGACTTGTGCGAGAGGAAACGAGATGGAGCGTAAAACGCACTCGTTTAATTAGAAGTGAGATGGAGCATAAAACGCACTCACTAAAAAGAAAAGAAAAAAAAGAAAAAAAAGGAAAAAATATGTTTTTGAAATACTTGGGAAGGGTCCATGTGTGCTTAAATGTTTAAATATCCATTTTTATGCTCTAAATATTATGTTTTGCCTTTATTAGCGAAGATTGATGTGATAAGAACGTTTTTAGAGTTGATTTTAAAAATCTTTTATGAGCATTTATTTATATGATCTTATCTAAATCATTACTAGTTTGAACATTTGGATGCACACACGCACTTAAAGGATCATGAGTAGATGCGAAACTAATGAAAGTTGTTGAAATTTTTGACATTACATTGTTTTGAAAAAAAAATTGGGTTATCTTTTGTTGTAACCTTTGATGCCATTGTTAAAATTCATATTGATTCATTGCTTGAGTAGTTCATTGCTAGAGATTAAATCTTTCTAATTTTTATTCTTAGCATTTTGCTTGAGGACAAGCAACGATTCAAGTTTACGGGTATTTAATGAGTAGGTTTTATACCTATGAATTGGATATCTTTAGTTTGATGAATTATGAGTTTTGGGGTATTTTTCATTCCTTTTTATGTGTTTAATTGATCTTGTGTAAGAAAAGAGAAAATAGAACAAAGATATGAAAAATGAAGTAACTTGGCTAAAGTAGTGTCAAAGTGGAGCTAACCGGTTAGAGTTAGGCACGGCTAAGCAAGACACGAGTATGCTATGATATGACATTGGCATGGAGAAGCAAGAAAAATCAATCCTGACATCTTTTGGAGTATAATATGCAAGCAAAAACAATAAGAGGAGATTGCAAAGCTGTTAATGCTAAGTTGGATGCATGTTCTTGGCTTGGAACTTGGATTTTATAGTGGATCTACTTCTTAGCTTTTCGAAACATCTTGAATAGTCCAAATCAGAGTTCGGATGAAAAAGTTATAATATTTTTATCAACAGAGATCAAAGCTCAGAGTTATCATGCTTGCCATTTACATAGCATCCACTTGAAGCCTAATCTAGACCATGTTCCAACCCAAATATGTTAATGCTCAAAGAATGAAAGTTGTAGATCTCATCGAGATCTTCAATTTGATAGGTAGCAGGCCCTGTAACTCATCCCAGATCAAATGTTATGGCATTTTTAGAAAAGCACATCACAGTAGAAAATTGATCGGTGCGGGGCGCGCCAGGAATGAACTAAAATCGGTGTGGGGTGCACTGGACCATCAGATTTTCTACAACGGTAGAGCGGGGCGGGCCCAAAATGGCCTAAGAACAGTGCGGGGTGCTCCGGAAGGTGGGGAGAGAGTTTATTTGGGTGTCATAGTATCCAAGTTGAGTTGTAATAGGATTTTGGGATGCCTAATGTGTTAGGGTTTCTCTTAGGACTATAAATACTTGATTATAACTTGGAATTTGTGGAGATTATTGAACTACAAGGATTGACAACCACGTAAGAAGGCTTGAAGATTGGATTGGAGAACAAGACAAGTCAGAGATTGAAGCTTAAGGAGATTGGAGATTTTTGCTAAAGTTTTTCTTCTTCTCTTTAATTTCTTTATCTGTAACTTTGAATGTTATCTATGTTTGATAGGATGGTTTTCATTAGGATTATGAACTAATTTTCCAATTAGGGATACAATGGAACCTTTTGCTATACTTTAATTCAATTATTCATATTTTCATTTATTGATCTTATGGAGTTGATTATCATATCTTGTGCTTAATTATTAATTGTCTAGCTAGCAGTTAATTTGATATCCTAGATGAAATTGAAAGAGGAAATCTAGGATTAGATCTGGATGTGATAACGCATAAATTTATTGATTCTTGTTAAAGATAACATAATAGTATATGAGACGGCAGTACTTGTATGTCATGTGTAATTGTGATAGAAGTTTGTGCTTAATGAATCTGTTTTAAGTGTCTTACACGATAGTAGCAAAATAACTGAAATAAGTCTTTTTATTAATCATTGAAAGATGTTAATGAATTGATAGGCAATCCTAGTTATCAATTCATTGGATTAATCAAGTGGGAATTAAATAAGGCGATTATTGTTGAGTAATTGGGGACATTATATTCCTATGTTTTTTATCATCTGGTGATCAATAATTGTTAGTTAATTGATTTTTATTTCTTTAGTTAAAATAATTTTCACAAAACAATTGAGTGACTGTTTAAATGGATTAACATGGTAAAAACTTGATAATTAGAGCAATTGTTATTAATTATTCTCTGTGGGTTCGACAACCTTTCTTATCACTTTATTACTTGATTGATCATGTGCACTTGCGCATATTTGTCATTATATAAATCGGACAACAAGTTTTTGGCACCGTTGCCAAGGAACGGTTCTAATAATTATTTCGATATTAGTTTTTTATCAATTTAGTTTATTTAAATGTTTTTAATTTTTTCTGGTTTATTTTTTTTCATTTACGAGGTACATTATGGCTAACTATAATTATCAATGGCCTTATACGAGAATGACTCAGCCAAAAGCGACAGGGAGTTATGGATTCGATGAGTTATCATCACTGATGAAGACACTTTCGAGGAAGATCGACGCTTTAGCAGCAAAACCTATTCAAAGTGTAGCGGAGATTTGTGATTATTGTGTTGGAAACCATTAAAGTCAACAATGCGCCATCAGTTTCGAGTCAATAAAGTATGGTGGCAACTTCGGTGACTATCCCAACAATTATACTAATCCCAACAACTATCAATAGTATTGGGAGTATCATTCAAATTTCTGGTGCCAACAACCACCCCCACAACAGGATAAGAAACCAAAACTGGAAGAGCTTCTGATTAAGTACATAAAAGAGAATGAGACATGGAAAAATAGTCATGAAGTGACTTTGAGAAATGTAGAGAATCAGATTGGGAAGTTGGTAAATGCCATTAACAATCGCCCTCAAGGTCAATTGCCAAGTAATATGGTTCCTGAAATTGATGGAGGACCCGAGCCAATAGTCATGGATGCTAAAAAGGAGGATACAAGTGGGGAGCACGAAAAGGAGGCCGGAGAGGGTCTTGCCTTGAGTTCCAATGCTGTTAAACTAATTTTGATATTGCCCAATGAGGCTCTTCCACCAAAACTCAAGGATCCAGATAGCTTTGCAAGCTCGTGTACAAATGGTAGTCATTCTGTAGGTAGAGCTCTATGTGACATGAGAGCCAATATAACTTTGCAGCTATGGTGAAATGAGATAAGGGTCCATGAGAAGATGGATGAAGATCCAGTTGCGTTCAAGAAGCTTCAATTCAATATTTCGTTCACAGACGCAACGGAGAAAATGCCTAGTAATTTGCAGTTCATAAAGAAGATTTTATCTAAAAGTAATAAGCTAGGTGAACTTGAAACGATGACCCTTATTGAAGCGAAGCCCTCGAAAGTTAAGTTACTACCGAAGGATGGAGGGTTCCTCAATTTTTTAAAGGGGAATTGGATAGAGGAAATTGAAATAGTCGGGCTGATGACTCTAAAACAAGCGCTTATTGGAAGGCAACCCAAGTTTAAATTTTTATTTTTATTTTTAGTAGTTAATAAATTTGCATTTATTAGGATTTAATAAACTTGCTTCTATTGTGTTCACAGGTTAGTCAAGTCCAATTCAAGTGTGGTGCCCGATTCATTCCAATGTGTCTAGCCTATTCTTCAGACTTAGCAAACAAGGAGAAAAATTGCTATATTTTTAGGGAAGTCCTCTACTTTACTTTTTCCTATCTTAACCATTGAGGACAATGTCTGTTTTAAATTTGGGGGTATTTATTGTGTTTGGTTATTACTTGGGCAATGTTTTGATGGAAATTAATTTTGGCCAATGATAAGTGAGTGGTTAATGAATTTTTAACTCTTGGAGAATTGATGAGCATGCTTAGTCTATATTTCGACTTATTAGTTGGTTTTTACACTGCTTGCGATTCTTTTGAACTTCTATGCACATATCCATCTGTTTAGCTAGTTGGGGTAAAAAAATCAAATTTTGTTTGGCAACTTGAGAAATCTTATTTGAGCATCATTCAAAGTGAAAATTAGGCACTCATATAAGTTTGGGGGAAATCTTGGAATGTTTTTGAAAAATTGGAACCTTCCCGAGTTGAATAATTGAATCATGTGATGGGTCGAGATGGAGCATAAAACGCACTCACCCATAAATACAGGCACGAGATGGAGCGTAAAACGCACTCGTGCGAGAGAAAACGAGATGGAGCGCAAAACGCACTCGTTTAATGAGAAGTGAGATGGAGTGTAAAACGCATTCACTAAAAAGAGAAGAAAAAAAAAGAAACAAAGGAAAAAATATGTTTTTGAAAAACTTGGGAAGGGTCCATGTGTGCCTAAATGTTTAAATATCCATATTTATGCTCTAAATATTATGTTTTGCCTTTATTAGCGAAGATTGATGTGATAAGAAGGTTTTTAGAGTTGATTTTAAAAACCTTTTATGAGCATTTGTTTATATGATCTTATCTAAATCATTACTAGTTTAAACATTTGGATGCACACACGCACTTAAAGGATCATGAAGAGATGTGGAACTAATGAAAGTTGTTGAAATTTTTGACATTACATTGTTTTGAAATTTTCTTTGGGTTATCTTTTGTTGTAACCTTTGAGGCCATTGTTCAAATTCATATTGATTCATTGCTTGAGTTGTTCATTGCTAGAGATTAAATCTTTCTAATTTTTGTTCTTAGTATTTTGCTTGAGGACAAGCAACGATTCAAGTTTGGGGGTATTTGATGATTAGGTTTTATACCTATGAATTGGATATCTTTAGTTTGATGAATTATGAGTTTTTGGGTATTTTTTCGTTTCTTTTTATGTGTTTAATTGATCTTGTGTAGGAAAAGGAAAAATAGAACAAATATATGAAAAATGAAGTAAGTTGGCTAAAGTGGTGTCAAAGTGGAGCTAAGCGATTCGAGTTAGGCACGGCTAAACAAGACACGAGTAGGCTATGACACGACATTGGCATGGAAAAGCAAGGAAAAGCAATCCTGACATCTTTTGGAGTATAATATGCAAGCAAAGACAATAAGAGGAGATTGCAAAGCTGTTAATGCTAAGTTGGATGCATGTTCTGATAATAGTGTGCATACAAGCTAATCATGTATGATGATAAAGCACATACTTTGTAAACAATCTTATTTATTTATTAATAAAATATTCATTTATTAAAGGCATTTAATTATCTACATGGTGCTGTTTTTATAATATGTAAATAACTCATAGTTTTAAGCAATGCTTTTAGAATCATGATGTTGATCATGCTAATGATATCTAAATTCTTAGAAAGCTTAAAAACTAAAATAGTTCCTAATCATGGGATTACTAAAAAGGGAATTAGTAAATCCGAATAGATTAGTACATATATTGCTTGCTCATTGGATGAGGATGATTGATCTCATAATCATTTGTGTGGAGATACTAAAGCAAGTATGTAGATGCTTATTGGAGAATAAATTCACTGAACGTGACACGCTGTGGAATACCTAATGGAGTTTTACTCGCCTGTCAATAGGAATTCCTAATGTGATAGTAGTACAAGTGATCCTTGGACTTGAGATCATCATAGTATCTTGTATGTAATAAATTATACTTTGAATTATTTCTTAAGGCCTTTTAAGGCATATATAGGGTATGCTTGGGTATAATGAGTTGCATATGGAGATAATGTATGATCAATAAAGAATCTACCACCTCTAGTAAAAGAGGAGATATTTCCTATGTGATTCGTTAAATGACAACTCAGAAATTCTTGGCCAAGGTAGAATAAAATTAGAAAGAGGTTTCTAATTTGCATTATTTGGAGTTGTGCGTTTTCTAATCGAAATACATATGATTAAATAAATTAAGACTTGACAGTAAATTCATGTCTTATATTTAATTGGGACATTGTATGGTGGAAGGATTGAATTGTATGGTAACTATTAACTCACAGGTTCTTTTATGATTAATGTTGAAATCTATATTATCTGAAAAGTCGTTAATCGCTAGGGAGGCTTATCCCTATTATAGAATAAATGTTATTTATTTAAATAGATTATTAGTTTAATTTATTTATTTAAATAAGATTAAAATTGTTCTAATTGATTTATTCACAACCGATTTAATATGGAGAACCAAAAGGGTCACACCATAAAAAGAAGAATAATTATTTAAGAAGGTAATGGCATAATCGTAATAATACATTAAGTATAATTAATTTAATCTATGGTGATAAAATAAATTAAATAGCTTAATATTTAATATTTAATATTTTAGAAATATTAAATATAAATTAATAAGAGATGTCTTATTAATATTATTACAATTATTATTATTTTAATTTCTAAAAGAGTTTAGTAATTAATTTAATATTAGTACTCTCATTTATTCCTAATAAGATTAGGAGACAAATTAATTAAATGAATTTAATTAATTATTCCCAATGTGGTGGGAAGCCTAAATTAATGAAAAGAGTTTAATTAATTAAATGAAATCCCATGTCTAATAGGATTAGAAGGGTTGACCAATATTTATATAAGAGGAGTCTTATAATAGATATCAGTTGATGCAATTTCAATTGTTGGAGAGTACTCTTTTTCTATAGAGGATAGAAAACTAAGGTTTAGCAAAACACCCTCCTTCTTGATAATTCATCTTCCTTGGTGGATCACCTCTAGAGGCCAAACACTTGGGTGACTAACGTTGATCAAAGGAAGGAATCTAACCCAGAAATTCAAGGAGATCACGAAGAACAAGGAGTTAAACTAGTACTTGTGGAAGCTTCGTTCTACAAGGGTATGATTTCATAACTTCTTATTTATCGTTTTAAATTAATAATTTGCATAAAATATGATCCGGGTAATGGTTTTGTAGAAATTTGTAAACTCTGATATACCATGCTTTCGCTAATTTTTGCAATTTGATTGTGTCACGATTTCGTACAAACCCAACAGTGGCATCAAAGCCAAACCTTTATGCAATTATTAATTATTTTAATTTCATATATGTATGGGTATATATTTAAAATAATTTATTGAACATAATTAATTGTATAAAATTATTTTTTATCGAAGAAAAAAAAATACGAAAACTGAATTCACGAAAAGTGGTTCGTTCCTGCATCTGTGTTCTGCAGAATATAAAGGCGACTTCAATCGTTTTTTCAAAAAGAGGTTTCCTGCAGACTTTAAAATGGATTTCAAAAGGGTTTGATTAATTGTATATTATATATAATTAAGGTGACCCACGATTCTCCTATAATAAAAGTGAAAAGTGATTAGCCTTTTAAAACAACATGACGGAAGCCAGGAAAATGGATTCACGTGGTGGTTCAATTCCTATAGCCTGAATGTTATTTTGTTAACATATTATATATATTATTTTTAATAATTTTATAATTAAAATAAAGAGTTTATTTTAATCTTGAAATTGAATTTCATGCAAATTAAAATTGCCCATTAAATGATACTTATATATATATATATATAATGTTTTAATTCATGAGATGGATGTTTATTTATTGATATATATGGTGATATGTATGATAATAAATAGGGATTGATTATGGACTATTTGACCAATGTGATTGGATTTTATTTTAGTTGAATACTTGAATGAATGGATTTTATTAAATGCGGTCTGCGTACCTCGTCTTCTCTAGTTGTTATTTTTTATGTAAAATTCTATCTCTCTCCTATGTACTTCCCCTTGACTGCTGATCAAGGTTTTTATTTTAATTAAATAGTTTAATGTAATAGAAAGAGTTAGAATTATCTTGAAGGAATTAGAGAGCAATGAGCAAGGAGCGTGTGAAGACCCATTTGTATGGAGCCTGAATTTAAATGTAATAGTTATATTTAAATTTAATTCTTACACTCCTAGGTTTGACCTTTTGGTTCACTTGGTAGCTCTAGTGAACCAAACTAGAATAAAAGTCCATAATCAATCCGGGTAGAATATAGTATTCGATATATGCATGCTTAGTATTATATATATTATATTTTATGCAAACATGCTTCACATGTTTAATAAATTGACGCGTATTTTATATATATATATATGTGCATGCGCGCTAAATAAGATGAGACAAATAATAACAAACCCTTCAAGAAAATTATATTAAGTCGAAAGCGTTCAAGTGATATTTGGAATATCGAACGTCGCCTTCTAGCATGATAAATTAATAGAGTATTAAATATTTAATATGAGCTTATTGTGCTATCCACAAGGCGAGTATTGCGTATTTAAGATATTAATTAATCACATTTAATGCTTATCAAGAAAATTGAACGATCTAGTCTTGCTGTGCTATTTACAAGGACGAATATTTTTCTTTTTTTGAATTTATGGAAGTGCTAGGCTGTACTTAACTTAAATCATTTTAGATCGGATGTGCACACATTTGACCATTATGATTTAAGAGGCAAAATAAAAGGAATTACATGGAGATGTAATTGACAAGAGTTGTCTACCTATTTATTTGTATATCGTTTGTTGTGCTATCCACAATGTTATATATATTTGAAATGGGATCCTTATTCTTACTAGCAAATCTTTAATTAGATATAGCCGAACTATATAAGTGAGGGTAATATAGTTTGATGAAAATAGTGGGAGATACCAATTTAAAATAAAGACCTAAATTTATTTTGGTATGCAAAGTTAATAAAATGAATGTTTGCTAAAATATTATTTTCTTTCACATGCAGAATTTTAAAAATGTCTAAATCACTAATCTCACTACGAAGCATACTTGATGCAAACAAGCTTACCGGGCCGAATTATGAGGACTGGCTAAGAAATTTGAGAATTGTTCTCACTGCTGAAAAGATTTCGTATGTCCTAAATTCAACTGTCCCTGAATCTATTTCGGAAACAGCATCTGAGGAAGAGATTGCCACTTTCAATAAGTGGCAAGATGATGCATCTGTGGCTCAATGCATCATGCTCGCATCCATGAATAACGAGCTTCAGCGTCAGCACGTAAACATGGATGCTCCTGCTATGTTGCTTCACCTCAAGGAGTTGTATGGTGAACAGAGTAGGACTGCTAGATATGAGATATCTAAGGAGCTCTTCCGATCTCTGATGACCGAGGGTACTGCCGTCGAGACTCATGTCCTAAAGGTGATCAATTTGATTGAACGCCTTGGACAACTGGGGTTCGTCATGGATGGGGAACTGAGTCAAGACTTGGTCTTGCAGCCACTCCCTGAGACCTTCTCGCAGTTTATGGTTAATTTTCACATGAATAAGCTAGATGTCAGCTTGCCTGAGCTGCTTAACATGCTGAAAACTGCAGAAGGTCACTTCCCATCCAAGAAGAACCATGTCTTGATGGTGGATTCTTCCAATAAAAGGAAGAGGACTAAGATATCTTCTAAAAAAGAAGAAATTCAAGAAGGCTAAGGGAAAGGGGAAAGAAGAGGAACAAAAGAAACCTGAACCAGCTAAAGGAATGCGCTTTCATTGCAATGAGCCGGGACATTGGAAGAAGAACTGCAAGAAGTTTCTAGCAGAGAAGAAGTTTGGAGAAGCTTCGACTTCCAATCAAGGTTTGTTTATGATTGAAATTAATTTTTCTGAAAGTCATAATTCTACTTGGGTATTGGATACCGGCTGTGGTTCTCACATATGTAACACTGTGTAGGGACTGGACAGAAGTAGAAAGCTGAACAATGATAAGGTGATCCTACGAGTGGGGAATGGAGCAAAGGTTGCTACATTAGCTGTAAGAACTTATTGTTTAGCAATGCCCTCGGGCAAGACCATTTATCTTAATAATTGTTATTATGTTCCGAATATTATTAAAAATATTATTTCAATTTCTGTATTGGATATGGAAGGATTTGACGTTATTATAAAGAACAATGGTTGTTCTATTTATAAAGACGATGTTTTATATGGTATTGGAAATTTGCGAAATGGACTTTATATACCTGACTTGCAAGAAAATATATTTCAAATTTAACAAACTAAGAAAAGGAAAAGAGATGATATTAATTATACCTATATGTGACACTGTAGACTCGGTCATATCAATGAAACAAGATTATCTAAGTTTCATAAGGATGAGATCCTAGAGCTATCCGATTATGAATCATATCCAACTTGTGAATCTTGTCTCATGGGTAAAATGACTAAATCTCCTTTTAGTGAAAAAGGAGAAAGAGTTACAGAGTTGTTGGCATTGATTCACACAGACATTTGTGGACCTATGACAACAAGTGCACGGGGAGGGTATTCTTATTTTATTACTTTCACTGATGATCACTCAAGATTTGGATATGTGTATTTGATGAAATACAAATCAGAATCATTTGAAAAGTTCAAAGAGTTCAGAAGTCAAGTAGAGAAACAAACGGGCAAGAGTATTAAGATATTTCGATGAGATCGAGGTGGAGAATACTTAAGCGATGAGTTTCTCAATTGTCTCAAAGAAAATGGTATAATCTCACAATGGACTCCTCCAGGTACACCACAGTTAAATGGAGTATCTGAAAGGAGAAATTGAACACTATTGGACATAGTTTGATCTATGATGAGTTTTACCGACCTTCTAATTTCCTTCTGGGGATATGCCCTAGAAACGGCTGCATACCTACTTAACAAGGTACCTACCAAATCAGCCCCAAAGACTCCATATGAGATGTGGAAGGAGAGGAAACAAAATCTTAAGCATGTTAAGACTTGGGGTTGTCCAGCTTATGTCAAAAATGGTTGAAAATGATAAGCTACAGACTAAATTCGATAAGTGTAAATTTGTGGGATACCCTAAAGAAACTTTAGGGTATTATTTCTATCATCCAACTGATCAAAAGGTGTTTGTTGTGAAACATGTTGCCTTCTTGGAAAAGGAGTTTATCCATGAAGGGGTCAGTGGGAGTAAGATATATCTTGAAAAAATTCAAGAACCCCAAGTTACCACGGATCAAAGTCAGGTACCTGACCAATTAGAAGAACCTATTGTACAACACCCTATTCGTAAATCTGGAAGAGTATCGAAGATACTTGAGAGGTATGGATTCGTTATAGAGGATGACGATGAGGTACACATCATGAATGATGATGATCCATTAAATTACGAACAGGCTATGAGTAATAAAAACTCAGAGAAATGGTAGATGATCATAAAATTTAAAACGAATTTTGAAGCTATGCTCAAGTCCATTTGAATTTTACTTGCGATTGCAGCTTATTATTACTATATCTTGCAAAATGGACGTAGAGACGCCCTTCCTCAAATATACATTATTAGAGGGAAATGTATGTATAATACAACCAGATGGATTTATTTCAATAGTTGAAGCAAATCATATATATGAGCTACAACAATCCATTTACAGATTGAAGCAAGCTTCTCGTAGATGGAACATTCATTTTGATGAGACAATCAAAGAGTTCGATTTTATCAAAAATAACGATGAACCATGTGTGTACAAGAAGGTTAGTGGGAGTGCAGTTTCATTCCTTGTATTATATGTTGATGATATATTACTGATAGGGAATGACATTCCTATGCTACAATCGATTAAAATATGGTTATCTAAACACTTCTCCATGAAAGACTTGGGAGAAGCATCCTATATTCTGGAGAAGATCACTGTGAGACAGTGATAAACATCTTAAAGTACTTAACTGAGACTAAGGATGTCATCATATCACATGATGAGTCTGAATTAAACTAGAGTGCTAAACAGACTAAAGTTTTCAAACTGCCCAAGACGATAGCAAATTCACTTTAGGGTAAGTCGTTACCTTAAAAGATGGTGTAGTGAATTGGAAAGGTTTCAAACAACAAAAGGTTGTTAGTTTAGTGACAAAGACAAAGTATATAACTGTAAGTGAAGCTGCAAGTTGATATTTCAGATGAAAAGTTCATTACAGAACTAGGAATAGTTCCTAAGTCTCATCTTGAATCCAAACATGTGTTGCGGCACTTTGATTAAAGAAATCATTGAAAGAGGAGCATATAGACTCTCAAGATAACATTGCAAATCCATTTACTAAAGCTTTAACACAACAGCAGTTTGATCGTCACTTAGAGAAGATGGGTATGAGATACCATGGCGATTGACTTTAGTGCAAGTGGGAGATTGATAGTAGTGTACAAGCCAATCACGTATGATGATAAAGCACATACTTTATAAACATCTTATTTATTTATTAATAAAATATTCAGTTATTAAAGACATTTAATTATCTACATGGTGCTGTTTTTATAATATGTAAATAACCCATAGTTTTAAGCAATGTTTTTAGAATCATGATGTTGATCATGCTAATGAGATCTAAATTCTTAGAAAGCTTAAAAACTAAAATAGTTCCTAATCATGGGATTACTAAAAAGGGGATTAGTAAATCCGGATAGATTAGTACATATATTTCTTGCTTATTGGATGAGGATGATTGATCTCATAATCATTTGTGTGAAGACACTAAAGCAAGTATGTAGGTGCTTTTTGGAGAATAAGTTCACTGAACGTGACTCTCTATGGAATACCTAATGGAGTTTTACTCGCCTGTCAATAGAAATTCCTAATGTGATAATAGTACAAGTGATCCTTGAACTTGAGATCATCATAGTATCTTGTATGTAACAAATTATACTTTGACTTATTCCTTAAGGCCTTTTAAGGCATATATAGGGTATGCTTAGGTATAATGAGTTGCATATGGAGATAATGTATGATCAATAAAGAATCTACCACCTCTAGTAAAAGAGGAGATATGTCCTATGCGATTCGTTAAATGACAACCCAGGAATCCTTGGCCAAGGTAGAATGAAATTAGAAAGAGGTTTTTAATTTGCATTATTTGGAGTTGTGCGTTTTCTAATCGAAATACATATGATTAAATAAATTAAGACTTGACAGTAAATTCATATCTTATATTTAATTGGGACATTGTATGGTGGAAGGATTGAATTGTATGGTAACTATTAACTCACAGGTTCTTTTATGATTAATGTTGAAATCTATATTATCTGGAAAGTCGTTGATCGCTAGGGAGGCTTATCCCTATTGTAGAATAAATGTTATTTATTTAAATAGATTATTAGTTTAATTTATTTATTTAAATAAGATTAGAATTGTTCTAATTGATTTATTCACAACCGATTTAATATGGAGAACCTAAAGGGTCACACCATAAAAAGAAGAATAATTATTTAAGAAGGTAATGGCATAATCATAATAATACATTAAGTATAATTAATTTAATCTATGGTGATAGAATAAATTAAATAGCTTAATGTTTAATATTTAATATTTTAGAAATATTAAATATAAATTAATAAGAGATGTCTTATTAATATTATTACAATTATTATTATTTTAATTTCTAAAAGAGTTTAGTAATTAATTTAATATTAGTACTCTCATTTATTCCTAATAAGATTAGGAGACAAATTAATTAAATGAATTTAATTAATTATTTCCAATGTGGTGGGAAGCCTAAATTAATTAAAGGAGTTTAATTAATTAAATAAAATCCCATGTCTAATAGGATTAGAAGGGTTGACCAATATTTATATAAGAGGAGTCTTATAATAGATATCAGTTGATGCAATTCCAATTGTTAGAAAGTACTCCTTTTCTATAGAGGATAGAAAACTAAGGTTTAGCAAAATACCCTCCTTCTTGATAATTCCTCTTCCTTGGTGGATCACCTCTAGAGGCCAAACACTTGGGTGACTAACGTTGATCAAAGGAAGGAATCTAACCTGAAAATTCAAGGAGATCACGAAAAACAAGGAGTTGAACTAGTACCTGTAGAAGCTTCGTTCTACAAGGGTATGATTCCATAACTTCTTATTTATCGTTTTAAATTAATAATTTGCATAAAAGATGATCTGGGTAATGGTTTTGTAGAAATTTTTAAACTCTGATATACCATGCTTTCGCTATTTTTTGCAATTTGATTGCTTCACGATTTCGTACAAACCCAACATGTTCTTGGCTTGGAACTTGGATTTTATAGTGGATCTACTTCTTAGCTTTACGGAACATCTTAAATTGTCCAAATCGGAGTTCGGACGAAAACGTTATGACATTTTTATCAACAGAGATCAAAGCTAAGAGTTATCATGCTTGCCATTTACATAGCATCCATTTGAAGCCTAATTTAGGACATGTTCCAACCCAAATCTGTTAATTCTCAAAGAATTAAAGTTGTAGATCTCGTCGAGATTTTCAATTTGATAGGTAGCGGGCCCTGTAACTCATCCAGGATCAAATGTTATGGTCATTTTACCAAAGGGCATCACAGTAGAAAATTGATCGGTGCGTGGCGCGCCAGGAATGAACTAAAACCGGCATGTGGCGCTCCAGGAATGAACTAAAACCGGCACGGGGCACGCTGGACCATCAGATTTTCTGCAACTGTAGAGCGGGGCTCGCCCAAAATGGCCTAGGAACGGTGCAGAGCACTTCAGACGGCGGGGAGAGAGTTTATTTGGGTGTCATAGTATCCAATTTGAGTTGCAATAGGATTTTGGGATGCCTAATGTGTTAGGGTTTTTCTTAGGACTACAAATACGTGATTATAACTTGGATTTGGAGGAGATTATTGAACTACAAGGATTGACAACCACGTAAGGAGGCTTGAAGATTGGATTGGAGAACAAGACAAGTCAGAGATTGAAGCTTAAGGAGATTGGAGATTCTTGCTAGAGTTTTTCTTCTTCTCTTTAATTTCTTTATCTGTAACTTTGAATGTTATCTATGTTTTATATGATGGTTTTCATTAGGATTTTGAACTAATTTTCCAATTATCTGTAACTTTGAATGTTATCTATGTTTGATATGATGGTTTTCATTAGGATTTTGAACTAATTTTCCAATTAGGGATACAATGGAACCTTTTGCTAAACTTTAATTCAATTATTCATATTTTCACTTATTGATCTTATGGAGTTGATTATCATATCTTGTGCTTAATTATTAATTGTCTAGCTAGCAGTTAATTTAATATCCTAGATGAAATTGAAAGAGGAAATCTAGGATTAGATCTGGAGGTGATAACGCATGAATTTGTTGATTCTTGTTAAGGATAACATAATAGTGTATGAGACGACAGTACTTGTATGCCATGTGTAATTGTGATAGGAGTTTGTGCTTAATGAATCTGTTTTAAGTGTCTTGCACTGTGACACCCCCAATTCCGGTATCTTAATTTTCACAGGATTTAGTGTTCACTGTTCCAATATCATACAACTATCTACCCATAAATAATAAAATTCATTTATTAGATAAATAAATTATCATCTTTCATCATCTGACATAATAATACATCATAAATTCCAGGTTATACTTAACCTTAAATCTCTGTTGCGAAAACGTAAATAAATAAGTCTTAAATCATCACACATAAGTCTTGAACTTTAACATTGTTAATAACAACACAAGTCTTCATCACTTGTTAGATTTTCCTTTTTCCTTGCTACTAGAAGGCTCACTAGACTGTTCATTCTTATCTGCAATGTTATTATGCAAGAGTGAGCACGAATGCCCTCAAGTATAAAAACATGACAGAATAATAATAAGCGAATAAAAGAATTCTGAATAACAAAAAGCTCAACATTTGAATCAAGAATATTAATCAAGAGTCAAATTACTTCTCAACTTTTGAATCATAAATATTAATCATGAGTCAAATTACTTCTGAGGGTCATTAAGACCTTGAACCGAGTCTTAGGTTGTTAAATATATTAACCTTTCCAACCTTTAACAGTCATAAGACTATAGACTTTACTTCTCGTACTTAGGGAGATCAGCCCTTCGTACTGATACTATGAACATTATCTTAACGCTTAAAGCATCTTCAATAATCCCCTATATTAGGGTTGTTCATCTCAGTTTGACATCAGAATCCGCACCAAATAAAGTTGGTTTGGATAACTCAATAAATGATATTCAAATTGAATATTAACTTCTCAAGGTATACAATCGAATAAGTATTGTACACTTAAATGCTACTTTTTAAAAGAATCATGGCATCTCATGTAAAATTCTAAACTTGGATATTCAAGAGTAAGAATTTTCTCAACAATAGTAATTAAGCATAGCAATTGCTTAATTTAAAGAGTTTAGCTTAGGAAACTCGCCCAACAATAATAATAAGTTAAGGATAGAAAACTTGCCTCGTGCACAAGCTACAATTATTTCTCACTTCTTTAATTACTCTTACCTATCACACATTTACAATATCAATTAATCACAGGTTCGATATGATTATTGATTTACAATTAGTGTTCTTTGAACTCATTATTAGGTTTTTCAAATAATGGTTCACGTTGATTAATTAACTTGTTAATTAATCACATAACTTAAGTTATTAACTTGTATTAACAACTTATTACATACATAACATGTCTTCATGTTTATTAAACTTAAAATAATGTCTTCATATTTATATCACATTATTTAAAGTTTATAAATAATAATTTAAGTCACATAATTAATTCATTAATTAATCACGTAACATAATTTATTAAACTCATATCAACATCCTATCATATTTACAACATGTTTTCATGTTCATTAGATTAAAAACATTTTTCTCAAATTTTAACATTTAGCAATTTTTTCAAAAATTTCAGATGGGCGCGGACGCGCGCCATTTAGCCTTGTACCCGGCGCGGCCGCGCGGCTACGTTTTCCTAAAATTTTTAGTTCGCGAAGAACATAGAAATTCGGCCACTTTCTCAAATTTTACACTAATACATTGATTTATAATGTTATCCATGAAGTATAAACTTCACAGGAACATTATATATCACTTGTAACATGTTCTTAACATTCCAAGTCATGTAATTACACAAATCAAAACATAAATTTTCACTATTCTTCAAAACTTTCAAGAGTTTAATGAAAAACATAAAAAAAATCTCCTTACGAATTCGTTACTACACCGAATCCATTCATTTCAATTCCATTTTCTTTGTTTTAACATATACAATCATATTCATGTATCAATTTAAATATAAACATATGATTTAATCATTAATTTAACCCATATGGGTTATTCACCCATATTCAATATTTTGTAATTTCATAAACCCAATTATTAACAAAATTACTTGGTGTGATCAGTGTAAATCATGGATATATGATCCAACACATAATACTAACATATATGGTCACATATATAATAACCTCACACTTTAATTTCCCAAAAACAAGTACTGACAGAGAAATTTTACAATATCGTAGAAAACTCTGTAACTTTTTGAAAAGCCAATTAAGGACAAATTATATAAAATTGATCCTTTAAAACATGTTTATATGTTAGAAAAATACGTTATGATCCCATACCATATAGATAAAGCCATATCGTAACCCAATTGGGAAACCCAATTTCACACAAAACTCTAAACTCGTATATGAAAACTTTAGAAAATATAATTTTAAAAACTTTGAAAGAAGATTACCCTTTGTTAGTATGAAGATAATCAAAGACAACACTTAAGATTTTCTCAAATCTCTCTCTCCCTTTCACTCTCAATTTCTTCTTCCCAATCTCTCTATTTTCTTCTCTGAACTTTTCTAATTTTTTTTCTCTGACTTTGAAAATAAACTTATGTCTGACAATCATATATGTATATGTATATATATTATACCGTTGTATAATAAACGGATTAACCTCTCTTAAGGCCTTGTTTGTCTTCCTCTTCTTTTCTTTCCCCATTTATTTTAATAAACTAATTTACTATATAGTTAATTGTCACCTTACTTATTGATTAATTAATTTTATTTAAATAAATTAAATAAAATAAGATAATTCACATTAAATCACATTGTCACATAATTAATATTTTTATTTATTAATTATGTCAATTCATTAATTCATTATTAAATTAACTAAAGTAACATATGCTTATTTAATTAATTCAATTAATCAAATAAACTCAATTAAATATATTCTTTGAACTATTAAATTACTACATATTAATTTAATTAATGTCACACATATAATTAAATTAATCTACCACAAATTCATGAATTAATTATTTAATTCAATAATTAAATCATTAAAAATATTTATTTATTTCAATAAATATTCAAATATCTTTACAAAATTCTCGTTCGTCACATGCTCGATAGTAGCAAAATAACTGAAATAGGTCTTTTTATTAATCATTGAAAGATGTTAATGAATTGATAGGCAATCCTAGTTATCAATTCATTGGATTAATCAAGTGGGAATAAGATAAGGCGATTATTGTTGAGCAATTGGGAACATTGTATTCCTATGTTTTTATCATCTGGTGATCAATAATTTTTAGTTAATTGGTTTTTATTTCTTTATTTAAAATAATTTTCACAAAACAATTGAGTGATTGTTTAAACGGATTAACTTGGTAAAAACTTGATAATTAGAGCAATTGTTTGTAATCGTTCTCTGTGGGTTCGACAATCTTTCTTATCACTTTATTACTTGATTGACTGTGTACACTTGCGCGTACTTGTCATTATATAAATCGGACAACAAGTTTTTGGCGTCGTTCTTGGGGAACGGTTCTAATAATTATTTCGTTATTAGTTTTTATCAATTTAGTTTATTAATACGCTTTTAATTTTTTCTGTTTTATTTTTTTTTCTTTTACGAGGTACATCATGACTAACTATAATTATCAATGGCCTTATACCAGAATGACTCAGCCAAAAGGGACACGGAGTTATGGATTTGATGAGTTATCAGCACTGATGGAGACACTTTCGAGGAAGATCGACGCTTTAGCTGCGAAACCTATTCAAAGTGTAGCGGAGATTTGTATTATTGTGCTGGAAACCATTCGAGTCAACAATGCGCCATCAGTTTCGAGTCAATACAGTATGGTGGAAACTTCGGTGACTATCCCAATAATTATGCCTATCCCAACAACTATCAATAGGATTGGGAGTATCATTCGAATTTCTCATGCCAACAACCACCCCCACAACAGGATAAGAAACCAAAACTGGAAGAGCTTCTGATTAAGTACATAAAAGAGAATGAGACGTGGAAAAATAGTCATGAAGTGACTTTGAGAAATATAGAGAATCAGATTGGGGAGTTGGTAAATGCCATTAACAATCGCCCTCAAGGTGAATTGCCATGTAATATGGTTCCTGAAATTGATGGAGGACCCGAGCCAATAGTCATGGATGTTGAGAAGGAGGATACAAGTGGGGAGCAGGAAAAGGAGGCGGGAGAGGGTCTAGCCTTGAGTTCTAATGTTGTTAAGCTAATTTAATAGTGCCCCATGAGCCTCTTCCACCAAAACTCAAGGATTCGGATAGCTTTGCAAACCCGTGTACAAATGGTAGTCATTCTGTAGGTAGAGCTCTATGTGGCATGAGAGCCAGTATAACTTTGCAGCCATGGTGGAATGAGATAAGGGTCCATGAGAAGATGGATGAAGATCCAGTTGCATTCAAGAAGCTTCAATTCAATATTCCGTTCAAAGACGCAACGGAGAAAATGCATTGTTATTTTCAGTTCGTAAAGGAGATTTTATCTAAAAGTAATAAGCTAGGTGAACTTGAAATGATGACCCTTATTGAAGCGAAGCCCTCAAAAGTTACGTTACTACCGATGGATGGAGGGTTCCTCATTTTTTCAGGGGAATTGGATAGAGGAAATTGAAGTAGTCGGGCTGACGACTCTAAAACAAGCGTTTATTGGGAGGCAACCCAAGTTTAAATTTTTATTTTTGTTTTTAGTAATTAATAAATTTGCATTTACTAAGAATTAATAAACTTGCTTCTATTGTGTTCACAGGTTAGTCAAGTCCAATTCAAGTGTGGTGCCCGTTTCGTTCCAATGTGCCTAGCCTATTGTTCAGACTTAGCAGACAAGTAGAAAAATTGCTATATTCTAAGGGAAGTCCTCTACTTTACTTTTTCCTATCTTAGCCATTGAGGACAATGTTTGTTTTAAGTTTGGGGATATTTATTATGTTTGGTTATTACTTGGGCAATATTTTGAATAATTGAATCATGTGATTGGTCGAGTTGGAGCGTAAAATGCACTCACCCATAAATACAGGCACGAGATGGAGCGTAAAATGCACTCGTGTGAGAGGAGACGAGATGGAGCGCAAAACGCACTCGTTTAATGAGAAGTGAGATGGAGCGTAAAACGCACTCACTAAAAAGAGAAGAAAAAAAAAAGAAATAAAGGAAAAATATATTTTTGAAATACTTGGGAAGGGTCCATGTGTGCTTAAATGTTTAAATATCTGTTTTTATGCTCTAAATATTATGTTTTGCCTTTATTAACGAAGATTGATGCGATAAGAAGGTTTTTAGAATTAATTTTAAAAATCTTTTATGAGCATTTGTTTATATGAATCATTACTAGTTTAAACATTTGGATGCACACACGCACTTAAAGGATCATGACGAGATGTGGAACTAATGAAAGTTGTTGAAATTTTTGACATTGCATTGTTTTGAAATTTTCTTTGGGTTATCTTTTGTTATAACCTTTGAGGCCATTGTTCAAATTCATATTGATTCATTGCTTGAGTAGTTCATTGCTAGAGATTAAATCTTTCTAATTTTTGTTCTTGGTATTTTGCTTGAGGACAAGCAACGATTCAAGTTTAGGGGCATTTGATGAGTAGGTTTTATACCTATGAATTGGATATCTTTAGTTTGATGAATTATGAGTTTTTGGGTATTTTTCGTCCCTTTTTATGTGTTTAATTAATCTTGTGTAGGAAAAGGGAAAATAGAACAAAGATATGAAAAATGAAGCAACTTGGCTAAAGCGGTGTCAAAGTGGAGCTAAGCGGTTCGAGTTAGGCACGGCTAAGCAAGACACGAGTAGGCTATGACACGACATTGGCATGGAGAAGCAAGGAAAAGCAATCTTGACATCTTTTGGAGTATAATATGCAAACAAAGATAATAAGGGGAGATTTCAATACTTTTAATGCTAAGTTAAATACGTTGGAGTTGACTGATATGTATATGAATAACTGGACTCCCTCCCTTGGGGGAACTAGAATGGGTGCTTCAATCAACCTCTTCTAGATGATGTGAAAAGCCTTTCGACAGTCTTCGTTCCATTTCCAAGAGGAGTTCTTTCTCAATAACTTAAAAATGGGTTCACATGTGGCTGTCAGTTGCAAGATGAATCGGCTGATAAAGTTTATCCTTCC
Organism: Panax stipuleanatus; assembly: GCA_020205555.1. Lineage (NCBI taxonomy): Eukaryota > Viridiplantae > Streptophyta > Magnoliopsida > Apiales > Araliaceae > Panax > Panax stipuleanatus. The sequence continues at coordinate 129,201,642 of CM035121.1, forward strand.
AAGGAATCCTCGGATTTCCTTCTCGCTTCTAGGCTCCAACATCTTAGTGATGGCTTTTATCTTGGCTAGGGTCCAATTCGATACCTCGATTGCTCACAAGGAATCCTAGGAGTTTACCAAATTTTACGCCAAAGGTACATTTTGCTGGGTTCAACTTCAAATCATATTTACAAAGTCGCTCGAACAACTTTCGAAGATGGGTATAATGGTCATCTGCCTCCTTGGACTTTATGTATATATCATCCATATATACTTTGATTTCTTTATGCATCATATCATGGAATATCACCCTCATGGCTCTCTAATAAGTAAGTGCCAGCGTTAGTGAGACCAAAAGCCAATCTTCTATAGCAGAAAGTGCCCCATGGGGTGATGAAGGCGGTCTTTTCCCTGTCCTCTTCAACAACCATAATCTGGTGGTGTCCGGTGAAACAATCAGCAAATGAGTACATCTCGTACTGCGCCGTGTTATCTATCAACACATGGATGAATGGTACTGGTAAGTCATATTTAAGGCTGGCCTTGTTAAGATCTTGATAATCTACACAGACTCGCACCTTTCCCCCAGACTTCGGCACTGGGACCACATTAGATAACCACTCGAGTTAGGTTGATACCATAATGGTACCCGCGTTGAATTTTTTATAATATTTTCTTTCACCTTCAAGCTCCATTCTTGTTTTCAACAGTCTTAGCTCCTACTTAACTGGTTTGAATCCCTCTTTAACTGGTAACCGATAGACGACTATGTCTGTTGACAAACCTATCATGTCTTTGTGAGACCAAGAAAAAAATCATAGAACTAGGTTAGGAGGTCAATTAAGTCTTTTTCTTGGCTAGAGGGAAGGTTGGTTCCAATTTGTAGCTCTTTAGGGTGGTCAGGGCTTTCTGATGTTTATGGTGTTGGTCTGCTCAAGGATGGGTTTGGGTCTGTCTTCGATCCATCCTTTAATTTCCTCAGGCACCTCATCATCTTCTACCTCTTTATGATCAATCCCCATTGCAGACACTCGAAAATTTTCATTTCCTGCTACTAACCATGCAGGAGGGCAAATGTGTCGTTTCACACTCCAAAGATAGCCTTGGAGGATTAAATCATCAAACCAGACCCCCGACGACAGCACCGTAAAATCATCAAACCAGACCCCCAGCGACATGACAGGGAAATCATCAAACCAAACCCTCGGCGACAGCACCGGGAAATGATTAAACCATACCCACGGCGACAACACCGGGAAATCATTAAACCAGACCCCCAGCGACAGCATCGGGAAATCATTAAACCAGACCCCCAGCGACAGCACTGGGAAATCATCAAACAAGACCCCCGGAGATAGCAATAAGAAATCATCAAACCAGACCCCGGAGATAGCACCAGGAAAGAAAATCAATCCTTGGAGACAACCCTGAAGCATTCAAATCAATCCTGAGGAAAGACATAATCGACAGGGATCAAACCTCGAAAACAACCCCGAGAACTAGCCAAAATCCCCGTCAACCATGGAGACAACCCCCAGAAAGGCAAAATGGTCATTTTAACAATTTAATGTCAACAACTTCAGCAAAAAGGGTTATAAAGAGCCATTGCAGCATTTTCGACCGCAAACTATGCAAAACAGCTCAACGGACTACTTGCGAAGACTCGAAGATGCCATTTTGGTTATAGACCTATCTTCCCTGATTCGAAAAAGGGCAAGCCCTATGTCATTTCATAGCTCTCGAAGATAACTTTCCGGAATGGTATGGCACATCTCCATCGGATTTTTGGATTGCAAGTTACGAACGTTTCAGCGGACTACATGTCAATCAAGATTACACGTACTTCAAGACGGCGGGATCCACTAGGTACTTCTACAGGTATACCTGCGAAATCGGCAGGTCTACCTGCAGAAGTTATGGCTTTATAAACAAGCCTCCCACCAGCTTTTGGATAAAGAAGAAAGAAGAAAAAAAAAAAAGAGAGAAAGAGTGAGAGAATTGAGAAAAAGAGAGAAAAATGAGGGATTTCATGCTGGAAATTGCTCTGATCTTGATTTCAAACTTGTAAACTCCACTTGTAAGCTTTCATATACGCATCTATTGCAATATATCAAGTTTTAACCGGTGGAAGTCAGTTCTAAAGGCGTTTAAAGTCGTTCGATAGCCCTTCTCATGCAAGGCTATAAGGGCTCTTCTTCTTTCATTTTTTTCTTGCTTATATACATATATATATATATATATATATGTATATTAGCTAGTTTTACCGTTTAAATATCGTTTTTAGCTTTTACTCGCATTAATATATATATATATATATATATAATATATTTCGATTTATATATAGTAGTTAAGCCTGGATTGCAAATTCGTTGCTTTTTACTACTTTATTATATATATATATATATATATTTATACCGTCTAGTTTGCCTAGATTGCAAATTTGTGACTTTTATTGCTTTAATATATATATATATATATATATATATATATATAGTTATACTGTTCAGTTTGCCTGGATTTCAAATATGTGGCTTTTCTTGCTTTATTATATATATATATATATATATAGTTAATCTTTATATAATTGTTTATATATATATATATATATATATATATATAAGTTCTATTGATTTATTATATATATATAGTTAATTATTGTGATTAAATATTAATTGCAAACGTCCATATGATGCAAAATTTGCAATATTTAAAGTGTGTTGACTAGATTTATATAAATCTAGCCATTTCTAACTTTTAACCAGTTCAAAAGTTGCCAAACTAGAACCATTAAGCTAGAATGGCTAAGATTTATTTAAATCTAGTTTTCTTTCTAGTTTGTAAATATTTGGTAATTACGAGACCCTAGATCCGTATCTAGAAGAAATATAAAGCCACGGCTAGGCGCGTGCGAAGATTTGACTGATAAATCTTTCGTTTAGCGACGTCAAGTATAGTTTTACAGTTTATTGTGATATAATCATTATGCAGGCTATGTATTTGATATTCTATGAGCCTTGGAGCTACATGATCTAAGATTCAATTCATGGATCTACGATTCAATTCATCCATGTGTTATCTATCAACACATGGATGAATGGTACTGGTAAGTCATATTTAAGGCTGGCCTTGTTAAGATCTTGATAATCTACACAGACTCACACCTTTCCCCTAGACTTCGGCACTGGGACCACATTAGATAACCACTCGAGGTAGGTTGATACCATAATGGAACCCGCGTTGAATTTTTTATAATATTTTCTTTCACCTTCAAGCTCCATTCTTGTTTCAACAGTCTTAGCTCCTACTTAACTGGTTTGAATCCCTCTTTAACTGGTAACCGATAGACGACTATGTCTGTTGACAAACCTATCATGTCTTTGTGAGACCAAGAAAAAAATCATAGAACTAGGTTAGGAGGTTAATTAAGTCTTTTTCTTAGCTAGAGGGAAGGTTGGTTCCAATTTGTAGCTCTTTAGGGTGGTCAGGGTTTCTGATGTTTATGGTAGTGGTCTGCTCAAGGATGGGTTTGGGTCTGTCTTCGATCCATCCTTTAATTTCCTCAGGCACCTCATCATCTTCTACCTCTTTATGCTCAATCCCCATTGTAGACACTCGAAAATTTTCATTTCCTGCTACTAACCATGCAGGAGGGCAAATGTGTCTTTTCACACTCCAAAGATAGCCTTGGAGGATTAAATCATCAAACCAGACCCCCGGCGATAGCACCGTAAAATCATCAAACCAGACCCCCAGCGACATGACAGGGAAATCATCAAACCAAACCCCCGGTGACAGCACCGGGAAATCATTAAACCATACCCACGGCGACAGCACCGAGAAATCATCAAACCATACCCCCAGCGACAGCATCGGGAAATCATTAAACCAAACCCCCGCGCGACAACACTGGGAAATCATCAAACCAGACCCCCGGAGACAGCAACAAGAAATCATCAAACCAGACCCCGTTGATAGCACCAGGAAAGAAAATCAATCCTTGGAGACAACCCTGAAGCATCAAATTAATCCTCAGAGACAATCCTGAGGAAAGACATAATCGACAGGGATCAAACCTCGAAAACAACCCCGAGAACCAGCCAAAATCCTCGTCAACCATGGAGACAACCCCCAGAAGGGCAAAATGGTTATTTTAACAATTTAATGTCAACAACTTCAGCAAAAAAGGTTACAAAGAGCCATTGCAACATTTTCGACTGCAAATTATGCAAAACAGCTCAACGGACTACCTGCGAAGACTCGAAGATGCCATTTCAGTTATAGACCTATCTTCCCAGATTCAAAAAAGGGCAAGCCCTATGTCATTGCGTATCTCTCGAAGACAGCTTTTCGGAATGGTATGGCACATCTCCATCGAATTTTTGGATTGCAAGTTACGAACGTTTCAGCAGACTGCACGTTAATCGAGATTGCACGTACTTTGAGACGGCGGGTTCACTAGGTACTTCTGCAGGTATACCTGCGAAATCGGCAGGTCTACCTGCAGAAGTCATGGCTTTATAAACAAGCCTCCCACCAGCTTTTGGATAAAGAAGAAAGAAGAAAAAAAAAAGAAAGAGTGAGAGAATAGAGAATTGAGAAAAAGAGAGAAAAATGAGGGATTTCATGCTGGAAATTGCTCTGATCTCGATTTCAAACTTGTAAACTCCACTTGTAAGCTTTCATATACGCATCTATTGCAACATATCAAGTTTTAACCGATGGAAGTCAGTTCTAAAGGCGTTTAAAGTCGTTCGATAGCCCTTCTCGTGCAAGGCTGTAAGGGCTCTTCTTCTTTCATTTTTTCTTGCTTATATACATATATATATATATATATATATATATATTAGTAATATATATGTATATTAGCTAGTTTTACCGTTTAAATATCATTTTTAGCTTTTACTCGCATTAATATATATATATATATATATATATATATATATATATATATATATAAATATATATATATATATATATATTTCGATTTATATATAATAGTTAAGCCTGGATTGCAAATTCGTTGCTTTTTACTACTTTATTATATATATATATATATATGTAAGTATATATATATATATATATATATATATATATATATATATATATGTGAGTATATATATATATATATATATATTTATACCGTCTAGTTTGCCTAGATTGCAAATCTGTGACTTTTATTGCTTTAATATATATATATATATATATATATATAGTTATACTGTTCAGTTTGCCTGGATTTCAAATATGTGGCTTTTCTTGCTTTATTATATATATATAGTTAATCTTTATATAATTGTTTATATATATACATATATATATATATATATAAGTTCTATTGATTTATTATATATATATAGTTAATTATTGTGATTAAATATTAATTGCAAACGTCCATATGATGCAAAATCTGCAATATTTAAAGTGTGTTGACTAGATTTATATAAATCTAGCCATTTCTAGCTTTTAACCAGTTCAAAAGTTGCCAAACTAGAACCACTAAGCTAGAATGGCTAAGATTTATTTAAATCTAGTTTTCTTTCTAGTTTATAAATATTTGGTAATTACGGGACCCTAGATCCGTATCTAGAAGAAATGTAAAGCCACGGCTAGGCGCGTACGAAGATTTGACTAATAAATCTTTCGTTTAGCGATGTCTAGTATAGTTTTGCAGTTTATTGCGATATATTCATTATGCATGCTATGTATTTGATATTCTATGAGCCTTGGAGCTACATGATCTACGATTCAATTCATGGATCTAGATACGGTTCCAACGATGGACCTGGTTAAGTTTTATCGCCAACTTGCAAATTTTGCAATTGTAAAAATAGAACCTTAAAACGGTTATCCGGATTTAAGGTCCCCGTAATAATGAAAATCATATGTGTAGTGTTCGGGTCACTTCGATGGCTTTTATGCCCCTAAGAGGCCCGACACACACATACACACACACACACACACACATATATATATATATATATATATATATATATATATTTATTTTCAAAGATGCTTCGCATCTCAAATAAAATCAAGCCAAATATGGAATAAAATGGAAGTATCAAAAGGCTTCAATTCCTATGCGAGCGAAAGGGTTTGAAAACCACCTTTCAAATCATCACTTTCATATCTTGTCTAAAAAAGGACTTTTTAATAAATCAAGCCCTTCGTATATAGGTCCAACGAAGCGCAGCACTACTTTTAAATAACGCACTTAGGCCCAATTACTGCAAACAAACACACACATACACATAAATTAGGGAAGGAAAAGCGCGATAACCGTGTTTTACGGAAGTCGGGGGGTGCTTAACACCTTCCCCCCACTTAATCAATCCCCCGAACTCTATGAAATCTCGATTTCCAAGACCAATTAAACAGAGTCCAGTAATTGGGTCATATTGCAAAACCTTTCAAAACTCGGTTGAGTTGGTACAACCATTTCACTCATACCAACTGGCGACTCTGTCTAATTCGGACCAATAAAATCAAACTTTTCAAATCGTCGACATTATATGTCGGCCTTTTCTTGAAAATTCACCTTTCAAATCAAACAAAACCAAATATAAAACATAAAGGGTAGAAACATTCAGGAAGAAGGAACCCAAATTTTTCTTGACGTCGACAGGTGGCGACTTCGCTGGGGACAGTAGATGGCTTAAACCGCATTTTCAAACTTTTCAATTCCCTTCTTGTGTGTATATGTGTGAAATGGCGTCTTTACATTGAATGGATGTGAATGTCTCTTTTACCACGCTTTATATTAGTGTTTCGCACAATGTCATCATTTTGCATGCTGTGAGATGCGATGAATATATGTCGTGTGGTCCCTCCATTAGGAGGCAATCCCGTCGGTGGCTCATTACTGGACTCAAGAGGAGATTAATCTCGCGAGGCTCAGGAAAGGCGCCACTCATATTCGCTCCAATTGAAAGATCGAATTAACTTCCCATCTAGTAGATTACGATGATCTGAGAACCTTCATGCCAAAAAGCCCGTGAGAGTAACCCTAAGATAGGTCAGCCTCTGATAAACCAAACACGAAGGAAAGACTCTTCATGTCTTTCCCTTTCAAATTAATGTAAATTTCAAATCCATGTAAATATCCATTAAATATTATTTCGTATTCCTATTAAGGATACTGTATACATATCAAAACCTATTATGCTATCCTGACATCAAAACAACTGACCTCTATTTTGCCGGAAAACATTAAAAACCCCACAAAACAGACACATTGCATAGCATGCATGCTTTTTAGTGGTTATCCGGACTAAACTACATAACCCTTTTTGTAGGAAAAATTGGTCCCGTTACCAAATCAAAGTCTAAGAAGGCATTAAGCCCATCTTCAGGCATGGCTTTAAGTGCCCAACCTGATTCCACCCCGGTATCTCGGGAGGAGTTCAAAAAACTTAGAAATAAGATAGCGGAATTGGTTATCTTGTTGAAAGAATAGAACAGAAGTACTCATGGTAAGAAAACACCAGAGTCATCCACACCAAGTGGCAGTCAGGGTACTAACAAGAAGAAAGACCCTCAGATACCTGAGCCTCAAAACACTAATATACCAACAAAACCCCTGAATCACCAATCTCAGGAATGATCAAGAAACTAGTTATATTAGGAAGAAAGTCCGGGAAATGGAAGAAACTATTCGGTCCATCAAAGGAACTGGGGCATTTGGGAGTGTAAACTACTCAGATCTTTGTATATTTCCAGGGGCTTTCTATCCAGACAAGTTTCAAGTCCCAAATTTTGAAAATTATAATGGGTTAGGAAATCCTTATACTCATTTGAAAGTATACATTGGAGAGTTAGGATCTTATGCAGAGGATGAAAAACTCATAATGCAGTTATTCTAAAAGAGTCTAACTAGAGAAGCCCGGGCTTGGTACGCCCGACTCGACAATTCAAAGATCCACAGTTGGGAAGAGCTAGCCTATGTATTCGTAAATTAATACAGTTTCCAGTTTCAAATGGCTCCGGATCGATATCAAATGACTAAAGTTAAGAAGCAAAGCAACGAGTCCTTCCGTGAGTATGCCAAAAGATGGAGACAGATGGCTGCACAAGTTACCCCACCTATGAAAGAGACTGAGATGGTGATAACTTTTATTAATATACAAGAAGCTCCATATTATAAGAGGGTCCTAGCAGGCATAGGAAAACCATTCTCAGAAATGATCAAACACGGAGAAATGGCCGAGATGGAGTTGAAGTCTGGAAAGATTAAAGACCTTACTGCTTTAAAAGTCATGGCTGAACACGTTCAGGCTGGAAATTATGGAAATAATCCTCGAAAAGTTTATAAAAATAAAGAAGAGGATGTATCCTTGGTACTACAAGGTCAAACTCAGAGAGGCAATCAAAACCTGCCCATTCAAAGAAAGAATTATTCCCCTTTCCAAACAACTGCACAGCCTTCAAATTCGACGTTCCAAAGGACAGAAGAGGCTAAATGTCGAAGCACATAATCGGTCAAATCCTTCCACCAGCCAATCCAAGTGGGAAGAATTTTGACCCAAGTAAAAAATATGCTTATCATTCTGAGGCTCCAGGCCATGATACCCAAGAATGGTTGTCTCTAAGGCACAAGATCCAAGACCTAATAGATAGTGGGGAGATCGTGGTAACAAAGCCAGAATAACCACATGTCCAATATAACCCTTTGCCTCAACACAATGAGGAGGGAGTTAACATGATCAGTGCAGGGTGTGGAGAAAGTTCCAAGTTCCTCAAATACGTAAGAGATTCTCCCCAAGCAAGCAAGGATAGTTCTGATAAGTGGGATTATTTAGAATGCCAGTTTTTGATAGAATAAGAAATGAAGTCTATCAATGAACAAATTGGGCAGCTGGCAGAAATGATGGTATATCAGCACCAAATAACTCGGCAGTTGATATCTCAAGTTAACCAAAGGAGAATGAATCCTTCCACGCCTCAAATCCTTCTAATTGCAAGGAGGGACCATTATCGGTTCCATGAACATGAAACATGGGCAGATAAAGTTTCTAAGGAAGGAAGATTCCGAGCTTATAAAGATTTTGCCCTCAAGAGGAAGTTCACTCATCTGAATCAGCCCATGGAAGAAATCCTCCAGATATTGATCAATGAGAGAAGAGTCACAGTGCTGTTACCACCAGTGGACCCTCGATTAAAGAAATTCAACCCTTCCAAGTTATGTCAATATCATTCCAACACTCTTGGGCACGATACAGAAGAATGTTGGGGATTTCGTCATTTAATTCAAAACCTGATTGAAAGTGGCAAACTGTTAAAAGCAAGTCAAGATACAGGCCTTCTTGAGGGAGAATCCATATATGCTCCTATGGAATGGAGTCTACAAAAAGTTGTAGCAGTCATATCCTGTGAAAAATACACTAATATACCCTTGACCCTTCAAGGAAAGGGGGAAAAAAGAGGAAAGAACCCTTTGAAAGTGGCTGAACTAGAACCACTGATGTTGCCATGCAGACCGCAGTATCCCTTGATCAGCTTGAAGAAAGTCCCATGGAACTATGGGGTGAACAAGGGGTCAACATCAAATCAAACCGCAGCAGTATTAAAGGAAAATCCGATGTATCTACCTCAGCAAGTGATAAAATTGGTTACTAAAACCAAAGGGAAAGTGCTCGAGGAGAAAATTAAAGAATTCCTCACCAAAATGGGGCATAATGAAGCCAAGGTAGTGCAGAGATTAAGGGATGCACCTCAATAGATGTCCATTCTAGATTTGGTCTTATCTTCAGAAGATCATTGCAAAATCATAATACAAATGTTGGAAGAAGCACATCTACCAAAGGCTGTAAATACCAAAAAGTTCTGTCATTTGATAGAGCACATTTTTAATAGCAATATGATATATTTCACTGAAGATGACATACCAGCGGAAGGGACTGGTCATTGCAAGTCGTTGCATATAGCAGTGATATCCTCTGGATATGTGACAGGAGGAGTGCTGATAGATGGAGGATCTTTCTTGAACATCTGTCCTTATGACACTTTGGAAAGAATGAAGATCAGTCCAAATCGAATCCGAAGCAGCCATATAATCATTAGAGCCTTCGACGGATCTCGACAAAATGCTGTAGGAGAAATCGAACTTCTAGTGGAGATGGGTCCACATACCTTCTATATATCCTTCCAAGTGTTGAACATCATTATAGGATATAATTTATTGTTGAGAAGACCATGGATTCATATGGCAGGGGCAGTCCCATCCACCCTTCACCAACAAGTCAAATATATCATCAATGGCAATTTGGTCACCGTCAATGCTGAACCAGAATATTCTGTGTATGTACAAGGTGATATGCCTCTGATCAACCTCAACGAATGAGTTGAGCCAGCCACCTTTCAAGCCTTTTAAGTGAGCAACACTCACTATAAAACTATTGGGGTTCCAGCCTGAAGCCAAGAATTTCTTCTGAAGTAATGTCCGTCGGTAAAGAAATTATGTCGTTGGATTTCTGTCCCGGTAAAGGGTTCAAAAAGAATCAACAAGGTATCAAACATCCAGTCCAAATACCTAGCCAGATAGGAAAGGCTAGATTGGGCTATTCCTATGGATCCAATCACCAGAACCCTCACAAACATCAGCCGGTTCATGCATCCACCATTCTGCTACCAAACCTCATGGATGCCTGATTTGTAAAGCCAACAAGGAAAGTTCCTGCTTCTATGTCAGGAAGGCTAATTCCTCCAGTCAAATCGGCCAGTGAGAAAGAAATCTAGATTCCTGTTAAGGAAAAGGAAAGGAATAAGGGGTTCCTACAAGAGGTGCAAGATTAATTTGCAAAGATGTATTTTTTGGCACATACTGAGGGTATGAACAAGGATATCCCAGATGATGACTATTCAGAAGATCAAATCCTAATCCCTCGCATTAATAGGGCTAAGGAAAACTGTTCAAAGGAAAACACTGACCCTAATGTGAATTCAGTCATTGTCATCATCAAAGAGAAGGAGGATAACAGCCACCCCTTCATCATCTCAGTCAACAAAGACCTGACCCTGGACAACTGGAGCAGCACTCCTTGCATCTGTCGCAAAGGGTAAAAGGGCAGAAAATCCATCTGCCCTGAAGTGTAGATATCATATACTGCTTACTTTTGTTGCATAATACTAGCAGTTACTTTTGTCATGCTTTCATTGGTACTTTGTATTATCAAGAAATTTCATATAATAAGTGAGAGCATTTTGTTTTCAGGACTCTAGGATTTGTCTAGCCTTACTAATGAATTGCCAAGTCTCCGTAGTGACTACAACTTTGATGTAGAACTGGACTTTGACTTGATGGGAGTCGATCAAGAGGAGATAGATGACTTTGAGGCGCCCGAGGAAATCAAAGAATGGGTCGAAGATAAACCCAAACCAAACCTCGATCAAACCACCATAGTCAACATCGGAACCTCAAAAAATCCTGGAGATATCCAAATAGGAAATGACCTTACCCCAAACCAAAGAACAGACTTGATTGAACTCCAAACTCAGTTCTAGGATGTATTTGCATGGTCACATGAAGACATGGTCAGCCTATCTATTTACATTGTCATTCACCGACTGCCCATTAAAGAGGGATTCAAGCCTGTCAAACAGAAACTCAGGAAAATGAAACCTAAGTGGAGTCTAAAAGTCAAAGAAGAAGTAGTCAAGCAATTCAAAGCAGGCATTATCATGGTGTCAACCTATCTTGAATGGTTGGCCAATATAGTTCCCGTGCCTAAGACCGATGGGAAGGTACAAGTATGTGTGGATTACCGAGATTTGAACAAAGCATGTCTCAAAGATGACTTCCCAGTACCTTTCATCCACATAGTGATAGACAACACGGCGCAGTACGGTATGTACTTATTTGTTGATTGCTTCGCCGGGTATCACCAAATCATGGTTGCCAAAGAAGATAGAGAGAAAACAGCCTTTATCACCCCCCTGAGGAACCTTCTGTTATAGGCATTTGTCTTTCGGCCTTATCAATGCCGGTGCCACGTCTCAGAGAGCCATGATGGCCCTGTTCCATGACATGATGTACAAAGAAATAAAATTTTATATGGATGATATCATCGTTAAATCCAAAAAAGAGGATGAACACATTGACCATCTCAGAAAGCTATTCAATAGGCTCCGCAAATACAACTTGAAGTTGAACCCGGCAAAGTGTGCTTTCGGTGTTAAATCAGGAAAATTGTTTGGTTTTCTTGTGAGCAATAGGGGCATTGAATTAGATCCCGCCAAAATAAAATCCATCACTGAGATGCCGATACCACAATCCTAAAAGGAGATACGAGGATTTCTTAGGAGAATCAATTTCATTAGCAGATTCATCTCTCAACTCACGGCAACTTGTGAGCCCATCTTTAAGCTCTTGAGGAAACACTCCTCCGGAAAATGAAATGAGGATTGTCAAAAGGCCTTTCTCGCCATCAAAAAATAATTGGTTGAAGCTCCTGCTTTGGTGCCTCCAAGAGACGAAAGTCTTTTATTCATATACATATCAGTCAATCCTAATGCCATGGGATGTATGCTGGGACAGAAAGATGATAAAGGCAATGAGAGAGATATCTATTACCTTAGTTAAAGATTCAGTATCTATGAGCAGAAGTATACGTTGATTGAAAAGACTTGTTGTGCTTTAGCGTGGGCCGCCATGAGGTTACAACATTACCTTCATGGGCACATAACCTATCTCATCTCCCGCATGGATCCTCTGAAGTACATATTTAGCAAGCCCATGTTAAGTTATCGGTTATCCAGATGGAAATTGATCCTTCAATAATTTGATATCATCTACGTAACTCAAATGTCCATCAAGGGTCAAGGGATTGCGAATCAATTGGCCGAGGCTCCATCAGGGAATTTCGAACCCTTGGAAAGTTACTTCCCAGATGATGGGAAAATGACAATTCAAAAGAGCCAGCAAGAAGATGCAGGTCAGTTCTAGAAATTGTACTTCGATGGCGCTGTAAGTATGGAAGGTGCAGGAGCAGGGGCAGTTCTTATATCCATCACGGGAGAACAATATCCCATGGCTATCAAACTACAGTTTGTCAACACCAACAACACAGTCGAGTATGAAGGCTGTATAATGGGATTAAAACTGGCCCAATCCATGGGTATTCAACGGTTAGCAGTATTTGGGGATTCTGAGCTGGTTATCAAGCAAACCACCGGGGCATATCACAGCAAAGAATTGAATCTACTGCCTTATCATCGGCAAGTCATCAAGATGGTTATGGAGTTAGAAGAAATAACCTTCATCCATATTCCTCGAAATAGAAATAATTTTGCAGATGCATTAGCAACACTGGATTCCTTGATCCACATGTCCGATAGGAGAGGAATACCTGATATCAAACTTGCAAGCCAGAAGGCACCAGCCTATGGAAATTACATTGGAGAAATATCGGATGAAATCCTTCCCAGCAAACAGCCTTGGTACCAAGATATCAAAGAATATTTATGGGATGGATATATGCCCGCTGGGGCAAGTCAAGCTGAAAGAAAGCGGATCCACAAAATGGCTATGAAATTCTATCTAAGCGGAGATGCACTCTACAAGAAAGATGATGAAATAGGTCACTTGAGACGCCTAGATAAAAATCAAGCTCAAAGACTTATGGATGAAGTCCATGGTGGAGTATGTGGTCCACACATGAGCGGTCCTTTACTTGCCAAGAAGATATTAAGAACGGGACATTGCTGGATTTCTCTCAAAGCCGACTGTGATAATCACATCAGGAGATGTTATTGTAACGACCCCAAAATTCATACAATATAACTCTCGACATCAGTCATTAACAACACATACTCATACTCGAAACATCTTAAAATAACACATACTCGTACTCGAAACATCTTAAAATAAGAATTTTATTTATTAAATTCTCATTTATTAATTCTTGAAAATCCGGGTTGTCACATCCTTCCCTCCTTATAAGGATTCCGTCCTCGAAATCAACGAAATCTCCCTTACTCGATTTTTACTAAATCTCTTTCATAATTTTATCGTTGAACAACTTCAACACATTACCTTAACAAAAGTTTTATATATATATATCCTACTCCATTCATTTCTTCAACAAATTATAGGTTTTATTTTATAACCTTCAATTAACTCAATTATGTTTCAAATATTATATATTCTTTAACCCGTTCATTACCTTTCTAAGGATCATTACCATATACTCTACTCGTCGAATTCATATACTTCATAATTCACTATCTTGTAAGTATTCAGGTTATCACATTCACTCATTCTTCTAAGAATTTCGTCCTCGAAATTTTTATTTATTAATCTTAATTCAATCTATCATAATGGATTTTACGTTAATCTTTATTCACTGAATTGTATAACCAAATTCTTTATCTAAAAAGATCTTTCATCATAACAAGTTGCGTTCTACAACTACTTCTTTTTAAGGTCTATCCTTCTTGCCACATTCATCTTCAGAATAATAAGAATCTTCCACAATTGCTCAATAATTGGGAAGCGATATAAATAACTCAGGAATTTAAAAGATTCCAAATCATGCTGAGGGGTCATAAGACCTTGAACTCTTCTCCAGGTTTAATAGTGTATCACCACTGTAGACCATCTTTAACAGAATTTTTGGCAATCACAGAGACTAAAAACACTCTCTGCAAGTACTCTAGGTGATCAGCTTATCGTACCCCTACGTCGTGCACAACGTATTATATCTTAATATCGTAACGACTATATGCGTTACTTTCGAAACCATTGTCTCTGATAACATGTCCCCTTTTATAGGGTTGTTCACTTCTGCTTTCAACATCTAAATCCGCCCCAAAATAATTTGGTTTGGCATACTTTGTCAAGAACACTCGAATTTCATAAATATCTTTCAATATTTGTCTAGCTGAATCAAGTAGCATAGACTCTTATCAATAATTCGGACATCAATAGAAATATATATACATATATATATTTATGTTTTTAACCAACTCCATAAATATTTATATATATATTTTTTAATATAGTTTAAGAAAACTAAAAATAAATAATTTTTTTATAATATCACGATACCGTACCGTCGTAATGGTACGTTGAGGATTTTCTCATTATATGACGTCGTCATACTACATACCATAGTGGACTGACGATCCTACGATCACATCCAATACTAGGTTTAACTGCATTGATGACTTCCTCGATTATTATTTCTACACCATATTAAATGATGCATAAAATATATAAAATACATTTTGAAAATTTTAAATCTTTTTTGTCTAGCTGAAGCAATTAGCATAGATATATGAATAATAGCACTTTTTAAAAAATCCATTGGTTCAATCATTTGATCAAATATTTTTCAAAAGACTCAGAAGTGTAAACATCAGCATGAAGTCAATAAATTTTGAAAATCTAGCATAGCTAGAAGATTTAGAATATCCAATTTTCCTCCATCAATATAAATCTTTACTCCACCGTTTCATTACTTAATCATTCTATCAATCTTCAACACCATCAATGTTTTCTATACCATAACCTTTCTATACCCAGTATAGTTCATCAAACTTACCACACTTTGGAAGTTCAGGAACTTGCCACAATAATATGAGTTTAAGAACTTGTCCTAGCAATACGTAGTCCAAGAACTGATCAGGAACTGTCCCTACGCTTAGGGGTTCAAGAACATACATACGATTATGAGTCACGAACTTACCACAATCATAAGTTTTAAGAACCGCACCTAACCTTAATATCATCTAATCTAATCTTAATTGTCTCTAACTATCAAATATAAACATGGTACAAGAATCACCTTCTCACCATATATATATCGATAGCGCGAAACCAACCTTCCAATGATTATCCATGCGATAAACCAAGTGTAAGCACAAAACCCCTGTCCATACAAAGGTTTGTATAACTCAGCCACCACATGAGTCCTCAGTTGAAATCCCAACTCTATCTTGCTCATAACTTTCTCTTTCGTCGATACAAATTTTCTGTATCTCATTATTTATAACTCCTCTTGAGTTTATCTTGTACTATATCATAGTACATTCTCTTTATAGCATCAAACTATAACTATTACATACCATTTGTCTTTTACAACTTTAAAAGATCACGCTGTGATCTTATTCTATAATCATCTCCCTTATGATTCTTTTCTTATCTCATTATCATTTTGTTTTACAATCTTCTTATCTTTACCTTTCATCATGTCATATTATGATTTCATTTATGCTTTTAATCTTATAGACTTTGTCTGTTCATCATTATTTGTCATCTTGATTATTGGAGTTAGGTAACTCCTGATTCTTATCTTTATATCTCTTAAAGATTCTTCTTTGAATCTTTTTGTTTATTTATCAATTCTTCTTTTAAGAATTTCTAATTTCATTCATATTACTCAATATTTTATTCGAGTTTACTCCTCGTCATTCTCATCTTCTTCTTATAATATTTCTAAAATTTAACTCATCCTATACATCTACGTATGTGCAAAGAATCACCTTTTTATCATACGTATCCATAACCCCATGCTCGGTACACATCGAGTCTCTAACAGTGTTCAATATAGTAAGCTGAGTGGTTTCCCACAAACAACCAACAAACTAGTTTCCCGTCTCGTCTACACTGTCTTACACAGTGAGTTAGATCGGTTGCTAGTTCGTATTAACCGTCGCTCTCTGATGGAATCAATTAGCCCAGCTACTATACATCAACCATTAAAGAGTACGATTATACCACTACTTCAACTTAACTTCTTATAACCTAAGGTCATAGCCTAAGGTACTCTTACCTAAGATGTACAACCTATCAGCTTTGATACCAACTGTAACGACCCCAAATTCATACAATACAACTCTCGACATCAGTCGTTAACAACACATCGAACTTCTAACTTTACATCATTAATCGGTATTAAACTTAATAAAATACGGAATAATTAAAACTTTTATATTTTTCTTTCTATATTTCTCTAAATCACAACCTTTATCATTACATATCTTTGATTCAAATTTATTACATGAATCGCTTCATCAAAGGTATAAACAAAATATTACATTACAAATAAATATCCATTATACATCAGACAACTCAACTTACAACTCAACAATTATAATACATTTAAACCATCAAATATATTTCTTAGCGAAAAGAAAATAATCTTCTTGGATTGATATTGATCTTTAGCATTCAGTTAGCACGTATCATTACCTTGAATCCTTGACCTGCAAAATGATTATTTTGCAAGAATGAGCTTGACAGCTCAACAAATCTAACAGTTTTCATTCATCACATAGCACACAATAACATTCTCAGTTCATACATAATAATCGTTTAACTAAACATATCATACATGCTGTATTTCACATCTCAATTAAAGATTGAGTTCTATAACCCAATCAGTTTAGTCATAAATTGACTTCCATAGCATAAAGAATCATTTATAATTGCACATACATTCAACAGTCTAAATTATAACAATCAGTTACCAAATTCATAAAACAAATAGAAACTGAAAGACTTACCTGGTTTGTAGATTACCAATTAGAGAAAATAGCTTACAGTTATCTGCACTTCATGAATCCTACACAATTATATAATCATGCACATCATTTATTAGTCACATAGCAACGCTTAGTAATCGTTTAAGTAACTCTACTTTACGATCTACTATCAGCTTCTTTAGGTTTAACACATAAAATGTTCAATTTATGTGGTTAAGTCCTGTTAGGGTTCCTCATTGTCCATTCAATTTAATCACATTAAACTTTCTTTTACTTCTCATCACGTTCCATTCTAATACACTTAACATTTATTTAAGTCTTAAACCTCGTCTTTACATCACATTAGATGTATAATGTTTGTTAACATTAATTAAGTTAACCTTCGTTTCAAATTTCTTTATACTTCTTTTTTAATCAACACTTAACTTTTAGTTAAGTCGATATAGTTGTCATTACATCATTGATTAATGTTAAATATCGTTATATTTCATAATATTCATGTTTTATAACTTAGAACAACATCTTTTATCGTCGACAGCACTATACTTGCATATGTGCATGTCCGACGTCCTCCGATTGCCTCAGAATACGCATTAGTCACAAAGATGGACATTTTGAACCCTTCTAACGACTTCAAATCGAAAAACTTAAAGAACAAAAGTTGTAGGTCTAATCGTTATCTTTCTGAATCATCCTGAATCAACTTAATCGAAGTTCGTATGAAGAAGTTATGCTTGTTTTACTACAGGAGGTCAAAACAGTTTTGCATTACACTACTTAAACCATTCCGAACAGCATGTACCCCCATTGGGGCGGGGCTTTCTAGGCCAAAAACCCCACTAGAGCGGGGGGCCCTGCTAGTGGATTCCCCGGCTCGCGAACTGTGCAGAGAAATAAGCCAATTTGGCTTATTTCTTCGCACCAAAGTTCGATTTTAACTAACATTATGCATATGAAATTTTATGAAAACAAAATCTTAAACTTCTAACATGTTTTTAACATCCAATAACACCACAACACATAATCAAAATACTTAATTTAATGATTTTGAAGAAAATACCATTTTTAAGCGTTCTTGAAGAAAATTAACACTATGACTTCGTTTCTAACCCAAATCATATGATTCAAAGCATGTTAATTTTGTTCCTTGATATATTATCATAATTATTAATCAATTTATATAATATATCACAATCAAACACGAATTTAGATTTTAAAAGAGCTATTTATCAAAACTAATTTACTGTAACTTTTGATGAACATGATTTCTTCATGTTCATCATGTTTTCATGGATTAAATCATTATACTAATCACATATAAGCATGTTATAACATATATTGCATATAAATTTCATGTTTTCATTAATTTCATACTAAATTCATATATACATAAAATTAAAAATTGAAGAACATATAAACAAAATTCTAAAAACTACAAGATAGGATTACACCCTTAAGCTTAGTGAGGAAGAAGATGATGATGATGGTTGTTGGTATAGCAAGGATTCTCTCAAACCATTTTCCTTTTTCTCTTCTTCTTCTCTCTTCTTTTCCCTCTAACCTTCTCTGTACTTCTCTTTCTAACGCTGATAAAATTCTAACTTTGTTTTTTTCTTCTAAACTAGCGTATATACATATAATATAACTGTTATAATATTTAATACATATAATTATATATAATAACTAACAATTAATATATCAGTTATAATATTTTAAATTTTAAAAGTCATAAGGCTTGTTTGGCAAACAACTTATTTAAAAAAATAGATTTTTAGTAGTTAAGGCCCCGTTTGACAAAAACAGAATTTAAACAGGTGCAAGGGCCTTGTTTGGCAAAACTCTTTAAAACCCTTTTTAATTCTTTTAACACATAACTTTCAATGTTACACTTTATTTAATTAAATCTCAACATTCTAATTTAATTAAATTAAAGTTAACATCCTTTAATTAACTAAAATTGCCACATAGCTCAAATTGCTACACAATTATAATTACTCATTAATCATAATTTTATGTAACAATTAGTAAATCTCTACTAATAAATACCACAAAATTACTTAAACATCAATTTAATATTAAACATCAATTTAATTAATGTATTGCACTTAAATAAATTACTCCAACACATGAATATAATTCTCTTCATACCAAATCTTACATTTCAGAATATAACACATATACACATACTCGTACTCAAAACATCTTAAAATAAGAATTTTATTTATTAAATTCTCATTTATTAATTCTTAAAAATTCGAGTTGTCACAGTTATCAATGCCAAGTTCATGGAAATGTCATCCACGCTCCTCCAAACGAACTACACTATATGAGTTCGCCATGGCCCTTTGCTATGTGGGGAATGGATGTGATCGGGCCAATAGAACCCAAAGCCAATAATGGTCATGGATTTATCTTCACACTGATCGATTACTTCACCAAGTGGATAAAAGCTGCCTCTTTTCCCAAAGTCACAAATGAGAATTGTCAATTTCATCAAAAACAATGTGATCTGTCAATACGGACAACCGGAAGTGATCGTATCAAACAATGCAAAAAAATTGAACAATCAGATGATGAAGGAATTATGCAGGAAATTCCACATCAAGCATCTCAACTCTGTCATCTACAGACCTAAGGTGAATGGGGCGATTGAAGCGGCCAATAAAAATATCAAAAAGATTATACAAAAGATGTCCTCTAATCACAAAAGATGGTCAGAATTATTGCCATTGACTCTGTTAGCATACAGAACATCAATGCGTACTTCTATTGGGACTACCCTCTATTCGTTGGTCTATGGTATGGAAGCAGTTCTTCCCATAGAAGTAGAAATGGAGTCATTAAGAGTATTAATGGACACTCAGATGGAAGAAGATCAGTGGTTACAAGAGCGGTATAGCCAGCTATCCATGATCGATGAGAAAAGGGCTGCAGCTGTTTTCCATTGTCAGTTATACCAGCAAAGGATGGTTCGGTCCTACAATAAGAAGGTCCGGATTCGGCAATTTAAAGAAAATAACTTGGTATTGAAAAAGGTCCTCTCCAATCAAGAAGTAGCCAGAGGAAAATTAGCCCAAAATTGGGAAGGCCCTTTCATTGTCAAATAAGTGTTGTCAGGGGGAGCCCTCAGACTGCCAGGGGGAGCCCTCAGACTGCAAGAAATGGACGGGGAAGAATTTCCCCAGCTAATCAACTCAGACACCGTGAAAAGTTACTATGTATAAAATGCCTGTAAACCACCATCCCGTTCTTGGAAATCAATCAAATCAAATCAATTCAGGCTTTCACTACAAAGCTTGAACTACGAAAGACCTGATCTCTCATCTATGGGAGTAGGTAGGCAGCCATCTATGGTGCAGTCAAAACAAATAAAGAAATCAAAAACCCCTCAAACCAAGATCAAACTCAAATAAACACTTTTCAACTATTCAGGCCAAGCCTAAACTACGCAAGACCCGATCTCTCATCTATGGGAGTACGTAGGCAGCCATCTATGGTGCGGTCAAAATAAACAAAAAAATCAAAAACCCCTCAAATTAAGATCAAACTCAAATAAACACCTTTTCAACTGTTCAGGCCAAGCCTGAACTACGAAAAACCTGATCTCTCATCTATGGGAGTACGTAGGCAGCCATCTATGGGGCAGTCAAAACAAACAAAAAAATCAAAAACCCCTCAAACCAAGATCAAACTCAAATAAACACTTTTTCAACCGTTCAGGCCAAGCCTGAACTACGAAAGACCTGATCTCTCATCTATGGGAGTACGTAGGCAGCCATCTATGGTGCAGTCGAATACTCAAAAGAGAACCAAACACTTTGCCTAAACCTTATCGATACCAAAAGACCAGTCCCAAGACACCAAAAAGGGAAAAATGGAAGCTGGTACATTAGACAAACCTGAAGATCAACGACCCCTTCTGAGAGATCTTATGACATCTCAAGGTCAATTTATCAAGGAAAAGTTCGGGACACATCAAGATAGCAAGTCAGGGAGAAATATACCAACTATCAAGCAAAGTCAAAACATATCCAAAAGGGAAGTGTGATAAAATATATTTCCTTGCTATATGCACTGTTTAATATATACAAATGCCCTGTACATGTCAAAAGTGGCTAACCTAGTAAAATACAGGAAATAAAGCTACTCTGTAAACCCTCTAGCCAAGCGGGACAGCAAATCAAGCATAGCATCCCTCTCTAAGGATGGAGGGGAATCTCTGATCTCCTACCCAGCAGTCTCAAAGCGAGTCATAAGCTCCACTGCTGTATGTAATGTGCTATCACGATCAGCTATGAACGCACTTGTCGATGCAACGACATCCTCTGTATAGGATCTAGGAGTGGCATGCTCAGCCACAGCCGCATCTCAGCCACCTGGAACTCATCTCTGGCTAAGAAAGTAGCATCCCTAGCCGCATGGGCCTCGTCCCTCGCCAATAAATAGTATCTCTACTAGATGATACCCTCAACAATAGTGCCCTAGCCTGGTCTCGCTCGAAAGTTAAAAGTTGTACTCACTGCTTCAGTACCTCTCTAAGTAATAAAGGGACAGAAGCAGAAACAGAGCTAGGAGTAGACATGTCTATAGCTGTCGTCAAAGCCTCAAAAAGGTCATCCTCTAAAAGGGAGGGTGGATCCTCCATGGGCTCCTCATCATCTGAAGCAAAAGGTAGCTCTGGAAGGACAACATGGGCTGCTTCTATATCTGCCTCCAACCAAGCAGTGTACTCCGCTGAACGGCCAAAATGACTCTCACTAAACTTAGATGACTCCCTGATAGTTCATACATCATAGACCAGCTCCAAATCATCAACAGACATGGAAGAAGGTGATAACCGGTAGTCCAAAGCTCCCTCAAAAGAATAGAAATCCTGAAACTGCTCAAATTATTCCTAGATAGCCAGTGGGTGATAAGTAGTCACAGCTCTCAAACCCGCCAATGGAAGGAAATCCATACCGGTAGCATGGGTGATGAAACTCAAGGGAGAGCAGAATCCTGAGTAAAGTAAAATGGAGAAAGGATCCTCAATAGCATCCAAAAAAGTCAGCCATGTAGCTGCATCTATGGACTCTGTAGGGCGAAAAGAGAAAGACATCACCCTGTCATGCCCAAAGCAATATCCCAGGCATCTCAAACTACCTATCGGTGAAAGATGGGTCATGAACCATATATACAGTAAAATCGCACTGCCTCGGAAATATCCATCATCATGATTATTCAGTATGTAGCTGAAATAAAGGTCTCTGCAACAATTATGGGAAGAATGGTGTAACCCTCCCGTAAAGCTCAGACTAAAGTAACTAAGGCAATGTTCAAATGGTCCAGGTAAAGTGGCATATACAAATAGGCCACAACACACATCAAGAAAGTGTTCATCCTGGCTATCCTCCACTCATCCTCTGACATCTAGAAATCCTCCTGATAACGGGAAAAGCTATCCAAAGACCCAAAGCAGTCAATCAGGAACTCCATGGATACAATGTGACTCGAGGTGACCTCAGCTAAAAACACTGGTCGTCGTAAACCTGTCATATTCATAAACTGACGGCGCATCTGATCGGTCACTGCCCAAGCACATGGAACATCTAAAAATAGCCTGGTAATACAGAAATACTCCTCTAAGGTAGAAGTCAACTCATCGAAAATAAAACAAAAAACCTTTCTAGCTGGGATCCAATGAGGTATCATGCCCTCTATAAACCCATTAGGGACTTGGAAGGTCAACAAGGACATAGACTGGCCCAACATGCCACCTGCCAAACTGCGATCTAACTCTGAAAGACTGTCAAACCAAGACTGTAAATCCATAGCAATGTGGTTGGCAGGTAGGGGATCAATACGTGATACCGATGAAGAAGACATCTGTAGAATCGTATCATATGACCGTACAAGGGTCAATTTTAACTCATAAAATGCAAATACCTGATATAATGCATGCATCATGATAAATTAAAATATAATAGGTGCATGAAATAAAAGCATTATAGAATATAAAACTGTATACATTATAAATACATAATCTCTGTTCTAAAAATAAAAATAAAAAGTACAAGGAAGTTGGGCAACAGCCCTATGTCTAACAAAAGTCTATCGAAAGAAGTCATGGAAATCTATATCCCCTAGGCGATCAAAACGATCTAACTCCTCCTGAGTTACTGTATCTATGCTAAATGGGATATCTGGGCGGTACAAGGGAGGATTTGCTCTAGTAAAATCAGCAATGTATGGGCCTCTGGATGTACCAGCACCTGAGTCAGAGGAATCAAAAGTATCCACCTTTGAAGGATCTCTGCCTAGATGGCGAATGAAAAGATGAGCCATGTCCAGCCGAAAAGTCAAATCTGCTACGTGGTCTAGATGGGTAGGCTCTCGAAAGCAGGCGATCCAATCTGTCATCATAACTGATCCAGGTACTAGGTCCGCCATAAACTGAGTGACCCGGGTCTGAGCCCCTATGGTGTGAGGAATCCACCACGAGCGGAATGCATCAGATGTGCAAAATCCATCTGATAAGGTGAAGCCATCTAAACGCATCAGGGGAATGTCTATAACAGGCAGGGATATAGGCCAATGCCGCTGAGCGGGAGGAAAATGGGGAATATGAATCTGCCCTGTGATACACCTGATTGCTCGCTCTCCCAAATAGAGCTCCTATCCTCCCTCGGTCAAGAGGGGAATCTGACGAGTGGACAAAGCATACTCCAACCTGTCGGGAAACCATCTTCAAAGCCTACTGACAGATGATCTGGGGTGTAAGGAACCCAAGTAATAGCCTCTGCAGTTAAAATCTCCAGCTGTAGACGACTATGTGTAAAACCCTCTGCTACGGGGACCTCCGTCAAAGTAGAATGATGCCAACGCCGTCCCCACGGATATGCCTCCAAGCCCAAAGTAGTAACTGTACGAATGCAATGAAGCCTCTCATAAGCCCAGAACTAAAACAGTCAGACATCAAAAATATCAAATCTATCTATCAAAAATACCCGAAGGTGAGAAATGGAAAATGAATTGCCAATACTTACCAATAAAAAAGGGTAGAAGCCCAACTAATTCTCTATAACGCCTTCAGAACGGAGGCGCATCCCTCGAAGGAAATATGCAAATATGAAAGACCCCCAATCAAAATCTCGGATGCGATCTACATCGCGGAGAGCACCAATCAGAGCAAAAGAAACAATCGAGGAGTTATCTATAGTAAAACAACCCCTCATGATCGTCAGAAATAGAAAACGAAGAATGCGATCTCTCACATCCGGATCCTCAGGTGCAAGCTTTGATAAAGCTCCACTGGAAACGTTAATGCTCAATGAATCGGTATGGATGGCTCGACCCTTAAGGGTCATAGCAGGGATCCCCAACAAAGATCTAACAGTTGCAAGGGAAATGTCTGTAGACAATTGCACCCTCTCACCCGTAAACTCCAAGCCGATAATGAACTGCCAATCCATCGGAGTCATCATCACCTCACAATCTAGCAAGTGAAGGGACTGAGTCTGATGGAACCATCGCTTGGATAAGGCTCTCATATAACCCCATGGACAGCGTCAAAAATTTACAATAGCCTGGTACTCGGGATGTAAGTTTCGATAAATGAAATGGACAGTAAACTAGTTCCCCCTAGGCTAGGTAAAGTCGGGAACCTGCATCAAGTTCAAAATAAAAGAATAAACTTTTGTCCCGAAAGTGGAAAAAGAAGAAATTGAAAGTTTCCATTACCTCATTGGCATGGAGATGGACTAATGGATGACGCCTCAAATCACCCAAAAGATCGGAGATAGGCACCCGTATACTAGGAAGGTCCTGACGTGGGGTAAAAGAAGGAATTGTATCTACAATAGGGTCCTCCTCCTTATCAACAGCATCCTCCCTCTCAATCCTAATGGGACGGATCACCGACTCGCCTGTCGGGTCGGTCGAGGCAAAGGAACAGTCGAAGCATCTCTCCTGACACCAGAAGAAATGGTATGTGGAATAAAGCTGCTGAGGACATTAGAATCTTATAAAGCTAAAAAATACAGCATGCATAGCTTAATTATGTCAAATCATGCTATTTTAACATACATCCCCAGTACAGTTAAACATGCATGCACTTTAGAATGTTCAGACTCGTGAAATTTTTTTGCCAGAGTCACCTCTGTAAAATGGACTATCCGCATGCACATAGGCATGACTAGGTGGCCATTTAGTAGCTCACCAATCCAAATTATGAGAATTTTATATATATATATAAGAAAAACATCAAAATTAAATTCATCATGGCAGCTAAATTACCATGTGTATGTTTATTTGAAAATTCAGGCTCATTTGTCCTTAAATAGGATGAATAAACCAGCCAAAAAAGGGCGCGAATTGACTATCCCAGAAATGAAAATTTTTTATACCAAAATGTTTAACATGTTAAAATATACGTATTTATCAAATATGTTCATTTTTATTAAGCCATCTATGCATGTATATTTGATACATTGCGTTTAAAACCATACTGTGTGAAATCTAACATTCTAACGGTCAAAACTTTAAAAGAATGGATGTAAACGTTACCTGAAATGTGCAGAACGTGTGTATAGGTAACGGATTTCAAAAAAAAATAGTCCAAAATGAGTAGATCTAAGCTGGAAGGGCCGGACTTCTTTTGGAAGTTTAAACTAAAAATGACTTGTGAAAGGCCCCGGGGGGGGATAAAACCACATGCGGCCTTCTGCGGGTATACCTGCAGAATCCATAGGTCTACCCTACGAAAGTCTAGGGTGGGTCCCACCCCCTCTGGTTTAGTCCAATTCAAGGTCTGGAAGATCTCCCGGAAGCTGAAAAGTCAAATCAGGAAAAAAAGTTCTACGCGATTGAGCGGAAAGGGCCTGAAACTCTGAAACAGGGCGTCAAACGTCGAAGCCTGAAAATTTCTGTAAACCATTGGTAATAGCTCCAGCGTAGCATCGGGGGATGATCTGGTGATTCAAACCATTGGTAACAGCTCCAGCGTAGCATCGGGGATGGGTACGGTGATGAAAACTATTAAAAACTACTTCGACAAAAGATCAAGTACCTGACAGTATGAAGCGTCGGCAACAACCCCAGCATAACATCGGTAATAGTCCGGTGGTGTAAGCCATTGAGAGTCAATTCAGCGAAGATTAGAATATATGAGGTTACAAAGCGTTGGATACAACCCCTACGCAGCATCGGGAAAGGACCGATATTGTAAACTGTTGAAAGCTATCTCCGCCAAGATCAGCGGGTCTGACATTACAATCCACTGGCATCAACCCAGCATGGCATCCAGAAAACATTGCCAGGACAGCCATGGAAAACTATCTCCATCGGGAAGGACCAATGATGGAATCTGTTATACACAAGATCTCCAGCTAAATCAAATCAGTTAATCCGATCGTTGTAAACTACCGTTCGATTAGGCATCGAGGAGGTTCGATGATGGTTAACTCAGCAAACTACCGTTCGAGTAGGTATTAAATCAAATCAGTTAATTTGACCGTTGTAAACTACCGTTCGAGCAGTCATCGAGGAGGTTCGGTGATGGTCAGCCCTGCAAACTACCGTTCGAGTAGGTATCAAATAAAATTAGTTTAGCAGACCGTTGTAAACTACCGTTCGAGTAGGAATCGTGGAGGTTCGGTGATGGTCAACTCTGCAAACTACCGTTTGAGTAGGTATCAAGTCAAATCAAGTTCAATTGACCGTTTTAAACTACCATTCGAGTATGCATCGAGAAGGTTCAGTGATGATCAACCCTGTAACCTACCGTTCGGGTAGGTATCGAATCAAATTAGTTCAGTAATGATCGACCATTTTAAACTACCGTTTAAGTAAGTATCGAGGAAGTTCAATGATAGTCAACCTTTTCAACTACCGTTTGAGTAGGCATTGAGAAGATATTATCATTGCAAGATCTATCCCCGACAACAACATCGGTATCAACTGGATAGAAATCCAAATCGTTGGTGACAGCCCCAGCGTAGCATCAGGAAGGATCCAATAATGTAAATCGAGGGAAACTATCATCAGGATAGGCATCGAGAATCCCCAATAAGGTCACTCGTAAGAAGAGGAATATCCCAGCAGAGGTAAAGTTAAAAAACATATCTGAAGACAAAGAACATTGGTGACAACCCTGACATTAAATTCAGAAAGGTTCAATGGTATCAACCATAAAAATATTCCCCACATAGATCTTGAAAAACATCTCTATAATAATTCGTCTAATCAGTCTCAGTAGCACTGATGGATATTTTAAACCGTTGGCTTCAACCCGACGTAGACATCGAGAAGGTTTGGTGATGAAAGCTCTGTAAGCTACTGTTCGAGTAGGCATCGATAAAGTTCGGTGATGAAAGCCTAGGTAAGCTACTATTCGAGTAGACATCCAGACAGTTCAGCAAAGACCATCATTGACAACTCCATCCCTAGCAAAAAAGGTGGGACCCGTCAGTGGTAGAATGTCTTTGGAAATAACTCTAAACAAAAACATTCAGTAGCACTGATGGATATTTTAAACCGTTGGCTTCAACCCGACGTAGACATCGAGAAGGTTTGGTGATGAAAGCTCTGTAAGCTACTGTTCGAATAGGCATCGAGAAAGTTCAGTGATGAAAGCCTAGGTAAGCTACTATTCGAGTAGACATCCAGACAGTTCAGCAAAGACCATCATTGACAACTCCATCCCCAGCAAAAATGGTGGGACCCGTCAGTGGTAGAATGTCTTTGGAAATAACTCTAAACAAAAACATTCAGTAGCACTGATGGATATTTTAAACCGTTGGCTTCAACCCGACGTAGACATCGAGAAGGTTTGGTGATGAAAGCTCTGTAAGCTACTGTTCGAGTAGGCATCGACAAAGTTCGGTGATGAAAGCCTAGGTAAGCTACTATTCGAGTAGACATCCAGACAGTTCAGCAAAGACCATCATTGACAACTCCATCCCCAGCAAAAATGGCGGGACCCGTCAGTGGTAGAATGTCTTTGGAAATAACTTTAAACAAAAACATTCAGCATCCATAACATCATATCATATTGCATTGTATGGCATCATTTAATCTTGTCATATTTCAAGTGTCTAGTAATCTTTATCATGTTCATTCCATTACATTACATAAACATGATAAAGTGGGGCATTTGTAGACACTCAAAATTTTGTATTTCCTGTTACTAACCATGCAAGAGGGCAAATGTGTCCTTTCACTCTCCAGAGATAGCGTTGGAGGATTAAACCATCAAACCAGACCCCTGGCAATAGCACCAGCAAATCATCAAACTAGACCCTCGGCGACAGCACCAGGAAATCATCAAACCAGACCCCCGGCGACAACACCGGGAAATCTTCAAACCAGACCCCCAGCGACAGCACCGAAAAATCATCAAACTAGACCCCCGGCGACAACACTTGAAAATCATCAAACCAGACCTAGGCGACAGCACCGGGAAAGCAAATCAATCCTTGACAACCCCGAAGCATCAAATAAATCCCCAGAGACAACCCTGAAGAAAGACAAAATCAGCAGGGATCAAACCTCAGAAACAACACCGAGAACCAGCCGAAAGCCCCGTCAACCTTGGAGACAACCCCTGGTAGGGTAAAACGGTTATTTTGATAAGTCAACGTCAATAACTTCAATACAGCTACAAAAAGGGTTACAAAGAGCCATTACAGCATGTGAAGACTCGAAGACGCCATTTCGATCATGGACCCATCTTCTCGGATTCAGAAAAGGGCAAGCCCAATGTCATTGCGTAGCTCTCGGAGAGAGATTTTGGGAATGGTATGGCACATCTCCATCAGATTCCCGGATTGCAAGTTATGAGCGTTTTTGAGGACTACATGTCGATCGAGATTGCATGTACTTCGAGACGGCGAGACCCACTAGGGACTTCCACAGGTATGCCTGTGGAATCCACAGGTCTACCTGTGGAAGTCGTGGCTTTATAAACAAGCCTGCTACCAGCTTGTGGAAAATTAAGAAAGAAAAAAAAAAATAGAAATAGAGAAAAAGAGAAAAAGAGAGAAAAAAGAGGAATTTTATGCTAGAAATTGCTCTGATCTTGATTTCAAACTTGTAAACTCCACTTGTAAGTTTTCATATACGCATCTATTGCAACATATCAAGTTTTACCCGGTGGAAATTAGTTCTAAAGACGTTTAAAGCCGTTCGATAGCCCTTCTCGTGCAAGGCTGTAAGGGCTCTTCTTCTTTCATTTTTTCTTGCTTATATGCATATCTATAAGTAATATATATGTATATTAGCTAGTTTTACCATTTAAATATCATTTTTAGCTTTTTCTCGCATTAATATATTATATATATATATATATATGTATATATATATATATATCGATTTATATATAGTAGTTAAGCCTGGATCGTGGCTTTTTACTGCTTTATTATATATATATATAAGTGTATATATATATATATATATATATATATATATATATTATTTATTTATACCGTTTAGTTTGCCTAAATTACAAATCCATGGCATTTATTGCATTAATATACATACATATATTTTTATACTGTTCAATTTGCCTGGATTTCAAATCCGTGGCTTTTCTTGCTTTATAATATATATAATATATATATATATATATAATTAATCTTTATATAATTGTTTATATATACATAAGTTTTGTCGATTTATTATATATATATAGTTAATTATTGTGATTAAATATTAATTGTAAACAATCATATGATGTAAATCTGCAATATTTAACGTGTGTTGACTAGATTTATATAAATATAACCATTTCTAGCTTTTAACCGGTTCAAAAGTTGCCAAACTAGAACCATTAAGCTAGAATGGCTAAGATTTATTTAAATCTAGTTTTCTTTCTAGTTTGTAAATATTTGGTAATTACGGGACCCTAGATCCGTATCTAGAGGAAACGTAAAACCACGGCTATACGCGTATGAAGATTTGACTGATAAATCTTTCGTTTAGCGATGCCTAGTATAGTTTTACTGTTTATTGCGATATATTCACTATGCAGGCTGTATATTTGATATTCTGTGAGCCTAGGAGTTGCATGATCTACGATTCAATTCATGGATCTAGATTCGATTCCAATGATGGACCTGGTTAATTTGTACCACCAGCTTGCAAATGTTGTAATTGTAAAAATAGGACCTTAAAATGGTTATCTGGATTAAGGTCCCCGTAATAATGAAAATCATACGTGTGGTGTTCGGGTTACTTCGATGGCTTTTATGCCCATAAAAGGCCCCACACACACACACACGCATATATATATATATATATATATATATATATATTCATTTATTTATTTTCAAAGATGCTTCGCATCTCAAATAAAATCAAGCCGAATATGGAATAAAATGGAAGTATCAAAAGGCTTCAATTCCTATGCGAGCGAAAGGGTTTGAAAACCACTTTTCAAAACATCACTTTCATATCTTGTCTAAAAAAGAACTTTTTAATAAATCAAACCCTTCGTATATAGGTCTAACGAAGCACATCACTACTTTCAAATAACGCACTTAGGCCCAATTACTGCAAACACACACACACATACATACACACAAATTAGGGAAGGAAAAGCGCGATAACCATGTTTCACGGAAGTCGGGGGATGCCTAACACCTTCCCCCCGCGTAATCAAGCCCCAAAACTCTATGAAATCTCGATTTCCAAGACCAATTAAACATAGTCCAATATTTGGGCGGCCATATTACAAAACCTTTCAAAACTTGGTTGAGTTGGTATAACCATTTCACTCATATCAACTGGAGACTCTGTCTAATTCGAACCAATAAAATCAAACTTTTCAAATCGTCGACATTATATGTGGCCTTTTCCTGAAAATTCACTCTTCAGATCAAACAAAACCAAGCAGAAAATATAAAGGGTAGAAACATTCAAGAAGAGGGAACCCAAATTTTTCCCGACGTCGACACCTATCAAGTCAAAGTCCAATTCTATATCAAAATCATAGTCACTACTCGAATTTAACAAGTCAAGGACAAGGCTAGAAATGCTCAAATTTTGAAACCTGAGAAGAAAACTTGATTGCTTAATATATATAAAATAGTTGTCAATTACAAAAGGGTTCAGCAGTTAATATGACAAAAGGCAATAACAAGTTGAAGATATAATAAAATAGACTTAAATATAAAGGATAGTCTCCCCTCTAACAGATCACTATCTATTTTTACCCTTTTTGGAAGATCTTAGGAGTGATCGTCCAATTACTGGTGGTCAAATCTTCAGGGATGGCTGAGATGGAGGTGTCTCCATAGTCACTGTTATCTTTAAGGATGACCATGACTGGTTCTGAACTAGACCCAGGATCCTTATTTGGGATGTTAACACTTTTCCAGTTAATGAGCGGGACATCGGGATGATTGTCTATTGGATCTTGTCCAGATGAATCCTTAGGGGCGCCTTCGGTGAGGCTAAAATTGTACAAAAATCACAACTGAATCTCCTCTATAAACTTCTTACTTCTGGCCTCTCTGGCCTCCATAGCCTCATCTTTAAGAGGTCCTTCCTCATAGGATTTCTCATCGTCACTCTGATTGACTTGGGGTATCAAAAGATTTAAGATATTAGTGGGGAATTTCCTCAATGGCTCTTTGAATCCTACTTCAGTGAGGTTCGGCTAGAGGGGAATCATCATGTGGATAGGCATATGCTTGTGAGGATTATGGTGTTTGGAACCACCGAGATAGCCCATTCCAGCCCTGCCTAACTGCGTTGGTATATGTATGGGATTCTTAATCCCCTGGCCTTTTAGCCCTAGCCCTTGGCCTAGTCGATGTCCTTTGGAAAGTATCTCTTAACCAATTGCCATCACTTCGGGGGATATCCGAGGTTTCAATGCTGGCGAGCCCAAAGATTGGTATTGGGGTGTGCTTACTTCGAAGGCTTGAAAACTCTCAGGTTCAACATCTTGGTTCAGACCGATCACGGGCATAGCGCTTCCAGAGTATGAATCGAATATTCATTTCCGGCACTAACGGCGACCAAGTTGTCGTTGATGATATATTTCAATTGCTGGTGAAGATTGGACGGAATGACTCCAGCCATATGAATCCATGGTCTCCCCAGCAATAGGTTATACCCTGTAGTGATATTCAATATTTGGAAGGATATATTGAAAATAAATGGACCGATCTCCATGGGAAGTTTAATTTCCCCCACTGTATCCCTTCGTGATCCATCAAAAGCTTGGATTACCACATGGCTATCTCAAATCCGATTTGGATTGATATTCATCCTCTCTAGGGTATTCTGAAGGCATATATTCAAGGATGAGCCCCCATCAATAAGTACACCTTCTATCACATACCCAGATGATATAACTGCGATATGCAATGGCCTGCGATGTCTAGTTTCTTTGGCTGGTATATCATCATCGGTGAAAGATATCACTGTTGCTCTCTAGTACGTGGCTAATCAGATGCTGAAACTTCTCAGTATCGACCTTTTTGGGCAAGTAAGCCTCCTCCAACACTTGGATTAGAATTTGACGGTGGTCCTCGGAGGCTAGCACTGAGTCAAGGATGGAGGTTTAGGGGGTGCCTCCTTCAACTGCTTTACCGTTCGTGCCTCATTGTGTCCTACTTTGTTAAGGAAATCCACAATATTCTTTGATGGCACCTTTCCCATGGTTTTAGCTATTGGCTTCATTACCCCCCTGGGACGCACAATGGGTTATCCCTTGGCAGGATCGTAGTACATTCGGTCTCCAACCTTGTACCCTCTCCATAGTTCCAAGGAACCTTTTTTAGATTAAAAACAGAGACCTGCGGCCGAGGAGTCAACATCATCGACATTGGTGTAGCTATTTCCAATGGAGTTCCGTCTCCCCTATTGAACAATCCACGAAGGGTGAGAGGCAGGGTGGAAGTTTCTTCTATGCTAGTGATAACTTCCACCATTTTTTCTGAACCTTGCACCCTTCGATGATATACTATCTCTTCATCAGGGAAAATCTCAGCATCCTTTATCATCTCCATGAAAGTAGTATGCATACAAGTCAATCATGTTTGATGATAAAGCATATATTTTGTAACAATCTTATTCATTTATTAATAAAAGTGTTATTTAATTAAAGGCATTTATTTATCTATATGGTGTTATTTTTATAATATATGATAAACTCATAGTTTTAAGTAATGCTTTTAGAATCATGATGATGATCATGCTAATGAGATCTAAATTCTTAGATAGCTTAAAATTAAAAAAAGTTCACAATCGTTGAATTACTGAAAAAAGGAATTAGTGAATCCGGATATATTGGTACATACATTGCTTGCTCATTGGATGAGGATGATCGATCTCATAATCATTTGTGTGGAGACACTAAAGCAAGTATATAGGTGCTTATTAGAGAATAAGTACACTGAACGTGGCTCGCTAAGGAATACCTAATGGAGTTTTACTTGCCTATCAATAGGAATTCCTTAAGTGATAGTAGTACAACTAATCTTTAGACTTGAGATCATCATAGTATCTTGTGTATGATGAGTTATACTTTGACATGTCCCTTAAGACCCTAAGGGCATGCTTGGGTATAATAATTTATACATAGAGATAATGAATGATCAATAAAGAATCTACCGCTTCTAGTAAAAGAAGAGAATGTCCTATATGATTCGATAAATGACAACCCAGTAGTCCTTGGCTAAGGCGGAATGAAATTAGAAAGGAGTTTCTAATTTGCATTATTTGGAGTTGTGCATTTTAGAATCGAAATACATATAATTAAATAAAATAAGACTTGATAGTAATTCCATGTCTTATATTTAATTGGGACATGGTATGGCGGAAGGAATGAATTGTACGGTAACTATTTACTCAAAGGTTCTTAGATGATTAATGTTGAAATCTATATTATCTGAAAAACCGTTGATCGCTAAGGGGTTTACCCTTATTGTAGAATAAATGTTATTTATTTAAATGAATTATTAGTTTTATTTATTTATTTAAATAAGATTAGAATTGTTGTAATTGATTTATTTACAACCAGTTTAATATGGAGAACCTAAAGGGTCACACCATAAAAGGAATAATATTTATTGAAGAAGCTAATAGCATAATCGTAATAATAAGTTAAGTATATTTAATTTAATCTATGGTGATAGAATAAATTAAATAGCTTAATATTTATTATTTAATATTTTAGAAATATTAAATATAAATTAATAAGAGGAGTCTTATTTAATTCCTAAAGGAGTTTGGGAATTAATTAATAAGATACTCTCTCTCATATATATATTACTAATAAGATTAGAAGGCTAATTAATTAAAAGAGTTTAATTATTCCCAATAGGATTGGGAAGCCTAATTAATTAAAAGGATTTAATTAATTAATATGAAACCCTAATCCTAAAGAGTTTAGGAGGGTTGCCTACATCTATAAAAACGAAAGTCTTATTATAGAACAAGGTTACACAATACACACTCCAATCCAAGAGTTAAAAGAGTACAAATATTCTATAAAGATAGAATTAAGGTTTAGCCAAACACCCACCTTCTTGAGTTCTTCTTCTTCCTTGGTGGATCACCTCTAGAGGCCAAACGCTTGGGTGGCTTGCATTGATCAAAGGAAGGAATCAATCTCGTGGATTCAAGTTTAATGTGAAAGCAATTGGAGTATAACACGTACCTGAGGAAGCTCGAGCTACAAGGGTATGAATCTCATATTCTTCTCTTTCATGTATGAATTGATAACTAAGCATATAGGATGATCATGGTGATGGTTTGTATTAAAATTTTAAAATTCCCTTTTGTCGCGCTTCCGCTATATTTACGTAATTCGATTATGTATTCGCGCTATATACAAACTTAACAGTGGTATCAGAGCCTACCTATATGCTTATTATCAATCTTTGTGATTCCATATATGTATCATATGCAATTGGATCGAATTTTGGGCAAAAAGAAAAAAGTTTCAGGTTCTGCGACCTATCGCAGCTGCGCCGTTCTGCAGTGTCTGTTTTCCCCGATGAGCAGCGCAGCTACGCCGCACCCCAGTTCTTTCTGGGCGCAGCTGCGCCGGCACCTAGACAAAATCTAAAAATTTTGTTTTTCTTCAATTGAAATAAATGGTTTATTTAATTGATAAAAGTTTAAAATAAAGGAGTTTATTTTATCTGAAATATAATTTCAGATTGCTATAAATTAAAGGGGTTTAATTTGGATTTGGTTTTTGATTAAAATAAAAGAGTTATTTTGTTTCAAAGCTAAATATTAGCAAAAAAATCCCATTAAATGATATCGATGCATATATGGAATGGATTTATGATTCATGAAATGAATGCTATTTATTGATACATATGTTGATATGTATGATAATAAATGGGGTTAATTATGGACTATTGACCAATGTGATTGGATTTTATTTTAGTTGGATGCATAAATGTATGGGTTTTATTAAATGGGGTCTGCGTACCTCATCTTCTCTGATTTTTCTTGATGTAATTTCTATCTCCCTCCTATGTACTTCCCCTTGATTGTTAATCAAGGTTTCTATTTATTGTAAATAGTCTATGTAATAGGATTAGTTAGAATTATTTGAAGAATTAGAGACTAAGGAGCAAGGAGTGCATGAAGACCCGATTGTAATGTAGCCCAGGATTTAAATATAATAGTTATATTTAAATTTAATTCTTCCAACCCTGGGTTTAACCTTTTGGTTCACTTGGTGGCTCTAATGAACCAAACTAGAATAAAAGTCCATAATCAATTCGGGTAGAATATAGTATTCTATATGCATACTTCTACTGTATATATATATATATATATATATATATATATATATATATATATATATTATGCAACATGCTTCGCATGTCAATTAAAATGATGTGTATTATATATATATATATATATATATATATATATTTGTGTGTGTGTGTGTGCATGTGTGTGTGTGTGCATGCACGCTAAACAAGATGAGATAAATAATAACAAACCCCTCAAAGAATTTATATTAAGTCCTAAGCGTTCAAAGATATTTGGAATATCGAACGTCGCCTTCTAGCATGATAAATTAATAGAGTATTAAATATTTAATATGAGTTTGTTGTGTCACCACAAGGCAAGTATTAAATATTTAAGATATTGATTTATCACATTTGATGCTTACAAAGAAATTGAACAATATTATTTTGTTGTGTCACCACAAGGATGGTATTTTTCTATTTGAATATATGAAAGTGCTATGTTGGACTTAACTTAGATAAAATTAATTCGGATGTGTCACCACTTGATCAAAATAATCTAAGAGGCAAGGAGTTACATGATGATGTAATTGACAAGAGTTGTCTACCTATTTATTTATATATAGTTTGTTGTGTCACCACAAGGCTATATACATTTGAAATAGGATCCTTATTCTCACTAGCAAGTCTTTAAATAGATTTTTCGAACTATATATATTATGAGGGTAATATAGTTTGAAGAAAATAGTGGGAGATATCAATTTAAAGTAAAACCTAATTTATTTTGGTAATTAATTAAATAAATATATGCTAAAATGTTATTTTGTTTCACATGTAGAATTTGAAAATGTCACACTCACTATCACTGCGTAGCATACTTGATACTAACAAACTGATCGGACCGAATTACATGGACTGGTTAAGAAATCTGAGAATTATTCTCACTGCTAAAACGATTTCTTATATCCTAAATTCGCCCATCCCTGCAAAAGTTGCAGAAACAGCCTCTTAGGAAGAAATTGCTACTTTTAAGAAGTGGCAAGATGATGCATCTGTGGCTCAATGCATCATGCTCACATCCATGAGTAACGAGCTTCAGCGTCAGCATGAAACTATGGATGCACCTACTATATTGTTGCACTTTTAAGAGTTGTATGGTGAGCAAAGTAGGACTGCAAGATATAAGATATCTAAGGAGCTCTTCCGATCTCGGATGACCGAGGGCCTACTGTTGAGACTCATGTCCTAAAGATAATCAATTTGATTGATCATCTAGGATAGCTTGGGTTCATTATGAATGGGGAGTTAAGTCAAGATTTGATCTTGCAGTCACTCCCAGAAACCTTCTCACAATTTGTTGTCAATTTTCACATGAATAAATTGGATGTCAGCTTGCCTGAATTACTTAACATGTTGAAAACTGCTGAAGGACACTTCTCATCCAAGAAGAACCAAGTCTTACCGGTGGATGATTCTTCCAAGAAAAGGAAGAGGCCCAAGGTCTTTTCTGAAAAGAAGAAATTTAAGAAGGCTAAGGGCAAGGCGAAGAATAAGGATCAAAAGAAACCTGATCCAACTAGCAAAGGAATATGTTTCCACTGCAACAAGTCGGGTCATTGGAAGAGGAACTGCGAGAAGTTTTTGGCAGAGAAGAAGTTTGGAGAAGCTTCGACTTCCATTCAAGGTTTGTTCATGATTGAAATTAATTTTTCTGAAAGTCAAAATTCTACTTGGGTATTGGATACCAGTTGTGGTTCTCACATATGTAATACTATGCAAAGACTGGTCAGAAGTAGAAAGCTAAACAAGAATGAAGTCGTCCTACGAGTGGGAAATGGAGTAAAGGTTGCTGCATTAGCTGTAGAGACTTATTGTTTAGCACTGCCTACGAGCAAGTCCATTAGATTAAATAATTGTTATTTTGTTCCCTCACTTATTAGAAACATTATTTCAATTTTCGTATTGGATATGGATGGTTTTGATATTATAATAAAGAACAATACTTGTTCTATTTATAATAAGAATGTTTTATATGGTGTTGGAAAATTGTTGAATGAACTTTACATACTTGACTTGCATGAAAATATACTTCAAATTGAACAAACTAAGAAACAAAAAAGAGATTATATTAATCACATCTATATGTGGCACTATAGACTCAGTCATATTAATGAAACAAGATTATCCAAGTTGCATAGTGATGGGCTCTTAGAGCTATCTGATTATAAATCATATCTAATTTGTGAATCTTGTCTCATGGATAAGATGACCAAATCTCTTTTTAGTGAAAAAGGAGAAAGAGTTACAAAATTGTTAGCGATGGTACACACAGACGTTTGTGGACCTATAACAACGAATGCACGAGGAGGGTATTTTTATTTTATTACTTTCACTGATGATCATTCAAGATTCGAATATGTGTATTTAATGAAATACAAATCTGAATCGTTTAAAAAGTTCAAAGAATTCAAAAGTGAAGTAGAGAAACAAACTGACAAAAGTATTAGGATTCTTTGATTCAGATCGAGGTGGTGAATACTTAAGCGGTGAGTTTCTCAATTGTCTCAAAGAAAATGGTATAATCTCACAATAGACTCCACCAGGGACGCCACAGTTGAATGGTGCATCTGAAAGGAGAAATCAAACATTGTTGGACATTGTTCATTCCATGATGAGTTTTATTGATCTTCCAGTATCATTCTAGGGTTATGCCCTAGAAACGGCTGTATATCTACTTAACAAGGTACCTACCAAATTCGTCCTAAAGACCCCATATGAGATATGGACGGGAGGAAGCCAAATCTTAATTTCGTTAAGACTTGGGGTTGTCCAGCTTATATCAAAAAGTTTGAGAATAATAAGCTACAGACTAGATCCGAAAAGTGTAGATTTGTGGGATACCCTAAAAAACTGTAGGGTATTATTTCTATCATCCTACTGATCAAAATGTGTTTGTTGTGAAACATGCTGCCTTCTTGGAAAAGGAGTTTATCCTTGAAGGGGTCAGTGGGAGTAAGATATATCTTGAAGAAATTCAAGAACCACAAATTACTACGGATCAAAGTCAGGTACCTGACCAAGTGGAAGAACCTACTGTAACACACCCTATTCGTAAATCTGGGAGAGTACCAAAGATACCTGATAGGTATGGATTTGTCATAGAGGACGACGATGAGGTGGGCATCATAGATGATGATGATCCTTTGAATTACGAACAGGCTATGAGTAGTAAAGACTCATAGAAATAGGAAGAAGCCCTGAAATTCGGGATGGACTCCATGTATGAGAACAAAGTATGGACTTTGGTTTCATCACCTGAGGGCATTAAGCCTATTTGGTGCAAATGGGTCTTTAAAAGAAAGACTGGAGCAAACGGCAAGGTAGAGATCTATAAGGCCTGACTGGTTACGAAAGGTTTCAAACAAAGACAATGTGTTGACTATGATGAAACCTTCTCGCCAGTAGCAATGCTCAAGTCCATTTGAGCTTACTATGACTACGAAATCTAGCAGATGGACGTGAAAACGGCCTTCCTCAATGGGAACCTTGATGAGGATGTGTCTATGACACAGCCAGAGGGATTTGTTTCAACGATTGGAACAAATCAAGTTTGTAAGCTGCAACGATCCATTTATGGATTGAAGCAAGCTTCTCAAAGGTGGAACATCTATTTTGATGAGACAATCAAAGAGTTTGATTTTATCAAAAATGAGGATGAACCATGTGTGTACAAGAAGGTTAGTGGGAGTATTGTATCATTCCTTGTATTATATGTTGATGATATATTACTAATAGGGAATGATATTCCTATGCTACAGTCAATCAAAATTTGGTTATCTAAACACTTCTCCATGAAGGACTTGGGAGAAACATCCTATATTTTGGGGATAAATATCTATAGAGATAGATCCAAAAGGATGATTGTCTTATCCCAAGGAACGTACATTGATATGATGCTAAAGAGGTTTAGCATTGAAGATTCCAAGAGAGGTCTTATGCCGAAGAGCTATGGAATACATCTCTCCAAGAAACAGGCCATAAAGACACCTAAGGAGAGAGATCGTATGAATAAGATTCCTTATGCGTTAGTAATAGGATCTATCATGTACGGTATGATATGTGCTATACCGGATGTCACTCATGCACTTAGTGTAACGAGCAGATATCAGTCGAATCCTGGAGAAAAGCACTGGAAGGCAGTGAAAAATATCCTAAAGTACTAAAGAAGAACTAAGGATGTATTTCTTGTCTACGGTGGGTCTAAGTTAAAACTAGAGGGCTATACAGACTCAAGTTTTCAAACGGGCCAAGATGACAGCAAATTCATTTCGGGGTATGTGTTTACCTTAAATGGTGGCGCAGTGAGTTGGAAGAGTTCCAAGCAGCAAAAAGTTGTTGATTCAGTGACAGAGGCAGAGTACATAGTTGCAAGTGAAGCTACAAAGGAAGCTGTTTAGATGAAGAAGTTCATAACTGAACTTGGTGTGGTTCCTAGCATTAGAGGAGCAGTACCTTTATTCTATGACAACACCGGAGCTGTTGCACATGCTAAGGAACTCAGGTCTCATCAGAAATCCAAACATGTGTTGCGGCGGTTTTATATAATTAGAGAGATCATTGAAAGAGGATATGTCACCCTGGAGTGTGTGGACTCTCAAGACAACATTGCATATCCATTTACTAAAGTTTTAACACAATAGCAGTTTGATCGTCACTTAGAGAATATGGGTATGAGATACCATGTCGATTGGCTTTAGTGCAAGTGGGAGAT
The DNA here is from genome assembly GCA_020205555.1 of Panax stipuleanatus. NCBI lineage: Eukaryota > Viridiplantae > Streptophyta > Magnoliopsida > Apiales > Araliaceae > Panax > Panax stipuleanatus. The sequence continues at coordinate 129,242,577 of CM035121.1, forward strand.
TGAAAGTAGTATGCATACAAGTCAATCATGTTTGATGATAAAGCATATACTTTGTAACAATATTATTCATTTATTAATAACAATGTTATTTAATTAAAGACATTTATTTATCTACATGGTACTGTTTTTATAATATGTGATAAACCCATAGTTTTAAGTAATGCTTTTAGAATCATGATGATGATCATACTAATGAGATCTAAATTCTTAGATAGCTTAAAACTAAAATAGTTTCCAATCGTTGGATTACTAAATAGGGGATTAGTGAATCCGGAAATATTAGTACATACATTACTTGCTCATTGACTGAGGATGATCGATCTCATAATCATTTATGTGGATACACTAAAGCAAGTATGTAGATGCTTATTGGAGAATAAATACACTGAACGTGGCTCGTTAAGGAATACCTAATGAAGTTTTACTTGCCTATCAATAGGAATTCCTTAAGTGATAGTAGTACAACTAATCCTTAGACTTGAGATCACCATAGTATCTTGTGTATGGTGAGTAATTAATTAAAAGGGTTTAATTAATTAATATGAAACCCTAATCCTAAAGAGTTTAGGAGGGTTGCCTACATTTATAAATAATAAAGTCTTATTATAGAACAAGGTTACACAATACACACTCCAATCCAAGAGTTAGGAGAGTACAGATATTCTATAGAGATATAATTAGGGTTTAGCCAAACATCCACCTTCTTAAGTTCTTCTTCTTCCTTGGTGGATCACCTCTAGAGGCCAAACACTTGGGTGGCTTGCATTGATCAAAGGAATGAATCAATCTTGTGGATTCAAGTTGAACGTGAAAGCAATTGGTGTAGAACTCGTACCTGAGGAAGCTCGATCTACAAGTATATGAATCTCATCCTCTTCTCTTTCATGTATGAATTGATAATTAAGCATATAGGATGATCATGGTGATGGTTTGTATTAAAATTTTAAAATTCCCTTTTGTCGCGCTTCTGCTATATTTACTTAATTCAATTATGTATTCGTGTTATATACAAACCTAACACTCCAGCTCTCCTGATTCAATCAGATTCTGAATTAGATGGCATAGGGCCCAACACTCCTCAGTGGCATGTCCAGAGGCATTTGAATGATATAGGCAGGTTTTACTGGGGTCAAAATATTTTGATCTAGGATCCGGGGGTAGTGAGAACTCCGTGATCTTTCCCTCATCGATCAACATTCACGGGATTTCTTTCCTAGACTGCCCAGTAAGATAAATTTTTGCTTGGCTGCAAATTCCCGCCGAGAGTGAAATATAGCCTTCTTTGTTATTTTCTCCGTCCATTGGCTCTGTGCTTGGAGACGAATTTGATCTATCTTTGGAAATGGGATAACTTTAGGAGGTGGAATATTGATCTGCCCTCGCAGGACTTGATCGAGCAACTAGTGAGTCAACTGATGTTGGTATACAACTAGCTCAGCTAATTGGTCCACTTGCACCTTGATTGAGGTCAAGCTCTGATCCATCGTATACTTTTCTTCAGGGTAACCCCGTATGGAAGGATCAGTCATAGCAGGAGCTTCTCCCAATTTCCTCAAATACTTGCGTTCTCCCGACTTTCTGCGCTGATCATATTGACTCCCTCTGCATCATATTGAGGTAAGGGATTGTTATTGACATTGGCTTGCTCTGGCGCTTTTACCACAATCTCCGCATTGTCAATCATATTATGAATCTTATGCTTTAAGGTCCAATAGTTCTGAGTGTCATGACCCTGTGCTCCAGAATAATGGGCACATTTCTTACTGGGATCATAATGCCTTCCTTTAGGATCGGCATGTGGAACAAGCTCAGTAATCTTCTTCTGTGCAACCAGCAGTGCCAATATATTCTCCAATGAATTCCCTAATGGAGTGGATATCCTTCTTTGCCTGTTCTCCCGGACCCTCGGTGTCGTAGGATTTCTGGCGTTTGCCGATGACTGGAATACAGGGTAATTGCATTCCTTCTATATGGGGGGATTTTTACTCTTGCTCGTTGATTGCCATTGCAATATTAAAGAGACATCCTCCTCTTTCCTTTTAGATACCCTCTTAGGAGCGCTCGAGTAATTGCTCGATTGTATATGCTCCGCCACTGCCTCCAAGGCTGTAATGTCCTTGATTTTGCCAAATTTTAAACTCACTTCTGGCATTTCCCCATGCTTTATCATTTCAGAAAAGGGTTTGCCTATTCCTGCCATGACTCTCTCGTAATATGGAGCTTCTTGGATGTCAATAAAAGTTATCACCATCTCACCTTCATCCATTGGTGGGCTAACTTGGGCGGCCATTCGCCTCCATCTTTGTGCATACTCCCTAAATGATTCATGGCTCAGTTTCTTAACTTTAGTCATTTAGTAACGATCAGGTGCCATCTGAGATTGGAAGCTATACTGGTTAAGGAATGCATGGGCTAAATCTTCCCAACATTTGACTTTGGAGTTGTCAATCCGAGCGTACCAAGTTTGGGCTTCACCGATAAGGCTCTTCTTGAATAGCTGCATTCGGAGGCTCTCATCCTCGGCATAAGATCCAAGCTCACCTATGTAGACTTTAAAATGGGTGTAGGGATCGCCCAATCCATTGTAATTTTCAAATTTCGTGACTTGAAACTTATCCGGGTATCTAGCTTTTGAGAAAATACACAAATCAAAATAATTCACACTCCCATGGGATCCTGTCCCCTTAATGTATCGAATAACATCCTCCATCTGTCTAACTTTCTTTTGGATTTCCACGGTTTCTCTATCCTCTCGGAGATCTACTATTTCACTTGTAATCTTTTGGATCGGGGCCTCTTTGGCTACTCCAACATCGATGGGGGAGATAGGTGCAGACATTTGGGTATCACTGTCCTTTTCTGGCATTCGCATATCTTATCGTACAAAGGGTTCAGTATGAGTTTTCAGTTTGGGCTCTTGAGATATTTTACACTGTTCTCTTAATAGGGTAGTCATATCGGCAATCTACTTTTTAAATTCCTCAAACTCCTCACGAGATACGGGAATAGGTTCTGATGAACTTCCTTCAGCCATTTGGACTGGTGGTGAACGTGCCTTTTTGGCTCGAAATCGGATTCTAGGACCAATCTGCTCAAAACCAGTATCTAGTTTAGTCTAGATATTGGCAGATGATATGGATGCATGATATGCTAAGCATCGGTTTATGGGTTTTTTAATCTTTTCCTACAAAACAAGGGGTTAGTTGACTTGATGACATGATAAGAAGGATGTACAAATGACAGTTTAAGATGGATGACATTTGTAAATTCTAAAATTAACAGGGCATGAAGAGACATCCTGCGCGTTTGGTTTATTAGAGGCTGACCTATCTTAGGTTACTCTCACAGGATTTTTGAAATTGGTTTCCAGATCTTCGCAATTCACTTTTTGAAGACATTCATCTTTTAATTGGAGCGGATCTGAGTGGTGTCTTTCCTGAGCCTCACAAAAGAACACTCTTCAGAGTCCAGTAATAAACAGCCGACGGGTTTGCCTCCTAATAGAGGTACCACACAACATACATTCATGCATTCATCGTCCTCACCGGATGCAATATGATGACATTGTGCGAGGCACTAATATATTGTGCGAGGCACTAATATAAAGCACTTAAAGATTAGAGACATTTATCACACACAAAGACATTCACATATAATGCACATGCAGAATGGAAATCAAAAATATTGAATGCGGCTTAAGCCCTCTGTGATCCCCAGCAGAGTCGCCACTTGTCGATGCCGAGAAAAAACTTAAAGTTCTATCTTCTCTATTTCGCGTTTGTTTGAAGATTAGTTGTCTTCTTTTTTCGCTTTTCCTATTGTTTCTTACCCTTTTTATTTTGCTATGTTAATTAATTCATCTAAAGGGTGAGATTTAGAAAAAGACCGACATTAGTCGACTTATTTTACAAAGTTTGATTTTATTGATTAATTTTGATGATTGGACCGAATGAGACAGAGCCGCCAGTTGGTATTGTAGACACTCGAAATTTTGTTTCCCTGTTACTAACACTGTAGGAGGGCAAAACTGTCTCAATAACTCAACCCTGGTCTCAATATCGGGTCATTAACTCAACCCCAGTCTCAATACCGAACAGTAAAATCAACCCTAGTCTCAATACCGGGTCATCAGTTCAACCTCGGTCTCAATACCGGGTCATCAACTCAACCCCGGTCTCAATACCGGGTCATCAACTCAACCTCGGTCTCAATACCGGGCAGTCAAATCAACCCCGGTCTTAATATCGGGTCATCAGTTCAACCCCGGTCTCAATACCGGGTCATCAACTCAACCCCTGTCTCAATACCGGGCAGTCAAATCAACCCCAGTCTCAACCCGAGAAGCACAGGTCAGCCCCGGTCTCAACCCGGGAGGTACAGGTCAGTCCCGGTCTCAACCCGAGAAATACAGGTCAGCCCCGGTCTCAACTCAGGAGGCAAAGGTCAGCCCCGGTCTTAACCTGGGAAGTACAGGTCAGCCCCGGTCTCAACCCGGGAGGTACAGGTCAACCTCGGTCTCAACCCGGGAGGTACAGGTCAGCCCTGGTCTCAACCCAAGAGGTACAGATCAGCCCCGGTCTCAACCCGGGAAGTACAGGTGTTGGTCGATTTATATGACACAATTAACGCGCAAGTATACGCGGCCAACGAGTAATAAAGAGTAAGTAAAGATCGTTCCCACAGAGAATTAACAGATAAAAGGTCGCCAAACCACTAGCACATAATCGCCTCATCTTATTTAAACGAGTGATAAAGAGTTGGAATTAAAACTAAGTTAACTAGGCAAGGAATTAAAACATGCAATAGATAATCCTAAGGTAGAATCAGATAATGAAGATAAGAGATCCCAATCTCCCCTAATGATTCGTCTAAGTCGACACACTCCCAATTAGGTCAAGTTAATGGCAATGTTGTTAGCCGAGAACACTAAAGTGAGAGAAGGCCATCTTTCGATGCACCTACTCCATACCACGTGCAATCCACCGATGATAGAACGCACGTGGACACCCACATTATCTAAACCCCTATATGTCTATGGTGTTTACAAATAAATAGGGTTTAAGTTCAAGTTCTCTATTGACTACGAGCAGCGCTTCGGTATATGTCTATCCTAAGCACAAATCATACGTTCAACGCCATGTGAACGTACAATCGCCCGCTACCGCGATTAGATTTAAACCTACACTTCGTCTTTCAATCCCACATAGGTTATCATAGTAATTGGTTGCAACTCAATTAAGCAATTAAAGCATACATCGTAATAGACAAACACATAGCAATCAAATAGAACCATCATGGAAGGGAAATCAACATTGACTACTCAAAAGGTTCCATTGGAACCTCAAAATAGATTTAAGGCATAGACAACCCAAATATATTATCCACAAGTACAATATACATCATCCGAATATAATTTTAATACAAGGAGAGTAAGAGATAGAGAAATGCAAATCTTGTGTCTTCTCCAAGTGTTGGATCTTTGATGATATTTCTTGCTTCAATCTTCTTTAACTAATCTAACCCTAGAAACTACACTAACTAATTAACCCTAATCTAACTTTAAACTACTCCTAATCTACACTAAACAAGATGTAAAGGAAGAGAAGAGAGGAACTAGGGCTTAGGGCCAATAAAATGATGCTTTTTCTTGCCAAAACCAAGCCCCCTTATATCCCAATCTCTAGCCAAGCCCGTTCAATTGAAAAGTCAAAGTTTTGTCTACTGGGAACTGGCGCGGCCGCTCCCAAAATGCACTAGAAATCCGCGCGCCCGCGCCAAGGATTTTTTGCTGCAGTGCCCTCTGGTAAAATGGCCATAACTTTTGATCTAGGAGGAGTTACGAGGCCTGCTACCTGTCAAATCGAAGCTATCGAAGAGCTCTACAATTTCATTCTTTGAGCATTGAGAAATAATAGATGGATGAAGGCTGAAATTGAGTTCCAAGTGACAGCTGTGCATGAAAACTCAAAACTGTGAAGTTTAACGTCCGTTGGTATACGGGGCATAACTCTCGCCTCCGAACTCCGATTGAGATGATTTAAGATGTTCCGGAAAGCTTATAAGATGCTCTACAATATGACCCAAGTTTTAATCCAAGAACATGAAATGAACATGAAACCCCCAAACGATGTCCGGATTGCATTTCCTTCCCGTTGTCATGCCATTATTCCATTCTTGCTCCTTTTGGCCTCATTGCTTCATTACAAACCATTGCTCCTTTGCCATGCCATCGTGCCTTCCTTATGCTTTAATCCACCTTTTGTGCTTTGCCCCATTTAGGCCATCTTTTGTCCTTTAACACTCAAATTGCACTTGGAGAGTTCCTAAACATGAAAACTGCAAAACACAGGAAAGACATATTAAAAGCACAAGATTACTTGAGTTTAAGCAACGAAACAAGCTGGTTACTATTCGAATAAGTGGTCATAAAATCACTTATCAATAGGTCAGCCCCGGTCTCAACCCAGGAAGTACAGGTCAGCCCCGGTCTCAACCCGGGAGGTACAGATCAGCCCCAGTCTCAACTTGGGAGGTACAGGTCATCCCCGATCTCAACCCGGGAGGTCAGGTCAACTTCAAAAATAATCTTGAAGCATCACAACATCTACAGAGGAAAACCTGGAGCGACCAAGTTAGCCTCAGAGACAACATTGAGGACAAACAGACTCGAATGGGATCCCATCCCAATCTTGGAAACAACCCCAGGAAGTCAACCGAAGGTCATACCGACACTAAAGGCAATCCCGGGAGGGGCAAAACGGTTATTTTACCAACTCTAAATCGGTTCGTTCAAACTCAAGTTGAATTGATGCCACTAAGGTCAGAACGAACCATAACGATGATCCCGAGTGCACACAGCGCAAGATAGCTCAATAGATAAACTACGTGGAATCGAAGACCTGGTTGTGAACCCGTCTTCTTAGACCCAAAAAATGTTTTATCCCATGTCATTGTGACACTCTCGGCGAGGGCTTTCCGGAAAGGTATCGCACGCCTCAAACGGACGCTCCGATCAAAAGTTAAAAAGTTTCGACTTCGACCTCGAGTTGCTTGGAGTGCACATATTTTGAGACGATGGAACCTATCACAGGGCCCACACCACGTGGAGCCGCACCTTTACCTGCGGTAGCAACAGGTAGAGTGGAGGCTCCCTGGCCTATATATATGAGGTGACCCCCATCTCATTTTAAGAATTCAAAAACGCTCTGAACCGCTACCCTGTTTAGTTTTTCAGCTATTTTCTTGTCTTCTAAACCCAAAGTTTTTCACTCTAACACGTAGATATACCCACATACTACCACATATCAGAAAATAACCGATAGATTTGGACGTTTAAAGCCTACAATTTGGCAAAACGCCCGTGTAGCAGTCCATTGTGAGTATTTTTACGATCAGAAAGTTATTATTACTTCTTCGCACTTTTATAAACTTGCATATCAAGTTTCGTTTTCTAAATATGCCCGGAACTCAGTTCCGTGGCCGTTTTTGTCAACTTTTGGTACATTTTAGTACCTAAACGCATTTTCTGGCATTTCTACAACTCGAATTGACAATTCGTTACTTCTAGTAGCTTTTATATACTTGCATCTTCGTTATTAGCAACTTTGTCGGACTAGGTTATCTTTCCAGTTCGGGTTTGGCTTTTTTTTGTATATATTTAACTGTATATATACTAACTCTTCAATTCTGTCAAGCCCGGATGTCAAATCTGCGGTAGTTTACTGCTTTTATATATAAATATGCATATATAAGAAGCCTTCACCACACTGGGTTATCTTCCCAGTCTTAGTTTGACTACTTTTTTGTCTATATATATATATATATATATATATTTTAGCTCGGTCTGGATCATTCTGTGGCCTTTTTACTGTTTTTATATATAAATATGCGTATATAAGCAATATTCACCACACTGGGTTATCTTCCCAGTCTTAGTTTGACTACTTTTCTGTATATTTACATTCCAGTTCGGCCTGAATTATTCTGTGGCCTTTTTACTGTTTTATATATATATGCAACATTCACCACACTGGGTTATCTTCCTAGTCTTGGTTGACTACTTTTTTATCAATAGTTAACTATATTATTTTAATTCTAGTCCGGGCGCAGGCGCGAAAACTCATCGCCCTTTTTGCAATTTTTATGTATATATTTCATTTCTGTCCAGCCTGGATCATGCCGTGGCTTTTTGCAGCGTTTATGATTATATATATATTTACTTTCCAGTCCGGGCACAGGCGTGAAAATCCATCGCCCTTTACAGCTTTCATATATATATAATTATATATATATATATATATTATTTTACTCATTTTTATTAAATTGTTGCTTTAAATATTCATTTGATATGAATCAGCATTGACATTTCTGCGGGCGAACTAGATTTCTTTAAATCTCGCCAACTCTAGCTTTCAAACGGTTCAAAATAGGTCCAGACAGAACCGAAAAGATAGAATGGCTGAGATTTATTTAAATCTAGTATTTTTCTAGTTTCAATTATAAAAGCTACCTCGCGGCCCTTAGATCGCTATCTAGTGGGAACGAGATGCTTCGGCCATGTGCGAGCCAGGATTTACTGATGAATCCTTAGTTCTGGTGATATTTGGATATATTTCTGTACAAATTTGAGCTGTGCAGGTTTATCGACCTCCCTATGTAAGCCTTAGAATCGTGAGATTCATGATCTAATTGATCAGAATCTGATTCCCACGATGGACAAACTCCCCTTTACAAATGTACCCTGCTATTTTTTTTTGTAAAAATGTACATACAAAAAGACCTTAAACGGTTATCCGGATTTAAGGTCTCAACATAGTGAAAATATATTTTGTCGTGTCAGAGTCCCTCATATGGCTATCATGCCCATGAGGAGACCAACATTTGTATATATGTTGTGGTCGAAGATGCTTCGCAGCCCGACAATCACCATTCAAATTGAGCCTTAAGGCTAAAAAGATAAAACTGAAATATCGACATGCTTCAATCCCTATGATAGCGTAAGGGTTTGAAAACCTTCTTTCAAAACATCATTCAATAATCTTTTCGAAAAAAAAGAAGCTTTTGCAAAATCAAATCAAATCAAACACTTTTGCAAATCAAATCAAATACTTTTTGCAAATCAAGTCAAACCCTTCGTATATAGATTTAACGATGCATAGACATGTTTTTCATCAAACATAGGCCCAATTTCTTACAGCATTCACACACACATTGCAGATTTAAAAGGAAAATATTGAAAAGATGCAGTACCGTGTTTACACGGGAGTTGTGGAGTGCCTAACACCCTCCCCACACTTAACCAATCCCCCGAACTCAAAACATCGGTTTTAAAGATCAAGTTTCGACAATGTCCAGCAATTGGGCTTCTTTTCAAACAAAACTCGGTTGAGTTGGTACAACCATTTCAAATCTACCAACTGGCGACTCTGTAAAACGTTCAATCGTCGACATGATACATGTTGGCCTTTTCTTAAAAAATCCTTCAAAACCTTTTTTCGCAATAAAAAGAGTAAGGGTAGAGATAACTTAGGAAGAGAGAAAGATTCGGGTTGTGACCCGACCCGCGGATTTTTTTTTTGACTTCGACAGGTATGATTTAAATGGATATACCAACTCATCCGAATTTTGAAGTTTTTCGCAATATGGTCCAATATGTGACTCCGTAGCATTGGTCTGAAATCGAGATTCTTAGAATTCAGGGGCTAGCTTAAGCGAGGAAAGGTGTTAGGCACCCCCCCCCCCCGACTTTCGTGAAAGCACGGTTACCGCATCTTATTGATTTTTTATGCATAAAGTGTGTGTGTGTGTATTTATTGTGCTCAGTGCTTTTATTTTATGTTTTTTTAGGCTTTATTTGTGTTGTTTGAAAGTAGTGTTGTACCTCTTTTGCACCTAGGTACGAAGGATTTGATATAACAAAAAGTTCATTTTAAACAAGATATGGAAATTAAAATGATGTTTTGAAAAAAGGGTTTTAAATCCTTCGCCCGACTAGGAATTGAGGACTTCGATACTCTCTTTTATTATCTTTACGTTTATAAGGTGATCTACCCCGAAATGTTTTATTCTTTATGAAAGCTCTTTGTGGTTTTACTTGAAAATCATTTTAGTGAAAATGCATGTTAGAAAGCGCTAAAAAGGGTAGAATCATCATCGGGCACGTAAGCCATCTCGATGAATCCGAGCACCCACAATCAAAGTTTTCACTATCACGGGATCTTAAATTCGAACTCTCGGTACTAACCCCTCGAATTCGTTTTCAAAATCCAAACATTACATATACAATGATTTCACATTATTTAACATTACATTGAAAATGAAACGTCCGTCGTGGGAATTAAGTCAAGATCAGATCATTGGATCTCGACACCGGGATTCCTAGGCTCACATTATTATACTTAAATATGTATGTACAACGTCCTAGACTTGATATTAGGTTATTTCATCGATTGAAGTCACAATTTCAAGCCATTTCGGACCCCTCGCCTCTAGATATAGATCTAGGGCTCAACGGAGTGACCGGAACTGACTAAAAGCAGTAAAACACGTAGATCTACCATGGATCTAAACTAATCTAGCAAACGGGTTAAAGCTTCATGCTTAATAACCACTCAAAATGCTAGATCCGGCATAAATCTAGGTAGATTTAGCCTCCGGACTTAATTTACAACAATATATGCACAATATAACTGGTAGAAACTCAAGATCTACCAACTACTACACAATATACGTAAAAAAACAACAAGTTTAACTAGATTCAAGCAATATATAACATAAATCTAGTATATTGAACAAAGATTTACAAATAAAGTGCCTAAAATGAGCGTTTTTCACCTTGGGGGACGCGTGAACAAGCTTCTTATGGCTCGAGATCACTATATGTTGCTCTAGACACTCAAAGTATACAAGATCTAAGCTTAAACAACTCAAAATTATGAAGAAATGCTCAAACCCGAGGGTTTCTCTCTCTAGGATCTCTTTCTCTCTCTAATTTCTTTCTCTTTTATGTGTAAATGAGCTGCTGGCTGCTAATATAGACCACCATGGGCAGTCGCAGGTGCACTTGAGGCTGGGCCCCACTGGTCTGATTACCTCGAAGTTTGTGCCTTAGGACTCGATTTGGTGAAAGTTGAGCTTCGTACCCAAAAATCCCAGAAAGTCCTTGCGGATGGCTGCGAAATAAGGTCAAGTCTGACGAAATCGAAGTCCGGGAAGATGATGCAGTAAGCTGGAAGGTATCTTCCGGTTCCCGAAGGTCGTCAATCTGCTCGTCTAGATAGCACGCAGTTCAATGATTGTTGCGGTGACTTTTTATGGCCACTTTCTCAACTTTGCGATCCTCGTTCGGTCCACGTCAGTGTCTGGGCATCGTTGGCACTTTGATTTCTCCACGGAGTTGTCTCCATGGTGAAAAGATGTATATTGCCCTACCTAGGGATTGTCTCCGAAGTGAATTTCCGCTTTTACCCTCCTAAAAAGTTAGTCTAAGTAAAAGCAAAATTTCGAGTGTCTACAACATCGAAATGCAGGTTATGATCAGCTAAACCTGGAAGAATCACCCTCATGGGGGTCTCAAAATGTGAACTGCTTCGAGAATTAGAGCAGATTAGCGAAGGCACTTACGGGTAAAACTAATTGCTGAATTATGCATTGTTTTACTTCGTAATTTATAGTATTGTGTTTATTGTTGTTTCAAATTGTATTTTTTCTGAATTTTGTTTCTGGAATTCACCAATCTCTTAATTTATGCTACGATAATTTAACTAATTTACATTATTTTAAAAGCAGACCAAATGATACTTCTATCTCTCCAAGTTGTCGCTTACTTTTAAAGTCATTCCTAAAGTTTATTTTTCATCTATTGAGTTCTTAAAGTGACATTTTGTGTCAATTACGTTCTTTTTTTTCGATTTTGCGAAAATTCGTTAAAATTTTGACATGACCCAACCCATTTCAACCTGACCCCAATTTCACTAATTCTATTTTTTTAATAAAAAACTAAAAAGTTTTAAAATTAATTATTATTTTCATAAATAAAACATTAGAAATTTTTTATTTTTAAAAAATGATTTAAGTTTCATAAAATATAGATTCAAAAAAATTAAATAGAAACATAAACTTTATGTTTAGAAAAAAAAAAGTATATTTTTTTTAAAAAAAATCCGAGTAAAGTTTCATAAAATATAAAGATTTTAAAAAATAAATTTTTTTTTTCCAAAAAAAGTAGAAATGTTTTATTTTTTAAAAATGAGTAAACTTTCATAAAATACAGATTAAAAAAAGTAAATAAAAAAAACTTTATTTTCAGAAAACAAAATTAGATATTTTTAAAAAATGAGTAAATTTTCATAAAATATAGATTCAAAAAATTAAAACTTTTAAGAAAAAATTTGACTTTAAAAAAATAAAAAATTATACTTTACTTTTTTAATCTATATTTCATGAAACTTTACTCATTTTTTAAAAATAAAATTTTTTAATTATTTTTCAGAAAATTATTATTATTTTTAAAAAATTAGTTTTTTTTTAAAAAAAATTAAATTAGTTTTTTAATTTATGTTTTACTACTTTTTGAATTTTAATTTCATTTTTTAGTTTATTATATAACTGCCTTTATTAAAATGGATTGGGTCAAAATGGGTCAAGTCGGGTCAAAATTTTGGCAGGTTTTAGTGAAATTGTCATTTTAAAGACTCAATTGACGAAAAATAAATTTTAAAGATAACTTTAAAAGTGGGTGACAAGTTGAAGGAACAAAAATGTCATTCCTTATTTTAAAACACATTACGATAGGCACAATTACACAAATATATACAAGTAATTAGAGTATCTCCAACAGTAGTAGCAAAAAAACTCTTCGAATTGAAATTTGTTGACCTACGTGGCAATTTGAAGAGCATTATTTGCTTCTTTAATATTTTGTACCTCATCAGTCTCTTCAATTCAATTAATGCAGTATTTAACTTAAAACAATAATAAATGATAAAAAAGAATGATACTACCTCCGTCCCATAATAAGTGTTTTTTAGCTTAAATTACGCATATCAATACACAAGCTAAAATGATAAAAATACCCTTAATATACTTTTTTATTTTGTTTGAAACTTTTTTTTATTGCCTTTTGGTCTCTCTTTCTCTTTCTTCAATCTTTCAACTTCCTAATAAATACGCAATAAATACCATTGGTTGCATAAGGGCATATATGAAAATTTTTTGTAAAAATTGTATTGGAATTCTAACACATCACTTATTTTGAAAAAAAATATTAAGCCTAAAAAATCACTTATTGTGGGACGGAGGTAGTATTAAATTTTAAAATGAGTTATACATCAAACCCATCAAATAAAATAAATGTTAGCATTTTTCATATGATTTTGATTGTTCCAAAACAAAATAAATGTTTTGAACAATGAGAATGATGTTTCAGATTTGAATAGTGAGAAGTAGGTTACAGATTTGATGACTTAGGTTGAAGAGGTTGTTAGAGATAATTTTTCTGATGTGTCACACCTATTTGAATATTCTAAAGTGGTTGTTACTATTGTTGGAGATGTTACTACTATTGGAGATGCTCTTACATGAATAATGTACTTTGATTTATTTATTTTTTTGATTTAAATGTCTGATAATTATTAAATTTATTATTCAAAGTATTATGTGGATTGCGGGTTATCAACTAGTGCACTCTAAAACTCAATAACAAAAAAATTGAATAAAAGGGACATTTACGTCGTTTTATTTAAAATTTGTCCATTTTTTATAATTATTTTTATTCGTGACGATGATGGCATTTACGTCATTCTGAAGCCAAAAGAGGCATCTTCGAAAATACACGGAAATACAAATTCACGAATTTGCGGTTTTACACCTAATAATATTTCTCTATTGAATTTGATACCTATTGTCGTATCGTATTCAAATTTTGTTCCCCGAGGAAGTCTCTTTAATTTCTCATTCTACTCAACCCTTTTTCCTCCTCGGAGAATTTAAGCAAACAGTAGCCATGGCGGCAGAGAATTTCACCGACAAGACTACCATTTTCAGGAAACTAAGAGCAAAATCAGAGAATAAGGTCTATTATTTTTCTCTATCTACATTTCTAACTCGACTTCAATTCAGATCTGCAATTTTTTAAAGATAGATCTTTAGTTTTGATCTGATTGAATTTTGAATTTTGATGCACAGATGTGTTTTGATTGCAACGCGAAGAATCCGACTTGGGCGTCCGTTACGTACGGGATCTTTCTGTGTATTGATTGTTCGGCTGGTCATCGCAGTCTTGGTGTACACATCAGTTTTGTTAGGTTAGTTTCGAATTACTAGTCTCTAATTTCATATTGAGTTCTGGGTTTGTGTGTTATTAGCTGATTTTTCTGCATCTATTAGGGATTTAGATTTTACTCTTGTTTTGCAATTATTCAGCTTGTTTTAGATGATGTTTATGCCACTTACTTTTTAATTTTGCTAGATACTATTTAATTACTTGTATTGTACTTCAGTTACCACTTTGCAATTTCTATAGGACTACAGTGGCAATGTGGAACTTTAAGTATATAGTGTAATTGCTTTACATTTTTCTGTTAAATTACTGGAAGAAGATGTAATGAAAAGAGTAAAATATCTAAATTGCAGGTCACTGAACCATATATTTTGAAGATACCTTCTTGTTTATTTTAGGGTATTTTTTCCCCCATACTATCTGTAGCCATGGATCCTATGGGCCATTCATGCAAGGTTCTTGATGATGCCCAGCTAAACTGCCAATACAATTACTGAAATAAGTGCAGTTTATGTCTATCATTGTTTTGTAGTTGCCTTTTGGTACGTGTCTTAGGAGAAGATTTAGTTTGTTTCTGAACTATATAATGTATGTACTGCCAGGACAATCTACTCATTCATGCTCCATATTTACTTGTAATGTACTTCAGTTAGCACTTATTTATACGTTAAAGTTGCAAATTTTAAAGGATCTACAGTGACAATGAGAAACTTTAAGCAAGACAAGATTATTGTGTAATGCTTTACATTCTTCAGTTGAAGTATTGAAAGAAGATGCAACTAAAAGAGTAACATATCTGAATTTGCATCTCACTGCACCATCTACTTAGATGACACCTTCTTGTTTATTTTAAGGGGTGTGTGTTTTTAAATACTATCTATAGCCATGGACCCTGAGGGCTATTCATGCAAAGTTGTTGATGATGCCCAGCTAAGCTACCAATATAGTTGCTGAAATGATTTGTAGTTGTCTTTGGATCTTCTCTTACGAGAAGATTGAGTTTCTGAACCTATAGAATGTTATTGTACTGCCAACCAAGATTGTTAGAATATCTTCTAAGTAGCCATGAACCTGTCACAACCTTTTTTTTTGGTGTTGGAATTTATTGAACAAATCTACGATAACAAGGCCTTCTCAAGCTTTTGCAAGGTGAAAATTTAAAGTTAGACGCCCATGTTTCTCTGCCTCAACTAATGAAGTTAGCACACCTAACTTCAACTAATTGTCTAAATATGAGAATCAGTGCTCTTGAGCCACTTCTTTCCGCAGTTTGATTTAATAGATTATTCTACATGTTGATTTAGATATAGTATTGAACCGGATCCATCAAGGATTTACTATCTGTATTTTTCCTACAGAGAGCAGTAGACCAAAGATACTAATTTGATGTAGGAAACAACCTAAAGATGGCCTAGAGCATCTTTTTTTGTAAACAACCTCAACTAATGACATAATATTGCTGTTAGATCCATTCGAAAAAAGCTATTTTTTGGTAACATTTATGTGCATTGTGTTTTAAAGTTGATTGAATGGTTGTTTTTCCAATCATTGCTGTTGCTTTAGGGCCTCACGCTCACTTCATTCTTTTGTAAGGATATTTTCATGAAGATATTGATTCCTCATTTCCAAGACCCTGGTATATTATGTAGGTCAACCAATTTAGATTCATGGACTCCAGAGCAATTAAAGATGATGAGTTTTGGGGGTAATAACCGCGCTCAAGTTTTCTTCAAGCAACATGGGTGGACTGATGGAAGCAAGATTGAAGCGAAGTATACCTCAAGGGCTGCCGAACTATATAAGCAATTACTTTCAAAAGAAGTTGCTAAAAGTTCGAAGGAAGAGGCAGGTTTGCCATCATCACCTGTTGCTTCTCAGTCAGTACAAGCTGCTAATGGGCTTCCTGATAAGATCCAAGAAGCCCCAAAAGAAAGTTCTCCAGTAAAGAATGAAACTCCTGATGTCCCTGCTTCACCGAGAGCGAGAGCTCCTCACTCAGTTCTTACCAGTACAGTCAAGAAGCCTCTTGGTGCAAAGAAAACTGGGAAGACCGGAGGTCTTGGTGCTCGAAAGCTTAGCACTAAGGTAGAACCTGTTGTACCTTTTTGACCTAGCCTTTCAGAAACTTGTATAATTTGAATGACAACTTGTCATATATAAGAAATTGTTGTAGGATCTTTACTTGCAGAATCATTGGTTGGGAGGACAGTTGATTCAAAATTATCATTTCTGTTTGATTTGTTATACTTAGGTTCCTTTACAATGATACAATCTAACTCATTTCTCAAATGCAGCCGAGTGAAAGTCTTTATGATCAGAAGCCCGAAGAGGCACCTGTACAAGTTTCCACCTCAGCAAATAGCACCCCAGCAGTTGGATCCTCGTTAACATCTCGTTTTGAATATGTAGATAATGTCCAAGCTACTGAGATCGGTTCTGGTGGCACCCATGTAATTAGCCATGTATCCCCGCCAAAGTCATCAAGTTTCTTTTCTGATTATGGGATGGACAGTGGTTTCCAGAAGAAAACTAGCTCATCATCAAAAGCACAAGTAAGCTTTATGACTTATGATTTGCTTTCGAATTAACAGCAAAATAAAATTATTACAATATAACGTATAGAGGAAGAGATTAGCGGTTATTGATTAGTGAAGCTGTGTCACGGTATGCATCTTTTGGGTTAAATTTATGAGGCTTAGGTGGTAAGTGGATGCAGGATGATTGAGTGTCTTCGTTCATGAATTCATTTATGAATAATTAAGAACTACAAAGAACTTGGTTGGCTGTGGTAAAAGATTATATTAGTATATATCAACAATGAGTAGAATTAAAATCTTGTCATTCTGTTCTAGTTGTGGATGTCTTGACTGGACATGTTTGGATTGAACACAAGGTTTCATGATGGATGGATGCTATTTGCCTGTTATATTGTTTGAATTGATGATAGCAGAGTAGTAATTTGGGGATAAGTTTTATAATTTAGAGATAATACATCAAAGTAGAATTTTAGAACTGAATTAATGAAATGTAGTCTTGATTTACAATTGATAAAAAGTAATGTCATAGTTGATATTGAAGTGTAAGCAATACTTATGAGAAATTGGACGTATACAGTTAGGTATATTATTTGGAACCAAAAGACTGGATATATTGTTGGGATTTCTAAAAAAGGACAAGAATAGAAAGACGGGAAATAATGTTATTCATTAAAAGTCTTAAATATAAATTACTACCCCGAACTCTTGATTTTTTTCACTTCAAGGATCGTCTTTTTATTTTTTTTCAATTAGATGATTGAACTCTCGATTTTTTTTCCAGTGTGGTTTAATTAAACTTGGCATGTAATAAGTTGATGACATGGCATGCCTACATGGCAAATAAATGACATGTATAATGAAACTAGATTTTATCATTTCAATGAGTTAAAAGGGCAAAAACATAAAAGGCAAACAAAAATAAAAAATTCCATGAGATCATTCATTTATTAAATACCCAGATTTGTTCATCAGTATTCTTTATCATCATTGTATAACAAAAAATAATAATAATTAGAAAACAAGAACTAGAGAAAATCAATGGAACATTGATTGCCGCCTAGTGAGTATATACATCGCACAAAGTCTAAGGTTAACAGCTAGCACTCAAGATAGAAAAATGCATACTCAAAATTCATCACAGCCAAGTTCCTTTGGGCTTTGGTCAAAATTGTAGGCAAAAATACAGAATATTCTGTAGAAATAGAAATTAGAGGCAGAGAGCAGCCACCACACTAGACGCGGTGGTTTATTCTATCTTTTCTCTTTCTTCTCTGATCGGCAGTGCAAAGGCTTCTTCTATTTTCTCCGATTGACAATGCAAAGGCTTCCTCACTTCCCCGATCGACAACACAGCGACTTACTCTCAGTGTTCTAAAAGGCCGCCACGTCTAGGCGCTAGGCCCCCCCTGCTGCCTCGCCTAGGCCAAAAAATCCTTCCAGGAAATTAGACGGGGCCTAGGCGAGCCTAGGCGGGGAAGGCGGGGATTTTTTTTTAATTTTAATAACTATCCAAACCAGATCTTGATATATTTAATTTTCTAATGATTTATCATATTTATAATGTATGTTATAGCATATCAAATCACAACAAGAAGTGAACAAAATCAAGTCAAAATGGATAATTTTATTATAGTTGTAATTTTTTGAACTTGTACCAACTTCAAATTATATAAATGATGATACATTTGTAATATTTAGTTTAATTTAATATAATTCTTAAATTTATGTTTAGTTTCTTAAGTTTTAATATTGAATTGAATCTTGAAATTTTAAATTTTATTATTTAATAGCAATCTTGTTTATAAATAAAATTAATAAGTTAAAAATATGTGTTTGAACTTTAAACAAAAGTCTTTATTATCTTTACTATAGATTGTTTTGTTTTATATTATTGTTTTGTTTGGATAAATGTAAGATAAAATATTAAAATTAGCTTTAAAAAAAAATCCACCTAGGGCCCCCGGCCTTCTGCCTAGCGCCTTTTAGAACATTGTTTACTCTCCTTTCTCCCTTTTTTGTTTTTGTTTTTGTTTTTTGAAGATATGAGTTTGGGTTGCTTTGGATATTGGTTGTTAGGGTGAGGGGTGAAGAAATTTATTTGGATCTGGGTTTCTTTCATTTTGATAAGGTAGAGTTTTATGAGATAAAATTGCGTTAGATTTAGTTGTGGGGTGAAGAAGATGATGAGTATTGGTTGCTTTGAATTTGTGTGCTTGTAAATATGTAATGCATGAATGAATGAACTCATGAAGGATATTGATTTTGATTGTCAAAATATTTATTTGAATTCATTTAGTTTGTAAATTATTATTTTCTTTGAATGTTGTTTTCATCACTTTTGATTATGATATATTTTTACTTTATTTTCACGTTTTTGCCCTTTAATCTAATATAATTTGTTAAAAAATATCATTTAAAAAGTTGTTTTTAATTACACATACGTATAGATTTGTTATCAGGTCACGTCATCAATTAATGACATGGAAGGTCTAATTGAACATAATTGGAAAAAATATAGAGTTCAATCATCTAATTGAAAAAATTAAAAAGACAACACCCGAAGTGGAAATAGTCGAGAGTTCAGGGTAGTAATTTATATTTAAGCCTTCATGAAAGTATAACAAGTTGGCTAAAGGGGGAGAAGTGCTTGGTATTTTGTGTTAAAAATAATGCTCTTTAAAGTTCTCATTTATTAGTTGATATGCTTAATGAGTCTCATTGGCGGACTTACAATAGAGTAATGCTACACTTACAAAAACCTCTTATAAAAAATAACTTACAAAATAGATGTGTCAAATTATAATTAGTTGATATTCTACCATACATGGGTAGGTCCAATGATTATAATCAACTACAACCATAAATAGCTTTTAATATTCATTCTTTAGTCATCAAAGCATTACCCACAGAGTCCTACGCAGACAGCCGAATTGGACATTTTTAATTTATTTTTTTTGGTTTTTCTTGTGACTCCCAAAAAATGTATAGTATTTATTCTAACTGGAATTTTTACAAAAAAAAGTGTTTTAGGTGTAATTTGGATACATATACAAGAACAGTGTTTATCCAAATTACACCTAAAACACTTTTATTTTGAAAATTCCAGTTGGAATAAATACTATACATTTTTTGGGAGTCACAAAAAAAACCAAAAAATAATAATTTAAAAATGTCCAATAATAATGTCCAATTCAGATGTCCGCCTAGACTTATTGTTACCCACAATATTGTAGGGTCCAATGACGCCACTAATTTAGGGAAGAGTGGTAGTTTGGATCAACAAGCGTCCTCATGTATATATTTCACTAGTGTGTTGGATGTCTAAACATTCTCATGTATATCTTCAAATCATGGATTTGTTGGATTGAGCGGCCTTTTTATTTTTTCTTGTAAATTATAAGGCCCTTCATTGCTTTCTCAATTGGTTAAAAGGTAGTCTTTGCTGATGCCGGGAGGTTATTCAAGATTACTCCATTTACATTAAAAATGATATTTTATGGGATATTTTCAAGAATTTAATTAGTTTTATAAAACATTTTATTTCATCACATATTTGCAGTGTTCTAAAAATTGTAAGGTGAGCCTAGGCGGCTGAGTGAGCGCCTAGGCGTTTCCCTAGGCGGACTAGGCATTTTCATAGGTGATCGCATTTATTTACTTTTCTATTGTATATATTTGTTATACTATACAAAAAAAAAAATTAACATGAAACATTGCCAAAAAATCAATCTTTTAAAGATTAAAAATTCATTGCAATTATTGTACAGTTGGAAAGTAGAGGTTTGATTTTACGTAGGCAGTGCCTAGGCACCCAGCCAAATAGAGGCGGTAGAAGACTGTAGGCGAGGATTAATCGGACCTAGGTGGAGATTTTTAGAACATTTGGTGTGTGCTTGTGATATCAATCTGCGTATAATATGTTTTACCTCAGTTTGATAGCATTGGATTTGTACATGTGATGTCCCCTCTGATACTTTAGTTTTATATATTCCAGATTGAAGAAACTGATGAAGCACGGAAGAAGTTCTCCAATGCAAAATCTATTTCATCATCCCAATTTTTTGGCGATCAGGACAAAGCGGTTGATAGTCAAGTTTCCCTGCAGAAGTTCTCTGTAAGTGTCCTTACTTGCGGAAGCTATATGCTATTCAAGCTTAATTCAGTTGTTAATTGTGCTTGCTTTTTGTTTTTACTCCCAAAATGTTTTTGAAAAATATCATATATCAGCTGTTATTCATTTTTGGCTCAAATGATCTTTATTAGTTTATCCACTCAACTTAAACGTGGCAAAAATGAAAGCTAGTGGAGTAGCACGTCCTTAATCAAGTTAAAGATGAAGGGCATGTTATTTCTGTACTAATGGAAAGTCTGTTGCTTTTTTAAAAGAAATAACTTCTAAAGGTTACAAGATAAGTTGTCCTTTATAAAATTTCAGTATTCTTTATAAAAAAAAATGGTGCTATTTCAGTACTCTTTTATAGGATGGGGTAGTATTGTTCATTCTCTAACAGATATCCCGTTTTTTGAGATCTATAATGGCCTTTTATCTTCACATTCTACTTCTTCCTAAAATTCTTTTTTCAAGTTGCTGACTCAGTCTATAAACTTTGGTATTGCTATCATTGTTTCGATTTTGAGTATTGCTTCCAACTTGAGATCCTATTATAAGTGGTTTTACTCTTATGTAGAGAATTAAGGTGTCGGGACTCGTTTAATATGACCTTTCCTTTTTGTCTATTAGGGTTCCACGGCTATCTCAAGTGCTGATCTCTTTGGTCATGATGCTAATTCAGCTCTTGATCTCACTGCGAGTGACCTTATTAACCGACTCTCTTTCCAGGTATATATGAATGTATGTTACTACTTTTGTTGTGGATTCTGTTCGTGAACTTCGTAACGAGTACTGTACATTTGACCTTGAGTCCCCCGTTCCCATTTCAGGCACAGCAGGATATCTCTTCGCTGAAGAATATTGCCGGAGAAACTGGGAAAAAGCTCAGTTCCCTTGCATCGTCATTCATGACGGATATTCAGGATAGAATCCTCTGATAATAATGTGTTTTGCATTCAAATTTATCTGGAAAGTTTGTGAAGAGTACCCTGCCAATATTTAATGTAATGGGTGTAAAAAGAGTGTCCTGAAATTCTTTTAGAAGACAGAAATAAGATTTTAAAGCTAAGCGGTCGTTGATATTCAGGTGGTTTTGTATTGTAGCAGAGAGATTGTATTAACTATGTTGATGCATGTGTGTTTTCACTACCAAAAAAAAATTATGTCTTCCCTTTTCAACTCTTCTTCAAATCTTTGGAGTATGGTTTTACAAAATTTCACATTACTGCTCTGTTTGCTGTCGCTCGAGGTTTCCAAGTTTTGGACGAAAAAGAAGAGGCTTGCTCATATTATCAGTTTTCATACAAATCCCTAGCTTTGATTACAATTTTTGACAAGATAAGTGATCCGAGTCTTTTTTTTTTGTTTTTTTTTTCCTGAATTCATTGAAAAACTCATAAACTACTCCTGGGACATTTGAATATTGAACCATGAACAAAGAAAGGCATGAGCAAAAAATAATATTGGCTAGTGATTGTTAGACTGAGAAAAAGGGGAACGAAGAAAGGCACGAGAAAATAAACATACTTGGCTAGTGATTGTTAGACTTGAAAAAAAGCATATAAATAGTGATTGGTAGACTCGGAAAAAAAACATATAAAGAAAGGCGTGAGAAAAAAATATAATGGCTAGTGATTTTTAGACTCAGGAAAAAAATAAAATATATATATAAAGAAAGGCATGAGAAAAAAATATATTGGCTAGTGATAGACTAGGAACTGTTTGATAAAAATGAATGAAACAATTCTAAATGTTTAAGTGAGCTGAATGAAACAGAATTTTGAATACTAAATGAAAAAAAATTATTTGATAATTTATATGTATGAAACATCTGAGCAATTTGTTTTTACTATTTTACCTCTCAAAAGTGCTTTGCAGA
Organism: Panax stipuleanatus; assembly: GCA_020205555.1. Classification (NCBI taxonomy): domain Eukaryota; kingdom Viridiplantae; phylum Streptophyta; class Magnoliopsida; order Apiales; family Araliaceae; genus Panax; species Panax stipuleanatus. The sequence goes on from CM035121.1 coordinate 129,265,382, forward strand.
AAATATAAAACAAATAAATCAAGAAATCCAAAGATTATTAAGTTGATGGTAAACTATCTCAATTTCAATGAAAATGGGGTAATAAGCTGAATGACTACTCTTTTTTTTTTATAATTATATTCGACTGTTGCATTTGATAAAAATAACCACTTTTTCTTCCAACATAACCCCCAACTGCTCGTAAACATCCATGAACACTTTTTCTTCTTATTTCCCAGCCGCCTGAAGAGGAAGAACAAATTTCCCTTGTGATCCTCACTGCTAGTCTCCATCACAAATTCCCAACCCCCGTCTCTTTCTGTCTCAACTCTACTCTTCTCTTATTTTCCAGCTCTAAACTATTTCAATTTTTAGTTATGGTAACATTTAATTTGGATTAGGCGAAGAGAGAAGAGAGAAGTAGAGAAGAAAGAAACCTAGAGGTCTGAATCCTCCATGGATATCCTGAAGCAAGAGTTATTGAACAAACGACAGAGCCTCGTAGAAAACATCGGCGATAGGAAGGTCTTCAAGCGCCCCAAGATCGAAAAGAAATAAATCCAAAAGCATCGCGAAAAAGAGAGCCACGAAGAAGAGGCCAAATCGCTTCGCCAGAAGAAGCAACAACAGATGAAAGAGTGCAACATGTGTAAAAAAACCATTCAGTTGGCTTAGGAATGATTCAGTCAAAAAATAATAGCCTATTCGGTCAGTTCAATTAGATTTACAGATTCAACCATTAAGACGAATTGAATAATTGATCAATTCATACCACAAATTATTCAGATTCATTAAGCCCTAACCTCTTAAAAAAACGTATTATCTAGTGATTGTGGAACTCTTATTCTTAATTGGAGGGGACATCAAAGGCTTATGCCTTCCATCCAAGAATAGACGATAAAATATTTGCTTATTTTTTATTTTTTTGACTTGTGCAGTCTACTTTAAAATTCAAAAAAGTAGTGTATATATTTGGTGAATGTGGTGACAACTAGATATGACAATCTGTCCTGTTTCTACAGCGATCCCCACATGTCCCGCTCTAAACGAGGACGGGGATTTTGACTCTGACTCTGACCAAGATGATGTCATTGATAGAAAACCAAATAATTATATATGGGGATAGGGAAATGATGATATTTGCTACTTGGCACCTACTCCCGAATAGTTATATATTAATTACATTAATACTGATACTATTATATATTACATAATTAAAATAATTGTCCTTGTTTGTATGTGTATATTATTATTATTTGATTTTTCTTAATTTTATCATTGTATGCATTAAAATATGATTAATTTTTATGTATATATTATTGTAAATATAATTGAAATTAAATTTTTTATTTAAAAAAATTCACAAAATATTAAGTTTTGTGGAAGCGGATATGGAGAATTGTCTGTGGAGTTTAAATTTCGTGTAGGGATGAAAAATGGTTATTATTAAGTTTTAACACCGTGGAAGCAGATATGGAGAATTTTAATAAAATCAAGAATAGGTGTGGAATGGTATAAGATCATCTCTAGCAGGCCGGTGTTGCACAAATTCTAGACTATATGTAGTCTAGGACACAGATCTCGCTCCAGCAGTAAGACTAAATATAGTCAATATAATTTTTCGGTGAGACAAAACGATTATATTATGGAATAAGATTTGGTGGACTATAATTTTGATTATAATTTTTAATATATTTAAATGGGAGAGATGACTGAAGAAGAAAAAGGAGAAGGGGGATGCTGAAGAAGGAGATGAAGCCGCTGAAGAAGAAGGTACTGAAGAAGAAGATGAAGAGGCTCTGATGTTTCAACGGATATAAAAAAGTCAAAACGATAATAAAATAGCAACTAATAGAAATTGAAAATGTTAATTGAAAAATCTATAAATATATACAATGATTTAATATATTTTACCATCTCTCAATCAACTATTTCAACCTTTAGCAATTGTAAGTATTTTGTTAATAATAGTTTGTATTTTTATTATATTTGATTTTTGTTTTTTATTGATAATATATCTTTAATTTATTTTTTAGATGAAAAATCATGGTCCTCCGATGTATTATTCTTCATTATTATCTGAAGATTTCTCACTTGATGATCCAATTTTGTTGGATGAATTTCCAATTCAAACTGATGTACCAATTCAGACTCCCGAAAATGAGTCCAATAAAAGAACAGGGCAAAAGGGAAATTAAACAATTGATGAAGATGTCCTTGTTTCTAGATGGCTTAATGGAAGCATGTATCCAATTCAAGGAAACGATCAGAAACATAGAAGATATTGGGAAAGAGTTCACGAATACTTTCATAAATACAAGAATTTTGAGTCTGAACGTTCTACTGCTTTGGGGAAACGTTGGTCAATAATTCAACTCGCGTTGAACAAATTTTGTGGATATTATGCTTCAATTGAAAGAATGCAACAAAGCGGTGTAGGTGAACAAGACAAGGTATTTCAATTTTTTCATGTAAAATTTCATTAAGTTTATTCTTATAGTTTATACTTAATACTTAGTAAATAATATTTAAAATAGATATGTCAAGCATTAGAGATGTTCAAAAGTATCCAACACCAACCATTTGGATTTATGCATTGTAGGAGACTATTAAAGGATGCACTAAAATGGATAACATATAATAGTGAAAAAAAATAGAGAAGTACTAGAAAGTCAAGTCAATCAACATCTTCTCCTTCAACCGTAGAAGAAGTAAGTTTGGGTGAAGACGATGGTATTGAAGATACAATCTCTACATGATTAGAGAGGGCAATAAGAAGAAAGGCTTCAAAAACATTATTTAAAAAGGGCAAAGAAACATGTGATACTTCTTGTAATGACCACGAATTTTCAACTTTATTATATATATATAAAATCAGTAATTTAATTTTTGAATTTAGTAAGCTATTGTGTGAATTATTTAAGCCAACATGCGTTTGGTAGAATTATGTGATTAAATGTCAAAGTAAATTAAGGGGAGTCCATTAATGGATTAATTACATTAGTGGACTAACTTAAGGATAACGATATTAATAATTGATGAAGATAATGAGCTTAATTAAATATTCAATTAATTTTGGATATAGCAAATCTACTTGGGTTATTTAAATTAATTAATATAATTATTAATTAATGGAAATGTATAAATGTTGATAATACTAATTAATAATCCAATAAGAAATTTACTACTATTGAACAAGCCCACACCTTTATTGAAACATAGACTTGGATGTAATGTTGTGTTTTAAGTTATTGGCCCAATAATTATTAATATGACAAGTCATATTGGAGTGGTTCAATATATGAATGTGGGAGCCCAAATCTAATTAAATTAATAGTCCAAACAATTAAATTGAAAGCCCAATTCAATGACCCAATTGATAAACCTTCTAGAAGACTTCATTTTTGTCAAATTACATAATAAAAATAGATCAAAAATCACTTGAAAAGGGGGGCATGGCCGAGTGCACTTTTGTAGGGGGGCTAGGTTGATTTTTGTGGACATTTTTTTTCAAAGAAATCCCACAAAATAAGGAGCTACTTTGACAAATGAGTTTGACTAGCAAATATATATCCATTTAGCACTTATATCTATAGATTTGAGAGGCTATAAATACCAAGCATGGCATATGGAGTAGAGGTTCCAAAAATATTGCAAGAGTTCTTGGTTTGAGAATTAGTGAGTTAGGTTGAGTTGACTCGGTGAGTTTAATAATAATAATAAGTTAGTGAGTTATATTAGTGAGTCACTGATGAGTAGGTTTTATACTTATGAATCCGGAATTATTAAACTTAATTATTGTTATCTCTGAGTGTTTTTAGTACCTTTTTATTTGTTTTTGTGTTTATTTATTTCAGGATGATGCTGGAGAGGCAATTTGGTCATAAAAAAAAGAAGTAAACAATTATTAAAATTGGAGCCGAGTGGCATTTTTGTAAATACGTGGTCCTGGTCAAGCGCCTAGGCGCTTAGATTTGCACTAGGTTGAGCGCCTAGGCTCTCCTGCACGCCGAATGTTGCCAAACTTTGCTGCTAAGTTGTTTTTGAAGCCAAATAGGAATCTGCAAGAGGGTTTGGTCTAATACAAAGAGGAAAAGACTTGAAAAAAGACGTATCGTGGAATTTCAGAAGACAATTTGCAGAGAGAACATCAAAGAAAACACGAAGGAGATTTCAGAGGCTAAAGATCAAAAAGGAGAATTAGGTGCAATCTGACAAGTTTCTTCTACTCTTCTCTAAATTCTTAGACTTTGTAATTATCTGGGATGTTTGGATTATTTATTCGGATGATGTTTTCCTTATTTATTATGAACTAAACTTTTATTTAGGATTACAACGGAACTTGATGAGTAGCTTTAATTAATATATTTTTCTGGGAATTACCATTGGTTAATATTGGATTGCCTATTGTATCTTGTGCATAATTATTTAATTGCTTGGCCAATAATTAGTGGGATAATTCGTATGAAATTGATGAATGGAATATGAATTTGGATCTAGATATAATAGCATAAGATTATAATTTTTACATGTGTTGGAACTTGTAATTTGTGTATAGGATAGAGATATACCTATATGCCTTATGTGATCTAAATAAGATCCCGTGCTTGAAATTCTTGTTAACACCAATTCACATAGAGATATAGTGAGTTGGTTAACTGGAGTGCTCTTTCTAATTCTAATCTTTATTGGACTTGGGAGGATTTGTCTATATGTTCATTGAAAGATGCTTATAGATACTCATGAGTTCTTGATCAACAATCCATGTTAACTGATTTAATTCGACAGGAAATATTGGCCTTAAAGTGAATCATCAAGGGAAGTTGCGATCCTAAGCCTTTTTAATCTGAAACCAATTCTTGGTAGTTAAGTTTAATTAGTTAATTCATATAGTTTTTCATAAATTCACAACAATTATCGATTTGTTTAATAAAATTGGTTTAATATAAAGTTAGTAGGTAATAGTTATTTTATACAATTCTATGTGGGATACGATACTCTATTTGCTACTTTACTGCTATTCGATCACGTATACTTGCGTGTTTTGCTAGTATGTATTTTGGCAAACAAGTTTTGGCGCCGTTGCCGGGGAATTGTTTTAATATCTGTCATATTAATTTCAATTAAACAGATCTTAGTTAAACATCTTTTGTTTTCATTTCAGGTACTCTTGATCAGTGCATGCAAACCCATTCGCAACGTACGGAACCATTGCAATACGTGAACGAAATTGAAAGAAGTTGTCGTAGGTGGCGAAAGGTTTGTAGAGAAGTACAGAATCAAGAGACAATGGCTAAGGAATAACAGAAATCCCTTCAGGATTATGCTATGCCAAAGATGGATGGGATCAGGTCAAGCATTCAACGACAGGCAATTAGTGCTGCAACTTTTGAGATTAAGCCGGGAACCATCCAAATGATTCAAAATCTAGTACAGTTTGGGGGCTTGGCGAATGATGATCCGAATGAGCACTTGGTGAGTTTTCTAGAGGTTTACGACACATTTAAATACAATCAAGTCTCAGACGACGCAGTTAGACTTCGTTTGTTTCCTTTCACTCTTTGAGACAAAGCGAGAGAATGGTTACATTCACTTCCACCTGGATCCATTACCACATGGGAAGATTTGACGTAGAAGTTCCTAGCAAAGTTTTTTCCCCCTGCCAAAACAGCAAAGTTGAGGAATGATATCACCACTTTCACTCAATTAGATTCAGAGTCATTATATGAAGCCTGGGAAAGATTTAAAGAGTATATGAGAAAATGTCCACACCATGGATTACCCGATTGGCTATTAGTACAAACATTCTATAATGGGCTCATGGGTGGTACACGGACTAGTGTTGACGCAATATCTGGAGGAGCCTTCATGACAGAATTTTGATGAAGCGTACAGTTTGCTAGAAGTGATGTCAGCTAACAACTACCAATGGCCAACTGCTAGAATGACATAGCCAAAGGCTGCTGGGATATTAGAGGTAGATGCAGTTACAGCATTGTCAGCACAAATTGTAGCTCTAACAAAGAAAGTTGAACAGATGGGGAATCTGAATAGGTAAAATGTGGCTATGGTATGTGAATTGTGTGCAGGTAGCCATGCAACGGATCAGTGTGCTATTAATATGGAATCAATGCAATATATGGGAAATTACAACAGGCAGAATAATAGCAATACGAATAATTATAATCAGGGATGGAGAAATCAACCTAACACTTCGTGGAGAGACAATCAGGGTCAACAATCTGCTCAAAGACAAACTCAGCCACCCGGATTCCAAGCACAACCCCAACCACATCCGAACCAGCAATCAAGTTTTGAAGAGTTAGTAGCTAAATTCATGACACATGTTGACATCAAAATGAAGAGTCAAGCGACTTCGATCAGAAATCTTGAGACTCAGATGGGACAGTTAGCTAATAGATTGAATAATCGACCACAAGGAGCGTTGCCAAGCAATACCGAAGTTAATCCAAAGAATAATGGCAATGAGCAGTGCAAGGCAATTACTCTTCGTAGAGTTTGGGAAATCTCTCTATCAATTTATCTGCAACTTGGGTTAAAGGAGGCAATGCCGATAAATGTGACATTACAGCTTGCCGACAGATCGTCGACTTATCCGAGGGGAATTGTGGAAGATGTGCTCGTAAAAGTGGACAAGTTTATATTCCCAGCGGATTTCATTGTGCTAGACTACGAGGAGGATCGCGATATTTTGATCATTTTGGGACGACCATTCTTGGCTACAGGTAGAACTCTAATTGATGTGCAGAAAGGTGAGCTTACTATGAGGGTTCAAGACCAAGAGGTAACCTTCAATGTTTTTAAAGCCATGAAGTTTCCCTTGGATTCGGAAGAGATCTTTCGAGTTGACATAGTGGATATAGCACTCAAAGATGAATTTCTGGAAATGCTTGGGCCCGATCCACTAGAAAAATCTTTGATAACTGACACAGAGACGGAAGATTCAGAAATAATAGAATATCTACAAGTCCTAGATGCAACATCACGGATGCATAAATTTAAGATACCATTTGAACCTTTAGAAAAACCTGTAAATTCGGAGGCTTGTGTGAAAACATCCTTAGAAGAACCTCTGACATTGGAACTCAAACCATTACCCACTCATCTCAGGTATGCTTATTTGGGTAATTCAGATACTTTACCTGTTATTATTTTTGCCGCACTTAACGAATTTCAGGAAAGTAAACTATTGAGGATTCTGCGGGAGTACAAATTCGCCATTGGATGGACTATTGCAGATATCAAGGGAATTAGCCCTTCTTTTTGCATGCACAAGATTCTCTTGGAGGAAGATGCAAAACCTAGTGTGGAACAACATCGGAGACTAAACCCGATCATGAAAGAAGTGGTCAAGAAGGAAATAATCAAATGGCTAGATGCAGGGATCATCTACCCAAATTCTGATAGCTCATGGGTGAGCCCAGTACAGTGTGTTCCTAAAAAGGGTGGCATGACCGTGGTGACAAATGAAAATAATGAGTTAATCCCAACAAGAACACTAACCGGATGGCGGGTATGCATAGATTACAGGAAGTTGAATAAAGCTACCCGCAAGGACCACTTCCCGCTACCATTCATTGATCAGATGCTAGATCGCTTAGCGGGTCATGCATACTACTGTCTCTTGGATGGGTATACTTCTGGTTATAATCAGATAGCCATTGCTCCGGAAGATCAAGAAAAGACTACATTTACGTGCCCATATGGAACTTTTGCTTTCAGACGAATGTCATTTGGGTTGTGTAATGCAACTGCCACTTTCCAACGATGTATGATGGCAATTTTTTCAGACATGGTGGAGCGCAACGTAGAAGTTTTTATGGATGACTTTTTGGTGTTTGGGGACTCGTTCGACCTATGTCTAGATAATTTGGTATTGGTGCTACAAAGGTGTATGGCGACAAACCTCGTACTCAACTGGGAAAAATGCCACCTCATGGCCCAAGAGGGAATCATCTTGGGACATCAGGTATCACCTAAAGGAATTGAGGTCGACAAAGCAAAAATAGAAACAATTGAGAACCTCCCACCACCATCATCAATCAAGGGTATTCGAAGTTTCTTGGGCCATGCCGATTTTTATAGACGGTTCATCAAAGATTTTTCTAAGATCTCGAAGCCACTGCGTAATTTGTTAGAAAAAGATGTACCTTTCAAATTTGATGAAGCATGTCTTGAAGGTTTCGAGGTGTTGAAAAAGTAGTTGATTACAGCCCCAGTTATTATTGCACCAAATTGGATTTTGTCATTCGAACTCATGTGTGACGCTAGTGATTATGCAGTTGGGGCCATTTTAGGCCAACGTAAAGAGAAGGTTTTTCATGCCATTTACTATGCTAGAAAGACACTCATTGATGCTCAATTGAACTATACCACAACCGAGAAGGAGCTTCTAGCAGTTGTGTTCGCATTCGACAAGTTTTGGTCTTATCTCATTGGTACAAAGGTGGTGGTGTTCACGGACCATTCTGCAATTAAATACCCGATCTCCAAGAAAGATGCAAAGTCGAGGCTAATTAGATGGATTTTGCTACTTCAAGAATTCAACTTAGAAATTCAGGATAGGAAGGGCACCGAGAATCAAGTAGCAGACCATTTGTCAAGATTAGAAAATAGTGCACAAGAGGACAAAGATAACACCGCAATCAATGAATTCTTCCCTGATGAACAGTTGTTTGCAATCAAAATCGATGTCACATGGTATGCATATTTTGTCAATTACCTGATAAGCAATGTGTTTCCTCCGAACTTGACAAGACAACAACGGAAGAAATTTTTACATGATGTTCGGCAATACATGTGGGATGAGCCGTTCTTGTTCAAACAATGTGGCGATCAGATGATAAAAAGGTGTGTACCATAGGAAGAAGTGAGCGATATATTGCACCATTGTCATGATTCACCATACGGAGGGCACTACGGGGGAGATCGTACGGCAGCCAAAGTTCTTCAATCAGGATTGGCCTACCTTGTTCAGAGACACCCATTAATTTGTGCTACAATATGACCGCTGTCAAAGAACGGGAAATATTTCCAAGCGCAACGAGATGCCTCTCAACACTATCTTGGAAGTAGAGCTATTTGATGTGTGGGGGATTGATTTCATGGGACCAATCCCCATGTCCTTCAACAACAAGTATATATTGGTGGCAGTGGACTACGTATCAAAGTGGTTTGAAGCTGCTGGATTACCCACCAATGACTCTAAAGTTGTCCTCAAGTTTCTTCAGAAAAATATATTCACCAGATTTGGCACACCTCGAGCGATCATTAGTGATGAAGGTACTCATTTTTGCAACAAGTACTTCTCAGCCTTGCTTGCAAAATATGGAGTCACACACAAGATAGCAACGGCTTACCACCCCCAAACTAGTGGTCAAGCCGAAGTATCAAATAAAGAGGTGAAGCATATTTTGGAGAAAATGGTGACCCAAATCGGAAGGATTGGGCACTCAAGCTAGACGATGCGCTATGGGCATACCGGACAGCGTATAAAACACCGATTGGGATGTCATCATATCGATTGGTGTATGGAAAGGCATGTCATCTTCCCGTAGAGCTGGAACACAACGCATATTGGGCGATTCAGAAACTTAACTTTGATCTACAAGCAGCGGGAGAGAAAAGGCTGCTTCAACTCAATGAGATGGATGAGTTTCGCCTTCAATCATATGAAAATGCAAAATTGTACAAAGAGAAGGTCAAATGGTGGCATGACCAGAAAATCATTAAACGAAAGTTCGAACCCAGTCAAACCGTGTTGCTCTACAATTCCTGGTTGAAACCTTTTTTGGGAAAACTCAAATCACGGTGGTCGTGTCCATTCGTAATCAAAGAAGTCTTTCTGCACGGCGCCGTTGAACTAATAGAACGTAACCCGGATGAATCATTCAAAGTGAATGGCCAAAGGTTGAAACATTACTGGGGGGGGGGGGGCACTGTGGATCAACATAAGACCTCCATCACTCTTGTCGATTTGCCCTAAAAACTGAAGTAGTCAGGCTGAAGACTATAAACCAAGCGCTAACTGGGAGGCAACCCAGGGTTTTTTTTATTGATTTTATTTTGCTTCACTGTTAGTTTATTTCAGTAGTTAGATCCCTTATATTCTTTAACATGGTCTTTAATTGATTTCAGGATGGGAAACAAGTTTATATTTGGCGGGTTTGACTAATGGCCACTACGATTACCTAGTCAGGGGTCTCGCTCACCGGTGAGCCAGCGGCTGCCCAGCTCGCCGGTGAGCTGGCGGGGGTTGTAAGGGCGCAGCGTCCCCTGGAAGCCAAGCACCAATGAGCTCAATTTCAAAATGTCCATTTATCAAATCTTCAAATTTTTGATTAATTAGGAGCAATATGAAGGAAACTGGAAGCATTTACATTCATGAAGCATCTCTCTGTAAATAAGTTTTGATGTTGGGACTCTTGGATTTGCAGGAAAAGCTAGAAGGATGCTCAAATTTTTTTGCTAAGGCTGACCCAAGCGACTAGGCGCCCAAATTAAGCCTAGGCCAAGCGCCTAGGTGCCCTATTACAGTAGCTCAGACACATCCAAGCACCTAGGCGCCCCAATGCAAGCTAATTCAAGCGCTTAGGCACTCAACATGGCCAACCAAATCTGCTTTCAACCGCCTAGGCGGTCTAGCCCATACAAAATCAAGCGCCTAGGCACTCCTGCCCAGATTTTGAAAATTGTTTAAGCCCTAATCGGGCAATACACTTCCCAACCACATCCAAGTTAGTTTCGTCTCTCCTATTTGAAATCAAACTCCCTTATTTCTCTATCCTAACTCACGACAACCGAGCATTGTCTCTTGTTGTAACGACCCCAAAATTCATACAATACAACTCTCGACATCGGTCTTTAACAATACATCCTTATTCAGACTTTACATCATTAATCAATGATACAATCACTAAAAATACAGAATATTTAAAACTTTTATATTATTCCTTCTTTTTTTTTCCTGAATCTCAACCTTTATCATTACATAACTTTGATTCAACTTTATTTTATGAATCGCTTCGTCAGAGTTATTATAAACTAAAACTTACAACCACATTCAATAACCCTTATACATCGGGTAACATTTAAACTTTACAACTTAACATCTGTTAACCATCATACATTATCAAATACATTATCTGAAACCTTAAACAAAGTCCAAAATAATAATAATTCAGCCAAAGTATATCAGTCTTCAAGCATTATATCTGATTCATTTCTTTCAAGTAGCGCATAGCGTTACCTTGAATCCTTAACCTGCAAAAGTGATTATTTGCAAGAATGAGCTCGACAGCTCAACAAGATCTAACAGCTTTCATGCAGCACATAGCACATAAATACATACTCAACATACATCTCATAATAATTAAAGTAACATGGCATACATGCTTTACATCCTATAACAAATATAAAGATTGAGTTCCTTACTCAATCAACATTCTTTAATCAATCAATGTAGTCATAAATTGACTTTAACATTTCATGCTTACAACATATATACAACATATCATGCTCTTTGCAAAATAATTTAAAACAGTTCATCATCAAGTGCACGTAGAAAATAGGAACTGAAAGACTTGCCTTGATCGTTGTTTACCAATAACAGTTTAACAGCTTACAGATATCTGCACTTCACGTGCCCTACACAATTATATAATCATGCACATCAACTATTAGTCACATAGAAAAAAATATTAGTTGTAATATAAACTTTACTCTACATCTCATAACCCTTCCTATTATCAATACACAATGTTCAATTTGATTGTGTTAACTATCGACTTATATTTCACTATATTTCTTTTTCGTAATATTCGAAATTCATTTGAGTGTTTAAGTCCTGCTAGGACTACCTATTGGTTTTATATTAACCACATTTCATATATTATAATGTTCATTTCATTAGAATCGAAACACTATTTAAGTGTATTACCACATTACACGGCGTTTCGACATTTATACGTCACACGCCTAACTCGCCTCTTTTGCATGTGCTTTGCACGCTCCTATATTGGGTTACAGTACTCTATAATGTTTCATTCTTATTAAAAACATAATATTAAATAAGGTCATACACACTCGTTACGGCGCTGCGACGCTTGCACGTCCGTACGTCAAACTTGCCTATTCGAACGCCCAAATGACACGTATTTACGCACGCTTAGCACGCCCATACGAATCGTCTAATACACAAGGATTAATGTTAAGTATCATTATAATTCATAATAGTTATGTTATGGAAGTTAGAACATCATTTTACATGGTCGGGAGCATTACATGTGCATACGTGCACGCCCGACACCCCCCAATTGCATTCAAAATCACATCAGTCCCAAAAATAACCATTTTGACCCTAGCTAACGACCTCAAATTGAAAACGTTAAAGAACGAAAGTTGTAGGTCTACTCGTGCTCGTTTCGGATCGTCTTGAATCACCTCAATTCGAGTCCATATGAGAAACTTATGGCCGTTTTACTACAGGACGTCAAAACAGTCCACTCGGGCATGTCTGCGCCTGACATGTGTCCGGAGCAGCTGCGCCCCTTTAAGCCTTGGAACCGGCGCAGCTGCGCCATAGAGGGCAGCTATGCCCCAAAAGGCTTAGGGCACCGAGCAGCTGCGCCTGGTAGTAGAACCAGACTTTACAGATCACTGTTCTCGCGATTTTTGGACGTTTTCTCCTTTAAATCTTCATAACTTGAGTTATACACATCCGATTGAGTCTGTTTTTGACTCTATGGATTCGTAATTCATAGAACTACAACATATCAAAGAACCAATAATTTACAGAAACACTAACCAACCTAAATTTTGGCCTAAAACTCATGTTCATATTAGTTTTACATGTTTTAACATGTTTTAGCGAAATCATTCACCACGGATTCGTTTTACATCCGTTTTGACTCGTTCAACTTGGGTTATTTTTGTTTTTTCGAGTACTATCATGAGACATCATCAATTTAAGGTTTTTATCATGATTTCATAACTAAACTTTGACTTCAACTAAGCCATAACATACATAATTCATTAAGAACACAAGTTCTTCATCTTTAGCATAACTTCATGAATTCGATTACCTAACAATTGCTTATAGATGATACATAACAGATTATATATATTCATAAAAATATATTACCAATTCCTCATCAACTCAACCCACCGAAATAATTTACAATGAAGAACCCAATAAAATAAAAACTTAAGAAACTAGAATTGGATTATCACCTCTTGATTCCTTCCTTAGTTTAGATCAAGATTACTTGATTACTCTTCTTCCCCTTCTTTGATCCTCAGACTTTTGCTCTCAACTTCATAGAGAATTCTCTTTTCTCTTACTTTCTCTCTAAGTCTCTCTCTTTCTTTCTATTTTGCTAAACCACATAAAATAAACTGATGGCTTAACTTGGGTGTTACAATTGATGGCTTAATGTGGGTGTTACAAAGGCAAAAGGCCACAAAGCCATGTTTGGCTAAACCCTTAATCTCCTTTTTAATATATTCTAATAATTCTCCTTATCATATGGTATATATTCTTTTCTCTAAATGTCACACTTTAACTATGTTGCTAAATTATTTAGCTAACTACATTGAATAATTATACATTTATAATATGTATAACTATTACTCCATACATTACGAAATTATATACATAACCCTCAACTTAAAATAACGCTTTCCATTAAAATAATTAATATTTATTCCCTTTATTTTAATTAACTCACATGAATTATATAATTATAATATATAATTATTTAATTCCTTTTCTCGCATAAATTGTCTCAATACAATTTATTTAATCCATACATCTAATCACGACTTAAATATTAATCAATTTATTTAATACCATCATACTTAAATAAATTATTCTATAATAATTTCCATTGAATATTTATTTTATTCATTAATCCTAACACCAATATTTACTTATAATTATATTGGTTCTTCTCATTCTCATTCCCATTTACATTCACTTGGCTAAATATAAAATATTAAGCCATTACATAAACGTATTACTCTTACATGTATTATATTACCTTCATATTTTAGTAAAACAATTATATTTATATTAATTCACTATTTTAATTAAGTGAATACTCACATTATTTGTGAAATTTAATTCATAATAATTCCACTGCCAACAAGAAATAATAACCAAATTATATTATTTTATAATATAATCTTTAACTTAATTAAATTAACTAATAATATTCAGTTAATTTTCTTTTCGTAATAACTTCATTTAATTTCTTCAATAGTTAAATTAACTATTAAACCTCATCATCCCAATATATGAATATATATATATATATATATATATTTACTTACACGCAAAATATGTCATAATAAGAATTTCATTCATTAAATTCTTATTTTAACAATTTCTGAAAATCCGGGTTGTCACACTTGTAATTCAAATCCAACATAAATTCTTACCCAAGCACACAGATTAGAGTATAAGCAACTCCCAAAACCTCATCTCCACTCCCCATTTTGATCAAACACAGACCTCTATTCCATCACACGAATTGGGAAAGTGAAGGTTTAAGCTTCCAATTGATTCATCGAATTAGTAAGGAACATCACATCTGGTCATAATCAAGTAAGTGTATAACGTTTCATTTTGAATTCATCGGAATTTCTTTGTTAGTGTTTGTTAAGTCAATAATGTGGAGAAATTAGTTCTTTACTCATTTACCCAATTGAGTAGTTTGAGTCTGGATTTGGGTGTTCTTTATTTGTGATTATCTGCATTGGAAGGATGTATGGCTAGCTATTTGATAGATTTTGGTGAACAATAAGTTTGGGGGAGAGGCTTCACAAAGGGTGTGTTAACATTGCTCTTTAAGTGCTTGATAAATTACCACAAAGAAAGTTTCCACCAGTTTAGCTACTAAACATCATTTGTTGGGCATGGATTTGACACACTAGCTATATGGCTCCTAAAAGGGAAATAGGAGAGACTTTGGGCACTTCGACAAAGTTTGACAAAAAGAGATTCACAAGTGCTAGTGCATCCGAAAGATATCACAATTGGCTTTCTGGTAAAACGCTAATTCCTGAGTGTGGTTTATTTCCAGAGGCAGAAGATGGGGAGTTACTACAAATGATTGAAAGCAGAAAATGGTTGAATTTTACAGCTCAGCCCGAGCCAGCTGTTATCAAGATTGTTAAGGAATTTTATGCCACTGCAAAGGATGCTGAAGGAAATGCGGTTTGGGTTCGTGGAAAATTAGTAACTGCCAGTCGCACATAAATAAATGCTTACTACGGACTGGAGAGAATACCTAACAATGCGTATATGCAATATTTAAAACAAGAGCTGGACTACAGTGAAGTCATTGAAGCATTGTGTGTACCTAGAACAAAATGGAAATTAACAGATCAACAAGAAGCAGTGCTTTTTCTCGCATCCACTCTAAGTTTTTACGGGAACGCATGGCATGCCTTTATTTGCGCCAAGTTCATGCCATGTAGGTATATGATCGATGTCATACATCAACAGGCAGCCTTGCTTTTCTGCATTACCAAAGGGAAAATTGTAGATGTGGGTCAGGTTATCCATAATTCAATCGACAAAGAAATTCAAGGAGGCACTTCAGGTAGACTGCCTCATCCATCATTAATCACCGCATTATACAAACAAGCTGGGGTAAAGTGGGATGTCGAAGAAGCACTACAGGTTCCTGTAGCCCCAATTAACCACTCGGTTATTAGAATATACAAGATATAGGAGAGGGCTAAATCACACCCGAGAGGGTTAGGTTTCATTATTGTGCCTCCAGAGGCTGCTGACGAGAACCTTACTGCAGTTGGGAGTTCCATGCCACTACCGAATTTTGCTGAGGATATTCGGCGGGACTTAAGACATCAGACTAGATGAATTGACATGGTGGCTATGCAAATTCTGTAGGGTTTTGATCGGATGGATAGGCAACAGAATAGACTGGCTCAGCGACAAACAGAGATATATTTGAACTGCAATGCATCATTAATAGAGATGTTTAGCCGTATGAATCCAGCAGGCACTCCATACCAGTTCCCTCCACCTCCACCCTTGTCTTTGTACCTCCGACTGACTTAGCTCCTGAGGTTGATGCTAATGAAGAAGTCGAGGATGCTGTTGAAGAGTAAAGTCTCGATCTTTCAGGGAAGTCCTCAATGCCTAAATTTTTAATTTGTATACAATGAGGACATTGCATATGTTAAGTTTGGGGGTGCATTCATGTAGTTGCATTCATGTAGTATTTTCATCCGTCTAGTGTAACTCATTCGTCATGTAGTTTTGCATGCAGTTGTCATTCTAAATAAAAATAAATAAATATGCATCTAGTTAGTCATATTGCATGAATCCAAGCATGTGAGTTAGTTGAAGATGACTTAGCCAATGATGAGATTGGAATTATATGTATAGTTTAGCAGTATTGACAATTGAGACATGGATGTAGTTTCGTATCATGATGTAAATATTACCCTGTTTGAAACTGATGTAACCGGATAGCACATTAGGTTGACCTTATTGATTAACTTGATTTAAATAATCGCACAATTGTCTTCTTGGGGGAAATATTGGTCTTAATGAAAGAAAATCAGTAAACTTTTGGTAAGGCTAGGATGACGCATAAAGTTAAGTTTGGGGGAAAATATGAGATATATCTGTTCTAAAAAAAATAAAAGAGAAAAAAAAGAGAAAAAAATATGAATAAACACGTTGACTAGTTTAGTTATGTGGCCTTTGTTACTTGAGTAAGTAAGCCCTAGGGGATGTCTTTACACCCAGCGCCCTAAAGCCGTCTGGTTTGGGAGTCGTTGGTCGAAAGCTCGCTATATAGGGTATCATTGAAAAGCCTAAGAGAACTAGACATTGCACAGTCAAGTGTAAACACGAGAAAGAGCAAAAATGCCCTCATGAGTGACTAAAAGAAGAAATAAATCCTGTATTGACCCTGAACTTGGTGATTGTGAAAGTTCTAGCCGAAGCTTAACTTGTTACAGAGATTCTTGAGTTAAGATTTGTGTGTTTCCTTCTAAGAAGCATATTATGCAACGTATTTGAATTGTAGTTGATTTTAATGGTCGCTAATCACACACACAATACATCAGTAATAACAGGCTTTGATTTACGGATTGGTATGAGTTATTGAATTGTCTTGTTTGGATGTATTGTTTGAATCTATTGTTGATACCTCTGAGGCATATTTGTTTAATTTCAGACTGACTGATGGCTAGATTTATAGGCACTTAGTTAGGTTGCATTTGCATTATTGCATTGCTTGGGGATAAATAATTGATAAGTTTGGGGGTATTTGATGAGTGAGTTTTATAACTATGAATTCGGTATTATTAAACTTAATTATTGTTATCTCTGAGTGTTTTTAGTACCTTTTTATTTGTTTTTGTGTTTATTTATTTTAGGATGGAGCTGGAGAGGCAATTTGGTCATCAAGAAAAGAAAAGAATTAAAGAATTAATAAAATTGGAGCTGAGTGGCATTTTTGTAAATACGTGGTCCTGGTCAAGCCCCTAGGCGCTTGGATTTGCACTAGGTTGAGCGCCTATACGCTCCTGCACGCCCAATGTTGCCAAACTTTGCTGCTAAGTTATTTTTGAAGCCAAATAGGAATCTGCAAGAGGGTTTGGTCTAATACAAAGAGGAAAAGACTTGAAAAAAGACGTATCGTGGAATTTCGGAAGACAATTTACAGAGAGAACATCAAAGGAAACACGAAAGAGATTTCAGAGGCTAAAGATCAAAAGGTGAATTAGGAGCAATCTGACAAGTTTCTTCTACTCTTCTCTAAATTCTTAGACTTTGTAATTATCTGTGATGTTTGGATTATTTATTCGGATGATGTTTTCCTTATTCATTATGAACTAAACTTTTATTTAGGATTACAGTAGCTTTAATTAATATATTTTTCTGGGAATTACCATTGATTAATATTGGATTGTCTATTGTATCTTGTGCATAATTATTTAATTGCTTGGCCAATAATTAGTGGGATAATTCGTATGAAATTAATGAATGAATATAAATTTGGATCTAGATATACTAGCATAAAATTATAATTTCTGCATGTGTTGGAACTTGTAATTGGTGTATAGTATAGAGATATACCTATATGCCTTATGTGATCTAAATAAGAGCCCGTGCTTGAAAATCTTGTTAACTCCAATTCACATAGAGATATAGTGTGTTGGTTAACTGGAGTTCTCTTTCGAATTCTAATCTTTATTGGACTTGGGAGGATTTGTCTATATGTTCATTGAAAAATGCTTATAGATACTCATGAGTTCTTGATCAACAATCCATGTTAACTGATTTAATTTGACAGGAAATATTGACCTTAAAGTGAATCATCAAGAGAAGTTGCGATCCTAAGTCTTTTTAATCTGAAACCAATTCTTGGTAGTTAAGTTTAATTAGTTAATTCATAGAGTTTTCATAAATTCACAACAATTATCGATTTGTTTAATAAAATTAGTTTAATATAAAGTTAGTAGGTGATAGTTATTTTATACAATTCTATGTGGAATACGATACTCTATTTGCTACTTTACTGTTATTCGATCGCATATACTTGCGTGTTTTGCTAGTACGTATTTTGGCAAACAGCCACAACCGAGTCAAACGTGTCATATTATTTTCCATTAAAAGAAGAAGTTTTGGATGCCATCTCACTTCATTACCTACTTTGGAAAGCTACAAAAGCAAGCCATCAAGACTAAGAGGTATTAAAACACCCAAAACTCTAGTTCTTTAGTTTTTTTATATATGATTTCTATGGTAGAAATGTTATCTTCAAGCTCATTATGTCTAAAAGCATGCTAGATTAGTGGATCTAGAATTAAATGGGTTTAGCATGTGTATTTGTATGTGATTATGTTGAAAAGTTTGGTAGAATACCTAGAAACGATTTTATCGACGAGCATAAACGCAACACGTTTATTAAAAATGTACATTTTGAAATCTACAAATCATTTTTGTGATTTTCTTTTTTCTGGTATTAGAGGGTTAAGTTAAGAGTAAAATCCCTTTGGAAGCATGCAAAAATATTTTAAAATGAGAAAGATATGAATTTTATACCAAAACACCTAACTGTTAAAAATTTGTGCACAACAGTCCACTTCCGAGCTAATTTCAGTGACCAAAACATGTCCAAATTTGAATTTTGATGATGGAATCTTGTAGTTTGGAAAGATACGAATCCAACGAGACCGATTAGACTTCAATCGGAGTTGTAGATTTCATTTTATTAAAATTCGTAAAGGAGGCCAAATCTGGAAAATCATGAATCAGTCGATTTTATTTTTTCCCCGAACCGGTCCGGTCCGATTTTCTGCCAAAACTTGCAGCGGCCGGTTCAGTTAGTTACCGGCCGGTTCTTGAGTCGGGTCTTGGACCAATTTTTTTCTAAAATAATAAAGAATATATTATAATATTTAATTTATAATTTTTCAATGTAATTAAGTAATTTTTGAATTTAGTAAGCTATTGTGTGAATTATTTAAACCAACATGCGTTTGGTAGAATTATGTGATTAGATGTCAAAGTAAATTAAGGGGAGTCCATTATTGGATTAATTACATTAGTGGACTAACTTAAGGATAACGATATTAATAATTGATGAAGATAATGAACTTAATTAAATATTCAATTAATTTTGGATATAGCAAGTCTACTTGGGTTATATAAATTAATTAAAATAATTATTAATTAATGGAAATGTATAAATGTTGATAATACTAATTAATAATCCAATAAGGAATTTAATTCTATTGAACAAGCCCACACCTTTATTGAAACATAGACTTGGATGTAGTGTATTGTTTTAAGTTATTGGCCCAATAATTGTTAATATGACAAGTCATATTAGAGTGGTTCAATAAATGAATGTGGGAGCCCAAATCTAATTAAATTAATAGCCCAAACAATTAAATTGAAAGCCCAATTCAATGTCCCAATTGATAAACCTTCTAGAAGACTTTATTTTTGTCAAATTACATAATAAAAATAAATCAAAAATCACTTGAAAAGGGGGGCATGGCCTGGTGCACCTTTTTAGTGGGGCTAGGTTGACTTTTGTGGACATTTTTTTCCAAAGAAATCCCACAAAATAAGGAGCTACTTTAACAAATAAGTTTGACTAGCAAAAATATATCCATTTAGCACTTATATCTATATATTTGAGAGGCTATAAATACCAAGCATGGTATATGGAGTAGAGGTTCCAAAAATATTGCAAGATTTCTTGGTTTGAGAATTAGTGAGTTGGGTTGAGTTGACTCGGTGAGTTTAATAATAATAATAAGTTAGTGAGTTATATTAGTGAGTCACAACCGAGTCAAACGAGTCAAATTATTTTCCATTAAAAGAAGGAGTTCTTGGATGCCATCTCACTTCATTACCTACGTTAGAAAGCTACGAATGCAAGCCATCAAGACTAAGAGGTATTAAAACACCCAAAACTCTAGTTCTTTAGTTTTTTTATATATGATTTCTATGGTAGAAATGCTATCTTCAAGGTCATTATGTCTAAAAGCATGCTAGAATAGTGGATCTAGGATTAAATAGGTTTAGCATGTGTATTTGTATGTGTTTATGTTGAAAAATTTGGTAGAATACCTAGAAACGATTTTATCAACGAGCATAAACGCAACACGTTCATTAAAAATGTACATTTTGAAATCTACAAATGATTTTTGTGATTTTCTTTTTTCTGGTATTAGAGGGTTAAGTTAGGAGTAAAATCTCTTTGGAAGCATGCAAAAATATTTTAAAATGAGCAAGATATGAATTTTATACCGAAACACCTAAATGTTAAAAATATGTGCACAACAGTCCACTTCCGAGCTAATTTCAGTGACCAAAACATGTTCAAATTTGCATTTTGATGATGGAATCTTGTATTTCGGAACGATACAAATCCAACGAGACCGATTAGACGTCAATCGGAGTTGTAGATTTATTTTATTAAAATTCGTAAAGGAGGCCAAATTTGGAAAATCATGAATCAATCTGTCGGTTTTAATTTTTTTCCGAACCAGTCCGTTCCGATTTTCTGCCAAAACTTGCAGCGGCCGGTTCATTGAGTTACCAGCTGGTTCTTGAGTTGGGTTTTGGACCAAAAAATTTCTAAAATAGTAAAGAATATTATAATATTTAATTTGGAATTTTTTAGTGTAATTAAGTAATTTTTGAATTTAGTAAGCTATTGTGTGAATTGTTTAAACCAACATGCGTTTGGTAGAATTATGTGATTAAATGTCAAAGTAAATTAAGGGGAGTCCATTAATGGATTAATTACATTAGTGGACTAACTTAAGGATAACGATATTAATAATTGATGAAGATAATGACCTTAATTAAATATTCAATTAATTTTGGATATAGCAAGTCTACTTGGGTTATATAAATTAATTAATATAATTATTAATTAATGGAAATGTTTAAATATTGATAATACTAATTAATAATCCAATAAGGAATTTAATACTATTGAACAAGCCCACGCCTTTGTTGAAACATAGATTTGCATGTAGTGTTGTGTTTTAAGTTATTGGCCCAATAATTATTTGGAACAATTACATTTCTAGAAAAAATTACAACAAAAGTGTATCCAGAAAATATTTACAAAATTAATATATTTTTAATAGTTTATTTATAAAATTAGTATATTTGGTATCCCTTTAATCGAGGCCCACGATTCTCTCCCACGGAGCATCCGAAAAACTGTAACATAAACACTTGATACATATACATCCCTTGAGACGTAAACACCAGAAACTATTAGAGAAAGCTAAAAATAAACACAACACTTGATACATATACATATATAAAGAGATTACTCCAGCATCAAGAATTATAACATTAAAGGATGACTCAAAAACATCAACAGCCGAGCTCGCCTTCTCGTTTAGGGCACCATCTCCGCCACCGCCGCCACCGGAGGCAAAGAAAGCAGTGGAGCTCGAAACACACTGCAAGCTAGAGCGGACCACCAGATGTACCACCACAGCGGACAAACTCCTTAGCGAAGAAGGCGAAGAAGAAGTGAATCCGCGGAGTGAATGGAGGTTTATGTTGAAAATTCTTCGGTTGAGTTGACTCTGAATTGGGCGAGTGACTGAGAAATGGCAGTGAAGGTATAGGGTTTTGGATATGGTTAGTAGAGTGGTGGTTGTGGTTGTAGATAATGCAGACTCCATTGAAGATACAGAGATAAGCTTCGATTGTAGAGAGAGAACCAAAATCTAATTCCCACTTTCTCTAATATTTTTTAGAGTGCAGTTTGGTAGCCAAACCTTCACACAAAGGTAATCAATTCAGTTTTATTAGGTTGCCAATTAATTATAAAAAATTTAAGAACAAAAGGTTTGTAACCAAACCTTCATACCAAGGTACCCAAACCTTTATACCAAGGTAACCAATCCACCTCCACACCTGTAGTTTTTTTATAGTGCAGTTGGTAACCAAACCTTCATACAAAGATAACCAATTTAGTTTTATTAGGTTACCAATTAATTATACAAAATTTAAGAATAGAAGGTAATGTATGTATGATCAATTTTATAGTGATGGTAATGTGTGTATGATTAATTTATTTTTTTTAACAAAAGGTGCAGATGGTATCCAAAATTTCATGTAAGAGTTTCCATTTATGTAGCTGTTGGTTACTTATAAATAACCTTTTAAAAAAAATTATTCTGAATATGATGCAGTTGGTAGCCAAACCTTTATACAAAGGTAACCTATTTTAGTTTTTGTGGTTAACCAAATACTACCTCCGTCCTACAATAAGTGCTTTTTTAGGCTTAACATTTTTTCCCAAAATAAGTGATGTGTTAGAATTCCAATACAATTTTTATAATATTTTTCCATATGTGCCCTTATGCAACCAATCGTATTTATTGCATATTTATTAGGAAGTTGAAAGGTTGAAGAAAGAGAAAGAGAGACCAAAAGGCAATAAAAAAAGTCTCAAACAAAATAAAGAAAGTATATTAAGGGTATTTTTGTCATTTTAGCTTGTGTATTGGTTTGTGTGATTTAAGTTAAAAAAGCACTTATTATGGGATGGAGGTAGTAGTCATAAAAAAATTTTAGAACAGTAAGAGTTACATCTATTTATTTTCAAAATTATGTTTGTAGGGCGAATCTTCTCCTTCTTCTGATTGGCGTTTTGGACAACAGTTTCGAGTTCTTGAAGGGTAGCGGCGGCGCAACAAAGGACGGCGACGGAGGAGGATGATGAAGGGGATGAGAGAGGAGGCGGTGAGGGAGATAAAGAGAATGGGCGATGAGGGAGATGAAGATTAGGATGAGTCGGGTTCTAAGGAGAGAGAAGATACTTTTTGGTTTTTCTCTTCTTTTGATTTGAATTATGGATTTGTTTTGATTGTTAGATCCCAAAGATTTTGTAACTGTCGTATATGGCGGTTACGTTTCCTTGATTTTAGGTTTACTTATTTATTTGAAATTGAATGATTTGAATTTGTTGCCTTCTTTTTATAATTTTTTTGTGGATGCACTAATGTTGTAATTACTTTCTAATTGTTGTATATTACTGTAAAGAACCCTAAATATTAATATGACAAGTCATATTGGAGTGGTTCAATAAATGAATGTGGAAGCCCAAATCTAAATAAATTAATAGCCCAAACAAGTAAATTGAAAGCCCAATTCAATGTCCCAATTGATAAACCTTCTAGAAGACTTCATTTTTGTCAAATTACATAATAAAAATAAATCAAAAATCACTTGAAAAGGGGGCATGGCCGAGTGCACCTTTGTAGGGGTCTAGGTTGATTTTTGTGGACATTTTTTTCAAAGAAATCTCACAAAATAAGGACCTACTTTGACAAATGCAGTTTGGCTAGCAAAAATATATCCATTTAGCACTTATATCTATAGATTTGAGAGGCTATAAATACAAAGCATGGCATATGGAGTAGAGGTTCCAAAAATATTGCAAGAGTTCTTGGTTTGAGAATTAGTGAGTTGGGTTGAGTTGACTCGGTGAGTTTAATAATAATAATAAGTTAGTGAGTCACAACCGAGTCAAACGAGTTATATTATTTTCCATTAAAAAAAGGAGTTCTTTGATGTCGTCTCACTTCATTACCTACTTTGGAAATCTATGAAAGCAAGCCATCAAGACTAAGAGGTATTAAAACACCCAAAACTCTAGTTCTTTAGTTTTTTTTATATATGATTCCTATGGTAGAAATGCTATCTTCAAGCTCATTATGTCTAAAAGCATGCTAGATTAGTGGATCTAGGATTAAATGGGTTTAGCATGTGTATTTGTATGTGTTTATGTTGAAAAGTTTGGTAGAATACCTAGAAACGATTTTATCGACGAGCACAAACGCAACACATTCATTAAAAATGTACATTTTGAAATCTACAAATAATTTTTGTAATTTTCTTTTTTCTAGTATTAGAGGGTTAAGTTAGGAGGTTAAGTTAGGAGTAAAATACCTTTGGAATCATGCAAAAATATTTTAAAATGAGCAAGATATGAATTTTATACCAAAACACCTAACTGTTAAAATTATGTGCACAACAGTCCACTTCCGAGCTAATTTCAGTGACCAAAACATGTCCAAATTTACATTTTGATGATGGAATCTTGTAGTTCGGAAAGATACAAATCCAACGAGACTGATTAGACGTCAATTGGAGTTGTAGATTTCCTTGGCTTTGGCATCGTAGATTAGGACACATTAACATGAAATTAATTAATAACATATCTTCTAAAGAACATGTTCGTGGTCTTCCTAAACTTAAATTTCTTAAAGACCATATTTGTGAAGCCTGTGAATTAGGAAAACAAATTCATGCATCTCATAAACCTAAACTCACAGTTTCAATCAAACGGTGTTGTTGAAAGGAAAAATCGTACTCTATAAGAAATGACCAATACTATGCTTAATGAATATCGACTTCCTAAATATTTTTGGGCCGAAGCAATTGCAACTTCTTGTTATATTTTGAATCGTGTTTTGCTAAGACCAATTCTTCTCAAAACTCCCTATGAACTCTTCTATCAAAGAACTCCAAAAATAAACTACTTTCGTGTCTTTAGGAGTAAATGCTTTATTCTAAATACTAAACAATATCTAGTGAAATTCGATCCCAAATCTGATGAAGGAATTTTTCTGGGATATTCACTAAATAGTAAAGCATATAGAGTCTTTAATAAAAGAACTCTAGTCGTGGAAGAGTCAATGAATGTAAGCTTTGATGAATCTAAACCTCCTCCAAAATATAAAGAATTGACAGAAAATGATACAGTTATTGAAGATATTCTCATAAATATGGAAGAACTAAAAATTGATGATATTTCTCCTTCTGTCAATATTAATCCTCTTGAAAATCCTAATCCCCAGCTAAATGACTTGCCCAAGGAATCACATGCTGTAAGAAATCATCCAATAGAAAATGTCATTGGTGATATCGATAAAGGGATTCTTACAAGATCACAAGCACAAAATATGGCCAGTCATCTATCCTTTCTGTCACAAATTGAGCCTAAAAATATAAAAGATGCTTTGATTGATGAAGACTGGATAATAGCTATGCAAGAAGAACTTGAACAGTTCACAAGAAACAAAGTCTAGAAATTAGTTCCAACTCCCGAAGAGACATCCATTATTGGAACTCGATGGGTGTTTCGTAACAAATTAGATGAAAATGGAACTGTTATACGTAATAAGGTACGATTAGTTGCACAAGAGTATAATCAACTTGAAGGAATTGACTATGATGAAACATATGCTCCTGTTGATAGAATTGAGTCTATACGTATGTTATTAGCTTTTGCATGCCATAAAGATTTTAAATTATTTCAAATGGATGTGAAATCTGCTTTTCTAAATGGTGTTATTGAAGAAGAAGTCTATGTTAAACAACCCCCTGGCTTTGAAGACTTTGAGCATCCTGATTATGTGTATAAACTACACAAAGCTTTATACGGTCTAAAACAAGCTCCCAGGGCATGGTATGAAAGACTGAGTAAGTTTTTATTAGAAAATGGTTATAAAAGGGGCACAGTAGATACTACTCTTTTTACAAAATATAAAAATGATGATATTCTTATTTTACAAATATATGTTGATGACATCATTTTTGGATCTACTAACATGAATATGTGTAATGAGTTTTCTGAAAGCATGAGTAAGGAATTTGAAATGAGCATGATGGGAGAATTGAATTTCTTCCTAAGACTACAAATCAAGCAAGGAAAAAAAGGTATTCACATATCTCAATCCAAATATTACAAAGAAATGATTAAAAAATTTGGTTTAGAGTCTGTAAAACTTCTTAATACTCCTATGTCAACTACTGATGAACTAACTGCTGATGAAAATGGAAAAAGTGTTGACACAAAGAAGTATCGAGGAATGATTGGCAGTCTCCTTTACATCACAACTAGTAGACCTGACATTATGTTCAGTGTCTGTAAATGTGCCAGATTCCAAGCAAATCCTAAAGAATCTCACTTGGTTGCAGTAAAAAGAATATTTCGATACCTTAAAGGAACTACAGACTTAGGTTTATGGTATCCTAAAGGTCAACCATTCGACCTTGTGTGTTTCTCTGACTCTGACTATGTCGGTCATTATGTTGATCGAAAAAGCACAAGTGGCACTTGTCAGTTCTTAGGCGGATGTTTAGTCTCCTGGTTTTCTAAGAAACAAAATTCGATATCTTTTTCAACCACCGAAGCCGAATATATAGCTGCTGCATGATTTTGTGCACAGATATTGTGGATGAAACAGACCCTTGCCGATTACAATATAAAATTTAACTGTGTGTCAATATTATGTGATAATACAAGCACTATTAACTTAAGTAAAAATACCGTATTACATGCTAGATCAAAACACATTGATGTTAGACACCATTTCTTACGAGATCATGTAAACAATGGTATTATTAAACTAGAACATATTGACACAGAATTAAATATTGCTTACATATTTACTAAATCACTAAGTTCTGATAGATTTTGTAAATTACGTTTAGACTTGGGAATGTTAGATATTGTCTCATAAAATATTAAAATTTTCTCTTATTTAAAATCTATTTTTTTTGTAATATATAAATATAATTTTTAAAAAAAACTATTAATATTATTAGTTTATAATTATATAAATTATTTGCTTCTTTATATGTTAATATACTTATATTATTTAATTAAGTATATATTTTTTAAATCACATTATTAATGTTAATTTTTATATATATAAACTCATAATTATATATATGAATATATATATATATATATAACTTATTTATTTATATATGTTATTATAAATATTTTATTAAAAATTTACATATATTCATAAAAATAAAAAATTATTAATTTATTGATTTTAATATAAATATTTTAGTATTTTTCATTATTAATTATATAAAAAATTACATTTTACAACATTTATTATATAATGATACAACTGATTTAATCTGAGCCGCTGATCAAAGAAATCATCCAACGGTCAACTATAAGCTCAATCTGCGTCTATTTGACTCCAACCAATCAGAAACCAGATAGCCTAAGCACACGGATCACGTTCAATTACCATTCGATCAACACAGGAAAACACAAACTCATCTAGGCCGTTCGATCAAGGTCAACCGGTCAGCTGAACCGATTTCAAACACGCTCCTCACATCGACCGTTGATCAAATCTCAGGTTTGCCTCCAGCCACACGATCATTCCTTTTAACCTAAATATAAATATCTAAAATTAATTTTAAATTCATTTTTCACACTCTCTCTATCTCTCTTCTGTCGGCCCTCGCTCTTCTCTCTCTCTCTCTCTCTACTCTCAAACGCTCTCAACCCTCTCTATCTCAAACCCTAACCCCTCTCAGCCTAAAAATATCAATTCTTGTAAGTTTTCTGTGTTCTTCTTTTAGTTAGATGAATCTTCTATGTCTTATTAACTTTTCTGTCAGTTTGAGTGATCATTCTTCGTGTTTATGGGGTCGATTTTGGTTTCAAACAAAAATATTTTTTATTTTTGTTCGTGTTCTTAAAGATCTTCAAACCCTAGAAACCATAGAAATCATTTTTTACGTCCAAGTATATTGCTTAAAAGAAACTTCTTTTGCGCTCTTAAAGATTTTCAAACCCTAAAAATCGTTTTTCTTGTTTTTGTTAAAAAAAATAAAAAATTATCATTACATTTCTGGGTTCAAAGTTTACTTCTTAAAAATAATAATAAATTATTTGTGTTCTTAAATTTTTAGAACTCTAGATCTATAAATTTTTATTTATCTTGTTTAGCCGATTGATTTAAGGTTCGATATAAATATATATATATATATATATATATATATATATATATATATTCGTCTTCTTCTGTATAATTTATTTTCAAACAATAATTTTTTTTATAAGGTGTTTATTTTCAAAAACCCTAATATATATATGTGCTCTTTTATGTTTTTTGTTTTTTTTTTGTTACAGAAACTTTTAAAAGTTTATTTATAAGTATATAAATATTTTCAAAAATTGTATATACATGTATGTATGAAACCATAGATTTTGCTTTAAAAGGGGGGAAGAGGGTTCTCGGTACTGATATTTAGGTTGTGAATGTCTAATATGTTCTTCACTGATAAATAGACTTTCAAAAACCTAAATGTTTCTGTCTAATCTTTTTATAATTTCTGAATTTTTTTTTGACAAACCCTAATTTTTCTCATATATATATATATATATATATATATATATATATAGTTTTCGAAACCCTAAAATTTCACAAAAATTTTAAGATTATTATATATTTTCGTATGCTTACTTATCAGAATATACATATATGTGTGTAATGACTGCTGTGTATCATATATATATACCTGGATTGTGTGAGTCTGAAATTTCTGATATGTGTGTGTGAGTATGGCTTCTTTCCCTACTGATACACTTATTCTGGATCAACTTGAAAGATGCTAAGTTTGTGAATAGCTGTGCTAAGGTAATCCCTTCACTCTCTCTAATTAACTTTGAATATAATTGATATATGTGGCTGTCTGAGAGCCACTGGCTGTTTATGTGTCTGTGAATATAGGCATTAGATGAACATGATAACTTCCATGTCTGCATTCTGCAATCTTATTGTCTATCTGAAATTCGATAACTGTGATAAAAATAAGTTTCATGTTTATATTCTGCATGTGTGGCTATCTGAAAGCCACTGGTTGTATATGAGACTGTTTATGTGAGTATAAATTGGGTGAAAATAAAAATTTTGATGTCTACTTAAATATAGACATTAGGTGATGAAAATAATTACTATGTTAATTATATGTTACTACTGTTATATGCTGACATGTATAATAGAGATCATGTGCTATATCAGTTTTATATAACACTGACTTGTTGAATCAATGTGTTGACACACTCTATCTTGATATGGGCATCTTACAATGACAACATGTTAGTGTTGTGTAACATTGACTAGTTGTATCTCTGTGTTGATTTGTAACAATTTGATATGGGCATATCTATGATATATGTGATAACTTATCTATGTTGATTTGCTACAGTATGATATAGGCATAAAAATAATAAAGATATATCTATGTGTTGAATCTTCTAATATAGGCCAATAAGTAATGATAGCTTGTATCTTTGTTTGATATTAGATCATACCTATTATTTCAATAACCTGCATATTTCTGATATTTGGTTGTGCCTTCTAATTGGACTTCTGGGCAAATTTTTCAAAAAGGGAAAATCTGACAAAAGATTTAAATCTGCTAAACAGTACTACACATGTCTGTCCATTACTGTTCACATTGCACAGTCATCACTTGAGAACTGTTTAGTTTTTGACATTTAGGTCATGCCATATTAATTAAACCAAGTTTTTAATTATACTTTTTCTACAAAAGGACAGTCTTTCAAACCTATTCTACTTTGTTTGCAGTTTCATTTTTACTTTCAAACCTCTTCTACTACTTGTCTGCAGTTTTGTGTATTCACTTACTTTCAAAACATGAAACCTGTCCATTCTTCAAAAAGAAAAAGGTCTGAGATTTTTACTGACCCACACCCTGATTTATACACTCAATTGTTGGTCACGCCTACTGCCAAAACCAAGTATGAACACATAAAACAAAACTTGCTTCCTGGGGTAGGAACTTCTTTTAATAGCTTTCCAAGAAAAGATAACAAGTATAGGATGGGACTGTCTTATCTCTTTTACAAGTAGAGAGATATATCCTAGCTTGATTGCTGAATTCTATGCTCATATGTCTTTTGTTCATGATTCAACTGGTTTTCTGACTTGTATTAAGACCTGTATACAAGGTCAAGACTATGTGATAGATGAAATTCTTCTTTTGCATGCTCATAATCTCAGAAAAGAATTCTTAGATTATCCCAAGATTAATGAGTACACCTTTCCCATAGGAATCACCACTACTGAGTGTCTTACTTTTAAACACAATCTTGCACTCACAACTGATCAACTTGTGCCTGCCAATTTGTTTGAATATCCATGCAAAGTGCATATTGATTACTTCACTGTTGAGTGTCAATTTTTAGGAAAAATTCTAAGACATGATTTCATGCCTATCGGAAATGATAAACTGTTAAGTCCATTTGATTTAGAACTTATGAAATGTGTTCTGACTGAATGCATGCCATATAGTCTGCCATTTTTTCTCTTAACATCCTTTGAATTCTGTCATTCTAATAACTGCATGGGGTATGGACTTTTGTTGACTAGAATCTTTATACACTTGGGTGTTCCTGTTCATCTTCACAAGGTTCAAATGATTCACAATAGCAATATTGTGTCACATTTAAATCTTCCTTCTAACCATTAATTATCTTCCAACCTAATGACACTGACCACATAGAGACACATTTAAATCTACTGTCCCAAATTGATTCTTTAAACAGCATGAGTCAGTTATCCTTGAAGAATCAATCTAAAATTTTGAGTCAGTTAGAGGCTTTACAAGTGTCTGTACAGCACTTACAAGATATGATGAGTATATTAATGGAGCACCACAAGGTGTTAATCCCCCCCTACAATTTCACTACCACTACCAGCTCTGCCCAGGCTGACCATTCTGGTCAGACCCCACCTAATCTGCATCTCACAAACATGGGTATGAATTTCTCCCCACTTAACTTTGATGAGCTCTGAGGAAGATTGTAAACTAACTACTAACTATTCTGGATGACTGTAAAAAACACTAAACACTAACTGATAATTAGGGTTATTACTATATGTTTAATTATTATTCTAACTTGCAGGTAATTTCTGAAACTAACGGTTTCTGCAGGTGATTTGGTATTTTCTTTAAACTCTACCATTTTTGTTAATGACAAAAGGGGAGAAGAAAAATATCATATGAAAAGAAAATTATCAGTACTAAAGAAAAATATCATATTATTACTAAGTAATAATATGATATGAGAGTAGAAATGGATCTGATAATAAACTGTTATAACCTTCTATGGTCTGAATGGTTTGCATGAGATTGACAGGAACTGCTGTTAACTACTATGGTGTGTATGATGGTTATAACTGCTATGGTGTATGTTGGTTATAATTGTGATAACAGGAATGAGTCTAATGATTGTAATTGTTATAACTGCCTGGATGGTTTGGATGAGATTGACAGGATATAACTGCTATAATTATCTGTTTGGACAGATAAGATGGTTTGATTGTTGAATGGTTTACATATCAGATACAACTGTTATACAACTACCTGGATGGTTATAACTGCATGAATAGTTGGTATGACCGTCTGATAGTTTTTCAAAATTTTAAAATTCTTTTCAAAACCCGATTCATGATCTCAGGGGGAGCTTCATGAATTAAGGGAAAGTTCTGAAAAACAAATATTTTTTACTTCTTGTCATCATCAAAAAGGGAGAGATTGATAGGTCTCCAAATTTGAGTATTTAATTTTGATGATAACAAATTAGGATTAAAAGTCTAAAGGGTAGAATCCTCTCCATAGAATTAAGTGTTAAAAATGATTTATTAATTACCTTGAATATTTTGACCAAAAATATTTATTTTTTAAAAATTTCATTTGAATTTATTTTATGACCTTGATAAATTAATATCAAGTGTTAATAAAATGAGTTCACATAGTAACATTTCCTAAGGCAAGGAGATTCCTATTTTATTTTCAAAATGATTTTCAAATTCTTTTATGGGCAAAAATTATTTTTAAATATATATGTATACTAAATTATTTTAAAATATCTAATATATATATATATATATATATATATATATATATATCTGTGTGTGTGCATGGTGTGTGTGTCGTGTGTGTATGTGAATGTGTGTGCCTAACTTATATTTGTTGGGTATGTGGGTGAGTGCCGTGTATATTTGTATGCATGGTGTGGGAACTTGAGTGTGTGCATGTGTAATATCCCTACTTTTATGAAATAAAAGTCTAATTTAATTTAGGATTATTATTCTAAAAACTTTAAAATGGTAAATTGATCATAAACTAAATCTTTGATTTTGCATTATGGTTATAAAATTTTATGAAGTTTATGAATTGGATATCATGTTTTTGCTTGTTTATGATAGATTAAATTTGCATAAAGATGAATCAAACATGAGAAATCAAGAGATTAACAGAAAGAAAGTTTCGCCGAAAAATATTTTCGGATATAGTTTCAACATGAAATCTTTAACGGATTTTGAAACTAAAAATATGGTTAGACTCCTGAAATATATTATATCTGATCTGGGCAAGAAAATTTGAGAAAACTCGCCGGAAAAGTTTTTGATCGCCGAAGAAGATGACCGAAAAATATTTTCCAGTAAGCCTATTGCACTATGTTAGAGGCGGAATTTTAAAAAACTTTCTTCTACAAAGTTGTAGAGAATTAAATTTCTCATGGAATTGACATAAGATTCTTATTTTTCTGATCAAAAGACTATTTATTATGAATTATTAAAGTTTCAGAATATTAGAAATTATAATTAAATTATCAGAAAAATTATTTGGGCTGAAATATTTTTACAGAAATCTTATAATATCAATCTAGAATTTCTATAAATTTTTGATGGATTATTGAAAAGCATAAGTAATTATTCTATTTTTAAACTATTTATAGTTAGTTTAAAAATAGAGGAAATTCATAGAAAATTCTGTAAATGATAAAAAATTATGAAACGTGGTGGAAAATCCTATAATATTATTTTATAATTTCTGGATAGTTTTGGAAAATTATTTAATAAAAAAATATTTTCTTGTATTTTTAAGCTATTTATAATTAGTTTAAAAATAGAGAAAATTAATGAAAAATTCTATGAATGGTGAAAAATTATGAAGTTTATTGAAAAATCTTATAATAATATAAGATTAATATTAATGATATTTTAAAGATATAAAACTATGTGAAGTTAGTATTTCTATTGTGAAGCTATTAAATGATAGTTTTTATAAATAGAAATAATTATAGAAAATTATCGGAAAATCCGAAAAATGTGAAAATTGTTTGAAAAATTTAGAATAATATTTTAAATATTTTAGAAGTGTTAGTAAGCTCATGAGGTGTCGGGATGTAAACTCACAACGAACGAATGAGTTTTGATAAAAATAAAAATAATGATTTTATGCGATAAATAAAGGCACCGTAAATGAATTATGAATTATTAGTTGTTTTATATTTTATTCGAGATGAATATGTTTTGTTGACCCTAACTTTTTGTAGAATTTAGATTATTTATAGTAAGGTGTTGATTTAATAAACGTTTATATATTTATATTATTGTATTTTATCATCACTTGAGATGGTGGCTTAGTGGTGGGAAGCAGGACATAAGTCCCCATTAACATGGGTTTGAGTCTTGATAAACTCTTCTATGCTCAAGTGGTCTCACGCCCTGAATTTATTCGGGGGTAAGTTGAGCCCTAGATTTATTCGGGGGTAAGCTGAATTGTGCCGATGAAGACACCACTGAGGCCTCTAAATATTTTGGAGATCATGCATTTATTTATTTTTTCTATCATGCATGTAATTATTTATTACATATGTTAATAAATAACAGTTATGATATTATAAGACCAGTTGAAAGTATTATGAGTCTATAATAATGATGGTGGATAATTGTTGAAAGGTTAAAAAGGTGTAAATGATTGATGATTAAAATGTGTTAATTAAAGATAAGTATAATATGCAGATGCTTGCTCAATTATTATTTTTTACAAAAGTAAGTTTGGCAGGACTTGCCGACACTCTACTTTTCCGAAAAAAATATGGACCACAACTCTATTATGGAACAAATTCTGTTAAAACGTGTACAAATGGTTTAATTTTCTTTGTGGAACCACAAATTCCACTACTAGTATTTTTATGTAGCTCATTTGGTTATTTTTTCAAAGCGAGTGTGCTAGTTGTTTCAGCGATTTTCATTATAAATAGGTTACTTGGTTGAGTAACTAAACACACACCATGACTACACCAAAAGTATAAAATTCTTTTATTATAAAATTATGAGTATTTCTTTTTGAGTGTAAGGTTACTCCAAGTGTTGATAAAGAATGCAAATAGTGTTCAGATTGATCAATTTCATAGAAAGCATAATCTAGTCACGTGCTAAGGTAAGGGGTGTCACTGTTTTATAATATAGTAAAGGGATATTATTTTCTTTCATACCCCATATTATTGTAAGAGATTATTATTCGTTCTTCAAGTTATTATTAAATGGTGAAAAAGTCCTGAAATGATTAGAATATCCTTAATAGTTTGTGATTCATCTAATATCTTGACCTGAATCTTTCTATTCAGTTTTAAGCTATTATGTTTGATCCGGTAACTTTACATTTATTTGAACTTTATATTCTAATCGATTTTCTGGGTATCGTGTTGGTATTTTAGACTCTGGATAATTAATTTGAAAATCAATAAGATCTATTTTTATCTTATTATTTTGATTATATATCATTGTGGTGAAATTTCTCTTTGGCCTTTAGTGCAAAGATGAAATATTGATTGGTATACGGTTATATGTCTTTGGCCTGTAGTGCAAAGATGAGATGTTGATTTATGAATATCTTTGGCCTGTAGTGCAAAGCTGAACTGTGGATTTATGAATATCTTTGGGCTGTAGTGCAAAGATGAACTATTGATGAATATATTTGGCCTGTAGTGCAAAGATGAGCTGTTGATGTATGAATATCTTTGGCCTAAGTGCAAAAATGAATTTATTAGCATGATTATGAACAGGAACTGTGAATTGGTATAACCATGATTTTTGATATTTCAGGTAAAGACAGGTGATGAAAGTTCTCTTTGTCTTGGGTACAACAAAGAACTGTTGATTGATATTACACGAATAAAATATTGATGATAGACTTTTAATTGGGAGAAGACAGTGGACATTGTG
Source organism: Panax stipuleanatus (assembly GCA_020205555.1). NCBI lineage: Eukaryota > Viridiplantae > Streptophyta > Magnoliopsida > Apiales > Araliaceae > Panax > Panax stipuleanatus. Next base: position 129,300,785 of record CM035121.1, read on the forward strand.
TTCTACTTGACTCTCCTAATGGATTGTTGATTCCGCTGCAGTTATGGTTTGAAATTTTTATTATCTACCATATGTTCTAAATCTCTGATTTATTACTAATGAATGCTATTGATAATTTAATTATCTTAGTCATGATATTCTATACTGGGCTATTTGTGCTCACCCCTTTTACTTCACAATTCCTTTCAGGAAATAAAAGTGTAGCTGAAACTAGCAGAGAGAACCTGGGTAGAAAGTGATGTTTCAAATTAATCACGGTCCTCATCAAGTTATAGAACAACGTGACATAATAATTGTACTGAGAACTTAAAAATGTGTGGGTCGTACCTTATACGACATTTAACTGTTGATTTTGGTGAATCAAATAGGGTGATGTGAACCCGACTTTGAAAGCGTCAAAAATGCACCCCATTAGAATAATGAGAGCATAAATCTTCTCGAGTTCCTTTAAAGACTTGAAATAAATGTTGCTTATTTGATACGACATTATAATAATTTGAGTGCGAATCATGTCATACTATATACGACATGGTAATAGTTATAAAAGGAAGATTTGTATTTGAATTTTGTTGAGTGTATTTCTGGCGACTCAGAATAGGTGAGTTGTGTATTGAACCTATTTTGGGGGTGTCACATTTGGTATAAAAGCTTAGGGATATGGTCTCTGGCAGAGATCTAGGATTAGAACTAGGAGGGGAGAGATGAGTAAAATCCTTCACTAGTATGTGTCCTACCTAAGCTGATTTTGTTATTTGGTTTGGATGATATTAACGTTTGTTTTGTAGCATTATTTAAGAATGGCATCTAAGAACCACGAGATGGGTAATGGATGAACCATGAGACAGAGGAAGTGACCTGGAAGCTAGAATTTGAAATCCTTATCTCTTCGGAATTCCATGTATATACGTAAATTTCGGGGACGAAATTTTATAAGGAGGGGTGATTGTAAGATCTCGACTTTTATGAAATAAAAGTGTAATTTAATTTACGATTATTATTCTAAAAACTGTAAAATGGTAAATTGATCATAAACTAAATATTTGATTTTGCATTTTGGTTATAAAAATTTATGAAGTTTATGAATGAATATTATGTTTTTGCTTGTTTATGATAGATTAAATTTGCATAAAGATGAATCAAACATGAGAAATCAAGAGATTAAAGGAAAGAAAGTTTCGCCGAAAAATAGTTTCGGATATAGTTTCAACATGAAATCTTTAACGGATTTTGAAACTAAAAATATGGTTAGACTCCTGAAATATATTAGATCTGATCTGGTCAAGTAAATTTGAGAAAACTCGCCGAAATTTTTTTGGATCGCATTAGAAGATGACTGAAAAATATTTTCCGGTAATTTTTTTCTAGTAAGCCTATTGCTCTTTGTTAGAGGCAGAATTTGAAAAAACTTTCTACTAAAAAGTTGTAAAGAATTAAATTTCACATGAAATTGACATAAGATTCTTATTTTTCTTATAAAAAGGCTAATTATTATGAATTGTTGAAGTTTCAGAATATTGGAAATTATAATTAAATTATCAGAAAAATTATTTGGGCTGAAATATTTTTTCAAAAATCTTATAATATTAGTTTAGAATTTCTGTAAATTTTTGATGAATTATTGAAGAGCATAAGTATTTATTGTATTTTTAAACTATTTATAGTTAGTTTAAAAATAGAGGAAATTTATAGAAAATTCTATGAATGATGAAAAATTATGAAACGTGGTGGAAAATTCTATAATATTATTTTATAATTTTTGGATTGTTTTGGAAAATTATTAAATTACAAAAATATTTTCTTATATTTTTAAGCTATTTATAGTTAGTTTAAAAATAGAGAAAATTAATGAAAAATTCTATGAATGGTGGAAAATTATGAAGTTTACTGAAAAATCTTATAATAATATAAGATTAATATTGATGATGTTTTAAAGATATAAAAGTATGTGGAGTTAGTATTTCTATTGTGAAGCTATTAAATGATAGTTTTTATAAATAGAAATAACTATAGAAAATTGTCGGATAATTCGCAAAATGGGAAAATTATTTGAAAATTCAGAATAATATTTTAAATATTTTAGAAGTGTTAGTAAGCTCATGAGGTGTCAGGATATAAACGCACAAGGAACGAATGAGTTTTGATAAAAATAAAAATAATAATTTTATGCGATAAATAAAGGCACCGTAAATGAATTATGAATTATTAGTTGTTTTATATTTTATTCGAGATGAATATGTTTTGGTGACCCTAACTTTTAGTAGAATTTAGATTATTTATAGTAAGGTGTTGATTTAATAAACGTTTATATATTTATATTATTGTATTTTATCATCACTTGATATGGTGGCTTAGTGGTGAGAAGCCGGACATAAGTCCCCATTAACATGGGTTCGAGTCTTGGTAAACTCCTCTATGCTCAAGTGGTCTCACGCTCTGAATTTATTCGGGGGTAAGTTGAGCCCTAAATTTATTCGTGGGTAAGCTGAGTTGTGCCGATGAAGACACCACTTAGGCCTCTAAATATTTTGGAGATCATGCATTTATTTATTTTTCCTATCATGCATGTAATTATTTATTACATATATTAACAAATAACAGTTATGATTTTATAAGACTAATTAAAAGTATTGTGAGTCTATAATACTGATGGTGGATAATTGTTGAAAGGTTAAAAAGGTGTAAATGATTGATGATTAAAATGTGTTAATTAAAGATAGGTATGATATGCAGATGCTTGTTCAATTATTTTCTTTTACGAAAGTAAGTTTGGCAGGACTTGCCGACACTCTACTTTTCCTAAAATAGTATGGACCACAACTCTATTATTGAACAAATTCTGTTAAAACGTGTACAAATGATTTAATTTTTTCTATGGGACCACAAATTCCACTACCAGTATTTTTATATAGCTCATTTTGTTATTTTTTTCAAAGCTGGTGTGCTAGTTGTTTTTGCGATTTTCTGTATAAATAGGTTACTTGGTTGAGTAACTAAACACACACCATGACTACACTAAAAGTATAAAATTCTTTTATTATAATATTGTGAATATTTCTTTTTGAGTGTAAGGTTACTCCAAGTGTTGATAAAGAATGCAAACAATGTTCAGATTGATCAATTTCATAGAAAGCATAATCCTGTCACGTGCTAAGGTAAGGGGTGTCACTGCTTCATAATATGGTAAAGGGATATCATTTTCTTTCATACCCCATATTATTGTAAGAGATTATTATTCTTTCTTCAGGTTATTATTAAATGGTGAAAAAGTCCTGAAATGATTAGAATATCCTTAATGGTTTGTGATTCATCTAATATCTTGACTTGAATCTTTCTATTCAGTTTTAAGCTATTATGTTTGATCCGATAACTTTACATTTATTTGAACTTTATATTCTAATCCATTTTCTGGGTATCGTGTTGGTAATTTAGATTCTGGATAATTAAGTTGAAAATCAATAAGATCTTTTTTTATCTTATTATTTTGATTATATATCATTGTGGTGAAATTTCTCTTTGGCTTGTAGTGCAAAGATAAAATGTTGATTGGTATACAGTTATATGTCTTTGGCCTATAGTGCAATGATGAGATGTTGATTTATGAATATCTTTGGCCTGTAGTGCATAGATGAGCTGTGGATTTATGAATATCTTTGGGCTGTAGTGCAAAGATGAACTATTGATTAATATCTTTGGCCTGTAGTGCAAAGATGAGTTATTGATGTATGAATATCTTTGGCCTGAGTGCAAAGATGAATTTATTAGCATGATTATGAACATGAACTGTGAATTGGTATAACTATGATTTTTGGTGTTTCAAGTAAAGACAGATGATGAAAGTTCTCTTTGTCTTTGGTACAACAAAGAACTGTTGATTGGTATTACACGAATAAAATATTGATGATGGACTTTTAATTGGGAAAAGACAGTGGACATTGTGTTCTATTTGACTCTCTTAATGGATTGTTGATTCCGCTGCAGTTATGATTGGAAATTTTTATCATCTACCATATGTTCTAAATCTTTGATTTATTACTGATGAATGCTATTGATAATTTAATTATCTTAGTCATGATATTCTATATTGGGCTATTTGTGCTCACCTGTGATATCCTAGATTTTTAGAATTTATAAATGAGAATTTAATAAATAAAATTATTATTTATAAGATGTTTTGAGTGTGAATATGTGTATACGTGTCATATGTTGTGAAATATGTGATTTTTTTATGTGTGATTATGGGAACAGAATCCTTTTAAGGAGGAAAGATTGTAACGATTGTGATTTTATATAATAATTTTAAATATTTATTGAGTTAAATAAATATTTTATGTGATTTATTTATTGAGTTAAATAAATAAATTATATGATTTATGAAATGATTTAATTAAGTGTTATATATCGATTAAATGAGTGTGTAGTATTTAATTTAATTGATGTATATTAATTTTATATTATAGTTCTAATTTAATTGAGAGAATTAAATTAGATAAGTTATGTGTTAGTGTTACATGAATTATAATTAGCAAATAATTATAATTATGTGGCAAATTTTATGTGATTTATTGATGTTAGATTTTAATTGATTAAATTAGTTGTTTAATATTTAATTGATTAAAATATGACATTAATGTATGTGTTAAAATGATTTATTAAAATAAAAGGAAAAGAATTTGTAAATGATTTTTAACCAAACAAAGCCCTTGCTTTTGTTTTAAAGGCTGTTGCCAAACAGGGCCCTTACACTAGCCTAACCCTAAATTACCTAAACTATGTTTGGATTTAATAAAACTAGTTTTAAATTTTCTTGTAGCCAAACAAGTCAAGTTGGCTTTTGAATTTTGTAACTTACCTAATTAATAAGAGTTAGTATATATAATTATTATTAGGAGTTACATGTTTTATGTAATATATGTATTATATGTATATTGTATATACTACAACTATGTTAGTTTTACAAACTAAGAAAAACAAAGAAAGAAAAGAGCAGAGGAAAAAGAAGAACAGAGAAGAAGGGAAGAAGAAGAGAAAGAAAGGGGAAAGAGACCATGAAAGAATTCTCGCTAAGCCATCATCTTCTTCTCCTAAGCCTAATCAACGGGTATAACTTCTAAATTTAGTTTTAATAATGTGTTTTATGTTGTGGAACTTCTCTATAAAAATGTTTTTCATGAAAGTTAGTAATTTTGTTGAACATATGTTGGAATTTTGTCAATATACTATTTATGAATTTAATTAGATGCCATAAACAATGATTTTCAAAAATCAAATTGATTGTAGAAACATATTTTAATAGAAAAGTTATGTTCATATGAGTTCATATGAGTTTTAGATATTATGGTTGATTTTAGTTTGAAGAAATTGATGAAATTGATATATGTTAATATGTTTATTAGGAATTTATTTGATGCTCTCTTCAATTTCAAATATAATGCATGTTTTATAAGTTGAATTGGTAAGAAAATTTTATTACAGTGAATTGTTTAGAGGAAATATGAGTTTGTGATAATAGCCAAATTTGAATTTTAAAACTCTTGATTCCTGTGGTTTAGATGATTATTGTGTTTTAGAAGCATGTTATATAGATGTGTTATGGTATATGTATGATTTTCAATGTCTATGTTGCTTGAAATTTTCGTTGGTTAGCTTATGGGATGAAACAGTGAAGCAGAGGGTCGAAACTGTCTGCGTCTGGCCACGTTGCTGCGCAGCTGCGCCGACAGCAAGGCCAGGAGCAGCGCAGCTGCGCCGCTTGCCCTTCCCTGATTCATTCCCTGCGCAGCTGCGCCGGTGCCAAGGCTTGTGGCTGCGCAGCTACGCCGATGACTGAGCAGAGGCAGAGAACTCTAGTTATTTGTTCAAGTTTTAAAACCTAAATTATTTTGTTTCTATAATAATGGTCATGTACCAAGTTGCAATAACATATTGGTATCATGAATTTGACAATTTTATAACTGAAAAAGAAAAGAGGTTTTGGAAAACCTTAAAGTATTATTTGAATTGTTTATAATAGATATTAAATTATAATTGTTTAAATATAACTTAGCTAATATGATATATATAATTATAATTTGAATAATTATAATTATAGTAAAGGTTTAATGTAAATTATGATTGTTAAATTATAATGAATTGAGTTGATTGTTTTAATCAAAGTAAATGTTTAACTTGAAATATAATTTGTTTAATTATAACTTAATATGTGATTATAATTTGAAATAATTATAATCAAGGTAAAAGTTTAATTTAAATTATAATTTATATAATTATAATTTAATGAGGGCATGAATAGGAATTGAGTATTCTAAGTAATGGTTTAATTTAAATATGTTTAAATTATGATTTAATGCATGATGTAGTTGATTCATTATAAATTATGATTGTTTAATTATAGTTTGATTAAAGTGGATATTTAAATTATAATTTGTTTAATTATAATTAAAAATGAGTATATAATTATTAATTGATTAATCATGTGAAATATAATATGATTATATGATGTGATTAATTATGTGGTAATTAATTATTAGCTTATTAGTTAAAGAGGAATGAGTTAACCTAGATTAGTTAACTAACGATGAGGATTAGCTATGTGATAATTAACTGATATTGTTAATTATACATATGATTTGACAGCGAGTGTCAAACGAGTAAATAGAAGAGAATTAGAAAGTATAAAGTAGTATTTACTTAGACGTTTGATAAGCGTTGCTAGGTGACTAATAATTGATGCGTATGGTAATACGTTATGTAGGATCATGAAACAGATTATATTAAGCTATTTTTCGGTATTTGGTAATCTACGAGCCAGACAAATCTTTCAATTCCTATTTTCTATGTGAACTTGATAATGAACTGTTTTAAATTGTATTGCAAAGAGCATGCTATGTTATATATGTTGAAAGCATGAAATGTGAAAGTTAATTTATGACTACATTGATTGATTTAGGAATGTTGGTTGAGTAAGAAACTCAATCTATATATTTGTTATGTGATTAAAGCATGTATGCCATGTTACTTTAAGGTTTATGGGATGTATGTTGAGCATATTAATTATATGCTACATGATGCATGATAACTATTAGTTCTTGCTGAGCTGTCGAGCTCACTCTTGCAAATAACTATTTTTGCAGGTCAAGGATGCAAGGTAAAGATACGTGTTAAGTGATTTATAGAGATCAATGTTCAAGAATATTAGTTATGTTCAATTTCAAATTGTAGTTAATGTTTTGAATGAAATATGTCGCTGAGTTATAAGTAGAGTTATCCAATGTAGATGGATATTGTTTTATTATGAAAGACTTTGTATAGTCATTTTGTTGTAACGGTTCATGATATAGATTTGAATCGAAGAGATGTAATGTAAAGGTTGCGATTCAGGGCAATATAGAAAGAAAGTTTATAAAAATTTTAAATATTCCGCATTTTTAGTGATTTTTAATATCGAATAATGATGTAATGAGAGATTAAAGTTGTATTGGTAACGATCGAGAAGAAAAATATTATTGTATGAATTTTAGGGTCGTTACAGTCCCTTTTACTTCACAATTCTTTTCAGGAAATAAAAGTGTAGCTGGAACTAGCAAAGAGAACCTGGGTAGAAATTGATGTTTCAAATTAGTCACGGTCCTCATCAAGTTATAGAACAGTGTGGCATAATAATTGTACTGAGAACTTAAAAATATGTGGGTCGTACCTTATACGACATTTAACTGTTGATTTTGGTGAATCAAATAGGGTGATGTGAACCCGACTTTAAAAGCGTCAAAAATGCATCCCATTAGAATAATGAGAGCAGAAATCTTCTCGAGTTCCTTTGAAGACTTGAAATAAATGTTGCTTATTTGATACGACATTATAATAATTTGGGTGCAAATCATGTCATACTATATACGACATGGTAATAGTTATAAAAGGAAGATTTGTATTTGAATTTTGTTGAGTGTATTTCTGGCGACTCAGAATAGGTGGGTTGTGTATTGAACCTATTTTGGGGGTGTCACATTTGGTATAAGAGCTTAGGGATATGGTTTCTGGCGGAGATCTAGGAGTAGAACTAGGAGGGGAGAGATGAGTAAAATTCTTCACTAGTATGTGTCCTACCTAAGCTGATTTTGTTATTTGATTTGGATGATATTAACGTTTGTTTTGTAGCATTATTTAAGAATGGCATCTAAGAACCACGAGATGGGTAATGGATGAACCATGAGACAGAGGAAGTGACCTGGAAGCTAGAATTTGAAATCCTTATCTCTTTGGAATTTTCGGTATGTACGTAAATTTCTGGGACAAAATTTCATAAGGAGTGGTGATTGTAAGATCTCGACTTTTATGAAATAAAAGTCTAATTTAATTTACGATTATTATTCTAAAAACTGTAAAATGGTAAATTGATCATAAACTAAATCTTTGATTTTGCATTTTGGTTATAAAAGTTTATGAAGTTTATGAATGAATATTATGTTTTTGCTTGTTTATGATAGATTAAATTTGCATAAAGAAGAATCAAACATGAGAAATCAAGAGATTAAAGGAAAGAAAGTTTCGCCGAAAAATATTTTCGGATATTGTTTCAACATGAAATGTTTAACGGATTTTGAAACTAAAAATATGATTAGACTCCTGAAATATATTAGATCTGATCTGGGCAAGAAAATTTGAGAAAACTAGCCGACAAAGTTTTGGATCGCATTAGAAGATGACCGAAAAATATTTTCCGATAATCTTTTTCAGTAAGCCTATTGCTCTATGTTAGAGGCGGAATTTGGAAAAACTTTCTTCTAAAAAGTTGTAGAGAATTAAATTTCACATGATATTGACATAAAATTCTTATTTTTCGTATAAAAAGGCTAATTATTATGAATTATTGAAGTTTCAGAATAATGAAAATTATAATTAAATTATCAGAAAAATTATTTGGGCTGAAATATTTTTACAAAAATCTTATAATATCAGTTAGAATTTCTGTAAATTTTTGATGAATTATTGAAAAGCGTAAGTAATTATTGTATTTTTAAACTATTTATAGTTAGTTTAAAAATAGAGAAAATTCATAGAAAATTCTGTGAATGATGAAAAATTATGAAACGTGGTGGAAAATTCTATAATATTATTTTATAATTTTTGGACAGTTTTGGAAAATTATTGAATAACAAAAATATTTTCTTGTATTTTTAAGCTATTTATACTAAGTTTAAAAATAGAGGAAATTAATGAAAAATTCTATGAATGGTGGAAAATTATGAAGTTTACTGAAAAATTTTATAATAATATAAGATTAATATTGATGATGTTTTAAAGATATAAAAGTATGTGGAGTTAGTATTTCTATTGTGAAGCTATTAAACAATAGTTTTTATAAATATAAATAACTATAGAAAATTGTCGGATAATCCGTAAAATGCAAAAATTGTTTAAAAAATTCAGAATAATATTTTAAATATTTTAAAAGTGTTAGTAAGCTCATGAGGTGTCGGGATGTAAACGCACAAGGAACGAATGACTTTTGATAAAAATAAAAATAATGATTTTATACGATAAATAAAGGCACCGTAAATGAATTATGAATTATTAGTTGTTTTATATTTTATTCGAGATGAATATATTTTGGTGACCCTGACTTTTAGTAGCATTTAGATTATTTATAGTAAGGTGTCGATTTAATAAACGTTTATATATTTATATTGTTGTATTTTATCATCACTTGAGATGGTGGCTTAGTGGTGGGAAGCCGGACATAAGTCCCCATTAACATGGGTTCGAGTTTTGGTAAACTCCTCTATGCTCAAGTGGTCTCACGCCTTGGATTTATTTGGGGGTAAGTTGAGCCCTAGATTTATTCGGGGGTAAGCTGAGCTGTGCCGATGAAGACACCACTGAGGCCTCTAAATATTTTGGAGATCATGCATTTATTTATTTTTCCTATCATGCATATAATTATTTATTACATATGTTAATAAATAACAGTTATTATATTATAAGACCAGTTGAAAGTGTTGTGACTTTATAATAATGATGGTGGATAATTGTTGAAAGATTAAAAAGGTGTAAATGATTGATGATTAAAATGTGTTGATTAAAGATAGGTATGATAGGTAGATGCTTGTTCAATTATTTTCTTTTAAGAAAGTAAGTTTGGCAGGACTTGCCGACACTCTACTTTTCCTAAAATAGTATGGACCACAACTCTATTATTGAACAAATTCTGTTAAAACGTGTACAAATGGTTTAATTTTCTCTGTGGGACCACAAATTCCACTACCAGTATTTTTATATAGCTCATTTGATTATTTTGTCAAAGCTGGTGTGCTAGTTGTTTCTCCGATTTTCAGTATAAATAGGTTACTTGATTGAGTAACTAAACACAAACCATAACATCACCAAAAGTATAAAATTCTTTTATTATAATATTGTATGTATTTCTTTTTGAGTGTAAGGTTACTCCAAGTGTTGATAAAGAATGCAAACAATGTTCAGATTGATCAATTTCATAGAAAGCATAATCCTGTCACGTGCTAAGGTAAGGGGTGTCACTGTTTCATAATATAGTAAAGGGATATCATTTTCTTTCATACCCCATATTATTGTAAGAGATTATTATTCGTTCTTCAAGTTATTATTAAATGGTGAAAAAGTCCTGAAATGATTAGAATATCTTTAATGGTTTGTGATTCATCTAATATTTTGACCTGAATCTTTCTATTCAGTTTTAAGCTATTATGTTTGATCCGGTAACTCTACATTTACTTGAACTTTATATTCTAATCGATTTTCTGGGTATCGTGTTGGTAATTTAGACTCTAGATAATTAAGTTAAAAATTAATAAGATCTATTTTTATCTTATTATTTTGATTATATATCATTGTGGTGAAATTTCTCTTTGGCCTGTAGTGCAAAGATGAAACGTTGTTTGGTATATAGTTATATGTCTTTGGCCTGTAATGCAAAGATGAGATGTTGATTTATGAATATCTTTGGCCTGTAGTGCAAAGATGAGCTGTGGATTTATGAATATCTTTGGCCTGTAGTGCAAAGATGAACTATTGATTAATATCTTTGGCCTGTAGTGCAAAGATGAGCTGTTGATGTATGAATATCTTTGGCCTGAGTGCAAAGATGAATTTATTAGCATGATTATGAACAAGAACTGTGAATTGGTATAACCATAATTTTTGGTGTTTCAGGTAAAGACAGGTGATGAAAGTTCTCTTTGTCTTGGGTACAACAAAGAACTGTTGATTGGTGTTACACGAATAAAATATTGATGATGAAATTTTAATTGGGAGAAGACAGTGGACATTGTGTTCTACTTGACTCTCCTAATGGATTGTTGATTCCGCTGTAGTTATGGTTGGAAATTTTTATCATTTACCATATGTTCTAAATCTCTAATTTATTACTGATGAATGCTATTGATAATTTAATTATCGTAGTCATGATATTCTATATTGGGCTATTTGTGCTCACCCCTTTTACTTCACAATTCCTTTCAGGAAATAAAAGTGTAGCTGGAACTAGCAGAGAGAACCTGGGTAGAAAGTGATGTTTCAAATTAGTCACGGTCCTCATCAAGTTATAGAACAGCGTGACATAATAATTGTACTGAGAACTTAAAAATGTGTGGGTCTTACCTTATACGACATTTAACTGTTGATTTTGGTGAATCAAATAGGGTGATGTGAACCCGACTTTGAAAGGGTCAAAAATGCACCCCATTAGAATAATGAGAGCAGAAATTTTCTCGAGTTCCTTTAATGACTTGAAATAAATGTTGCTTATTTGATACGACATTATAATAATTTGGATGCGAATCATGTCATACTCTATACGACATGGTAATAGTTATAAAAGGAATATTTGTATTTGGATTTTGTTGAGTGTATTTCTGGCGACTCAGAATAGGTGGATTGTGTATTGAATCTATGTTGGGGGAGTCACAGCATGTGTTGATGTTTGTGCCAAAGAAGGCTTGTGTGCTTGGAACAAATTTCTAAAAACAAATGCTTATGCCTTTGTTTCAAATGTTGGGCACCAATTTAAAATGAAATGATTGCAACATGTAGTTAGTCATATGTGCATAACATTTATTGTTGGGCCAACAACTTCTCATATTCGGCCAAGCACAATTAATTTGAGCCCCTCATTTTTTCATCATGCAATCCGGACCTTCTAATTCAAAAATTAATTTTCAAAATTACGGTTTTGCCCGAATCTCAAAAATTCTATAAATAGGAAGCTTTTCTATTCATTTTAATTTACCAATTCTATAAACTGAAAAGCTTACTCTCCTTGCCTATATACTATCTAAACAAGCTTTTACTCTCTTCTCTCAATCAAAGTTCTAATTCTATTGGAAGAAAAAAATTGGTCGAAGTATTTGAGATAAGTTGTTAAATTATAATTATTCATATCATCTCATACTTGCTCATATATATAGATATTCTGTTATAAATTGTCATATACATTCATATATCTATATATCCATATTAGTAAAGAGTCAGTACTTGGACACCGATATAATTTGGATGCTATTTCTTTGAAATTCTCCAAACGGTCTTTAAAATTCTAAGTGGCCCTTTACTGGTATAATCAATATATAGATTTAGATAATCAGATATAACCTGCGATACACATTTATATATATCTTATATATGATCTATCATATCTAGTAAAGAGTCAGTACTTGGACACCGATATATAATTTAGATGTTATTTCTTTGAAATTCTCAAAACGGTCTTTAAAATCCCAAGTGGCCCTTTACTGATATAAATAATCTATATAAATATTATTTAATATTTTATATACGATTATCAAGTTGTGAATCAAAAATTTTAGTCAGTACTTGGATACTGATATGCAACTCGGATGATATTTCCTTGAAATACTCTGGATGGTCTTTAAAATCCCAAGTGGCCAAATTATTCACAATGTAGATCAAATTTAATATAATATATATAAGTGGGTGAAATAAGTTTTGTTCAAGTATTATCTAAAGTGACTCATATTATCATACTTGATAAATTGTCATCAAATATACTGCTCATATAATTGTTCATAAATTATTGTTGCATTATACAAGTGTGTGTGGTTGTTTAAATTCAAAGTTATATTTATTTAACACCAAAAAAATACACTCTTTATAAAAAAATATCTTTTTCTTAATCTATAGAAAAATATTCTTTAAAGAAAAAGAAAATCTTTATTACAATTGTTTAAATATTTTATCTGCTTTCACAGAAGTACGTCACATAAAAGTCTTTGAACTTTTATCATATACTTAAATTCTATATCCGCTTATCTGAGAAGTATTTGTTCTACAATTTTATATGCTTATTATTAGAAGCAAATATTCAAACTAACTTTTTGTAAAAGGAAAAGGTTGAGTTAGTTTATTTTATATTTGTGAGAAAGACAAGAATTCTTTGACCAAGACCAGAGTCTTAGAGAGGTCAGCTGGGAGTTGGGTCTCTAGTGTACTTGTGAGGTGAGGAAGAGATTGTTGTTTCAAGACCAAAGTGTAAAATAGTACTAAGCTCAAAAGAAGATTCAACTAAGCTTGAGGAAGGAGCCTGGGAGTTCGCTGTCCAAGATAGTTAGTTGTGGATAGTTATAAGTTTGTCTTTAAAATTTTGTACATGCTTTTCCGCCTATTAAAAGTGTATTTATTACAGGGAGTAATAGGATCTCAAGTCATGGAGAGGAGCTTGAGACTGGACGTAGCAACATACCGGGCTGTATGTTGTGAACTAGATAAATATCTGTGCATTGTGTGATTAAATTTTAAACTGCTTATTAATTTGATAAAATTAATCCACTAAAATTCAAAAAGGCCAAAGATAATTTTTAAACGGTAATAATCTATTCAACCCCCTTCTAGATTATTATTGGACTTTCATATTTATTTAATATTAAATAATAAATGAGGATAAATGTTAATTAATTATTATTTAATTAATGTTAAATAACAATTAAAGACTAATAAGGTTAATAAATTAATTATTTATTAGTCAAAGATAAATAAATAAATATTTATTATTTAATTAATATTAAATGATAATTAAAGACAAATAAGATTAATAATTTGATTAACATTAAATAAGGAGTAAATGTAATTTGTTATTATTTATTATTAAATAATAACTAAAGATAATTAATTAATTACTATTTAACTAATATTAAATAGTAATTAAATAAAATAAAGAGAATTTAAATAACACATTAATTAAACAATTATAATAAATTATTTAAGGGTCTAATAAGTGTTTATCACTTAAGGAAACCATTATTAATGAATTAAATCATTAACCTAAGATCAAATAAATGTCTTATAGGATTAATGACAATATATTATATTATGTGTGTCTTGTGATTGATTTATTTACTAGATAAATAACATAAGTAAGCGTATGAATATGCAATTATACGCAGTACTAATTGTAGACTAACATTATCAATGTTAGGTCATTCAAAGAGTATTAATTAAAGCTAGATAGTTGTAGCTCGTCAGACATGCAAGTCTCTAACCTTAAACTCCCTACGTTTTTGCAAGTTTCCTAACTCAAACTCAAGTTATTGCTTTCCAAGCATGTTAGTGGATAATTATTGTTAATTATTCCACATCCTTAATGATTATTGTTAATTGCACTTTGTGTAATTAATTCATGTTCTATTATTATTGAATTGTGAATTAATTAAAGTTCTTTCATTCGCGAACTGTTTATGAGATAGATCTATGCTAGTTGTGTCAGATAGATCGAATAAGTTTAAATTTGATAAATCAAATATGTTTTAAAAGTTGTTCTTAACCAATTGATTTGGTAAGGACTCGAGACTGAGAAAAAGAATAATTTTATTAAAGCATTCTATTGAAAAACAATTGTTGTTCGACTATTAAGTGTTTATGCATAATTCACAGGGTATGAAAAGCTGATCCCCTTGACTACCAAAACTTATTAAAAGGACCAGTTTAAATACTGACAATCTTAGTATATGTTTATAGTTATTCTAAACCACTCAGCATCTAATATTCAATTATTTAAATATTCAAGTATTGATACTTTATTCATGTTCTTTCATAATCGAATTCTATTGTTGAACATTGTACGTTAAATTCCTTTCTAATCATGATATATCTCCTTTGTATTTAAACTTACTAAGCAAATTAGTTGCTTACCCTTGCTATATCATGACGTTTATTTCAGCTAAGCTAGAGACGTCCAAGAAGGACAAGGGCAAGGGAAAAGTCCAAGAATAGTCTAATAAGAATGTTAAAGTATTATTTTACTTTAATGTAATTTGAATGTGTAAACCTTTTATAATATTAAGGGTATATTTAAGTTAAGGTTAAGAAGACCTTGGGATTATGTTATAAGACTTTATATTAACAAACAATGTGTGTTTATTATTTTGCAATAGTTTATAGAATATGTATGTTGTTGATGGATTGTGAGCACTAAATCCAAGGTTAGTGAACCAGATTTTGGGGGCGTCACAGGTTGGTATCAAAGTTGTAGGTTATAAACATTAGGAATGCGTAACCTAGGTTATAACCTTAAAAGAAAACTCATATAGAGTATGTTAGGAGATGGATTGAGGAAATTCATCGTGTATAAGTTTTACATAATAAAATATCATTTCATTTCATCAATGAATATATTTTATTGTGATACTAATGTTGTTCCTTGTTGATTATAGGATGTCTGAGGAGAGACATGGCAGTCATACAGTGGACCAGGAGCCCGTAGAGCAGCAGGTAGTGGAAGACACTTCTCAGGATATCATGATAGGGGATTTATGGGCAAGAAATAATGAACTGGAAGTTAGAGTAGCACATCTGGAGGCTGAGAATCAAACGCACCAGGCTATGGAGCAGCAATATAGAGACGCAACCTACCAGGATCAGACTGAGCTAGTAGAGCTACGAGGGAGACTAGAGCTGACCAAATTTCAGCTAGGAGAGGTGAGACTGGAGAATCAAGCTCTCAGGTTTGAGTTTGATTTAGAAATAGCTGACAAGATCAGGATTGAGGATGCGTGGATAGATGCAGCTAGGAAGGTTGACCAACTGAGGGATGAGATGGAAGAAAAAGATGTGAGGATTGACTCGTTAGGACGAGCTTTAGACATGGCCTATATGAGCCAGCGTGCTGGAGTGAGGAGGCAGCACTTGGAGATTAGAGAGTCGAGCCGTTCTGTGCGACACCGTGTGGATGGAGGTGCCCTTTAAGAGCAAGAACATGTCCATATTGAGGTG
The DNA here is from genome assembly GCA_020205555.1 of Panax stipuleanatus. Classification (NCBI taxonomy): domain Eukaryota; kingdom Viridiplantae; phylum Streptophyta; class Magnoliopsida; order Apiales; family Araliaceae; genus Panax; species Panax stipuleanatus. The sequence goes on from CM035121.1 coordinate 129,317,036, forward strand.
GCTCAGCCTGACACTAAGTGATGTGTCAGTTTAGTTGTTTTGTATATAGATGCATTAGTATCCCTTTTGTTTAGTAGGGTTATATGATGTAAATCTCAGACTGTATGAGGTAGTATGTAAATATGATGTATCCCCACCTTATGTGCATAGGGGAGTATAGTTTTTGATAGATCCCATCTTTTGGATGTTTATAATGGGATAGTCAGTGTTTATAGAAATATGCCAAGAAATGTAAGTGTACGTCACTATGAATTGGTATATGAATATAAATGCAGTATTATGATTATATGCGTATGATTAAGTAAATAAAATTTAAGACTTAAGATAGTAAGTTGTCTATATGATAATATGTTAATTCAGCAAACTGAATTGGTTAATTTAGCAAACCAAATTGGTTAGATCAGCAAATTGAATATGTTAATTCAGTAAGTTGAATTTCAAACTCCAACATTTTGATTATATGGTTGTTTGAGTTTAAATTATGTGTTATAATTTAAATAATAATAAGTTATGGAATATAATGAAACTCAAATTAAGAATTTAAGATTTTGTTTAATCAGAAAATGCCACCAAGATGGAGAGGAAGAGGATTATCGAGGACACAGAGAAATGTAACTGAAGGAACAGAAACTGGAAATGAAAATAATGAAGAAGGTCAAGCAGACCCAGTGCAAAACTTTGTCAATATGTTAGCTTAAGCTATGCAGACTAGAGCACCAGCAGCAAGAAATCGAACGAATAATAGATTTGCAAACTTCAAGGACTTTAAAGCAGTAGGACTGCTAGAATTCAGGGGATCACTGACCCTATTGAAGCTCAGACATGGGTGAAAGAGATGGAGAAGGCTTTTGTTATTGCTAGAGTAGCAGAGGAGAAAAAGACAGCTTTTGCTACCTATTTGATGAAAGGTGAGGCTAATTACTGGTGGGAGGCAAACCAGGCTAGAGCCGGGAAAACAGTTGTAACCTGGACAAAGGTTTAAGGAATTGTTTCTCGAGAATTATTTTTCACCAAGTATGCAAGCTAGGATGGAGATGAAGTTTCTAGAGTTGAAGCAAGAGAACATGACAGTTTTTGAATATGCAGCCAAATTCAACAAGCTAGCAAGGTTTGCACCACATCAGGTGGAGACTGAAGCCTGGAAGGCACGAAGATTTGAGAATGGATTGAAACCCTGGCTATACAGCAAGGTTGTAGTATTGTAAATTAGTACATTTTTGACTCTATTGGAGAAAGTTATCATCGCAGAAGATGGTAGTGAAGCAGTATCCAAGTATAATCGGGAGAAGAATAAGAAGAAGGTTGAAGGTGGAAATCATAGTGCCAGCAGTGGTGGCAGCAATAGTAAGAAGCACAAATGGGATAGCAACAGTGGTAACAACCCGGGAAGTCAACAAGGGAATCCACAGCAAAAGAAGCAGGAATGCAGTAGGTGTGGAAAGAATCACTAGGGGGAGTGTATGAAAGGAAGGACCATGTGCTATAATTGTGGACAGGAAGGACATATTTCTCCAAATTATCCTAAACCAAAGAAAGAAGGTTGCTTTTCATGTGGAGGAACGGGACATCGATTCAAGGATTGTTCGTTAAAGAAGGATACTGATGGGGGAAGTGGAAACAAGAGCAATAACACCAAACTAACCATTGGAGGGCCAGTTCAGCAGAGTAAGCCAATAGCTAGAACGTTCAACACGGCAATGCAAGATGCAGTGGCATCAAAGGACATGGTGTCAGGTATAATTCCGATCAATGATATAAATGCATATGCATTATTTGATTCGGGAGCTACCTGTTCATTTGTGTCTGATGAATTTGCTATAAGATTAAATTTACCTCGTGAAAAGTTAGAAAACCCAATGAATATAGAAGTTGCAAACAAAGAAGTGATCCATGTTGAGTATATCCATAGAAATTATAGTGTAGAAATAAGGGGACATAAGTTAAGCGTGAACTTGATTCTGATATGCTTAGGGGAATTTGATGTGATCCTAGTGTGACAACCCTAGAATTTATAAAATCTTAAATAATTAAAATAAAGGTTAAAAAATAAAACCTATATGAGAAGTTGAGAATTTATTAAAAAAAAATTAAGTAAAACCTATAGGGTTTGCTATTCGAATGAGAATAGAGAAAATATGGGTTACAAAATTGCAAACCTTAGAAATAAATTTATATGTACTTGAATGAATATCAAGAATAAGGTATTACGATATCTGTAAAATTTGATGTGAACTGAATAGTGTAAGAAATGTTATATAAATACATGTGAAAATTTTATTAAGGAAATAAGATTTCACATGAAGAGATGCTATGAGGTTAAACGAAGATAAGTATATGTATATATATATATATATATATATATATATATATATATACTTAGTAAGGTGCTATATATTTTAGCAAGAGGAATGATGGATTAATTTAAGGATATAAAAAATTAAGATAAAATTATGTTAGTAATTAGCATAGTTTGAATGTTGGCCTTGATTGGCAAATAAGAAGGTGAATAAGTATAAAACTTTTAGCTAATATGTTTAGTAACAAAAAACAGAGTAAGTTAAAACTCAAAATGTGAGTTAGATATAGAATTTTGAGACACGGACTGTTCGGTTGCGTCCGGAACGTCAAGTTTAGTCAGAAAAGACAGTAAACACAAAATGTGTAAGGGTTGACTTTTTGGTCAAAGTCAACAATTGACTTTTATGGAGAAAAGTCAACAATTGACTTTTATGGAGAAAAGTCAAAATTAGAGTTGAAGTAGAATATGTTATGATTTATGAGAAATATGTATGTGATTAAATGAATATATATTATATACTGTGTATACAATTATTTTGTATATAAAGAGAATTAAGAATAAAATTATATAACCTAATATATATATATATATATATATATATATATATATATTAGGTATGATAATTAAATAACCTAAGGGGGTTATAATATGGAAAAATATTAGCATATAAATATATATACTAACCCTAAGAGATTTATTTTATATATCTCAAATAATTAATTTTATAACCAAGTCTAAGTGAGTTATGAAATTAAGGATACATTAGTAAGAAAATTATTTTCAAAAGTGGGATAAATGAAAACCCTAATTAAATGATTTGGGTAAAATAGAATTAAAAGTAATGGACTATAATAATGTCATAGCCCAAGAATTTAAATAGAGTTCAAGTGAATTAAGATTTAATGGACTAAGGAGGTTATATTATTTAAATAAGCCTAATTATTTATTTAAGCATTGGACTTGTACCTAATTTCATTTAATAGCAATTAAATTATTTAAGCTAGCCCAATATATTATGTATGAAGTAATATTATGATGACCCAATTTAATTATGGGTGAAAGCCCAAATTAATTTTGTTAGTAAGCAAAACCATAAAAATGCAAGCCTAATGAAAATTTAATTAAAAACCCAAGTTGAGCCCAAGCGTGGAAGGGTAAATTAGTCATTAAATGAAGCATTTAATAAAACAAAAGTGGGATGATATTATGGCCAAGTGGCTGAATTTAGTGGGGAGGAGAAAAGAGGAGGAATGTAATACTGATATTTACTTTAGTTGGTAAGTAACTTTTTAGGTGTTGAATTATTAGTGGTGCCAACACACTTATCATTGCTTGCAAGTTACCTCAAGAGATAAGGGAAAAGAAGAAGGGGCCAAGTGGCCGGATGGATAAGAAGAAAAGAATAAGGAAGAGAAAAAGAGAGATAAGAAGGAAAAAAAAGAAAAAAAAATAAGAAAGAGAGAGAAAGAGAAAGGAAAAAGAAAGAACGGGAGAAGAGGGAAAGAAAAGGGGAAGGGCGGCAGCCCTTAGGGGAGAAAAAGAAAGAGAAATTCCACCATGGAAGAGAAGAAAAAGAAAAGGTATAAAATCTATATTCTCCTAAGCTTTCTTCTAATTTATTTTTTTGTGATTTGATGAAAGGGGTTTGTAAATTGGAAGTGTAAAACCTTTCAATCTATGTGATTTATATAGATTCAAGTATGGATTTACCTATATTGGGTGTTGATTTGGTTGGAAATCAAAAGAAAAGAAAAATAATTTTTCTAGTTTATGAAACCCTAATTTTTAGTGCTTTGGATGTCCACCGTTTTTGATCTACACCTTATTTTACTATCCGTCGAATGGGGATGCTAGATATATGTTTTGATTAATAAACCCAAGTGATAAAACTCGAAAATTATGCGTTGACAACCCGTAGTGGCTGTTTTAGATCAAACAGTCCCGTTTTTCTAAAAAAAAGGAATAAACTATTTTTGATCAGTCTAAAACGGGGCTATTTTTGTCCACTTTTTGTACTTTAAAAATTTGGGAAAAATTGGGAGTGATAATATTATAAGATATGAAGGTCTTGTAAAAATTTGAAATTTTTTGGCCATACGGTTTGAGAGTTATGGATTTTACGGTGAAGGGTTATGTTTATGAAGTCACCCAAATAACTCTTTGTGTATAAGTGTAAAAATTATGAAATTTGTACTAGAAGTACATGTATATAACAGGAGCCTACCCTGTAAAGTTCAGAATTTTTGGAGTTAATCTTGATTTATGAAAAATCTGAGAAGATTTGGCTATTATAAACTATTTAAATATAGTAAATGTATTTTAAAAATTCCGGGAAAAATATATGTTCAACTTGGGACTATATTCTGCCAAATCCCAGAAAAGAAATAATTTTGGGACTGATTTGGTATTTTTCATATAAATGATGTTATATGAATAAATGAGTTTAATTAAATATGTGATGTCAAAAATATGGAAAATAAGGTTTTCCAACTTGAGACCCTTAAGCATGGTTTATGCAGATTTTTGATGGAGGTTTGGGTCTGTTGGAAAGTGTTATGATATTTATGATATTTTAGAATGCTTTAATGAGTTAATTAAGGAAAGCAAAATAATTAAAATAAATTATTTATTATTGTGATTACTGACTTAAATTATTTTTATATGACTAATAATATTGGATTGAAATATTATTAGTAATGTTTGACTTAAAAGTTATTAAAAGGTGAATAACCTTAGCTTGAAATATTATTAAATAAGAATTTAAAATAGAGAAATAAGTTATTTTAAATATAGTTGTTGAATTTGGTATTCAATGAACTATATTATGTATGTGATATGTTGGAAAGAAGAATTCAGGGTACTGAAGTTGGTTTCAGTTTACTGAAATGGTTTCTCAGTCTACTGAAATGGTTTCAGTATGTTGAAATGGATTATAGTATACTGAAAGAGGAATACAGGGTACTGAATTTGATTTCGGGTTGCTGAAATTGAATTCAGACTGCTAAAATGATTTGTGGTCTGCTGAAATGGTAGTTTCAAGATGCTGAAATGAAACCTGGTTTACTGAAATAGTAATTTCAGTTTACTTAAATATTATCTAGTTTACTAAGATAACATAGAAAGGAATAACTTAGAAGTATAAGTTATAACATGATTAAAAGATTAACAAAGTATAATGATAATACTAAAACTATAATGTAATGGCTAATACTTAACTATGTTAGACAGGTTAATATAAGAACTTATAAAGTAAGTGATTAAGTTTTAAGTCTAAAGTAGTACAGTCGTATTTTGCAATAGTTGATGTATAGTATCTGGGCTAAATGATTCTTTCATATGGGAAGGTATATACGAATTAGTAACCGATCTAACTCGCTGTGAAAACAGTGTAGATGAGACGAAAACTAATTTATTGGTTGTTTGTGGGAAACCACTCAGTATACTATATTGAATACTATTAAAGACTCGATGTATGCTAGGTTTAAACTTGTAAATGAATATGGTGTTAAGGTTATCTAATATTTGACTATGTGTTTAAATGTTAGATAGTATTACGAGATAAAGTATGATATGCTAATTGAAAGATTAATCTTATAATTGATAGGTCTTTTCAATAAGGAGATTAAATTAGATTGCGTAGCGGTAATCGACTATGCAGGCAAGTTTCCCTAACTCAAACTCGAGTTATATTTCAAAGTATGTTAGTAATGATTATTGATGATTATTCACGTCTATACTGATTATTGATTCGCACTTAGTGCATGTTGCATATGTTCATCAAGTATGAAAGACTGATCACCTTCATTACCATAAGGTTCAGATAAAATTGTTCATGGTCCTTGTGACATTAAACGTTATTGATTCAGTCATTCAATTATTGACATGTTGATTCATATTTTTTTCACAATTATTATACTGTTAAAAACTTGAAAGCTTATTATTCTTTCAATCATGATATATCTTTATTGAATTTAAACTTGTTGGGCAAAGTAGTTGCTCACCCTTGCTATATCATGATAATAAATTTCAGATTAAGGCGAAGGCTTGAAGAAGGATAGAGAAAAGAGCAAAGTACAATAATATATGGTTATGCACGAATAACTACTTAGTTATCTTATGTAAATCTTTTATAATTTTAAAGGTATGATTTCAGTTAAGGTTAATAAACCTGGGAAAATGTTATAGAATTATATGAAATAAACAATATATGTTTATTATTCCGCATTAGATGATAAAATATGTATGATAATGAAGTACCATAACGTACCAAGTCCGAGGTTGTTGGGACCCGGATTTGGGGGCGTCACACCTAGGAATGGATTAGTTATTTAACCATGAGGCAGTTATAGACTGTCAGAAGAAGAGAATACGCCTTAAGACACCAAATAAGTCTAAGGTTATATTTTATGGTAGCAAATCGCCAAGACAAACGAGTTTTCTGACAATGATGCAGGCCAGTAAGATGTTAAAGAAAGGATGTAAAGGTTATGTGGCTCATGTAGTGGATACACGGATGATGAATTCTGACATGGGGCAAATACCTATAGTTAATGAGTTTGGGGATGTATTTCCAGATAAATTTCCAAGACTTCCACTAGACCGAGAGATAGAGTTTGTAATTGATTTAGTACCGGGGACAGCGCCAATATCGAAAGCACCGTATAAGATGGCTCCGGTAAAAATGAAAGAGTTAATAGTTCAACTACAGAAGTTGTTGGACAAGAAACATTCAACCTAGTGTATCTCCGTGGGGAGCACCAGTGTTGTTTGTAAAGAAGAAGGATAAGTTCGTGGTTGTGTTCATTGATGACATTCTGGTGTATTCGAAGACTGAAGAAGAGCATGCCGAATATTTACGGATTGTATTGGAAACATTAAGAAGGGAGAAGTTATATGCAAAATTTTCAAAGTGTGAGTTCTGGTTGAAGAGAGTTCAGTTTTTGGGATATGTCATCGATAACGAAGGAATTTCTGTTGATCCAGCAAAAGTAGAAGCAATGAAAAATTGGGGGCAACCAAAGACGCCGACAGAGGTAAGAAATTTCTTGGGATTAGCAGGACATTACCGGAGGTTTATTTAAGATTTTCAAAGATAGTACACCATTGACAAATTTAACCAAAAAGATAGTTAAATATGTGTGGATAGCAAAGTGCGAAAAAAGTTTTTAGAAATTAAAGAAGAGATTAAGTGAAGCACATGTGTTATCTTTACCAGACAGTACGGGTGGCTTTACAGTGTATAGTGATGTGTCACACAATGGACTAGGTTGCGTATTAATGCAGAATGATAAAGTCATTGCGTACGCGTCACGACAGTTAAAGGACTATGAGAAGGGATACCCTATCCATGACCTGGAATTGGCAGTGGTAGTGTTTGCCCTTAAGATTTGGAGACATTATCTCTATGGAGAAAAGTGTGAGACATACACAGATCACAAGAGTCTGAAGTATATCTTTACACAAAAAGAGTTGAACATGAGGCAGAGGATATGGCTAGAATTGATCAAAGATTACGATTGTGATATTCTATATCATCCGGGAAAGGCCAATGTTGTGGGAGATGCATTAAGCAGGAAGAGCAGAGAGAAGTTGTTTAAATTAACAAAATGAGAAGAACTAGTAGGAGAAAATGGGGAGAAAATGGAGTTAGAGGTGAAAAATCCAAAGAATTCGAATAGAGTAATAGAAATGGAAGAAAGTCCGACCTTATTAGACAAGGTGAAAGAGGCACAAGAAAATGAAGAAGAATGCAGTGACATCAAGGAACAGTTAGCTGAAGGCGAAGAATTGAAGTATAAGATCGATGGCACCGGATTGCTGAGATTTAAAGAACGAGTGTAGGTACCTTCAGTTACTAGAAATAAGAGAAGAGATTTTGCAAGAAGCACATAGTACGAGATACTCGATACACCCAGAAAGCACGAAGATGTACCAAGATCTACGTCAACACTTTTCGTGTCCAAATATGAAGAGAGAGGTTGCAGAATGTGTCAGCAGGTGTTTAACTTGTCAGAGGGTCAAGGCAGAGCATCAACGACCAAGTGGTTTATTACAGCCGTTAGAGATTCTTGAATGGAAATGGAAGCACATCACAATAAATTTTATGGTAGGACTTACAGCAACACAGAAAGTTTACGATACAATATGGGTAATTGTTGATCGTCTTACAAAGTCAGCATACTTTTTACCGATCAAGATCAGGTATAATTTGGATCAACTTGCCAAATTGTATATCAAAGAAATAGTTTCAAGATATGAGGTGCCACTATCAATTGTATTTGATGAGATTCGCACTTCACTTCAAACGTTTGGAGGAGTATTCAAGAAAGAACGGGGACACCGCTAAGGTTGGGTACCGCGTATCATCCACAGACCGATGGGCAAAGCGAAAGAACAATTCAGACATTAGAAGACATGCTCAGAGCCTGTGTAATGGACTTCAAGGGAGGCTGGGAAGATCATCTTCCACTGGTAGAGTTTGCGTATAGCAATAGTTATCACGAAAGCATTGGAATGCCACCGTATAATGCACTGTATGGAAGGAAATGCATAATGCCCTTATGTTGGGATGAAGTAGGTGAGCGAAGACTGTTAGGGCTAGAATTGGTACAACAGACGTTGGAGATCATCAAGTTAATAAGAACTCGACTGGTAGCAACTCAGAATCGTCAAAAGAAGTATGCAGATTTGCATCGTAAAAAAAGAGACTTCGAAGTGGGAAGTTATGTATTCTTAAAAGTATCTCCCTGGAAAGGGAAGATAAGATTTGGGAAGAAAGGTAAACTGAGTCCTAGATTTATTGGACCGTTTGAGATACTGAAAAAGATAGGTGAAGTGGCATACGGGGTAAATCTACCATCTGAACTGGAACATATTCACAATGTGTTTCATGTTTCCGTGTTGCGACCATATAAGCCTGATTACAAGCATGTCATATCCTATGAACCGATTCAAGTGAAGAAAGATTTGTCGTATGAAGAAATTCCTGTCCAGATACTCAATAGGAAGGAACAGACATTAAGGAATAAGGTCATACATTCGATCAAGGTACTTTGGAGAAACCAAGCAGTTGAAGAAGCTACGTGGGAGCTCGAAGAAAAGATGAGGAAGAGTTACCCGCGTCTTTTTTATATTGTAATTTTGAGGACGAAATTATTATAAGGGGGAAAGATGTAATGACCACGAATTTTTAACTTTATTATATATATATATAAAAACAGTAATATAATTTTTGAATTTAGTAAGATATTATGTGAATTATTTAAACCAACATGCGTTTGGTAGAATTATGTGATTAAATGTCAAAGTAAATTAAGGGGAGTCCATTAATGGATTAATTACATTAGTGGACTAACTTAAGGATAACGATATTAATAATTAATGAAGATAATGAGCTAAATTAAATATTTAATTAATTTTGGATATAGTAAGTCTACTTGGGTTATATAAATTAATTAATATAATTATTAATTAATGGAAATGTATAAATGTTGATAATACTAATTAATAATCCAATAAGGAATTTAATACTATTGAACAAGCCCACACCTTTAATGAAACATAAACTTGCATGTAGTTTTGTGTTTTAAGTTATTGGCCCAATAATTATTAATATGATAAGTCATATTGGAGTGGTTCAATAAATGAATGTGGGAGCCCAAATCTAATTAAATTAATAGAACAATTAAATTGAAAGCCCAATTCAATGACCTAATTGGTAAACCTTCTAGAAGACTTCATTTTTGTCAAATTACAGAATAAAAATAAATAAAAAATCACTTGAAAAGTGGGGCATGGCCGGGTGCACCTTTGTAGGGGGCTAGGTTGATTTTTGTGGACATTTTTTTCAAAGAAATCTCACAAAATAAGAAGCTACTTTGACAAACGAGTTTGGCTAGCAAAAATATATCCATAGATTTAAGAGGCCATAAATACCAAGCATGACATATAGAGTAAAGGTTCCAAAATTATTGCAAGAGTTCTTGGTTTGAGAGTTAGTGAGTTGGGTTGAGTTGACTCGGTGAGTTTAATAATAATAATAAGTTAGTGAGTTATATTAGTGAGTCACAACCGAGTCAAACGAGTCATATTATTTTCCATTAAAAGAAGGAGTTCTTGGATGCCATCTCACTTCATTACCTACTTTGGAAAGCTACGAAAGCAAGCCATCCAGACTAAAGGTATTAAAACACCCAAAACTCTAGTTATTTAGTTTTTTTTATATATGATTTCTATGGTAGAAATTCTATCTTCAAGCTCATTATGTCTAAAAGCATGCTAGATAAGTGGATCTAGGATTGAATGGGTTTAGCATGTGTATTTGTATGTGTTTTTGTTGAAAAGTTTAGTAGAATGCCTAGAAACGATTTTACCAACAAACATAAATGCAACACGTTCATTAAAAATGTACATTTTGAAATCTACAAATGATTTTTGTTATTTTCTTTTTTATGGTATTAGAGGGTTAAGTTAAGAGTAAAATCCCTTTGGAAGCATGCAAAAATATTTTAAAATGAGCAAGATATGATATTTATACCAAAACACCTAACTGTTAAAAATCTGTGCACGACATTCCACTTCCAAGCTAATTTCAATGACCAAAACATGTCCAAATTTGCATTTTGATGATGAAATCTTGTAGTTCGGAAAGATACGAATCCAACGAGAATGATTAGACGTCAAACGGAGTTGTAAATTTCATTTTATTCAAGTTTTCGTAATGAAGGCAAAATTTGGAAAATCATGAATCAGTCTGTCGATTTTATTTTTTTTTCGAACCAGTCTGGTCCGGTTTCTACCAAAACTTGCACCGGCCGGTTCAGTGAGTTCCCTGCCGATTCTTGAGTCGGGTCTTGGACCAAAAATATTCTAAAATAATAAAGAATATTATAATATTTAATTTGGAATTTTTCAGTGTAATTAAGTAATTATTAGTGTAATTAAGGGATTAAACCCTTTTAAATCTTTTAAAATTACTAAGTAGTAAATTTTTAATGCCACTAATTGATTATTAAACTAATCAAATATTGTTTAAAGTGTAATTTATTATTTAATTATTATTAGGTAATAATTAAATAAAATTAGTGTTATTATACTAACTATTTATTATTTAATTAAGATTAAATAATAAATAGGATTAAATAATTAATTAATTATTATTTAATTTATATTAAATATTGATTAAAGAATGTTTAAGTAGATAAACTAATTATTTAAGTAAGATTAAGTAATAAATAATGGTAATTACTTACTTAAATATAATTTAATTAACATAAAATTAATAAAACATTTATTTATTATTTAATTAATAATAAATAAGGACAAATATTAATTAATTATTATTTAATCAATATTAAATAATAATTAAAGACTAATAAATTAATTTTTTATTATTTAATTAATATTAAATAATAAATAAGGATAAATATTAATTAATATTATTTAATTAATATTAAATAATAATTAAAGACTAACAAATTAGTTATTTACTATTTAATTAATATTAAATAATAAATAAGGACAAATATAAATAATATTTAAAGACTAATAAATTAATTATTAGTCAAAGATAAATAACTATTTATTATTTAATTAATATAAAATAATCAATAAGGACAGATATTAATTAATTATTTTTTAATAAATGTTAAATAATAATGAAGGACTAATAAGGTTAATAAATTAATTATTTATTAGTCAAAGATAAATAAATAATTATTTATTATTTAATTAATATTAAATGATAATTAAAGACAAATAAGATTAAGAATTTGATTAACATTAAATAAGGAGTAAATGTAATTAGTTATTATTTATTATTAAATAATAACTAAAGATAATTAATTAATTACTATTTAACTAATATTAAATAGTAATTAAATGAATATAGAATTAATAAAATAAAGAGAATTCAAATAACGCATTATTTAAACAATTATAATAAATTGTTTAATGTTCTAATAAGTGTTTATCACTTAAGAAAACCATTATTAATGAATTAAATCATTAATCTAAAATTAATTAAATGTCTTATATGATTAATGATAGTATATTATATTATTCGTGTCTTGTAATTGATTTATTTGCTAGATAAATAGCATAAGTAAGCGTATGAATATGCAATTATTCGCAGTACTAATTGATAGACTAACATTATCAATGCTAGGTCATTCAAATAGTATTAATTAAAGCTATATAGTTGTTGCTCGTCAGATATGCAAGTCTCTAACCTTAAACTCCCTACATTATTGCAAGTTCCCTAACTCAAACTCAAGTTATTACTTTCCAAGCATGTTAGTGGATAATTATTGTTAATTATTCCACATCCTTAATGATTATTTTTAATCGCACTTTGTGCAATTAATTCATGTTCTATTATTATTGAACTGTGAATTAATTAAAGTTCTTTCATTCGTGAACTGTTTATGAGATAGATCTATGCTAGTTGTGTCAGATAGATCGAATATGTTTAAATTTTAATAAATCAAATACGTTTTAAAAGCTGGTCTTAACCAATTGATTTGGTAAGGACTCGAGACTGAGAAAAAGAACAATTTTATTAAAGCATTATATCGAAAAATAATTGTTACTCGATTATTAAGTGTTTATGCATAATTCACCGGGTATGAAGGGTTGATTCCCTTGACTACCAAAACTTATTAAAAGGACTAGTAAATTACTGACAACCTTAGAATATGTTCATGATTATTCTAAATCACTTAACATCTAATATTCAATTATTCGAATATTCAAGTATTGATACTTAATTCATGTTCTTTCACAATCGAATTCCTTTGTTGAACATTGTACGTTAAATTCCTTTTTAATCATGATATATCTCCTTTGTATTTAAACTTGCTAAGAAAATTAGTTGCTTACCCTTGCTATAACATGACGTTTATTTCAGCTAAGCTAGAGACGTCGAAGAAGGACAAGAGTAAGGGAAAAGTCCAATAATAGTCTAATGAGAATGTTTAAGTATTATTTTACTTTAATGTAATTTGAATGTGTAAACCTTTTATAATATTAAGGGTATATTTAAGTTAAGGTTAAGAAGACCTTGTGATTATGTTATAAGAATTTATATTAATGAACAATGTATGTTTATTATTCCGCAATATTTTATAGAATGTGTATGTTGTTGATGGATTGTGAGCACTAAATCCAAGGTTAGAGAACCCGAAGTTGGGGGCGTCACAATACTAGTATACCTATAGAATTGTGGTTTGAGAAGTTCGAGCATCAGATGAAATTTAACCAACAAAAGAGACAAGAGAACATGGACATAATATATTTTCTAGAGCAAGATAAGTTGAATATAATGAAAGCACAAGAGGATGAAAGGATCATGATGATTGACACCACTAACATGGAGCCTGAAGTAGCTGAATATTACAAATAACGCAAGAAAGAAATCATGAAAAGAGTTACATCTAGTGGTTGACTTGCTTATTATTAGAGAATCATGATTTGCTTATTATTGTAGTAGAATGTAATGGATTACGCTCCGCTATGTAGTGACCACAAGTGTTGAATAATATCTTCTTGAAGTTGAGAATGAAATTGTTTATCCCTTATGAGAGGATTGGCTTCAATGAATTCAAGTAATTGTGGGGTACGCTCATGAGACACTTCTACAGTTGGAATCTCGACATGTGTATCACAGGTTGTTGGTTCTTGATTTTCTTCTCGTTCATCTTCAACTATCATATTATGTAGTATTATGCATGCAGTCATAATTTTTTTTAGTGTTGTTTGATCCCAAAATCGTGCAGGACCACGAACGATAGTAAAACGTGCTTGGAGTACCCCAAATGCTCGCTCAACATCCTTCCTAAGCACCTCTTGAGTCTTAGCAAATAGTTTTCTTTTATTACCTCGAGGTGCCAAAATGGTTTTAACAAATGTTGCCCATGGGGGATATATACCATCAACAAGGTAATATCCCATCGTGTACTCATTTCCATTAATTGAGTAGTTCACAACTGGAGCACGACTTTTAGTAAGAGTAGAGAAGATAGATGATCTCTCCAAAACGTAAATATCATTATGAAAGCCTGGTAATCCAAAAAATGCATGCCATATCCGAAGATCGTATGAAGCCATCGCTTCTAAAATAATTGTTGGCTCATGCACATGTCCAGAATACATACCATGCCATGCAACCGGATAATTCTTCCATTTCCAATGCATGCTGTGACGCCCCCAAAATAGGTTCAATACACAACTCATTCTGAGTCGCCAAATACATGGTACAGACTCCAAATATACATCTTCTAATTCCAATAATTATACGGTCGTGCAAAATACGACCATACAACTGTGAGCGTTAATACAAATATTATGTATAAACAGCTAGAACCTTTAACATGACCGTCCAGGACGCAGTGGCTACGAAGGACGTGGTGTCAGGTATAATCCCAATCAATGATATAAATTCTTATGTATTATTTGATTCAGGTGCCACCTGTTCTTTTGTATCTGAAGAATTTTCTAGTAGACTTAATACACCCCGAGAACGATTAGAAGATCCCTTGAACATAGAAGTTGCGAATAAGGAAGTAAACCCTGTAGAATACGTTTACCGAAATTATCGCGCAAATATTAGAGAACATGAACTAAACGTAGACTTGATTCCAATTAGATTGGGAGAATTTAATGTAATACTGGCAATGGATTGGTTGTATAACCATGCTGCAATAATTGACTGTCAAAACTAATGTGTGAACCTTCAGACTCCGAGTAAGTCTAAGGTAGTGTTTTATGGTAACTCATCGCTTAAGCAATCGTGTTGTCATACGATGATGCATGCCAAGAAATTGTTAAGGAAAGGATGTGTAGGTTACTTAGCTTACATTGTTGATACTCGAAAAAAGGGAGTAGAAATTATGGATATATCCGTAGTGAACGAATTCCAAGATGTATTTTCGGACGATCTGCCTCGTCTTGCGCCAGACAGAGAAATTAAATTCGTAATAGACTTAGCACCGAAAACAGCATCAATTTCAAAAGCACCATATCGTATGGCGCTAGTAGAAATGAAGGAATTGATGATACAACTGCAAGAGTTATTGGATAAGGGTTACATACGACCAAGTGTGTCTCCTTGGGGAGCACCAGTGCTATTCGTTAAGAAAAAGGACGGATCGATGAGGCTCTGTATCGATTATCGAGAATTGAACAGAGTAACGATCAAGAATAGATATCCGCTACCGAGGATAGACGACTTATTTGATCAACTGAAGGGAGCGAAGTGTTTCTCGAAGATAGACCTACGGACAGGATATCACCAACTGAAGGTAC
This sequence comes from Panax stipuleanatus, assembly GCA_020205555.1. NCBI lineage: Eukaryota > Viridiplantae > Streptophyta > Magnoliopsida > Apiales > Araliaceae > Panax > Panax stipuleanatus. Next base: position 129,332,637 of record CM035121.1, read on the forward strand.
GGGATGAGGACATACCAAAGACTGCGTTTCGAACCCGTTATGGACATTACAAGTTTTTGGTAATGTCATTCGAATTGACTAATGCTCCGACAACATTTATGGACTTGATGAACCGAGTTTTCAAGCCATACATGGACAAATTTATGGTAGTTTTCATCGACGACATCTTGATCTACTCGAAGACTAAGGAAGAGCACGCTGAACATCTGAAGATTATTTTGGAGGCACTAAGGAAAGAGAAGATGTATGCGAAATTTTCTAAGTGTGAATTTTGGATGGAGAAGGTTCAATTCTTAGGTCACGTGGTGGATAAGAATGGAATCTCAGTAGACCCTGCAAAGGTCGAGGCAGTGAGTAATTGGGAGCAGCCAAGAACACCAACGGAGGTGAGAAGTTTCTTAGGGTTAGTTGGGTACTATCGAAGATTCAGCCAGGATTTTTCTAAGATAGCAACTCCATTGACCAATCTGATGAGGAAGACGGTGAAATTTGCATGGATAGACAAATGCGAAGAGAGTTTTCAAGAACTGAAGAGGAGATTAAGCGAAGCGCCTATGTTATCACTATAAGATGATGCGGGAAATTTTGTGGTATATAGTGACGCATCGCACAAGGGACTTGGTTGTGTGCTTATGCAGCACGGCAAGGTCATTGCGTATGCAGCACGGCAAGGTCATTGCGTATGCAGCACTGACAATTAAAGGACTATGAAAAACTATACCCTACTCATGACTTTGAGTTAGCGGAAGTATTTTTTACGTTAAAGATATGGAGGCATTATTTGTACGGGGAGAAGTATGAGATATACACGGACCACAAGAGTCTGAAATATATCTTCACGCAGAAGGAGTTGAATATGCGTCAGAGAAGGTGGTTAGAATTAATCAAGGATTATGACTATGATATTCTTTATCACCCGGGTAAGGCAAACGTAGACTCAGGAGGAATTGATAAGAGAAATAAAAAAAATTAGAAATAGAGGTAAAAGGGCCGGAGAGGTCTGAGGAGAAGTTATTTGTAATGGAAGCTCGTTCGACATTGTTGGATAGAGTGAAAGAATCACAAGAGAAAGATGAAGAGTGTGGGAAAATCAGAAAGAGGATCGCAGAAAATGAAGAAGAAAGATTTTGAATGGATAAAGACGGTATTTTGAGATTCGAAGGAAGAGTGTGGGTACTAGCGGTAACTGAGTTAAGGGAAGAGATTTTGCACAAGGCACACAATATGACATATTCCGTTCATCCGGGTGGCACAAAGATGTACCGAGATTTGAGGCAACATTTTTGGTGGCCCAATCTAAAACGGGAAGTCGCAGAGTGCGTTAGTAGATGTCTGACTTGCCAACACATTAAAGCAGAGCATCAGCGACCGAGTGGTTTACTACAACCATTGGAAATACCGAAATGGAAATGGAAGCACATTACAATGGACTTCGTGGTAGGACTTCCAGTCACATAGAAGGGATATGATGCCATTTGGGTTATCGTGGATCAACTTACAAAGACCGCACATTTTCTACCAATCAAGATCCGCTATAGTTTGAATCTGTTAGCGAGTCTGCACGTAAATGAGATTGTTTCACGACATGGAGTGCCGGTGTCAATTGTCTCTGATCGAGATCTGCGCTTCACGTCAAATTTTTGGAAAAGCTTGCAAGAGAGAATGGGAACGCAGTTGAGGTTGAGTACCGCTTATCATCCTTAGACAGACGGACAGAGTGAGCGAACAATACAAACACTGGAGGACATGCTTAGGACTTGCGTGATGGACTTCAAGGGAAATTGGGACGACCACCTACCCTTAGTCGAATTTGCGTATAACAATAGTTTTCATGCGAGTATCGGCATGCCACCGTACGAAGCTCTTTACGGAAGAAAGTGCAGAACGTCATTATATTGGGACGAAGTCGGAGAACGACGAATACTCGGACCAGAGCTATTTCAACAAACCGCAGACGTGGTGACAGTGATAAGAGCCAGACTAGTTGCAGCTCAAGATCGCCAGAAAAAGTACGCAGACTTACATCGGCAAGACCGAGACTTTAAAGTCGGCAGTTTCGTATTCTTGAAGGTATCTCCATGGAAAGGAAAAATCCAATTCGGCAAGAAAGGAAAACTGAGTCCAAGATTCATAGGACCATTCGAGATACTGAAGCGAGTGGGCGAAGTGGCATACAAAGTTGCATTACCACCCAAGTTGGAGCACATCCACAACGTGTTTTACATCTCTGTGTTGCGACCATACAAGGCCGACTACAAGCACGTGATTTCTTATGAGCCCATTCAAGTGGAGAAGAACTTAGCTTATAAAGAAATTCCTGTCCAGATATTAGATAGAAAGAGCAAACTTAAGAAATAAAGTTATTTCATCTAGTAAAAGTACTTTGGTGTAACCACGATGTCGAGGAGGCTACGTGGGAGTTAGAAGATAGGATGATGAGGGACTATCCCCATCTATTTGTGTAACCTTGTAGCAATTTCGAGTACGAAATTTTTATAAGGGGGGGAGGATGTAATACCCGAGAATTTCTAAATATTATTAAATAAATATATTAATGGAAATGAATATTTATTTGAATATAAATATGTAAGTGTTATGAGATGAGTTAACTCAATTATATTAAATTGAATAATTATAATAATTGAGAAAATATGGAGTTTGCGATAAGCTCGTTGAATGCATTGTGTGGCACAGTGATGAGAAGTATTAATGATTATATTAATTAATGAAGGAATTACTTCGTGAACAATTAATCAAATATTAATTATTATTTAATTGTGATTAATTAATAGTGTATTGAATATTATTATTGCAAGTAATAAAATAATAATAAGTGACTTGTTTATAAATATACTAAGATTTATATTTATTTAATGTGATAATTAATCTTATAAATATTAATTAAGTGTTATTAATGATTGCATTGATTAATGAGTGATGGATTAATTGATATTAAGGTTAATTAATTGATAAGATAAGCAATTAATTAATTTCCATTGAGAATAATAATATATAAATGAGTAAATTATATTTGCTCAACTAGTTGATATGTGCAAAGGATGTGATAATTAAAAGTATAACATATAGTAATGACACATGTGTTATATAGTGTAGTGTAACGTTAAATGTGACTATACTACATATAAAAATCATGTGTTAAGATTGATTAAACTATATAAGCTACATGAATTATGCCTGTGTGACAATATGTATGTGAGTATACATTAAAAATAGTACATCATGAATATATTGTAAACAATTGTTGATTAATAGAATTTAATAATAAAAGAGACAATGTTATATGATAAAATGTACATGAATTATATGTATGCTACATTGTCATATTATTTATCAAGTTACATCTACTACCTTGAAATATTAATTATATAACTTACATTGTGACTCTAAGTACATTATAATCTATATATATATAGTATGTATATATAGCCTTAGTGTCACTACAGTACTTCAATTGCCAATGCTGAGAATTACTTTGCCTTGTCCCAAAATGAGGGTCATATCTCATACACACGTGAACAACTTAAAGCCTATGCTTACTCTTTCTTCTCAATTTCAGCAAACTCCATAGCTTCATAGCTCATGATTAATGGGGGAGTGGGAATCATGATTGATTCTAACAACTAATCACCAACTCCTTCTTAACTATCATGTAATTCTTCAACTCATTGGTTTAGTTTGGAAGATAGAAGTATTATCTATGTAATATTATCTCTATATATATAGCCCCTCCTCTTCACAAACTAAATTGTTGAGATTTTCTTAAGTGTTGAGAATACATTGGTAGTATAGCAGCATTGTGAGTTGGAATCTAGCAGCAAGTTCATACCAACCAAGTAGCAGAGGTATAATTCTTTTCCATATTCTTCATTTTTGTTGTCTGTGAAAGCTCAATTTCATGATCATGATGAATTAGATCATAATTGAAGTATGGAATGCTTGTTTAAGTGTTACGTAAGCTATTAAGTAGGTTACCATACAATGTGGCTTGATTATAATCGAATTCGTAGAGTAATTTCGTGAATTGGGCTGGAAACTGCCGAAGCAGGCTGCTGTCTGGTGCGAACCAGACACGGCGCAGCTGCGCCGGTTTAACACTGAGGCGCAACGCAGCTGCGCCGGTCCCCTGCACCAGTTGGCTGCCTTCTGTTAAGAATCTGCTAAGTGTTAATTAATTGTTATAGCTTAGACAAGCATGCAAGCATGGGTAATATAAATATATATATATATATATATATATATATATATAGGGTCCGTCTCTCTAGCGAACCATAGGGAGCGAACTAAAAACGAACCGGCTATAACGACGGTTTTTTCCGTCGCTATAACATAGAAAGCCGTCGCTATAGCCGGTTCGTTTTTAGTTCGCTCTCTATGGTTCGCTGGAGAGACTAGCCGTATATATATATATATATATATATATATATGAGTACATTAACCTAATGTGAGCATGTTTTACTATATTAGCATGCATGATTAACGAAAAACATATAGTTTGAAATAAACTTAAAATTTCTAAACGGACTTTGATATATGCACATGCCATGTTAATATTCTGACCTTGAGAGCATATCTGTATGGTTTAAGAATGCATGAAAAGCATGATAACTTACGTATATATGTTTCATAATGTAATGTGAATATGCGAACCTCACTAGTGAACATTTCTAACGAAAATGTAAGTTTTGAAGGTGGACATTAGCATGTAGATATCATGTTGATATTCTAATTTTGCGAGCATGTTAATATGACCTAGAAAGGCATGAAAAGCATGTTAATTGGTGTATACATGTTTAATAATGTAACATGAACATGTTAGGCCTTATTAGTGAACTTTACTAATGAAAGTATAAGTTTTGAACGTGCACCTTGAAATGTTACATTAAGATGTGAATTTCGATATTTATGGACATGTTTGATAGTATTGTTAGACTCACTAATGTATCATACATGTATGCCTACCATGTTAGATGTCGTGAAATCAAGTTAAGCATAAATGAAGCATGTTTTCAAACTAATAACGATGATAGTTACATGTATGTGATGTGAATACTCATGAGCATGCCTAACACGAGTTATATGAATACCTTATGTGTTTAAAAGGCGAGCATATTAAACTTTGTTAGTTCGTGTCCTTGAATGGCCTTAAGTTATTAAAAGTATTAGCTTAGAACCTATATCATGTATGATTGAACTTGGAAAGGTTATACAAACATGAAAGGACCCTTTAATATGTATACATGCTATGTGATATCATATGTTGATACTTGAATCCGATTTTGATGGTTAACTTATAACAATGCCATAACATACTAAATAAAATATGCTTGGAATTGATTATGGTCTTATGTGTTAATGGTGATATATGAAGATGATTAACTTGAGAAGAGGAACGTTAGGGATAAAAGACAATAAAAGTTATATTAGTCGAGACTTGTGAATTAAATATGATACTATATATGGTATAACTGTGTAGCTAGGTTAAAACTTGGCTTATGTGTTGATCGTATATCCAAGATAAGATATGATGCTAAAATATATGACTAATGGATATCATATATATACGTAACTATATTACGATACAGATTCGAAAGTGTTGATTTACTTTACGTGGATAGACTACGTATAAAGCAAATATTCGAACTCTATTCTTTATTGAGCATTATGTGAGCTTGTACTATTATTGGTTGTACAAGAAAATCCTTGAAAGTATGATTCATATCTCATGACTTAATACTTCATAAGATTAGAAATGGAATTGTTTTCAAACCTTGATTCGAACAATAATTGTTCACGTATATATTTTAAAAGGAAACTGTCTAAGCCATTGATTCGGCTAGATTATTGATATATGATCGAAAGCTATCTAAACCAAATTAACTTGGTGCGGACTCTTATAACTGAGATGAACAACCTTCTTGGTAGGGGAATTATATATTGGTCGGGAGACCGACCTGCGCACATGAGAATGATTAAATGTTATGCATAATATAGGGTACTTTAGGCTGATGACCTGTTGTACTTGTTCTTGATGGATTATCAGTATATTACTGTTAATTCTAGTAGAAGTTCATAGTCCTTAGTGACTGCTCAGTATTCAATTATCTTAAAATTTTGAATTGATTTAGCATTGAAACTTATTGATATTCTGCTGTCCTTAGCGACTGTTATTGAAAACTGTTGATATTTCTTGTTGTCTTGAATATCACACCTTGTCATACCCTTTTTGGAATTCGAGAACTATAATACTCACCCTTGTTATATTACTTGCTGAGCAAACTTGTTGCTCATTCTTGCTTTCTCTAAAATATTTCAGTTAAGGCAGAGCAGGGTGGACCTTCGGGAATCGATAAGGGCAAGAGCAAGGCTACCGACAAGCTAGCCCCTTTCATGTTCTAAATATTATGATGTTGTTTTACGGCTATTAAGATGATGTATTAAGATTGAATTTGAACTATGTTTAAGCTTAAGTTAGATTATGTAACAAGTCGTTATTCGATATTATTATGTAATCTATTAAGTACTGTAGGTTGCGAGACTTGGGGGAATAATTATAATAAATCATTGTATATTATTCTAGATTAGATCTTCCGCTGTGAATGTATGTTTTAGATATTATTATTGTATTATGGTGAGAACATGGCAAACCAAATTCGAGAGACCAGTGGCGGTCCGAATTTGGGGGCGTCACAACACCAATCAATAATATTTTCAATCAACGAATTATCCATGCACTACGGGCTAAGGATATTTGCTTATATCACCAGTGGTTATGATCATGTCAAACACCTGTCCATCTTTGCACTACAGGCCAAAGATATTCATAAATCAACAGCTCATCTTTATACTACGGGCCAAAGATATTCATAAATCAACAGTTCATCTTTGCACTATGACCAAAGATATTCATAAATCAACAACTCATCTTTGCACTACGGGCCAAAGATAACATTCACCACAATATAAGACTGAGGATGATGAAAAATAATATAAAGAACGAATCCAGTGAGATCAAGAACAAATATTAGAGAATTTATCCAGAGTTCAAAAATATTCAAGTTATCAATATAGAGATCAAAACATGGATACAATCAAAGATAATTTGAATTTTTTTTGTGAATAGTAACTCGTCATGAAAAGACAAAAATTTCATAAAAAGTGCAGACCAATATTCCAGTGAAATGATATTAGATGAAGCGCAAAACTCAAAGAATTTCTTATCATTTTAGGAATTATAGAAGCAATACTTACCGCAGTAAGTTTAAATTTAAGAATATAAAATAAAATATTATCACTTTCATAATATAGAATATGAAAGAAAATAATATTATTTATGAATATTGAAAGGAATTAACATCATTTACGAGAAAAATAATATCCTTTACGAATACGAAAGAAATAATACCCCTTACCTTAATAGAAATTTGGATACTGCACTAGTGTAATAGCAGAATACTCTTCTTCTTTCTCTCTTATTCTCTCTAGACTTTCTCTCTCTATAGCATTAGTGAATTGGTGAGAAATAATGAAGAAATAAGCTTCTATTTATAGGCTTGGCAGAGTAAGGGTAAAATAGTCTTTTTGCCATAATTTATGACGTCATTCCTTACCACATCGTTCCTATGACATCATCGCTTACCTCATCATTTCGATGACATCATTGCTTACCTCATCGTTTCGATGACATCATCGCTTACCTCAAAAGAATTCAAATTCAATTTGGTTTGTTGTGACGCCCCCAAATCCGTGTAACATCAATTACAGGACATGGTGCTCACGATACAACATACATCATCATCTATCTAAGTAAACTCCAATAATAATAATAATAATATTATAACTATTATGTACTCACTCAAAATAAAATCCCAAGTCTTCACAACCTTTAACAAACTACAACTTAAACTTAGCGTTTATCGCTACATTACATCATATGCGGAAATATAAACTTATTACATAAGGTAACTAGCATTATTTCATCTTAGACTTTCCCTTGTCCTTGTCCTTGCCCGAGCCCTCAGCCTTCTCATCCTTAACTGAAAGGTTTAAGCAAGAATGAGCACAAATTGCTCAGCAAGTATATAAAGTAGTCTGAAAACATACATCAGGAGTAGAAACATCTGAATAGCTATAACAGTTGAAAGAATTATCAAGTGTTAAACAGGAATATCAAGAATAAGAGTTTAAGAATTCTCAATATCATACTAAGGGGTGTAAAATATCCTGAACATTACTTTGTTTCATCGAAAACCATCAGACGATTTTAACAATCAAATAGATTGTAAACAGTCTCTGCAAGTACTCCAGGTGATCAGCCTATTGTACCCTACATTGTGCACAAGTATAAAGTTTAAATTGCATAAGCATAAATGGGACTATATGCCCGACATCTGTTTGCCCGTTTATTCGGGTTGTTCATCTTACTATTCATGCGATACCGCACAAAAATAATTTGGATTGGTAAACATTAAATAGCTTCAAAAAATTTAAATTAAATCATTTGTCATCAATAATCTCTAGCTGAAACAAAAGCTAGAAAGCATACTTGGAAGCAGTTCTTTTAAATTGATAGAACTTTAAAGCATAGCCGTTGAATTAATAACTGAGTAATCAACAATAAAACTTGCAAGATAATTGAAGTTGTAGAAATTTACGTCAAAGGAATTTGTACGTGTCAACGAATAAACACAAGCTCGGTACTTACCCTTACCGTAATAAAAGAAGTAAGGCTTGAATAATTTATCAATGAAAAATAGGGTAAGAAACTTGCATAATCAAATCCGAGTAAGGAAACTTGCCTGATACATCTGCTACAATTAACGCTATCTACTAGCTCTTCACGTAACCTATTCATATGTGTCACGTTAAGCAATTAGGTTCTCGAACACGACTCTGAAGTATAATGGTTTCCTTTTATCTTAATTGGATTATCATCTACCATGTAATCAATTAACAATGCAATTCAATTACACAATACCATTCAATTACATAAACAGGTTGCAACTTATAGGTCCAGGGGTTAAATATAAAAATCTGGGAAAATAAAGTTTCTGGAAATTTTTCTGACCCGACCCGACCCGGATCAGACCTGACCCGGACCGACCCGGACCAGCGCAGCTGCGCAGCCTCAAGCCGTGTTACCGGCGCAGCTGCGCTGCCTGGCAAACCCGGACTCCATCTTTGTGTGGCGCAGCTGCGCAGCGTTAAGCCGGTTGAACGGCGCAGCTGCGCTGCCCTTCATGCCCAGAAAATTTTTGCAGTTTTGAGCAGCCATCTTAGCGAATTAATTTCGATTAAACCATACATAATATGACCATGAAACTTGGACACAACACACTTCATATAGCATACTATTTTATAAAAATATCACATTCCAGAAAACAGCAAATTAAGACCACGAATCGGCTGCCTTGAAAAGCGTGCCAGAACAGGTTCTGACACTTAGAAAAATTCTGAAAAACCCAAAAATCTGCAGATTTTTATTTCCAACATGCTTGCTCTCGAAAATCATAACTTGCTCAATTTAACTCCGTTTCTTATGAAATTTGGTCAGGTTATGCATCATACTACATAGTATTTTACAAAATTATTACATACACTAATCGGGTCATAGAAACCATTATTCCAAGGCTCCGAAAAACCCGAAAAGTCACATATTTTAGTTTAGTTCAATTCGACAAAAATCCATGTTTTTGATTCTAGCATGCAATGGAAAGGCTCCTACTGTCCAGAACACATATACTACATAGTTACCCATGTTACAACTTTTGAATTCACTAATTTTCCATGATTCGAACAATTTGACATGTTAGTGGCATTTAATCAAATATATAGCATGCAAACTCGAATTCTTTGATTCTCTACGTAATGGAAGCATGTTAAAACCAGAATTTTCATTCTTATCATCCACATAACAGTAATAGGTAAAATCATGGCATCCCAAAGCCAAAACACAACGTCTACCATGCTTATTCATGCATTTTTCCACTATTTTTCCTTAAGAACATATAAAAGATCATGAGTTACTTACTTGATGCCTTCCTATGGAGTTAGCTACTGATCCTCCCTTCTTGCCTGCTTGTTTTTTGCTCTTCAAAACTCCAAAATTCCTCACAACTCTCAAACTCTCATTCTCTCCATTTTCTCTCACGTAGGATTTTCTTTGAAAAATGAAGAAGTAATTGGGAAGGAAAACATATATATGAGAGTTGATATAACTTGAGTCTACCACCCCCTCCAATTCCATAACGTTATTGCAACCATCAAATGCCTTCATTAGTATAGTTAATTAAGAAGAAAGTGGGAGTTTTAGAAAATAAAAAGGTTTTGGGTGTAATAAGATATAAAACTAATTCCCTCCTCCTTTAATTCCACTATATACGTATACTCCCTCCTCATTGTCCCAATTTGATAGTCACACTTGCCCCACAGCTGCTGCACTTCTATATTAAAATACTATTTTAATCAATTAATATATCATTTTGACCATTTTGCCCTTCGTAGCCGAACATTGCGATACTTATATCGATTCTTACTAAAATCGACGTTCCGGAAGTCATGGGACTATCCGTTTCAACAAATTCATCTCCGAAATTCGTGGTTGACTTTCTACCCGAAAAAGTCAACCGTGACACATTTTCGTGGTTACAGTCTATCCTGACTAATTTCGACGTTCCGGACTCAAATACGCAGTCCGCGTCTCTAAATTACGCTCTGAACTCAAAATCATGCTTTAAAGCCATCCCACGAAATTAATAGAATTAATTCCATACTTAACCAATTTAAATAGTTGAATTAAACTAAACCAACCATTTAAAGACTCCTAATCACATATCATAAAATAACATATGTATGTATAACACATATACATCTAAATAAAAGAAAACACATAAGAATTTCATATAAATTCGTTTATTGATAATTGTTAAATGACATAATAACCTCGGATATTACATTCACCCTCCCTTATAAGGATTCCGTCCCCGGAATCATTACACATCAAACAAAAAGACTAGGGTAATTATTCATTATTTTCTCCTCGAGTTCCCACGTAGCCTCTTCGGCATTGTGGTTCCTCCATACTACCTTAACAGAAGGTATTATCTTATTTCTAAACACTTGTTCTATTCTATCAATTATCTGTACTGGAACCTCTTCATAGGTTAAGTCCTTTTCGAACTGAATGGGTTCATACTCTATAACGTGCTTGTAATCCTGCTTATAGGGTCGTAAAACTGATACGTGGAACACGTTGTGTATATGTTCTAACTCCAGAGGTAAAGCTATTTCATAAGCTACCTCACCAACTCGCCTTAACACTTCAAAATCTGGGGCTAAGTTTTGCCTTCTTCCCAAACCTCATTTTCTCTTTCCAAGGTGACACTTTCAGAAACACATAAGTGCCGACGTTGAAGTCTCGTTGTTGCCGATGTTGATCAGCATATTTCTTTTGTCGATCCTGAGCTGTCACTAATCTCGCTCGTATAGTTTTGATCACATCTGCAGTTTACTGCACTAATTCTGGCCCTAGCAATTGTCGTTCTCCTACTTCATCCCAGCACAATGGCGTTCTGCATTTTCTTCCATATAAAGCTTCATAAGGTGGCATCCCAATGCTCGCATGGTAACTGTTGTTGTATGCGAATTCCACTAACGGTAGGTGGGCATCCCAGCTTCCTTTGAAGTCCATAACACATGCTCTCAGCATGTCCTCCAATGTTTGAATAGTTCTTTCGCTCTGCCCTTCTGTTTGAGGATGATACGCGGTGCTCAACCTCAGTTGCGTTCCCATGCGTTCTTGAAAACTTTTCCAGAAATTAGCTGTGAACCGCGGATCGCGATCTGACACAATTGATATAGGTACACCGTGCCTGGAAACAATCTCCTTGATATAAAGCTTTGCCAACTGATCCAAGGTAAATCTGATCTTGATTGGCAAGAAATACGCTGACTTGGTCAATCGATCAACGATCACCCAAACTGCGTCGTAACCGTTCTGTGTATTTGGAAGTCCTATCACGAAGTCCATCGTGATATGCTCCCATTTCCATTCCAGAATTTCTAAAGGTTGAAGTAACCCGCTCGGTCTCTGATGTTCCGCCTTAACTCTCTGGCATGTCAAACACCTGCTGACGCACTCTACCACTTCTCTCTTCATATTGGGCCACCAATAATGTTGGCGAAGATCCTGATACATCTTTGTGCTTCCCGGGTGAATTGAGTAACTTGAGCTATGAGCTTCCTGCAAGATTTCTTCCTTTAATTCAGATACCGCCGGCACCCAAATTCTCCCCTCAAACCTTAATAATCCATCACCACCCACATTGAACCTAAGCTCCTCTCCATCTGAAATTCTTTTCCTCACCTTCTCGCATTCTTCATCGCTGCTTTGTTTTTCCTTGATTTTGTCCAATAGAGTCGGTCGAACCTCCATTGCGAACAACTTCTCATCTGACTCGCTCGGACTCTTTACCTCGAGTTCCAATCTGGCCATCTCCTTAATCAACTCCTCTTGAGCCGTTAGCATTGCCAACCTGCCACTGCCCTTTCTGCTTAGTGCATCTGCAACCACGTTAGCTTTTCCCGGATGATATAAGATGTCGCAATCGTAATCCTTTATTAGTTCCAACCATCTTCTCTGTCTCATATTCAACTCCTTCTGCGTGAAGATATACTTCAGACTTTTATGGTCCGTGTATATTTCACACTTTACACCATATAAATAGTGCCTCCAAATCTTCAGGGCAAATACTACCGCTGCCAATTCTAGATCATGGGTAGGATATCCCTTCTCATAATCCTTCAACTGACGCGATGCGTACGTAATAACTTTACCATGTTGCATAAGCACACAGCCAAGTCCTTTGTGCGACGCATCACTGAAAATTACGAAATCACCAGTATCGTCTGGTAAAGACAACACCGGTGCCTCACTCAATCTTTTCTTAAGTTCTCGAAAACTTTCTTCACACTTCTCTGTCCAGACAAATCTGACCGACTTCTTCGTTAAATTCATCAAAGTTCCTGCTATCTTCGAAAAATCTTGAATGAACCGTCTATAATAGCCTGCCAATCCTAAGAAACTTCTTACTTCAGTTGGTGTCTTTGGTTGTTCCCAATTCTGCACCGCTTCCACTTTTGCTGGATCCACGGAGATTCCGTCCTTATCGATCACGTGACCCAGAAATTGAACTTTCTCCAACCAAAACTAGCACTTCAAAAATTTTACGTATAACTTATCCTTCCTCAACACCTCCAATACCAACCTTAAGTGTTCAGCATGATCCTCCTGAGTCTTGGAATAGATCAGGATATCATCTATGAACACGACCATAAATTTATCTAAGTATTGCTTGAATACCCGATTCATCATGTCCATAAATGCCGACGGCGCGTTCGTTAATCCAAATGACATCACCAGAAACTCGTAGTGACCGTAACGAGTCCTGAATGCTGTCTTAGGAACATCTTTCTTCCTCACCTTCAACTGGTGATATCCCGTCCTCAAATCGATCTTGGAAAAATACCTCGCTCCCTTTAACTGATCGAACAGATCATCTATCCTAGGTAACGGATACTTGTTCTTGATCGTCACTTTGTTCAACTCTCGATAGTCGATACAAAGTCTCATCGATCCGTCCTTCTTTTTCACAAATAAAACTGGTGCTCCCCAAGGAGACACACTCGGTTGAATATACTTTCTATCCAATAATTTCTGCAACTGTACCATCAGCTCCTTCATCTCTGCCGGTGCCATTCTGTATGGGGCTTTTGAAATCGGGGCCGTTCCCGGTACTAAATCTATAACGAATTCGACCTCTCTATTCGGTGGAAGTCCTGGTAATTCTTCCAGAAATACATCCAAAAATTCACTCACTATTGGTATCTGTCCCATCCCTTTCCCTACTTTCTGTGTATCGACGATATGGGCCAAATATCCTACACATCCCGTCCTTAGTCCTAGCTTGCATCATCGTCAGACAACTCGAGTGTCTCGGCGACTTACTCCCGTAGAACATTACCTTAGACTTATCTGGAGTCATAAGGTTTATACACTTCTTCTGGCAATCTATCATCGCTCCATGGTTAAATAACCAATCCATTCCTAGAATTACATCAAATTCCCCTAATTGAATCGGAATTAAATTCACAGGCAACTTATACCCACTGATATCTACAACACAATTCCTATAGACATGGCTAACGGGAATAACTTCCTTATTAGCGACTTCTATGTTCATAGGATATTCTAGTTCTTTCTGGGGTAAATTTAATCGTTCGGAGAATTCATGCGATACGAAGGAACAAGTAGCACCCGAATCAATTAATACGTAAGCAGATATATCATTGATCGGAATGATACATGAAACCACGTCCTTAGATGCGACCGCATCCTGAACCGTCATGTTGAAAGTCCTTGCTGTTGGTCGATTCTGAGTTGGTGGTCCAGTAATTGTGAGATTTCCACCGCTTGGTCCCCTTCCTCCATTTCCTCCTGCTGAATTCTTCTTTGGGCAATTCCTTGCCTGATGGTCCAATGCTCCACAGTTGAAACATCCATTTCTCTTTGGTGCAGAGCAATTGGGAGAGATGTGCCCCTCTTGCCCGCAATTGAAACAAACATTCTTCCCTTTTAGACATGCACCCGAGTGATTCCTACCACACTCCTTGCACGCCTCAGTTCTCTTCTTTGCTTCCCCTGGTTTTCCCCCAGAGTTTCCCGAGTTGAAATTGTTATTGTTGTTTTTGTTGTTGTTCCACTTCCTCTTGTTTGCACCACTGCTGCTGCTACCTTCCCCGCGATTCCCTCCTTCATTCTTCTTCATTTTCTCCTTATTAAACTTCATTAGGGCTTCACTTCCGCCCTCAGCAATTATAGCCTTTTCTAGGAGAGTCGCGCAGCTGTTCGTCTGCAACACCGAAAGTCTACTGTATAACCATGGTTTGAGACCCTGCTCAAACCTCCTCGTTTTCCTCTCATCAGTGTCGACCTGATGAGGCGCAAACCTCGCCAGTTCGTTGAACTTTGCGGCGTACTGGGGTACGGTCATGTCTTCTTGCTTCAGCTCCAAGAATCGCATCTCCATACGACTCTGCATACTCGCAGGGAAATAGTTTTCGAAGAAGATCTTCTTAAACCCTTCCCAAGGTATCACACCTTCTCCCGCCCTGGTCTGGTTTGCCTTCCACCAGAAATTAGCTTCACCCTTCAGCATGTAAGTGGTGAAGATTGTTTTCTGATCATCTCCTACGCGAGCGATAGCGAACGCCTTTTCGATTTTCTTGACCCAAGTTTGGGCTTCAATAGGTTCGGTGGTTCCTTTGAACTCAAGTGGTCCCGCGCTCTTAAAGTCTTTAAAGTGTGCCACCTGGCCCGCTGGAGGGTTATTGGTATTCGGGGTTCGATTCTGAAGTGCCCCAGCTAACATGTCTACGAATTGTTGCATGGGGTTCGATGGACCCCTAGCATTACCGCCGGACCCTTCTGGTACTTGACGATGTCTTCCTCTAGCCATCTATCTGTTTAAATAAACTTAATGTTATCATCTTATAACTTATTCCTACAACATATATAATTCATATAAAAACTTAATCATCACATCACATATTTAAATAAAAGCATATTTATTTATAAACATAATACCCAAAGTATTTCATCGTCTTATGGCATTAAGCCATTTACATCACTTTAACCATCATATTTAGTAACATTGGAAACCAAGTTTTATTTCATAGATAAGCGTTCTACACGCTAGTAGTAAAAGTTTAACATAAACAAACTAAAGACCCCGCCTAATGGCGTCTTCATGCTCTTCATCCGCTATCTCCAGCACCAGCCCACGGCTTATGGCATGTCTAGACCGGTACTCCTCATGTGGAAAGTGATGCACCCTATGCTAGAACCTCCCATGTGCTGATTTAAACGCATACTTCATTCTATCCATCCTAACCTTTTTATCTCTTACTTCTTCTTCTAACTCGCCTGTTAGCTTCTCGGCCTGAACACGGCCTCTCCTCTCATCTCCCCAGAATGTGGTAATGATCTGCTTGTCAGTTTGGAGACTCTGAATCCTCGACTCTAGCCCATTAATGGTATGTCCCAAGTGGGTCCTGATAGCTTCTTTCTCATCCTTCAGCCTATCCGCCTTCTGACCTATTTTTCGCAGCTTGTCAGCCAGATCCCCGTTCCTAATTATCAGGTGTTGCACCAATGCCCCAAGCAATGCTGCAGCCTGCTGCTCCCCCTGATACAGCTCCTCCAACTCATGGACCTTGTCATCCAATTCTGTAATCCTATCCATCAACTCATCCAACATAGTATCCTCAGGTGCTTCCTCGGAGTCCTCCTCGGGCTCCTCTTCCCCTTCAGGATATTCCTCTAGGTCTGACTCAGCTGCTGCCTCAGCTATGGGCTCAGGTACAGCTGTCACCAACTGCTCACTCACGACGTGAATGTCTCTAACCTCCTCTTCTCCTGACATCCTACAATCAAGACAAACAACTCGATTAGTATTTTAAAATAGATATTGATTTTGTTTTTAGAAAAATATATTCGACACTACACTTAGAACTCTACGTGAGTTCATCTCCTTATTACTTCCACTAACTTCCCTAAGGTCATAATCTAAGGTTCCCCACCTAAGGTTTATAACCTACAGCTCTGATACCAACCTGTGACGCCCCCAAATCCGTGTAACATCGATTACAGGACATGGTGCTCACGATACAACATACATCATCATCTATCTAAGTAAACTCCAATAATAATAATAATAATATTATAACTATTACGTACTCACTCAAAATAAAATCCCAAGTCTTTACAACCTTTAACAAACCACAACTTAAACTTAGCGTTTATCGCTACATTACATCATATGCTGAAATATAAACTTATTACATAAGGTAACTAGCATCATTTCATCTTAGACTTCCCCTTATCCTTGCCCGAGCCCTCAGCCTTCTCATCCTTAACTGAAAGGTTTAAGCAAGAATGAGCACAAATTGCTCAGCAAGTATATAACGTATTTTGAAAACATACATCAGGAGTAGAAACATCTGAATAGCTATAACAGTTGAAAGAATTATCAAGTGTTAAACAGGAATATCAAGAATAAGAGTTTAAGAATTCTCAATATCATACTAAGGGGTGTAAAATACCCTGAACATTACTTTGTTTCATCGAAAACCATCAGACGATTTAACAATCAAATAGATTGTAAACAGTCTCTACAAGTACTCTAGGTGATCAACCTATTGTACCCTACATTGTGCACAAGTATAAAGTTTAAATTGCATAAGCATAAATGGGACTATATGCCCGACATCTGTTTGCCCGTTTATTTGGGTTGTTCATCTTACTATTCATGCGAGACCGCACCAAAATAATTTGGATTGGTAAATATTAAATAGCTTCAAAAGATTTAAATTAAATCATTTGTCATCAATAATCTCTAGCTGAAACAAAAGCTAGAAAGCATACTTGGAAGCAGTTCTTTTAAATCGATAGAACTTTAAAGCATAGCTGTTGAATTAATAACTGAGTAATCAACAATAAAACTTGCAAGATAATTGAAGTTGTAGAAATTTACGTCAAAGGAATTTGTACGTGTCAACGAATAAACACAAGCTCGGTACTTACCCTTACCGTAATAAAAGAAGTAAGGCTTGAATAATTTATCAATGAAAAATAGGGTAAGAAACTTGCATAATCAAATCCGAGTAAGGAAACTTGCCTAATACGTCTGCTACAATTA
This sequence comes from Panax stipuleanatus, assembly GCA_020205555.1. Taxonomy (NCBI): domain Eukaryota; kingdom Viridiplantae; phylum Streptophyta; class Magnoliopsida; order Apiales; family Araliaceae; genus Panax; species Panax stipuleanatus. The sequence goes on from CM035121.1 coordinate 129,350,411, forward strand.
ACGCTATCTACTAGCTCTTCACGTAACCTATTCATATGTGTCACGTTAAGCAATTAGGTTCTCGAACACGACTCTGAAATATAATGGTTTCCTTTTATCTCAATTGGATTATCATCTAACATGTAATCAATTAACAATGCAATTCAATTACACAATACCATTCAATTACATAAACAGGTTGCAACTTATAGGTCCAGGGGTTAAATATAAAAATCTGGGAAAATAAAGTTTCTGGGAATTTTTCTGACCCGACTCGACCCGGATCAGACCTGACCCGGACCGACCCGGACCGGCGCAGCTGCGCAGCCTCAAGCCGTGTTACCGGCACAGCTGCGCTGCCTGGCAAACCCGGACTCCATCTTTGTGTAGCGCAGCTGCGCAGCGTTAAGCCGTATGAACGGTGCAGCTGCGCTGCCCTTCATGCCCAGAAAATTTTTGCAGTTTTGAGCAGCCATCTTAGCGAATTAATTCCGATTAAACCATACATGATATGACCATGAAACTTGGACACAACACACTTCATATAGCATACTATTTTACAAAAATATCACATTCTAGAAAACAGCAAATTAAGACCACGAATCAGCTGCCTTGAAAAGCGTGCCAGAACAGGTTCTAACACTTAGAAAAATTATAGAAAACCCAAAAATCTGCAGATTTTTATTTCCAACATGCTTGCTCTCGAAAATCATAACTTGCTCAATTTAACTCCGTTTCTTATGAAATTTGGTCAGGTTATGCATCATACTACATAGTATTTTACAAAATTATTACATACACTAATCGGGTCATAGAAACTATTATTCCAAGGCTCCGAAAAACCCAAAAAGTCACATATTTTAGTTTAGTTCAATTCAACAAAAATCCATGTTTTTGATTCTAGCATTCAATGGAAAGACTCCTACTGTCCAGAACACATATACTACATAGTTACCCATGTTACAACTTTCGAATTCACTAATTTTCCATGATTCGAACAATTTGACGTGTTAGTGGCATTTAATCAAATATATAGCATGCAAACTCGAATTCTTTGATTCTCTACGTAATGGAAGCATGTTAAAACCAGAATTTTCATTCTTATCATCCACATAACAGTAATAGGTAAAATCATGGCATCTCAAAGCCAAAACACAACGTCTACCATGCTTATTCATGCATTTTTCCACTATTTTTCCTTAAGAACATATAAAAGATCATGAGTTACTTACTTGATGCCTTCCTATAGAGTTAGATATTGATCCTCCCTTCTTGCCTACTTGTTTTTTGCTCTTCAAAACTCCAAAATTCCTCACAACTCTCAAACTCTCATTCTCTCCATTTTCTCACGTAGGATTTTCTTTGAAAAATGAAGAAGTAATTGGGAAGGAAAACATATATATGAGAGTTGATATAACTTGAGTCTAACACCCCCTCCAATTCCATAACGTTATTGCAGCCATCAAATGCCTTCATTAGTATAGTTAATTAAGAAGAAAGTGGGAGTTTTAGAAAATAAAAAGGTTTTGGGTGTAATAAGATATAAAACTAATTCCCTCCTCCTTCAATTCCACTATATACGTATACTCCCTCTTCATTGTCCCAATTTGATAGTCACACTTGCCCCACAGCTGCTGCACTTCTATATTAAAATACTATTTTAATCAATTAATATATCATTTTGACCATTTTACCCTCCGTAGCCGAACGTTGCGATACTTATATCGATTCCTACTAAAATCGACGTTCCGAACGTCATGGGACTATCCGTTTCATCAAATTCATCTCCGAAATTCATGGTTGACTTTCTACCCGAAAAAGTCAACCGGTTGACTTTGACCAAAAAGTCAACTGTGACACATTTTCAGTGGTTACAGTCTATCCTGACTAATTTCGACGTTCCGGACTCAAATACGCAGTCCGCGTCTCTAAATTCTGCTCCGAACTCAAAATCATGCTTTAAAGTCATCCCACGAAATTAATAGAATTAATTCCATACTTAACCAATTTAAATAGTTGAATTAAACTGAACCAACCATTTAAATACTCCTCATCACATATCATAAAATAACACATGTATGTATAACACATATACATCTAAATAAAAGAAAACACATAAGAATTTCACATAAATTCGTTTATTGATAATTGTTAAATGACATAATAACCTCAGATATTACATTTGTTCTACCTCTTTTTACTTTTATACCATTAATTTACTATAATAATGTTTCCATTCAAATTATAAAAATTATACTATTATATTATCACATTATACTATTATAATGTAATATTATAATAATATATTTGAATGAATTATTTTATCAAAAAAAAATAAAATACCAACTTTCAACAAATGTCTTATACCAAATATTCCTCCATTTATATCAAAATTGGACAAATATTTACTTATCATATTTATCAATAATTTTTTTTAATTCATCAATTATTATTCATAATTAATATTATAGAATTACAATATTAACAACTAGGTCGTTCCCAGGAAATAGGGGGCTTTCCGATAAGGATTTATCCTCATTGGCACGCAATTATATAACCTAACCCCTTTTCTCGGCAGAACTTTCTAGACATTTTCAATAATGCTATCTAATAATATTATTCAAATAATATGAATTATTGATTTAATAATGTGAAATATTGTGCAGCAATTATTGTGACTATTATTGAATCAATAATATAAAATATCAACGTAGCAATTATAAAATATTATGCAATTATCAATGTAGCAATTATTGAATCAATCATATAAAATATTGAACAGTAATTACTGTAACAATTATTAAATGAGTGAATTCTTAAGTAAGAACCAATAATTCGAAATACTGTGCAACACCGTGTGCTACTGTGCAACAACGCGTATTACTGTATTTTTATCACCGGGTATTTCAACAGTTTAACGGTAACAGTTTTACCATTATTTTTATAAAAAAGTTACTTCTGTCGCTTTCTATATCCGACAATCATTCCGTTGTAGGGTCCACCAATGACTGCGCCGTCATACGAATATTCTCCGACAAAAAGAATATTCCTCGACCAAACGAATATTTCCTGACACAACGAGTATTTTATGACCACTTGCTTACTTTATAAAATTTGTACATCTCACCCATAACTTATTACATTTATCAAATCAACACCTTACTATTTCAAAATAATATATAAAGAAAATTAAATCTTTATTCATAAAAGTTGGAGTTTTACAACCTCCCCTTCTTATGAAATTTCGTCCTCAAAATTGATGTACGTACCTGGTATGTCGAAAAGGTGAGGATACCTCGCTTTCATTTCCAATTCTAACTCCCAGGTCATTTCCTCGATATCATGGTTCCTCCACAAAACTTTAACTGGAGGTATAATCTTTGAGCGTAGGACATGTTCCTTCTTATCCAAGATATTGACAGGTACCTCCTTGTACGTTAAATCTTTGTCTATCTCGTCTGGTTCTAACTCAATAATGTGGTTTGAGTCTTTCACATATTTATGAAGCATGGATATGTGAAAAATGTTATGAACACGAGACATGCTTGGAGATAAAACGAGTCTATAGGCCACAGTTCTTACTCGGTCAAAGATTTCAAATGGACCAATAAATCGTGGGTTGAGCTTTCCTCTCTTTCAGAATATCGTAACTCCTTTCCATGGAGCAACACGTAACAACACATGGTCTCCAACATTGAATTCCACGTCCCTTCGATGAAGATCAGCATAATTCTTTTGTCGATCTTGTGCTGTTTGTATACGTTGCCGGATCATTTGAATCTTTTCCGTAGTCATACGTACTAACTCCGGTCCTAACAATGTTGCTTCACCCACCTCGTCCCAGCATACTGGAGAACGACATTTTCGTTCATACATCGCTTCGAATGGAACCATGCCTATACTTGCCTGATAACTATTGTTCTAGGAGAATTCCACCAATGGTAAGTACTTATCCCAACTTCCTTTGAAGTCTAGAACACAGAGTCTTAATAGATCTTCAAAAGTTTTAATAATCGTTTTCGATTGCCCGTCCGTTTGAGGATGATATGCAGAACTGAATCGTAAATCGGTGCCCATAGCTTTTTGCAAGCTGACCCAAAATCATGAAGTGAATCTTGGGTCACGATCCGAAACTATGGATACTGGCATGCTATGCAACCTCACAATCTCATTTACGTACATACGAGCAAGACGTTCCAGTGAATAAGTCTCTCGTATAGGCAAGAAATGAGCCGACTTGGCTAATCTATCTACAATAACCCAAATTGCATCTATGCCTTGAGAAACCTTAGGAAGACCCGTAACGAAATCCATTTTGATATGTTCCCACTTTTATTTTGAAATTTTAAGTGGTTGCAATGGACCCTTTGGCACTTGATGCTCTGCCTTGACACGTTGACAAGTTAGACAATTTGAGATAAACTCTGCGATTTTTCTCTTCAGATTGCTCCACCAAAATGTATGTCGAAGATCATGATACATTTTGGTACTCCCAGGATGGATTGCAAACGGTATGTTGTGTGCCTCCATCATGATTTTATACTTTAAATCAGAATCGTTAGGAACACAAAGTCTGGAGTTGACTCGAAGTATTCCTTCTTCATCGATTTTTTCTTCTGGAATAGTACCTTCTTGCACCTTATTCTTCATATTCATCAACTCCGGGTCTGTAGCTTGAGCAGCTTTAACTTTATCAATTAAAGTTAGTTCTACGCGTATATTGGACATCGTCACGTGGGTCCCTGGAGTCTTTAACTCTATCTCCATCCTTTATAAGTCATACAAAATGGGCCTTTGTGTTGACGTCATCGCACTCGTTCCCGCATATGATCTTTTACTCAACGCGTCCGCTACCATGTTCGCTTTTCCAGGATGGTATTGGATGGTATGGTCGTAATCTTTCAACAGTTCAAGCCAACGTCGTTGCCGCATGTTGAGTTTCTTTTGGGTGAAGAAATATTTGAAGCTCTTATGATCCGTATAGATCTCCACTTTCTCCCCATACAGATAGTGTCTCCAGATCTTCAACGCGAAAACGACTGTTGCCAACTCTAAATCATGAGTAGGATAATTCCTCTAATATTCTTTGAGTTGTCATGAGGCATAGGCTATAACTTTCCCATGTTGCATAAGAACACATCCTAACCCTTTGCACGAAGCATCGCTGTAGATGACAAATCCATCTGAACCAGATGGTATTGTCAGAACAGGTACCGAGATGAATCTTCTCTTGAGCTTTTGGAAGCTCTTCTCGCATTCCTCGTTCCATCCGAATTTTGTATCTTTCCGAGTCAGCTGAGTTAATGGAGTAACGATTTGAGAAAATCCTTCCACGAATCTCCGATAATAACCAGCTAAGCCCAGAAAGCTACGTACTTTGGTTACCAACTTAGATTGCTCCCAACTTTGTATTGCTTCAATATTGCCGGGTCAACTGATATTCCATGTTTCGATACCACGTGCCCAAGGAATGTTACTTCCTCAAGCCAAAACTTGCATTTCTTCAACTTGGCATATAGCTTATTTTCACGAAGCTTTTGAAGTATCAGCCTCAAGTGTTGTTCATGATCTTCACGGCTTTTGGAGTAAATGATGATGTCATCAATAAAGACAACCACAAAATGATCCAAATATTCCTTGAATATATGGTTCATCATATCCATGAAAGCAGCAGGAGTATTAGTCAATTCAAAAGACATGACTAAAGAATTCATAATGCTCGTATCGAGTTCTGAAGGCAGTCTTTGGAATGTCATCAGTTTTAATCTTTAACTGATGATATCCAGAACGAAGATCGATCTTTGAAAAAAATTGTGCATCTTGCAACTGGTCGAACAGGTCATCAATGAGAGGTATCGGATACCTATTCTTGATGGTGACATGGTTCAATTCCCGATAGTCAATACAAAGTCGCATACTCCCGTCTTTTTTCTTTACGAATAAAACAGGAGCACCCCAAGGAGATGTACTAAAACGAATGAAACCAATGTCTAATAACTCCTGTAGTTGGACCTTTAACTCCTGAAGTTCAATAGGAGCCATTTGATATGGGGTTTTGGAAATAGATTTTGTACCGGGTTCAAGGTCAATAAAGAATTCAACTTCATGTTCCGGGGGTAGACCAGGAAGTTCTTCAGGAAATACTTTAGGAAACTTATTAACAACAGAAATACCATTCAAATCTGACGTATTCTGGTTTAAATCAGTGACATGGGCTAAGAAAGCTTGACATTCGTTTTTCAATAAACAAATAGCTTTATGACTTGAAATGACATTGATTGATTTTAGTGGTTTGGTTATTTGAATTTACACAACAGTTTGGTTAGGAATATGAAAACTAACAACCTTACGAAAATAATTAATTTTGGCATAATAAGTGGTTAACCAGTTGATTCCTAAAATCACATCAAATACAAGTATTTTCAAAGAGATAAGATCAATAGGTAAGGTGAGGGTGCCAATTTGAATCAAACAAGATTTATAAACTGTGGATGTAACGAAGGTTTCTCCTAACGGAGTTTCAACAGATAAGTCAAAGTCTAATTTGTTAGGGGTTAAGTTCAAACGTTGAGCACAAGCAGGTGAAATAAAAGAATGGATAGAACCGGTATCTAATAGGTATAGACCTCGAAAGAGTTTATCATTAGCTTACCCGTGATAACCTCGTTTGGGTTCCTTGCTTTTTAGGTAGTCACGACAAAAGCTCTTCCAGGAACCACCGACTTTGACTTGTCAGGGACAGCCTTTGGAGTCACCATCTCTGCTGGAATTGGTTTCGCTACAGGACACACTTGAGCTATGTGACCTTCCTTTCCACAGTTATAGCACACCTTGGATTGCTGTGTGCAGTTAGGGCTGATGTGTCCCTCTTGTCCGCATTTATAACATACGACCGGTGGTCGTTCTCCTCCCCTAGAAACAGTTGTTGGTGCTGGTGTCGACATCTTCACGTTGTCATTGTTATACCTTCTCTTTTTGAAATCTTCCCCCGACTCACTTCTTCTATTATCATGGCCATGATTACCACCGGAGTGGTTACCGCTTCTGGCCTGATAACTTCTTCCACGCTGATTTTCAATGTTCCGATGATTGTTGCCACTGGTATGGCCTTGGTTGTTGTCCCTTGGTTGAACATACTCATTATCTCGTTCTAATAATTGGGCCCTGTTAACCACATCTGAATACAAAAAAAGTTTGTGAGAAATGAGGTACTGACGAATTTTAGGTTTCAAACCTCTCAGAAACATCCGTGTTATATGTTCCTCATTATCCACCAGATGAGATGCAAACCGGGATAACTCCGCAAACTTAGCCTCGTATTGGGACACCGTCATGTTATTCTGTTCCAGTTTGATAAACTCTACCTCTTTCATATGACGAATACTTTCAGGAAAGTACTTGTCATTGAACAATTTTTGGAACTCCTCCCAAGACATCTTGAGTGCGAAAGGCTGAGTACGCTTCACAGATTTTCACAAGTAATCTGCCTCTCTACGGAACATAAAGGTTGCAAATGGAACCTTTTGCTCCTCTGTGAATCCCAAGACATTAAATATCTTAGTAATTTGCTTAACCCACGTTTTCGCCTTGATTGGATCTGGCTTTCCCAAAAACTCTGATGGTTCCAACTTTTTGAATTATTTGGCAGTGACAAGCCGCGAGTTACCATTATTTCCACCTGTATTTTTAACACGAGTCTCCCTCGTCTGGTTTTGCATGAACTGCAAAAAGCTTCTAAATATCCCATCATTCATTGTTTGATCGGTGGTGTTGTTTACGGGAGAAATATTGTCTTCCTGTTGCACATTATCCTTGTTGGTGATTAGCGGTGTCTCAACGGTCTTAAATGCTCCATTGTTTAGAATTTCAGCTGCCATTCTTAAATACTGCCATAAAACAAGGGTTAATTAAACAAATTGACATATCACATATCAACTCTATGTTCCGACCGACCAATTAAATACCAAATAAGCTTAGGTAGGACACACTAGCGAAGGATTTACTCGTCTCTCCCCTCCTAGTTCTATTCCCAGATCTCCGCTAGAGATCATATCCCTAAGCTCTGATACCAACTGTGACGCCCCCAAAATAGGTTCAATACACAACCCATTCTTAGTCGCCAAATACATGGTACAGACTCCAACTACACATCTTCTAATTCCAACTATTATACAGTAGTGCAAAATACGACCACACAACTGTGAGCGTTAATACAAATATTATGTAGAAAATATAAGCGCTCAAATTTAGATCTCATTAATTATAATTATTAACACACTATTTTATAAAATAGTGAGGACTTCTACAGCTCTATCTCGGACCATCTCTCCATTTCCCGACTAGTCCTAACTATATTCTCATTTCCTGAAGAGAACAATGAAAGAAAAGGGTGAGCTCAACTAGCCCAGTAAAGAATATTATGACTAAGATAATGAAGAACAAATTATCGTTAGCCTTCAATAAATCAGATAAAATATGATGGACAACCAGTTTTAGATCAACAACTGCAGCGGAAATAACGATCCATTAGAAGAGTTAAGTAGAGAATGATGTCTACTATCTTCTATGATTTAAAAGTCCATCATCAATATTTTATCCATGTAACACCAATCAATAATATTTTCAATCAACGAATTATCCATGCACTACGGGCCAAGGATATTTGTTTATATCACCAGTTGTTATGATCATATCAAACACCTGTCCATCTTTGCACTACAGGCCAAAGATATTCATAAATCAACAGCTCATCTTTGCACTACGGACCAAAGATAACTTTCACCACAATATAGGATTGAGGATGATGAAAAATGATATAAAGAACGAATCTAGTGAGATCAAGGACAAATATTAGAGAATTTATCTAGAGTTCAAAAATATCCAAGTTGTCAATATAGAGATCAAAACATGGATACAATCAAAGATAATTTGGACAGAAAAAAATATAAAAAAAAACATTTCTCGTGAATAGTAACTCGTCATGAAAAGATAAAATTTTCATAAAAAGTGCAGACCAATATTCCAGTGAAATGATATTAGATGAAGCGCAAAACTTAAAGAATTTCTGATATTTTCAGAAATTATAGAAGCAATACTTACCATAGTAAGTTTAAATTTAGGAATATGAAATAAAATATTATCACTTTCATAATGTGGAATATGAAAGAAAATAATATTCTTTATGAATATTGAAAGAAAATAACATTATTTACGAGAAAAATAATATCCTTTACGAATACGAAAGAAATAATACCCTTTACCTTAATAGAAATTTGGATACGACACTAGTGTAATAGCAGAATACTCTTCTTCTTTCTCTCTTATTATCTCTATACTTTCTCTCTCTATAGCTTTAGTGAATTGGTGAGAAATAATAAAAAAATGAGCTTCTATTTATATGCTTGGCAGAGTAAGGGTAAAATAGTCTTTTCATCATAATTTATGACATCATCGCTTACCTCATCGTTTCTATGACATCATCGCTTACCTCATCGTTTCGATGACATCATTGCTTACCTCATCGTTTCGATGACATCATCGCTTACCTCAAAAGAATTCAAATTCAATTTGATTTGTTTCACCTCTTTTTACTTTTATACCATTAATTTACTATAATAATATTTTCATTCAAATTATACTATTATATTATCACATTATACTATTATAATATAATATTATAATAATATATTTGAATGAATTATTTTATCAAAAAAAAATAAAATACCAACTTTTAACAAATGTCTTATACCAAAAATTCCTCCATTTATATCAAAATTGGACAAATATTTACTTATCATATTTATTAATAATTTTTTTTATTCATCAATTATTATTCATAATTAATATTATAGAATTAAAATATTGACAACCAGGTCGTTCCCAGGAAAGAGGGGGCTTTCCGATAAAGATTTTTTCTTATTGGCGCGCAATTATATAACCTAACCCCTTTCGTCGGCAGAACTTTCTAGACATTGTCAATAATGCTATATAATAATATTTTTCAAATAATATGAATTATTGATTTAATAATATAAAATACTGTGCAGCGATTATTGTGATAATTATTGAATCAATAATATAAAATATCAACGTAGCAATTATAAAATATTATGCAATTATCAATGTAGCAATTATTGAATCAATCATATAAAATATTGAACAGTAATTACTGTAACAATTATTAAATGAGTGACTTTTTACGTAAGAACTAATAATTCGAAATACTGTGCAATACCGTGTGCTACTGTGCAACAACGCGTATTACTGTATTTTTATCACCGGGTATTTCAACAGTTTAACGGTAACAGTTTTACCGTTATTTTTATAAAAAAAGTTACTTCTGTTGCTTTCTATATCCGACATTCATTCCGTTTTGGGGTCCACCAATGACTGCGTCGTCGTACGAATATTTTCCGACAAAAAGAAAATTCCTCGACCAAACGAATATTTCCTGACACAACGAGTATCTTATGACCACTTGCTTACTTTCTAAAATTTGCACATCTCACCCATAACTTATCACATTTATCAAATCAACACCTTACTATTTTAAAATAATATATAAAAAATATTAAATCTTTATTCATAAAAGTTGGGGTCTTACACATGCAGTCGATGCTCCCCAACATCCCAGAAAAATCATGCTCTTCAGCTTTTTATAGCATTCTAACGATGTCATCAATATTGGGGGATCTCAGATATTCATCACTAAAAATTGAAATGACTGCTTTTACAAACCGTTTAAGACTCAATATAGCTGTGCTTTCACCGATCCACACATAATCATCAACGGAATATGCTGAAACACCATAGGCAAGCATCCACATTGAGGCAGTTATCTTTTGTAGAGAAGATAAATCGAGTTGTCCTGCAGCATTCATTTTTTTGACGAAGTATGAATCATACGCTTCAACTGCTCTTTAAATTCGGAGGAAAAGCGGGCGCCACATTTAAAACCTTCTCTGAAATATATACGGGGGATATATAGGATGTTTAGCAAAATAATCACGAAAAAATTGATTATGGCCTTCATGTCTACCACGATCAATGGTAATACGACCTTGCATAGAACCATGATGACGTGATGTATGCCTATTGACATTTTGTTTTACTTCTTCAATAGCCACCATGCCTAAAAAATTTCCATGTGATTCTTCATATTCTTCTTCATCCATGTGCAACATAACTAATTCGAATTGACTAGACATATTTAAAATAGCGTATTTGACTGAAAGACTGAAGTTGAGATGAGTGAATATGAGAGACTAGAGATGCCTCATATTTATAGAGGTTGTTTGTTTTTAAAATATAGCCATTGGAATATGGCTGTTGGAATATAGTCGTTGGAGTTTTTTTTGAATTCATTGATTATTTTAATCTTTTTATATTATAGTCCACGGTATTAGGGGTGAGCATGGTGCAGTTTGAAACCCAAACCGTACACGAAACCGCTTAGGTGCGGTTTGACAAATCCAAAACCGCACATGAAACAGCTTGTGATTGGTGAGGTGCGGTTTTGAATCGTGCGGTGCAGTTTCATTTGGTGCTGTTTCGGTTCCAAAACCAATTGAAACAACAAAATTTTATGCAATTGAAATTAACAATTTTGCATCACACAATATTAAAATTGTAAAAGAGATCAAAACAAAGGCATAAAAGTCTTTATCTCTCGTTCTACTCGTGATTTGCCTAATTTCAATAACTTCAATTCTTTTAACCAGAAAAGATATTGAATCCAAATATAATTATATATATATATATATATATATATATATATAATTTATGAAGTATATATACATATATATGCTCAAGCACTGTGTAGTCCAATAATTTTCTACAATTAAGGGATAATTGTATGAGATTTGTATAGTGATGGTGATCATGTAGATCGATCAACACCATCCAAATTCAAAATTAGTATCTTAATTTTCATGGGAGGTTCATTACACAAAGTTAAATTAAACATCTCTCATGTAATAGTATTGTATAATTAATTAATTTTTATTATGTGGTTTGGTTTAGGTTTTATGCGTGCGATTTTGGTTAGTAGTCAAACCGAAATCATAAATTTGGTTTTTCAACTCACTTAAAACCGTCACATACGCCGGAACCGTTGGTGTGGTTTGTGCGATTTTTGGTGCGGTTTCGGTTCTAAATTGGTTCTTTGCTTAGCCCTACCCGGTATAGTCCATCTGCTAGAAGGATTGAAGACTAAATTGGTTCTTTGTTTAAGACTGAATGGTTGAATTGGTCAGCCATTCAGTACGTTTATTTTAAAAAAAAATTGTCTGAATGGCTGAATCGGTCAACCATTCAGACGATTTGGGCTGAATGATTTAGCGTCATTTTTTTGGCTGAATGGGCTAAATGAAGATTTTTTTTTTACAATATTAACTATTATATTAAGTAATATTACATCCGTCCCACAATAAGTGCTTTTTTAGGCTTAATATTTTTTCTCAAAATAAGTAATGTGTTAGAATTTCAATACAATTTTTACAATATTTTCCCATATGTGCCCTTATGCAACCAATGATATTTATTGGGAAGTTGAAAGGTTGAAGAAAGAGAAAGAGAGACCAAAAGGCAATAAAAAAAGTCTCAAACAAAACAAAGAAAGTATATTAAGGGTATTTTTGCCATTTTTACTTGTGTATTGATATGTGTGATTTAAACTAAAAAGCACTTATTATGGGATGGAGGTAGTATTAAATAAATTTGTAACAATTTTGAATTTTTTTAGAGGGGTAAAATAATAAAAATCTGTTTATTCCGATGTTTCAGACGTGTCAATTATCAAATAACTTTTTTTATTCAGATTCAGATTCAGCTCATTCAGATTCAGATCATATTCATTCAGTTTTTATCAAATACCCCCTAAATATAATCTACGAGATAGTCCACCTGCTGGAGGTACTCTAATCTATAAAAATCTTGGCTTTGTTACTGAAGTCAGGTTACTAGTTTTCTTTTGAAGGAGTTCAAATTAAACCTAATATTAGTTAACATAAGAATATTCTACTTAATTGAAAACTTAGTTTTAAAAAATCCCAAAACAAAAGAAAAAAGAAAAGGCGACACACATATTATACCTTATATGGTAATAAGCAGGATTGTAATTCGAACTGAGTTAATTTGAGCTTGAACTTGTTTATTTTAGTCTCGACTCATTTGTTTACAAATAAAGATCATGTTTATACACATTTTGATGTTTAATTTTATTTTATTAAAATAAATATAAGAATTATGAACAAAAATGAAAAATGTATGATTTGTCCAATTTAATTCTTTTGGAAGTTGGACTTTTTGTGATAGAAGTTTTACATAAAAATTTTCCCTGCAGTAGGCGGGAGCGAACTCCAAATGGCGGGCGCCTATATTTTCCCTCTCTTTTCAAACTTCTTAAACCGTGTAAACGCCAGCAATTTCATTTCGTCTTTCCCTCTTTTTCTTCATTCATAACTACTATAAAAATTTCAAATTGAATCAAAGCTTCACTAAAATCCCTCTTCTTTCCATACCCACCTTCCAAATCCAGTTCCCCCGAAGCAAAGCCCAAATCCAGACACTTCAAAACCCTAACTCACCTCCATTTTCTCTCTTTTAAACCTCTCTATCTTGTTTGTTAATTTGACATTTCAATGGAAACGCACCTCACAAAGACTACCGAATCCCACTCTCCACCACCAGATCCAGTTGATTTCCAGCAAACCATCGGCGGGTCTTCACCAAATTCACCTCCTTTTCCTCCTGCAGAAACCCAAGAGGATCAAGGGAACCCATTGGCAGTTCCTGAGGTATCAAACTTCCAGAATTTACCTTGCCAAGATGAAGACCTGGAATCTGGTCCCTCTTACTCTCTTGGGATCGATAATGACTCACCTGGAGATGAAGAACAAGAAAAAACTCCTGCGATTCATTTGCCAATTAGTACTTTGTCGGGGTATTCGTCCTCACAATTGAATTATAGTTGTTCTGAGCCATTGCCCGCATCAGGAGATACGAAGCCCTCGACTTCCCATTTGTCAGGACCATGGGCAAAAAGGTCTGGTTCGAGTTCTCCAGTTTGGTTGGATGAAAAGCCATATATGGTGGTATGTTTTTATTTTAGGAAGTGAATTGTGATTGGTATTTAATTTGTAATGTGCATTTTGATGGGTATTTAATTTCTAATGGGTTTGAATTTTAAATTCTGGTTAATTTGGGATATTTGCAGGGTGCAGGGCTTGCAAATTTAGGCAACACTTGTTTTCTAAATGCAGTAATGCAATGCTTTACGCATACTGTTGTGCTTGTTCAGGGTCTTTGTTCCTATGATCATGCCATGCCTTGTGATCGTAAGACTCTTGACTGTTTTTCTGAATTTGTGTGGAAAATATTTGGTTTAGTGGTTTAATTTTGTTTATAATTTACATGCCAGAAGAGTAAAGATTCTGTTTGTAAACTGGTGTTTGAATTGCAGGCAATAAAAATGGGTTATGTGTGCTTTGTGCTTTCCGGGAACAAATTGAAGTTTCATTAGCTTCTTCTGGCAGGGTCCTCCACCCTTGGAGATTTGTTAACAATTTGAGCTGTATCCTCTCTAATTTTTCTTTATTGTAATGTGAACATGATACATTTAAAGTATGTATATTGATTAGTGAAAGATAAAATGTTTGTATCATGTTGGCTAATAATAACATATGTTGTGATTCTTAACCTTTTATACTACCAGATTTGTCATCTAGTTTTCAGAGATATCAACAGGAAGACGCTCACGAATTTTTGCAATGCTTTCTCAATAGACTTGAAAACTGTTGTAGTGATTCAAAGACGAAGGATAAGACTTTAGCTGCACATAATGATAACTTTGTCAAGCAAAGTTTCGGTGGTCGTCTTGTTAGCAAAGTAAGAAGTCATAACTAATTTATACTTCTTCCACATATTTTCCAGTATCTAATTGTTGATGCTTTTGTTCTTTTATCTTTTATGATCTTAAAACATAATTGTGATTGCTTGGTTTGAATTTCAGCTAAAATGTTGCAACTGTGATCACTTTTCTTACACTTATGAGCCTTCCATTGATTTGAGCCTGGAGATTGAGAATGTGAATACCCTTCATACTGCCCTTGAATCATTCACAAAGGTGGAAAGAATTGAAGATTCCGGGACAAAATTTACATGTGAAAACTGTAAGGAAGAAGTGACAATTGAGAAACAGCTTATATTGGAGCAGGCCCCTCCAGTTGCTACTTTCCACTTGAAGAGATTCAAGAATAACAGCTCTTATGTTGAAAAGATTGATAAGTCTGTTGAGTTCCCACTTGAGCTGGACTTGCAGCCCTACACTAGTAGCAGTCGTGATAGTACTGTGAGTTTGTTTCTCATTCTAATTACTTCATTTAACAAATCATCAGGCCATTAATGATTTTAATGTTTACAAAGTTTTAAGACCTGCATATGTAGGAGACGTAATGCATCTATTTCATATCTATAATGTGAAGATCCTGATCATCAAGTCGTTGTGCTTTAATGTTTTGCTGCTAAAAGCACCAAGTGTTTACAGCTAAGAAGTGCTCTGAGATGTGAAAGGAAATGACCTTAACATATTTTAGTCCATTGAATTTCAATGTTGCTCCATGGAGTCGATTTGAATTTCATTTATATTGATAAGTTGTTTGTGAATTTGTATTGGGTTGAGCCCATGATTTAAATTTTTAGATCCATGTTATGTACCTATATATCTGTAAATCTCTCATGTTATGTACTATATATCTATAAAGGGAATTGATATTTTCACATGTTTTTATATAGTTTTTTCTCTCATGAGCATACAGTGGGTTCCACCTTCATGTGAAAAGGGACCATGTGAAAATATCAAAAACACATGTAGAAATAGTGCTCCTTATTTGTAAATCTATCATCTTATGATATGCATTATATATCTAATACCTCATCGACATTCTTATGATATGCACTATATTAGTAATATTTTGATGTGATATAGTGTAGAATAGTATCTTTTGTTTTTTGATTGGTATGCATTAGTATCTTGTTAGCACTTTAGAAACTTTCATCAAGGTTTATATATATTTACCTCCATACATTTTACAGAATTTTATGAGATCTATGGGATGAACTAATGCTTTAAACTCTCTTCTTAGGTTGAATTGAAGTATGATCTTTATGCAATTGTAGTGCATATTGGATTCACTTCTACTTCTGGGCATTACTACTGCTTAATTCGTCCTGCCCCAGATACTTGGTACAAGTTTGACGACTCAAAGGTAATATTATCACATACTCTCAGTATAATAGTACAATTTCAGTAATCATGAAATTAAATATGAAAACTTTAACTGGTGACTTGTAGGTTGTTAGGGTTCGAGAAGATTATGTTCTTTCGCAGGAGGCCTACATACTTTTTTATGCAAAGCAGGGGATACCATGGTTTTCACGTTACATGCAAACTCTGAAGCCATTCTTAGATGCACAGAATTCCAACACTTCCCCCAAATCAGTGTTGGAAAATGTGGACACCCGTACATTGTCTCCTAGCTCTGCAAATAATCATAATCATAATGTTAATGAAACCAGTGACGCTGCAGATGAAATTTGTATGGAGTGTCCTAATGAATCAAGACATGATCTGGTAGATGGTAGTAAAGACAAAGATGAAACTACAGTGCCACTTGACTCTAGTAATTATTCATCTAATGTAACCTGTAAAACTGAGAAAATATTTTCACCATCTGTTCTTCGAGAAAAGAATTTGAATCAGGATGAGTATAAAACCAATGCCAATAATACTCCTCAAACACCACCAAGATCTCCTAGCCCTGATTTATACAAAGAAGAGTCTCCAGGTAGATAATCTAATGGCCTTATATATTTTGTACAGGTTATTCCTTTCATTTCCTTGTAGTATTTGGTAAGACAAACTAACATTACAAATTCTGATTTAATTTTACAGAAGTTGTGTTTACAATCCAGCGCAATCATCTCAAGTTGGTAAGCCAGTTATCTTGTAAAAAGCAGTTGAAGAAAGACTGGGAAGGTTCAGAGACAAAGCAGGCTCGCAGATTGTTGAAGTCATTGCCTAGTGCAAGGGGCAGGAAATTATTGGCTGTCTTGGAGGCATCGCATAGTGAAGGTTCTCAGAACAACAAACGGAGAAAAAGAATGCAAGTGACTCCACATAAAGACGATAGCCCTTCGAGGACTCATCAAAAGACTGACCTTCAGTCGCTCATGCGTCCTTTGGCTGCTGGAGATTCCCACTGAGTTGAGTTCTTTAAAACCCAATGAGCCAACAGAAGATCTCTTTTAAGCTCTTTTGCCTATAATCTGTTATGATGTGAAGTTCAGTATAAATCTTTTACTTGATGAACTAATATACCAAGGTGCATCTTGCAGTTATTGGGAAAATTTGGTGAATATATCTAAAGATGCTTGTAATTATATTTGCTTAAATAGAATTGGCAATGACTTCATTTTGGGAGCTGCAGGATTTTGAGTTTATTTTGTCAAGCCTCTTTTTGTGGCTCATGTGTTTGTAGTTATTTGAATTTGCTGTCCTTTTCTACTCTCTGAAGACTGAGCAATCCAAATGGTTTAGTGAGAAATTACTTGTATCTCCACTCCTGTGACGAATTTGAAGTTTGAATGAACATACATGAGATGTTGAGTACTTGAAAATTAAGTTTTATGGGCAAATTATACTTGTTGAAAGCTGCTTAACATCCTCAAATAAAATGTGGAGAAATAAAGCTGTACGTTTGGTATTGGACAATTTGACATTGCAAGACCAATATATATTTGTCAAGTTCTGTTATATATTGTAAAAAATTTCAACTTAATTATGATTGCGACGTATGTTCATATTATCTTATTACATACAATTCCACGTTGATTGCAATCAAATATTTACCAGATTAACATGTACAAAATTTTGGTAGGCCACCATATCTAGTAACGAAATTTCAAGTAAAGAGTACTACATCTTTTCATGAAAATAAGATGTCTTTTTTTTTTGTCATTGAAAACAAAATAAGGTTTAAATAGGACACATTTTGTTTTTGTTTTTGTTTTATATTTTTTTTGTTGTTGATATTTTATTCGACTGAAACTAGAATTTATAAAAATCATTTCTATGTTTATCAAATGGAAAGCTTAATATTTTTAAAAATAATCAAAAAGTACCTTTTAGTTTTCTTCTTTCTTAGATCGATTCCTAATCACATGCAGTGAATTTTTTTTTAAATTTTTTTTTTTATGTTTTCTGAGTGGAGGTAGGGAGGGGGATATTGGGTGTATAACCTAATCATAATTATGAAGACAATGACAAACTTTGATCGTTTTAGCTGGCTGGGGTTAGTGGGATATATATTTTCCTTTTTTACACGAATATTTTTGGCATCCAAGAAGAAGAAAAAAGATATACAGTATCTGACATCATATGCCTCCATTATTTTTGGGTGTTTAATTAGTGTGGTATGAACAGGGCTAATCATCTCCAAATAATAATAGTTGCATAATAAAAAGTTACCCTCTTATCTCTTGATCATCACTTTATTTTTAGGGAATTATTATTTTCTATAATTAAAATTTGATATTTTTACAATTTTCCTCTCATAAGAGTGTGAGACCCATTTACTATTTATATGATAAGGAGCTTGTGAAACTATCAATTTAGCTTCTGAAAATATTAATTCCCTATTTTTAAAAATTAGTTTGTTTTGGAGGTAAAATTCATACAAAGAAGCATAAACTAAGACATATCAATCAATAGGCTAAAACCTAAGCTTTAAGGCCCTGGCATTATTGTTCTACTTAGTTAACTAGCATTGTTTATGTAAAACACACTATACAATATTTGTTCTTGTTATTGCAGCCACTTGCTTTGCTTTTTCAATAACATCAAATACTAGACTTGCTATAAAAGGAATTCAAATACTCTCCCCAAATTCCCTTCTCTCTTCTATTCTCTCAACTTAATTACTAGTTATATTATAGCCAAAGAAATTATCTCAAACTAAAATGGTAGCTCGTATATGCATAGGAGCTCAAGAAATGACACCAATAATGCCGAGAATTTTCTCTAGTGGCAAGAGGTCATTGGCACAAGATCTGATGCTGCGAAAATCGCCAGGCTCATTCCACATTCCCAAACATGTTGTTGTCGTAATGGACGGACTCAAGGAGCCTTCAATCGAGCTTCTCGAGTGGGTTCTCCAGAATTTTGGCTTAGAAGCTTGTTGCACCATTACCCTTATAGGAGTCATGCCATGGCTTAATATTCCACGTAAGTAATTATATATATATATATATATATATATATATATATATATATATAATATTAGCCAGATCCACATCTAAAGTTGACTATGATCAATTTCACTTAGGGAATGCATTTGTGGCCGTTTTTAAAAAAATATAAAACGAGCCTAATTTAAAAATAACTCAATCATTTGTTGTTCTTGGCCATAAATCAATCTCGCACGTGTTGTCCTTCTGAATATTAAACTACTATACGATTTAAAAATAACTTAAGGATATATATATATGCTATTCTGAATATCGAATGACAAGAGTTATTTTTAAATTGTGATCGTTCCATATTCAGACGAAGGGCGCTAGCTGTGGATTGGTGGTTTCATATAGATAATGGATATTTATTATTTTCCCTAGCCACTTAATTTGCATAGTGATAATATAAATCATGTTAAATGTATTGGTATCTTCTTAGCTACTTGAAATTTATTGATATTATACGTGTGTGTAATGTGTATACACAAGGAGACATGTTAGTTTGTATGGTAAAAATTTGGGCATTGATAATTATTTGAAAGTTCAATGATTTTGGTGGGAAAATAATTTGTTTTTTATAGCTTAATTAAGTCTTTTTACTAGTCTTTCATGATCAGTAACTAAGTGTTAATTTATTATCACGTTTGTGTATGCAGTATCTTGCAAGACATCGTCAGACAATTGGATGATGGATATTGAGGATTTAGTAGTAACCAAACAAGAGAAAACGGAGTGGAGAAGCGATGTAAAGTACCAAAAAGCCGAACCACTAATCGAACTTTGTCGAAAATATGGGGTACTTAAATAACTTTTATTAGCATTGCCAGCATTTTAAAAGAACATGCATGTTATTTATAGCTTAATTATACTATCACCCATTATTCTTAGAATAATTCATATTTTACCCGAGCTGTAGGTGATTCCACAAGTAGAAACCTTAATGGGGTTCCCTATAAAGTTACTTGTCGGCGAGCGAATCACAAGCCTCCATGCTAACTTGGTAGTAATCGACAGGTATGTATATATATATATATAAAAAATCAAGATCAAGCCTTTGATCAAAATCTTCCATTATTCCCTATGTTATAGAAAAAGAGTTTTCTTTTTGACGTTCTGGAATAAATTTTTAAAATTTCGAATTGATGATATTTATGTAAATTTTAAAACCTGTTTCTTCATAATTATATGAACTGAAATCAAATTGAAAAAAAAAATCTTTTTTGAATTCTTTTTATGCAATGAGGTAATACTAATTATACTATTGGTTTAAATACACTTTATATCTTTATACAAGTTTTTTGAATTTTGGAATTTGATCTCTAATGTTTCAATGTTAAGATATTAATTCTTAATAAACATATATTTTCATAAATAAAACCTTCTAGCTATCAGATTTAGCATTTTTGTCGGAATTAATAAGATACGTAAGTCTAAATGAAAGTGCAATTTAATCTTTTAAGGGCATATTAGTACTCTTCATACTGGCTCAAAATTTTCTTCCTTTCCCCCCTTACTTAATTACATACTACTTGCATGATTATAATTTTTTGTGTTTCTAAATATATTTAGGAGTGAAATTACTCAAAATATTCCCAACTCCGATCAATTATTACAATTTAGTGGTCAAAAGATTTTATTTATAGAAATTCAAGGACATTATTGTTCATCTTTTAAAATAAACCATTAAAATTTAAGTTCTAAAATTCAAAAAATTTAAAGTGTATTTAAGTAATTATCATTTTTTAAGTTTAATCTGTGTATACTTAACTTATATATATATTTGTATGGATAATAGGCATCATGAGAGGAAGAATTTTGAATACTATGCGGAAAAAGTTCCATGCAACATAGTTGCTATGAATGATAAGGGGGAGTTCGATATAATTAAAACCCGATCGGACATTGATAACGACGATTATGGAGACTCACCTGCACCCGCACCAAAGTTGATGATTTCGGACAACTGCATGAAATATTTCAAGCTCAAAAGTTCAACTGGAAAACAGCTTGCCAAGGAAATGAGGAAATATTTTGGAGTGTAGCCGTGTAGTCTAAAAGAAAAGTGATCCTCTCCTTAGATTGATCCTCAATTTCTCTCAATGATAAATGGTGTATGAGATTGATCACACCATTCATTCTCAAACAATAAATTATGTTTGTATGTAGAGTACTTTTATGTAGATGTATCCAATTGAATAACACCGGTTCTATTTTTTATTTATAAGGATTTGATTTTGACTCGACTCGACTTAATAATTTTATTTTATTTCAAACTAATTAAGTTTAGTTTTGTATATATTTATCCGATTAAATAATACTGATTTCTATTTACAAATGAAAACTGATTTGGACTCAACTTAACTTGTTTTTATTTCAAATTAGGTTGGGTAAAAGGCCGGTAGGGCAAATAAAGTTTTATTTGATATGATAATTAAATTAGGAAGTCCGCATATGTATGACATTATCATGAATCATTTCAATTTCAATTTTCATATTTGCTGTTGCACACATAGTCTAAAGATTCATGATATCATCATGAACGTCCCTCCACCCCAGCCTGTCCTTGTGTGTACATGTGTCTGTGTGTGAGTGGGCGCCCTATGACATCGTGCAGTGGTAGAGTAGATCATATATATGCCATAGATATTATGGTTTCTTTTTGAACACACACACACACACACACACACATATATATATATATATATATATATATAATATTAATAAATCGTGAGTTTAGTAACTGTTTTTTTGGTAATTTTGAGTCACAACCTAAAAAAAAATAATTACTGTGTTTTACAAGAACAGTTTCCCTCTTATTTTTTATTTTTTAACTTCCTCCTTTCTCTTACTCCCTGACATCTCCTAAATTATCTCACATAATTAATTACTATCAACTGCAAAATTCTTTATCCATATATTATTAAATCTCAAATTATAATAATAGTAAAATTTAACTGTAAATTATAATACACAACAGGTTCACCAAATTATTATTATTATTTTTTCATATTTAGCCTTGAAGTATAAAAATCTTTATATTTCTAGTTAAACTAATAACATATCTATTAAATTTTAAATTTTAATTCTTATAATTACACACGAAATATAAATCAAACACACATCAAGTGTCTGTCCCCATGCCCCTAGTCTAATATATAAACTCGGAAGACCGATTTGGTGTAAACAATTTTTTTTGAAGTTTTTTTGCTTTTCCTAAAATGCCCTTTGACTTGTAAGATAATTCTTCTTGTCTTTTTATATTATTTTTTTTAAAACTTTTTATTTAGTCCTTCATATTTTATAATATTTTTATTTTACCTCAAATAATTTATAATATATAATGTTGGAGGATTTCGTCTGTTTTAATTAGTGAAAAGCCTTTTTAGACTTCCTGTTTAGCCCTTCAACTTTACTATTTTTACGTACTTTTGTCCTGCCTTTTTTCTCTTCCTTCCTCCAACGTTTTGAAAAACTCTTAATTTTACCCTTCAAGTTAAGCGAGATACGAGTAGTTACTCTCCTATTTTATCCTTGAACTTTACAAATTTTTCTATTGGGTCCTCTTAACATGTGCCCTAAGGGCACATGCTAAATACAAAGTTCAAGAGAATATTCTCTTGAACTGTGTGCATATTCTCTTCATTTCTGCATTTGCACAAAGTTCAAAGGAATATACACACAATTCAAGAGAATATTCTCTTGAACTGTGTGCTTAGCATGTGCCCTTAGGGCACATGTTAAGAAATTCCTTTCCTATTTTATCTTTGACTTTAAATTTTTATCCATTTTCTCTCACTCTCTCTCTCTCACACACACACAGTTTTAGGCAACAAGATCATATTCTCGTTATGAAATGATGGCAGTGTGAAGAGTCTTTCCTGTTGCATGACACCACAAGAAACAATTGTTTTGCACTTGATGGTCATACGTGCAAACAAGTGTTGTGCAATATTATTCCATGCATATATACTACAATGATTTGCATGTGCAAATCAAACCGGTCACATGCACGGGATACTTGCTTAGGAAGATTTTGCAATTGCTTCTGACTTCTCACTACAAACTTTATTGAGTGCGGATTAAAATTTTAAAATTACCGAGTGCTAGGTAACGAGATAAAATTGTTTAACTTATCTATACGAAACATTAATAATTAAGTTGTATTTTACAATTTACCATCGTTTTGTGGAGATAAATTCGATAATTTTTGTCTAATATCCTAACATTTTTTTCATGTATAATTAAGTATGGGAATTGGAACAAAGCTAGCCTTACTACTAATTGAGGAAGATCATACAACGATATAAACTAATTAACTTGATTAGAAACCAAGGATTGAATAAATACATATATCCATTAATAGTAGAATAATATCGATACATATGCTTAAGAGCTTCCAAGTATTCACACATTAATACGTGCAATCAATTTTCCTCTTACCCAACTTAATTAATCTAATGGAGTAATTAATTATTCTTCATATTATAGGTAAGAGAATATGGATGGACAATTAATTTTAGGTAACATTCAAGGGGCATAGCCACCATGACCACCACCCTCACCACTCCCACCACCTCCTCCATAAGCACTTCCATGTTCACCTCCACCACCATACCCACCTCCACCTCCAGAGCCACCACCGCCTCCACCAGCATATCCGCCACCGTGTACTCCTCCACCACCTCCACCTTCTCCCCCCCCACTACCATATCCACTCCCTCCTGCTCCTCCCGGAACATAACCTGCTCCTCCACCTCCACCATGCCCACCTCCTCCACCTTGCTCTCCACCAGCTCCATATCCACCACCATTGCCGCCTCCTTCACCTCCGCCATAACCACCACCATGCTCACCACCAGCTCCATATCCACCGCCACCACCTCCACCATTACCACCACCGCCTCCATACCCTCCAGCACCATAACCACCACTTCCACCTCCGGAACCACCACCACTTCCACCTCCACCTCCGGCACCACCACCATGCTCACCACCAGCAGCACCATAACCTCCTCCACCACCATTGCCGCCACCACTACCACCGCCTCCATATCCTCCAGCACTACCACCTCCAGCGCCACCCCCTCCACCACTTCCATATCCACCACCACCAGCAGCACCATAACCACCTCCACCCCCATGTCCACCACCACTACCACCACCACCATAACCACCACTGCCACCTCCTGCCCCACTGCCACTCCCACCACCACCTCCATATCCACCTCCATGCGCCCCACCAACACCAACACCATAACCACCTCCACCACCACTGCCGCCGCCTCCACCACCACCATAACCTAGACCACCGCCGCCACCACTTCCACCGCCATACCCTCCAGTAACACCAATGCCATGTTCTCCTTCAAAGGTGAGGAGAGACCTAGCAGCAGAACATAATGCCACACCCAATAAGGCGAACACAACTAAACTAAAAACTTTGTGTGCAAGCATTATTTAGGAATATCTAATATCCCAAAATTATATGCTTAATTGCTTTGAGATGAAAGAGATTACATAGCCTATTTATAGGAATTTTCTCTAAGTGGAGGGGAGGATCGGACCGCGTCAATGGACAGGAGGAAGTGGTTGAAGCACATGCAAAAGGGAATTGTAGCGATTTGGATTTCGGACAATTAAAATTTTAGCAGTATATTTAGAGTCCTATAAAAATAGTTTCAATACTATAGATAAGAGTTGTAATTGCATAATTTATATTGTATAGTAAAGTTTATCTGAAATACAATTACATGATATATCAATACAATTAATTTTGGATAAATGACATTGCAAATTAATAAATTTTTACAAATTTTTTTATCAACCTATTACAAAATTTTCATTTAAACTCTAAACGTAAAATAGTGATTCTATTTTACTTCAAATCGTTGACGGACATTAGTTGACTTTGTTTGATTATTTACTTTTTATTATGTACTATCATGTACTATCAATTAAGGTCTGTCAATGATTTTTAAAAAATAAAATATCTCTCTTAAATTTATAGTTTAAAAATAAAAAAATTATAATTGATAAAAATATTAAATTTGTTAAATTCGACTAATTTTTAACGTCATTTATCCATTTATTTTCATAAACTATCCAAATAAATTGTTCATTTGAAATTTGCTATTGTGGGAGTACCACTTTTAATATGGTCCAATATATTGCACACAAAGACACACTAGCTAGCTAGCTAGCTAGTATACTACCCATGTTCGTGTGCTTTTGCTGTAACCCACATAAATTGATCATATATTGCTATCAATGTATTGCTTATTTGATTATCAAAGCCACATGCATTAAATTTTACTGAACTAACTTATCATATCCTCTCACTTGTTTGATGAGTTCCATCAAAATGATTTTTTTTTATTAGTCATCCTTTATATCGTGATAATTTTATGTAAAATTGTAATTTAAAATATACAAATACATAATATTGGATAAAATTATAAGAAAGGGTAAGAAAAGTAACCATTAATACTTATATACGTAGAGAATTATCAGTACAAATGCAATAAATTAAATATTTAATCTCAACAATTTCTCATTACAATATTAAAATAAACTCTCATACTCAATGACTGATCGAGAATACAAGCCTGCATATTTAGCAAAAATAAATAAATAAATTAAAAATACAAGCCTGCATGCATATACAAGACAGAGTTAAGCTGATATGTGATACCTTTTTGGATGTTTATACATTTTTCGAAAATATTAATTATTTAGACTAATTCAAATTCTGCTATCCCAACTGACTAAGTGCAGAAAGATGAGATAAGAACGCTTTTTGTAAGCGCACCTCAAGAGGATACTCCAATCTTGCTTCTCAATTGAAACCGAGATATTCAAATTAATTTGGTTGTGGGTTTTTACGGTTATTGTTGGGGATAATTAATATACTGAATTATTTCAGAGTTTGTCCCTCACTTTTATCTCTTGATTTGAGAGAGTTTTTCACGTCAAATATTAGTTTCTTGTGCTTGATTTATTTTTATAATTTTGGGCACAATTATTTCCAGCGATACGTATTGATTTGGTGGGATTGAATTTATTTGACATATTTTGATACTATTTGATATTTAATTTATCAGAGATATATTCAAAATAATCTTTTTTTAACGAAATAGCATATCACCTGTACATACGTATATAACAAATTTTTTTTTGTTACGTGTGTCTCAAATTCTAATACAAGATTCAGTATTTGACTCAACAAAGTAATATTTGCACAATGACCCGAAAGAAAAAAGAAAAAAAGATGAGATTTAGTTGTGTTATAAACCTGTTATGAAATTTGAGCCTTTCTCATTCGGGGCAAAATGCACACTTACCCCACTATATATACTTGAACCATCTCATGCATTAAACGATTAAAATTTTAATTTTTTTTAATTAACCTGTTGAACTAACAATTGATTTGGAAAATTGATATTTTCATATGTTAAAATAATATTTCTACATGAATCTCTCTCACATAGAAGTTAAACCTACTCATTATTCAGTGAAAAAGATCACGTGAAAATATCAAATTTTTATGTGAAAATATCAGTTCCCATGATTTGTAATGGGTCATTCCGTCTAAATTTTACTAACAGATGTTAGTAAATTGATGATGTGGTGTAGAATAAAAAGTAAGGAATAAAAAAAAGAAATGACAAAATTATCAGGAATGACATGACTTTTAAAATAAAAAATATAATTTTTAAAATAAAAAATGACATCATATTTGATAATAAAAAATGACATGATTTTTTTAAAAAGTACGTGTTATTTCTCAATATTTGTATATATACGTATACATGACTTTATGAATGAGGAATAAGAGTTCATCAATCATGCATTACGCAATTGATACAGAATAAAGCATAATTTTCGACCGTTTAGAACGAAGATGGATACATACTGTTCGACAGAAATTTAAATCTTTGACTAAAACTCAATTTACTTATCGAATTACATACGTAATTCGGATTCATAATATGTATTTGTTATGAATTAAAAATGACCGAAATTAATTCATGTCGGCTACTAATACTATTAGTAGCGGACGATGATACTATTTTTAGTATCATTCGCTATTATTACGGACGACATTCGTCATTCGTTATTATTAATAGCGGACGTAACCCGTCGTTCGCTACTAATAGTAGCGAACGTGAATTAATATCGGTCATTGATTTCTATATTGAACGATAGAGAAAGTCATAAAAAATAAATATTACGTATCATTCCTCTCTATATATATATGACTTTGAATGAGGGAGGATGATTTAATTAATTCACTATTGAGTTACAGATCTGGGATTTCCCTTCATGAAATAAGTTATGTTTCTTCTTCTTTTCATTTGGTGCTGATTAATCTGGGGTTTATAATGAGAGATTGAATTTGAAAGACCATTGATACCGGGCAGATTACTGGGTGCGGAGGAGGAAGGGAAAGAAAAAATAAGAGGAAAATGAAAAAGATGGGCTCATATTTATTTTAAAAAGAAAAATCTCCTTTTAAATGAGTTGGCAGCCAAATAGTATGTTATTTTTAAAAATAATATATTTATCCCACTCCATGCCACCAATTTAGTAACCGCAGTTAATAATTTTAGACAGAATGACCCAATTACAAATCAATCTTTAATTCAATCGGTCAATTAAAAAAAATTAAAAATTTAATCATCCAATACATAATATGATCCAAATATAGTGGGATAAGTGTGCATTTTGCCGTTTATTCAGCATGTTATGTTTTTTCCATCTAAATGTGGTATGGCAAGGTTTTAGTATTATTCCTTTACTCGTATTCTCTGAAAGATGAGAATCAATTATGTATAGTATTTACAACGAAAATTCAAGTATTGACAGTTTTGAAGCCACATTAAGAAAAAAGTGTTTAGATTTTGAGAGATCCCTTCACAAATTAAATTATTCTCACTATGATAAAATGATATCTTTTACCTTTAGTTCATGATTTTTCGTAATTTAGATTTTTCATATAAATCTTGTGTTTTAATCTTTAATTTTATTCATTATTTTCTTTGTTTGTCATAATAGTTTTCTATCACCACACAAACCCTAAGATCCATTGCTTTAAGGTTCAAGCATAGAAATACATAAACGAGGGTTCTTAAAAATAGTTCAAATACCTGGGGCAATATACATTACCAAACTACTTCCATCCCTAAAACATGAATAAAGTACAATTTGTACACATATTAAGAAAAGTAAAGATAGAAGAAAGAGAGTAAAAAAATTTCAAATTTATCTTTAGTGACTCCACAAAAGATTATATAATAACTACTATTATTTTTTTATACTAATAGACCTCACCCACTAAATGAAATATTTACCTTTCACTTTATGTATTTTATCTCATTTGGTATAAAAAATTTATAGCTTTAGTTATCCTTTTAAGATAGAGGGAGTAATTTTTAATTTCGAATACTAATTTAAAACTTCATTTGCTTGAAATTAAAATCTCAATAAAATTCACATCACAACAATGAAAGTAAGCACACAGTATATCACTTTTAGTATTGGCAGGTCCAATTCATATAAGCGTCATAGGAGCTCTCATATTCATATATACAGGCATGTATCTTTAAGCTTAAGATATATAGAAATCAACATCCGTCCTTTTTGCTAAGCATGACGGAAAATATCCTTCAGTAGGGATGGTGAGCAACCCTCCATGTGATACACTCATATAGAGAGTATTGAAATTTGAACACTGACTGGTGCTGTCCAACCAACAACTTAAGTCCTTCGAGCATGATTTCAGCTGGACAGTTTATAAAAAAAATTATTTTAATATGTATATTATAACAAAAAATTGTATTTCAGATGATCTTTATTATAAAAATCTTATATTATTACAATCCTCTACTGTATAAATGCAATTCGTTTGAATAGACCACCCATTTTAAATTATCTAAAATCATGATCCTTTTAATGAATATGCATGCAAGTACAAAAAATAATGCTACTATCATATAAATAATCTCACATAATGCTCACATACACATATATACATACTGCGAGTCCCACATATTAAACAGGGGCCCACAATATACATGTGTGTATGTGAATATTATGTGAAATTTTTTATGTAACAGTAGCATTGTTATTTTACCAAACATAACAAAGAGAATGCATATTTTATGTAGGGGCAACCATGCGTATCTTTATCTACCCCATTAGAACCTACCAAACATAATTAGCAAATAGCAATGTCTTCTAGGTCTAAGATGTAGTAGGACCTCTCCATTTGCTTTTGTTTGGCTAGTGGATTCTTTTTTATTTTACGGAATTTTAACCCACTATTTTTCATTGTCAATGATTGAATTTCTCCGTTGATCTCATAACAAAAAATTTCTTCCCTGACTAAGTATTACATCATTTCTGACGTCCTGATCCAAACCCATCCCACCTTTACCGCAAAATAACAAATTTTGTAAAAATGTTATTTTTGAAATTAATATGTGTTATAAAACTAAAGAAATAAGAAAAGATGTAAAATGGAAATTTTAGAAATTTCTCCTTTTATGGTATGTCTTCTTTCATTAGATAAGTTGTCTTTTATAGGTAAAGAAAGAGAATATAAATTCAACAAAATTAATTACATCATAGACTAGCCAATGGTCTAGTTTATAGTCATTGACTTGAGAGCAGTGGCGAAGTCAGAAACTTTTGTCAGTGGAGTCGAAATTATTACTAAATTATAAATAATTTGGCAGGGGTTCGGGGCAGCGCCTCTGACCTAATTTTTTTTAATACTTTATACTTTCGGGTCATATATATATATATATATATATATATATATATATATATATATATATATATACACACACACACACTATATTACAATAAAAATATAATAAGTAATAATATATGGTATATGTACACTATATTGGCTCATAATAGATTTTTTTAATCACAACTGTTCATAAGTAAGTAATTCATTATTTATTTTTAAAAATAATATAAATTAGATTATTATTTAATTTAAAATATTATAGAGAGATATACATATATTAAGAGGATATGAGTCATATGTGGTTAAAATTTGATTGACAAAGTTATAAATTTTTAATTTGACCACGTATAATAAAAAATTTATAAAATTTTAGTAAGGACAATTTATATATAATACTTAAAAATTTTAAAATTTACCTTACATTATAAAGCAATTTTTTTTTCAAAGCTTGTATGTGGCTTCGCCACTGCTTGAGAGTATTAGGAAATCATATTATAACCCCCTTGATTTCCTAAGAAAGAAGATAATATCTAATTAAAAACCTTGCTAAGAAAATTTGGTAGGAAAAAACTTAGCGAAGGAAAAAAGAGTGCATATTTCTCCCTCAAAAGGAATTCATTACTCCTTGATGAAGTGTTGTGATAAGTCTTTGAGTCGACATATTCCAATCTTATTCCGAAGTTTTGCAGACGTTGCATTTGGTAATGACTTTGTGAATAAGTCGGCTAGATTATCACATGATCGAATTTGATGCACATCTATATTACCCTTCTTTTGCAACTCGTGTGTGTAGAAGAATTTAGGTAAAATGTGTTTTGTTCTATCTCCCTTGATGTATACTCTACTAAGTTGAGCAATGTATGCAATGTTATCTTCATACATAATTGTAGCAATATCTTTGATTGATGGTAATCTACATGACTCTTGGATATGCTGAATAATTGAACTCAACCAAACACACTCTCTACTTGCTTCGTGTATTACGAGAATCTCTGAGTGATTTAAAGATGTAGCTGTTATGGTTTGCTTTGTGGATTTCCAAGATATAACCGTGTCAGAATATGTAAATACATAACTTGTTTTTGATCTCCCATTGTGTGGATCTGATAAATATTCTGCATCGGCATATCCAATTAATCGTGTCGTTGAATTTTTTGGATAAAATAATCCAAGATTTAACTTCCACGGAGGTATCTCAAAATGTGTTTGATCCCATCCCAATGCCTCTTAGTCGGAGAAAAACTGTATCTTGCCAACAAGTTGACAGCAAAAGTAATATCGAGTTGTGTACAGTTTGCAAGATATATAAGAGCACATATTGCACTTAGGAATGGAACTTCAGTTCCGAGAATTTCTTCCCCACTTTCTAGAAGTCGAAATGGATCTTTATCAACTTTTAGAGATCGAACAACCATCGGGGTAGTCAAAGGGTGAGCTTTATCCATATAAAAATGAATGAGAATCTTTTCAGTATATGTGGATTGATGAATAAAAATATCAGATGCTAAATGCTCCACTTGTATTCCCAAACAGAATTGTGTCTTTACAAGATCTTTCATTTCAAATTCATCTTTTAAATAAGTAACAGTTCTTGTGAGTTCTTCAGGAGTACCTACAATATTCAAATTATCCACATATACAACAATGATGGTAAAATCACTTTGTGTTTTCTTAATAAAAACACATGGGCATACTTGATTATTTGTATACCTGTCTTTTATTAAATAATCATAAAGTTGATTATACCACATACGACCAGATTGTTTCAACCTATATAATGAGCATTGCAACTTGATTGAATATATGTGACAGGGCTTCTGTGATTCAACCATTTTTAATCCTTCAAGAATTCTCATGTAGATCTCATTGTCCAGTGAGCCATATAGGTATGCTGTTACAACATCCATCAAACGTGTTTCTAATCCTTCCATAGTTGCCATACCTAGTAGAATGCAAAAAGTGACTCCATCCATTACTGGAGAGTATGTATACTGATAATCAATACCGGGTCTTCGTGAAAAATCTTGAGCTACAAGTCGGATTTTATATCTCACAATTTTATTTTTCTCATTTTGCTTTCGTACAAATACCTATTTATTTCTAACCAGGATTACTCCCAACAGTGTTTGGACAACTGGTCCAAATACTTCCCTTTTCAATAATAATTATAGCTCAATTTGAATAACATCTTTCTATTTTGGCCAATCTTTTCTTTTTCGACATTCTTCCACGTTTTGTGGTTCAGGATCCATGTAAGGAATCATAGCAATATCTGATGATATAGAGAAAATAAATATATCATTAATCATGATTTTGCTTCGATCCCATATTTTCTCATCATGTGCATAATTTATTGAGATCTCGTGGTATTCATCTCTTATCCCTTTAGTGAGATTTTGTACTTCTTATGGGGGTATTATCATTTTTGGACTAAATGCTACTTCTGGAGCGGGTATTACTTCTGGGACTCTCTTATTTGCTTTTTATTTTCGTGGTGTAGTGTCTTTTGCACCAACCGGCCTTCCACGCTTCTAGTGTGGTTTAGATTCTTCTGTTGCCTTATTTGTCAATTCTTTAACGATATGTATTTCTATCTTTGCTGGAGTATTCACTGCAGGTGTATGTGATTTTATTACTTTTCTATCATCATTAAATGCATTTGGCATTTGATTTGCAATATTTTGTAAATAAATAATCCTTTGAACTTCAATTTCACATTGTCCTGTATGAGGATCAAGTGAATTTAATTCTGATGCATTCCATGATATTTCAGAGGGTTTCTTATTTAAAAGTTTCCCTCCTTCTAATGGTGGAAATATAAATTCATCAAAATGACAATCTGCATAACGTGCAGTAAAAACATCTCTAGTTAAAGGCTAAAGATATTTAATAATAGAAAAAGAATCAAAACCAACATAAATTTTAATTCTTCTTTGGGCTCCCATTTTAGCCCTTTGTGGAGGTGTAATTGGAACATATACTGCACTTCCAAAAACTCGAAGGTGTAAGATATTGGGTATCTGACCAAAAACTAACTATAGAGGATAATATTTACGAAGAGCCATTGGTCTTACCTGAATGATGGCTACAACATGAAGGATTGCATGACCCCAAATTGTGGTAGGTTAGTTTGCCTTTAATATTAATGGACGTGCAATCAGTTGATCTTTTTTTATTAAAGATTCAGCTAAACCATTTTCTGTATGTACATGAGGAACAAAATGCTAAATAGAGATTCCAATAGTTATTAAATGTCATTGATGAAAAGTCAACTACATTATCAAGTCGAATTGACTTGATTGGATGATCTGGGTGAAAGTAGTATGAACACAAGCCAATCATGTTTGATGATAAAATATTTACTTTGTGACAATCTTATTTATTTATTAATAAAAGTATTATTTAATTAAAAATATTTATTTATCTACATGGTGCTATTTTTATAATATGTGATAAACTCACAGTTTTAAACAATGCTTTTAGAATCATGATGATGATCATGCTAATGAGATCTAAATTCTTAGATATCTTAGATAGCTTAAAATTAAATAGTTTTCAATCGTTGGATTACTAAAAAGGGGATTAGTGAATCCGAATAGATTGGTACATATGTTGTTTGCTCATTGGATGAGGATGACTGATCTCATGATCATTTGTGTGGAGACACTAAAGCAAGTATGTAGGTGCTTATTGGAGAATAAGTACACTGAACGTGACTCGCTAAGGAATACCTAATGGAGTTTTACTCGCCTGTCAATAGGAATTCCTAATGTGATAGTAGTACAAGTGATCTTCAGACTTGAGATCATCATAGTATCTTGTGTATAATGAATTATACTTTGACTTATTCCTTAAGACCCTTAGGGTATATCAAAGGGTATGTTTGGATGTA
This sequence comes from Panax stipuleanatus, assembly GCA_020205555.1. Taxonomy (NCBI): domain Eukaryota; kingdom Viridiplantae; phylum Streptophyta; class Magnoliopsida; order Apiales; family Araliaceae; genus Panax; species Panax stipuleanatus. Next base: position 129,384,325 of record CM035121.1, read on the forward strand.
ATAAATTATATATGAAGATAATGAATGATCAATAAAGAATTTACCGCTTCTAGTAAAAGAAGAGACATGTCCTATGTGATTCGATAAATGACAATCCAGGAATCCTTGGCCAAGGTGGAATGAAATTAGAAAGAATTTTCTAATTTGCCTTATTTAGAGTTGTGCATTATCTGATCGAAATACATATAATTAAATAAAATAAGACTTGACAGTAATTTCATGTCTTATATTTAATTGGGACATTGTATGGTGGAAGGATTGAATTGTACGGTAACTATTAACTCAAGGGTTCTTTTATGATTAATGTTGAAATCTATATTATCTGGAAAGTCATTTATCACTAGGGAGGCTTATCCCTATTGTAGAATAAATATTATTTATTTAAATAGATTATCAGTTTAATTTATTTATTTAAATAAGATTAGAATTGTTCTAATTGATTTATTCATAACCGGTTTAATATGAAGAACCTAAAGGGTCACACCATAAAAGGAAGAATAATTATTTAAGAAGGTAATGGCATAATCGCAATAATATGTTAAGTGTAATTAATTTAATCTATGGTGATAGAATAAATTAAATAGCTTAATATTTATTATTTAATATTTTAGAAATATTAAATATAAATTAATAAGAGGAGTCTTATTAATATTATTACAACTATTATTATTTTAATTTCTAAAAGAGTTTAGGAATTAATTTAATATTAGTACTCTCATTTATTCCTAATAAGATTAGGAGGCAAATTAATTAAAAGAGTTTAATTAATTATTTTCAATGTGTTGGGAAGCCTAATTAATTAAAGGAGTTTAATTAATTAAATAAAACCCTATTTCTAATTGGATTAGAAGGGTTGACTAAATATCTAAATAGGAGGAATCCTATGTTAGATATTAGTTGATGTAATTCCAATGGTTAGAGAGTACTCATTTTCTATAGAGAATAAAAAAACTAGGGTTTAGCCAACAACCATCCTTCTTGAACAATTCCTCTTACTTGGTGGGTCATCTATAGAGGCCAAACACTTGGGTGATTAACGTTGATCAAAGCAAGGAATCAATCCCGGAGATTCAAGGAGATCGCGAAGAACAAAGAGTTGAACTCGTACCTGTGGAAGTTTAGTTCTATAAGGGTATGAATCTAATCTCCATCTATTTTGTTTTAATTAATAACTTTGCATAAAGGATGAAACGGGTATATGGTTTGTAAAATTTTAAAACTCTTGTGGACGTTGGTTTAAAAATCTGCGGGTCGGGTCACAACCCGGATCTTTTAATCTCTTCTCCTAAGTTCTCTCTACCCTCACTCTTTTTATTTAAGAAAAAAGTTTTGAAGGATTTTTTAGGAGAAAGGCCAACATGTATCATGTCGACGATTTGAACATTTTATAGAGTCGCCAGTTGGTAGATGTGAAATGGTTGTACCAACTCAATCGAGTTTTGTTTGAAAGAGGCCCAATTTCTGGACACTGTAGAAACTTGATCTTTGAAAAAAAAGTTTGAGCTTAGGGTCTTAGTTAAGTGTGGGGAAGGTGTTAGGCACCCCACGACTCCTGTGTAAACACGGTATCGCATCTTTTCAATATTTCCCTCTAAAACTAGAATGCGTGAGTGAATGCTGTTTGAAAATTGGGCCTATTGATTTGATTGATTGAAAGTAGTGCTTTGCTTCGTTGAACCTATATACGAAGGGTTTGATTTGATTTGAAATCAGTCTTTGATTTGATTTGCAAAAGCATTTAATTTGATTTTCTTTGAAAAGCTTTTCTTTTGATTAATTTGAAAATGATGTTTTGAAAGCTGATTTATCAAACCCTTACGCTGCCATAGGAATTAAAGCCTGTTGATATTGTGACGAACGTGAATTTTGTACAATTATTTGAATATTTATTGAAATAAATAAATAATTCTTAGGATTTAATTATTGAGTTAAATAATTAATTCATGAATTTATGGTAGATTGATTTAATTATATGTGATACATTGATTAAATTAATGTATAGTAATTTAATAGTTCAAAGTATATATTTAATTGAGTTTATTTGATTAAATAAGCATAATGTTACTTTAATTAAGTTAATAATTAATTAAAGAATTAATGAATTGACATAATTAATAAATAAAAATATTAATTATGTGACAATGTGATTTAATGTGAATTATCTTATTTTATTTAATTTATTTAAATAAAAATTAATTGATTAATTAAAGTGTTACAATTAACTATATACTAAACTAGTTAATTAAAATAAATAGAAAATAAGAGTTAGGAGAAAGTCAAACAAGACCTTAAGAGGAGTTAGTCTGTTTACTATACAACGGTAATATTTATATATACGTATATCTTGTATATCACATATCATTATCAGAAGAAAAAGTTAGAAAGTTGTCAGAGAGAAAATTGAGAGAAAAAGTAGAGTTCTGTGAAGAAGAAATTGAGGGAGAGAAAGAGATTTGAGAAAATCTTAAGTGTTGTCTTTGATTTATCTTCATACTAACAAAGGGTAATCTTCCTTTTTAGTTTTCAAAATCTAATTTTTCTTAAAGTTCTTCCTTACGTATTTTTTAAAGTTCTGTGAAAATTGGGTTTCATAATTAAGTTATGATATGGCTTTATCTATATGGGTATGTGATCATAACATGTATTCTAACATATAAACATGTTTTAGAGTAATCAATTTTATTTAATTTGGCCTTAATTGGGTTTTCAAAGATTTACAGAGTTTTATTTACGTATTGTTAAAGTTCTCTGTGAATGAAGAATATTGATAATTTTGATTTCATGGATATATAGATATATTAATATATGTCCATGATATATTATATGCCATGTATACGTGATTTACACTGATCACACCAAGTAATTTTGTTAATAATTGGGTTTTATAAAAGACAGAGTATTGAATATGGGTTAATAACCCATATGGGTGAAATACATGTTGTAATTATATGTTTTAATTAAATTTGACACATGATTATGATTGTATATGTTAAAACAAAGAAAATGGAATTGGAATGAGTGGATTCGGTATAGTAACGAATCCATAATGAGGAATTTTATATTTTTCTTTAAACTTTATAAAATTTATGAAGAACAGTGAAATTGATGGTTTTAATTTGTGTAATTACATGAGTTAAAATGTTAAGAACATGTTAGAAGTGATATATAATGTTCCTGTGAAGTTTATACTTCATGAGTAACATTATGAATTAGTAAATTGGTGTAAAATTTGAGAAAAAAGGGAGAAATTCTGTGTTCATTCGGTAACATCAAAATCTGGAAAATCGTAGCCGCGCGACCGCGCCGGGCCAAAGAGTAAATGCTGCGCGGCCGCGCCTGTCTGAATTTTTTGAAAAATTTGCTAAGTGTTGAATTTCGAAAAAAGTGTTTTGAATCTAATAAACATGAAGACATGTTGTATATATGATAAGATGTTAATATGAGTTTAATAATTTATGTTACGTGAATAATTAATAAATTAATTACGTAACTTGAACCATTATTTGTAAAGTCTAAATAATGTGTTGTAAACATGAAGACATTGTTTTAAGTCTAATAAACATGAAGACATGCTATGTATGTGATAAGATGTTAATACAAGTTAATAATTTAAGTTATGTGATTAATTAATAAGTTAATTAATCAACGTAAACCATTATTTGAAAAACCTAATAATGAGTTCGGAGAACACAGTTGTGAATCGATAAACATATCGAGCCTGTGATTAATTAATATTGTGAATGTGTTGATAGGTAAAAGTAATTAAAGAAGTGAGTTATAATTGTAGCGTGTGCACGAGGCAAGTTTCTAAACCTACTTTTAAATTGAGCAAGTTATAGACTTAAATTCTATATCAAGTAAAGTATTTATTCTTGATTATTCAAGTTCAAAATTTCATACGAGATGTTATGATTCTTTTACAAGTATCATTTCAATATACAATACTTATTCGATTGTATACCCTTGAGAAGTTATTATTCAAATTGAATATCTTATATTGTTGAAACCTTTAAGACTAGCGAACCCTTAATGATTCGACTAGTCCATAGTTGATGAGCGTTCTAAATTCCAGAACTACTATTTAGTTATCCAAACCAAACTTTATTTGGTGCGGATTCTGATGTCAAACTGAGATGAACAACCCTATTAAAGGGGAATTGATGATGCTTTAAGCGTTAAGATAGTGTGCACAGTATCGGTACGAAAAGGCTGATCTCCCTAAGTACGAGAAGTAAATTCCATAGTCTTATGACTGTTAAAGGTTTAAAGGTTAATATACTTGACAACCTAGGACATAGTTCAAGGTCTTATGACCCTCAGATGTAATTTGATTCTTGATTACTATTCCTGATTCAAAAGTTGAGCTTTCTGTTATTCAGATTTCTTTGATTTCACTTGCATGTTATTATTGTCATACTTTTATACTTGCGGGCATTCGTGCTCACTCTTGCATAATAACATTGCAGCTAAGAATGAACGAAGTGATGAACCTTCTAGTAGCAAGGGCAAAGAAAAAGCTAACAAGTGTTGAAGACTTGTGTTGATGTTAAGAATGTTAAAGTTCAAGACTTATGTGTGTGATTAAGATTTATTTATTTACGTTTCCGCAACAGATATTTAAGGTTAAGTATGACCTGGGATTTATTATGTATTATTATTTTAGTTGATGTAAGATGATGGATTATTTATCTATTTAATGAATTTCTATTATTATGGGTAGATAGTCATATGATATTTGAACAGTGAACACCAAATCCTGTGGAAATTAAGATACCGGATTTGGGGGTGTCACTGATACTTCTAATTTTATCTTTATAACCTTAAGACTGCATGTGAATGGTGATTTGTTGGGCTGCGAAGCATCCTCGACCACAGAATATACAAGTGTCGGTCTCTTCATGGGTATGAAAATTATTGGAGGGACGCTGACACGACAATCGATATTTTTCATTATCTTGAGAACTTAAATCTGGATAACCTTTTTAAGGTCTGTTTACATGTACATTTCTACAGGAAAATTGGCAGGGTACATTTGTAAATCGGAGTTTGTCCATCATGGGAATCAGATTCCGATCGTTTTATCGTGAATCCCACGATTCCTAGGCTCACATATAAGTAGTCAAAACCTGCACAGTTCAAATTTGTAAAGAAATAGATAAATATCCCAAAATTTCCAGAACCGAGGATTCATTTAGCAAATCCTGGTCCGCACGGCCAAAGCGTCTCGTTCCCACTTGATAGCGATCTAAGGGACGCGAGGTTTCTTTTGAAGCTGAAACTAGAAAGAAAGCCAGATTTAAGGAAATCTCAACCATTCTAGCTTCCCGGTTCAGTCTGGAGGTTTTGAACCGTTTAAAAACTAGAAATGACGAGATTTAAATAAATCTAGTCCGCCTGCAGATATGTCAATGCCAATTCATATAAGATGAATATTTAAAATAGCAGTTGAATAGAAAGCGAGTAAAGCAATATATATACAAATATATATAAAAGCTGTAAAGGGTGATGTGTATATATATTGACAGAAACGTAGTCAACCAAGACTGGGAAGAGGACCAGTGATGGTGAAGGCTGCTTATATATGTATAAATATATATAAAAGCAGTAAAAAGGCCACAGAATGATCCAGGCCGAACGGGAATGTAAATGTACAGAAAAGTAGTCAACCAGTGACTGGGGAGAGAAGTACGCAAAAAATAGTATAAAGGGCGATGGATTTTCACGCTGGTGCCTGGACTGGAATTGAAATTGCAGAAAAGTAGTCAACCAGTGACTGGGGAGATCACCCAATATGGTGAAGTGTGCAAAAATAGTATAAAGGGCGATGGGTTTTCACGCCGGTGGCCAGACTAGAATTGAAATATATATATATATATATATATATATATATATTGACAGAAATATAGTCAACCAAGACTGATACGAGGACCATTGATGGTGAAAATCGCTCATATATGCATAAATATATATAAAAGCGGTAAACTACCTCGGATTTGTCATCCGGGCTTGACATAATTGAAATGTTAGTATTTATAAAGTTAAATATATAGAAAAAAGGGCCAAACCCAGACTGGGAAGATAACCCAATCCGGCGAAGTTGCCAGAACATGTGTGCTAGTGCATTGAAGCTGCTGGAGCTGACGGATCGTCAATTCGAGTTGTAAAAATGCCAAAAAATTAGTTTATGTACAAAAATATACCAAATTTTGACTAAAACGGCCACGAAACTGGGTTCCGGGAATTTTAAAAAAATGAAACTTTACGTGCAAGTGTATAAAAGTACGAAGAAGTGATATTCATTTTCTGGTTGTGAAAATACTTACAATAGACTGCTACACAGGCTTTTTGCCAAGTCGTAGGCTCTATACGTCCAAATCTACCAGCTATTTTCTGATATGTGGTAGTATATGGGTATATCTATGAGTTAGAGTGAAAATATTTGGGTTTGGAAGAGGTGTAAAAGTCAGAAAATTGAACTGCCAGAGCTTCGCTGCATTTTTCGATTCTTGAAGATGAGGGGGGTGGCCTCATATTTATAGAATAAGGATCCTCCACTCTACCTGCTGCTGTCGCAGGTAGTAGTGAGGCTCCCCTGGTGGGGCCCGCGATGCCGAGTTTTGTCATCTCGAATTATGTGCACTCCGGATAACGCGCAGTCGAAGTTAAAACTTTCTAACTTTTGATCCGAGCGTCCGTTTGAGGCGTGCGATACCTTTTCGGAAAGCCCTCACCAAGAGTGTTGCAATGACATGGGATAAAATGTTTTTTGAGTCCAAGAAGACTGGGTTCATAACCAGGTCTTCGATTTCCCGCAGTTTGTCCGTTGAGCTATCTTGCACTGTTTGCACTCGGGAGCGTTGTTATGGTTCATTCTAACTTCGATGGCATCAATTCGACTTGAGTTTGACCGAATCAACTGAGGGTTGATAAAATAACCATTTTTCCCCTCTCGAGGTGGTCCTTGGTGGATCTGGCTTCCTAGGGTTATCTCTGGGGCTGAACTGCACTTCCCGGATTGATACTGGGGCTGATCTGTACTTCCTGGGCTGAGATCGGGGATGATTTAACACATTTTAGGTCGATGTCAAGGTTGACCTGTACCTCCTAGGTTGATGCCGGGAATGACTTGTACCTCTCGGGTTACTGCCGAGGCTGATTTGTACCTCTCGGGTTGCTGTCGAGACTGATTTGTACCTCTCGGGTTGCTGTCGAGGCTAATTTGAAGTCCCAATATTGAGATCAGGGTTTGAACTGATGGTCTGATCAAGGATCGGAGCTGGATAGACTGTCCGATTGGAGAGCGGAGCTGGATAGACGGTCCGATTAGAGATCAAACTTGGATTGACGGACCGATTGGAGATCAGAGCTGGATTAAAAGTTCGATTGGAAATCAAAGCTGAATTGACGGTCCGATTGGAGATCGGATCTAGATTGACGGTCCGATTGGAGATCGGAGCTGGATTGACTGTCCAGTTGGAGATCGAAGCTGGATTGACTGTCCGATTGAAGATCGGAGCTGGATTGACGGTCCTATTGGAGATCGGAGCTGGATTGACGGTCCAATTGGAGATCGGAGCTGGATGGACAGTCCTGTTAGTTCCCAGAGGCACGTTAGTTATCTAGAAGGGGGGTTGAATAGATATTTTTAAAATTTCTTTGTTTAAAATACTTAGTCAGTATTGATAATACTGACTGTAGCGGAATATATGTTTTGTTCCCCTTCAAGATAATGTAGTTATGGTTTGATAAACAGTTATAATAGATATAACAATTATAGCAGTTTATGAGAGACAAAGAGACACAAGGTTTTAAGTGGTTCAGAGCCAACAAAGCTCCTAATCCACTCTTCTACTCCACGAGTAGGAAATTCACTAAGAATGTCTTCTTACAACTGGATCACATTGATCCCTTCAAGGCCAACAGCCCTGAAACTTCACTTAGTTCACTTTTGAACTCTTTAAGTCCTTTGACTTGGTTCTTCACTTAGTCCACTTCTGAACTCTTCAAGTCCTTTGACTTGGATCTCCTCTTAGTTCACTTTTGAACTCTTCAATCCCTATGACTTGGTACCTCACTTGGATAGGCAGTTGATAGTTGAGGTGTGCTACTCAGTTGTTGTTCAGCTTATGTCTTTCAAAAGACTAAGTAGCGAAGCAAGCTTTCTTCAGGATCGTAGTGTTGCTCGTTGAGTGTTCTTGAGCTTTTTTCAATGTAATTTTTCTTTTTGTGTCTTGCTTGCTTAGTCTGAATCCTTGTCTAATTTCCTTATAAAAGAGTCATTCAAAAATAGCCGTTTGAATGCTCCCGTTGCTGCATTTAATGCTTCAGACATTTTCTGTGCAGTGATGTTGACGTCCTGCTTTTTCTGCTGCACTGCCGCCTGGCCCACTGACACGGCAGACTGTATCTTTCACCTAACACCTGAAAAGGTATTTTCTACAGGCAGCTTTAGTCCTTTCCTTAGCTTCTTTAATATGCTTCTTCGATTTGGACTAAGGATGAATATGGCAGTATTGGGACTATCACTTTGTCAACGGCTATAAGCCTTTCTTCATTTGTTGTTCTTCCTCCCTTCATCAGAACTACGATCTTTGATGCTGACTGGAGGAACACTACAATTATGGTCACTGTGACATAATCGTTGTGTGTTGGCTTCGCACAGCTTGATTCAGACTTGATCGTAGAGAACACTACAATTTCTCTTAAGCTCTTGGTACACTACGATTTTCTGCTTGCTTGTCTTGCAGTCTCCACACTTCTGATAGCACTCTGCGATTCTCAACTTGACTCGGCAGATGCTTCTTGTCTTTGTGATTCTCAGTGTGGCTCCCAAGGCAGACTACGATTCTTTAATGCTTTCTCTTGAGCTCAATGAATCTTGCCTTGGCCTCTGTAGACTTGATTCTTTGGCAGACTCCTTATTTGGATATCTTCACTTAAGCTCCACGTTTCTGCCTTAACTTCTGTAGACTTGAATCCCTTGGAAGACTACGGTTTTGATATGATCATTCAAGCTCCACGAGTCCTGCCTTGTCTTCTGCAGATTTAAATCCCTTGACAGACTACGATTCTTAATCTCTTCGTTCAAGCTCTACGATTCTGCCTTGTCTTCTGCAAACTCAAATAACTTGGCAGACTACGATTCTCGATATCTTTGTTCAAGCTCCACGATTCTTCCTTGTCTTCCGAATGCTTGTCTTTAACCGACTACGATTCTGTCAAGTCTTTAACTTTTACAGCTTAAATAGATCAACCTAACAAGTTTGATCTTTTCTTCTATACATTCATTTATATAAATGATAAACATTAAAGCTCAAATCAACCTAACATGTTTGATCTATCATCTAAGTCCTTATACAATGATTCTCTTAAGGACTGTACACTTAAGCATTTATATTTACTTTCAATATCAAATCTGAATATGCAATTCCCAACCATCCCCCCTATTTGATGTTGACATAATCAAGGAGATTTAGATCACAGCATCATTTTCTAAATGCATAATGCTAGAAAGTAAATATGGCTTAGTGTTTCAGTGAGTAACTGAAATTTCTAGAGAATAAGTATTAATTTATTGATGTTTGAAAAGATATTACAATCTATCATATAAACATCAATTCACAATTAAGCTTTAGAATTATCTCTAGTTTCTTTGCCTCTTATTCCTCGAAGATTCTGCAGCTCTCATTCTTCTGGTTTGCTCATCTCTCCATTCAATGTCTTCTAGCTCATATCTGGACTGTACAGACATGCCTTGTGAGCCAGAAGCTTGACCTTGATTTCTTTGAAGAGGTATTCCCACTAGAGGCTGCTGCAGATGCTGATCAGATCATGGAGTTTGATCATTTGGACTCCTGGAGTTGCCACCAGACGATTGACCAGTATTAGTTTGCCTCTGCCTACCCTGCTGCGGAGGTGGTTGAATATGTGTTTGCGTCTGCCTCGGTCTTCCACCTCTGCTTCTATCTCCTTGTCCCCTACTTCGATCTCCTTGCCCAATCTTCTCCCCTTTTATGTCATCATCAAGGGTTCGAATATCTGCTGAGAGGCATCTGACGTCGTCTACCAGGGCATGCATTTGAGTTCTTTGTTGAGAAATGTCACTGGTTTGTTCAACAACTAAAGCCTCAGTGACCCTTCTTTGTTGCTGAAGCATTTTCACGACATCGTTGTTCTGGGAGATTTGAGCAGCACTGCATTCTTGGAATTGATTCAAAGCGATACACAGTGCTGAAATCTGTTCTACTATCAGCTCATTTTGAGTTTGCTGATTCTTCTACATCAGTAACATGGCTTCTTTCTGCTTCTTTGCTTCGGCAAAATGAATAGCATCCCTTGCCTTGAGACTTGCAGCCATTTCTCTAAAAATCTCCCGCAACGATTTAGATAGTTCAGTTCCCTAAATGTCCAGGCAGAGTTTTGACAGATTCAAGGATGTTGTCGAATCTGTAGTGAAGTGCAAGAGAGTGTTCTTCAAGGATCTTTTTAGACTCTGAACCTATTTGATTCAAAGTTACAGTCAGCTCCTCCTTTGTTGGCATGAGAACCAATTGATCTAGAATTTATTGTGTTTCTGGAGGAGGAGGAGTAGTTGTATTGTGTTCATCTCTCCCTGATAAACTTGCGAGAGCAAGAGTCATAACAAAATATTCATTGTTGGAGGATGATGCGATGTCTGCTTGGGTTAGAGGGGTTGGTGATTGCTGAATTGGCATAGTGTTTGGTTCAGATGTTTCTGTTTGTGTTTTTTGAGCTACTCAGGACACTCTATGATTTCTTCTTCGGATTGATCAGAGTGTCCAAATCGTAGTGTGTTGTCCAAGGTTGGTGTTTCACTAATTGAGCTTGCAAGCATTTCTAAAATTGCAGATTTCATCTTTACATTTTCTACCGGGTTTTTGTCACCCAGTGTAGCTTCTAGTATCATGCTGATAAATCTTCCATAAGGCATCTTTGCAGTACTCTTGGTCTTCTTGGGGCTTTCCATCCATTTTCCAAACCATTCCATCAGTAAAGCTCCATAGTTTAGTTGAACTTTGAATCGAATAGCTGTCATGAGCTTCAGTTGCTTCTCATTTACAATATCGTGGCCTGATCCCTTGCAGCATATGCATTTGCCAACAATGTCAGCAAGAAACTCATATTCTTGGGGAAATTCTTTCTTCCTGTAGCCACTCTTTCCTTCAGTTTTGTTGTGTCTCAGCTTCTCTAGACCTTCAAGGAAATCAATTCTATCCAACGATGGAAGACCTTTGTTGATGAACCCTAGAACCAGATTTATGCTTTTTGAGTTGAGTCGAATCTGCTCGCCCTTGACTTTGGTGAGAATGGAGTCTCCTTCAACAATTCCATTTGTGTAAAACTCTTTCACCAGCCTATTGTAGACTAGAGTGCTGGTGCTCAGAGCATATTTAAGTCCATCTCCCTCCAGCAGTGAAAGTACTTCGTGAATTTCTGGTCCAGCACCTTCAAACCCTTCAAAGCATAGCTGAAAACCCGAGATAATTCTGGAAGCAGCCATTGATATAGATTGATTTTCCTGAAACGAACTTACTTGGCTTAGCTTTATGAAACTTAGGGTTTCATTTGAGAGAGAGAGAGAGATCGAATAATCTTTTGAAATTCAAAGATGAATTGACATATGACAGTTTTAAAATTATTTTAAACACTTCCCTCCATATGATCTGCATCGTGGGACACGTGCCGAATTCTGCAGAACTCCATGATTTTAACTTGTGTGGAAATCTTCGTTCTACCCTTAGCTCCCCCTAAGCTAGTGTGTCCTTGTGAGAAGACTACGAATGCCTAGACCCGCTCCACGATTGTTGAGTTTGATCCTTTGCTCGCTTCTTGACCATTGACTCTATAATTTTCTGTGATGCCTTCTAAAGTGGCAAGCCTTCTGGATTAAGATTGCTCAGGAAGGGCCAACCTCTTATTTTGTCACTAAGGATCAGGTTTGTCCCTGAGATATCAAAAGGTTGCTTGGCTTGATGTTGCTATCACAGTGAGCTTTCATGCCTTGACTGGATCACTCCACGATCGTGGTTCCTCTTAGTCATCTCTACGATTTTGACTTAGCCTTTATATCTGCAAGATTAGCACCATCTAGAGCATAGAATTCATGGTTGCAAATTTAACATACCTAACTCACTTATTAGTTTATTAAATCAGGATTCATCTAAGGGTTTTGTAAACACATCAGCAAGTTGATTTTCAGTAGGGATGTATTACAAAGATATTGTTCTATTTTGAACATGATCCCTAATGAAGTGATATCTTATTTTAATATGCTTGGTCCTAGAATGTATGACAGGATTGTTTGTTATTGCTATGGCACTTATGTTATCACAATGTATGGGTATAGATTTGAAATCAAACCCATAATCTGCTAGCTGGTTCTTCATCCATAGAATTTGAGCACAGCAGCTGCCAGCAGCAATATATTCAGCTTCTGCTGTTGAAGTGGATACTGAATTTTGCTTTTTGCTGAACCAGGACACTAGTCTATTACCTAGCAGTTGACAAGTGCCACTAGTACTTTTTCTATCTATTTTGCATCCTGCAAAGTCAGCATCTGAATATCCTGTCAGGTCAAATGAGGACTCTTTGTGATACCATAGACCCAAGTAGGGTGTACCTTTAAGATACCTGAAAATCCTTTTTACAACAGTTAAGTGTGACTCCTTAGGATTAGCTTGAAATCTATCACATATACATGTTGCAAACATTATATCTGGTCTACTAGCAGTTAAGTAGAGAAGTGAGCCTATCATACCTCTGTATTGAGTAATATCAGTACCTTTACTGTAAGAACCCGAATTTTCAATAAAATTATTAAAATGAGAATTTAATAAATAAAATTTCTAAGGCATGTATTGGGTTCGAATATATATGTGTGTTATGAGATAGGAAGTATTGTGTTACATAGGATAATAGGAACTATGTAATATGTGATTTTTGTGATTAATAAATATATTATTAATATATATTTATTATTTATTATAGAGATGAATTAGCAAGAAGATGGATAATATTTATCTATTCGGTATTAAATAATTTATATAATTATTTATCATAGTAAGATTGGTAACATTAAATATATTTGATAATCACCATCTTCTGGAGTATATGTACGTTGTTGAAGAGAGAGAGAATAGAACCAATATATCTTTAGATAAACATTGGTTAGTGAATTACTAGTTGATTTAATATACCGCGAGAAGTGAACATTAACGGAATATACATATGTGTTATATATATATATATATATCTTGAATTATGTGGAAGGAATTAGATATATATATGAGAACCTTATAGGGGAATAGAGTTTGAACTTATAACTTAAACTTTGAATCATTTGAAGGAGGTAATAAAATATGTTGGTTAACCGATGTAGCAAGATAGCACATTAAAAAGCATGTTCAAGTATTTAAGAATTGAGATTATGGTTCTGCTATAGCAGAACTTGTCTGCCTATGAACTTGAGGTGGCGCAGCTGCGCCACTTCCAAGCTTATGACCAGCGCAGTTGCGCCGGTCTGTAGAAAATTCTGAGAGTTGTGTAATCTGAACTTGGGAATATGTATATTAGTAATTAAAATGTGGGTCATGTATGTGTTAAGTTAGCAAATCATGATTTGAATGAGAAATTAATTAACCTAGGATAAATGTGGGTTAATCAAATTATGTTATGGAATAATATATAGTCTTGTGTGGTAATGGAAAGGAATGAGAAAGAGTTAATTCACTTACATAAGATAGTGAATTAATATATGTGTTTTACATAAGAGGATGAAAGGAATATGTTAAATAAAATTTGATATTTTTTTAAATATATTACATAGTATTGTAATATATAGAAGGGTTAATATTTGAAAGATAAGTGATTAATAAAAGAAGAGAACCAATATATTTATAAATAAATATTGGTTAGAGATTTATGCATTAAGTTAATAACTAAGTTATGATTAACCGAAAATGTGTTGGGACAAGTTATGGAAGAAGAGGAATTGAAGAATTATAGTTTTCTACATGCTAATTATTCTAAGGAGATAGTTATCTTAAATAAAGGTGTTATGAGTATAAAATTCATAAAGCCCAGTATAGTAGTTCTACATATTACAAGTGTGTAATTATTCAAAGTAAGCTAAATAACTTAGCATTAAGGTAAAGTGTGTCACACAAATTTTATAATAAAAAAATATTAAAATGTGGTAATGAGCTTAAAGTAAGCTTGTGAGATATGCCTAGTGTGTCATAATGATGGACTAAGAATATGCTCAATTACATTAGTGGGGAAATGATGAAGTAATGTGACGGACTAATGATTATTATTATTAATTATTATGAGCAATTACATGTGTTGTAAGAGCATACAATGTAATGCAATAAAATTTGCTTCATGTATAAAAATAAGATGAGATGTGAAGAATAACATAATGTGATGTGAATAGTTATAATATAAGGCTATAAGCTTGAATGGTGTAAATTATTAAGCAAGTATAAATGAGACTTATGTGACAATGATTCATGGTGAATCAATTAAACGTGTATTTTAAAAGTATGGAAGAAACTTAATAGATACTTGATAATAACTATCATTGTAATATTTGAGTATATTTGTGATAATGAATTTTATGAAAAATGATGGGAGTAGAGTACCCAACAAAATTATATGTAACCCAATTAGAATATTAATTGAATTTTGTACATAAAGTACATAATTATACATGTGGGTATACTTTTTATGTGTAGGTATACATGTATGAAGAGTTGTGTATATATGACATAACTTATATTAATATAGCAACATGAAGTTATTAAAGTGGGACTTGTATTGTCCAAAACAAAATAAACCTAAGTGTTAGTATTTACTAATGTTGCTAGTTGTTGAGAATTGACCTTATCCCAAATTGGTTGTCACCTCTCTCTCCTCACGTGAATGGCTACAAAGGTAGCCTATCTCTATTCCTCAAACTCAGTGGAATCAAATAATGGATGTGCAATGATGACAGAGGAGATGGCTCAATTAGTAGCCATGATTTGCTACTTCACCAACTCTTCTCAATCCTATGTGCTCTTCTTTTTCCCGTTGGTTGAATTTGGTGGATAAAGCTATGGTATGTGCAATTCATTTTCTATAAATGAAGCTCTTTTCTCCTTCTTTTCTAATTGCTGAGATTATAAAGTTGTCTGTTAGCTGAGAATTGAGGGAGAGTAAAGCATAATTGTGAGAAGTATGAATTTGAGAAAACATGATAACAGCAAGCTCATATTAAAGCTTAGCAGAGGTATAACTCCCTATCCATGTTCTTCAAATTTCAAATTCTTGATTTTGCTAAGTTATATGTTAAGTAGTTGGAGAATGCATATTAGTTGTTACACTAGCTTACAATCATGATTGTAATGCAATGTAGTAGTTTAGAATGGAATTAGCTAAACTTGTCAAAATATGAAAATATAGTATGAACATGAGTTTTGGATTAATATGTGGGTTAGTTAATGTTTATGATAATTGTTGATTCTTTGGTATGTTATAGTTTTATGAGTTACGAATCCATAGTAGCGAAAACGGACTAATTTGGATGAGTTTAACTCGCGTTATGGCAATCGGAATGTGAAACAGTCTGAAAATTCGCGAAGGAGCAAGTCTGGAACAACCTTCTGCCTCCTGTGGCGCAGCTGCGCTGCCCCCAAGGCCATTTGGGGCGCAGCTGTGCCGGGCATGGTATGATAGAAAAAAAACACACTGTTTTGACCTGCTGTAGTAAATTAGGCATAACGTTTTCATACGAACTCTGATTGAGGTGATTCAAGATGATTCGGAAAGATAACGAGTAGCCCTACAACTTTTATTCTTTAAGTTTTTCGATTTGAAGTCGTTACGAGGGGTAAATATGTCCATCTTTGTTACTGCTCCGTATTCGGAAGCAATCGGAGGGCGTCGGACATGCACATACACAATTGTAGTGCCCCCGACGATGAAATATGTTATTCTAAGTGATAAAACATAAAAATGCATGTTAATAGATATGACATATGGTTTTGAGTACCTTTTCATATCGTGAGTTGCTTAAATGGTTATTTTCCAAAGATTATATAAAGGTTTTGAAAGCAAACTTTGACAAAACTTGTGTCCTTTAAATTCTGACCATTTGAGTATGTTTATATGGCATAGATATGTGTTCAAATGCATGTGAGTTATGATTTCAAGATACATTACATGTGCTAAGTTACTTTGACATTGAAGAATAAAATTAAAGAAATTTTGAAATTAAGATGAATAAGTATTGAGTTACTTGCATTCTAAACTCATGTTCAAGCATGATGGTACTTTTTTTTTATGTCTTTAAGCATGAATGATATGTGCACCCAATTAGTTAAGCATAACATAAGCTATTCAAGCATGTTTTAAAGTAGGTTGACAAAAGAGGGACTATACTAAATATGTGTAACCGAGTTTAATACACATAATCATGCGTATTAAGGATTGTTTAATATCGTTATGTAACTTAATGGTTAACATAGCGAGTCTCTTGTGGAATGAACCTATTTTAGTCTCGATTAAAGAGTTTTGAAAAGGATGACATATGCTAGTTAAAAGTGAATAATTTGGATGTATTGAAGGATGTTTAACATGCTATATGTTAGTACCTATGCATGCTAGAAAGCTAAAACAAAACCAGAAATCAAAAGGCCAAATCTGGTCTGGACAGGGAGCTGCACAGCTGCGCCCCTCTCAGGTCTAAATGAGGCGCAGCTGCGCCACAGGGCAATTTTGCCTTATTATTTTAATGGCAGTCTGAACCTTGTGGTAGGCTTGCATTGTTATCCTAAGTTATAAAATAGAGTCTAACTAATGACATGAGTATTTATTGATGTAATGGTGATATTAAACCCGAAATTGATAAATTTTCCTAAGGTTTGCAAAACACAAGGATAGTGTGATTATATATTTTTGAGTCGAATACTTAGATAGTTAAGTGTGTTAATATTGATATTGAGTATGGTTAAGATATAACTATACGTACCTAACGATACTAAGCGTATGATAGGAAAGTGAAACAAGGTTCTAAGAGCTAAGATAGAAAATAATGTAATACTTATTATTATATTGAGAAAGTATGAATGTATGACTAATGGAAATAAATCCATGATTATATAACTGTGTAGGTTTACACGAAGTGCAGAATTCTTTAAGCAGTTAAGTCGTAGTTGTTAAACTACGAATCAGGCAAGTCTTTCAGTTCCTATTTGATATATGAATTCAATAACTGTTAATTAAATTATATTATGCTGTGATGATGTGAACTTATATATGAACTGTATATGAGATATATATGAGATTGAAAGTTGATCTTTGATGATATGCTTGTTATGTGAAAAGTAACATGCGTAGTAAATATAAATTGTGTATAAATGTATGAACTGAGTATAATGTTATATGCTATGTGATGCATGAAAACTGTTAGAATTGCTGAGCTGTCGAGCTCACTCTTGCAAATAACCATTTTTGCAGGTTAAGGACTTACGATAAAGACTTCGTGCTTCTTGATTGATAAAGATAGATAGTATCGCAATGAAGAACACTGTTTAGATTATTACTCGAACCATGTTTAGGTTCTAGTAGTTGTATTCGATATTTGTTTACTAGGTTTAATGCTTGTCGTACTGTAAAGATGTATTAGATAATACATAGAGGATATTAAGTTAAGATGTATGCGATTATACAGAAATTTGAATAGAGTGAATCATGATATAGTTTGATTCAGGAAAATGTAATGGATTTAAGTTATGGAATCAATAAAAGATTTTGTTCAAGGAAGACTGAAAAAGTTTAAATTATTTCGCATTTTAGTAACATCGAATATGATGTAAAGACGAGATCTTAGATATAAATAGAATTTATATTCTAAATTGTAATAAACAAAGTTGTATTCTTTTACTAATGATTAAAAGATGTAATAGTTTGACGATAGTAGTATTGTGACTGCACCGAATCCAAGGTTTCAAAGGAACGTGGATTTGGGGGCGTCATATTTACCTTTCTCATCTTTGTCAAGCTTAGTTGCTGGAGCAATTGGTGTTTTCATGGGGAGGCTGATTCTATGCCATACTTCTTAAGTAAGTCTTTGATGTACTTGGCTTGGCTTATGAAGATACCTTCATCAGTTTGCTTCACTTGTAATCCAAGGAAGAAGTTCAGCTCACCCATCATGCTCATTTCAAACTTGCTCGGCATAAGCTTGGCAAATCTCTTGCACAGATTTTTATCAGTAGAACCAAAGATAATATCATCTACATATATTTGAACTAGTAAGACTTTATCTTTGTGCTTTCTCAGAAATAGTGTAGTGTCTACTCTACCTCTAGTGAATCTTTTTTCAATAAAAAAGTTTGTTAGTATTTCATACCATGCTCTAGGTGCTTGTTTAAGTCCATATAAGGCTTTATCTAATCTATAGACATGATCAGAGAGGGTTAGATTGACAAAACCTAGGGGTTGCTCTATGTAGACTTCTTCTTGAAGTTCACCATTTAGGAATGCGCTCTTGACATCCATCTGGAATACTTTGAACTTCATGTGAGCAGTAAATGCAAGGAATATTCTGATAGCTTCAAGTCTGGAAACTGGTGCGAAGGTCTCATCGTAGTCTATACCTTCTTCTTAAGAGTAACCTTTGGCCACCAGTCTTGCTTTGTTTCTAGTGATCACCCCATCTTCATCCATCTTGTTTCTGAAGACCCATTTGGTACCGATGACTGAGTGACTCTTTGGTCTTTGAACAAGTCTTCAGACTTTGCTTCTTTCAAATTGATTTAGTTCCTCTTACATGGCTTCAATCCAGCTTGCATCTAGAATTGCATCTTCAATCTTCTTGGGTTCTATTAGAGATAGAAAACTCAAATAGAAACACTCATTCTGAGTTGCAGATCTTGTTCTTATTCTGGCAATTGGATCACCAATGATCAGATCTTGTGTGTGATCTCTTGCCCACCTATTCCCTATTTGAACATCTGTTCTGGTGCGTTCTTGTCTGAACTCCTCAAGATTGACTTCTGGTTCTTGTTGTTCAGAATCGTTGTCTGGTTCATCTCTCTCTACGATTTATTCTTCGGACACTACGATTCGTTGTTCAGGAACTATGGTCGTAGTACTGGGCTCGACCGCTTCATTCGTAGTGTCAGTATCGTCAATCGTAGTGTCTTGTGGTGCAGACTTATCCAAGTCTGTTTCATCAAAGATGACATGGATTGAGACTTCAACACTCAATGTCTTCTTATTGAACACTCTATATGCTTTGCTGTCTGTGGCATAACCAAGGAAGATTCCTTCATCTGATTTAGGTTGGAAATTAGTCAGATATTGCTTCCCATTGTTGAGAATGTAGCATGAACAGCCGAACACGTGGAAGTAACTGACATTTGGCTTTCTTCCTTTCCACAGCTCGTAGGGAGTCTTCTTTAGCGTAGAGTGTACAAGAGATTTGTTCTGTGTGTAGCATGCAATGTTGATGGCTTCTGCCCAGAAGTATTCAGGCAGACGAGCTGCTGCTAGTAGAGTTCTCCCAGCTTCTATAAGTGTTCTGTTCGTCCTTTCAGCCACTCCATTTTGCTGAGGAGTTCGTGGTGCTGAGAAGTTGTGACTGATGCCATTGTCTACACAAGAACTGATCCATTTCTGAGAAATCAAACTCTCTTTCATGATCACTCCTTATTGCCTTGATGGTCTCTCCTTTTTCATTCATCACCAGCTTGAACATCTTTATCAGTTGGGAGCTTGTCTCATCTTTTGAGTTAAGAAAGAACACCCATATGTATCTGGTGTAGTCATCCACTACGACCAGTGAGTATCTCTTTCCTCCTAGGCTCACAGTTGGAATTGGCCCAAAGAGATCAATATGAAGTAACTGTAGGGGCCTGTCAATTGAGTTGACTGCTTTGCCTTTGAATGAGCTCCTTGTTTGCTTTCCAAGCTGGCATGCATTGCTTGTTTATCTTTGATGAAGCTGAACTTAGGCAATCCTGCTACCAGATCTTTGGAGGCCAGTTTAGACATACTCTTGAAGTTGAGATGAGATAATCTTCTATGCCAAAGCCAACTTATTTCTTTAATGGCTTTAGCAAGGAAGCATATCGTCTCATCAGAACTGAGCTGAGCAAGATTGACAATGTATACATTTCCTTCTCTTGTTCCTGTCAACTTGATAGAGGATGTCTCCAGATCTCTGATTTGACACTGATTGTTGAGAAATGTGACTAGATGGCCTTTATCACAGAGTTGGCTGATGTTAAGAAGATTGTGCATTAGACCATCAACATAAGCCACTTTGCTGAAGGACACTGCACCATTTCCAACTGACCCATAACCTCTTGTCTTGCCAGAGCTGTTATCTCCAAAGATAACTATTGGTCCCTCATTCTCTGTGTAATTTGACAGGAGGGCTTTAGTTTCCGGTCATATGTCTTGAGCAACCACTGTCCAGATACCATGTTGTAGTTGTGGTGCTCATTTCCTACAAACATATTCAGCATTCATGTTGGTACCCAGACTAGCATGGGTCCTGCAATGTTAGTACCCTTAGGAACCCAAATCTGCTTGCCTTTGGGTCTCCCATACACAATATTATGAAAGCATGATGCAGTTTTATGACCAAATCTTCTACAAGTAAAACATCCAAAATAGTTTATGTTTGTGTGTGTGTGTGGATGCTTTCTCCAATTGGACTTGTGTGGGTATTTGTTGGTTTTACTCTTATATTGCATCTTCCTTTTCCATGCAGCCCTAGAGTTCACGTTCTGTGCTGAGTGAATCTCAACACTACGATTCCTTCCAAGCTGATCTATAGGCCAGCATGAGATCCGTAGTGTTTAGGAACACGTCTTGGTTCAGAAGAGCAGGGTTGCACTGGTCCATCCTTTTGTGTGGATTTTATAAATGTAATACTAATACTTCTATTTAAGTTAGAAGCACTACTTACAATAATTCTCTTTGTCTCTTCCACACAGGGTTCTGAGGTTGGTTCCTCAAACCCTAAGCCTGTTCTATCAGAGACACTTCTTTGATTGGATATCAGGGAGTCCATGGATGAAGAAGATCTATTCCATGTAGAGATGGTATTTTCTAGCTCATTAATCTTAGAGGTTAGATTTGACTCTCTCTGTATGTTCAGTTCATTTGTCTCTCTTAAGATTTTATTTCAGCTTCAAGTTTAGAGAGAGAGTTAGAACTTAGTAGAGCTGCTTCCAGCTCTTTCTGAACTTTTTCTTTCTCCTCTTGAAGATCAGTGTAATCTTTGGATAGAACTTTTAGCCACCTCATATTTTGATATAGATCAGTTGACATATCACGAATGCTAGTTCTTAAATCATCAATGTCTATATCAGGAGAGTTAAAATCAAATACCTTGTCTATAACTGCTTCAGCATCTTTCCTGCTTAGTGCATCTTTGGCCATTAGACATATGTTAGCTTTTTGAGGTACTTCATCTTCTTCAGACTCAGTGTTAGTGTCATTGTCTGAGTCACTCCACGAACTTCCAGCTACAAGCCCTTTGTCTTTCCTCTTATTCTTTTTGTAGCCCTTGAGTTCCTTCTTAGGGTTTGATTTCCTTTTCAGCTCTTCTCTGATGGGCTTATTGCAGTTGGCAATGAAATGCCTAGGCTTCTTGCAGTTGTAGCATAGGTCGTTGATCTGCTCCTGACTGCTGCTGTTGTTGAACCTTTTAGGTTTACTGCTTCTGCCTTTGAGTATAAGTCTTTTAAATCTTCTGACCAGCATTGCAGCTTCATCATCATCAATGTCATCCTCTTCATTAGAGTCTGACTTATTTTCCACCTGTGCTTTGGAGATCTCTTTCTTTGCTTTGAGAGCAACTCCCTTGTCCTTCCTTCTTCCTTCTGATAGAGTTTCTGCACGTTGTGTCAGTTCTAGCTCATAGGTGAGAAGGTTTCTATAGAGTTGTTGAACTGTCATCTCATGCAGATTTTTTGACTCTATGATTGCAGTGGTCTTGGCATCCCATCTGCTTAGTAAAGACCTCATGAACTTGATAACCAGATCTTTGTTTGGATAGGTCTTTCCATAGGCTCTAAGAGAGTTGAGCAGTGCAGTGAATCTTTCGTAAGTGAAAGTGACATTTTCTCCTGGAACATGAGCAAACATCTCATACTGTTGAGTCAGTAAAGATTGCTTGTTTTCTCTGACTTATTCTGTTCCTTCATGCATGATGAGCAATGCTTCCCAGACTTCCTTTGCAGTTTTGCAGTTGACCACATTCTCGAATAGACTGTCTTCCAAAGACTGGAACAAGATGTTCTTAGCCTTCTTGTCAAGTTGAACATCTTTCTTTTCAGTTTCAGTCCATTCAGATTTGATTTTGACCACCATGTTGTTTGGATCTTCTGCAGTTGGTGCAAGTCTTCTTGGTATATAGGGCCCATTGAGAACAGTTTCAAATAGATCATCATCTATTGAATCCATGTAGGCCTGCATCCGAACTTTCCAATTGGCAAATTTATCTTTGTTGCACATGGGTGGTTTGCTTCCTCCACCTGTCTTGGTCTCGCTTATCAGTTGTGCCATAGGATCTACTCAAGCTTGTATGCTTAGATATGAGAACCTGCTCTGATACCAATTGTTAGTTCCCAAAGGCACATTAGTTATCTATAAGGGGTTGAATAGATATTTTTAAAATTTCTTTGTTTAAAATACTTAGTCAGTATTGATGATACTGACTGCAACGGAATATATATTTTGTTCCCCTTCAAGATAATGCAGTTATGGTTTGATAAGCAGTTATAACAGATATAGCAGTTATAGCAGTTAATGAGAGACAAAGAGACACAAAGGTTTTAAGTGGTTCAGAGCCAACAAAGCTCCTAATCCACTCTTCTACTCCACGAGTAGGAAATCCACTAAGGATGTCTTCTTACAACTGGATCACTTTGATCCCTTCAAGGCCAGCAGCCCTGGAACTTCACTTAGTTCACTTTTGAACTCTTCAAGTCCTTTGACTTGGTTCTTCACTTAGTTCACTTTTGAACTCTTCAAGTCCTTTGACTTGGATCTCCTCTTAGTTCACTTTTGAACTCTTCAAGTCCTCTGACTTGGTTCCTCACTTGGATAGGCAGTTGATAGTTGAGGTGTGCTACTCAGTTGCAGTTCAACTTATGTCTTTCAAAAGACTGAGTAGCGAAGCAAGCTTTCTTTAGGATCGTAGTGTTGCTCGTTGAGTGTTCTTGAGCTTTTTTCAATGTAATCTTTCTTTTTGCGTCTTGTTTGCTTAGTCTGAATCCTTGTCTGATTTCCTTATAAAAGAGTCATTCAAAAATAGCTGTTTGAATGCTCCCGTTGCTGCATTTAATGCTTCAGACGTTTTCTATGCAGTGATGTTGACGTCCTGCTTTTTCTGCTATACTGCCGCCTGGCCCGCTGACACGGCAGACTGTATCTTTCACCTAACACCTGAAAAGGTGTTTTCTGCAGGCAGCTTTAGTCCTTTTCTTAACTTCTTCAATACGCTTCTTCGATTTGGACTAAGGATGAATATGGCAGTATTGGGACTATCACTTTGTCAACGGCTATAAGCCTTTCTTCATTTGTTGCTCTTCATCCCTTCATCAGAACTACGATCTTTGATGCTGACTGGAGGAACACTATGATTATGGTCACTTTGACATAATCGTTGTGTGTTGACTTTGCACAGCTTGATTCAGACTTGATCATAGAGAACACTACAATTTCTCTTAAGCTCTTGGTACACTACGATTTCCTGCTTGCTTGTCTTGCAGTCTCCACACTTCTGATAGCACTCTGCGATTCTCAACTTGACTCGGCAGATGCTTCTTGTCTTTGTGATTCTCAGTTTGGCTCCCAAGGAAAACTATGATTCTTTAATGCTTTCTCTTGAGCTCAATGAATCTTGCCTTGGCCTCTGCAGACTTGATTCTTTGGCAGACTCCTTATCTGGATATCTTCACTTAAGCTCCACGTTTCTGCCTTAACTTCTGTAGACTTGAATCCCTTGGCAGACTACGGTTCTGATATGATCATTCAAGCTCCACAAGTCCTGCCTTGTCTTCTGCAGATTTAAATCCCTTGGCAGACTACGATTCTGAATCTCTTCGTTCAAGCTCTACGATTCTGCCTTGTCTTCTGCAGAATCAAATAACCTGGCAGACTACGATTCTCGATATCTTTGTTCAAGCTCCATGATTCTGCCTTGTCTTCCAAATGCTGTCTTTGACAGACTACGATTTTGTCAAGACTTTAACTTTTACAGCTCAAATAGATCAACCTAACAAGTTTGATCTTTTCTTCTATACATTCATTTACATAAATGATAAACATTAAAGCTCAGATCAACCTAACATGTTTGATCTATCATCTAAGTCCTTGTACAATGATTCTCTTAAGGACTGTACACTTAAGCATTTATATTTACTTTCAATATCAAATATGAATATGCAATTCCCAATAGGTCCGATTGGAGATCGGAGCTGGATTGAAGGTCCGATTGGAGATCGGAGCTGGATTGACTATCCGATTGGAGATCGGACTGGATTGACGGTCCGATTGGAGATCGGATTTAAGTTTACCGATATTGGGGATCGAATTTAAGTTTACCGATATTGGGGATCGGATTTGGATCGAAAGCCTGGTATCGGTACTGGGATTGGCGTGATTGACGGTTTTGTCCTCCCACAGTATTCGTATTAGGGTAAGAAAAATTTCAAGTGTCTACAACTCTGATTTACCATACTTCCGCTAATTTTACAATTTGATTGCGCCATGATTTTAACAAACCTAACACTGGGAACTAAGCTCGTAACTTGATTATTTGAGCAAAAAATTTAGAGAATGCAAAATTTCGAAAGGAAAGTAGACAAACATGAGACCATGTAGTTGAAACATCTATTAAAACTATGAAATATCGAAATGGGCCAGATAATGGATGAATGAGTCCAAAAATATCTCCTTAGATTCTCTCTAGGAATTTTGGGATTACATTTTAAACTTTTGCTGGTGATGGTCGAACAATTAATCTTCCTTGAGAACATGCTGTGCAATGAAAATCACTACTAGGAAAAATCTTCTGATTCTTGAGAGGGTGGTCAGTAGAATTTTCAATAATGCGATGCATCATAGACGTGCCTAGATGACCGAATCTTTATGCCAAAATATAAAGGATTTGGGATCTATGAATTTTAGAGTTACAACAGTATGAAACTCAATTGCTCTAATATTTATAGTATATAACCCAGAAAAAATTGAATGAAGTTTTTCTAAGATGTTCTTCTTTTTAGAAATAGTAGAAGTGATGAGGAGATATTTATTATCATTTTTATTGTTGTTTCAATGTGAAAACTATTTGAGTCGAATATCTTTAAAGGTAATCAAATTTCTTCTTGATTTACTAGAATATAAAGCATTTTTGATAAAGAGTTATATATATCTCATTTGGTAACATGAAACTAGCTTTTCCAAATCTCTCGATTAAATTTTATATACCAGAGATAGTTCCCACACTTCCCTTAACTTTTGTTAATTGTGAAAAATATTTTTCACTTTGAAGGATTGTATGAGTTATTGCACTGTCTCCTAAACATATATCTTCCATATCCATTAAAGTTGGTTTGACACATATAAAAATATATTAAAACAAATATATTCCATTCATAATATTATTCACGAGGGACACATAATATTATACATGCAGGGTACACAATGAAAAACTAATAATATTATAAGGATAAATAATTCATTATTCTTTTTCGCAATAAGAAGGATAAACAACAAGTCACTGAATTTTGTTAACTTAATTTGTCTATATTGTTGTGACAGAATCATGTTGGTGGAATGGAAATTTGAAAGCATTGTTTCTAACATTTGGATTTCAGAAACTGGATCTCCACACAATGCTAAATTATAGGTTATTCTATAGACATTGGAACTATAATCTATAATTGATTTATAATCTTCTAGTCTTAAATTAAGGCACTCAAATTTGGCATTAGAGAGAACAACCAATTTTTGGTGGTCAAATCTCTCCTTTAGTTGCGTCCATAAATTCAAAGGATCTTTGATTGTTAAGTACTCAGTTTTTAATCCTTCATCAATGTGATGACAAAGAAAAATTATGGTTTGTGCATTTTGTGCCGTAGTTGCTGTATTTCCTGATTAAATGGTCTTTTCTTGCCCAGTTTGCCCTAAGGTGTAACTCTGCATCAAGTGCCCAAGCCAAATAATTGTCTCCAGAGATTTTCAAAATTGAAAAATCTATATTTGCCAGGTTTTCCATCTATTCTGGGTTAAAACATAATAATTTTCATTACTTATTTACACATGTAATAAATAATTGCATGCATGATGGGGAGAAGATAAATGCATGAGGATAAAAATTTTGGATGCCTCAATGATGTCTTCATTGGCACAACTCAGCTTACCCCTGAATAAATTCAAGGTGTGAGACCACTTGAGCATAGAGGAGCACTACAAGAAAACAAGGCTACGACGACGGTATACCCTTGTCGCTATAAACCCAGTACCCGTCGCCATAGGCTATACCAACGGTACCTGCCTGTGGTCATTAGTCCCGTGGTCATACATCTATGTCGTTATTCCCGTGGCCATACATCTATGCCGACGCTAGCGTACTCATATACTGACGGGCATACCGTCGCCACAGAATTTTAATCGTTAACCTTTTGAACCCCTATGCCGACAATATCTTAACCAACAGCGACGGGTAGGGGTGGGCAAAAAAACTGGCTTTTTCGATTTTTCGGACCGGTCCGAACAGGTCGGTTCGGTACAAAAAAATCCGGTTCGGTACCGATACAAAAAAATCGGTATATACCGATTTTTCGGTACCGAGTTTTTATGATTCGGTTTGACCGAATCGAACCGGAATTTACCAGTTTTCTATTTTTTTAATTTTTATTATTAATAAATAATTAATAATAATAATACTAAAAATAATAATAATATTAATAAAATAATGATTATAATAATAATAATAATAATAAAATAATAATTATTTTGATTTTTGATTTATTCGGTAAAAACCGATAACGAATCGGTTCCGAACCGGTAAGCCGGTTCGGTATACCGGTCCAACCGGTACCGGTATCGGTACTGGAATTTAGCAAATTTCAGTACCAGTTGCCCACCCCTAGCGACGGGTCTCCACCGTAGGTACAAGATGCTATAACGACGGGTTAAATTTCGTCGGGGTTTAGGGTATCCTAAGGCGACAACATGTACCGTTGGCATAGACTTTTTATTTGCTATTATTTATAGCACTATGGCAACCACTATACCGTAGGCATAGAATTTTTATTTCCTATCATTTATAACACTATAGCGACCACTGTACCATCAGCATAAACTTTTTATTTACTATTTTTTATAACACTATGGCGACCAAAATACCGTCGGTATAGACTTTTTATTTCTTATTATCTACAAGGCTATGGCGATCACAATGCACTCTTTTTGCAAGTAGCTATAATTAATATATATAAACCTGCTTATTTATCACCACATACATTAAACTTAAAAGTCAACCAATTTCAAATATTAATTATATAAATTCAGTATTGTGCATACATAACCATAACAAATAATTAGTTAAACTTAATAAAAATTATCTAATATTCAAAGTTAGCTATACAAAAGATCCAATTCACTTGTAGCTTAAATTTACATATGATTGGCAAACGCTTGACAAAAGGTGCTATCAACATTAATAATCCAACTCGGATTCACTTGTAGCGTGCATAAACATATGGATCAGTAAGATACTTGAACAAAAGGTGCATTAATAATCCTGCTCCATTCACTTGTAGCTTAATAAAACTTTAATTCTAAGATATAAACTATATGACATCAATAACTTGTCTTTTTTTGTACCTGTCGATTCTCAACTAATTCTGTCAACATATTCACTTTCACTGCTAACTCCTCATACTTATCCACCTTCGCTGCTAACTCCTCATGAAGTACTTGGTAAGCAGCAAGCTGGGCCTTCAAATTATCTGTCTTCTCTTGCTCCGTTATTGGCTACCACAGGTGTGCCACTACGCTGAGTCGATTTCCAAGTGTTTGTTGATGATGGCTCGAAATCCTACAGAGATGATTCTCCCATGTCCACCTTTTCCCAAAGCTTGGGAGACAATGTCATTCGGGCCAGACTTTTCAATTTGGTTTTCCTCACCCTCTAATACAGCCAATACATCAGTAACCTTCTTTACTTCTTCCTGTAAGATATTATCACAACGAGTCATCAACTACAAAAACAAAACAAAAATGAATCAATAAAGTATTGCATTTTAATGCCCTGGTGCACTGCAAGGAATAAATCACAATGAATCTATTCTTATTATAATGAATCTATTTTAAAGCTTGGGAGACAATATCACAATGAATCTATTCCTATTATAATTTAATATCCAAATAGATCAGGGGATTAGGCTACATTAATAAAGTATTGCATTTAGTCAGAAAAAGTTACAACAAGACTTCAAGTTTTAGAGACGATACTAATGAGAAGTTTCAGAAAATGGAAGAGAAAATGGACTCCTTCATGGAATACATGACTGAGTTGATTAGGCAGAGAGATTCTAGTGTTGGACCAGAGTTTACAAATTTCTTTGGTAATGTGGACCAGGGTAAGAATTCAGTCCATGTGAGCCGAAAAAATATTAAGGAAATTTTCAGAAATCCTATGCAACCTGAAAAGGAAAGTAGAAGGAACTTTGATTATGATGAGGTCCATTGGAATCAAAACTCAGAATAACACGAGGCAATAACTATTTGATCAAAACTGTAAAGACTTGTACATTAGCTAAATATAAAACATGTATTTCAAAGGCATTAATAATTTTTCGAATAACAGACCTGTCATCTCCAAGAATAACAACAATTTTGTGAAGTCCATTGCAAGTTGTATGTAGTTCCAACAACATAAGTTTAAAAAATTTCACGTTTAAGACAATTAGAACATGCACTTCAAGTTTAAGACAATTAAAAGCGACCACTGCACTTCACCAATTAAGCTGGTTTTATGCTATATGAGATGGACTACATAGTTCTGCACTTGTTTAAAAGAAAAAAAATAGTAACGCTGATTATAATTAGTCCACATATATACTTCAAAGAATCAGCTCAATCAACATGTTCATGAACCATAGATTGTGGTAGCCATCCTATTAACATATATCGGTGCTCCTAATTGATGAAAGATACCTATAATTTTTTGCAAACATATATTATGATTACAAGTATTATGTTATGTTACAACAAACTTGCAAGAAAGATGAAACATAGGCAAAACGATTTTCTTTTTTTAGTTTCATATGTTAAATTTACTAGTTAAATGTCATTTTTTAGGCAGCATAAATGATAAGATATAGCTTTGGAGACAAAGATGAAATAGACTTTTATTTCTTACTGTTGCAGACTTGTGGATTGCACCGACCCTTCAAGTATAAGATGAGATAAATAATTCAACACGAGTTGGACTTTTTTTATCTTTATCCTTCTCCACCTGCCAAGTTATGGAAAAAGAAAAGGAATGAAATTAAATAAATTGACAATAAATATTAGTTAGTGTATATATATATATATATAGATAGATACACACACACACATATAATTACCAATTCCTGCCTCTTCCTTGCAAGTGACTTTCGTCCCAAAGTATGTTGTCTCTTCAATTTAGTGCGATTCTCTTTGTTTCTTTCTGATTCTTTCTACAAATGATAAATAAATTTATAAGATAAACTTTCTAATTAATTATTGATACTTTTATTGAGATGTAAATACGTAAATATTTTTAAAACTTGAACTTATAGGCCACCCCAAAAATCCACTAGAACTGCCCATTGTTCTTTCTTCACCCTGTTATCCGTCATATTATTAATTGAAGCTTGACGATTATCCCGGACATAGTATTTATTTTTCAAGTCATTCCTAAACTCTTTCCATGCTTTGCCAATCAATGCTAAAAGATTTGTTTTGACCCCAACATCAGATTGGTTGCTGGAAAACCTCTTCTCAATTTGCTTCCATGCCTTTTCCTTACCGTCACTTGGCACTTTCGTCCAAGACGAGAAATCAATTGGGCAATACTCAGACATACGAGCCAAACAACCTATGAAAGTTGTCAACTCTTTCAC
Organism: Panax stipuleanatus; assembly: GCA_020205555.1. Taxonomy (NCBI): domain Eukaryota; kingdom Viridiplantae; phylum Streptophyta; class Magnoliopsida; order Apiales; family Araliaceae; genus Panax; species Panax stipuleanatus. Next base: position 129,414,510 of record CM035121.1, read on the forward strand.
CACACTTTCAGGAGCAGTCGAATTACCTATGTGGTCATAAACCACATTCACTTGTGTCATCCTCCTCCATATAGGCAAACCCAATGTAGGACCTCGTTTCTTTTTGCTAGTGGAGCCTACAAAAATATAAAAGAAATATCCATAACATTTTTGTTAGTGCTATATGACTAAGTGGCGTAAGGATAACAAAATGTTTCTGATAAGAGGTACAAATACATCTATAAAATCATACTTATATTGAAGTACTACCAATTTATTGTGTAAGGGTAAAGTAACCTGTTGCCGCATGCACATCATCATGTGTTTCTTGTTCTTGTTGCAATCTCTCAACATATGCAATCATTTCAGAATCAGTAGGTGTAGTGCCATTATCGGATGCCATGAATGTATGTCTACACATGAAAATTAAGAATAAAAAAATAGAGTGTTAATGCATGTAATGTAATGATGAATGTAAATATACTTGTAATTAGTTGTACAATGAAATATGGACATATAGCATAAAATTAATCACATTTTATTAAAAGCATATAAAGGAGTTCTTATAATAACTGACGTAAGTGGCTTTCAAAATTTAGAGAATTATTCCTCTTCTTCATCATCATCCTCTTCTACTTCCCCTGCCTCATCCCCATTCTCTTCATCTGCCCACTCCTCTTCATCCTCGGAGATGACCTCATCATCTTCATCTTCATCTTCATCAACAATAATTAAGTTAGTTTTACGACTTTTGGTTGCATTGTGCTTTCGTTTCTTAGTTCGAGATCCTTGAGTACTTTCATCAACTACCTCAGGATCAACATTATCTCTAACCCAAGTATAGTCTTCCTCTTCATTCTCTGTAATTGTAGTTGTTCAGTGACCGCTTTGTAGTGTTACGTCCTCATCATCAGATTCTGCTTCAGCACTATCACACATATCCCTTGGCTTTGTTCGTATAACCACACGCCAATCCTTGTCCCTATGATCATCAACATAGAATATTTGTTCAACTTGAGATGGCAAGACAAAAGGCTCCTCTTTTGACCCAAATTTATTTACATGCACAAGGGTGTATCCATTATGATCAGTTTTCACCCCTTTATCACGTGCTATGCTATTATACCATCTACATTTGAATAACACTATTTTTTCATCACCATCATAAGCTAACTCAATTATATCCTCCAAAATACCAAAATACTCCACAATCTCTTCCCTAGGACTTGAGTCTCTAGCTGAGGAATATCCGCGTGTAGTTGCTGCCACGTATACTCCACTATTTTGCTTTTGACTTTTCTTCTCTCGCATTTCGGTGTGAAAGCGGAAACCATTTATCAAATAACCAGTACCCTTGTGGGCTACTCTGATTGGACCACGTGAAAGTGCTTTGATTTCTTCTGAAAGCTCCATCTCTTTACCCTATTTAAACAACAACAAAAACTGAATGTAAACTTTTGTACCAATTGTCACTCAATTGACCATAACTCACTCTAGAGACAATATTTATGTCCACTGTTTTTTTTGTTAGAAACTAGACTTGTACATCTCTCCATAAATATGAGGGAGACATGATGGAAACCTATGTGTAATTATAGTTTTGCCCTTAATATCTATAGGACAGTCTGCAACAAATTAATAAGATTGTTAAGTCTTGATATCATACTTGCATAATCTCTAAACCATCGTGGGAATTCTTTTTTCTTAGCATTATCAAGGTCTCTCGCTCATACTTTTCGCCTACGCCCTCGTTGCATCATGTAGGACTTTTCCCAAATACTACAAGACACAATCAACACATATATTTCTTTTGAGAAAGATAAATAAATAGGCGGACAATAAAGATTGATATTCATAAATAGTATATCAATACCTAAGATATCCCTTGACCTCCTCGCAATTGAATAACAAATATAAATGTGCCATGTCAACATCTTTTTCATCTAGATAAGAGATTTTTGGAGTCCCTAAAAATCGACCTATACGTTGAAATATGGGAGTACTTGATCCATGCTCATCATACCCATCTTCATTTCTTCCATCTCGGTTACATGTAGCATCAACATCTTTCAAGTACCTCAAACAAAATGTCAAACATTCCTCAGCAACTACTTCTACGAATGACCCTTCTGGGTGACTTCGGTTACGAATATACCCTTTTGTCTTTCTCAAGAACCTAACCATATATAAGCATATTCACATAGTGAATAAAACTAAAAAACCAAAATAATATTCCGAGAAAAAATAAAATTAATAAGATGATATTATTACCTTTCAAACAGATACATATTTACAAATTTTACATTTCCAGCTATCCTTTGTTGTTCAGCCAAATGTATGGGCAGATGTACCATTATATCAAAAAAGGCAGGAGGGAATACCATCTCGAGATTGCATAGTATCAAAGGTATTTTCCTCTTCATTCGTTCATAGTCCTTGCGATAACTGTTCGAACATAATTCTCAAAAGTAATGACAAAGGTCAATAATAGCTCTCTTGACATGTTCTGGCAGAGGCGTACATCTCATCACAATTGGAAGTAGTTGTTGCATTATGATATGACAATCATAACTTTTCATACCCGTAATCTTGCACTCTTTTACATTGACACATCGTAAAATGTTGGATGAATACCCATCCGGAACCTTGATTCCTTTTAGTACTTCAAGAAAACTTTGCTTTTCCTTTTTAGACAATGTGTAGCACGCTGCTGGTAACTGATAAACTGAACTTGATGGACCGACTGGCTTTGCGTGCAAGTCTTTTCGTATGTGCATATCTTCTAAGTCTAAACGAGCTTTGAGGGTATCTTTTGATTTTCCTTTCATACCCAATAATGTCCCAATCAAGTTATCACAAACATTCTTTTCGATGTGCATCAAATCCAGCAAATGACGTATTAGAAGTGTCCTCTAATATGGTATAATGGTAATACAAAGAAAATGTTCTTTTTCCTCCAATTATGTGATTTTTCATGGCGAACTGTTTTCTTTTTAGATTTCCCAAATGTGACTTTAATGCTCCTGACCTGTTCAAGCACATCATACCCAGATGAAACTGGTGGCACTTCTGTATAATCTACATCTCCATTAAATCTTCTTTTATCAGACCTATATTTATGATCAGGAGGCAAATAATAACGGTGCCCAATGTAACATTGCTTACTACGCAAACTAAGAGACCTAGTGTTCCCTTGGCAAATTGGACAAGCAAGCTTACCTTTCATGCTCCAACCCGATAAATTTACTAACGCTGGAAAGTCACTAATTGTCCATAAAAGTGCAACATGCATTTTAAAGACAGATTTGGTTGAGGCATCATAAGTATCAACCCCGTCCATCCATAATGTCTTTAACTCTTCAATTAGTGGCCTTAGGTACACATCGATATCATGCCATCTGTAGACAATCCAAGCCTAACATTGTGGCACTTTTCGGCAAATGTAGGATACATTGTATCAAAATGTTTCCAAGCATTAGAATCAGCAGGATGACGATAGACTCCATCTTTTCGACGCCTCAAGTGATGCCACTTCATATCTTTGGCTGTTTTCGAAGACCTAAAAAGGCATTGCAACCTAGGAATCAAGGGGAGATAACGCAACTGCTTAATAGCTACTTTATTCTCCTTTGTAGGCGTGTCATCATCGTCTTTTGTTTCAACACGAACTATCTTCCACCTTGGTTTATCGCAAACTTTACATGATTTCAACTCTCTCCTCCTTCCGGTACAACATGCAATATTTTCATAATCAAAACCCAAGTCACCAACCATTTTTTTTGTTTCATAAAAATTACCCGGCAAATTCGTACATTCTGGGAATACTTCTTTAAACTTACCTAATAATGAGTCAAAAGACCAATCTGACCATTTTCCATTGCACTTCAGGTTAAATAACCACACTATGAAAGAAATAGTAGCCTTCATTTTGCATCCAGGATAAAATGGGGAGCTCAATGAATTCATGTACTTGTCAAAATTTTTGCCATAAGCACCAAATATATCCCCATCAATCATAAAAAGATCATTTATCATCTCAGGCATTTGATCTTCTTGATCAACATCATCATCTTCGACTCTATTACTTTGAACATTGTTGACAGTTGAATTTGATGGTGTTGTTTCCCCATGAAACACCCAAGTTGTGTAATCTAGAGTAAACCCATACTCGATGCAATGCCATTGTACAATATCACGATCTTGATATAGTAAATTGTAGCAATTTTGACATGGACACAATATCTCTGAGGTTGTAGACTCAACTTTGCTAAATGCATAATTGAGAAAATATTCTACTCCATCCATCTATCTCTTGCAAGGGCTTTGTAGTTTTATCCATTGTTTGTCCATAATATTATCTTTCATAAAACTAAAATTGTTTGAAAAAAGGCAATCAATTAAGTAGATCAACTATTAATTCTTAAAACATAAAAATCACCAACTTTTAATACCTACTGCGAAAAAGACTATTCATACAATATTCTCAAATAAGGGTAGAGAAAATTTTTAAATATCAATAAGGAGAAACAACCAAGTAAATTAATGAAATAACATAAATTAACAACTTATTTTGATACTCTTAATTGGCTCTTCTTCCTAGGCAAAGAAATCACAGTTAAGAGGCGAATATTTAAAGACCCTATAAGGTATAGCACTTTTTCCTGTTTTATTAGATTGAGACGGGTGTTTTCAAATTTTCTTTCCAACATTACTGTCTATCCTAAACTTATTACCTGAAGATTTTGCAAGTTATCGTAACACAAGATTTTGCAAGTTCTCCTAACACAAGATTCAATTTATCGTAACAAAAGATTTTGCTTATGACAGTGAAAATGATAAAGGTATCAACAGGAACTTAGTACTTCTTACTACAGATCTTATATATTGGATAAATGAATCAAATGTCGGCCAATAAAGTTGTAAATTTGACTGTGCACACAGGGACTGATCACGTGCAGACAGAAAACTTAGCTCAACAATTACATTGATGGCAGTTACAATATCTTTAATCAAATCCAATTCAATTTCTAAAAATTCTGACCGTAATAGGCCTAATGCAGTTAACAGAAACAAAGAAAAAAAATAAAAGAAAAAGATGTTCATGATTTTTTAATTTCAGTTTTCAACTTCTAAGACTTCTGATCCTACAAATGCGAACATCACCTATACACCCCCATCTAGAATTAGGTAAACATAAATTACCCAAGTGCCAATCCCCGAATAATATACAAAACACGAATAAGCTTTTGACTAGCCAAAAGACTAAAAAGGGTGAGAATTGGTGACAAAACATTTTAGACCAGAAACTATAGTCCATCCAAGCACCTTACTTTGTATAGAAAATATGTGCAACAACTGTTATAACTTCACCATGTGTCCTTGTCTCTCACCATGTGATGAGAAAGCTTAACACATGGTGATAAAAATGCATCATTGTAACTAATATCAACTACTTTTAATCCCCCTCACAATCTGACTAGGTTTCAAATACTGAATTTGCTAGAATAAAAGTAGTCATTCAGTTTTTGAAAATCAGAACATAAAATGCAGAACTTGCTTTCATAGAAATCAACGAACCAGAATTCATAAAGATCAAATCTTTGGGCACCTTTTACAGTCATAAATTCAAAACGAATATAATTGAAAGCTAATCCAAATGGAAAATCACAAATATTCCCTAGAAAATTGGTTTAAACAGATTTCCTTTCTTATAAAACAGCAATTAACATATAAATACACAATAAATGTGTGCATACATATTATATAATTATATAGAGAGAGACCTTGTCATCGCGAGTACCTCTGAGGTGCAAACTAGGACCAAGGTCAAACGAGCCCTTAACAAGAGCATTCTGCTCTTCGCATCATAATCGAGCAAAAGATACTTGGAAACGAATAGAAGAAATAATGAAAGTAGAAACAGAAGCAAAAATAGAAACATGAACAAAAAAAGGAACAAAAGCATAAACGAAAATAGAAACAAAATCAAAAATAGGGCTCTAACAACGAATAAAATTACAAATACCAAAAGAAGACTAACTAGCACAAACATACATACAGTAGAATACATAAACGGAAGACATGCATATACAAAAAATAATTAGAAAGATAACAGAAGACCCAATATATGCTAATTTAGAAAATTATTAGGAAGATAAAAGAAGACACAAATGAGAAATTGTTGGAAAAAATTAAAATTACAAATACCAGATTGTTCTTGGACCTTCGTAAGTATCGGTCACCTGAGAGTGAAGAGAAGAGGGAGATCAGCAAACAAAAACGTAAATTTAACCATAAACACACCCAAAGCCCCAAATCGAAGAGTAATTGATGTAGCCAAATTTGAGATGATTACATGTAATCCATATATTATGAATAAAAACCAGGGTTAACCCATCAATTGAACTGTAAGCCGACTCCTTCACGGAAACGATCGACAAACACGGAGCTTTGTCTACATCTGGGTTACATTCAATGATGACTCTGAGAATCAATTGATGTGTTAGGGTTACATGTAATCAATTGAATCACTTGAGAATCAATTGATGTAACCGTGACAATCAATTAATTCCCAGAATAATGAACACTCTCTTTGGCTACATCATACCTTTGAATCCTTTGAAGTGGCGAATCAATTGATATGGCTAATCATTAGCTGAGAAGGCGAATTAGAGAGAATGAAAGAAATAAAAGATTGGAGCCAGAGACTAACGTGGTTGTATTCAATAAAGACTTTCAAATACTTTTTTATGCAAGGTGATAGATATTTTTAAAATTACTTTTAAAGACTAGTTACAAATTTTTATAAATTTTTTATTATGATTTTAATAGATTTTTGTATATTTTTAATATATTGTATAGTTTATATTAATGGTTAAAAAGTCAATAAAGATCTTATATTTTAAATAAAATGAGTACGATATTAAATAATATTAAAATATTTTGACCATATCACAATTTAATTTGAAATAAAGGCATTGTTGAAGTTGAATTATTAGATTATACTCAGACTATTATAAAAAAATGTCCTATTTCATAATTTTTATATTTTATAAAAAAAGTTATTTTCTACTAACCGTAATATAAAATAACAATTTCGATTTTAAAATTGTTCATTATTATTTTCCTATCAAGTCATTATTACTAAATTAACAATTTATAATTTTCAACAAATAACAAAATTAACAAATTTATTACTTTTAAAAATAAACATAAAACAAAATATCTTCTTAATACTTACAAATATAATAAATGAGATTTTTTTATGGGAGAGAACAAATATAAAATGATATTAAAATATTTGTTATCTCTATTTATACCATTGGTTTTATTTGAAACCCTTAACGCTATTCCATCTTTTTAATTTCTCCTCATATTTCTCTCTCCTCGCCTGCTATAATAGCTCTCTTTCCTTTTTGAGTTTTATTTTGAGAGGACTGAGGTAGAGAGAGAAAGTGATATATATATATATATATATATATATATATATATTGTTTTTTTCCCTCTTCTTTGTTTGATCTCCTTTATGTCTTTCTTTTTCTCTTTCTCCTCTATTTGTCTTCTCTCTTTCTCAAATATTTGAAAGTCTTTAGAGATGAGGTCAGACTTTGGATATGAGTATTTATTTTTTTAAAGTCTGTCAAACTCTAGCATTTGATAGATATCTGAAAAATCTATGACTTTTTAAATACCAAAATACTTTTATAGACTTTGTAAAAATCTCAATTCAATACCACCTAACTTTTAAAGACATTACAAAAGTTGTAATTGAATACCAGTAAACTTTTATAAACTCTTTAAATGTCTTGATTGAATACAACCAGACTTTTAACAGACTTTTAAAGTATCTAAAAGTCTTTAAAAATCTTAATTGAATACACCCTCCTAATATTTGGGCGGGGAGTGCGAAACTAGTAGCGGGAGCGGGAGTGGGAGATGAAAGAAGCACGGAGTTGGGATTATAGTATAAGAAGATATAGGATTAGATATTATTTTATTATTATCATTTTAATTTTTTTAGGGAATAATTATTATTATGTATAATATTTTATAAGTTTAATTCGGTTAGTTTTTTTTAGAACCTATAACGACGGTACTACGGTCGCCGTAGGTTTTTTACGGTAGCAGAATTGTGGCGCCAGTCTTCCCGCCTAATCTATGCCGACGGAGAATATGCACTCGTCGTATGGGGGATATGGCGACAGGTTTTAACAGTTGTCGCCGTATCTCGTCGTCGTAGCCCTGTTTTCTTGTAGTGGTGGTTACCAGGACTCGAACCCACGTTTGTGGGATTTATATCCGACTTCCAACCAGTAAGCCACCACCCCAAGCGATGATAAAATACAACAACATAAATATATAAACATTTATATTATTAACACATCCTTCTGGTCATAAGGTATACAACCATTAATGTATATACAAGTATTACTATACACATAATAAAAAAAAATACATGTACAAAACTGCAAATGAATTTTTACCCGGCATGCGATAGTTAGCGTAGACAGATTATACCCAGAAATAATGAATGAACACGAAGGAGTATTCACCAAGCATGCGGTAGTCTGCATAGTCAGGTTATTCTCACAATTTAATAAATGGTAAAAAGGTTCCCACCAAGTTTTGTAAGATCAACAATGATATTTTGTACCACTGTAAATAACTAAATTTAAAAATGGACAACAAAACATGAATATAATTTGACAGTTAAATAATATAATCGGCGCCAAAGCTAAGCTAGTAGTATAAAATTTAATTACAAGAATTTAAAGTTTACCGTTTCAGTTGGTTAGAGTTTCGTGTTGATAACGTGTTATAAACTTGAAGAAATAACAAAAGATGTAAGATGAAAATTTTAGAAATTTCTTATTTCTTGGTATGTTTTCTTTCATTAAATAAGTTGCCTTTTTATAGGCAAAGAAATGAAACATAAATCCAACAAAATTAATTACATCATAGACTAGATCAACGGTCTTGTGACGCCCCCAAATTCAGATACATGTACCTCGAATCTGGTGCTTCACAATCTAACTTATACAACATACTAATAACTCATACAACATAATAATAGAATAATTAACATTGATGAAACATAAATATTATCATCCCAAGTCTCGCAACCATTACTATTACATAACATGATCTAAACATAACTTAATGCATAACCTTAATTAAGTCTTAATACATAATCATAGATAGGTCTTAATCCAACATAAGAATTAAATTATAACATAGTAGGCCAAAGCTACTTCAGAGCCTTGCCTTTGCCCTTATCCTTGCCTGAGGGTCCACATTATTCTGCCTTAACTGAAATGTTTAAGGAAAGTAAGAATGAGCACCAAATTTGCTCAGCAAGTGATATAACACTAAGGGTAAACAGGCATATATAGAGCTCAAAATATCAAGGGTAAAATGATAAATAATATCTCAACTGAAATGTTTAAGGAAAGTAAGAATGAGCAACAAATTTGCTCAACAAGTGATATAACAATAAGGGTAAACAGGCATATATAGAGCTCAAAATATCAAGGGTAAAATGATAAATAATATCTCAAGAATTTAAAGAATAATGTTGTGAACAAAGAAATTTCGATAGTCCCAAAACTATCCTTTGAATTTTAACCAATGAGTCATTATAGACCAAAGGATTTTTTAAAGGAATTCAAAGGTCTCAACATTTCCAAATGGATGAGATTTTAATACTAAGCAGTCACTATAGACCAAGAACTCCTGCGAGAATTAATAGAATTTCACTAGTAATTCAATATAAACAAGTACAATAGGTGATTAGCCCAAAGTACCCTACATTATGCATAACATTTAAACATACTGTTTGCGTGCAAGTCGGTCTCCCGACAGTATATAATTTTCCCTTCTATGAGGGTTGTTCATCTCAGTAGATTATAAGAGTCCGAACCAAAGCAATTGATTTGGATAGCTTTCTAACTTATAGATATTGGCCTAGCCGAATCAAATAGCTTAGACACCTTTCTCAAAACATTTAAGAACTAATTTATAAGTCCAATGTTTGCAACATGATTCAAGAAATATAATTGTGATTTTAAATCAAGCTTTAGAGTATGAATAATAATTTCATGAATTTAGATAACACAAGAGTTATTCTATAGAACGATTATACAATCAACCAGTGTATTTGTTCAAATATATAGTTGATATAACAACAATTATAAACTTGCACAATAATCAAGGTTGTGTAAATTAGGAAACTTGCCTGAGTCGTTGATTATATCCGACCTCAACTTTTTATCCTTCAAATAACCTATGTTTATTATAACGGTTAATCTCTAGCAACTATAAATATAAATCTTAATCGGTCTAACACACTAGCCTTAGGTAGCTAAGACTTCACAAAATAATTTAATTTATTAATTGTTGTTTTATTCCTCACTCTCTTTATCTTCGTATTTATTCCATAAGATAATCTTTTATCATCTTAATTATTCATTTAAGGTTTCACACCTTATTGTGTCCATAAGGTATCCTTACTCCATTTATTTAATTATTCATTAAGTAATTTACTTAATTACCCTTCACACTTTATTAATCTATAATTAATTTGGTATTACTTTAGGATATAATTAAAGGTATCTCTTCATATCACTCTAATCTTTTATGTCTCTCTTGACCACAATTAAATAATCTTTCAAGTATTTAATTGTTTATCATTATCATTCCATAGTCAAAGTAATTATTAACTTTTAATATTACTTTAATTGTCCATAATTAAAATATTCCTCCATGTCATCTTAATTGTTTATACTTCATTACTATCACCATTTGAAATAGTCTTTACTATTATTGTAATTGTTTATTGTTTAATAAATCACATTACTATTCACATGGTTTATGTTTGCAATTAAAATAAGTACTATTTTAATTGATTATTAACTCCATAATTAAAATCATTTTTAGTTTTAATTTTTAATCATAGTTTAAAGGAATCCTTAATATTAGAATAATTGCAATCTATAATTAAAATTACTTTAATTGTTTAATATTTAAAAAATACTTTTTAATTATTTATTATTTTAAGAAAATTTTCATTGTTGACCCGGTTTGACCCGACCCCACTCGGTCCACCATGACCCAACCCGGTTTGACCTGGATCTAGTCAACTGTGGAAGGGGTCGGCGCAGGGTACGCCAGTTTAAGTCTACCAAAAGCACGAGCCACGCTGGACCGATAGATTCCCTCATTCGATCCTGGCGCGGGGCGCCCCAGATTTTGTTCACAGGCGGGGTGCGCTAGCTTGACAGAACTTCTTGATGAGATTTTTAACATTTTGATTTTCTACCCTCTTTGATTCAATCTTTCATAACTTGTTCATTTTACACCCAAATGAGGTCAAACCACTTTCATTATCTTGTAAACTTATATATCTTCAATATTTGATCCCTTAAATCACTTTCCAAAATATTTAGTTTATCAAATTTATCGATTTTCCAAGCTATGGTTCTTGTTTTAGTATGTCTCACTAGAAGTTCTGTTACGAGTTCATTTCATGTCCGAATACGACGATTCCACTTGGGATATGTTCATATTTCATAAACGTTCAACATAACCTTTTTAGATCATACACATAGCTTACACAGTTTGTGACATTAATAAACAAATATCATATTTTCAAGCATACTAAGCTAGGTTTCATGCTCACATGCTTTTCTCTTGTTCATTTAAAACCTAAATCACATACCAAGGCATACATAACACATAATCTCCGTTCAATATTCATCCTTATAACTTTGTATCCATCATGATCCCACATCAAATATAATTTCCACAACCAAGCATGCATCTCTACTTAGGGGTGAACCTACTTTTTAGCTGCTTTCTTTCTTTTGGCTATGAACCTCAAGTAGCCCTCCACCTTAATCTTTCCTTCTTGTGCTCCACCAAAATGCAAGAACTCTCTAAGTTCTCTTCTTTCTCTTTAGCTCATTTATATATGCCAATACTTAGGATTTTATCAAATGAAGAAAATGAATTAGGAGGACTCTATTTATAGAAAAACTATTATCCAATCATTGAGTTATTATCCAAAGGTAAAAGGTGGGTTGGTGAAAAGTTCCACCAACTATTCACTTTAAGGACATTTAGCCTTTAGCCTAGATCATCATTATCCCCAGATGGCCTTGCTTGTTAGCTTAATTGATCAAGAAAATCAACACTTTTGGCCAATTGGGAGGGGTTGGGAGGCAATGGGGGTTGCGTCCCTCTTATGTTACATTTTATTTTGCTCTTTGTTAGCTACCTTATGCTTACACACACACACGTATATATATATATACACACACCTATATACACTTCCACATACATATATATGATTATATACACATATGTCTACCATTATACATTGGGTTAGTCCCAAGCTAAATTAAATTTGGGCTAGTCACCAATACTTTTACACATTGGGCTAAAACATTAATCTAGCACATCAATTATTTGGGCTACACCTCTTAACTCTTGCAAGCATGCCACATTATTAATATTGGGCTTGGATATAACCTTTAGTCCAATATCTTATTGAATCATCTCTTAATTAATCCCATTAAGTAATTAATTATACCACACAATGCTTAACACTTAAGCTTAATTAATTACAACCAAGCTTATCATTATCATCAATATACTTCTCAATCATTTCATACTTAATTCATTTCATATTGAATTATCAAGTTTCATAACATATATATATATATATATATATATATATATATATATATGCACACAAATAAATTTTCAAACATTTTTATTTTTATTACTAATATTATTTATAAAATTCTCGGGTATTACATCCCCCCCTTATATAAAGATTCCGTCCTCGAAATCAGTACAAGGTTACACGAATAAATGGGGATAGTCCCTTCTCATCTTATCTTCTAGCTCCCACATAGCCTCCTCGGCATTGTGGTTTCGCCAAACTACCTTTACAGAAAGAATAACTTTATTTCTTAATATTTTCTCTTTCCTATCTATTATCTGGATATGAATTTCTTCATACGTCAGATTCTTTTCTACTTGAATAGGCTCGTAGGATACCACGTGCTTATAGTCAGGTTCATAGGGTCGTAACACGGAAATATGAAACACGTTGTGGATGTGTTCCAGTTCAGGAGGTAAAGCTACCTTGTACGCCACTTCATCTATTCTCTTCAATACCTCGAACGGTCCTATGAACCTTGGACTCAATTTTTCTTTCTTACCGAATCTTATATTCCCTTTCCAGGGAGACACCTTCAAAAACACAAAACTACCGACTTCAAAATCTTGACTTTGACGGTGCAAATTTACGTATTTCTTCTGTCAATATTGAGCTATTACTAGTCTGGCTCTTATTGTTGTCACCACATCTGCCATTTGTTGAACTAATTCTGGTCCCAAAATTCATTATTCTTCGACCTCATCCCAACACAATGGTGTTCTGCACTTTCTCCCGTAGACGACTTCGTATGCTCGCATAATAGCTATTATTGTAAGCAAATTCTACTAAGGGTAAGTGATCATCCCAGTTACCTTTGAAATCCATCACGCAAGCTCTAAGCATGTCTTCTAGCCTCTGTATTGTTCATTTGCTCTGCCCGTCGGTTTGAGGATGATAAACAGTACTCAATCTCAACTGTGTTCCCATCCTTTCTTGCAAGCTCTTCCAAAAATTCGACATGAAGCGCAGATCTCGATTGGAGACAATTGACACCAGCAGTCCATGTCGCGAAACGATTTCCTTTACGTACAAATTTGCCAACTGATTTAAACTGGATTGAATCTTTATTGGTAGAAAATGAGCTGTCTTCGTTAGTCGATCCAAGATAACCCAGATAACATCGTAACCCTTCTATGTGATCGGAAGTCCCACCACGAAGTCCATCATAATGTGCTCCCATTTCTACTCTAGTATTTCCAATGGTTGAAGTAAACCACTCAGCCTCTGGTGTTTTGCTTTTACTCGTTGACAGGTAAGACTTCTACTGGCGTACTCTGCAACTTCTCGTTTCAAATTGGGCCACCAAAAGTGCTGTCGAAGATCTCGATACATTTTAGTGCCTCCTAGATGAACAGAATATGCTGTATTATGTGCCTCGTGCAAAATCTCCTCTCTTAATTCAGTTACGGCTGGCACCCATATTGGACTTCGAATCTTAATATACCGTTCTTATCCATCTTGAACCTTTCTTCTTCATTTTCTGCTATAATTTTCTTTATTTTCTCGCACTCTCCATCCATCTCTTGTGATTGCTCCCATTTCTACTCTAGTATTTCCAATGGTTGAAGTAAACCACTCAGCCTCTGGTGTTTTGCTTTTACTCGTTGACAGGTAAGACTTCTACTGGCGTACTCTGCAACTTCTCGTTTCAAATTGGGCCACCAAAAGTGCTGTCGAAGATCTCGATACATTTTAGTGCCTCCTAGATGAACAGAATATGCTGTATTATGTGCCTCGTGCAAAATCTCCTCTCTTAATTCAGTTACGGCTGGCACCCATATTGGACTTCGAATCTTAATATACCGTTCTTATCCATCTTGAACCTTTCTTCTTCATTTTCTGCTATAATTTTCTTTATTTTCTCGCACTCTCCATCCATCTCTTGTGATTCCTTTACTCTATCCAATAACGTCGACGAGCTTCCATTACAAATAACTTTCTTTCGGACTCTCTGGGTTCCATCACTTCTATTTTCAGTCTCTCTATCTCCCTTATTAGTTCTTCTTGGGCTGTCAGTGTGAACAATTTCTCCAGAAGCATTTAAAAGATGGTTATAAAATTAGTCCTAATTTTTGACTTTAGTGGGACTTGAATTTTAAAACCTTACATGGTTAGGGTCGGGTAGGAGCAAGGTTTTCAGACCCGGACCGGTCATTGAGCCGGAAAAGGTACCGGGTGGATGGGTCACTAGTCCAATCAATGGTCGAACCATTATTGACCTAGTGACATCATTAATATATATATATATATATATATATTATTAATTTATTAATTTTAAAAATAATCTCATTTTTTATGAATTAAAACATAATAAAGTTGAGTTACAATATTACTAAAAGTGATTAATTTTAATATTAAAAAAATTTGTACATAAAAAAAGGTCACTGGGTCAATAACCGATTTTACAGGTTGAACCACCGGTTCGACCGGTGGGTCAACTGGGATAACCTGGTTTTGACTTGTTAACACCAAATTTTGTATGCCTAATTAAATCACCAAAACAACAGGCCAAAAGAACGCTAATAGTTGCTGAAATTTGTGGATTGTGTTGTTGTGAAGTCAAACTCACGAAATACACTTAGTTATATAAACATACACACATTATTGTAAGAGATATAAAATGTGGACACAAGAATTTTACGTGAAAACCCAATCAGGAAAAAACCACGGGGAAAGATAAGAAATTCATTATAAAAACAATATGGATAATACAAATTATTTATTTCTCTCTTCCTTATCCTCACACTCCGTATTTTCTCTCTTTTCTCTTTTGTGCATTATTGTGTTATCTCCTCAAACCCTTGCTTATTGTTGTATTTATAGATGTCATGTCCACCCGAATCCAATTAGGAGTAGGAGTCTTTTTTAGAATCACCTTATAATTACAATTAATGACTGATCGATTCCTTCCCAAATTAGATCTCCATATCTCCCCCAAATAAGGAAACACAATCTTACTATAATAAGGACTCTCCCACTATTTGATCAAACTGTCAAAATAAATGTATATGGGCGAACACCATATTCGGACCATTAAATAAATTGGGTTACACCTTGGCCAGACCCAAATAATTACATCCAACTTTGTCCCCCACTCTCCTGTTATAAAAGATTTATAATAGGAGAGTAATCAATAAGTCCACCATATCTACTGCCAAATCCATCACATCCACTACCGAACATAAGAACCTCCAACATTCTTGAATCTATCAAACCCTAAAACAACAAGAAGAGAGATGCCTCTAAAATGCCTCTGAAGATCTGTCAAAGACACATCCAAAACCCAAATTTCTGAATTCATTCCCATAATTTAACAACCACCTCCGAACTACCTCCCAAACATCAAACCAGAGAAAAATCCCCAACTCCCTAAATGCAAGCCGAACATGCCTCTCTGAAGTGAATTGTCCGAAGTCCATCGATAGCCTTTCCACTTGACCATCCAACCGAGGAAGAATATCAAAAATCTTCTGATGTTTAATGTCTAGATCTTCCAGAATTACCATAATACTTACTCTATAATCAGTTGCCCACTATCTAACATCATCAAAAATTTGAACTGAAAAATCATTAACTTCCTCCACAATCGTTGAGTCGTCTAGATATAAAATCCAGGATGATAACAGTTGTTACCCCTCAGCTACTCCTAAACACGATCCTCCTTTCAGATTATTTTCAGAAAATATTCATTTTATCACAAAGCACGCCAATGTCTGTCCTTCAATTGCCATTCGCAGCCGGCCACCCAAGACAAACTGACCCGACTCCACTACTTAAGCAACCACCCTACAAATGCCTCTTTGAACCTCTGCACAAACCTCTGAATCTGACACGTCGTAACCTCCTCAATTGGGTTGAAATTTTCTGCCCACTCATAGGCGTATGACAAGTCTTTTAGTGGATTGATCAGGATATCCTCTTTGAGCTTTTACGAAACCAATGCTACTGCATCGACCGCCAAGTGAGGATTTGGTTTGTCAATGTTGAGTGAGTTTAAAGTAAACTATTTTTTGATCTCTATAGGATTGCGATACACCCAAATCCAGGTACTTCAATTCCACAGATTTGGTGCTCACTATCCAATTTTAACACATCTAACTACCCATAAATAAGGATAATAAATTTCATAAATCATAATCTTATTAAAGGGTTACATCATTAATACAAAATCCCAGGTCATCTAACCTTTAATTATTACATCATCAGTGGAAAACAAAATATAAATATAATTAAGTCTGATTACATAAGCTCCATAAAAAGAAATTAAACTAAACATTATTTATTTGTTCATC
Source organism: Panax stipuleanatus (assembly GCA_020205555.1). Classification (NCBI taxonomy): domain Eukaryota; kingdom Viridiplantae; phylum Streptophyta; class Magnoliopsida; order Apiales; family Araliaceae; genus Panax; species Panax stipuleanatus. The sequence continues at coordinate 129,431,505 of CM035121.1, forward strand.
TTACCCTTGCCCTTACTCATCGATGGCTCCTCGGGTTTCTCGGGCTTAACTGAAATATTTTATACAAAAGTGAGCAAAACAGTTGCTCACAAGGATAATAACAAACAATAACAGTATATGAATCATCGATGAATACACTTTGACTGAAAAATATAAACTTTACTGAAAACAATCAATGATACTCAAGAATTGTAAGCTTAAAGGAAGATTCGGCTTTTGAATCAATACTAGAAATCAAGATCAAAAGTATAACTGAGGGTCACAAGACCACGAACTATGTCCTAGGTTAATAGGTATCTATACCGTAACCTTTAACAGTCTTATAGACTATATGGACCATCCATCTCGTACTTCGGGGGATCAGCCCATCGTTCAATGTATTGTGCACAAACATTTTAACACTATTGCGTAATATAATCCCCTATACTAGGGTTGTTCATCTCAACTTTGACATCAGAGTCCGCATAAAAGGAAGTTTGGTTTAGAATAGCTTCAAGAAAAATCTAATTCTTTAGAACACTCATCAACTATGGACTAGTTGAATCAATAAGGGTTCGCTAGCCATATAACAGCCTGATCTCAACAACAATATAATCTTTGTAAAGTGGAATCTCAACAATAATAGATTACAATGATTTCAAGTGAATGAGAATCATACAACGAAATAGTGTTTTCGAAAGAATAGAAAGCTTAATCAAAACATAGGCATTGGATACTATAAGTAACCTTGCTTGAACAATAATAAGCCAAGGTTAGAAAACTTGCTCAATGTGAAAGTAGAGTTAAGAAACTTGTCTCGTGTGCTTGTTACACAATTATAACACACATTCTCCAGGTATCCTACACATACCATTTTGGATCATCACACCAATTAGTTTACATTACAACCATGATTATTGGTTAAATTTCCACTTTAATCAAGACTATACTCTTTAAGTTTAAGACTTGATTACCCTAATCATTCTCATAACACAAATTTGTGTTAACACATAACACAAGATTTACATCTAAACCACGTTACCAAACCTTACGAACATCGAGTTTAAGTCTTTCATAACTTACTAATTTATAATTTATAATCATCATCCATGTGATTTCAACGTGTTATTAAGTCTTATAACATATTTTTCTTTTTATTACAATCATTCATTAAGGTTATATAAACAATCCTAGAATCATACATTTAAAAGCTCATATTTGGGTCAATCTGCTAACTGGCGCTGCAGTGCTGCCTTACACAAGGAAACCGGCACTGCGGCGCTGGCTTAACACTGGGGAACCGAAGTTGCGGCAGGTAGACAAGACTACACAGAGGCGCTGCAGCACTGCGACATAGACTTTGATTCTACAGTTCGCGAATCAACTCTGTTTCAACCAAAATTTCCCAATTTTTACAATCCAAAACCAAATTAAGCATACACAGAACACTATAAACTTTATAGAATCAAAACCCAACATGTATAACATGATTCTAACAACAAAAACAACTCTAACAACCAATTTAGAGACTCAAAAATCAAAGTTCATGCTAATTTTACATATTTAGCAAAATCGAACACCACGAATTCGTTAATCAATCAATTCAATCCATTTAACTTGCATTGTTTTCGTTTCTCAATGTATAAACAACATCCATTAATAATTTACATATTACAACATGAATTAATCATCAATTTTGACTCCAAAACAAGCCATAATGTACATATATCAACAAAAACTTAATTTATTCTTGTTTAACATGTATACATAGATTTGATTACTTCAAAATCATTTACAAAGGCTATATATTAGATTATACTCACCCAATAGCACATATAGCCAATTTCTTAACAAATTCTCCACTAAACCAAATTACAGAGAATACACTTTGGAAAAAAACTAAGGACTTAGAGTTAATTTGTTTACCTCTTGACTAGCTAGATGATTATAATGGCTTGATTACTCTTCTTTTCCTCCTTTGATTTCTCAGACCTTTCTCTCAAATCACAGAGGACTCCTTTTTCTCACAAGCTCTCTCTATTGTCTCTCTTCTCAGGCTTAACAAGATAAGCGTAAGAAAATAAACAGATGAAACTTAACGTGGTTATTAGTTATACAACAAGAGGTCTCATTAGTTAAAAAAAGTAAAGGGTCACTAGGCCACGTTTGGCTAGCACCCAAAAACTCCTTTTTAAATTATTTTTATTTTTCACTTATCATATAGTACACAATTGTCACACTTTATTTAATTTAATTATTTAATCAATATAAATTCCAATTTATTTAAGAAATTATTAACCCTCTAATTTAATTAGAATATTACCATTAAATTATATCATAATTATTTAACAACTCACTAATCCTTTAATTTAATTATTTAATTAAATTAGGACATCACCAACACATAAGCGTAATAAAATACGCAAAAATTATAAAATTATTTATCATCAATTTACTTAATATCACCACACTTAAATAAATTATTCCATAATAACTTTCATCAAATATTTATTTATTCAATAAATATTCCAACTAAAATATTTATTTTATTCGATAAATATTTTTAATTATTTACAAAAATCACATTCATTACAAGGATGCCTGCCTTTTGTCTCCCCTCACCTTATATCCTCATTATTTATCTATTTTATTACTTTCTTTTATGTCTGTTCTTGCTTTATCACATCGAAAGAATGTTCCCGAATGCTAGGGAGGCTTTGATTCGACCTTATATCGCCATAATAGTCGTCCCGACCCCTGTGGGAGACATTGATATAACTTTATGTCTTCACAACATTGCTCCCGAACCCCTAGGGAGGCTTTAAATTTAATTTAGGTTCTAAAGAACCGTTCAATATTATATCTTCGTAATATTTCTCCTGAACCCCTAAAGAGGCTTTATGTAGAAGTTCTGGAGAACTGTCCGACCTTATATCGTCATCCGACCTTATACCGCTATAATAGTCGTCCCGATTACTGTGGGAGGCATTGATCCGACCTTATACCACCATCCAACCTTACACCACCATAATAGTCGTCCTGACCCTTGTGGGAGACATTGATCCGACCTTATACCACCATGCGTCCTTATACCACCATTCGACCTTATATCACTATCCGACCTTATATCGCCATAATAGTCGTCCCGACCCCTGTAGAAGGTATTGATCCGACCTTATATCACCATCTAACCTTATATTGCCATAATAGTCATCGCGATCCCCTAGGGGAGGCATTGATCAAACCTTATATATACCTTACCCAAAAATATTTTCTCTTCTGCAAACTTTCCAACAAAGGCCCATTTGCCTCCTCCCATCATTCCTCATGGCACAAGCTCTTCAACAAAATATTATAGCTCACAACATTTGGAGAAAACCCCTTCGAGGGCATATTCCTAAAAAAACTGAATGGCTTCATTTGTTCGACCTCCTTGTGCAACCTAGTTAGCAATAAAAATTAATCAAATTAGGCTTTCCACCCCTGTCATTATTATAATTTAACACCCTTATTGTTTCATTAACCCCTTTTTCCTTATAATCAGCTTCTAGCAAGATTGCTTCATCAAGGTGTTAATCAGGTCTTGAAAGTTTATGCGCAGGCAAAAGGATAAAGGTCTATAGGAGGATAGGTGTAGGAATAGTAGTATCCATCTGAGCAACACAAGTTTCGGATCTACTATGACTTTTATAATATATTTCACCCCACAAAACTTGAAATCCATAAGTCATCCCATCATGAATGTCTGAGAAACTAAAGTTGTCGAAGTAATTAATTCAACCAATTGGCATTTGAATTTTCTGATGAGTCAATTGTCCTCCACACTTATCCTTGTAATATAAATTAATCCCTAGATCAACAATTAAGCAGAACAGAGGACTTCTTCTTTCCTTTATAAAGTTGAATTGAATAGACTTAATATTCGTATAAAGAGAGAATATTAATGACTTTGAATAATATAATATTGCATAGTACTACGACAAATAATAATCCGTCAGTAGCTTAATATGTAATGTCACATGAATATTAATAATTTCCTTGAGCACACAGACATCATCCACTATATATGACTTGGATAATAATCATTTTATAAAATATAATAATACGTATTGCATACTATAACATGTAACATAATATCATCAATCATATATGATACTTAGCTGAGCCTTGAAGTATGGAAACAAACTTATCGACAATTAACTTTTGTCAATCATGGCGGGTAAATTAAATCTGGTGATTTTAATTCAACACTAGAACAAAACACTTCTTCTAGCGCTAATGTTAACGCCAAATTTAGTACGCTTGATGAAATCACCAAAACAGCAGGCCAAAAAAGCGTTAATAGTTGCTCGAATTTTGGATTGTGTTGTTGTACAGTCAAACTCATGAAATACACTCAGATAAATATACACACATTATTGTAAGAGAAATAAAGTATGGACACAAAAATTTTATGAAAAATCACGGGGGAAGATAAAAAATGTGACGCCCCCAAAATAGGTCCACACAACCCATTCTGAGTCGCCAAATACATGGTACAGAATCTAAATACAAAGCTTTTTATATTAAACTATCGTGCAAAATACGACCACACAAACTGTGAGCTTTAATACAGATATTAAGTCATATATAATACAAAAATATTAACGCTCAAATAAGTCCTTATTACAATTGTTATCACATTATTTTACAAAATAGTGAGGACTACTATAACACTATCTCGAACCATCACTCCATTCCCCGACTAGTCTCAGCTATATTCTCATTTCTTTAAGGGAGCAATGAAAGAAAAGGGTGAGCTCAACTAGCCCAGTAAAAAATATTATGACTAAGATAATGAAGAATAAATTAGCGTTAGCCTTCAATAAATCAGATAAAATATTATGAACAACAAGTTTTAGATCAACAACTGTAGCGAAAATAACAATCCATTAGAAGAGTTAAGTAGAGAATGATGTCTACTATCTTCTATGATTTAAAAGTCCATCATCAATATTTTATCCCTGTAACATCAATCAATAAATATTTCAAATCAATAATTTATCTTTGCACTACAGGCCAAAGATATTCATTTGTATCACCAGTGGTCATGATCATGCCAAACACCTGTCCATCTTTGCACTACGAGCCAAAGATATTCATTAATCAACAGTTCAACTTTGCACTACAGGCCGAAGATATTTATCAATCAACAGTTCATCTTTGCACTACGGGCCAAAGATAACTTTCACTACAATTTAAGACTGAGGATGATGAAAAATGATATAAAGAACGAGTTAAATGAGATCAAGGACAAATATTAGAGATTTGAAATTTAATTTATCCAAGTTCAAGAATGTTCAAATTGTCAACATGAAGATCAAAACATGGATCCAATTTCAAGAATAAGATTCATAAAAGATAACTTGGACAAATAAAAGAAAATTTAATTTAGTTGTGAATAGTACTCATGAATAGTACCATATGAATAGTACCCAGATATGAAAAAATTAAAATTTCATAAGAAGTTTCAGACCAATATTTCAGTGAAATGATATTAGATGAAGCGCAAACCTTAAATAATTTCTAATCATTTCAGGAATTATAGAAGCAATACTTATCATAGTAAGTTAAATTTAGGAATATGAAACAAAATAATATTACTTATATACTATAGAGTATGGAAGAAAATAATATTCCTTACGAATATTGAACAAAAATAACATCCTTTACGAGAAAATAATATCATTTACCTTAATAGGAAAGTAGTTCTGACTGGAATAACGGAGATTATGTTGAGAAAATCTTGTACTGTTATCCACACTCAAAATATCTTTATACTCAAAAGAAACATGCTCAATATTATAGAAAATGAATTTTCTGATTCTAGTATGATTTTCATTTCTTAACTAAGCAACCTATTTATAAGAAAGGCTTAGCATACCAGGTTTGACAAAATACGCAGGTGCACACTTGATTTGAAAAAGAAAAAGTTACTGCATGCCTAAAAGGAATTCAAAACCAAGTTGCTAACCTCCACCCCATTCCAAACACATGCCAGGAAAATTATATATATTATTATAATAATATTACTATTTAAACAATTATAATTTATAAAATTATAATATAATATATTTGAATGAATATTTTCTCGGAGAAGATAATTATGGCTTCGTAGAAAAATATGTCAAACTTTAAATAAATATCTCATTCTAAACTTTCTTTATTTATATCAAAATTGAATAAATATTTACTAATTATATTTATCAATAATTTTTATTCATCAATTATTATACATAATTAATATTACAGAATCACAATATTGACAACCAAGTCATTCTTAGGAAAGAGGGGGACTTTCTGATAAGGATTTATCCTTATTGGCGCACAATTATATAACCTAACCCATTTTCTCGACAGAACTTTCTAGAAATTGCCAATAATGCTATCTAATAATATCATTTAAATAATATGAGTTACTGTGTTGTGACAATTATTGATTTAATAATGTGAAATATTGTGTTGTGGTTACTGTGACAAGTATTGAATTAATAATATAAAATACTATGTAATTATCAATGTAGCAATTATTGAATCAATAATATAAGATACTGTAACAATTATTGAATGAGTGACTTCTTACGTAAGAATCAATAATTAGAAGTACTGTGCAATATCGTGTGCTACTGTTCAACAACGCGTATTACTGTACTTTTATCACCGAGTATTTCAACAGTTAACGGTAAAAGTTTTGCCGTTATTTTTATAAAATGGTTACTTCTGTTGCTTTCTATATCCGACAGTTATTCCGTTATGGGGTCAACCAATGATTGCGCCGTCGTACGAGTATTTCCAGACAAAAAGAATATTCCCCGACCAAATGAATATTTTATGACAACTTGCTTACTTTGTAAAATTTTATCACCCATAACTTATCACATTTATCAAATCAACATCTTATTATTTAAAATAATATATAGAGAAAATTAATTCTTATTCATAAAAAGTTGGGGTCTTACAACCTCTCATCCTTATGAAATTTTATCCTAGAAATTGACGTACGTACCTGGTATTTCGAAGAGGTGAGGATACCTTACTTTCATTTCAGATTCTAAATCCCAGGACATTTGCTCAATATCATGGTTTCTCCATAAAACTTTGACTTGAGGTATAACCTTTGAGCGTAGAATATATTCCTTCTTATCCAAGATCTTGACAGGTACCTCCTCATACGTTAAATCATTGGCTATCTCTTTTGGTTCTAATTCAATAATTTGGTTTGGGCCTTTCACATATTTACGTAGTTTGGATATGTGAGAAACGTTATGAACACGAGACATTGTTGGCGGTAAGGCGAGTCTATAGGCCACAGTTTCTACTCGGTCGAGGATTTCAAATGGACCAATAAATCATGGGTTGAATTTTCCACTCTTTTCGAATCTCATAACTCCTTTCCATGGAGCAACTCGTAACAATACATGGTCTCCGACATTAAATTTCACGTCTATTCGGTGAAGATCAGCATAACTCTTTTGTCGATCTTATACTATTTGTATACGTTGCCGGATCATTTGAATCTTTTCCGTAGTCATACGTACTAACTCTGGTCCCAAATATGTTGCTTCACCCACCTCGTCCTAGCATACTGGATAACGACACTTTCGTCCATACAACGCCTTGAACGGAGCCATGCCTATACTTGCTTGATAACTGTTGTTGTAGGAGAATTCCACCAATGGTAAATACTTGTCCCAACTTCCTTTGAAGTCTAGAACGCAAAGTCTCAATAGATCTTCAAGAGTTTGAATAGTCCTTTCCGATTGCCCGTTCGTCTGAGGATGATATGCAGAACTGAATTGTAAATCGATGCCCATAACTTTCTGCAAGCTGACCCAAAATCGTGAAGTGAATCTTGGGTCTTGATCATAAACTATGGATAACGACATACTATACAGTCTTATAATCTCATTTATGTACATACGAGCAAGTCGTTCAAGTGAATAAGTCTCTCGTATAGGCAAGAAATGAGCAAACATGGTTAATCTATCTACAATAACCCAAATTACATCTATGCCTTGAGAAACCTTAGGAAGACCCATAACGAAATCCATGTTGATGTGTTCCCACTTCCATTTTGGAATTTCAAGTGGTTGTAATGGACCTTTTTGCACTTGATGCTCTGCCTTGACACGTTGACACGTTAAACATCTTGAGATAAACTTCGCTATCTCTCTCTTCATATTGCTCCATCAAAATGTATGTCGAAGATCACGATACATTTTGTTACTCCCAGGATGGATTGCAAACGGTGTGTTGTGTGCTTCCATCATGATTTTATACTTCAAATTAGAGTCGTTAGGAACACAAAGTGTGACACCCCCAAATTCAGGTACTTCAATTTCCATGGGATTTGGTATTCACTGTACAAATATCACATATCTATCTACCCATAATAAATGCATCTCATGAAATAGATAAAAACATACTCCCCTTATGGGGTTACAACATCTGAATAATAAATAAATCAATCTCAGGTCATACTAACCTTAAACATCGAGTGCGGAATCATAAACAAATAAATAAGTCTTAATAACATCATAGTCTTAACAATAAGCATTCTCAAATAAAATAACAAGTCTTCAACACTTGTTAACTTTGCCCTTGCCTTTGCTAGTGGAAGGCTCGTCGGACCTTTCGTTCTTAACTGCAATGTTATTATGCAAGAGTGAGCACGATTGCCCACAAGTATAACAATATAACAGTAATAATAACATGTGAGTAAATCAAGGAGTTTTGAATGAAAGAAAGCTCGACTTTTGAATCAAGAATGAATAACAAGAATCAAAAGTACATCTGAGGGTTATAAGACCATGAACTATGTCCCAGGTTGTCAAGTATTTCTACTTTTGACCTTTAACAGTCATAAGACTATATGGACTCTACTACTTGTACTTAGGGGGATCAACCTTTAGTACCATGAATGTGCACATCATCTCAATGCTAACACGTAAATAATCCCCTATAATAGGGTTGTTCATCTCAGTTTGATATCAGAGTCTACCCCAAAGGAAGTTTGGTTTAGATAAGCTCAATAACAGTTCTAGAATTTAGAACGTTCATTAACTATGAGCTAGTCGAATCAATAATGGTTCGCTAGTCTTACAAGGTTCAACAATAATTGATAATCACATTGAATAATGAATCTCAAGAGTATACAATTGAATAAGTATTGTATACTGAAGTAATGCTTTACAAAGATTATAATATCTTATACGAATCTTGACTTGAATAAACAAGAATAAGAATTTGATTGATATAGAAACATAAGTTTAGAACTTTTTCAACGAATAACTTTGAATTTAGAAACTTGCTCAGTTTAAAGACTATAGATAGAGAACTTGCTCAACAATAGTAAACTAGGGATAAAACACTTGCATAACGTAAAAGAAAGGTTTAGAAACTTGCCTCGTGCGTAGTTTAAACAAATACTATTCACGTTCCCAAATAGTCCTACATATTCCATTGGGATCACAACATTCATTAGTTATACTAATGTTAGTCTTATGGGTTTAAGTATCACTTCCATTTTGACTTATTAACATAGTATTAAGTTCTGATCATTCACATCAACCACGTAACATAAATTAAAAATAAGTATTTGACTAACCACACAACAAATGTCAAATTTCACGAACTACAAGTTTAATTTCTTTACAATTGTTCCTATACAAATTTGAAATCATCATATACATGTTAACAATCTATTATAACCTCTTGTTATATTCTTAACAAACTATTATGTTCGTTAGACTAATTAAACTCACATGCCATGACTGAAAACCCAAAAAAATAAAATAATTTCCTCTTTGCAATTCTCGCTGGGGCAAGATTTTGTATAAGGAAACTTCGCCGGGGCGAAGTCTCGCCGGGGTGAGCTTTCTAGTACTGAGAACCTCGTCGGGGCGAAGGTTCCCAGATTCGAATTCTATAACTCGCGAGGAATACATAAATAAGCCAATTTACACTAAAATCATACTCAAACATCAAATTTGATGTTACTCATACATTTTAAACTTAACAAAAACATCATACAACGCTTCTAGCATGTTTTTAACACTTGAGATCACATAATCTCTCAAATTAGAACACATAAATTTACTGTTTTTGGTATTTTTCTAAGTTTCAAGACAATTCATGAAATTCATCATAACAGATTCGTTATAACACCGAATTTGTCCGTTTGAATTTCGTTTTCTTCGTTTAAACATGTATAATCATAATCAACTATCAATTTAAAGTTTAATAAACAATTAAAGCATGTTATTTGTACATATGGGCCATATTCATACTTTTCATACTCTATAACTTATGAAACTTTAATTAAAGCATGATTACATGGTTTTGATTACTCTAAATCATGAATACATGATAGAAAGCATGTTATGAACATATATTAACACATTTACAATCATATCTCAAGCATTCATCAAAATTTTCATTCACAGAGAACTTAAAATTCACGTTAATGGAGAAATATTAAGAATATGAATTTAAAACTTAAGATGAGGGAATTATCCCTTGCTTGTTTGTTTATGTGATATAACTTCTTCAAATCTTCTCTTCAATCCACAAGCTTTCTCTCAAACTCTCTTTAACTCTCTAAGTTCTCTGATATGTATAATAATATGAATGAAGTATGAAGCCTGATATATGATATAGGTATACGTATAGTTATTTAACCAGTGAAGTTATGGATAGCAGTTAAGCGTATCAGGCTTTAACTGCTCCCATGTTCCTTAGGTATTGTTTGGTTATTCCCTCTTATTCTTTTTTCCATTATTTTAATTAAAGTGTTTAGCATATAGTTTATTTGTCACACTTTAATTAATCAAATAATCTTATTTAAATTTAATTGAATAAAATATAATATTACACATTAAATCACATCATCACATAATTAAAAATTCTCATTTATTAATTATGTCAAATCATTAAATCTCTAATTAATTATTAAATTAATTAAAATAACATTATGCTTATTAAATAATTCATTTAATCAAATAAACTCAATTAAATTCACACCTTGAACTATAAAAATTCTCCACATTAATTTAATTAATGTAACACATATAACTGAATTAATCTACCATAATTCCATCAAATAATTTTGTAACTCAATAAACAAATGATCAAAATATCTATTTAATTCAATAAATATTTAAATTAAATTACAAAATTCTCGTTTCTCACACAAAGTCTGGAGTTGACTCGAAGTATTCCCTCGTCGTCGATTCTTGCTTTTGGAATAGCACCTACTTCTTCATATTCATCAGCTTCGGCTCTGTAGCTTGAGCAGCTTGAACTTTATCAATTAAAGCTGGTTCTACAAGTATATTTGTCATCTTCATGTGGGTCCTTGGAGTCTTTAACTCTATTTCCATCCTTTGTAAGTTACACAAATGGGCCTTTGTATTGACAGCATTGCACTCGTTACCGTATATGATCTTCTACTCAACCCGTTAGCTACCACGTTCGCTTTTCCAGGATGGTATTGGATGGTATAGTCGTAATCTTTTAACAGCTCAAGCCAATGTTGTTACCGCATGTTGAGTTTCTTTCGAGTGAAGAAATATTTAAGGCTCTTATGATCCGTATAGATCTCCACTTTTTTCACATACAGGTAGTGTCTCCAGATCTTTAACGCGAAAACGATAGCTGCCAACTCTAGATCATGAGTAGGATAATTCCTCTCCTATTCTTTGAGTTGTCGTGAGGCATAGGCTATGACTTTCCCATGCTGCATGAGAACACATCCTAAACCTTTGCCTGAAGCATCGCTGTAGATGACAAATCCCTCCGAACCTGATGGTATTGTCAAAACAGGTGCTGAAATGAGTCTCCTCTTGATCTCTTGGAAGCTCTTCTCACATTCCTCTCTCCATCCGAATTTTGAATCTTTTCGAGTCAGCTGAGTTAATAGAGTAGTGATTTGAGAAAATCCTTCTATAAATCTCCGATAATAACCAGCTAAGCCCAGAAAGCTATGTATTTCGGTTACTAACTTAGGTTGCTTCCAACTTTGTATTGCTTCAATCTTTGCCGGGTCAACTGATATTCCATGTTTCGATACCACGTGCCCAAGGAATGATACTTCCTCAAGTCAGAACTCACATTTCTTTAACTTGACATAGAGTTTGTTTTCACGAAGCTTTTGGAGTATCAGCCTCAAGTGTTGCTCATGATCTTCACGGCTTTTGGAGTAAATGAGGATGTCATCAATAAAGACAACCACAAAATAATCCAAATATTCCTTGAATATCTGATTCATCATATCCATGAAGGCAGCAGGAGCATTAGTCAATCCAAAAGACATGACTAAGAATTCATAATGCCCGTATCGAGTTCTGAAGGTAATCTTTGGAATGTCTTGAATCTTTAACTGATGATATCCAGAACGAAGATCGATCTTTGAGAAGAATTTAGCACCTTGCAACTGGTCAAACAAGTCATCAGTACGAGGTAACAGATACCTATTTTTGATGGTGACATGGTTTAACTCCCGATAGTCAATACAAAGTCGCATACTCCCGTCTTTCTTCTTTACAAATAAAACAGGAGCACCCCAAGGCGATGTACTAGGACGTATAAAGCCTGTAGACACTCGAAATTTTCCTTGCCCCAATACTAACCCGGTAGGAGGGCAAAACCATTAATCAATCCAAATCTGGCCACCAACGCCGGTCCTTCAACCTAAATCTGATCCCCCATATCATCAATCAAGTTCTGAAAGTCAATTGGACCATCAATCAAGTTTCGACAGTCAATCAGACCATCAATCAAGTTTCGAAAGTCAATCAGGACCATCAATCAAGTCTCGACAGTCAATCGGACCATCAATCAAGTTTCGACAGTCAATCGGATCATCAAACTCAACCTTGGTCTCAACCCGGGAAGTCAAAATTAACCCCGGTCTCAACCCGAGAGTCAATTCAACCCCGGTAGCAACCCGGGAGGTATCAATCAACACCGGTCTCAACCCGGAAGGTATCAATCAACCCCGGTCTCAACCTGGGAAGTCAAAGTCAACCCTGGTCCCAATCCGGGAAGTCAAGGCAACCTCGACACCAATCGAGGACATGTCAAGCCATCTCCGGCCTCAATCCGAAAAACACAGTTCATCCCAGGCAGCAACCCGGGAAGTCAAACTCAACCCTGGTCTCAACCCGGGAAGTGCAGGTCATCCCCGATCTTAACCCGGGACATCAGGTCAACTTCAGACATCAACCTGAAGCATCACAACAACTCTAGAGCAAAACCTAGAATGACCACGTCAGCCTCAGAGACAACCCTGAGGTCAAAAGACTCGACTGGAATCTAAGTCTTGGAATCAGCTCCCGAAAGTCAACCAGTGACCATGCCGACACTACAGGCAGCCCCGAGAGGGGTACAATGGTAATTTATCAACTCTCAATAGGCTTGGTCAAACTCAAGCCAAATCGATGCCGCCAAAGTTAGAATGAACCCAAACGACGATCCCGAGTGGCAACTACGCAAGACAGCTCAACGGACAAACTGCGGGAAATCAAAGACCTGGTTATGAACCCGTCTTCCTGGACTCGAAAAATGTTTTTTCCCATGTCATTGTGACACTCTCAGTGAGAGCTTTCCAGAAAGGTATCGTACGCCTCAAACGGACGCTCCGATCAAAAGTTAGACAGTTTCCGACTGGACATCGCATTGCTCGGAGTGCACGTACTTTGAGACGACCAAGTCGGGCACGTGGGCCCCACGTAGGGGAGCCACAGCTCTACCTGCGGCTATCGCAGGTAGAGTGGAGGCTCCCTGGCCTATAAATAAACGTGCCCCCCCGTTCATTTAAAAAATTCAAAAACGCAGCGAAGCCCTGCCAGTTTGATTTTTTAACTTTTACACCTCTTCCAAACCCAAATATTTTCACTCCAACACATAGATATACCCATATACTACCACATATCAAAAAACCATCGGTAGATTTGGACGTTTAAAGCCTACGATTTGGCAAAAAGCCCGTATTGCAGTCCATTATAAGTATTTTTACGATCAGAAAGTCAATACTACTACTTTGCACTACTTTACACTTGCACACAAAGTTTCATCTTCTAAATATGCCCGAAACTTAGTTCCATGGCCGTTTTCATCAAAAATTGATACATTTTTGTACCTAAACTTCGTTTTCAACATTTCTACAACTCGGATTGACGATCCGTCAGCTCCAGTAGCTTCAATGCACTAGCATGCACATTCTGGCAACTTTGACGGACTGGGTTATCTTCCCAGTCCGGGTTTGGCCCTCTTTTGTATATATTTAACTGCAAATGTATTAACATTTCAATTCTATCAAGCCCGGATGTCAAATCCAAGGTAGTTTATCGCTTTTATATATATTTACGCATATATAAGCGACATTCACCATCACTGGTACTCATATCAGTCCTGGTTGACTACATTTCTGTCAATATATATATTTATATATTTTCAGTTGGCCTGGACAATTTTGTGGCCATTTTACTGCTTTTGCACACTTTCCCATACTGGGTGCTCTCCCCAGTCACTGGGTGACTATTTTTCTGTCAATTTCAATTCCAATACAGGCACAGGCGTGAAAACCCATCGCCCTTTTTACTGTCTATATATATATATATATATATTATTTCTGTCACAGCCTGGATTATTTTGTGGCTTTTTACAGTTTATATATATATATATATTTTAATTCAAGTCCGGGTTTGCGAGTGAAAACCCATCGCCCTTTACAGCTTGTATATATATATTTAACTATATATATTGCTTTACTCAATTTATTCAACTGTTGCATTTAATATTCATTTTTATATGAATCTGCATTGACATATCTGCGTGCGGACTAGATTTATCCCAATCTCTCCAATTCTAGCTTTCAATGGTTCAAACAGGTCCCGACAGAACCTAGAAGCTATAATGGTTGAGATTTCTTTAAATCTAGTTATTTTTATAGTTTCAGCTGCAAAAGCAACCTCGCGTCCCTTAGATCGCTATCTAGTGGGAACGAGATGCTTCGGCCGTGCGGACTGGGATTTACTAAATGAATCCCTGGTTCTGGCTATCTTGGGATATTCATCTGTTTCTGTACAAATTTGAACTGTGCAGATTTTCTAGCTATTCATATGTGAGACTAGGAATAGTGGGATTCATGATCAAACTGATCAGAATTTGATTCCCACGATGGACAAACTCCAATTTACAGATGTACCCTGCCAATTTTTCTGTAAAATGTACATATACAAACCTTAAAAAGGTTATCCGGATTTAAGGTCTCAACATAGTGAAAATATAGATTGTCGTGTCAGCGTCCCTACGATGGTTTTCATACCCATGAGGAGACCGAAACTTTATATTGCTATGGTCGAGGATGCTTCGCAGCCCGACAAAATCACCATTTGCATGCAGCCTTAAGGCTATAAAGATAAAATTGAGAGTAGCAATATGTTTCAATTCCTATGTCAGCGTAAGGGTTTGATAAAACCAGCTTTCAAAAACATCATTGTCAATTCAATTCAAAAGCTTTTGTAAATCAAATTAAATGATGCTTTTTGCAAAACAAAGATTGATTTTCAAATCAAATCAAACCCTTCGTATATAGGCTCAACGAAGCCTGTCAAATCTTTTAATCAATCCAAAGGCCAAATTTTCAAACAGCATTCACTCACGCACTCCAATTTTAAGGGAAATATTAAAAAGATTGCGGTACCGTGTTTAGACGGGAGTCGTGGGGTGCCTAACACCTTCCCCACACTTAACAAAGCCCCCGAACTCAAAACTCCGATTTCAAAGATCAAGTTTCGACAATGTCCAGTAAATTGAGCCTCTTTTCAAATCAAATTCGGTTGAGTTGGTACAACCATTTTCAGAACTACCAACTGGCGACTCTATTTAAATCAAATCGTCGACATATACATATGTTGGCCTCTTTCCTAAAAAACCCTTAAAAACCTTTTTTTGCAATAAAAAGAATAAGGGTAGAGATAACTTAGGAAGATCGATTTGAGGAAAATCGGGTTATAAACCAACCCGCGGTATTTCTTAAATTTTCCAACGTCGACAGGTGGAGACTCTGTTGGGGACAGTAGAGGGCTTAGGCCGCTTCCAATCTTTTCAAACATTTCCCTTTCAAAACTATTGAATGCGTGAAATCCTGCGTCTCCACAGTCAATGGATGAGTGAATGCTGTGTCTTTCATTGAATGTATAAATGCTATGCCTTTACATTGAGTGAATGAGAATGAGTGCTTTAGTGCTTCGCACCCATATTAGTGCTTTGCACCCATATTAGTGCTTCGCACGAACTGTCGTTGCATGCATAAGCGGTGAGGTCGTTGTATGTGAATATATGTTGTGTGTTCCTCCACTAGGAGGCTAACCCGGTCGGTGATAAGTAAGGACTCTGGGGACGACTAAGTCTCCGGGGCTGCCTCTTAAAAATGTACCACCCAGATTCGCTCCAGTTGAACAATCAGATTAACTTCCCTTCTAGTAGATTGCGATGTTCTGGGAACCTTCATGCTGAAACAAAAGCTACGAGAGTAACCTAGGATAGGTCAGCTTCTGATCAACCAAATCCGACGGAATGCTTCTTCATACCTTCCTCTTTCAATTCTATGTCAAATCTCCAATTACTGAGGAGCACAATGTAAATGACAATAATGAAAGATTTAGGGGCTGTTTGATAGCATCTGAATACGACTGAATGAGTAAAAAACTGACCGATTCATCTTACCAGACTGTTTGTTTAGATATTTTAGGGTCTGAATGGTCTGAATAATCTGAACGAATTAGCCCAATTTTTCTGGCTGAATCGGTAACTCACAACACTGAATGACTTCTTTACTTAAATACCCTCATCGCCCTAAGCTCCATCTCCGACTTGAACTTCACCGGCCCAAACATGAACATCTGTCGTCTCACCTTCGCCGACTCAAAGTCCAACAGAGGAGGTCCTGCCATTGAGTGAATTGATTGCGAAAGAAACTGATTACGAAAGAAACTGCGAAAGAAACTGATAATGATAATTGATTGCGAAAGAAATTGGTTTAGATAATGATTGCGAAAGAAACTGATAATTGATTTCAGAGAATTGATTGCAGAGATACAAGGGATTATGAAATAGGGTTTAGCCTTGTATTGTATGACTCGTGTTGGGGCAGAAAATTTATATAAAACTCGTAAAAGTTTCAATGGGAGGAAAAAAATTGATAATGATGGTGATATATATACAAACAGATATACATACATATAGTAAAGGGAGGAGAGAGAAAGTTGTGATGCAAAGAATATGGAGGGATTGGAGATAAGAAGATATACATTACATAATATTGGCAAACATAAATAATAAATAATTTATTAGATATTGGTGTTTCAAAAAAGAGTGGGTTAATTTTTTTATTGATCTCCTTGCAATAAAGGAACAAATTTAGAAAAATAAAGGAACAAATTTGAAAATAGTTTACAGGGGTAAAATAGTAAAATACTGTTATTCAGATGTTTCAGAAATGAAAATTATCAAATAATTTTTTTCATTTAAATTCAGATTCAACTCATTCAGATTCAGCTCATTCAATTCAGATTCAGATTTATTCAGTTTTTATCAAACAGCCCCTTACTTTCCTGTCAAATATCCTGTCATCCTGCCATCAAAACAACTAACCTCGGTTTCGCAGAATAAACTTAAAAAACACACATCATGAATGCATCCAGTCATTACCTACCACAGGGAACTGACATGCATACGTTTTGGTGTAGGTTGGGAAAAATTGGTCCCATCACCAGATCAAAGGCCAGAAAAGCACACGGTCCATCTACGGACATGGCTTTAAGTGCTCCACCAGAATCTACCCCTGTGTCTAGGGAAGAATTCGAAGGATTGAAAAATCAGATAGCCGAGCTGGCCGGTTTCCTTTATAGCAAAACAAGGTCTTCAAAGAGAAATAATCTCAAACTCATCCAGAACCAGGAGCATCTGGTAGTGGTGCTGGCGGTCAAGGTACAAAAAAGGCCGAAACTCAGATCCCTGGACCCCAAAACCAGGATACAATCAACAAAACTCCAGAAATCACCATCCTAAGCAAAGAACAGGAAGCTGGTGACATTCTCAAGAAAATACAACTCTGGTCCATCAAAGGAACTAGGGCATTTGGAAGTGTCAACTACTCAGATTTATGCATATTTCCCGGGGCTCGATATCCTGAAAAATTCCAAGTCCCTAATTTCGAGAAATATGATGGATTAGGGGATCCTTATATACACTTGAAAGTTTTCATCGCAGAACTCGGATCCTATGCTGAGGACGAGAAACTGCGAATGCAGTTATTTCAGAAGAGTTTAACTGGAGAAGCCAGAGCCTAGTATGCCCGTCTGGACAACTCCAAAATCCACAGTTGGGAAGAATTGGCCCATGCCTTCCTCAGCCAGTACAATTTCCAATCTCAGCTAGCTCCAGATCAGTATCAAATTACCAAAATCAAGAAGAATAACACTGAATCATTCAGAGAATATGCCCATCGATGGAGACGGGTCGCAGCACAAGTCACCCCTGCCATGACTGAATCTGAAATAGTCATAACTTTTATCGATATTCAAGAAGCTCCTTATTATGAAAGGGTCCTAGCAGGCATAGGAAAACCTTTCTCTGAAATGATCAAAACGACGAAATGGTCGAAATGGGACTCAAGTTAAGATAAATAAAAGACCTAACGGCACTCGAAGCCGTTGCTGAGCATATCCAATCTAAAAATTACGGGAGTAATCCCCGGAGGGTCCACAAAAAGAAAGATGAAGAAGTTTCCTTGGTGTTATAAGGACAAAATTCAAGCAGTAATTCGAACAATACGCCCAGTTAAAGGAGGAACTATACCCCTTTCCAGGCTACAACACAGCCTTCAAATCCTTCATTCCAAAAAACATGGAGGTCAGGCGTAGAAGGACTTTCACCCCGCTAGGGGATTCACTCGAGAACGTCTTCAAACTTCTGACAGCTCAGAAGAAGATTGGCCAACTCCTTCCGCCAACTAACACTAATGCAAGGAACTTCGACCCTAGCAAGAAATGTGCTTATCATTCCGGATCACCGGGCCATGACATTCAAGACTGTTGGTCCCTCAAGCATAAAATCCAAGATTTGATTGATAATGGAGAAATTGTGGTCACAAAGCCCGATCAACCGCATATCCAAGATAACCCTCTACGACAACACAAGGAGGCGAGTGTCAACATGATCAACACTTTAAGTGGAAAAGGATCCAAATACCTCCGCTATGTTGAAGAATCCACTCAATCCAACAACATTAGCCCAATGAGTTGGGAAGCTTTTGAAAAATAATTCGTGATAGAGCAAGAAATAAAGTCTATCAAGGAACAAATTGAGCAGTTGGCTGAACTGGTCGTCTACCAACATCAACTCACCAGAAAGATGTTGAAACAAATCCATCAACCTATTGGCAGTCGCTCTCCTCCAGCAGAAGTTAATTCCAATCAAGATCATAGCTGGATTTGTGAGCTTACACCCTGGACTGACAAGGGGATCAAAGAAGCAAGTGTCCAAGCAGGTAGGAATTTCCTATTTCAAAGGAATTTCATCAATTTGAACCAGTCAATGGAAGAAATCTTGCAAATGATGATCAACGAGGGAATGGTTGAAAACTTGCCACCTCTGCTGAACCCTTAATCTAAAAAATTCAAACCTGACCAAATATGTCAGTACCATTCCAACTCTCCCGGCCATGATACAGAAGAATGCTGGGCACTTCGTAACCTAATTCAAGACCTGATTGAGAAAGGTGACCTAATCAGAGGAGATCAAATCCTCGACATAACATATAAAGATAGCCTCTGGATCCCCGATGCATGGTATTAGGACACAGTGGCTGTCATATCCTGCGATAAAGAATCAATCATCACACCCCTGGTACTAACAGGTAAAGGGGTCCAAGTCAAACAAAGTCTTGTAAAGGTGGCTGCACCTCAGCCTCTAATTTTGCGCTTCAGGCCTCAGTATCCAATCCTTAGTCTGAAGAAGGTCCCATGGAACTACGGGGACGTTGAAGGCTCCGTGGCAAACAACATTTCCATCTTGTTAAAGGATAATCCATTGTACCTGCCTCAGCGGATGATTAAACCAGTTACCAAAGCAAAAGAAAGGGTGGCTAAAGAAAAGATAAAAGAGTTCCTCAAAAAGATGGGACACAATGAAATCAAGATAGTGCAAAGCTTGAAAGACGCACCCAAGCAAATATCCATCCTGGACTTGGTCCTATCATCAGAGGATCCCCCCAACATCCAGTTCACAAATCAAAAAGCCCCAGCATACGGGAATTACATCGGAGAAGTACAGATGAAATACCTCCTGTCAAGCAGCCTTGGTTTCAAGACATCAAAGAATATCTCTGTGATGGATCCACGCCCGCTGGTGCAAGCCAATCTGAATGGAAACAGATTCTCAGAATGGCCATGAAGTTCTATCTGAGTAGAGATGCACTTTATAAAAAGGATGCTGGAATAGGCCTGTTAAGATGCCTCGACAAGGAGCAAGCCCAAAGACTAATGGATGAAGTCCATGGCGGAGTCTGTGGTCCACATATGAGAGGCCATCTGCTGGCCAAGAAGATAATCAGAACAGGACATTACTGGATCTCGCTCAAAGCTGATTGCGATGATCACGTCAAGAGATGTTTTCAATGCCAAACACATGGAAATGCCATTCATGCTCCTCCAAATGAGTTGCATAACATGAAGGCACCATGACCTTTTTCTATGTGGGGAATGGACGTGATAGGTCTAGTCGAACCCAAAGCCAGTAATGGTCATCGGTTCATCTTCACCATGATCGACTACTTCACCAAATGGGTTGAAGCAGCCTCTTTTCCTAAAGTCACAAAAGAGGTCATCATCAATTTTATCAGAAACAATGTCGTCTGTCGATATGGACAACCGAAGGTGATCGTATCAGACAACACCAAAAACCTGAAGAATCAAATGATGGTAGAACTGTGCGGAAAGTTCCACATCAAGCATCTCAACTCCATAATATATTGGCCCAAGATGAACGGTGCTGTTGAAGCGGCCAACAAAAACATCAAGAAGATCATTCAGAAAATATCCGCCAATCACAAGGACTGGCCTGACCTGCTACCTCTCACCCTGTTAGCCTACAGGACGTCAATGCGTACCTGTACTGGGGCTACCCCCTATTCACTAGTCTATGGCATGGAAGCGGTCCTTTCTATAGAAGTAGAGATGGAGTCTTTACGAGTATTAATAGATGCTCAGATGGACGAAGATCAATGATTGCAAGAACGATATCATCAACTGTCCCAGATAGACGAAAAAAGGGCCACAACCATTTTCCACGGACAGTTATACCACCAAAGGATCGCTAGGTCCTACAACAAGAAAGTTCGAATCCGACAATTCAAAGAAAATGATTTGGTGTTAAAGAAAGTCCTGACCAATCAGGATGAAGCCAAAGGAAAATTTGCCCCAAACTGGGAAGGCCCTTTCATTGTCAAGGAAGTGCTTGACAAGGGGAGCCATCATGCTACAAGAAATGGACAAAAAAGAATTTCCCCAACTTATTAATTCAGATACTGTGAAAAAGTACTACGTCTGAAGAACATGCATACCCGCATTCGGGTCCTACAAATTAAATCAGGTTCGGCTTTTCACTAGAGAAATCGGAACTACGAATGACCTGATCTCCCTCAACCCGGGAGTACGTAGGCAACCATCTATGGTGCAGTCAAACCAAGCAAAAATCCAAAGAACTTGTGAATTCCAACATCAAATTCCAAAGCTCTTCGAAGCAAATTCAAACCCCAGATAAACTCTTGGCAAACCTCTTCAACCAGAACTACGCATGACCTGATCTCCCTCAACCCGGGATACGTAGGCAGCCCTCTACGGCGTGGTTTAACCTTTAAGAAAAAACAAAAAAATGGAAGATCAGTTCCAAGACACCGAAGACAAATAAAAGCTAAATGCTGTCAAGCTGTCTGGTTACCAGACCCATTTGAGGAACTCCCTTGACACCTCAACTGTCAGTCCATCAAGGAAAAGCTCAAAATGCATTAACAACTGCGAGTTATGATGGAAGTGGTAATCACTCAGCGATGACAATACATCTCTAAGCAGGGAAGTATTTCAAAAATATATTTCTCTGATATATAAACTGCTTTATATACATAGTGCCCTGTATATGACAAAAATGGATGATCTAGTCTGTGCAGGAAAAATAAAGCTAGTCTATGGACCCAAGGACAAGCGGGTCAGCAATACCAGCATGGCATCTCTCTTTGAAGATGGAGGAGCTTCTGTAAGAGTAGTCCACTCAGCTTCCATACGGCTCAGAACATCCACAGTCATCTGCAAGGTGCCACTGTGGTCATTAATGTAAGCACTCATCTCGGTAACCAAACCAAGGGTGTAAGATCGGAGAGCAGTACTATTAGCAATATGGAAATCACGGGAAGCTATAGCCTCATCCCTCTCTGCAAAAGCTGCATCCCAATAAATTAAAGTCTTCTCAATCTCAACATATGCTGCATCTCTGGCTAAGCGAACCTCATCTCGCTCCACAATGGCAGTATCTAAAGCAGAGCGAAGCTTCTCTCGCTCAATCAATCCAGTATCCAAAGCGGTCCTGAGACCATCCCTCTCAACAAAAGCTAAATCCCTGCCAGACAGGGCAGCCAATAGCTGAGCTCTAGCTAAATCTCTCTCAAAGGTCATCCTAAATAGAGAATCTAACAAAGCTGGATCTGTCCCTGTGGGAATAACCGGGGGATCACTGATCAAAGCTATCGCCAAATCTGCAAACAGCTCATCCTCAGTAGGAGAATCTGGAACCTCCATGGGCTCCTCCTTGTCAGAATCAGCAAGCGAAGGTAAATGAAGCTCTGCTACTCCGACTGCGGTCTCTGCCTCTAACCATGCAGAATATTCTGGAGAACGACCCGGATGTCTACTGGAGAACTCAGCCCACTCCCTGTGAGTCCAACACTCATAGACTCTAACCAAGTCGGCCAGTGACATAGATGAAGCTGACATCCTCTAATCAGCAGAATCCTTAAAATATTGCATACTCTGCCACTGATCAAACTGCTCCATAACTGCCAAGAGATGATAAGTAGTCATACCCCTTCAATCCTGCCAAAGGCAAATAATCCATACCAGATGCATGAGAAATGAAGCTGAACGGGGTCGCCATCCTTGAGCATAACAAAACTGCGAACAGATGCTCAATATCCGACAAAAATGCTAACCAGGACTCTGAGTCGACGCAATCAGGCGGACAAAAGGAGTAAACTGAGGATATCTCGTGGCTAAAATAATAGGCATGAGGTCTAAATGATCCAATCGATCGTATGTGTGACATCAACCACATATACAGCACGACCGAGGTACCCCAGAAAAACCCCACTGGATGGGTACTGCAATAGGTGAGCGACGTCAGAGTCTCCGCCAAGATCATAGGGATAATGGTACTACCCTGCCTAAGGGCTCTGACTACGACAATCAATCCCACATCAAGGTGATCTAAACACAATGGCATGTAAACATACGCCATGATGCACATCAATAACATGTCTATCCTGGCTGTATGCCACTCCTCTGCGAAAATGACAAAATCTCCGACGTGACGGTCGTAGCTGTCAAGCTCACCATAGCGCTCTATCAAGAAGTCAAGGGCGATCACATGCCCTGAAACGATCTCATCCATGACTATGCTCTGCCGAAGATCGGACAGCCGAGTAAACGGTCTCCACATATCACTGATAGCCATCTGAGCACACGACTACTCTAAATCCAAGCCAGTAAATCTCTGGTACTCCTCCAGAGTAAGCGAAAGCTCACACCGCCCAATGTGGAATACCTGTCTCTCCGGTACCCATAAGGGTAGGACGCCATTAATAAAGCCGTCTGGAACCCTGAAATCTACAAGGGCCATCGAATGCCCCAGCATCTGGTCAACTGTCCCCCTAGCTGAAAAGGGAAGACTATCATACCATGACCGCAACGATACCGCCACCTCTAATAGTGTCAAATGCCCTATATGGCTAACTATAGACGTCGTCATCTGTAGCATCGTATCACAAGACTGTCAAGAGGTTAAGTCAAATTGCAGCTGTCTGAATGCATACACATGATACATGCATAATGACAATGATATAAACATGATGCAGCAGATAAAGATGACAGAAATATCTATAAAAAGCTATCTACTACATACATCATCCCTATATCCTGGTACAAAGTGAAAGGAAGAATACAGGGAAATAGGGCACCACCACCCAGCTAATACAGTGGTCTATCAAAATGATGGCACAGACGCCTAATAGCCAAAATAGTGGCTGACCAAAAATATAGCTGCCATAGCTATCACAAGAAGTCGAAGACCTCAGTATCAAACCGATTGACCTGTTCCAGATCCTTTATCTGCACAAAACTACTGGGATCAGGCATATTTGGGCAGTATAAGGGAGGATCTGCCCCTATATAACTGCTACTGAATGGACCTGAAGAGGGTCCTGCTCCAGAGCAGGATGGGTCAAATGAAGATGCCTCTGATGGATCTCGACCAATGTGCCTGATAAAGAAACGAGCCTGGTCCAACTCCCTGGTCAGATATGCTATCTGGTCTACATGAGTAGGCTCTCTAATACAAGCTATCCAATCCATCATCATCACGGACCCCGGCACCATGTCTGCCATAAAATGGGTGGCACGAGTCTGAGCCCCGATAGTGCGAGGACTCCACCAACTGTAGAAGGCTGCCTGGCTGTATGGGCCCTCTGATAGATCAAAGCCGTCTATACCCTCCAAAGGGATGTCTGTCAAAGGCACGAACAATGGCCAATGATGCCAAGCAGGAGGAGTAATGGGAATGCGGATCTCCCCTGTAACGCTCTGAATGGCACGCTCTCCAAGATAGAGCTCCCAGCCTCCCTCCGTCAATATAGGGACTCTGCGGGTCAATAATTTAAACTCCTGGCCAGTGGGGAAACCTCCATTAAATCCGACGATCAAGTGCTCAGATGTGTACGACGTCTAGGTGATCGAGGCAGCGGTCAAAAGCTCCAATTGCAGACGGGTATGAGTGAATCCCTCAGCAACAGGGACCTCCATCAAAATGGAGTGATGCCATCTCCGTCCATGTGGATAGGTCTCCAGACCTAATGCTGAAATGGGCCGTAGGCAAGGAAGCCTCTCAAATGCCTAAAGCTATCCATGCAAATATCAAAAGTCCTCAGTGACCAAGACTGCAAAAAATAAGTGCAGAAATCAAAAAGGTACTGAAAGATGTACTCACCAGCAAAAATTGATGGAATAATAACCAAGCCTCCGTCACACCCTCCGAAAGCAGGCGCATGCCCCGAAGAAAATAGGCAAAGGTATAGGAGCCCCAATCAAAGTCACTAAGGCGCTCTACATACTGAGTGGCGCTGATCAAAGCAAAGGACACCGTCAACAAGTTGTCCACCACAAAACAACCCCTGATGATTGACAAAAACAATCGCCTCAGAATGCGATCTCTAGCCCTCCGATCATCAGGCGGAGGAAACTGCAAAGTCTCATCCTGGGCGTCTATACTCAAGGGACCAGATCGGACTGCCCAACCCTTGAATGCCGACTGAGGGACTCCCAACAGGGATCTAACTGCGGTAGGTAAAATGTCAGAGATAATAGACACTGTCTCACCCTCAAACTCAATGCCGATGATAAATCTCCAGTCTATAGGAGTCATCACCACCTCACAATCAAGCAGATAAAAGGACTGAGTCTGGTGGAACCAGCACTCAGATGAAGCCTTCATATACCTCCAAGGGCAACGACGGGGCAGGATCGAGAAGAAGGCCTGAAATCCCCAGCCATCTACGATCTCCTTGTAATCCTCGTGCAGAGTCTGATAGAGGGAGTGCACACTAAACCAGTTCCCTCGTGGCTGTGTCAAGCCAGGGACCTGCATAAAAAATCAACCCATGTTAAAAACCTGTACCTCGAGAATGGCCAGAAGATGGGAAAAGAATCCAAGAGAAGAAAGACTTCAAGTCACCTCGTTGGCTTGAAGATATCTCGAAGGATGGTGACTTAAGTCGCCCAGCAACTCCTGTGTTTGCACAGCAATGCCCGGGGCCTCCGCACGTGGAGCCTGAGCTGGAACAGGAGCAACAAAAGCAGCTTCCTCGTCATCAATATCAATGGGCTTCTCGTCCTGTGTTGGACATATCCTGCTCTCTACTAATTTGCGAGGCGTCCTAGCTGGACGAGCCTGTGGGACGGCAGAAGCCCTCCTCTGTCTAACGCCTGATGAAACCCTAGTAGAGTTGCCGGGTCTATCGCGATCCATCGCATACACCAGTACTCCGAAATCACCTCAGACAGGGTGTGGTAAGCCTAAAACTTATGGCTTATTAATCAATCAATCCAACATACATATCTAAGTCCTAAAACATGCATGGGTCCATCAAAAATACCCCGTATAGTTAAAACTGCATGTTTTCAAAATCCTAGAAGCTCAAAACCAGCATTGGGTCAGTAAAAAACTCCCCACAGAGTTAAAAAGGCATGCTTTTCAAAAGCTAAGATTTTGGAAAAATTTCGCCAGAGTCCCCTTTGTAAAATGGACTGTCCACATGCACACAGGCATGTCTAGATGGCCATTCAGTAGCACACCTACCCAAAAATAGAAACAGTTCATATATATCCAAAAAAATCAAAAACCAGCCTCACATGGTCTCCAAAATACCATAGGCATTTTTAGTTGAAAGTCCAGGCTCACTAGGTCTCAAAAAGGATGACTAAACTGATCAAAAAGTGGAAAAATTGACTGTCTCAGAACCTGAATTTTCTTTCATCGAAACGTGCATTATAGTAAGATATACATACATATGTAGACATAAAATTTTTCATAGGTCATATAGACATACATTTTTCAGTACATTGCATTTGAAAGCACCCTAGGTGGTTCGCATGCTTTTAAAGGTCAAAAACTGTGAAAGAAGGATAGAAAACGTTACCTGCGCCGCGCTGAACGCGTAGGAACTGACGAATTTAGAATCTGACTGCCAGAACTCCGTAGTTTTGAAAAAGAAGATCGAAATTCCTTTCGCTGCTCAAACGGGAAACTTGCAAAATGAAAAATCCCGCAGCACATTTAGTAGCCCAGGCAGCCGCACCTCCACCTGCAGCTGTTGCACCTCCACCTGCGGTAGCCCAGATGGGTCCCACCTGCCCTGGGCTCGGTTCAATTTGAGTCAAAACGGAGTTTAAATGGGCCGCCGAATCAAATCTGAAGAGAAATCGCTACGTGATTGAGCGATTTGTCCTGAAATCCTGCATTCAAGCAGTGCAATCCTGACAAAAAGGAAAACTCCACAGAGACCCTTGACATTTAGCTTGGAGCCATGTCCAGGGGTCAACAGATCAAACTACGGAAAAGCTGCACAAAAATTGTGTAAAACTGCCAAAAACTGCCATTTTCAAAGCATCGGGTATAGACCGGTGACAACTCAGCCGTTGGTTCCAGTCCAGCGAAGCATCGGGTACTAACCGATGAAAACTCAGCTGTTGGTTCCAGTCCAACGAAGCATTGAGTACTGACCAGTGATAACTCAGCTGTTGGTTCCAGTCCAACGAAGCATCGGGTATTGACCGGTGACTACTCAACCGTTGGTTCCAGTCCAGCGAAGCATCGAGTATTGACCGGTGACAACTCAGCCGTTGGTTTCAGTCCAGGGAAGCATCAGGTACTGATCGAAGACAACTCAGCCATTGGTTCCAGTTCAGCAAAGCATCGGGTACTGACTGGTGACAACTCAGCCGTTGGTTCCAGTCTAGCGAAGCATCGGGTACTGACCGGTGATAACTCAGCCGCTGGTGCATCCCTAGCGAAGTTTGGGTGCCGACCAAAGTCAATTTCAACCTTCAGACTAGGCCCATGAGATGTCGGGAGACTATCTACGGTTGAGAGTTATATAATAATCCATCTTCACAAAGGACAGATGATGGAATCTATTATACACATCCTCAAAGAAGATCATTGAGGTAGTATCAATCCTGGCCACTTCCTCAATACCTACAAAGCTATCACAGAGGACGTCATCCCCAGCAGATCAAAATGGGAAAATTTATGATAGCTCACCCTCTCAAAATCTACAAAGCTATCGCAAAGGACGTCATCCCCAGCAGATCAAGACGGGAAAATCTGTGATAAATCATCTTTAACGAACTCATCAGAGTCAAACAAATTATCGTGAATGATGTCATCCACCGCCGAGAATGACAAAACTGGCTTGCGATAACTTTCTAATACCATCAATGGCTGTACCGGATAGCGTCATCCCCAGCAAGGTGATAACGCACACAGCCTAAAGTAGCACCAATCTACTCCAAGACATCCAGCTTCAAAATGGCTTTGGCACTCTCTATTTCCAGTGTCTACTAATCTTTATCCTGTCCATTCCACCACGTTACATGGACATGATAAAGAGGGGCATCTGTAGACACTCAAAATTTTCCTTGCCCCAATACTAACCCGGTAGGAGGGCAAAACCGTCAATCAATCCAAATCCGGCCACCAACACTGGTCTCTCAACCTAAATCTGATCCCCCATATCATTAATCAAGTTCTAACAGTCAATCGGACCATCAATCAAGTTTCGACAGTCAATCGGACCATCAATCAAGTTCTGACAGTCAAGTCGGACCATCAATCAAGTTCCGACAGTCAATCGGACCATCAATCAAGTTTCGACAGTCAATCGGACCATCAATCAAGTTTTGACAGTCAATCGGACCATTAATCAAGTTCTGACAGTCAATCGGATCATCAAGCTCAACCCTAGTCTCAACCCAGGAAGTCAAAATCAACCCCAGTCTCAACCCGGGAAGTCAATTCAACCCCGATCTCAACCCGGGAAGTGCAGGTCATCCCCGGTCTCAACCCAGGACGTCAGGTTAACTTCAGACATCAACCTGAAGCATCACAACAACTCCAGAACAAAACCTGGAATGACAATGTTAGCCTCAGAGACAACCCTGAGGTCAAAAGACTCGACTGGGATCCAAATCTTGGAATCAGCTCCCGGAAGTCAACCAGCGACCATGCCGACACTACAGGCAGCCCTGGGAGGGGTACAACGGTTATTTCATCAACTCTAAACTGACTTGGTCAAACTCAAGCTAAATCGATGCCGCCAAAGTCAGAATGAACCCTAACGACGATCCCAAGTGGCAACTACGTAAGACAGCTCAACAGACAAACTGCGGGGAATAGAAGACCTGGTTATGAACCCATCTTCCTGGACCTGGAAAATGTTTTTCCCATGTCATTGCGACACTCTTGGCGAGAGCTTTTCGAAAAGGTATCGCACGCCTCAAACGGAGGCTCCGATCAAAAGTTAAAAAGTTTTCGACCAAACATTGCATTGCTCGGAGTGCACGTACTTTGAGATGACCAAGCCGGCATGTGGGCCCCACCTAGGGGAGCCGCAGCTCTACCTATGGTTGCTGTAGGTAGAGTGGAGGCTCCCTAGCCTATAAATAAACGTGCCCCCCCCGTTCATTTAAAAAATTTGAAAACGCAGCGAAGCCCTGCCAGTTTGATTCTTCTACTTTTACACCTCTTTCAAACCCAAATATTTTTACTAACACGTAGATATACCCATATACTACCACATATCAAAAAACCACCGGTAGATTTGGACGTTTAAAGCCTATGATTTGTCAAAAAGCCCGTATTACGGTCCATTATAAGTATTTTTACGATCAGAAAGTCAATACCACTACTTTTCACTGCTTTACACTTGTACACAAAGTTTCATCTTCTAAATATGCCCGAAACTTAGTTCCATGGCCGTTTTCGTCAAAAATTAATACATTTTTATACCTAAACTCCATTTTCAACATTTCTACAACTCGGATTGACGATCCGTCAGCTCCAGTAGCTTCAATGCTCTAGCACGCAGATTCTGGCAACTTTGCCGAACTGGGTTATCTTTTCAGTCCAGGTTTGGCCCTCTTTTGTATATATTTAACTGCAAATATACTAACATTTCAATTTTGTCAAGCCCGTATGTTAAACTCGAGGTAGTTTACCGCTTTTATATATATTTACGCATATATAAGCGACATTCATCATCACTGGTACTCATATCAGTCCTGGTTGACTATATTTCTGTCAATATATATATATATTTATGTATTTTCAGTAGGCCTGGACTATTTTGTGGCCATTTTACTGCTTTGGCACACTTCCCCATACTGGGTGCTCTCCCCAGTCACTGGATGACTATTTTTTTTTATCAATTTTAATTCCAATACGGGCACAGGCGTGAAAATCCATCGCCCTTTTTACTGTTTATATATATATATATTATTTATGTCATAGCCTAGATTATTTTGTAGCTTTTTACAGTTTATATATATATATATATATATATATTTCAGTTCAAGTCCGGGCTTGCGAGTGAAAACCCATCGCCCTTTACAGCTTGTATATATATTTAACTATATATATATTTCTTTACTCTTTATTCAACAGTTGCATTTAATATTCATTTTTTATATGAATCTGCATTGACATATCTGCGGGCGGACTAGATTTATCCAAATCTCGCCAATTCTAGCTTTCAATGGTTCAAACAGGTCCCGACAGAACCTGGAAGCTATAATAGCTGAGATTTCGTTAAATTTAGTTATTTTTATAGTTTCAGCTACAAAAGCAACCTCGCGTCCCTTAGATCGTTATTTAGTGGGAACGAGATGCTTCGACCGTGCCGACCGGGATTTACTGAATGAATCACTGGTTCTGGCTATCTTGGGATATTCATCTGTTTTTGTACAAATTTGAACTGTGCAGATTTTCTAGCTATTCATATGTGAGACTAGGAATAGTGGGATTCATGATCAAACTGATCAGAATCTGATTCCCACGATGGACAAATTCCAATTTACAGATGTACCCTGCTAGTTTTTCTATAAATTGTACATACACAGTCCTTAAAACGGTTATCCGAATTTAAGATCTCAACATAGTGAAAATATGGATTGTCGTGTCAGCGTCCCTCTGATGGTTTTCATACCCATAAGGAGACCGACACTTTATATTGCTATGGTCGAGGATGTTTCGCAGCCTGACAAAATCACTATTTGCATGCAGCCTTAAGGCTATAAAGATAAAATTGAGAGTAACGATATGCTTCAATTCCTATGTCAGCGTAAGGGTTTGATAAAACCAGCTTTCAAAAAAATCATTGTCAATTCAATTCAAAAGCTTTTGTAAATCAAATTAAATGATGCTTTTTACAAAATAAAGATTGATTTTCAAATCAAATCAAACCCTTCGTATATAGGCTCAACGAAGCCTGTCAAAGCTTTCAATCAATCCAAAGGCCCAATTTTCAAACAGCATTCACTCACGCACTCCAATTTTAAGGGAAATATTGAAAAGATTGCGGTACTGTGTTTACACAGGAGTCGTAGGGTGCCTAACACCTTCCCCACACTTAACCAAGCCCCCAAACTCAAAACTCCGATTTCAAAAATCAAGTTTCGACAGTGTCCAGCAAATTGGGCCTCTTTTCAAATCAAATTCGATTGAGTTGGTACAACCATTTTCAGAACTACCAACTGGCGACTCTGTTTAAATCAAATCGTTGACATATACACATGTTGGACTCTTTCCTAAAAAACCCTTAAAAACCTTTTTTTGCAATAAAAAGAATAAGGGTAGAGATAACTTAGGAAGATCGATTTGAGGAAAATCGGGTTATAAACCGACCCATGGTATTTCTTAAATTTTTCAACGTCGACAAAGCCGATGTCTAACAACTTCTGTAGTTGGACCTTTAACTCCTGAAGTTCAATAGGAGCCATTCGATAAGGGATTTTGGAAATGGGTTTTGTATTGGGTTCAAGGTCAATAAAAAATTCAACTTCACGTTCTGGGGGTAGGCCAGGAAGTTCTTCGTGAAATACATCAGAGAATTTATTAACAACAGAAATATCATTCAAATTTGAAGTATTCTTGTTTAAATCGGTGACATGGGCTAAGAAAGCTTGACATCCATTTTTTTTATAAATGAATAACTTTATGACTTGAAATGACAGTGATTGATTTTAGTGGTTTGGTTATTTGAATTCGCATAACAGGTTGGTTAGGAATATAAAAGCTAACAACCTTATGAAAATAATCAATCTTAGCATGATTAGTGGTTAACCAGTCGATTCCTAAAATCACATCAAATGCAAGTATTTTCAAAGAGATGAGATCAACTGGTAATGTGAGGGTGCCAATTTGAATCAAACAACATTTATAAACTGTGGATGTAACGAAGGTTTCTCCCAATGGAGTTTCAACAGATAAGTCAAAGTCTAATTTCTTAGGGGTCAAGTTCAAACGTTAAGCACAAGTAGGTGAAATAAAAGAATGGGTAGAACTGATATCTAATAAGGTATAGACTTCACAAGAGTTTATGATTAGCTTACCCGTGATAACTTCGTTCGGGTTCCTCACTTTTTGGAAAGTCACGACAAAAGCCCTTCCCTGAACCACCGACTTTGACTTGTCTGGGACAGCCTTTGGTGTCACCATCCCAGCTGGACTTGACTTCGCTATAAGGTACACTCTAGCTATGTGACCTTCCTTTCCG
Organism: Panax stipuleanatus; assembly: GCA_020205555.1. Lineage (NCBI taxonomy): Eukaryota > Viridiplantae > Streptophyta > Magnoliopsida > Apiales > Araliaceae > Panax > Panax stipuleanatus. The sequence goes on from CM035121.1 coordinate 129,464,179, forward strand.
CAATTATAGCACACCTTGGATTGATGTCTGCAGTTTAGATGATGTGTCCCTCTTGTCCGCATTTGTAACATACAACCGGTGGTCGTTCCCCTCCTCTAGAAACGGTTGCTGGTGCTGCTGCCGATATCTTTCCATTGTAATTGTTGAATCTTCTCTTTTTTGAAATTTCCACCTGACTCACTTCTTCTATTATCTTGGCCATGATTACCACCGAAGTGGTTACCATTTCTGGCATGATAATTTCCTCCACATTGGTTATCATTGTTTCGATGACTGTTGCCACCGGTACGACTATTATCATTTTGTCAGTTATTGTCCTTTGGTTGAACAGTCTCATTATCTCGCTTTAATAATTGAGCCCTATTCATAACATCTGAATACAAACAAAGTTTATGAGAAATGAGGTATTGACGAATTTCAGGTTTCAAACCTCTCAAAAACATTCGTGTCATTCGTTCCTCATTATCCACCAAATGGGATGCAAACTGGGATAATTCTGCAAACTTGGCCTTGTATTCTGATACTGTCATATTGTTCTGTTCCAGTTTAATGAATTCCACATCCTTCATATGACGAATACTTTCTGGAAAGTACTTGTCGTTGAACAATTCCTGGAACTTCTCTCAAGACATCTTAAGTGCTGAAAGCTGAGTACATTTCATAGATTCCCACCAGTAATCTGACTCTCCACGCAACATAAAGGTGGCGAAGGGAACTTTTTGCTCCTCTGTGCATCCCAGAACATCAAATATTTTAGTGATCTGCTTAATTCAAGCTTCTGCCCTGAGTGGCTCTGGCTTTCCCAAAAACTCTGGTGATCCCAACTCCTTGAATTGTTTAGCAGTGACCAGCCGTGAGTTATCATTATTTCCACCTGCATTTTGAACTGGAGTCTCTCTCGTCTGGTTTGCATGAATTGTAGAAAGCTCCTAAACACCCCATCGTTCATCATTTGGTCGGTGGTGTTGTTTATAGGAGTATTATTGCCTTCCTGATGCACATTATCTTGTTTATTGATTGGCGGTGTCTCAATGGTCTCATATGCTCTATTGCTTACCTTCTGATTTTTAGATGCTATTTTCAAATACTGCCATAAAACAAGGGTTAATTAAAGAAATTAACATGTCACATATTATCTCTATATACCGATCGACCAATTAAACTACCAATAAGCTTAGGTAGGACACACTAGCAAAGGTTTTACTCGTCTCTCCCCTCCTAGTTATAATCCCAGATCTCTGCCAGAGATCATATCCCTAAGCTCTGATACCAACTGTGACACCCCCAAAATAGGTCCACACAACCCATTCTGAGTCGTCAAATACATGGTATAGAATCCAAATATAAATATTTTTATATTAAACTGTCGTGCAAAATACGACCACACAAACTGTGAGCTTTAATACAGATATTAAGTCGTATATAATACGAAAATATTAATGCTCAAAGAAGTCCTCATTATAATTATTATCACACTATTTTATAAAATAGTGAGTACTACTATAGCACTATCTCGGACCATCATTCCATTCCCCGACTAGTCCCAACTATATTCTCATTTCCTAAAGAGAACAATGAAAGAAAAGGGTGAACTCAACTAGCCCAGTAAAGAATATTATAACTAAGATAATGAAGAATAAATTATAGTTAGCCTTCAATAAATCAGATAAAATATTATGGACAACAGGTTTTAGATCAACAACTGCAGCGAAAATAACAATCCATTAGAAGAGTTAAGTAGTGAATGATGTATACTATCTTCTATGATTTAAAAGTCCATCATCAATATTTTATCCATGTAACATTAATCAATAAATATTTCAAATCAATAATTTATCTTTGCACTACCAGCCAAAGATATTCATTTGTATCACCAGTGGTCATGATCATGCCAAACACATGTCTATCTTTGCACTACGGGTCAAAGATATTTATTAATCAACAGTTCATCTTTGCACTACGGGCCAAAGATAACTTTCACCACAATTTAAGACCGAGGATGATGAAAAATGATATAAAGAACGAATCAAGTGAGATCAAGGACAAACATTAGAGATTTGTAATTTAATTTATCCAAGTTCAATAATATTCAAATTGTCAACATGAAGATCAAAACATGGATCCAATTTCAAGAATAAGATTCATAAAAGATAACTTGGACAGAGAAAAAAAAATTTAATTTTGTTGTGAATAGTACTCATAAATAGTACCGTATAAATAGTGCCCCGATATGAAAAGATTAAAATTTCATAAGAAGTTTCAGACCAATATTCCAGTGAAATGATATTAGATGAAGCGCAAACCTTAAAGAATTTTTAATCATTTCAAGAATTATAGAAGCAATACTTATTATAGTAAGTTAAATTTAGGAATATGAAACGAAATATTATTACTTACATACTATAGAGTATAGAATAAAATAATATTTGTTGGGATGTGATTATTTGGGCTTGGTCATGGTGTAATCCAATTTATTTAGTGGTCCGACCCATATGTATTTATTGTGACAGTGAGAGTCCTTATTAAAATAGGATTGTGTTTCCTTATTATTTGGGGGGATAAGGAGTCCTTCTCCTAGTTGGATTCGAGTGGAGGTGACTTCTATATATACGGCTACAAGCTAGGGTTTGAGGAGGAGGAAATATGATACAACACAAATACACCATATGTACTCCCAATATTATTATAGTGGATTACTCTCTCTCTCTCTCTCCGTGGTTTTTTCTCAATTGGATTTCCACGTAATTCTTGTGTTCATATTTTATCTCTTTATTTATGTTTATGTGAGTGTATTTTTGTGAGTTTGAATTCATAACGATACAATCAACCGTTGGCGCTATTTTGGCCTGCGCTTTTGGGTGATTTCGTCAGGCGTACAAAATCAGGCGTTAACATTGGCGCCGTCTGTGGGAAAGAAGACACTTGTTCTAGTGTCGAATTAAAATCACCGAATTTAATGTCAAAATTACTTAGATTTTGATCGATATTTATTTAGCGTGGGGAGAAGTACTTCAAAATCTGTCTCAATTTAGAGTCGAGCCGTCGGGGTTTTTTTTATCTCAAGAGGTGAAGCGGTATCACCAAGTTGCTTGCTACCAAAGAAAAAAAAATAGATAAGTCCCGAACATATTCTTATATAATTGATGATATTTTGTGCAATACTAATATGTTATGGATTGTTCAACTTTATGATATTCATGACATGAATAATTGCAAGTGGATTAATTTTACACTATGCACGTGTACTATCAATGTAGGCATGTTGAGTTTCTCAAGCAACTGGGTACATATTAAATTACATTAATATATATAGGGGCATGTTTGGCTTTCAAACAATTGGATTCATATTAATTACATTAATATAGGGCCCACGCATGTATTGAAGGAAAAACTTACTTTGAGTTTCCTGTTTGATCTCTGTTCCCTGTTAGATAAAGTGAGGTGGGTTTTGAACGGATGCAATGCAAGCAGGAACACTGGAACCCAAAAATCCTTCTAAAGCTGGGGGATCCGAATATGCAATACACTGGTCCAGTAATTGATATGGAATCTGCGGATCACCGAGCCCAACAAGGACAAGGTCAACTCTTTCAGATTGTCGGCCCTCCTTGGATGGATCAACAGTTTAATAGCATTTCTGGTGATATTTGCACTTTGTCCTGGAATCAGCCACATGCTATACACTATGCATGGGGACTTTAATGGGGGTTGTATGGAGGCTGCCATAGCTAGCAACAGAAGCTCTGCAGTTTTTCTACCGTTTTACCACCTCCTCCTATACCCCGACCCCGAGGATAAAAATTCCTACGGCAATAAAATCCCTACGAGGATAAAATCCTACGGCGATAAAATCCCGATGATAAAATCCTACGGCGATAAAATTCCGAGGATAAAATCCTACGGCGATAAAATCCCGAGGATAAAATCCTACTGCGATAAAATCCCGATGATAAAATCCCGAGGAGACTTTTTGTACTCTCTTATTTATAAGTTCCTTAATAAATAAGAGACTGGGGGGCAATGTTGGGATGTGATTATTTGGGCCTGGTCATGGTGTAATCCAATTTATTTAGTGGTCCGACCCATATGTATTTATTGTGACAGTGAGAGTCCTTATTAAAATAGGATTGTGTTTCCTTATTATTTGGGGGGATAAGGAGTCCTTCTCCTAGTTGGATTCGAGTGGAGGTGACTTCTATATATACGGCTACAAGCTAGGGTTTGAGGAGGAGGAAATATGATACAACACAAATACACCATATGTACTCCCAATATTATTATAGTGGATTACTCTCTCTCTCTCTCCGTGGTTTTTTCCCAATTGGATTTCCACGTAATTCTTGTGTTCATATTTTATCTCTTTATTTATGTTTATGTGAGTGTATTTTTGTGAGTTTGAATTCATAACGATACAATCAACCGTTGGCGCTATTTTGGCCTGCGCTTTTGGGTGATTTCGTCAGGCGTACAAAATCAGGCGTTAACAATATTCTTTACGATTATTGAACGAAAACAACAGCCTTTGCGAGAAAATAATATCCTTTACCTTAATAGAAAAGTAGTTCTGACTGGAATAATGGAGATTATGTTGAGAAAATCTTGCACTGTTATCCACACTCAAAATATCCTTATACTCAAAAGAAATACACTCAATATTATAGAGAAAGAATTTTCTGATTCTGGTGTGATTTTTATTTCTTAACTAGGCAACCTATTTATAGGAAAGACTTAGCATACCAGGTTTGACAAAATACGCAGGCGCACACTTGATTTAAAAAAGAAAAAGTTGCTGCACGCCTAAAAGGAATTCAAAACCAAGTTGCTAACCTCCACCCCATTCCAAACATATGCCAGGAAAATTATATATATTATTATAATAATATTACTATTTAAACAATTATAATTTATAAAATTATAATATAATATATTTTAATGAATATTTTCTCGGAGAAGATAATTACGGCTTCGTAGAAAAATATGTCAAACTTTCAATAAATGTCTCATGCTAAAATTTCTCCATTTATATCAAAATTGAACAAATATTTACTAAGTATATTTATCAATAATTTTTATTCATCAATTATTATTCATAATTAATATTACAGAATCACAATATTGACAACCAGGTCGTTCCCAGGAAAGAGGGGGCTTTCTGATATGGATTTATCCTTATTGGCGCACAATTATATAACCTAACCCCTTTCCTCGACAGAACTATCTAGACATTGCCAATAATGCTATCTAATATTATCATTTAAATAATATGAGTTACTGTGTTGTGACAATTATTAATTTAATAATATGAAATACTGTGTCGTGATTACTGTAAAAATTATTGAATCAATAATATAAAATACTATGTAATTATCAATGTAGCAATTATTGAATCAATAATACTCCCTCCGTCCTATAGTTATAGGCTGATTTTCCATTTTGGGATGTCCCAATATATAGGCTACTTACTATTTATAAAATTTAGTTGGTTCATTGTTTTACTTTTATGCCCTTATAATAAATATTCAACCATTACTCTTTTTTTTTGAAGAAACAACATTCAACATCATTATTTTTATCACCACATTTAATGTTGTTGTATTCTCAATAAAAGAATTCAAATTTTTAGGCTTTACTAGTTTAACATATTTTGTGATTGGTTGAAAGTTTATGTAGATTAAAAACTCCATCTTTGGTAAAAGTTCTATGGTTAAGGGCTTTAATGGTCAGTACACGTTAATCAATTAAGTTGAGAGTTCCTAGTGTGATAAGTAAGGAGTAATTAACTTATTCATTAATTCCATATTAAGGGGTATATGTGGAAAATTTCTTTTAAAAATTGCCACTTAAACTAACTTAAATGATTTTCTTAAACTATGTGCTAAAAGAAATCAGCCTATAACTATGGGACGGAGGGAGTATAAGATACTCAACAGTAATTACTATAATAATTATTGAATGAGTGACTTTTTACTTAAGAATCAATAATTAGAAGTATTGTGCAATACCGTGTGCTACTGTGCAACAACGCGTATTACTGTACTTTTATCACTGGGTATTTCAACAGTTAACGGTAAAAATTTTGCCGTTATTTTTATAAAAAGGTTACTTCTGTCGCTTTCTATATCCGACAGTTATTCCGTTATGGGGTCAACTAATGATTGCGCTGTCGTACGAATATTCCCTGACAAAAAGAATATTTTCTGACCAAACGAATATTTTATGACAACTTGCTTACTTTGTAAAATTTGCACATATCACCCATAACTTATCACATTCATCAAATCAACACCTTACTATTTAAAATAATATATAGAGGAAATTAAATCTTATTCATAAAAAGTTGGGGTCTTACAATAAATCCATTATAAAAATAATATGGAGAGTACAAATTATTTATTTCTCTCTTCCTTCTACTCATATTCCGTATTTTCACTCTTATCCCTGTTGTACGTTATTGTGTTATCTCCTCAAACTCTTGCTTATTGCTGAATTTATAGATGTCATGTCCACCCTAATCCAATTAGGAGTAGTAGTCCTTTTTAGAATCACCTTATAACTACAAATAATGATTGATCGATTACTTCCCAAATTATATCTTCTTATTGTTGACGCCTGGAAAAATCCTCAATTCCTAGGTGTTTGGTTCTTACCCTTTATGTTCTCTATGTGGTTTAATTTATCTTGCTTAAAGGGTGAGTTTTTAGGAAAAGACCGATATAAAATGTAGACGATTTGAAAATATTGATTTTATTGATTGGGCCGAATTAGACAGAGCTGCTAGTTGGTATGAGTTAAATGGTTGTACCAACTTAACCGAATTTGAGAGATTTTTACAATATGGCCCAAAATGTGACTCCGTTTAATTGGTCTTGAAAATCGAGATTCATAGTTCTAGGGGTTGCTTAAGCGAGGGGACAGTAGAGCCCATTCTCGTAACAACAATTGGGGTTTATTCTGTATAACGTACCCCCAATCTCGTAGTACTACACTTGGCCATCTAGGATCAATCCTTCTTGAACCAGGTTTTATCACTTCGACTTGTTAGCGTTCTGTTCTTGGAGCCCGTAGAAAGAAAGTCTTAGTTGCGGTAGTGCGATAAGTGTAATGCTTTGTTTTTTATGTGAATATAGTGGTTGCAGTGGCACCAAAGTACCATAAGAAACATTCTCGTCTTTTATTAAGGATTTTTCCCTGTTTGAGAAGTAACCTCCTTTCGTTAGTGTAATTAGTTAAGGACTGCTCCTTTATTCATTATCTTTGATTCCGAGTGTGTAAGAAGCTCTTTTTTAGGTAATCGCTGCAATCATTTCATAGATGTATCTATTTCTTTGAGTGTAGTATGTCTGTCAGGATCCCTAAATGTGTCTCGTTGGTGTATTCCGTTGTAATGGTAGTCTTTCTTTCTGCTCTATGCCCCATTAGGAGGATGCTTTAAGCAACCTCTTCTCAAAGGGATTAGGCAAAAAGCTTTTATGCTTGCCTTGCTGACTCTGATATTTCTTAGAAAAAGTGGGCACTACACTAAAGATTAGCTTAAGGTAGAAGAAGCATTCCCGACTCAAGCACGCTTTCCTTGGGGGAATGAAGGTTCGACGTAGTTGAGAGTAAAAGATCGGGGCTAAGGAGGGCTTTTCTCACTCAAAAAGTTTAAAAACTCCTGCTGTTCTATACTATTTTCAGGTGGTTGATTAAGCCTCACCTCCAGCGGCGTCCGTACAGTGAGTTCAAGCTCTAGTCTTCCTTATGGGGGTAAAAGGAAAGTTATGAGAAAGAACATAAAAACACATTGGCGGCTGGTGCACGAACTCGTTGGTTTGGATGCCTTATCGAAGACCTGAGTGAGCAGATAGGATAAATCAAAAACAACTGCTTTTCTTTATCTGCGTCTCTTGATTTAGTGTCTGCTTACTACGTTTATGCGCCTGCCTAAACATATTCTTTTTCATGACTGAACTTCCCCGTCACACAGCTTAGGCCCTGCAACTCCTCCTCTAGTGAGAATAGGGATTGAAAAAGGGGCCGCCCTAGAAACATAGCCTCATAGGTGTTTGCACTTATGGGTTAGTACAGTAGTGGAAAGCAAATACTACTCCGATTGAGCCCACTTTATTCTAGTACTAGTTAGTAGAATTATAATAAAATGGAATAATAAGAAATATTAGTAATAAGAATCATAAGAATAGTCTCTGTTGAGCCTTATTTAGACGCGAGCCTCTCCTATCTAGTCGACCTCACTACCGCATCGCTTGACCTTCTTGATCGCCATCGCCAAGTTGAAAAGCAGCAAAGAGAGTTTTCGCCACTGTTGGGAAGGGGCACCTGTCCTTTTGCATATAACACTCCATCCTCTCCCCTGGGAAATGCCATCGATCAATTGAAGAACGATGCGAGCAGCAACTCTTTCTTTCCTTTTTTCTCTGTTGGATTGGAGAAAGACTTGGTTTCAGAACCGGATAAGTAAGAGAATAGAATCTTTTGCACCCGAGTAACTAATGGATTGACCCAAAAGAGGGCTAGGTTCAAGGCAATGGTACGCACCTAGTGTTGCGAGCCTAAGATCAAAGGCAGTTCCAAAAGTGAGTTCCCTATTTCTAGCTTGATAAAGTAAAGTCTCAGTGCCAGTTGTGAGGTTATGAAAGCCTGGTATGATGAAATCCGAATTTTTGAATAGGACAATGTTTCTAATATTAAGATGAAACTTCATATACCGTTTTTAAGAAGTGACTATAAATGTTTCTTTGAAAGGGGAATAGATGTCTTATTGAGAGTGATTACGGAAGAACCTTTTCATAGAGGAGAGTGATAGGCCGGTTTGAAGAGCAAGCTTGAAAATAAATGGAGAGGTCATTCATTCATAGCAGAAAAAGCGCTCACTCGCTCGTATCTGAAAAGGCGGGCGGGGGCTCTCTATCCTTAGATAAGATTTTTTTCATTCTTCAAAGCCTTCTTTCATGGATAATCAGTAGTATTCCTCTCGCTAGCTATCCTGAGTAAGAGGGGGAGGACTTGATGTGACTACTATTAGACCTCCAACCCGGAAAGACTCTACAATCATTATGAGCGGATAAACCTTTCCTTTCTACAATGCCCATAGACGAAGTGCCAGCACCTCATCCCTGTATTCCCAAACTCTTTCTATATGGGAGAATCGCAGAGCCGAACAACCGATATTCTGTCTTATCCGCTCTTCCCCTTCTTTCCTGAGCCAAAGACCTAAGCTAAGTATTGGTCGACTCCTTCATAGCATCCAAGTCCTACCCATACCTATTCCAGACCATATCTCCCTTTTAGCCTGACTTAAGTATTAGGGCAATCCCTCCATCCACTTCTGTATCCTCGTCTTGGCCCGAACTGGGATAGGAGATCTCCCCTACCTAGCCGATCAAGATCCTCAATAGTCAAGAGAAAGAAGTCGATCGAACCTATAGTGAGTCCTGTTTCGATCGATCCGCTTCCTTCAGTAGTTAGTTACAAATGTTTGATAGGGAGGGCCTAGCCCTTGTTGTCCTCTTTCCCGCACGAGGGGTCTTCCTGATACTAAGGTGTCAAGGCGGTCGATCCTGACCTATCTACAAATAAAGAAAATATCCCGAAGCCTCTTTAGTTGGATTCTCTTTAAGACCTTTAAGGCATCGTGTTGAG